>OU612097.1:72875603-74227478 GCA_914767995.1 Thecocarcelia acutangulata
TATATAAAAATAATTGTCACAAAGTTTTTCTTTTGTATAAATTCGCTCTTCCACTTATTGCGGTTTTCCAAGAAAACAAAACTTTAATGTATAGTTTTTTTCCAACTGGGTAGGTAATCTTCACACACAATAACAACAATAACAATGCACTGCCACCGCACTTGTTTTATTGAAATTGATTTTATTGTTTAGTTAATGAAATGTGAGGAATTTATTTTCCCGTTGTTTTTTAAAATAATTTGTTGTTGTTTTACAATTTAATACAATATATTGATTTTAAAAGAATTTAAGCACAATGATTTTATTTATTTTATTTTTTTGTTCGCTTTTTTTAATACGACCGTGCGGTTGGAGAATCACAGGAGAACGACTGGTGTTAAATAAAATTAAAATTTTCGACAAAAATTATACTTTGTGGCAAAAATAAAAATAGTATATTTAATAAATAATTATAAACAGCTTGTTTTCTGTTTCCCAGCTATATATGTCGACATTTCATAGGAACTACCCTAATCATCAGTAGACTTTGGAAATTTTTGTAAGATATTCTCAAACATTCAAAAATTTACAAAGTCTTCTGATGATTAGGGTAGTTCCTATGAAATGTCGTTATATATGTAGATAGCTGGGAAACTTAGAAAACAAGCTGTTTATAATTTTTTATTGGTATAAATGTTAAAAGCTAAAATAGCGAATAAAAACTTAATTGTTTGAATAGTAAAAGTTTTACCTGATATACGCGGTGGCAACAAAGACAAGAAGCTGTGTTAAGTGTTGAATTATCAGCTTTCAAATACATACGTATGGCTATCAGGGTGATGTTAAGCAAAAGTATATTCAAATTGCCGTTGCCAAAATTGGTTGCAGCTGCTTCAAGATTGCTAAAAACAGAAATTATTTATAATGAGTTTGACTCTCAAGATTGTCGTGCTTCTGAAAATGATATTGATTTAGATATACGGTTTATGGTAGATTGCGATGTAGTTGGCTTATAAATAAGAAAAGATATGCTAGTCTTTATTTTACACGGGCGGAAACCTATGATAAAATGGACTGTAAAGGTATTGGAGTAGTCCACCGAGATAATTCACCGCTGGTTGCCAATTTAATGAATGTATGTTTCCAAATACTGCTTATTGAAAAAAACCCTAAGGAAGTGTTATGTTCAAATCGAGATTGCCAAGAAAAGCGTGTAAGACGATTTGGTCTGACTGAATGGTAAAAACTTCATACTCTTACCAAACATCTTTCACATAATAATATATAATTATATGCTATGCTTCAAAATACAATTAACTCTTTTAATTTCAATAACATTTACTAAGTGGAATGTATAATATAATATAAATATAATACATAGTCATAACTAAAAATAGCAATAAAGGCACGATATATATATATATATATATATATATATATATATATATATATATATATATATATATATATATATATATATATATATATATATATATATATATATATGTATATATATTAGGTGTGTTTCTTTACTCTACTTTGGGATCCCGCGGGATCCCAATTTGCACGAAAAGCGTTCCCGTACTTTAAAATTGGGCAAATGAGAGCGCTTTTGAGAGAATAGTATGCTTCCTCTTCTTGCACTAAACAGCCCGTACTTTTTCTTCGGGCTAGTTTGGGCAAGTAATTAAGCAATCAGCTGTTCGAAAAATAAACAATAGCAAAGAAACAAAGTTCATTTGAATCAACTCGTATACAAATCATTTCAGTGTTTTTATATAAAAATTAAATACACAGGAATGTACAAAAGACCTTAAAAGCTAAAAAGTGAAAAATATCACAGTATTTTTTCGTAAAACTAAGTGACAATTTTTTTTGCCATATCAAAACACAGCATATGTTTCTTTTTGGGCTAGAAATTTGGCTTTTTGCGTTCCCGTACTTTAGGTAAATTTTATCTGTATTTGAGAGTAACTCATGCATGCTCTCTTTTGCCCGAAACTTGCCCGGAAAGTAAAGAAACACACCTATTAAATATACATATGTATATCTAAATTAATATACTTTTTTTAAATTGGTTGCCCTGGGAAGGACCTTTTGTGAACCAATTTTAATCTTTCTTAATAATACAATTTCTGGACCTGAAAAGGGCCTTTGTGGTGGTCATTAACCATATTATAATAAAATTGGTGGCCCTGACAGACAAGGATCTTTTGTGAGCCAATTTTAAGCACTTTTGATAAATATTTGCGCTCATTTTTTATTTACACACGGCATATTATATATTAATTAAAATCTAACAAAACTTAATTTAATAATAAACACGGACTTCGTTAACAAAGTTTTTTTGCATAGCCGGCCTTTGGCCGGATGCATAGATTCTCTTCTGTGCTATAACCAACACCGGCTTCGCTAACAAAAGTGATGACGATAACAAAAACGCACAGAATTTCTGAAAGATAAATAATAAATAATACATACATATATTATATATTGATTTTAAAAGAAATAAACATATTTTAAAACTAAAATTATAAAAAACACTACACATATGTATATTCATTTCACAAAATATGTATGTGTACTTACCTTGACTTGTTGATTCACTTTTTACTGTCCTGCAAAAGAAAAGATTACTTTTAGTAAACACTTTTTGGCAATATTTAATTAATTTTTTTCAATAAAACAAAAAACACAATTTATTCACAATTTAATTAAACTTTTTACAATTGTTCTGCGACAATGAACAACTCTAGTTTTGTGGTATTTTGCTTTGTAATATCATTCTTACGAATATATGTAGCACAAAGCGCGGAGAGACGCGAGTGAGTGCGATACACAGAATTTAGTCTTATTAGTTTTCTTTTCCGCCGCGTGACACCTCTGTTCCACTTTGTAGTAGAATCCCTAAAAGAGATCAATTCAGGGAAAATAAGAGTTAGGGCCTTTCTACATGATGCCAACAATATATAAAACTTTGATACAATTTTTTAAAACTAATGATACTTACCGAATTTTTTCAGAAGTTTTATGGTCATATTCATAAACATTTAAACGAATTTGAAATGTGTTTTAACTCAAAAATTCCTTACAAAATTTGACTAAAATTAATTTCAAATACATATAATTTTTTATGAATATGCACATCAGTATATTTGAAGATATATTTATAAACTTTCAAATGATGCCAATATTGACCATATAGGTAAAAAAATGTGTTAGAAAATATATATGAAACTTCTTCGGTCCATAACTCGGAAACTTAACGTTTCCGCCAATGTTGCCATTTGACATTTTCTTATTTTTTTATATATTCATTTGCCCAACACATGCTTTCGTTTGCGTGCAAATGACACAGACATAAGAAGAATTAATCACTTTCAATGCGAGTAGATAACGATTGTGTCAGTAATTTGCTCGCCGGAAAATATAAATTGTTATACTCACTATTTCTTGCGATTATGCTACTATAATCTTTGTTTTTTAATTTTCTACAAAGAAGGCGAACTTTTATACAATTCTAGAAATTCGAACTAAAAAACTTTTTCTTGATACGTTTTCTTCCACTTAAGTCTGCGAAATTTTCATTGAAATGACATATTTTATGCGCTAGAATACACAAACATTCAAAAGTTTTGCACGAAAATCAAAATTTTGTGCAAACAAGCATACACCCCTATAAATAATGATAAACACTATACTGAATAGAGTTTTTGGCGTCGGAAATTTGAAAATGCGCTTCAAATGGTACGAAAAGCACGTAGTTGACAACGTTGTCGAAAGCATGAACAAATATGAAAGAAAAGTGAATGATGAAACAAATACAGAAAGAATACTGAAGTATTTCATTCATTCACTGAAGAGAATCATTCAGTTGAAGTAATTCATTCATGAACGACACAAGACTATCATAAAGCACATCATTTATTTCAATTTTGTTTCGCATCGGATTTTAGTAAAACCCACGAAAACACCCTTATGTGTCGCCATAATAGATCCACCTTCTTCTGCTGCACTAATAGCTAGCGGTCCCTCAAGTGTCTCAACGCTGCTCAATGATTTTAAATTGTTTGTCGCATGGCGTGTGCTGCCCGAATCTAAAACCCACATATCTTCGTCACTTTCACTACTACCCAACATGATGCGACAGCTGAACTTTCATTTTTGTTCACCTCGTTTTTATTTTGTCCCCCTTTTATTCAGATGACAAGAAAAACTTTTATGCCCCTTCTTTTTACACTTAAAGCACTTGACAGTAAAACCATTGTAGAAAACGCATCGTTTGCACCTCTATTTTCAGTTGCTAATTCTTTACTCACTTTTTGCCGCATTTCTTCATTCAATAAACGTGACTTCGCATACTCCAGCGTAAAGCGGCCCATACACGTTTCAACTCAGTTGGCAACTGAGTCGGTTGTTGTCTAAATGAAAGCGTGTATGGCTTTGTCAGTTGATTAGTTTGGCAGTTGTCGTGTTGTTTGAAGAAAAATAAAAATGTTTTGATTTTTTAAGTTGACTAGCCGGTCTTTCAATTCGATTGTGCTGTGTGTGTTCGAGTCTATTGTTCAGGTCTTAAAATTTATATTTGTAGTATTTTTGCAAAGAGAACGTTATATATTTTTAAAATTGTCTTTAATTTCATTGAATTTAATAGTTGAATGGAAATCTTTCAATTCAGTTTATGAAGTTTGTGGGCAATTCAGTTGAAAGACTCAATTCGCAATTGAATTGAAACGTATATGGGCCGCTTAAGAGTTTTATCGGGCAAGTTTCAAGTGTATAACAGCAGGCTGGAAGTCGTCAGGAAATGTTTTAAATAGATGGTAAATAATTTCATTGTTTTCTAGTTTTCCACCAGAATCCACCAGTTCACGCACACATTCGTCAAACTTTGTGTTTGCGTGCTAAAGAATTTAAGATTCGGGAGTGAAACTTCACACGCTAACGTTTGTAACGAAACTGAGTTTATTTCATTATTCTTCTTATTTTAATATTTATAGAGTTGTAGTTTTAGGTACTAAGAACTTATAACTAAGTGTTGTCAATATTTAATATAAGGATTTCAAATGTTGTGATTAAATATATTACATTACTCCACCCCAAATTTTGAGAATGCATAATAAAAATAAAATTCATACCTTTTAATCCAAAATTTCATGTAACTTGCATTGATCAAAATTTAGGATAGAATTCTTACTTGAATTATAATTAGAAATAAATGTTTGTGATACATTTTACAATTTTAAAATTTCCGAAAGTCTTCTGGCTGGTAGCGCAATACTTCTCTTCTATTTCTTCCTGTTCTGCGAACTTGGAGATTTTGTTGATGATGATCAGATTCTTGCTGAAAAGGAATCGTTTCCGGTGATGTCGTCTTAATATTTGCATGAGTTTTTGCTGATGTTGGTGAAATTGATGGCTGCCTGGTTAATGACTGTCGATTTCGATGTGGTTGATTTAAAGATGTTTTTGATGACGATTTGGAGTTAGTACTAAGATAATCAGGATCGATAACTGGTACTGCACGAGGTTTAAGCTGATTAGCATGCCGCCTACAAATTCCCTTATCAGTTGATATCATGAAAATTACTTTGCCAATTTTCGTTTGTATTATGCCTGGTATCCACTTTTTCCCCTTGCCGTAGTTTCTGACAAAAACGGTATCGTTGATCTGATATTTAGATGAACTTGCTAAATCTTGCTTGAATGATTGCGGAGATTCCACCAACTGAGACCAAAATGTACGAATAGGTCTACCTTTTAAAAGTTCTGCGGGAGATTTGCCTTCAGCGTTTGGCATAAATCGATAAGTGGATAAAAATTTATGAACAGCATCTTTGAGCGGCATATTGTCTTCAAGGTTTTTACGAACAGATGTTTTGAATGTTCTCACAAAACGTTCAGCTAGTCCGTTAGATGCTGGGTGAAACGGGGTTGTTGTGATATGGCGGATGCCAAGTTTTGTGCAAAATTTCTCGAACTTTTCCGAGCTTAGTTGTGGGCCATTGTCACTTACGATTGTAGTTGGAATGCCTTCTATTGAAAAAATTGCGGAAAGAGCGGAAATGGTGTCTTCAGTGGTTGTGTTTTTCATAGACGAAACGTACGGGAACTGCGAACATGCATCGACGCATATGAGCCACATGGAGTTGAAGATAGGCCCAGCAAAATCGATGTGTACTCTATTCCAGGGATTTATTGATTTTGGCCAGCTCTCAAATACCTTTCGAGGCGCTTGATTGTTTATTTTACATATTTCACATTCGGATGTTATCTGCGTGATGTCCGCGTCTATATTGCTCCACCAAATAAATTGCCTTGCGAGCTGCTTCATTTTAACAACTCCCCAATGTCCGTCATGTAGTAATTGTAGTATTTTATTTTTTAAGGCATCCGGTATGATGACACGTATATAATCTGTTTCCAGGCACAGTAAGTTATTGTTTATCGTTAAATTATGTCTGCGATTGAAAAATGGTTGCAGGTGTGAATATTCATGGCCAAGTCTATCTGGCCAACCATTCTTTACAAAATAATAAACGGCACGTAACGTTCTATCAGCTTTCGCTTCTTTGTAAATGGCGGTTTTCAAAGGAACTTCCTCAAAACTTATTGTAAAACACGAGTCTTCTTCCTCATCAAACTTTTTGTCTGCACCGATGGGAAGACGCGACAATGCATCTGCATTGCCATGGTCAGAGGTTTTTCTATACTTAATTTCAAATTGATATGCCATGAGTGTTATGGCCCATCGTTGAATACGATGTGCAGTAAGTGTAGGTAAATGTTTATCAGGGCTAAAAATACTAACCAAAGGTTTGTGGTCAGTGATAAGTATAAACTTACGACCGTACAAGTACTGGTGGAAACGTTTAACACCGAATACTATTGAGAGAGCCTCTTTCTCAATTTGGCTGTAGTTTGTTTGATGTTTATCCAGTGTCTTAGAAGCAAAAGCTATGGGTCTTTCTGAACCATCTTCATAAAGATGTGAAATGACTGCACCTATACCGACAGGAGATGCGTCTGTTGACAGAACAAGTGGCAAATTGTCCTGAAAGTGTGAAAGACGTGTCGCGTTGACTATTTGTAATTTCAGTTGTTCGAAAGATTTTTGCTGACTTTCTCCCCAACGAAAAGGTACATTCTTTCTACGTAAAACGTTGATTGGAGCTGCAACAGTCGAAAAATTTGGCACAAAGTTGTGATAGTAGTTAACTTTGCCCATGAAAGCTTCAAGCTCTTTAATATTTTTTGGAGGTTTTAAATTTTTAACCGCAAGAACTCCGGATTCGTCTGGTAAAATGCCTTCTGCACTAATTTGACGACCCAAATACGTAATATTTTGCTGTAAAAATAGGCATTTTTCTTTCTTGCATCGAATGCCATTTGCCAATAGGATAGAAAGCACCTGCTCAATCCGCTGAAAATGTTCATTTAGAGTTGAGGCTGAGATAATTATGTCGTCTAAGTAGTTTGCACATCCCTCTATACCATGAATAAGTTGCTCTATATATTTTTGAAATATAGCCGGGGCGCTAGCAATACCGTAAGGTAACCGCTGATACTGAAAAAGGGCAAGAGGAGTATTTATAACCATTATGGTTTTCGTTGCATCATCTAGCTCCATCTGTAGATATGCGTCTTTCAAATCGATTTTTGAAAAATATTTACCATTGCGAATTGTATGAAACAAATTTTCTCGAGTAGGAAGCGGGTACTGTTCTATATCAATTTGCGAGTTGACAGCTACTTTAAAATCGCCACATATGCGAATACAATTGTTTGGCTTTTTTGCTAATACGATGGGAGAAGCCCATTCACTAAATTTTACAGGAATTATTATTTTTTGATCAGTGAGCCTTTGTATTTCAGTTTTAAATTGAGACATTTGTGCGAACGGAATTGGTCGACTTCTACAAAATTTTGGTTGAGCATCGGGTTTAAGGCGTACGCTAGCTTTAAAGTTTTTTACCGTGCCGAGAGATGGACAGAATACCTCATTAAATTTCTCACAAATTTCTTTAATTCGATTGTCTTTTTCTAAAATAGAATTAATTTGCTGTATTTGAAACCCGAATTTATTAAATAAATCAAAACCAAATAAATTTTCGCCATCGTTAGTATTTACCACGACTAAAACAACTTGCTCTTCCAAATGACCACATTTCATATTAATATGTAACTCACCCAGTACCGGTATTTCTTTTCTACCAAATGCGTATAATTTTCTTTTGGTTTTCACTAATTTAGGCTTTTTTAGTTCTTCAAATGTTTTTAAATTAATTATTGAAATTGAAGCACCAGAATCCATTTGAAATTTAAAAGTTGTATTGTTCATCTCGACAAAAATTACACTTTTTAAATAGAAATATTTTTACTAACCCTGAAATGTCATAAATCGTTTCAACCACGTCAATGTTGTTATTTTGTTTTTTGATTTTAAACACTTTTTTATTTTCCTTATTTTGTTTTGACATACACACGGGCGCTATGTGTCCCTTTTTTCCGCATTTATTACAATTTGCATTTTTAAATTTGCACTGTTCTCTTTTATGAGAAATGAAACATCCCGGACACGATTTATTTTTTTGATTTTCTTTTCTCCCCGTTTGGTTTTCTCTTTTAACAAATGAACTTTTTTTCAAAAAATTTATTTCTACTGTTTTTTCACTCGCCGTATCTTTTAATGTTGCCATTGTTCTTGCTGTAGCTTCGTAAGATTCTGCAATAAGTAAAACGTCTGAGAGTGTTGCTCTCTGCTTCTGCAAAGCGGCTGATCTGACTGCGTCGTGCGGAGTGTTAACAATTATGTGATCTCGTATCATGTCATCAACGAAATCTGCAGAGCATGCAATTGAACTAAAGGGTGTTTTTTTAAGCTAGATAGAACTTTAAATTGTAAAAAGTAACACAAAAAATTAAATTTTGATGAAACATTTTTTTTATTTGTTTCAGTATACTCTGACAAATCATTGAATTGAAGCCACGAGACCATTGTATGCGTCGTTCTTTCGCCGATTGGGCTCTAGAGCAGTTGGCAACTGACCCGTTGTTTTATCGCAAAATTGTGTTCAGGGATGAGGCGCATTTTTGGCTTAACGGGTTTGTTAATAAGCAAAATTGCCGCATATGGAGTGAGACCAATCCACAAGAGACCCTACAGACTCCATTACATCCAGAAAAATGCACTGTTTGGTGCGGTTTTCATGCTGGTGGCATCATCGGACCTTATTTCTTCAAAAATGAGGCCGGAGCTCGCGTTACGGTCAATGGAGATCGTTACCGCACCATGATCAATGATTTTTTGTTTGAAAATATGGATGACATTGATCCGGAGGAGATGTGGTTTCAACAGGATGGCGCTACGTGCCATACGGCGAACGCAACCATCGACTTACTGAAATCAAAATTTGGCGATAAGTTGATTTCGAGAAATGGACCTGTCAATTGGCCTCCAAGGTCGTGCGATTTGACACCTCTCGATTATTTCCTGTGGGGCTACGTGAAGTCACTGGTTTATGCTGATAAACCAGCAACAATTGACGCCTTGGAGGCCAGCATTGTTCGTGTTGTTCGTGACATACGGCCAGCAGTGCTCGAAAAAGTGGCCCAAAATTGGACGTCCAGAATGCGCTTCGTCAAGAACAGCCGCGGTGCCCATATGCCCGAAATCATTTTCAAATGTTAATGTCACGTATTGATCTTTCGAATAAAAAAAAATTTTGATTACAATTTAATTTTTTGTGTTATTATTTACAATTTCAAGTTCTATCGGGCTTAAAAAAACACCCTATACATATAAAATTACAATCTCTTGCTAAACCACGGAGATCTGCAATCCACTCTTTATATGTTTCACTACCCTTCATTCGACTTTTAAAAAAATTATAACGAGCAGCTACAAGGTGCTGTGTAACTGAAAAATGTTCCGTTAATTTATCAGTTAATTCTTTATATGTATGTTTGGTTTTCAAGGCCTGCTACACCAAACAAATTATTAAGTAAATCAAACACTTCCACACCGCACCATGATAAGAAAAATTATTTTTGTTTTTCAGTCGAGGTTACTGAATATGCAGCAAAATGTTGTTCTAATTGTTGCAAATACGAGTTCCACTGTTGTTGTTCCTTATTGAATTTGTGGAACGCTGGTATCATCAATTGGTCAGATGGGAGTTTCGTTACCGAAGTGGCTGTAGGCTTCGCTTCAAAAAATTTTTGCATCCATGCCTGTTGCTGTGTTAGCAAGCTCTTTGTTGTTGTAACAGCAATTCTACACTGCTTAAATTGTCTTTCGACATTGTTTTCTATATTAATTTTTAATACACAAATTAAAATACACTGCTGTATGTTTGAAGTTTTTTTTCGCCTGATAATAAAACAATTTTTTTCCCCGTTTATCGAAAAGAACTTTTCACTTAAAAAAATAGCATGCCAAAATACAAAAAAAGATATGTAACTAAAATTGTTTTTTTTTTTTCTCCTCGTCGCCAATAAAGAATTTAAGATTCGGGAGTGAAACTTCACACGCTAACGTTTGTAACGAAACTGAGTTTATTTCATTATTCTTCTTATTTTAATATTTATAGAGTTGTAGTTTTAGGTACTAAGAACTTATAACTAAGTGTTGTCAATATTTAATATAAGGATTTCAAATGTTGTGATTAAATATATTACACGTGCCAAGTAAGAAAAGGCAATCACATGAAATAAAACAAACGTGTTTAATAATATTATAATGGAAGAATATATCTTCTATTTATTCAAAAACGAATATTACTTTACAAAAATTTTGATATTTGGTGAACAAAAAATATGTGTCGAGCACAGAATTCTCCAAACAAGTAAGGAATTTTTAGATATATAAAATATGGCGAAAGCAACGTTTAATCAAACCGTTAACGGTTTTGTTGTGTGCACCCTGCAAACTACAACCTGTGAGTGTGCCAATAGCCCACTACGGAGTTGCCATCGGTTAGGGAATGGTATTGACGCGTTCGGTGCGTAGTCAGTTGATAGCGGAAGGAATAGATTTGAACACAGTTTACCCTATGGAGGAGGTTCCACGTGTATTGGGGGTAACAGCCGTTTTGGAGCGTGTTCTGGCGGGTGGTGAGGCAGTGTCGGACATTGCGCCGTCAGTGCAACAATTTTTGTCGCTGGCTCAGGATAGTGCCAATCCAACTACACAGTCTCATGATCGTGTCAATCGATCGTTACAGTCACATCAGGGCAGTCACAACTCCAGCGACTCAATACCGTCTCCAGATTATAGCAGCCTAACTGCTCGAAATGCTCAGCCGAAGATACAGTTGAATAGGTTGACAGGTCAAGCAGCGGAACCAGCGGCACAGGGGGCCTGAGTAATCAGCGAGCGAGGGACACGCTGGTAGGAAATGATATTACTGGCTACATACAAGCAGAGCTGTCAAGACAGATGCAGACCTTGCAGGTTGCTATACAACGACAAATTTCGCAGACTTTGAGCCGTTCTATGAACCCACGCGCAGATTTCCGCAGTTGCAATTTAGAATGCGAGTCAACAAAACATGTCAGGTAACGCACCAACGTTTCATAATATGCCGCTACCTATGGGTTCACGCCAGCCTTTGGATCATACGTCGCCCAGATTTCCTCGGGAACGGGTACAACCACCACCTGGACCTAGTAATGTTCATTTGTCACCTCCCTATGGTGGTGCAGCACTTTCGACTGATTTATTTGGTTCGACCTCAAGGAAAGTAGATTTGTCTAAGTGGGGGATTGGTTTGATGGTTCAGCGAAATCCATGAGTGCGGAAGACTTTATTTTTCGGGTAGAAATGTTACGAACTAATTTTAATATTTCGTTTGACGATCTGAGGAGGAACTTTCACAGCTTGCTGGAAGGCCCGGCCCTAGATTTGTTTTGGAACTTTAGGATTTGTTTTGGAACTTTAGGAAGTTAAACCCAGTATTGTTTTGGGAGGAATTGGTGGTCGCGTTCTTGATGTAGTTTAGGAGATATGAGAGCGAGTTTCGAATACAAAAGAGAATTATGGACAGGCGCCAGGAACCGCCGTGCTAAAACTAAGGAACCAGCAGCGAACACCCTACAGCGAAAGGGATTTGATCGAGATTATGCGGAGCAACCTGAAGCCAACTTTATCACATTTATTTATTGTTTTCAGTAGGCATTGATGATTTAAGTGATTTTCGTCAGCAGGCAAAAAGAGCGGAAAGTTTAATAGCGAGTCAGCAAGCGCAGTATTCACAACGCGCACATGCCGTACCAAGGGTACATGAACTGGCCTACGATGAGGGAAATTCTTCGGAAGTTGTGTTCGATGTTGACGCCATAGCGAACCGGAGTAATTACACATGCTGGAATTGCAGGCAAGCCGGGCATAGTTTTGTAGATTGTCCTACGTAGAGACAACGTAGTAGCACCATACATCCTCGAGTGAGTGTTTTAAAACCACTACATCAGCGCATTAAATAATATAGGGCAGCGAAAATTAAGATCTTCGGTCAGGTATCAAACCGAATTAGAAAAGCAAGGGAAAGGTATAAAAAGCGAAGACGAGTAAGACAAGAAATAATAGCTACATCACTGGTTGGCGTTTCTACGCCAAAATTAGCATGAACGGTGTAGAAATTTTAGGTTTAGTAGATAGTGGGGCGACAGTAACTTGCCTGGGAAAGGATTGTGTCAACCTGGTGAAGGCAGCTGGTTTGCCAATTCATCCGTTTCACTCTGTTTTTAAAACGGCCAGTGGGCAACCACATAGTATAGTGGGGCGAGTTAAAGCGGAAATTCATTTTAATACGAAAAGCGAAGAAATTACGTTTTATTTAGTTCCGTCGTTAGAGCGGTCTTTATTTTTAGGCGTGGATTTTATGCGAAAATTTGATCTATTTGCGAATGTCAATAGTTTGACAATGAACGGTGTAAGTTTGTTTCCGGAGGGCGAAAGTAGTGCGGTGAAGATTAAAATGTATATTTTAACAGCTGAACAGCAGAGCCAGCTGTAGAGTGTGATAGCGAAGTTCCCTTGCTATAGCAAACGAGGACTTGGCAGAACGCAGTTGGAAGTTCACACCATTGACACCGGCGCCGCAACTCCAGTGAAGAGCAGACATTATCCCGTTTCACCAGCTGTGCAGAGCCTAATGTACGCGGAGCTGGATAAGATGCTTGACTTTGGGGTCATTGAGGTTAGCGAGAGTCCCTGGAGTCATCCGGTTACGCTCGTCCGAAAGGGAGAAAAGAACCGGGACGCTCGCAAGCTCAATGCCCTCACGATCAAGGATGCCTATCCACTGCCGCACATCGAGGGGCTGCTCAGCCGACTGGGTGATACACATTATATTTCGAGCGTGGATTTAAAGGATGCATTCTATCAGATTCCACTGGAGGCATCCAGTAGAGAAAAAACCGCATTCGCTGTACCGGGAAGACCACTTTACCATTATACGGTCATGCCTTTTGGGCTGCGTAATGCTGCCCAGAGGTTATGCCGTCTAATGGATAAGGTGATCGCTGCGGTATTGCGTGAGCGAGTTTTTGTCTACCTGGATGACCTTCTAGTGGTTTCGCTAGACTTTAAGACGCATCTCGAGTTGTTGGAGCAGGTGTCGGGGTGCTTGGAACAGCCCGGTCTGACGATAAGCGTCGCCAAGTCCAAGTTCGGTTTCAAGGAGCTTCGCTATCTTGGGTATATAGTTGGGGGTGGAAAATTAAGACCCGATCCACAGAAAATAGAAATAATCATGAAATATGAATACCCAAAACAGCAAAGCAAGTCAGAAGTTTTATGGCAGCTACCGGATGGTACCGGCGTTTTATTTCTGACTACGCCACTATTTCGGTACCTATTTTCAACACTCTGAAGAAAGGCAAACCGTTTGATTTTTTCGACGAAGGAAAGATAGCGTTTGAGCAGCTAAAAATCGCGTTGACATCTAGCCCAGTTCTTACACAACCCGATTTCACTTCGTGCAGTGCGACGCGTCAGACATAGGCATTGGGGTTGTCTTGTTCCAAAAAGATGAGTCTTACGGCCCAAAGGAATTACTCCGTCACTGAACGGGAATGCCTGGCTGTAGTGTTAGCGATATATTGAGTTGATGTCATTTACTGTGATTACGGACCATAGCAGTCTCAAATGGCACGCTGGAGTTTGATTTTGCAACCGTTTTCATTTAAAATTGAGCACCGCGAGAGTTCTAAAAATCTAAACCAGATACGTTGTCGCGTCATAATATCGAACAAGTGTCGTTTGACGTAGGACAGTTGATAGATTTAGAGTCAGGCGAATTTAAGGACGAGAGCTACTTGGAGTTAATCCAGATTATTCAGGAAAAGGCAGCACAGCTGCCGGACTTAAAAGTCGTTGATGGGCTCATTTATAAGCGTTGCCGACCTTACGATGGGGTACAAATAAACGAAGACTTTTCCTGGAAACTCTGGGTACCGCCCAAGTTAACTCTCGGCATTATAGAGCGTTGTCACAGTCCACCGCAATCTTCTCATGGGGGAATTGGCAAAACAATTCAACGCGTGAAAGAATATTTTTACTGGCCACATCTTAACGCACAAGTTCGCATCTACATAACGAAATGTCAGGCATGTAGGGAAACGAAGAACGCCAACGTAACCTTGAGGCCACCAATGGGTGCCGAAACCGTATCTGAGCGTCCGTTTCAAAGAATTTTTATTGACTTTTTGGGTCCGTACCCACGCTCTCAAAAAGGAAATCGTTTCATTTTTATCGTACTCGATCACTTATCGAAATTTATTTTGCTTAAAGCCATACCAAAGGCTAGCGCAAAAAACGTTGCAATTTTCCTGATCAGTGAAGTTTTTCACAAGTTTGGTACTCCTGAGACGATTGTGTCAGACAACGGTAAGCAATTTATTAGTCATGAGCTTAAGGAGCTGGTGACCAGTTTTGGTGTCAAGCACGTACGAACGGCAATTCACTCCCCGCAAGCTAATGCCTCAGAGCGCGTGAACCAGAGCATCCTAAGCGCTATACGTACTTATATGCAGGAGGACCACACACAAACAGACAGACACTTGTCTGAGATTGAATTTTCTTTGCGTTCGTCAGTGCAAACGTCTATAGGCGTCACACCGTTCTTCGCTCTGTTCGGGATGAATATGATAGGGCACGGCAGTGTGTATAAATTAGCAAAGCAGCTGCAACCGTTAGACGATCCTAAACTTGAAGTTTTACCGAAACACGTGAAACTAGATTTCATTCGCAAGCAGGTTCGAGAGAATCTTCACCGAGCATATTTGCGAGGCGAAAAGTCATACAATACACGCTGTCGCCAAGTCAGATTCATACCGGGTCAGGAAGTTTATAGGCGCAATTTTCCACAGAGTGACTTTAAAAACAGATTCAATGCCAAACTTGCTCGCAAGTTTCTTAAATGTCGCATAGTACGCCCAGTAGGGAATAGCCCTTATGAGGTTGAAGATTTACAAGGCAAGCCATTGGGGGTATTTCACGGTAAGGACTTGAAGCAGTAGCCGTAATTTGCTTGGTGACTTTAGTCCTAGAGCGACCATGTGGGGCACTATAGTCCTTCGGACCAGTGATAAAACCTGTCAGAGCCATTATCATCTTTCTTGTAGCTTGGGTATCTCTGTTTTCGTGTTAGTGTTACGGAACTCCAGAAAGATTCACCCGTGTATTCCATTATACAATAAGTTCATTTGATATACCCTTATGCCCTTATGTGGTTAAGTTTTTCTCGCGGTACAATGTAGGTCCGAGCATAATTATTTCCATGTCTGACGGTTTTAGGTACGTTAAAGTAGTACAGTCTGTCGGTTTAATAAAGCGTTCCGGCAAGCCGCAAGGATTTAGTCCGTCCGATTACGAGTCCGTGTTCCGAAGGTAAGATAAATCTTTACAAGGTGAAGTTTAGTCCGTCTGAAGTTTAATTTTAAGTCTGAGGGGGGAGAATTTCTGTTTTCTGGTCCGTCCGAAGTCCAATTCTAGATCCGAAGGGGGGAATTTGTATTTTCTGTAATGTCCGTCCGTCTGAATATTGTGATTAAGGGAAAACAATGGGAAGAGGGAGAGAACACCCTGATGCCTGCCTATATACATATGATGTGTGCCTATATACATATGCATGTATATCTATATGTAGGTGTATATGCATGTGTATATAGGTACGCATATAAATTCAATTTTTTCATTTTATTTGGTCCTCTTACCGGGGAAAAGAGAAAGCTACGCGTAAGCACCAAAGGAGCTTGGCGGTGTTTACACCGCAAAACTCTTTTGGTCGCCCGCAAACATACATTTTCATTTTATTTGGTCCTCTTACTAGGCTTTCGGACCGGGGAAAAGAGAAAGCTACGCGTAA
Organism: Thecocarcelia acutangulata; assembly: GCA_914767995.1. Taxonomy (NCBI): domain Eukaryota; kingdom Metazoa; phylum Arthropoda; class Insecta; order Diptera; family Tachinidae; genus Thecocarcelia; species Thecocarcelia acutangulata. The sequence continues at coordinate 72,891,953 of OU612097.1, forward strand.
GCACCAAAGGAGCTGTTTTTTTCTTTTTCTTGAAGCATGGGGGTCGTTTTCTTAAGTAGGCAGTTAGGGCGGGCCGAGTCCTTTTCACCGTGGATTGACACCTTCGTAGAGGCAAAGAGACAGCACTTCAGAGGCCCATGTTCCCTTCCATTCTGGTCCTTTGAGAGGGCTGGGGAATGGCCGGGTTTGTTGTGTGCACACTGCAAACGACAACCTGTGAGTGTGCTAATAGCCCACTACGGAGTTGCCATCACGATTATCAAGGCTGGGTGAATGACCTAAGTAAAAGAGAAAGAAGAAGTTAAAATGATAGATAAACAGAAGCTACTAGAAAAAGAAAAAAGATGGCGGTAGCGGGCTTTTGGCCGAAAAAAGGAAAAAAATGGCGGAAAGCGGTATAAACGCGGGCTGTGAAAGAGTGTGTGGCAGAAGTGGAGTGATCAGCAAGCTGAATAGTCGGTGAATTAGTACAGCGGTTGAAAAAGTGCATTACGGTGAAAAATTAAGGATGTTTCAGAGCAAGTATCTAAATTGTTATATTACATAAAACAAACTCCACCAAAAGACTATATAAAAAGATAAAATAAAAAGCACAAAACAAAATGTGTGCTAATTTATGGAAAAGCAAATCGATATAATGTTAATCGCTGAAACTCGCCTGACATAAACAAGTTATTTCAGGATTAATGGCTACATACTATATGACACCAAAGATCCCCGTGGAAGATCTTGTGGGGGATTAGCAATTTTGATAAAAGCCGGAATTAAGCACTATTGGTTCAACGAAACACGTGAGGAATATCTGCAAGCAACTAATGTATGCATTGAATTTTGTAATGAGAAAATTGTTATTTCCTCGATTCACGCACCGCCTTGGTTTTCAGTAACAGAAAACCAATATTCGGATTTTTTCAAATCACTTGGGCCTCGATTTATAGCGGCTGGTGACTATAACGCTAAACACACTTTTTGGGGTTCACATTTAATTTCTCCGAAAGGCCGTGTACTTTTTGATACCATTTCTAAAATGGGCTTAGATGTGATTTCAAGTGGTCACCCCACGCATTGGCCGTCAGACAAACGAAAGATTCCAGATGTTATTGATTTTGGAGTTTCGAAAAGTTTTCCTTTAGAGTGGTTTCAAGTGGAGCCTTCGTTAGATTTGTCATCAGATCACTCACCCACAATAATATCTGTTTTGTTCCCCCAAGAGTTTTACTCCCCGTCTACTTACTTAGAGTTGACGACCACTAGAGTTAATTGGCTAAAATATAAAAAATATTTGAGTACTCATTGTACGGAGAATATTGCTTTGAGAACGCCTAAAGATATTGACGTGTCCATTAATATTTTTTCCAAAAGCCTTAAACTGGCCGTACAACATGCTAGCACTAGCTATATAAGATACAGAAACGAGAACAATAGATCTTATTCGTCGGAAATTGAGCAACTTTTGTCAGAAAAAAGAAGAGTTAGAAGGGAGTGGCAACTCCGCAGGTCTCCCCAGCTTAAAATTAGGCTACGAGAATGTGTAACCAAATTGAGAAATCTGCTTGAAATAGAAAGAATGGCTTCCCTTAAATCATATTTGGAAAGCCTTGATGGCACTCCTCAATCAGACTATTCTTTGAGAAATGTTTTTACAGATGATGCAGCAAACGTCATAGCAGTATTTCCGCCATTTGCCGTAAGACCGCCTGTTTCCTTGAGATTTAGTTTTCCAGATGTGGAAAACGTTATCAATAAAATAAACTCTAAGAAAGCTCCAGGTATAGATAAAATTACTGGTACAATGCTTGTACAACTACCTCGCGTGGGTAGAAGAATTCTTCTTTTTATTTTCAACGCTATCTTACGCCTTGAGTATTATCCGGTCGAGTGGAAAGTGTCTATGATAACGGTGATACCTAAGCCGGGGAAGGATCATACTAAAGTAGAATCGTACAGACCAATAAGTCTACTGCCAACAATTTCAAAACTATTTGAGAAATTGCTAATGATGAAGTTGAGTCCAGTACTGGAAAAAATAGAATGTATTCCTGATCATCAGTTCGGTTTTAGGGCCAAACATAGTACCATCGAACAGACACACAGACTAGTTAATGTCATAAGAAAATCATTTGAAGACAAGAAGTATTGCTCTGCACTTTTCATTGACGTTTCCCAAGCTTTTGACAAAGTGTGGCATGACGGTTTAATGCACAAAATAAAACTAAACTTTCCTGCGAACACCCACAAACTTTTTGAAATTTATTTGTATGGACGTAAATTTATCGTTAAGCACTTTTATAGCCCCATTCAACCAATCGACGCAGGCGTCCCACAAGGCAGCATACTGGGCCCTACCTTATACTTGATTTATGCTTCTGACATGCCAACAAGCGATAAAATTCATACATCCACGTTTGCAGACGATACGGCTTTTTTCAGTGTACATGAAAACCACCAAACAGCATCACAAAATTTGCAGGAACATATTTACAATTTAGAGAAATGGTTAAAACTCTGGAAAATCAAAGTCAATGAACAAAAATGTGTCCATATCACGTTCACACTGCGTAAAAATACATGCCCGTCACTAACACAATAACAAAATGGCGCCCAGCGGGAGGGCCAAACGTGGTGCTAGCAGCAATTGCAATTATAACAATGTAACAACAACTTCAACACACAACAGACTCACAATAACAGTTTCACTTGTCAGAATCTTAACGAAAAAGCTCCGAAAAGACAAAGTTGTCCAAACGGAGTATAATCAAGAAACTGACGACGTAGTAAAGTAATTTCAAAATATGTACAGAAATTAAATATATTTCGGTAACGTAGTTAGATGCAACACAATTTATAGCCGTTGCATACAATTTATTATATACATATAATAAAACGATGATAAAATCTAGAATAAATATAAACCATGGTTTGTACAACAGACCCATAAACTGATACTTGCGGCATGGTGTTTGCCGGACCCAACGCTTCCTCATAATCTTCGAGCTAAGCGTCTTTTGAACCAAACTACGTACGGAGTCCATATTGTTCTAGGAAATAGTGAAGGTTAATATTGAATATAATAATGTTAATTAGTCAAAACGACCAATTTAGTGATTGGGCGCTTTACAACTCCATTTTCTGTCCGTACGTCGGCGACGCGAACGGGGTCATTACTTCCTGGGTACGTTTTTATGACGCAACCTAATTTCCAGGAAGTTGGTGCGTACTGCTCGTGTTTAATGGCTACGAGATCATTCACCATTACCTCTCTTTCGGAAAATTGCCATTTGTACCGTTTGTGCAAATTCTGCAAATACTCTTCCTTCCATCGGCGACAGAAGTCATGAGTATGTGCCTTCACCTTACGACATCTATTGATTATACTTATGGAGGAGTCAAAATTAGAAGGTTCTAGGGGAGCTAAAATCGGATCGCCAGGATTGTCCGACATTGGGCATAGAGGGCGAGAATTTAGACAAGTCTCAATTCTAGCAAGGACCGTCGAAAGTTCTTCGAATGTATATTTGACGAACTGAGCCTCTTTCCGGAAGTGTTGTTTAAAACTCTTAACAGCAGCTTCCCACAGCCCGCCCATGAGGGGTGCACCAGGCGGTATAAACTGCCATGTGTAGAGCGCTTGTAGCTAATAAGTAGTACATTATTAGTTTTTTTCAATAATTGTATACTCTTGGAAGAAATATACAGCGGCAACGTAATTTTCCTTACTTCAAAGGATCCTTATATTCCAGAGATCGGCTTCACACTCGTTTTCACGTATATGCGTTTATGTAGGTTGGCGTTGAAAATAAAAAGAAGAATTCTTCTAGCCACGCGAGGTAGTTGTACAAGCATTGTACCAGTAATTTTATCTATACCTGGAGCTTTCTTAGAGTTTATTTTATTGATAACGTTTTCCACATCTGGAAAACTAAATCTCAAGGAAACAGGCGGTCTTACGGCAAATGGCGGAAATACTGCTATGTCGTTTGCTGCATCATCTGTAAAAACATTTCTCAAGTGATTTACATACAACATCCCCTTTTCGGAATCGGTTCTGGCCCAGTCGCCAGTTGAAGTCCGCAAAGGTGGCTTACCTCTAACGGGTCTTTAAACCTTTTGCCGCTTTCCGCAAAGAATAGTCTGATTGAGGAGTGCCATCAAGGCTTTCCAAATATGATTTAAGGGAAGCCATTCTTTCTATTTCAAGCAGATTTCTCAATTTGGTTACACATTCTCGTAGCCTAATTTTAAGCTGGGGAGACCTGCGGAGTTACCACTCCCTTTTAACTCTTCTTTTTTCTGACAAAAGTTGCTCAATTTCCGACGAATAAGATCTATTGTTCTCGTTTCTGTATCTTATATAGCTAGTGCTAGCATGTTGTACGGCCAGTTTAAGGCTTTTGGAAAAAATATTAATGGACACGTCAATATCTTTAGGCGTTCTCAAAGCAATATTCTCCGTACAATGAGTACTCAAATATTTTTTTATATTTTAGCCAATTAACTCTAGTGGTCGTCAACTCTAAGTCAGTAGACGGGGAGTAAAACTCTTGGGGGAACAAAACAGATATTATTAAGGGTGAGTGATCTGATGACAAATCTAACGAAGGCTCCACTTGAAACCACTCTAAAGGAAAACTTTTCGAAACTCCAAAATCAATAACATCTGGAATCTTTCGTCTGTCTGACGGCCAATGCGTGGGGTGACCACTTGAAATCACATCTAAGCCCATTTTAGAAATGGTATCAAAAAGTACACGGCCTTTCGGAGAAATTAAATGTGAACCCCAAAAAGTGTGTTTAGCGTTATAGTCACCAGCCGCTATAAATCGAGGCCCAAGTGATTTGAAAAAATCCGAATATTGGTTTTCTGTTACTGAAAACCGAGGCGGTGCGTGAATCGAGGAAATAACAATTTTCTCATTACAAAATTCAATGCATACATTAGTTGCTTGCAGATATTCCTCACGTGTTTCGTTGAACCAATAGTGCTTAATTCCGGCTTTTATCAAAATTGCTAATCCCCCACAAGATCTTCCAGTACTGGAAAAAATAGAATGTATTCCTGATCATCAGTTCGGTTTTAGGGCCAAACATAGTACCATCGAACAGACACACAGACTAGTTAATGTCATAAGAAAATCATTTGAAGACAAGAAGTATTGCTCTGCACTTTTCATTGACGTTTCCCAAGCTTTTGACAAAGTGTGGCATGACGGTTTAATGCACAAAATAAAACTAAACTTTCCTGCGAACACCCACAAACTTTTTGAAATTTATTTGTATGGACGTAAATTTATCGTTAAGCACTTTTATAGCCCCATTCAACCAATCGACGCAGGCGTCCCACAAGGCAGCATACTGGGCCCTACCTTATACTTGACTTATGCTTCTGACATGCCAACAAGCGATAAAATTCATACATCCACGTTTGCAGACGATACGGCTTTTTTCAGTGTACATGAAAACCACCAAACAGCATCACAAAATTTGCAGGAACATATTTACAATTTAGAGAAATGGTTAAAACTCTGGAAAATCAAAGTCAATGAACAAAAATGTGTCCATATCACGTTCACACTGCGTAAAAATACATGCCCGTCACTAACACAATAACAAAATGGCGCCCAGCGGGAGGGCCAAACGTGGTGCTAGCAGCAATTGCAATTATAACAATGTAACAACAACTTCAACACACAACAGACTCACAATAACAGTTTCACTTGTCAGAATCTTAACGAAAAAGCTCCGAAAAGACAAAGTTGTCCAAACGGAGTATAATCAAGAAACTGACGACGTAGTAAAGTAATTTCAAAATATGTACAGAAATTAAATATATTTCGGTAACGTAGTTAGATGCAACACAATTTATAGCCGTTGCATACAATTTATTATATACATATAATAAAACGATGATAAAATCTAGAATAAATATAAACCATGGTTTGTACAACAGACCCATAAACTGATACTTGCGGCATGGTGTTTGCCGGACCCAACGCTTCCTCATAATCTTCGAGCTAAGCGTCTTTTGAACCAAACTACGTACGGAGTCCATATTGTTCTAGGAAATAGTGAAGGTTAATATTGAATATAATAATGTTAATTAGTCAAAACGACCAATTTAGTGATTGGGCGCTTTACAACTCCATTTTCTGTCCGTACGTCGGCGACGCGAACGGGGTCATTACTTCCTGGGTACGTTTTTATGACGCAACCTAATTTCCAGGAAGTTGGTGCGTACTGCTCGTGTTTAATGGCTACGAGATCATTCACCATTACCTCTCTTTCGGAAAATTGCCATTTGTACCGTTTGTGCAAATTCTGCAAATACTCTTCCTTCCATCGGCGACAGAAGTCATGAGTATGTGCCTTCACCTTACGACATCTATTGATTATACTTATGGAGGAGTCAAAATTAGAAGGTTCTAGGGGAGCTAAAATCGGATCGCCAGGATTGTCCGACATTGGGCATAGAGGGCGAGAATTTAGACAAGTCTCAATTCTAGCAAGGACCGTCGAAAGTTCTTCGAATGTATATTTGACGAACTGAGCCTCTTTCCGGAAGTGTTGTTTAAAACTCTTAACAGCAGCTTCCCACAGCCCGCCCATGAGGGGTGCACCAGGCGGTATAAACTGCCATGTGTAGAGCGCTTGTAGCTAATAAGTAGTACATTATTAGTTTTTTTCAATAATTGTATACTCTTGGAAGAAATATACAGCGGCAACGTAATTTTCCTTACTTCAAAGGATCCTTATATTCCAGAGATCGGCTTCACACTCGTTTTCACGTATATGCGTTTATGTAGGTGTATCGGTGTATATGCATATGTATATATACACACATATATGTATATATACATATATGTGTGCACAGATATTCTTCTCCCTAAGAAAATTTAAATTGTACCTGAAATTTACCTGATGTATTTAACGGATTATAGTACTAATCTCGGTAGGTAAAGCAGTTTCATTAAACGTTGTTAAAATCTCGGCCAAAAACAAAAGAAAAAGTAGTGACTGAATGGTTACATTTTTTTGGCAGGTAAAACACGCGATAAATGAACGGTTTAATTTCCAATACTCGAGCAGTATAAAAAGCAAATTGCTTCGGGAGAATTCCGTCATTTTTGTGAATGTTCAAGTTAAAGCCTAGTGTGTGTTAAAGTCAACTATTTACACTAAATTGGTGGCATTAGATTGCTAGGACAAGTTATTTTGGTGTGCCGGGGAAAATAGAATAAAATAATCTCGCTTGAGTGCTAGATATCGTGTATTTGTAGTGACTGGTGATAAAAGGGCTTTCGGTGTGATCCTCTACAGTGGGAACAGTTCTCAACTACATAGTCGACAAAGCATCATGACCGACAGTGCCATCAACAGCCAGAACCCGATATAAAGGCTGCAAGATTCTCAACCCTAGTTGCAAGCGCATCCGCAATAGCAACGAAAATTGGTAAGCAGTACAAAATTCTTATCTACAAATCGTTATAGTTGCACGCAACATTCATAACATCTCATTGTCATCCCTATAAACAGTGCCACAACATCCCCAGCAACAGTGAATTCTAAGCTGTGTTCAAATAGCCATCATATTGTGATCAAAGAGGTGGTAGTATTTACCAAACTATTGTGGAAGATCACACATTTTATCAACGCCCTGAACAATATAGTAATATTGCTAGTTGGACGGCGGGAAGACGGAAAAAAATCAAAAATCATTATACTTTTTTTGGAAATTTTCAACGATTTACACATTACATTTTGTAAACGTGAAGTAAAATATTAACCAGCAAAAGGCCAGGTTTTTATACGATATATCTATTTAAATATGTATGAATAAACACATCTATGTGCTATATAGAGATAGAAACCGTTTAAAGCCATTCATACTACATACATATCTATATACATATATTGTCTACACTTATAAGACATTTTCCCCTAGAAGAATTTAAAACACAAAGTTTAGTGTCAAAAGAAAAGAAAAACAAAAACAAAACATCTAATTATAATTACTTGTGGTCAAACACAAACAAGTAGAAAAAAAAACCCCCAACAGTAACATTTGGTTCTACCACCTTTGGTAATGCCCTCAAAACTGGCTATTAGTTTATTTGTAACATTACTGAGCGAGCTCTAACATTTTAAAAAGTTAACAGGAAGATTTCAGTCAGCACCATTACTGACTTTAGCGTGGAACCGCCGAAAGATCTTTCCCGGAGCCCAGCTATTATAAGGTATGTACAACACTTGATTTATTTTGTATATTATTGGTAAACAAATGTATGTATTTGTGGCATGAGGACATCGACTAACAATAACAGGAGTCTTACGATAATCTCCATTCAGAGACTCTGTTAACAGCACGTCCCTGTTAATTACTGCCTTCTGTTATTGTCCATTAATGTATCTATATAAGAAATATATATATATATATATATATATATATATATATATATATATATATATATATATATATATATATATATATATATATATATATATATATATATATATATATATATATATATATATATATATATATATATATATATATATATATATATATATATATATATATATATATATATATATATATATATATATATATATATATATATATATATATATATATATATATATATATATATATATATATATGTACATACATACAGTACTGGACAATTCAATGGAAACTTTTCTAAAAATTTATTTATTTATTTTTAGAAGTCGAAAATCAAAAATTATTTCTAAAGAAACTTGACAAGTATTTTAGAATTTAATTTTATAGATTCTTTTTGATATATAAACAAAAAAATAATAACATAAAAATAACGTAGTTCTAAAATTATAAAGAAAAATTAAAAGTATAAAATTTTTGGGGTTCGACAAAACAATGGAAACTTTTACACTTCTGCACGAAAGATGACTAAAGCAAAATGTATTGATGAAAAAACGAGGCAAAATGCATAATAATTTACCGTTATTTTTTAAATTACTCTCTTGCCAGCTTCTTTTTTCAAATATTTTAAACACAAGAATCTTGAATACATAATTAGTAAAAATGGCTAGAGTCAAGATAAGTGAAGATTTAAAAATAAAAATAATAAATGATTTTAATGCTGGATTAAAACAAAAAACTATTTGTGATAAATATTCGATGAATAAATCAGCAATTTCGAAGATTATCAAGAAATTTCGTGAAACGGGTACTGTTAAAACTCTGCATTCAGGAGGAAGACCACGTAAAACTACTCCAAGACAGGATAATTTAATATCAAGAGAGTTCAAAAAAGACCCCCAAATGGCATCAAGAAATGTTAAAAATGTTCTTGGATTGGATGTTAGCTCTCGAACAATTAGCCGTAGAGCCCGCGAGGCTGGTCTTGGTTGCTTCCGCCCTGCGAAAAAACCTCTGATATCGGAGAAAACCCGTGCTGCTCGTTTAAAATTTGCCAGAGAGCACATAAATTGGTCTAAAGAGAAATGGAACACTGTCCTTTTTTCAGACGAGTCCAAATATAATTTAAGGGGCAATGATGGAAGATCATTTGTAAGGCGGCCAAAGGGAAAGAGACTAGACCCAAAGTACACAAGCAAGACAGTCAAGTTTGGAGGTGGCAATATTATGGTGTGGGGCTGTTTTTCTGGGCAAGGAATGGGCCCAATTCACATTATAAAGGATACAATGACTGGTGTCGGCTACAGATCCATTTTAAACGACATAATGTATCCTTATGCAGAGGAGAACATGCCACTAATTTGGATATTTCAGCATGACAATGATCCAAAACACACCTCTAGGGTTGTAACTGACTGGTTACAATCAAATGAGGTCCGTGTTTTGAAGTGGCCTGCTCAATCCCCGGATCTCAATCCCATAGAAAATCTATGGGAAATTGTAGAACGCAAGATAAGAACTCGAAATTACACATGGAAGGAAGATTTATCCAATGCAGTTTTGAGTGAATGGCAAAAGGTACCAAAGGATACAATTGACAAATTAATTGGGTCAATGCATCGCCGCTGTGATGCAGTAATTAAAAACAAAGGATACCCAACAAAATATTAATTTTTGATAATAGGCCGAAGGTTTTTATTGGAGTAAATTTTAAGTTTCCATTGTTTTGTCAATACCTCAAAATTTGATACTTTTAATTTTTCTTTATAATTTTAGAACTACGTTATTTTTATGCTATTATTTTTTTGTTTATATATCAAAAAGAATCTATAAAATGAAATTCTAAAATACTTGTGAAGTTTCTTTAGAAATAATTTTTGATTTTCGACTTCTAAAAATAAATAAATAAATTTTTAGAAAAGTTTCCATTGAATTGTCCAGTACTGTATGTGTATATATATGTATATGTATGTATGCCTTCATGTGCACATACGAATTATTATGTCTACATACATAAATGTGTTTTTGCACTTCTGTGAGAATTTCAAATGCTCTTGCATTGAATTGTAATTTGAAAGAGAAAAACAAAAACACATTTTTATGCTTTACGTTGGTTGCTCTTAAAGCAAATTTTCACGTGATAATATAAAGTGATTGTATCTAACCAGGGAGCTGAAAATGACACAAATAAAATAATAGTTTGATTTGAACTTTCAATATAAAAACTCGTAGCATATTTGCTTACTATCTAATTTTAATTCGTAATTTTATAAACTTTTCTTTAAATTCTGTATATAAGATTTAGTCCAGTAGTTTATTTTTCATCACAACTTTTGAAAAAAAAGTTGTTAATTGAAAATTTCTGAATTTAAATGCTATTTCATCTAGTTATTTTTAGTAATGATATTGAAATAAATTGTTTGAACTTGTAATGACTAACTAATGTGAATTTGATTTGGATTCTTGGCCGGTCACAGAAAAGAGGGTTAATTGAATACATGATTGGGATCACATATACAAAATTTTCTTTTCTTGGTTTGCGCAATAAGTACATATGTGATCATGGACGGGAGGGGTAATAGCAAGCAACATCTTTTGCTATAGAAACATTGAAAATTTAGATATTTTGAACAGCTGTCTCTTCTATCAGGAATTTATTGCTTCACTGTAATCCTTTTAGCATGCAAATTAAAATATGATTGTCTGTAGTTTACCATGAAAGAGTCTAGCAATTATTAACTACCCACCCCAATTGCCGACGAGACGGAAGCTGGAAAATATATGCATGCTGGCTAGCTCTGGAAAGCTGAAAAAAAAATACCTCGCTTATACATAGCCACTTAAGTGGCGTGCTACACATGACAGACCTTGAAGCCCATAGGCGGAGCACATTCAAGCCTGACTTTCCAATAGAAAAGTGCGGAAGTCTCTCTCTATCTCGCGGGAGGCTTCCACAAAGTTAGTACAATTATCCGAAAACATGGTTCGAGGGCAGCCTCGCCTGGAAACAAAACGATGAAATGCAGCCAGAAAAGCATCCGTCAACAAGTCAGTAGTCACCTCCAAATGCACGGCCTTGGTAGAGAAACAAACAAAGATACACACATATGCCTTTGTTATACGACACGATCTACCAGTAAAACTCTTCAAATCAAATGGACCTGCGGAATCCACCCCAGTGGTGTTAAAAGGTCGATATAAGGTTGTTCTTTCCGGAGGTAATGCCGTCATTATTTGCGTACACGAACGTTTCTTAGCCAAAATACAACATTTGCAACGGTTAATAACAGATCGAACTAGAACTTTCAGTCGAGGAATCCAATACTCAATGCGAATAGTCCTCAACATTAACTGATGCCCACCATGAATCGAAATTAAGTGAACAAACCCTGCCAACAGTACAGTAAAGCGACACGAGCAGGGCAAAATTATAGGATGTTTTTCTGTATATGACAGAGAAGGAGATTTTGCTAAACGACTATTTAGTCTCATAATTCCTTTATCGTCCAAAAACGGATTGAGTACCCGAAGTGAACTCTTGGTCGAAATTGATTCTTTTATCGTAAACCTGTAAATGCCAATAGTATTATCTATGTTTCTTAGCTCTGCAGCCGCTTTTCTTCAGCACCAGTAGTGCCGATTTTGGTTCTGTTGTTTTCAGTATTTCTAAGCTCTGCACCCGCTTTCCTTTAGCACCAGTAGTGCCGATTTTTTTGAGAAATAAAACAAGGTACGACCTCAATCTTTTCTTGATCAATTATTTCTGACTTTATTTACAAAATTTACAGTAGGTCAGCATTATTGTGGCCTCACAACAAATCAATAGTATGATTTGCTGTTCCCACAGGATTTTGCAGTATTGACAATTTCTTCTTTCAGTTTGCCATAATTTGTTGGCGCGGGTAAATAATTATTGCTAAAAAGCTCACTAAACTCCAGCAATAAACCAACATATAAAAAAATTCAATTTAGAAAAAAATACTTAAGGCTAATTACTGCTGTCCAACATAAACAATAAAAATTCAATCAAAGTTTTGCTGACTTGAGGAAATGAAATTTAGTGCAAACAAATGAATCAGATTTCAAGTTCAATGTCATACTTAGTATAAATGAAATTCTTACATTGCTACAGTGCTTATAACGATATTCCTCAGGAAAGTTAGCTTTGTGAGCCAAAACAGCGAAGCGTAATTTGAGCTTCTCAATTTCACTGCTAGAAATTACGTGAGAATCAAATGAGTATTTACCTCTATGTGAAGGATGGGCGTTATAGTAAAATCTAAACATGTACGATATAATCCTCAATGCGCGAGCAAGCTTTGGAAACCTTTCCAAAATGTCCTCAAATTCGACGAATGACGCGTGAGTTTTCACTATTTTCGATATCAGTCTCCATTGGCGACGTGTCATAGCACTATGGTTGAGTCAGTCCAGCAATAAATCTGACTAAGAGGAATGCCGATCTCCCCTACGAACGTTTTCAGGAGGTCCGAGGCCAAAACCGCGCCGCAAAGTTCCAGGCGAGGTAAGGAGATAGATTTGATAGGTGCAACTTTAGTTTTGCAAGAGAGCAAATTCGTATAGACCCGCTCATATGTTTCGACACGGATACAGATTGCCCCCGCGTATGCTTTTTCTGAGGCGTCTGAAAAAACATGAATCTCCGCTGATGACCACGGAGAATAATGCACCCACCTTGGAATTTGAATTTTGTTAACATCTGTATAAAATGCAACAAATTTATGCCACTCCTTACCAGTAGAAGGGAGTAAAATGTCATCCCAATCAATATTATCCTGCCAAACTCTTTGCATTATAATCTTTGCCGTGACAATAACTGGAGCCAGCCAACAGGATCGAACAACCGCGCAATAGTTGACAAAACTTCTCGTTTCGTATAACTAGGCTTTCTTGTAATCGGATCTACCTTAAAATAATATACATCCGAATGAGCATTCCATTGAATGCCTAAAGTTTTCGAACTACTCGACTCAACGAAAGTCAATAGCTTTTAGTCCGAAAGATAGTCCGGAGGTAGATCACTTAGAACTCGAATGTCATTCGCAGTCTATTTCCTCAACTCAAATTTAGCTGAAGCTAGAGCAGTGACTAATTGCTCCCGCGCTTTTAAGGCAGATGACACATCGTGAGCCCCAGTTAGTACATCGTCAACATACATAGACTTGCGCAAAACATTAGCGGCAAGCGGGTACTCAGCTTCGGAATCTTCAGCCAACTGTAACAATGTCCGTATGGCAAGATAAGGAGCACAATTAACCCCAAAAGTTACAGTTTGCAGCTCATACGTTGTCACTTCCTCCATTGGAGATGATCGGAAAAGTATTCGCTGGAACGGAGTGTGAGCGGAATCAATTCGAATTTGCCTATACATTTATGTTATGTCGCAATTGAAGACATATTTAAACAACCTCCAACGCAAAATTGAAAGAACTAAATCAGATTGTAACGTCGATCCTACACAGAGACAATCATTTAAACTAGTCCCATTTGAGGTTCTATTTGAAGCGTTAAACACCACGCGTAACTTCGAACACTTGCTTCGTGAACAGATCCCGTGACAATCCATCCAAATACGGTCCTTTGAGCCACCAAAATGTCCAAAACGTCACGCTGAATCTCGTCCAAAATCATGCGAGGGTACAAATCCGCTCCCAAAAGTAGATCAACCTGTCCTGAACGCCAAAATCCAGGATCAGCTAGAGACAGGTGAGCAAAATTATCCTGAATGCCAGAACCAATTACTAAAGAAGGCAAATTACCTGATATATTTGGCAACACCAGAGCCATTGCCTCAAACAGGATAGATTTATCGAGAGAAGAGCCTATTTTCAATGTACAAACCTTTTTTGTGGTAGCAGAGATTGCCTGATTAATGCCCGAAACCTTTACATTCGTCGAATGAGCAACCAGTTTCAAGCGATTTTGTAACTTTTCAGAGATAAACGAAGACTCTGAAGCCGGGTCAATAAGAGCCCGGACTGGACATGTCATACCTTCATGAACGATATTCACCATAGCAGTTCCCAGAAGCACTTTGCGGTTCTGAGAGACATGAAAGGCTTGTCGATTAGAACTGCTCTGCGAAGATATTCCACTTGAGGTTGCAGGAAGATTTAAATTTACGCCAATGTCTTGGGTGGTATTACCCGCAACTACCGCAGAATTATTCTTATTCGTTTCTTCTGAACCCGAAGTATCCCTATGCAGCAATGGATGGTGTCTTTTATTACAAATGGTGCAATTAAAAGGACTTTTGCAATTCTTGACTTCATGCTCACGCGCTAAACAATTAACGCAACAATGAAGCCTTTTGACAGTTGAAAATCTTTGCAGAGTCGAAAGATTTTTGAAACTCGGACAGCTCCTTAAAAAGTGTCCTGGACTACGACATAAGTGACAAGATGTCGACGACGAATTGACAACATAAGCTTTAACCTTCTGACCAAAAGGCTTAGCAAGCTGTGGAGAATCTTTAAGATCACGAACACACTCTAAGGTCTGAATCCTTTCCGTCAGAAATTCATCAAAATCCTTCCAAGTAGACAACTCAGTTTTATTAACAACTCCTTGTTCCCATAAGCTAACAGTGGACGTAGGCAATCGTTAAATGCACATGAAAATTAAAATTGGATCAAAATTTTCTGTACAAACCTTGTATATTGAAAGAGAGGTAAGGCAACTATTTATACCTCGCTGCAAAATTTTAAGCCCAGCACTTGATTCTTTATCTAGATAAGGAATATTGAATAATAATTTCAATTGATTATTTACTAACATACGAGAATTTTCGTATGTTTTCTTTAAGTTTTGCCAAGCTACATCAAACCCTTCATTAGTCAGCGGACACTTTACCACGATTTCATTTGCTTCACCGGCCGTTTTACGAACTAAATGACATAGACGTTCTATGTTACTGAGACGCGAGTTATTTACATATACCGCCGTAAATAAGTCTCTAAAAGTAGGCCAGGATATATAATCCCCTTCAAGTGTTTGGATATCGCAAGGAGGCAACGTTAAATTATTCCCGGTATTATCGCGATTTCTATCTAAAGACCCATAAGGTTTAGTATTGCTTTCGAATCTCTGTTCTTTTGCCTTAATGGAAGACTTATATGAAACGTCGTATTTATTTCAAGCTATTGCTGTATCTTCACTAGCAGATTTACTACCTTCTATAGCGTCTAAACCATCCTCATAGTTATGAGTTGTCATAAATACGTGTTCCCATACCTTTGACATAAGCAAAGCAATAAGCAAATTTGTACCGTTGTTCTGCCGGCGTTATTGCTTTATTGCGAACATATTTATTGCTAATCTAGACGGGGGGTCAAAGAATTGTAATGCGATCAATCACAATAGGTAATATTTATTTATTTATTCGCAGATTATGTAAACCCGCTCAATTACGTATGTATGTATGTATGTATGTTTGTATATATATGTAAATGATTTTCTTTTCTTTACTTTAACACTTCCTCAAAATGCAAATTTCAACCACCAAAAAAGACAATGATTTACGTACCTTTAATCCTTTAGAAAAAATAAAAAAGGTATAAGATAAATCCAAGTGGCGGTGATGATTCTCTTCAAAAACTAAGAAAAGAATGCAATTAGATTTTTGCCCAATATGACTTACAACGAATCCGGTTCGAATGGATCAAAATGTTTGCGTACCAAGTAAGAAAAGGCAATCACATGAAATAAAACAAACGGGTTTAATAATATTATTTGTTTTTAGTATATACTTAGCTGGTGAGGCCTAACTTTTTTTATGTCAATAAACATGCAAAATCTTTATTACATATTTTCCCAACGTTTCGTGAATTTTATGTTCACTTCTTCAGGGGATTTTGTCTATTTTAAAAATAAAGTTTTTTATGAAATTACATTAATATCTTAAGTAGAAAACAATATTTGAGAAACTTACATTTTTGTGATTTTACAACATTAAACACAAAATTATTGAAATTATATTTATAGTCAAGTAATACAACATTTATACACTAATTTTTTTAAGCACTATTTTTTTTTTATTATAATAATATTATAAATGGCGCTTAAGTTGGTCATTATCTTCTTTTTTGTTCATTGTTCTGTTTATTTTTTGCTGTATTCTTAAGCTTTCTGTTGTGTAACGTTTTTTAACATTATTTTCTTTGTCCAGTATTTTGATGTTGTTAAAGTCGGGTATATGTTTGGTTTGTACAGTATGTTGCGATAAAGCAGTGCTTTCTTTTTTCTTATTAATGTCTGTCTTATGTTCATTTATTCTAACTGCTAAACTTCTTTTTGTTGTGCCTATGTAAACGAGATCACAGCTGTTGTTATCATCACCTTGACATGGAATTTGATAGACAACGTTGTTCTGTTGTAGTTTGTCTATAGGTGTTTTTGTTTTTGTGAATATTGTGCTTAAAGTCTTATTTGGTTTAAAAGCCAATTTTTAGATATATAAAATATGGCGAAAGCAACGTTTAATCAAAGCGTTAACGGTTTCACTTGTCAGAATCTTAACGAAAAAGCTCCAAAAAGACAAAGTTGTTTCCAAACGGAGTATAATCAAGAAACTGACGACGTATTAAAGTAATTTCAAATTATGTACAGAAGTTAAATATATTTAGGTTTTGACTTAAACACTTTGTAAAATGCTCTTTAAATCACTGCCTACTTCATGCCGCAATCTATCCAGCCTTGTTCACAACATATTTTGTTTGGCCATATTTGTATCAGAAAAGGTGCGATCAGGTTGACCGCGACAAGAGCATATACCAACAGACCGTGGGGACATGCTAATATCAATTCGCAATCCACAACTGATTTTGCCTAAAATTAACAATTCTATTTTTGAGAAGTCGTTCGTTGTAAGGTATTGTAGACTTTGCAATGACCTCCCCATTACGCTAAGAAACTTTGAATTTTCTAAGGCTCGATTTAAGCTTTTGCTGCTTTTAATGGTTTCTACCAGTGATATGTAATATCATCATCCAAATATCTATGTATTTGTTTTTTGTCGTATCAATCTAAGAGATATGTGCACTATTATTTAATGCATTGTCTATCACATTCATATCATAATAAGATGTCTATCTATTTCATTTCATTATATTATTAAACATCATATAGTATTATAGGTTCATTAGTTGTGAACCCTGTTTTTAATCATATGTGGACCTAAGGGCTCGATTGATGATAATAAATAAATAAAAATAAAAAATAATATACTGGGGATTGGAAATATTATTTCTGAGAAAACCATTGCTTACAAACTTTTTTCTTCCACCATTCTTTTACCCCATCGATTCATGGGTTTGCTATTGAAATTCAGTAATATCGGTTCACATATAGCTGAAATATGTTCAAAATTCCGAAAAAGACAATTTTTTGCGATTTTGTATGAGAATTTTTGAAAAAAAGTTGTTTGTTTTGCTTCAAACTTCACACAATTATTCAGCATGGTGACTAAAACACAAAAAAGAAACTCCAGATATCGGTCCATATATACCCGAGATATCGCCGAAACCGGGTTTTTCATGAAAATATCGCGTAAACGAACTTAAAAATTTTGTTTGCTTAAAAGCAGTTCTGGTAATAAAATGAGGTTATATAAATATGGAAAATTTCCGATATCGGTCCATATGTACCCAAGATATAGCCTGAACCGATTTTTCCATTAACACTTTTTTGTTGAAAAGCAATTCTCGTTATAAAAGGTTACTAAAATACAGAAAACCGGTTAATATATAACCTCATTCGCTCTGTGATTCTCCAACCTCACGGTCGTGTTATTTAAAAGTGAACAAAAAAAAAAAAAAACAAACAAAATCATTGTGCTAAAATATTTGTTCAAACTTACATATAAAAAAAACAATAATATATTGTATAAAATTGTAAAAACAATAACAAATTATTTAAAAAAAAAACAACGGGAAAATAAATTCCTCACATTTCATTAACTAAACAATAAAATCAATTTCAATAAAACAAGTGCGGTGGCAGTGCATTGTTATTGTTGTTATTGTGCGTGAAGATTACCTACCCAGTGGGAAAAAACTATTCATTAAAGTTTTGATTTCTTGAAAAACCGCAATAAGTGGAAGAGCGAATTTATACAAAAGAAAAAATTTGTGACAATTATTTTTATATACTTTTAAATTAAAAAAAAATAAAAAAATAAAATAAAAAATTGCATGAGTATACCTAGTAGATGCAATTCTGAGAGGGAGCTTAGCTCCACTAGAAAAAACCTCTGGATTTCTGAAGAGGAATCATTGAAAAAATCATTGGACAATCTCCTGTCTCTAAGAGATAAAAAGCGCACGCGTTCGTGCTCGCCAAACATTGTTGTTACAACAGAAGACCAACCATCCACCAGTTCAGCTATTGCAGATAAGCCGAAAACACAAGTAGGCATGGACAGGTATGTAACCGTGGTTAAACGTAAGCGAAGCCCCAAATCCGCTCAAATATCATCAAATCCGAAAATTTCCAAAGATGATAATAAGACTACGGGAACGGATAGTAATAGGTTTGCTATCCTTCAGACTGACGAACCAACTGCATCAAAAAAAACATTTAAACCGCCACCAATATATTTGAGAGAACCTACTTCTAGTGAGCTGGTAAAAGCGCTTATTTCGGCAATTGGTAAGGACACCTTCAACGTAACATCAGTGAAGCGCGGACAAATAAGTGAAACAAAAATCCAAATCAATTGCAAAAATGATTACCGAAAACTTTTTGCCGCTCTGGAAAAAGAGAAAAGATCGTTTTATACTTATTAACATAAAAGTGCTAAAGGCCTTCAGGTTGTTATAAAAGGTATTGACCTTATGTAGACACGGTTGAGGTTAAGACTGCACTGCTAAAGGTAAAGGCTTTAAAATAAAAAATGTGGTAAATATGCGGAACCGTGAAAAGATTCCTCAACCCATGTTTAGGGTTACATGTTACCACTAGCCATACAAGATCCAGAAATGTGAGCAATAGAACGTATTCGTCTGAAATAGAGCAACTTCTGTCAGAAAAAAGAAGAGTTAGAAGAGAGTGGCAACTTCGAAGGTCTCCCCAACTTAAAAGCAGGCTACGGGAGTGCATAACTCAATTAAGAAATCTGCTTGAAATCCAAAGAATGGCTTCCCTCAAAAATTATCTAGAAGGTCTTGATGGTAGCCCGAAAATCGACTATTCTTTATGGAAAGCGACAAAAGGTCTGAAAAGACCCGTAATAGGTAAGCCACCTTTGCGAATTTCAGCTGGCGTTTGGGCAAGAAGCGATTCTGAAAAAGGGATGGTGTATGTTAATCATTTGAAAAACGTTTTTACTGCAAATGATACAGTGGATGATGTTGCTGAATTTGCGCCTAGAATACTATCCTGCAGAGAGGAAGGTGTCTATGTTTACTATGATACCCAAGCCAGGGAAGGATCCCACTAAAGTAGAGTCATATAGACCAATAAGTCTAGTGCCAACAATTTCAAAACTTTTCGAAAAATTGTTAATGGCGAAGTTGACTCCAATATTGAATGATGTAGGATGCATTACGGATCATCAATTTGGTTTTCGGGCTAAACACAGCACCATAGAACAAACGCGTTGACTAGGTGATGTTATAAGAAAGACTTTTGAGGACGAAAAGTATTGCTCAGCTCTATTCATTGATGTTTCCCAAACTTTTGATAAAGTGTGGCACGAGGGATTAATGCACAAAATAAAGTTGAACTTGCCTGCAAACACTCACAAGCTTCTGGAAAGCTATTTATGTGGCCGTAAATTTGTCATCAGAGAAGACGACTTTGTACGCCCCACTCAGCCAATCGAGGCAGGATTTCCACAAGGTAGCATTCTGGGACCCACTTTATATTTAATTTACACTTCTGACATGCCTACCAGATGTGGTATTCACACTTAACCTTTTGCAGATGACACAGCATTCTGCAGCGTACATGAAAACCATCAAGTAGCTTCGCGAAATTTGCAGGAGTATATTTCAATATTAGAGATGTGGTTAAAACTTTGGAAAATTAAAGTTAATGAACAAAAGTGTACTCACGTTACATTCACAATGCGTGGACAAACATGTTCAGCTATCCAAATTAACAATTCACCTATTACGCAGCAAAATGAAGTCAAGTATCTTGGTATTTATCTCGACCGTAGGTTAACGTGGAAGCCTCACATTGACGCGAAAGTCACTCAGCTAAAATTAAAAGCAGCGCAATTAAATTGGCTTATGGGCAGAAATTCTACATTGAAATTAGATTGCAAACTTCTGTTATACAACGCAATACTAAAGCCTATATGGCGCTACGGAATTCAGTTATGGGGCACCGCCTCAGCGTCAAACATTGAAAAAATTCAAAGGCGACAAAACAAAATTCTTCGAACAATTACTGCAGCACCATGGTACGTAAAAAACTCACGAATTCACAAGGATCTGTGCGTTCCGCTGGTAAAAGACGAGTTTTCTAAGTATGCGACAAGGTATATCAGCAAATTGGAACTTCACCCAAACCCTCTTGCACGAAACATACTTAATTTTAGTGGTCACATTCGGTTGAGAAGAAGGGATACCGTTGCCACCATCAGAGCGTTAAGTAGGTGATTCTACCGATATAATTGGCGCAAAATAAAACTTTTTGTCCAGCATTGGCTGGACTTAGTTAATTTATTGTATTTAGTAATAAGATTTGAATACTTATTGTTAGTTCACATTGTGAAGATTCAATAAATAAAAAAAAGCTAAAATAAAAAAATAAAAAATATATATATAACCGAGATATAGCTTAAACAAACTTTTTCATGAAAATGTCCATGAAAGATTTTTTTTTTTTGGAATAGTGATTACAAGGCAAAAATATTTTTTCCCCGATATCGGTCCATATATATCCGAGCATATTTGGTTCAAGTTTGTGATATATATTATACATATACGTAACTATCGTGAAGGGTATTTTAGATTCGGCCCAGTCGAATATACCACACTTTTACTTGTTTTCAAATAATACCGCGAATAAAAAAATTCAACCTGAAAATAAAAACATCAGTAAATTGAAGCAAAATCATCAGTTTTTTTGTGCTTCAGAAGACTATAAATCACATCGAAAATCACAAAAAATTGGGATTTGCAGAACAGCCACAAACCATATTTGTGCTTTTGAAACGGCATGTCCTTTGAAATCACGTGATTTTTAGAAGAGGCCTGATAAATTTCTTATAATAATTAGTTTCGACCAGCTATCTTGCGAGGCGCTTCTCAAAATTGCAATTAAAAAATTTATTAAACTTTAATCTTTGTTACAAGTAAACTTAAAAAAAGTAAACTTATTAAGATCTGAAATATTATTTTAGTTCTCCACACGAATATATTACAATTTTTTGAGAGGGAGTGCCCGACTTTGAACCGCAGCGTTCAATTTTCCGAACAACATCGGCACCACCGATTACATGCCCAAAAACGACATGTTTATTGTCTAACCAGTCTGTTCTATAACAAATTTAAAAACGTTAAAACAAGCGCATAGAAATTACTTTTGAACGAGTACTTACTTTGTTGTACAAATAAAAAATTGTGAACCATTTGAATTCGGGCCGGAATTAGCCATTGACAAAGTACCAAAACCGTTATGTTTTAAAGTAAAATTTTCATCTGAAAATTTTTTTCCATAAATCGATTTGCCACCTGTACCGTTGTTATTAGTAAAGTCACCTCCTTGGCACATCTTAAAATAAACAGATGTCATAATGCAAAACTCACTCTTTTTTTTTACTATTTACAAATTCAGGTATAACTCGATGGAATGTACTTCCTTTATAACCGAAACCATGCTCATGCGTGCACAGAGCTCTAAAATTTTCAGCTGTTTTGGGAACAACATCTGCTCTTATAAGCATTACGATGCGCCCAGCATCACTACCACCAATTCGTATATCGAAGTACACTTGAGGATTACGTTTTTCAGATTTATCTATAACAGATGGCCCAGTGGATAGTGTTTTGGATTCATAAGTATCGTCTACAGATTCTGCATCAGGCGTTTCAGTTTCCTCACATTCCTTAAGAGTAGCACCAGCGTGTTTTTGTAACCAGTCATCATCAGCCCAAACAGGCTTAAAAGTTCCTTCTTTAATGCGTACCGGCTTTGCCAAGTTAACGCGTATTGTGCGACCGCAAAGTTCGGCATCGTTCTGGTTAAAACGTTTTGGTTTTTGTAAAAAAAAGAAAACAATTTTTTTTTCAATAAATACCATGTTATCAATTGCAGCAGCTGCATCGTCTGCGGATTCATATTCTATGAAAGCAAAACCTCTATGTTTTTGTGATTCATAATCCACTGGTATTTGTATGTCGGCTACATCGCCAAAAGGTATAAATGCATCATTTAACAGCTTCTCGGTAACCTCATCGGCTAAAGCTCCTACATATATTGTCCGCTTATCATTGGACATATTGGCACAGAATACACCAAGGTGCATTAACGTATACACGGTGGCAGCACTAGAACAAAATTACAACAATACAACAAAAACAGGCATGTGGTAAGCTATGTTCATGATACAAAAAACAAGGTAGCCGCTTCGCTACAACAATACAACAATAAAAAAAACAACAGGTATTTTGTTTGTGTAAAAAGGCGAATTCACACTTAAGCTGTCAAAAGTATTTGATAAATTACATGTAAAAAATTTAAATGGCGCCGAAAAACGTAAACAAAACTTGACAGCGAAAGTGCCGCCATATTAACCGAATTCGCCTGAATTCGCCGATGCATCCACCTAATAATTAATTCGCCTTGGCTATGTTTATCAAAAATATTTCTAACTATTTTCACAATTATAAACTATGAATGTACCTTTTCATAATTATAAATTATATTCATTTGAATTATTTATATGTTCACAAAATAATTTGTATGTTTAATTCAGAATAAAACTCTAAATTCACTTTCAAAAATGTAAACAATACATTTGACGTAAATAGCTTACTATATTGCCAGTAGCAAAAAATTGTGACATACCCGTAGTGCTGCCTTCGTGTATACATTAATGCACCTTGGAATATACTTTGTGATAATGGTGTATTAACATCTTGAAGGTGGCAACACTAGAGCAAGGCGAATTAATTATTAGGTGGATGCATCGGCGAATTCAGGCGAATTCGATTAATATGGCGGCATTTTCTTTGTCAAGTTCAAGGCGAATTAATTATTAGGTGGATGCATCGGCGAATTCAGGCGAATTCGGTTAATATGGCGGCACTTTCGTTGTCAAGTTTTGTTTACCTTTTTCGGCGCCATTTAAATTTTTTACATGTTCTTTATCAACTACTTTTGACAGCTTAAGTGTGCATTCGCCATTTTACACAAACAAAATACCTGTTGTTTTTATTATTGTTGTATTGTTGTAGCGAAGCGGCTACCTTGTTTTTTGTATCATGGTCAAGTTTTGTTTACCTTTTTCGGCGCCATTTAAATTTTTTACATGTTCGTTATCATGATACAAAAAACAAGGTAGCCGCTTCGCTACAACAATACAACAATAAAAAAAACAACAGGTATTTTGTTTGTGTAAAAAAGCGAATTCACACTTAAGCTGTCAAAAGTAGTTGATAACGAACATGTAAAAAAATTTAAATGGCGCCGAAAAAGGTAAACAAAACTTGACAGCAAAAGTGCCGCCATATTAATCGAATTCGCCTGAATTCGCCGATGCATCCACCTAATAATTAATTCGCCTTGTTCGTTATCAACTACTTTTGACAGCTTAAGCGTGAATTCGCCTTTTTACACAAACAAAACACCTGTTGTTTTTTTTATTGTTGTATTGTTGTAGCGGCTCTAGTGCATGATACAAAAAACAAGGTAACCGCTTCGCTACAACAATACAACAATAGAAAAAGCAACAGGTATTTTGTTTGTGTAAAAAGGCGAATTCACACTTAAGCTGTCAAAAGTAGTTGATAACGAACATGTACAAAAATTTAAATGGCGCCGAATAATGTAAACAAAACTTGACAGCGAAAGTGCCGCCATATTAATCGAATTCGCCTGAATTCGCCGATGCATCCACCTAATAATTAATTCGCCTTGCACTAGAGCAAAATTACAGCAATCAACAAAAACAGGCATGGTGTAAAACAAGGCGAATTCAATTTTTTTTCTTTTGTTTACAAACATTTTCGCGTCATTTTAATCTAAAGACTTTTTTGTATGATTTAGTGCAATTTTAAGAAGTTTGTGTGAGTTTAAAAGAGAGAAACTAATATAATCTGTGATTTTAATTACAAACAATTATAAAATTTTATATATAGCGTTTATCTCAAATTTTTTCCCTGCTGAACAATCATAGGCTAATTTAGATTATGACATTCTCAGTAAGGTTTACAATAACTAAATACATAGTACTGAATTCACCTTCCCGCTTGCATTCAACTGTATGAATTCGCTTTGGTGTAAACCAAGGCGAATTAATTATTAGGTGGATGCATCGGCGAATTCAGGCGAATTCGATTAATATGGCGGCACTTTCTCTGTCAAGTTTTGTTTACCTTTTTCGGCACCATTTAAATTTTTCTACATATTCGTTACTATCTACTTTTGACAGCTTAAGTGTGAATTCGCCTTTTTACA
The DNA here is from genome assembly GCA_914767995.1 of Thecocarcelia acutangulata. NCBI lineage: Eukaryota > Metazoa > Arthropoda > Insecta > Diptera > Tachinidae > Thecocarcelia > Thecocarcelia acutangulata. Next base: position 72,916,998 of record OU612097.1, read on the forward strand.
CAAACAAAATACCTGTTGTTTTTTTTATTGTTGTATTGTTGTAGCGAAGCGGTTACCTTGTTTTTTCACACTTCACTTTCAAAAAAGTGAACAATACATTTGACGTAAATGACTTCCTAAATAGCAAGGCGAATCCATTACCAGGTGAACTTAATAGCACAGGTGATTATTATTTGCTTCTCGCGTTTTTTCCAATGAGACTGTCAAATTTTTTTTCTTTTGTTCACAAAATTTTTCGCGCCATTTTAATTGAAAATTTTTCGTGCCATTGTATCAGTTAGAGTGCAGCTTTGATAGTGAACGTGCGTATTTGTTTTTGATCGGAGTGTTAAAAAAAACGGTATAAGTAGAAAACCGCAATAAGTGAAGAGTAAATTAATACAAAATAAAAACTTTGTGACAATTATTTTTATATACTTTTAATATATTTCAATACCCTTACTGAATGCTTACTGCGGCAACAGGTTGCATTCAAATAAGAGTGCTCTAAATTTATTTTAAGTATTTATTACTATCTTAAGGATTACAATATTAAATAGTTGGTAGAACCAACATTAATCGTAGAAAAAGATTACATTGATTGTCGAGCGAAGGAAACAAAACGAGACGACTCAACAAAGTTAAACTCAGTATGGCCAACTCTCAGGGTTGGGGAAAAAAGGTAATGAATCTCAGTGTTGACTATACAACAACTTTTAAAGCAAAACAAAAATATAAATTTAAAAAATTGCATGAGTGTACCCAGTAGGTGCAATTCTGAGAGAAAGCTTAGCTCCATTAGAAAAAACCTCTGGATTTCTGAAGCAGTAGCTGTGGAGGTAACTACACTACAAATTTTTTATTTTGGACCAGTACTCAGAGGATGACCCCTACATATGCAGTGCATTGTACCAGAACTAGGAAAATAGGTTATGAGGAGGGGGAAAGAGGGAGTAGTGTTTGTGAAAATTTGACTTGAACTTTCCAATGTTATTACAAATAGGAAACACGTCTGTAGGCAACTTATTTCACAGGCGAAGCGTGCGGCTGAAAAACGAATTCTCTCTGTAATGCGTTGTACGATTCCCCGGGCAATCGACCACAAATGGATGAGCTCTGGACGATGAACGTGTGCTACGTAAAAATATGCGAGTTTCAGGAACAAGATCCATTGTCAGAGCAAAATCCATTGTAGTAAGGTTAGAACAGAGTAACGCACCCCACACTGTGTCGATGCTCCAGTGAGTTAATAGTGTTGGATACCCTACTGTCACCGATGAGTTTCTTCGCCCTCTCTTGCACACGGTCGAGTAACCCCAAAATAGACTTTGAGGCACCAGCCCAAACATGAGAGTTGTATTCCATTTTCGGTTGGATGTAGGTGGTACAAATAGTAAGGAGGTCGGATGGAGCGAAGTACATCTTACACCGTTTCAAAAACCGAGGCCCTTGAAGGCTTTTTTAGAGACATGAAAAATGTGCTCAGTCCAGCGAACGTTACACTGTATCTTCATTCCAAGGACATCAAGAGCATCCGATTCCTCAATATTTATACCATCCATGAGTACAGATGAAGCAGCATCTGCGGTCGTATGTTTGTGTGTTAATAAACAAGACTGGGTCTTACGAGCATTAAAGCCGACCCTGTTTTTACGACCCCACTCGGTGATTAATAGAAGATCACTATTCAGTGAATCGTTCATATTTAGCCTCTTGGCAGCGACCTCCGATAGACTGAGCCTATAACCAAAAGAGTACGAATGGCAAATGCTGCTGTCATCTGCGAAAGAGTGGATAGGATTGGAAGTTTGACAGAGAAGGTCGTTGAGATAAGAAATAGGGTAGGAGAAAGAACGGAGCCTTGCGATACCCCTGAATTTATCTTAAACTCGTTTGATGAGATCCCATCTATAACAACTCGTATAGTGCGGTCCCTGAGAAAGCTCGATATAAACCGAGAGAAGTCGTCACCGACACTAAAAGCAGTGAGTTTTGCCAGTAGTGCACCATGCCACGCTCTGTCAAATGCTTTGGAAATATCCAGAGCCACCACCTTACTTTCACCGAAATGATGGATAGAGTGGCACCATTTCTCTGAGAGATAGGCCATAAGATCGCCAGTAGAACGACCCTTGCGAAATCCATATTGACGGTCACAAAGTAAGTTATGCGACTCTAGATACTTCATAAGGTGGTAGTTGACTATACTTTCCATTACTTAGGAAAGCGCAGAGCAAATTGCAATTGGGCGGTAATTTTCAGGGTTATTTGTCTTACCCTTTTTTGAGATTGGCGTTACATTAGCGACCTTCCAGCACGATGGAAACTCACCACCATGGTAAATTACCACTGCTGGGATGCCCTGTTTATACTCACTTTAAGCGTGAGTGATCTCCATGGCACATCAAAGTGCACCAAATCAAAAACTGATACAAATGTAAAAAAATGTAGTAATTGTGGAGGCAAGCATACTGCTAATTACTGGGGTTGCCCCGTTTATACCCACTTCAAACGCTCAATGCCAAATAAATCATTAACTCCTCTCAAGCCGTCCCAACAATCGCAATTCATTTCAAGCAACAATTTTCCTCAAGCAGGCCAGTCAACAACCCAAATAAATGTTACAAGCTCTAACCAAGTTGATTATGCCAATGTGGTTAAGACTAATATACCAAACGCGAATCGGAAGTCCAAGTCTCAACAGCTCGACCCATATTTTACCAACCTTGAAGCCACATTGCAGACTTTGGTTCAATCAATAAACACTTATACGGCTTCTATGACCACCATGATGCAGGAAATGCTAAGAATGCAATCAACTATTTTACAGGCTATTTTAAAAAAATGATTTATTTAAAAATATGTTTCTGGAACGCAAACGGCATACGCCAACATAAAAATGAACTTGAACACTTTCTGAGGGAAAGGCAAATCGATGTTATGTTGATTGCTGAAACTCACCTGACGTCAAGAAGTTATTTCAGGATAAATGGCTATATACTATATGACACTAAAGATCCACGTGGAAGATCTTGTGGAGGTTCGGCTATTCTAATTAAAAATAGAATTAAACATTACTTGTTAAATGAGACATGTGAAGAATATTTTCAAGCAACAAATATTTGTATTGAACACATTCACAGTAAATTGGTAATTTCATCAATTTATTCCCCGCCTCGGCTTTCAGTTACAGAAAACCATTACTCAAATTTTTTTACTTCTCTTGGATCCCGATTTATAGCTGCTGATGACTATAATGCTAAACACACATTTTGGGGCTCAAGATTAATCTCCCCGAAAGGTCGTGTGCTTTTTGATACTATATCAAAATTGGGTTTAGATGTAATCTCCAGCGGGAGTCCCACCTATTGGCCATCTGACCAGCGACTTTGGAATCGTAAAAAACGTCCCCTTAGAACGGATGTATGTGGAGCCTTAATTGGATTTGTCCTCTGATCACTCACCTACTATGGTCTCTATATGTTTCCCCCAGAACATTGTATCCCCATTTAACGACATAGGTGTATTCTAGTCTACAGTGAATTGGCTAAAGTATAAAAAGTATTTAAGTCCTCATTGTACGGAAAATATATCTTTGAGAACTCCAGAGGATACTGATGAGTCAATTAATGAATTTCCCCAAAATAGTATAAAAGCCGTGCAACATGCTACCACTACAAATTTTAGAAATATGAATAGCAGAACTTGTTCTTCTGAAATCGAACACCTTGTCTCAGAAAAAAGAAGAATCAGAAGAGAATGGCAACTTCGCAAGTCTCCCCAGCTTAAAGCTAGGCTTCGAAAATGCGTAAGTCAACTAAGAAATTTGCTTGAAGTCCAAAGAGTGGCTTCCCTCACAAGCTATTTGGAAAGCCTCGATGGTAGTCCTCAATCCGATTATTCTTTGTGGAAAGCAGCAAGAGGGTTGAAGAGACCCGTTAGATCTAAGCCACCCTTGCGTACTCCAACTGGGGACTGGGCCAGAACTGACTCCGAAAAGGGAATGCTGTATGCTAACCACTTGAGAAACGTGTTTGCCATTGACGGACTGAATGATGAAGCTGATATGCCGCCATATGCAGTAAGACCTCCTGTACCTTTTAGACTTCGTTTTCAAGATGTCGATAATGCTATTAGTAACTTCAACCCGAGAAAAGCTCCAGGTATTGATAAAATTACCAACAAAATGTTTGTGCAGTTACCCCGAGTAGCTAGAAGACTCGTCCTTTTTATTTTTAATGCTATTTTACGTCTCGAGTATTTTCCTACTGAATGGAAGGTGTCTGTCATTACTATGATACCCAAACCAGGAAAGGATCCTACAAAAGTTGAGTTATATAGGCCGATAAGTCTATTGCCAACAATTTCAAAACTGTTCGAGAAATTGCTAATGACGAGGTTGACCACAATCTTGAATGAAGTAGGATGTATTCATAACCATCAATTCGGTTTTAGGGCTAAGCATAGCACCATAGAACAGACACACAGGCTGGTGAATGTTATCAGAAATGCGTTCGAAGATAAAAAATATTGCTCAGCTCTATTTATTGACGTTTCCAAAGCTTTTGACAAAGTTTGGCACAAAGGCTTAACCCATAAAATAAAATTAAACTTGCCTGCAAACACGCACAAGCTTTTAGAGAGCTACTTATATGACCGGAAATTCGTCGTTAAGAAAGGTGATTTCAAAAGCTCGGCTCAGCCAATCGAAGCTGGAGTTCCCCAGGGTAGCATATTGGGCCCAACTTTATATTTAATTTATGCTTCAGACATGCCAACGAGCTGCAAAATTCACACTTCAACTTTTGCAGATGATACAGCATTCATCAGTGTCCATGAAGACTATAAATTAGCATCACAAAATTTGCAAGAACATATTCTTATATTGGAGAAATGGCTGAAAATTTGGAAAATAAAAGTAAATGAACAAAAATGTACCCATGTTACATTCACACTACGTAGAAAAACATGTTCGGCTATTAAAATCAACAACTACATTGTTCCGCAGCACAGTGAAGTCAAATACCTTGGTATTCATCTCGACCGTAGGCTCACGTGGAAGTCTCACATTGACGCTAAAGTCACCCAGATGAAATTAAAAGCGGTGCAACTAAATTGGCTCATCGGCAGAAATTCTATCTTGAAGTTAGATTGCAAACTTTTTTTGTATAACGCAATCCTAAAGCCAATATGGAGCTATGGAATTCAATTGCCGGGTACCGCCTCTGCATCTAATATTGAGAAAATTCAAAAGCGCCAGAATAAAATTCTCCGTATAATTACTGCAGCTCCATGGTATGTTAAAAACTCTCGAATTCACAAAGATCTAGGTGTACCCTTAGTGAAAGATGAATTTTCAAAACACGCGATAAGGTACATTAACAGACTGGAGTCTCACCCGAATCCTCTCGCACGTAGCATCCTTAACTTTTGTGGCCACACTCGACTGAGAAGAATGGACACCCTTGCAACCATCAGAGCGTTGGAAAGGTGATTTACCAACAAAATACACGCAAGAAACAACTTTTCGTCTAGCATTGGCTGGACCTATTTTTCTATATTAATTAATGAAATTTTAGTTTTAAGATTTGTATACTTATTGTTGGTTCTTTTAGAAGATACAATAAATAATTGCATTATAAAAAAAAAAAAAAAAAAAAAAGCGGCCAATGACAAATCAGTCATCAGTTTCTCCAGCAACCCAGCAGCCAGATGTCATTGGTAAAAACAATTTTCCCCAGGTAGGCCATTCAACCAACTACACAAACACGCAGAACTCCAAACAATTTTCATATGCTAATGTGGTTAAATCCGACCAAAACTTGAATTTGCCTTGTTATGAACATGTCTACATATGTGTACATACGAGTATGCATGCATGCAAACGCTTTATCAATATTTACTTTCTGCAAAAAAGCAAATTCTTAAGTAAACATTTCAAAAACATTAGTTTTTTTATATATTACCTATTGTATTTTTAACTATTTTGACACAATATTTAAAAGATGTGCCACTTTATGAAAAATTTTAACAGCATTGTTAAAAGCAAGTTACCAAGGCAGCTTTAATAGGTAGTGGCAGAATTACAATAAATACAACACCAACATGTATTTTGTTGGTAGAATTTACGAATAGTTGTCAAAATGTTGTTTAAAAAAGCAAGGAAGCCTATGTGCATGGTGCAATTAACCAGGTGGCATCACTAGCGCAGGTGATAATTTTTTGTTTCATAAAATTGTGGGTGTCAAAAATTGTTTATGTTTACACAAACTGAAGCGAAAAAATAAAAATATTTTAAACAGTTGGAAAAAGGGCAAGAAACACAATACAAAAGTTTCAAAAAATATTTTAATTGCTTAAAATGCGTTCAAAACAATTTATAAAAACAATTGTATTAATTTTCTTTGTTCATTTTTCTTTATATAAACGTTTCTTTCTTCATTTTCTTCTGTTTTGTAAACATGTTTTTGACAGCGTCCGGAATTTTTACACAAACAAAATATTATGTATGTAGTACAATAACTCTTATGTTGCCACCTAATAATTGCACCATGTCTATGTGTTTTTTATTGTAGTTAATAAATGTTAAGTTTAGTTAACACTTTCTTTTAAAACACTATTCAGGTAGTGTTTTGTCTTTCGGTCTGTACACACGTGTTTTTCATTGTTGTCCGTGATTTCTTTACCCACATGTTTATTATTAATTTGTAAAAAACGAAATTTTGCCGGAATAGGTAGAGTTTTGCGTCATGTGTGTACGTGTTTTTTATTGTCGTTTGTTTTTTTTCTATTTGTTATTATTAATTTTTTTTTATGTTCCTCCTATGTATATTTTTACCTTACGGTGTGCGCTGTGTTGATCTAATTTTTGTTAATCTAAGCAGTGTCGAAGGTATATACACTGGGCACTGATCAGTTTTAACTAATTTAATTTCAACATTCTAAATGCTGTGATATTATTTGTTTTGGTCGTTCCGTGTGTTAAGTTCACAAACACTACTCCCCCTTTCATCCTTCTTACAATCTATTTTCCTAGTTCCAGTACAATGCACTGCATATGTAATGAGTACTGGTCCAAGATAAAAAAAAAAACAAAAAAAATATGTAGTAAGCTTGTTTTATTATTCCAAACACATATTGTTTTATGTATATATTGTTTTTTATTCGAAAATAAACTTTGAACAATAAAAAATTATGAGCCCAGGCAACTTTGAGAAATAAGTTTGAACAAGTAAGAGTGTAGTATATTCGGCTGGGCCGAATCTAAAATACCCTTCACGCTTATGTATAGTATATTTAAAAATGTGACCTAAATATGCTCGGTTATATATGAACCGATATCAGAATTTTCTATTTTCTGTATTTAAGTAACCTTCTTTTATAACAAGAATTCTTTTTCAGCAAAAAAAAAATTTAATGGAACAATCGGCTCAGGCTATATCTCGGGTATACATATATGGACCGGTATCGGAAATTTTCATTTTCCATATTTATATAACCTTATTTCCTTACCAGAACTAGTTTTAAGCAAAAAAAGATGTTTAAGTTCACTTACGCGACATTTTCATGAAAACCATATATATCTCGGGTATATATGGACCGATATCGGAAATTTTCGTTTTCCATATTTGTATAAACTTTATTACCGGAACTGCTTTTGAGGGAAAAAAAGTTTTTTAAGTTTTCATGAAAAACCCGTTCTAGACTATATCTCGGGTGTATATCGACCGATATCGAAAATTTTCATTTTCCATATTTATATAACCTGATTTCATTACCAGAACTGCTTTTAAGAAAAAAAAAGTTGTTTAAGTTTAATTACGGGACATTTTCATGAAAAACCCGGTGCAGAGTATATCTGGGGTATATATGGACCGATATCGAAAATTTTCATTTTCCATAATTATATAACCTTACTTTATCACCGGAACTGCCTTTGAGCAAAAAAAGTTTTTTAAGTTCGCTTATGTGGCATTTTCATGAAAAACACGTTTTAGGCTATATCTCGGGTATATATGGACCGATATCGAAAATTTTTATTTTCCATATTTATATAACCTAATTTTATTACTAGAACTACTTTTAAGCAAAAAAAGTTGTTTAGCTTCGCCTATGCGACATTTTCATTAAAAATCCGATTTGAGCTATATTTCGGGTATATATGGACCGATATAGAAAATTTTAATTTTCCATACTTATATAACCTTATGTTATTACCAGAACTGCTTTTAAGCAAAAAGAGTTGTTTAAGTTCGCTTACGCCACATGTTTATGAAAAACCCGGTTTAGGCTATATCTCGGGTATATATGGACCGATATCGGAAGTTTTCATTTCCCATATTTATATAACATTATTTCATTACCAGAACTGCTTCTAAGCAAAAAAAAGTTGTTTAAGTTCGCTTACGCGGCATTTTCATGAAAAACCCGGTTCAGGGTATATCTGGGGCATATATGGACCGATATCGGAAATTTTCATTTTCCATATTTATATAACCTTACTTTATTACCGGAACTACCTTTGAGCAAAAAAAAGTTTTTTTAGTTCGCTTATCTGGCATTTTCATGAAAAATCCGTTCTAGGCTATATCTCGGGTATTTATGGACCGATATCGGAAATTTTCATTTTCCATATTTATATAACCTTATTTCATTACCAGAACTGCATCTAAGCAAAAAAAGGTGTTTATGTTCGCTTACGCGGCATTTTCATGAAAAACCCGGTTTAGGGTATATCTGGGGTATATATGGACCGATATCGGAAATTTTCATTTTCCATATTTATATAACCTTACTTTTATACCGGAACTGCTTTTGAGGGAAAAAAAGTTTTATAAGTTTTCATGAAAAACCCGTTCTAGGTATATATGAACCGAAATCGGAAATTTTTATTTTACATATTTATATAACCTAATTTTATTATCAGAACTACTTTTAAGCAAAAAAAGCTGTTTAGCTTCGCCTATGCGGCATTTTCATTAAAAATCCGATTTGGGCTATATCTCGGGCATATATGGACCGATATCGGAAATTTTCATTTTTCATATTTATATAATCTTACTTTATTACCGGAACTGCCTTTGAGCAAAAAAAAAGTTTTTTAAGTTCGCTTATGTGACATTTTCATGAAAAACCCGTTCTAGGCTATATCTCGGGTATATATGGACCGATATCAGAAATTTTTATTTTTCATATTTATATAACCTAATTTTATTACCAGAACTACTTTTAAGCAAAAAAAAAAGTTGTTTAGCTTCGCCTATGCGACATTTTCATTAAAAATCCGGTTTGGGCTATATTTCGGGTATATATGAACCGATATCTGAAAAAAAAATTTTGCCTTTTAGTCACCATGCTTAATAAGTGTGTGAAGTTTGAAGCAAAACAAACAACTTTTGTTTCCAAAAATTTTCATACAAAATTGCAAAAAAAATGGCTTTTTTCGGAATTTTGAATATATCTTAGCTATACGTGGACCGATATTACTAAATTTCAATAGCAAACCCATGAATCGATGGGGTAAAAGAATGGTGGAAGAAAAAAGTTTCTAAGTCTAATGGTTTTCTCAGAAACGGTATTTCAACAGCGGACAGACGGACATCGCTTAATCGACTTTTCCATTAATTCTGAATCAGAATATATATACTATATAAATTACAAACGGAATCACAAACTTATATATACCCTTTACATTTTTGTGAAGGGTATAAAAAAAAACATTTATTGAAAATGGATATTTCGAAGAATATCAAAATATTGCAAGGAGAAACTGATTGGCCAGTGTGGAAAAGGAATGTAACAGCCTAGGATTCTATCAGATTAAGAAGATATCTTCTATTATATATTTTGTTAATTAATTAATAAAACAATGTCAGAAAAGCACAACCTACTGCCCAAGGCGAATTCATTACCAGGTGAACTTAACAGCACAGGTGATTATTTTTTGCTTCTTGCGTTTTTTCCAATGGGACTGTCAAATTTTGTTTCTTTTATTTACAAACTTTTTCGCGCCATTTTAATCTGAAGGTTTTTTTGCATGAATTAGTGCAATTTGTCTGCAATAATTGTTAACGAAAATTCATTGACAATTATTGCAGCAATAAGCTGTCTTCACTGGCAATAAAACAATTTTGACGTTTGCTGCAATAAATGTTAACATATTTATTGCTAATCTAGACGGGGGGTAACGTTTACATTTTATTTACAAATACATACATATTTATGCACAAAATTTTATAAAATTAAAAAACAATTGCAATTTGTGAATTCTGAATAAACATTTTAAAATTATTTCAATATACTTTGTTGGGACGGAAATTAAAATTGTTGAAATTACAAACTTAAGTACTTCCTTAAAACTTGTTGTGTGAAGGGTACAAAAATTAATTAAAAAGTTAAAATAAAAAAAATAAAACAATCATGCTAAACTGTATAAATATGTATTTGATACTTAAATTAACAGCAATATACTTATTTTTTCAGTATTATTATTCAGTATTATTATATCTCACAGCCTTTTTATTTGCGACAAATAATGACAGTTAAAAGCGGGAAATTTTTTCGCAAAAGTTTTACAGACACAGTTTTTCTGTAAAATGGCGAGTAATTTCCTTACGGGACAGCTATTACTCACCAAAAAAGTTATAGCTACAGTTTAGTGAGAAAAGCAGCTGTTTGTTTCAACTTTGTTTCATTTCGCACGTTTCAATCGAAAAGTTTCTCGTGGCGAGAGCTACAGAACACAGCCACAGAACACATCATTTAAGAATAATATCATGTGATTGTTATGTGCATTTACCTAAACAAAAGCGAAAGAAAATGGATGCTAAAGCTTTAAAAGGATTGTGAAGGTACTGCATCAAATGGTATTCGCTTTACAAAATTAAATGATGAAATTCAACAAAATGTGCCTGAAAACCGATTAAGAGGAAAGGGGGTAAGAGTTGAGGACGCTGATAGTTCTGACTTGCCTTTAGTTAAAAGATTAAGAGATCGGTCTTTATTATCAAATTCTAAATTTGATGACTTTGTAATGGAAATTCAAGATTTTGTGAACAAAATAGAAACTCCTGAAAATTATTATGAAGCAATGAAAAGCGATGTGGAGAGAAGCTATGAATTCAGAAATTAATTCTCTTAATAGAAACGAAACATGGGAATTGTCTAAACTTCCAAAAGATATGAAAGCGTTACCATCAAAGTGGGTGTATCGAGTAAAGTTAAATCCTGATGGTACTGTTGAAAAGCTTAAAGCAAGACTTGTTATTAAAGGATTCAGGCAACAAAACAAATTGACTATAAAGAAACATTTAGTCCTGTAGCATGATTAGTAACTATTCGGTCTGTATTGAGCATTGCTGCAAGTAATAGCATGCACTTATATCAATTTGATGTTGAAACCGCTTTTCTTTATGGTAAGCTGGAAGAAGAGATATACATGAAACAACCTGAAGGATATAATGATGGCACAACACGAGTTTGCAAATTGAAAAAGAGCCTATATGGATTAAAGCAATCTCCAAGGTGCTGGAACAAACATTTATTTGACTTTTTAATAAAGCTAAAATTTAAAGTCAGTGATGCTGATCCCTGATTAGCTCAGAACTCAGAATTTCATAAGAGAACCAAGCATATTGCTCTAAAACATTTTTTCGTTCGTGAGAAAGTAATTGAAAAAGAAATAAGAGTGATGCGAATATCAACTAAACATCAATTGGCTGATGTGATGACGAAGCCGTTACAATCAACTAGACTAAAATATATAATCAACAAAATAGGTTTATCAAGTGCCAACTAATTTTCTTAACAAGGGAAAGTATTGTAGTTAATAAATGTTAAGTTTAGTTAACACTTTCTTTTAAAACACTATTATCAGAAATATGTAGTAAGCTTGTTTTATTATTCCAAAATAAAATAAACTTTGAACAATAAAACTTTTGAGAAATTTACGCAAAGGAAACGAAAAACGGCTGCGCTATACTACTACCATATTACAGCTGCCTTGCAAGTTACTGAATAGCAGTGTTGTTAAAATAAACATTGTAGTAAAGTTAGAGTAAAATCCAAGGCGATTTCAATTGCCGAACTTTTTAGAAATTTTCTTTCGGAATTTCTTGTCCACACACAAAAATTTTTTTCGGCAATTCTTGAGCTTTCTCTACCTTTTATTCCATACAATTTACATTGTATATGCACATACACACATGAGAGAAAAGTAAGGAATTGCTGAGAATTGCCGAATACCGGCAATTCTTTTTCCCTTCTTATTCCCCTCACCGAAGGCTTCTGTAACGTCAAGAATTGCCCAACTAAAGTTGCTGTTGTGACCTGGCACTTAACGTTTGTTGTTAAAAGTTACTGAATCGCACTACTCAAGGCGAATTCATTATTAGGTGGATGCATCGGCAAATTCAGGCGAATTCGGTTAATATGACGGCACTTCCTCTGTCAAGTTTTGTTTACCTTTTTCGGTGCCATTTAAATTTTTGTACGTTCTTTATCAACAACTTTTGACAGCTGAAGTGTGAATTCGCCTTTTCACACAATCAAAATACCTGTTGTTTTTTTATTGTATCATGGCACTACTCATGATACAAAAAACAAGGTAGCCGCTTCGCTACAACAATACAACAATAAAAAAAACAACAGGTATTTTGTTTGTGTAAAAAGGCGAATTCACACTTAAGCTGTCAAAAGTAGTTGATAACGAACATGTAAAAAAATTTAAATGGCGCCAAAAAAGGTAAACAAAACTTGACAGCGAAAGTGCCGCCATATTAACCGAATTCGCCTGAATTCGCCGATGCATCCACCTAATAATTAATTCGCCTTGGCACTACTGAACAAGGTGCAAGGCGAATTTGTACAGGTGAATGCAAGGCGAATTTATACCGGTGAATGCAAGCGGCAAGGCGAATTCAGTACTATGTACTTCGTTATTGTACATGATACAAAAAACAAGGTAACCGCTTCGCTACAACAATACAACAATAAAAAAACAGGTATTTTGTTTGTGTAAAAGGCGAATTCACACTTAAGCTGTCAAAAGTAGTTGATAAAGAACATGTACAAAAATTTAAATGGCGCCGAAAAACGGCAAACAAAACTTTACAGGGAAAGTGCCGCCATATTAATCGAATTCGCCTAAGTTCGCCGATGCATCCACTTAATAATTAATTCGCCTTGGTGCCGCCATATTCATGATACAAAAAACAAGGTAGCCGCTTCGCTACAACAATACAACAATAATAAAAACAACAGGTATTTTGTTTGTGTAAAATGGCGAATTCACACTTAAGCTGTCAAAAGTAGGTGATAAAGAACATGTAAAAAATTTAAATGGCGCCGAAAAAGGTAAACAAAACTTGACAACGAAAGTGCCGCCATATTAACCGAATTCGCCTGAATTCGCCGATGCATCCACCTAATAATTAATTCGCCTTGGCCATATTAAACGAGTTCGCCTGAATTCGCCAATGCATCCACCTATTAATCAAGGCGAATTAATTATTAGGTGGATGCATCGGCGAATTCAGGCGAATTCGATTAATATGGCGGCACTTTCGCAGTCAAGTTTTGTTTACCTTTTTCGGCGCCATTTAAATTTTTTTACATGTTCGTTATCAACTACTTTTGACAGCTTAAGTGTGAATTCGCCTTTTTACACAAACAAAATACCTGTTGTTTTTTTTATTGTTGTATTGTTGTAGCGAAGCGGCTACCTTGTTTTTTGTATCATGCTATTAATGAATACGCCTTGGTAGCACTAAAGCAAAATTACAGCAAAAACAGGCAGGTGGTAAGCTGTATTTATTATTATTATTTATTTATTAGTATTTTTAATACTTTTTCATTACATTTCATTTAAATTACATTTAATTTCATCAAAAAGTTTTAAGCTCTAATTTGCATTAACATTTTTAATAAAATCTACAGCTTTTTTTCTAAAAATATTATTGTTTGTTTCATTTTTTATAATATTTGGCATCTTGTTATACGTATAAGCCAAAAATATTTGCCTTTTCACAATTATAAACTATTTTTATTTGAATTATTTTATATAACATAAACCAATAAATTCAGTTTCAAAAGTTTAAACCATACATATGACGTAAATGGCTTACTATATTGCAAGTAAAAAAAAGTACGTGCCGCAGCGCTGCCACCTTTTCGACGTTAATGCACGTTGGATAACCTGCTTTATCGATGTATTTTTGACACTCCCTGCGCGGACTTGGCATCACTAACTCTTATCAACAATTGATAAAAGATTATTTATTGTATTTAAGTTGTTTGCGTTGTATGCAAGTTTATAAAAAAAAGTTGTCCGGTGCCAATTTATTATTGACGGTGTTTGCAAATATACTCCGTGTAATATAATCATTATTTGAATGTCGAAAATCGTAAATATTTGATGGTCCGATAAGTGAGAAAATGCGCTGCTATATAATGTGTTGTACTTTATAATAAATGAAAATGTTACAAAATATGTAGACTAATTTTATAAACAACGTTAAATAATTAGATGCATTTCGCAAAAAAAAATATATATAAGTGATGTGCAATTGAAGTAGAAAAGCAATTTGTGAACCGCCACTACCGACCTTCAAGCAACCTTCACTGCTGCTATCATCAAATTAAAATATGTACTTTACGTGTATATAGGAACAAGTCCAGTTTATGAACACCAACAACCTGGAAAACGGGTGGGGGGTAAAAATTTTAAAAATATAAAGTGAGCAAGTTGGAGGAAACGCATAGTTTCTGAGTTGTGGACAGTATTGTCTTTGTGGCACTAAAATGTCAATTTGACCCTTCTCTGATGTCCACGACACTTTTTTAAAAATATCCTTTTAGTAGCATTTTTGTTATTAAATAAAGATTTAAATAAAGATTTAATAACAAAAATGCTACTAAAAGGATATTTTTAAAAAAGTGTCGTGGACATCAGAGAAGGGTCAAATTGACATTTTAGTGCCACAAAGACAATACTGTCCACAACTCAGAAACTATGCGTTTCCTCCAACTTGCTCACTTTATATTTTTAAAATTTTTACCCCCCACCCGTTTTCCAGGTTGTTGGTGTTCATAAACTGGACTTGTTAAACATTTAACTTTTTCTTGAGGACGATCGTAACAACGCTGCTCTAAACAACTCTTGTATGTATTCATAAATGCCTTGTTCTCATCCATATTTAACAAAGGGTTAGTAACAAACTGCAAATATGAAACATATATTAACATTTATTTGGTAATTAAATCATCATTTTTTCATGTACTTATTTATGTACGTATATTAATCAAATATTTTATGCCAAGATTTGAAACGTAAATCTGATTTATTCATTTCGTCTTAGTCCAGTTTCAATACACTCCTCCAAATAAAAAAATAAGAAGAAATTGCGATTTTCCATTACATTTTTAGTTATTTATGTAAAATTGGTAACATATGAAAGTTCTTAAATAAGACTTTTTGGATATGCGAACATTTTTACTTTTTTAACTCGTTAGGAAGCGGGATACATTTTTAAAAATGTACAGGCGCTTATAAAGAAAAACCAAATTTTTATCCAGCGAAACCGTTGTTTGTTGTACTATTCAGGAGACAACCCCTCCGTTCGGTCGAAGGCCGGTTATGCAGATAAATGTTTTGGATATATGGTATATACCATAGAGATAACCTCTCTGTCCGACTGTATAGAGATATTTTGGTCAGCGAAGCTGGTGTTTGTTATACGATACTGGAGGAAATCCCTCCGTCCGGCCAAAAGCTGGTTAAAAAAAAATGTTGTTGACTCAGTGTTGTTTAAATTTAATTCACATTATTATTAAAAATATATACATATACATATATTTCAACATCGAACATCGTGACACTTATTTAAAATTTTGTAAGAACCGTGATAAAAAAAAAAATAAATAAATAAATAATACAATATCAAGGCAGCTTTATACAGGTAGTGAATTACAATAAATACAACACCAACAAACATCAACATGTATCTTCAAAATTTTGACAACTATTCGTAAATTCTACCAACAAAATACACTAATAATAACCAAGGCGAATCCCATGGTACAATAATATAACAGTTAAAAGCGGAACTAAAACAAAACAACATGGCATTTTATTGTTGCTTTGTGTTGATAACTCTCAAAGGGAACAAAAGAAAATAAAAAAACAAACGTATATTTTTCTTGGTGTTTTTATTTTACAAATAATTTTTCAATAAGTTTTTGCATTTAAAACTCGTGCAATAAATTAATGGCCTTATTCATAAAAAATATTTTATGTTTATTAAACTGTTATTTGACAAATTTCTATGGAAAATATGTCAAATAGGTGTTTAATAAACATTCAATATTTTTTATGAATACGGCCGTAAATATATAAAGATCAAGAAAAAGCTGTTTTTGTTTTTGAAAAATATTAGAACATGTTTTTTTTTTCAAAACCTTTTTCAATTTGTAAACAATAATATAAAATATGTGTGTATGTGTGCACAATATAAACAACTTTTGATAGTTATCATCACAGAAAAAAGATGTCGGCCACCGTTACGACACTACCTGTATATTATTGTACCATGGCGAATCCATTACTAGTTGAACTTGACAGCTCAGCTGATTTTTTTTTTTGCTTGACGCGTTTTTTACGATGAGACTGTCAAATTTTTTTCTTTTGTTTACAAACTTTTTCGCGCCATTTTAACTTGAAGATTTTTTTTATGATTTAGTGCAATTTCAAGAAATTTGTGTGAATTTAAAAGTGAAAAACTAATATAATCTGTGATTTGAATTTTCCCATTCATTTATTTATTGAATCTTCACAAAGTGAACTAACAATAAGTATTCAAATCTTAATGCTAAATAATGGGTGATTTTATAAGAACTATAAGAATAAGAACTATGTATATAAGAATAAAATTCAGAAAAATGCATGAAATATTTATTTGGATCGATATAATTTAATGTTTGAAGATTATTTCATGCAAATATTGGCCGCGGCTGCGCCTCAAATGGTCCATCCGCTTAGTCCAATTTTGGCATACTCTTTCCAACATTTCGGCCGGTATCTCACGAATAATGTTGGCTTCCAGTGCGTCAATCGAAGCGGGCTTGTCGCTATAGACATTAGCCTTAATATAGCCCCACAAAAAATAGTCTAGAGGCGTTAAATCGCACGATCTGGGCGGCCAATTGACTGGTCCCAAGCGTGAAATAAACTGTTCACCGAACTCGCCTCTCAATTGGTCCATTGTTTCGCGTGCTGTGTGGCATGTGGCACCGTCTTGTTGAAACCACATGTCATGCAAGTCAAGCTCTTCCATTTTGGGCAAAAAAAAGTTTGTTATCATCGCACGCATCACAACGTTACTGTGAATGGTGAGCGCTACCATTCACAGTAACGTTGTGATTCGCATCATCTTTGAAGAAATACGGCCCAATGATGCTGCCAGCCCATAATCCACACCAAACGGTTGTTTTTTGTGGATGCATTGGTAGCTCTTGCAATGCTTCTGGCTGCTCTTCACTCCAAATACGGCAGTTTTGCTTGTTCACGTATCCTTTCAACCAGAAATGAGCCTCGTCGCTGAACACAATTCTTCGATAAAAAAGTGGATCTTCATCTAACTTTTCAAGAGCCCATTAACCAAAAATTTGGCGTTGTGGTAGGTCGTTTGGTTTCAATTCTTGCACCAGCTGTATCTTATAAGGCTTCACATCCAAATCCTTCCGCAAAAAAATTGCTGCGAACGGCGCCGAATCGATAATTCACGGTCATCACCAACACTGGCCGATACGGCTGCGATATTTTCTTCAGTTCGCACTCTACGTAAGCGTGTTGGTGGTTTAATGTCCAACAATGTAAATTTGGTGCGAAATTTTTTTACAATAGCCCGAATAGAAGCCTCAGTAGGTCGATTAAACTGACCATAAAATGGAAGAAGCGCGCGATGAACTTTCTTAACAGAGCACGCATTTTGGTAATAAAATTCAATAATTTGCAAGCGTTGTTCGTTTGTAAGACGATTCATGATTAAATTATAGACCAAACTGAAGATGTCTGACAGTGACACAAGATACAAAACGTGCGTGAGCTGTCAAAACTAGTGTTGCCAAAAAGATAATAGCAAAAAAATCACTCGTTACATTAAATTAATTAAGTCCAGCCTTGTGCTAGACAAAAAGTTTTATTTGCGCATATTATATCGGTGAAATCACCTACTTAACGCTCTGATGGTGGCAACGGTATCCCTTCTTCTCAACCGAGGGTGACACCTAAAATTAAGTATGTTTCGTGCAAGATGATTTGGATGAAGTTCCAATTTACTGATATACCTTGTTGCGTACTTTGAAAATTCGTCTTTTACAAGAGGAACACAGAGATCCTTATGAATTCGTGAGTTTTTTACGTACCATGGAGCTGCAGTAATCATCCGAAGAATTTGATTTTGTCGCCTTTGAATTTTTTCAATGTTAGAAATGGAGGCGGTGCCCCATAATTGAATTCCATAGCACCATATAGGCTTTAGAATTGCGTTGTATAATAAAAGTTTGCAATCCAGCTTCAATGTCGAATTTGTGCCCATAAGCCAATTTAGTTGCGCTGCTTTTTTTCATGAAAATATTCAATACATATGTTTGTTGCTTGGAGAAACTCCTCACGTGTCTCGTTCATTAAATAGTGATTAATTCTGGGTTTTATTAGAATTTCCGATCCTCCGCAAGATCTTCCAGGGGGATCTTTTGTGTCATAAAGTACATAGCCATTAATTTTGAAAAAACTGTTATCGATTTGCTTTTCCATAAGGAAGTTCTCAAGTTAATTTTTGTGTTGGCGGATGCCCTTTGCGTTTCAGAAACATATTTTTAACCCACTCATTTGTTTAAAATTGCCTGTAAAATAGTGTTCATAAAAACCGTAAATGTGTTTATGGATTAAACTAGAGCCTGCAGAGTTGCCTCAAGATTGCTAAAATTTTGGTCGGAGTTTTGAGGCTTGGGCTCCTGATTCAAGTTTGGTTTATCGGATTTTACCACATTCGCATAAGAAATTTGTTTGGGATTTTGCAAGTTTATATGGCGTACCTGGGGAAAATTGTTTGTAGAAGTGGTGTTTGACTGCTGGGATAGCATGTTTAAAGTTAATGGCTTATTCGTCATTGACCTCTTGAAGTGAGTATAGACAGGGCAACCCCTGTAGATTGCAGTATGGTTACCTCCACAATTACTACATTTTTTAACGCACGAGTCAGTCTTAGGTTTTTTGCACTGTGATGTACCGTGAAGTTCTCCACACACAACGCAAACTGCGGGCAACTTACAATAGGCCTTAGTATGGCCAAATTCTTGGCAGTTTAGGCATTGAACGGGCCCTAATGAGGCTCCTCAACGGTAACCTTACGATGCAAAAGATATTTGAGGTTATAAATTGAATGCACTTCATTCTTTTTCAAGAGAACATCTCTTGGTTTTTCAACCCTAAACATGAGTTGAGGAATTTTTTCAAGGTTTCTAATATTAACCACATTTTTAATTTTAAAGCCATTGTCTTCTAGTCCGATTTTGAAATCATTCGTATCTACAAAAGGGTCAATCCCTTTTATAACGACCTGAATACCTTTGGCACTTTTAAGCTGATATGTGTAAAACGATCGTTTCTCCTTCTCCAGAACGTCAGACAACTTTAGGTATTCATTTTCACTGTTTACCTGGATTTTAGTTTCATTGATGCTGCCGTTCTTAACCGATATTAAGTTAAAAGTATCTTTGCCGATTCGCGTAATAAGTTCTTTTATCAGCTCATTAGAGGTAGGTTCTCGCAAATATATTGGTGGCGGCTTAAAGGTTTTTTTAGATATTGTTGGTTCATCTGTTTGAAGTATAGCAAACCTATTACTATCCGTTGCCGAAGTCCTATTATCATCTTTAAAAATTTTCGGTTGAGATGATATTTGAGCTGATTTGGGGCTTCGCTGCCTTTTGACCACGGTTATGTACCTGCCCATGCCTACTTGGGTTTTTAGCTTATCATCAACAATTGAACTGGAAGATGTTTTGTCTTCAGTTGTAACAACAATATTTGGCGAACACGATCGCGGGCGTTTCCTATCTCTTAGAGACAGGAAATTTTCTAATGATTTTTTCACCGATTCTTCTTCAGAAATCCAAAGGTTTTTTCTACCGGAGCTAAGCTCAGAATTACATCTGATAGGTACACTCATGCAATTAATTGTTTCTATTTTTTATTTACAATTTAAAACGGTATTTGAAAAAAAAGAAATGTCACAAAGTTTTTCTTTTAAGCAAAAACAGTCTGTTCACCTATTACGGTTTTTACTTAATCCCGTTTTATTTTTTTTTTACTTTGCGATCAAAAAACAAACACGTCCGTTCACTATCGAAGCTAAACAACGACAGGGGTAGGGAATAAATCGAGGAAATGACAATTTTATCATGAAAAGTGCTTAATTCTAGTTTTTATCAAAATTGCTCAGCCTCCACAAGATCTGCCAAGGGGATCTTTAGTATCATATAGCATATAAACATTAATTTTGAAACAACTGTTGCTTGTCAAGTGAGTTTCAGCAATCAGCATTACGTCGATTTGTTTTTCCATAAGGAAGTGCTCTAGTTCATTTTTGTGTTGGCGGATGCCGTTTGCGTTCCAGAAACATATTTTTAACCAACTAATTTATTTAAAATTGCCTGTAAAATAGTGGATTGCATTTCCAGCATTTCCTGCATCATGTTCGTCATAGAAACCGTAAATGTGTTTATGGATTGAACAAGAGTCTGCAGAGTTGCCTCAAGATTGTTAAAATTTTGATCGGAATATTGGGGCTTGGGGTCCTGATTCAAGTTTTGTATATCAGTTTTGACCACATTAGCATATGAAACTTGTTTGGGGTTTTGCATGATTATGTGGCTGGTTGACTGGCCTATCTGCGGAAAATTGTTTGTTGGAATTATGTTTGGCTGCTGGGGTTGCTTAAAGGTAATTGATGACTTATTTGTCATTGACTACTTAAAGTGAGTATAGACAGGGCAGCCCTTGTAATTTGCAGTATGGTTGCCTCCACAGTTACTGCATTTTTTTTAGCACTTGAATCAGTTTTTGGCTTCTTGCACTGTGATGTGCCGTGCAGTTCGCCACACACAACACAAACTGCGTGCAGTTTACAATATGCCTTGGTATGACCGAATTCCTGGCAGTTTAGGCATTGAACGCTTCCTAAATGCTTGTGCAGCTCCTCAACGGTAACCCTACGATGAAGAAGAAATTTCAGGTTATAAATTGGGTGAGTTTCATTCTTTTTAAGAATAACATCCCCTGGCTCCAGTTCAACCCTAAACATGGGTTGAGGAATCTTTTCACGGTTCCGCATATTTGCCACATTTTTTATTTTAAAGCCTTTATCTAGCAGTGCAGTCTTAACCTCATTCGTGTCTACATAAGGGTCGATACCTTTTATAACAACCTGAAGGCCTTTAGCACTTTTAAGTTGATAAGTATAAAAAGATCTTTTCTCTTTTTCCAGAACGTCAGAAATTTTCCACTAAGTGGAAATTTAAAATTTTTTTTAAAAAACTCCCAAATACAATTGAGATCAGCCACTTATATCAGCGTTTAGAGGACACTCTTGGCTTCCTATTCCAAAAGGTCCTATTGAGTGACAACCAAAAATGTGCCCATATATGGGCAAATTCTTTCGCGGATCATGAATTTTCCACTAAGTGGAAATTTAAATTTTTTTTTAAAAACTCCCAAATACAATTGAGATCAGCCACGTATATCAGCGTTTAGAGGACACTCTTGTCCTTCTATTCCAAATAGAATTGAGATCAGCCACTTATATCAGCGTTTAGAGGACACTCTTGGCTTCCTATTCCAAAAGGTCCTATTGAGTGACGACCAAAAATGTGCCCATATATGGGCAAATTCTTTCGCGGATCACGAATTTTCCACTAAATTGTTTTATATGTTCCATGTTAAAATTTCAGCATTTAGTTTAGTTTCAAATAACATTTGTTTATGCTGTATTTGCACAATTTTTTTCGTTTTAAGGTATTGTGTATTTTTTTTTAATAAAAGTTATTTCAAACACATAAACAAACATGTTAGTTCGTTGGGACGTTACGTCAAACATCTTTATCTTCACACTTAAATATGTCGTTACGTCATTCCATTCCGTCAAACATATTTAACTCGGCATATTTATCTTCACACACATCGTTTACATGAAATTGTGATTTTCAACTACATTTTTAAAGTTGCTTCCAGCATTGTCAGCTTTGAAATTTCGAAACGCACCGAAGTGGTGAAAGAAAGCGCCTCATTCATTTTGTATTATAAAAAGTATATTACGTTTATATTAAAAACAATGAAACAGCTTTTTAAGCGGTTATTAGACGATAAAACAGGGCCTGACAGTACCGCCTGATTTCATGCCAACAAATTCGCTTAATTCGTGTTTGTCAAACTTGGCCTGTAGTGCTATTCTGTTACTTATATTGAGACAATTATGTCGTTACAATAATTATGACGATATGTGATCAAATTTGTTAGCATTACTTAATTATATGCGTTGTCGACTGAAATCACCTGATACTTTTACCACCTACTATGAAGTATACAAATACCGTCGATGAAATTACATTGCAGGAGCATGTACAAAAAAGTTACGATTATTGGATCGTTAAAAGTTACACGATCGCACTGCAGGCATCAAGCTTGTTTACTTTAAATTATATCAAAACCAGTCTAAATTTAATTTGTGTTTTCTTAAGCAAACAGTGAAAGTTAATTGGCTAGAGTAGGTGTCTTTCAAAGAATTTATTAAAATTTGCCTGAATCATAAAAACTAACATGCCACGATTAAAATTTAAGACACAAATGTTGGAAAAATTTAATAATTTAATTAATAGTTTGGTAATTTATCAAATACCAAAGCAATAAATAGCGTTGTTGGAGGAAATTCCGGGTAAGTCCGGTGAAATGAGAATAAACAAAAAATACTCTCAAAAAACAGCGAATTTGCCCAAAATTGCTGGAACACAAAAAACCACATTTCAAGCCCGAAATTGTTCGTCAAAGTAAAAACAGCTGTTGCTTAAAAGACGATTTTGAAATCCAATACCAATACTTTTTTTTTTCTTAGTAATGAATTTAATAAATAAATATGTTTCTACCCATAATCTGAAATAAATAAAGAAAACGATAATTTGAATACGAAGTTAAAAATGTTTGATTTTATTTTATTGATTTTATTTAAACAAATTGAGTGTCTTATATCATTGCCTCTTGATGTTTCCGAAGGATGTTCAATATGCGAAACACTCGCCATTTTCTTCTACCAAAAATTATATATCATTTTCATTCGCAAGCTTCATTTGTTTTAATTTGCAATAGTAGAGCTGTCTGCATCTCGGCTTTAACATTCCAAAAGAGTGTTCTATCCCCACCCGTAGTAATCTAAAATATGGTACCTCCAAATATGGAGGTATATGCCCATATATTTATATAAACAAAGAAACAAAATACTTTACCTCTGCATAGGGTATGTAGTTTTTGACATAAGGGCGAATCCTTTAAAACCCAACTATCATGATACGAGTCCGAAAATCTAATAAAAAGATTTGTAAGTTTCTTGTTTCCATTACTGGCTAAAATTTGCAAGTTAGAGTAGTGTTGTAATGTATAGGTTTACATGAGTACTTAATAGCTACCCTTATATTTTTTTGGACAAATTATACATATTTTACAATATTATTTAATCTAGTACTAGGCGTAGTCAAAATACGCTAAACAATATAAAGGTGATTAGCTACTTTTGAATAAAATAGCTATTTTCAATTGGTTAATATGTTAGAACAGCCTGCTACTAATTTCAAAAATTAAAGTATCGAGTACTAGGTAAGTATTTACAATACTTTGGGATCCCAATTTGCACGAAAAGCGTCCCCGTACTTTAAAATTGGGCAAATGAGATAGCATGCTTCCTCTTCTTGCACGAAACATCCCGTACTTTTTCTTCGGGCTAGTTTGGGCAAGTAGTTAAGCAATCAGCTGTAAAATATCATAGATTTTTTCGTAAAACTAAATACCAATTTTTTTTTTGTCACATCAAAACACAGCATATGTTTCTTGTTAGGCTAGAAATTTGGCTTTTTGCTTTCCCGTAATTTAGGTAAATTTTATCTGTATCTGAGAGAAAGTTATGCATGCTATCTTTTGCACGAAACTTGCCCATAAAGTAAAGAAACACACCTAATACTAGAAATAACAGATGCTCTGTAAAAGTAAAGAAAGAGAAACCAAAAACATTTCAGAGATCAAAACTAGAAAAATATTATCTTCTTAATAAATAAAATTGAATGTGTGTTTGTACGTTCGCTTGTTTGTTTATTTGTTTGTTTGTACCATAAGATCGGCCAGACTGCTAGACCAATCTTCTTGAAATTTTCACAGTAATTAACTGGAACACTTGAATGAATTATATAAATTTTTTTTCAACCATGCCTTCTTTTGCGCCCCCTATCCTAAGTTATGT
The DNA here is from genome assembly GCA_914767995.1 of Thecocarcelia acutangulata. Taxonomy (NCBI): domain Eukaryota; kingdom Metazoa; phylum Arthropoda; class Insecta; order Diptera; family Tachinidae; genus Thecocarcelia; species Thecocarcelia acutangulata. The sequence goes on from OU612097.1 coordinate 72,941,534, forward strand.
TATTTCTGTCACAAGGTTTTTAACAGATTTTTTTTTAATATAAAAGAGCATAACTTCTCCATTTTTTAACCAAATTTCAAAATTTTTTTGTGCATATGCAAAACGCCCAAAACGCTTAAGATTATTTTGGAGGGATGAAGTTATCGCCAATTGCCCACTCCAATAATTGATTGTCAAATAACTTCAGTATTTATGGAGCAATTTTCAAAATTCCTTTTGTGTATGGAAGAGGTCAATAATTTTGTTATTTACTTTTTTTTGGAAAATTGGGGGCGTGTACCAAATTACCCTCCCCATAATTGATTATTAAATAACTTCGTTATTTGTAGACCAATTTTCAAAATTCCTTTTTCATATAAAAGATATCTCATCAAAATTGAACACGCCCCAAAAATTCATTTCCAAATAAGTTCGGCATTTTGGACCAATTTTTAAAATTCTTTTTGGATGCAGAAGAGCTGTACCAATTTTTCTTTTTTTAGAAAGCGGGGGGAGGGAAGCAAATTGCCAGCTACCATAATAGATTATCAAGCCACTTCGTCAAATATGGACCAAATTCGAAAATTCTTTTTGCATATGGAAAAGGTCCAAAAGTTTTTTTTTTTATTGAGAGGGCGAGTCAGAATGAGGATAGAATCGCTAATGGATTATATTGTTAAGTTACGTGTTTTCGGAGAACGTGATTCTGGATATTTTTTCTTGAATGGCAGAAACGTGGGATGCCTCATTACCACATTCGGATATGGTTGGTTGACAAAATTACGCCAGATAATATATATGAAATTACTTCAGCGGAAATACCTGATACTAACTTGAACCACACTTACGTGAAGTGGTTAAAAACATGCTTCTTGGTATTATTTCAAATCCGCCATGCGTGGTCGATGGGAACAGTTGAAGCAATTTCTAGAGAATTGCTTCGACCAACGGTGGTGGACAATCAATTACATTAAATGTGCAAAACAATGAAGTTGATGTTGACAATCGTTCGATAGTACTATATTGCCCAGTGCTTTCAAAAACGTAGAAAACACATATTAATGTCGAGTGTTATAATTTCGTCAAGTCAATTAAGTATATCTGCAAATACGTAACCAAACGATGAAATGACACAATATCGAATGCCCAAAATTTGGGAATTTTAGGACTCCCAAATCCATGAACGTCATCCAACTTCTGTGCATTTATATGTTCATCTCGAAAATATATGTTTTGTTCAGTATTAAGATTTGAATACTTATTGTTAGTTACCTTTTTGAAGATTCAATTAAATAAATAAATGCTTAAAAAAACAACGAAATTGGACAGCACGTTTATTTTACAGATGTTAATGCACAACAAGGGCTGCAATGGCACCAGCTACAAGGTAATCTTCCTTTTTCCATACATGCACAAATGCTTCCTTTGCTCAAACTTTGCTACATGCTCAAATTCTAACATTCAAATTCATATGTAACTTATCGGGATGCGTTGCAAATGCTAAATTTATTAGAAAACGATTCACAACGCATCAGTATCAAAATCTAATCATCTAGAGCCAGAAGATTATTATTTGCTATCATATTGGTAACTTGCTTTCCATTCGAAACAAATCAACTTTGAAATATGTATGAAGCACATATCGAAAGAGAATTACCTGCAACAACGTAACAATTGAATTTTCACATGGAACTTATAATGAGGCATTGATTCTAATAGAAGATTAGTTACACAAAAATCTATCGATACCGTGATAAGAGATAAGGATTGTTGTATTTCATATACAATCTTTATTGGAATGAATTCAGGTTTATATCAAAAGGTATAATAATAGTAACTTATAAAATAGTTAAGGTAAATACAGGATGGTTAATATAATTTACATAAGTGTTATTTACAGGTGTAAAGGTTTAGTAAGTAAACTTCATTATACAACATCATCCTTTTTTTAAACAAATTTTAAATTTTGAAATATGTATAAATTTAAAATTAAATTTAATTAATCTTTTGTGTATACATCAAATCTTCCTGGTGGCCGTACTTCCCTACCAGCTCTTGTTACATAACAGTTATCATTCGAATTTTTATTTCCTAGATCATTGTTATCCAGCGTGCACTTTTCTCTGCAGAAACCATTGAAGATTCAGGTCTTTTAGAAATGTGTTCGTCACTTCTTCTATATAATACACCTTCATTGTCTCTAATTACATAAGATCTTGGTTCTTCACATTCTCTTATTACTTCTCCTGGTTTCCAAAATGTATTTTTATTCTTTTTAAACATTACAGAATCACCACTCTTAAGCAGATTACGATTTCTTGCGGATCTGTCATAGTAGATTTTAGACTTCGTTATTTGCTACTTGCACTGATTTTGATACATCTTCTGATCAATTAATTTCGATTGTAAATTTAGTGAAACGGTGGGTAATTTAGTTCTAAGATTTCTTGCCATTAATATTTCTGCAGGACTTGGCATATTGCCTTTTGGTGTAGTTCTATGCAATAAAAGAGCAATATAAGGATCTGAATTACTTTCTAAACATTTAGCTAACATTTTTTTGACTGTCTGTATGGTCCTTTCTGCGAGCCCATTGGATCTTGGTAAGTAAGGACTAGAAGTCTTGTGATCAATGCCCCATTCTTCGCAAAACTTTTTAAATTGCTCTGAATTATATGGAGGACCATTGTCTGAAATAAGAATTTTCGGTATTCCGTGTCGTGCGAAAATTGATTTTAATTTAATTATTACATTTGAACTTGAATATCCGTTACTTAGTAAATCAATTTCGAAATATTTAGAGTAGTAATCAACTACTATCACATATTGTTTCTTTTCGAACTCAAAAATGTCACTGCCTACTTTGAACCACGGTATGTTATATATTTCATGGGGTATCATTTCTTGTTTTGTATTGGCGCAGCGATATTTCAAACAAGTTTCGCAATTATTGATGATATTTTTTATATCATTGTATATGTTCGGCCAGTAAACTGTCTTTCTTGCCAAACTTTGGCACCTTTGAATCCCCATATGACCTTCATGTATTTTATCAATGATCTGGCGGCGTAATTTGTTTGGAACAAGAATCTGATTGCCTTTGAGTATTAAATTGTCTAATATTGTAACTCCATCCTTTACTCTAAAATAAGGTAACACTTCTTTTTCTACATTCTTTTGATATTTGGGCCATCCTTCTTTTATATACCATTTAATTTGGTTGCAGATAGGATCAATGTTTGTGTGTTTTATAATTTCATCAACGTTGGAGAAAGGAATACTCAGGTGTGTTCTTAAAAAAATACAATGCAAAGCAACTTCATTATCAAACTCAATCAAAGCTTTATTTTGTAACGGACATCTTGACAATGTATCGGCAATGTATAACAATTTGCCGGGTTTGTAATTAACGTTTAAATTGTAACTTTGTAGTCGAAGCATAAATCGTTGCAATCGTGCTGGTATATAAAGAATATTAAATATTGACACCAATGGTTTATGATCAGTTTCCACATTTACCATATTCCCATATGTGTACTGGTGAAACCTCACGCATCCGAATAATATAGCAAATAACTCCTTTTCGATCTGAGCATAGTTTGTTTGTGCATCTGTTAAAGATGCTGATGCATAAGCTATAGGATTATTTCCATGTAAAATTGCAGCATCAACAGCACTCTTTGACGCATCTACAGTTAATGTCAATGGTTTTTTGGATCGAAATATGTCAAAACAGGAGCTTTAGTTATTTCCTCCTTTAAATTATTAAATTCTCTGTCATGTATATCACTCCAATACCAAGCCACATCTTTTTTTAAAAGCTGACGTAAATTTTGGTTTTTTGATGATATATTTTCAATAAAATTTCCTAAGTAGTTTGTAATGCCCATAAAACGCTGTAGTTCCTGGACATTACGTGGAATTGGCATATCTAGTATTGCAGTTACTTTATCTTTGTCAGGTTTTACCCCGTTTTTATCAAAAACATGTCCAATGAATTTGATAGTTTGAACCAGAAATTTAGACTTGGATTTATTAAATTTTAAGCTGACTGTTCTTGCTCTTTCAAAAACTTTATTCAAAATTCGATTATGCTCTTCAATAGTTTTAGAAAACACTAAAAAGTCATCTATATAAATTAGTAAGCCTTCAATATCATCAAACAATTTTATCATTTGTGCGTGAAAAATTTCAGGCGCAGCGTTGATGCCAAAAGGAAGTCGTAAAAATTTATATCTGCCGAAAGGAGTATTGAAAGTGCATAGCTTGGACGAACTTTCATCTAGTTTTATCATCCAAAATCCGCTATTAGCATCAAGTGTGCTGAAATAACTTGACCCACTTAACTTTGATTTGCAGTCATCGATATTGGGAAATTGATAATGTGGCCGCATTATTGCTTTATTTAAATGTCTTGGGTCCAGACAAAGTCTCAATTTACCATCAGGCTTTGATACTAGTACTATAGAGCTGACCCATTCTGTTGGCTCGTCTACCCGTTCTATCACATTGAGATCTACCATTCTGTTTAATTCAGTTCTAAGCGGTTCATATAATGAAAACGGCACTCTTCTAGGTGGGTCTACATTTGGAACTGCATTTGGTTTTAGACGAAGTTCACACGTTTGTTTAATAAGACCTAAACCTCCAAAAATGTCTGCATTTTTCTCAATAAGTGGCATACCGTTTACATTTTTAATAAGATTCATATCAATAGCTAAATTTAACCCTATAATATTTCTACATCTCATAGATAATACATAAAAACTATCAACAAATTTTACATTTTCATAAGTAAATTCAATTTCTACTATACCATTAACCGGTAACCTTTCACCACTGAATGTGTTTATTGCAGCACCTGTAGGTTTGACACGAGCAGCAAGACCGAGACTTTCAGCAACGTTCTGTGACATGATGTTTGCATCAGCGCCAGTATCCACTTGACACTTTATTTGCTGGTTATTTATTTGAATAACAACATTCCATCCAGAATTTGTATCTTGAGTATTTGAAATTGAGGCCAAAGACAAATATGACATCTTACTTCTAGCGTTGTTTTGAATTTTGAACTCTGGTGTTACTTGCGCGTTACCACATATTTCATTCGTTGATTTGACATTCGGGCGCAATTGGCATTGACTAACCGTTTCTAATGAACCAATAAAAAATTCTTGTTTTTCTTTCTCGCTTTCCGTGTATGACAGCCTTCTGACGTATTTACTTGCGTTATTTCGTTGCCTTTCTTTTCGATTAACATAATTCTTGTGAAAATGTATTTCTTTTTGTTGTTTTTTACTAAAACACATTTTAGCATAATGCCCTTTTTTACAGCAGTTGTCGCAAGTGGCATTTATAGCCGGGCACTTGTTTCTGTGAACCTGCCCACATCTGCTACACACCTTTTTGTTTATGCTTAATTTCTTTTCCAATGCATTAATGCCAAGGCCATCAATTTGATTTGCATTTTCTTTTGCAACCTCTATTGCTTTGGCAATTTCGATGGCTTTGTCCAATTTAATGGTACCCTCACTTAAAAGACGTTCTTTAATGTGTTGACAATTTGACGACAGACCGCAAATAAAAATGTCTTTAACCAAATCCTCCCTTAGTGTTGAAAACCCACAATTTAGACTTAAGTTTTTCAAGGCAGTAACATACTCGTCTATTGTCTCACCGCCATTTTGTTTCCTCGTGAAAAAAATATGGCGCTCCATCGCCATATTTACCTGAGGTGCAAAATACTTATCAAACAATTTGATTAAGTCTTCGTATTTTAACTCCTCCAGTGTTTTGTTAAACGAGTTAAATATTTGGAAACACTCCGGACCCATATGATGTAACAACAAGGCAACCTTGCGTTCATCAGACTCTTCAGAAAGTTTTGACGCCTTCAAGAATATTTTAAATTGCATCAGCCAAGCCTTCCATTCAGCCGCCATATTGGTTGACTTTAAATTAATTTTTATGATTTCACTTTTAGACATTTTTTCGTTTGCTGCTAACATGTTTTTTTTTAGTTTTTATTCCCAAAAGGTTCTTTTTTTTTTAGTATTGACCAATTCTCTCCTTTTTTATTTTTTTAATTATAAAGCACCTGACACCATGTTGTATTTCATATACGATCTTTATTGGAATGAATTCAGGTTTATATCAAAAGGTATAATAATAGTAACTTATAAAATAGTTAAGGTAAATACAGGATGGTTCATATAATTTACATAAGTGTTATTTACAGGTGTAAAGGTTTAGTAAGTAAACTTCATTATACAACAAGGATGCTCTCAATTCAGGACTTCCACCATATGCGCTGCAACTAAAAATTGGAGGTAGCAATTATGCTACTAGGCATCAGCGTTCCACTATAATTTTGCAATGGCACTACTACGAGTAACGAGTACTAGACAATAAAGATATACATATCATCTTTCCCCTTCCTGGCGGCTGTTCAGGGAGAAAATAGGACTCGTTGTCTTCGTGGTCTCGTCGATCGACGTGTAGCGGGAGGGGATCGATTATCACCTTGATGTACTGTACCTTGCAGCACTCCCTCTTCACTTGGGTATATTTCAGAAGGTGGAGTTTCAAAACTCCTCAGTGATGATGTTGGAGACGATGTAGGGCCAGTTGGTGACTCGATAATTTCAAAGCTATCTCCATTTATCTGGTGCGTAATTGTCGCCCTAAAAACAATTTTGCTGGAGGTACATTTGCCGTGCTATGTGGAGCTTTCTTATACTGCCATAAAAACTCATTCAAATTTCCCTTCCGGTTGAGAAGGAGGGACACCCTTGCCACCATCAGAACGTTAAATAGGTGATTTTACCGATATTGACCGTGCAAAATAAAACGTTTTTGTCTAGCATTGGCTAGACATAATTAATTTTATGTATTTAGTATTAAGATTTGAATACTTATTGTTAGTTCACTTTGTGAAGATTCAAGAAATAAATGAATGAAGAAAAAAAAAAATTTCCCTTCAAAGTTTGAGCAGTGGACCCCATCGACCAGAGAAATCGTTGCCGTGGCCGTTATCGATTTGGTGAACTTTACATCTAACCACTTGCTATAAGCATCTGTTATTATAAGTAACACGTGCACCCTTTCCCACGGCGCGCTGGGTACTCCCAATGATGTTCCGCATACACTTTTGGCTTGTTGGCTGTTGTTAAGCACTTGTCGCATTCTTTTGCCATGCGCCCAATATCTCCATCGATTCTTTGCCAGTATACAAATGAGCATGCTAAGCCCTTCATTTTTACTATGCCCAAATGCGCCGCATGCAAGCTTCTTAAAATATCTTTCTGAATATTTTCTGGTATTACTACCAGACAAAGCAGCCGACAATTTTTAATTTGATTCTGCTGCTTTGTAGCCATACTTGAGTAAGCAGCACCCCTTTTCCAACAATTGAACTCGTTTCCCTAGCTCCAAATCTTTTCTGGTTTCGTGCTCTATGATGTCCGCGGTGACTGGCAACTGACCTATTTGTTTTATTATAAAACTGTCAAATTCATCGTGATTGGTACATGAGAAACTATTCACTCTTAATTGCGCATTCGACAAACACTTCGGAGCCATTAGTGACAAATAGTCGGCGTTAGCATTCTGTTTTGAATTTTTGTAAATCACATTAAACGTAAAATTGCTAAAAAAATCGGTGTACTTCGCCATGCCTGAAATGCGCAACACAGGAAGAGTCTTATCTATCTGCAAAATCTGTGAAAGGGGCTTATGGTCAGTAATTCACATCCATTTACGTGCATACAAGTATTTGAAAAAATTGTTGTACGGCCCAAATGATGGCCAACGCTTTCTTCCATTTGTAGGTGGTTCATAGCCCGGCTGGTATAGGCAATGGGACGCTCTGATCTATTTTCCAGCCGATGGGACAACACGGTACCCAGGCCATCGGTACTCGCATCCGTTGCCAATAATAATGGCAATTCAAGATGGCATGGCATTAAAACCTGGGGAGACACTAACAATCTTTTAATATCGTCATACGCCACATCAGCCTCAGAAGACCACACCATTGTTTTCGTCCTTAACATTTCGCGAAGTGGCCGTTCTCTTGTTGATAAATCTGGAATAAATGCACCATAAAACGATGCCTTACCTAGAAACGGTTGCAATTGTTTTACTATAGAGAGTTTAGGTACTTTCAAAATTGCTTCAATATGCTTACTGGATTTATGTTTATCTATCAAGTGGCCCAAAAATTCCACTAATGCCGCTGCAAAGATGCACTTCTTATTTAGCTTCACACATTTTGTCATTTTGTTGAGCGTCATTTCTAAAATATGAATTAATTCTTTAAAATTCTTTGCAAAAATCAAGAAATCATCGAAAAAATTACGAACATTAGGAATTCCCTGCAGGATTGAGTCCATTTTCCTCTGCCATATTGCCGGTATATTGGCTGCTCCATATACTGCACGTCTTGGTCTTATGATACCATGTGTGATTGTATTAAGAGTCAGGACGTGTGCAAATTTATCATCAATGGGTTAAGTGAGTGTATGCGTCCGTCACATCTAAGTGAGCAAAAATAGTGGCACCTCGCATTTTATTAAATAAATCTTCTGCTTTTGGTATTGGATGCTCATCGATTATAAGGTGTATTCCACGAGATTTCGGACTAGTTTGGGCTAATGAAAGTAAAAAGCAAATTATTCTCTAAATTTGCAAATTTTAACCAATTATTTTAACTTTTTAAAATTATTTAACCTCAATTGTACATCTTGCAACACTAGTGCTGCTTTCTTTTTAGATAAAAGTATACTTTGAAATTTTAGACGCTTAAAACGCATAACAAAAGATTTTAATTATTGGCAACAGCTGTAAAATTAAAAGGAATGTAAAAGTTTCAGTACATTTTAATAGCACATAATTATTAAATGAGCAGCCAAATAACTATTGCATATTCTACTTCACAAGGTTATTTTTAGTTTGCTTTTAACTAATTTTTAAACAAAAACTTTTTTTCAATTTGCAAATTTTCTGATTACATTTTCAGTTTTATATGTATATATGTAAACATAAAACAGCTGATTATTAAATTCTAGTCCGAAGTTACCCAAAGAAAAAGATCGGGCTAATTTGTACAGGAAATGAAAAATATTACTCTCTCATTTTCTCTCAAAATTGCACAAATATTGTTACGTGGAACGCTTTGGACTAGTTCGGACTGTTTCGTTATTCACGTGGAACACACCTATAATTTGGTTGTTTACCTGTTATCCGCAACCCACCATGTGTTGTACAATTACAATACAATTAATTTTTTGCCCGCATTGATCAGCTTCCAATTCTTCTTAATGTTATACAAATTTTTCTTACTGATAATACTGCAAGATGCCTCGGTATCCAGCTCCATTTGCACACACTTACCATTAATTAACACATCAATCAGTTTGCGATCCACAGATTTTGCTTTAACTGACCTGTGTATTATATTAAAATGTTCCATTATTTCATCGTTTTCTTCTTCCACTGCTATTTGTTTCGTCTTATTGTGACACACTTTGGCAATGTGCCCTACTTTACCACAGGCGAAGCATTTTGTGTTTCTGAACTTGCACTCTACTCGCGTATGATTGCCGCCACACCCATAACACTGCATGGTTTTCCTTTGAGGCAAATCGCTTCTGTTCCCCTTCGTCCTAACCGGCGCGAATCCCAACTTACATGTAGGTGCTGTGTGTGGCACCTCATTAGCATTCACATCTATCTCTTGTTGCGTTATGTGAACTTGAAAACTTATCTGATCACAAACCTAACGGTCACAATAACGATAATCGTCATATGTACAGTAAAAGATGGTCAAGTTTTGACTGGTTGTTACAAGCGTTGCTGATAACGGAGAGCTGACTAAGTTATATTTGACAAACTGTGTGCGCTGTTACATATGGATGTAATTTTACCAGCTGTTTACTAAATTTTATGGATTTTTACTATTTTTCCGTTCGAGTACTTTTTTTGGGCAAGAGAGTTGTCAGATAGTAATTTTGACAGTTTGATGAAAAATTACTCATTTACTGCATTTTACTGTAAAGTAAATGAATAAATCTATTATAGTTGTGTTCGACGTCGTTGCGGGTTCCCGCGGGCTCCCAATTTGCACGAAAAGTGTTTCTTGTGTTGAAAAATGTGCAAATTGGGTAAATGAGAAAGCTTCTGAGAGAGTAATTTGTGTTTCTCATTTTACCAGACTTTACCCGTACTTTTTTTCCGTGCAAAATGGTAAAATTGTTAAACCATTTAATCAGCTATTTGCTATTTATGAAAATGAAATACCAAAGTGCAAATTATAAAAAAAAGTATTTAAAAATATAGCAATACCTTATATATTATATTATATTATATTATATTATATTATATTATATTATATTATATTATATTATATTATATTATATTATATTATATTATATTATATTATATTATATTATATTATATTATATTATATTATATTATATTATATTATATTATATTATATTATATTATATTATATTATATTATATTATATTATATTATATTATATTATATTATATTATATTATATTATATTATATTATATTATATTATATTATATTATATTATATTATATTATATTATATTATATGTTATATTAAAATCAGTTAATTTCCGTTTTTATATGGTTCAGAATGTTTAAGTAAATTGGCAAAAATATTTGTTTGAATTACAACTGCGCTGTCAACTCAGCGCTTTTCACACCGATTTTAGTGGTTTTTAAATATCGCACAAAAATTTTTAAATCAATGCACGATGCGTTTATTTAATTTTTAGTGTATTTTCTTTCTAATATTTGCTTCCTTTCGTTTTGGCTTATTCAATAAATTGTCGCTGGCACTGATTTCGATTTCTTATACCAAAATTTTACATATTTTATTTGATATCAATATATTCCTAATTTGTTGTTACCATCGATAAAAAAATTTATGTTATATGAAATTTGTTAAAACCAGAAACTATATATACCACAATTTATCGAATAAAAGAAAAACATTGTTTATACATTCACTTTCGACGTCAAGTTTTCGACAACAGGTGTATTTCATAAACTACACAAACTGTTGCCAAGCTTGTTAATATTTTGGGTTTGTACAAACATTTGTGTTTATAGGACTGTTTGCTGGTTTTTACAAATATATGAAACATGTTTCCACAAATATAAAAAATTTTTGATTTTCGTGCAAACGTTGTGAATGTAAGTTTAAATTTTGCCATTTCAATGAAATTTTTGCAAAGTGGTGTAAGAAGAAGCATACAAGTGGATCAAGAAAATTTTTTGAATTGTATAAAAGTTTACCTTCGTTTTAGAAATTAAAAAAACAAACTGCCTGGCCCACTATGTCACTCAATATCGATCGCTCGCATAAATACACGCATACCAAAAACAACATTTTAAAATTTGTTTTTGTTTCAAATGTATTTATGCGAACGAGCGATGTCGAGTGGCATAGTAAACGCTAAAAATTATGTGCAGAAATAAATACTCACAATTTTTATTTTTAATTGCTTTAATTGAATTACAAAAAACATTTAACTTTTTTAAATTTATGTTATTATTTTAGTAATCAAAATGCTCCCCAATAGTTACATTTTGAACATTACCCATACTAAAAAAATAAAACTTTTCCATATACAAATTGATGCATAAATAGTCAGCTAATTATTTGCAAATACTTTTTATTTACAAGTTGGCTGTGCATAAACATAATAATTGAAAACTATTTTACTTTTAAATCGAAGAAAATTCTAAAAATAACTCAGCGATACATAGTTATTTTTCTCATAAATGTAGAAAGTTAATTTTTTTTTTATTAAAATGGATATTATAAAATAAATTTGTTTGTTAATTTTATATAATAATAAACATTTTCAAATTTTTGTATAAGTATGTGTTTTTGATTGGATTTCAGTGTATTATAAAATTTAAAAGTTGAGAACACTAAATTTTAAAATTGTATAAATAAACAACAGCTGTTTTTGTTTTCATATTTAATTTCGGGCTTGAAATGTGGTTTTTTGTGTTCCAGCAATTTTGGGCAAATTTGTTGTTTTCTGAGAGTATTTTTTGTTTACTCTCATTTTACCGGACTTTACCCGGAATTTCCTCGAACAAAGCTTATATGTGTTTTACTCCGTTTCTCGATTGTGCTCTGCAAAATGATATGTACAAATTTTTGCGACTTGAATAAACTTTTTTCTTAGACTAAAACAAATAGTTGTGTTGAAAACGATTTGGTGCCACCGAAATTTAAAAAAGCGCACCCCGCACCGACTAAAGAAATTTTTGCAGGAAAGATTTTAAACAGCAGCATCCAAAAATGGTGCGAAACCATTGTTGTCAACCGAGTTGACAATACTGGTTACTGGTTGACAACGCTGGTTACTTCTCCCTATTCAAAGAGGTTTTTTTTTGTCAGCGTGACCGGTGTTTTTTATACCGTAGTGGAAAAATCCTTCCACCCGGCCTAAGGTCTACTATGCAAGTAAACTTTAGTCAGCGAAGCTTCAAAGAAAATGTCTATTTCCCTCTAGCTCAGTTTATTTTCCCCTCAACCACTGGCTGCTAGGTAACGTAAAATAAATAAATAATTTGTTTTCATATAAAAGAAAAATGTACTTTTTGTTGCCAAACAAATGATAAGAATAAATGCAAAAATAATTCGACGCTAACTCAAATTAATCAGTCAGCACTCGTCTTTTGAATTGCTAGCATTAAGATTATTGAATATAATAATTTGAATAAATTAAAATAATTATTTTAAAACTAATTCCTGTTGTGCAGTTTGTATAAACTACATTGTGTAACGGTTTTGACTGCCTCAAGGGGGCAAATCAAGACTGCTAGTTTTCTTATATGTAATTTTATATGTGTTGTGTGTTTCTATTCCATTTAGCGTTATATATTTGCTTAAATATAATGTGGTAAAATATGTATAGTTCATAATTTTATAAAAGAAAACTTCAAAAAACGGCACTCTTATCGAGGGAAAAATAATTCGTATTAATGAATATTCTTGAAAATTTTGTTTATCACATATAATTTACATTTTAATCGAAAATGGGTTTGAAAAAGGTTATGCTACATTTGTAGGCAAAAACCCTGGGAGCACGTTTAATATATTTTATTTGATAATATATTTTGATAACATTTACACCTTATTGTGTGCTAGGACACTAGGTTCGAATTAAAAAGTGTAAACTATTTTCGGATAAAGCTATGAAGACGCGAAAGGGTTATTCGGCATTATAATAGCATTTTGAAATCGCAAGGCTGAATATCAAGTCAAAGTCTTCCTAAAGTAACAAGACATGATTACAATACTTTAACTAAATTTAGTTCTTGCAGCTTCAGATCTTTGTTTTTTGTTTTCAGAAAAATTAACTATTAAAAATCTTTTATTTCTCGATATTTCGATAACAATATGTTATCATCGTCAGGAGAAATTAAAATGTTGTTTTTAATTTCTCCTGACGATGATAACAAATTGTGATCGGAATATCGAGAAATAAAAGATTTTTTTTTAATAGATAATTTTTTATAAAACAAAAAATAAAGATCTGAAGCTGCAAAAATTGAATTTATTTAACAAATGAAGATCGAATAATATTGAGATAAAATACAATACTTTAACATTAGCAATTAGGATTTTTTAAATCTCAATTTACTAAATTGTATTTAATGATATATACAATTTTTCTTTGTTTCATATTTATTATCATTCGGAAGCGTATTGTAGTATTACATTCCTTAATGAAGTAGAGACCTCTGCATTGATGTTGTGCCTGTTTTTGGTAGTCTGAAACTATTGTAATTTCTCATATGATATGGTTGTATTTCTCTGTTGTTCAATAAGGTACTGAGGGCCATTTCCATTTTTAATTTTTTGTATAAATATAAGCGTGTTCATTTCTAATCTTGGTTTCACGCTGAGCCATTTAAGCACATTACGCATTCCTTCTATTTTCGATATTGGCCCGTATACGCAGGGCTGGGCAGTATTTGAAATACAAATACGTATTTTGTATCTGTATTTCAAATACACGACCTGAAAGTATTTAGTATTTTGTATTTCAAATACATAATTTAAAAGTATTTTGTATTTCAAATACATGTGGCTCAAAAATACATTTTTACAAAATACATTTATTTATTATAGTAAATTCAAAATAAGTTATTTCATAAAAAAGCTAAAATTGCTAGGAACTACGACCATTAAAATGTTTATCATTTTGCAGAACTGCAATTCTGCTTTCAATTGTTTTGTCCAGAGCAAATTGATTTTACACTAATCAGGTGATATCAATAACAATTTCCACATATTCGTCCCCAACTTTTTTCCAACGTTTTGGATTATATACAGGGAAATAATTGTTATTACGAAAAACTTTTGTCTACCTTACTGTCTGTGAGAACCAGATTAGATCGACTGCAAATATAATAATATGAGGCATTTCATTTGTATTTTAACAAAATTAATAAATTACTATCGAGAAGGGTATTTTAGATTCGTCCCAGCGGAGTATACTACACTCTTATTTGATTAATTATTATCTTTTGAAAAGAATGAAGTTTCAAATACCAACAATAAAAGTAATAATTTTATAATATCAATACTATAGTACGAGTATATGGACCGATATCGGAATTTCTTATGTTCTGTATTCTAGTAACCACCCTTTATTACCAGAACAGATTTTAAGCAAAAACAAGTGGTTTAAGTTCGCTTACGCAACATATTCATGAAGAATCGGTTTTGGCTATATCTCGGATATATATGATTCGAATGTGACTAGCTGTTAACTACTCTGGCTGTTAACTACTCTGGCTACTTTTCAGTTGGCAAAGATACTTTTTAATGATAGTATTTAGATTTCTTTGTATATCAAAAGCAATTTTCTTTTCATACGAGTATAAATAGAAAAAAGAAAAATTGTAATTAAACCTGATTTTAAAACTAACAGACATGTTCTGAGAAACGCAAAACGCTTAAATTTAGCGTTTTCGATTTGAAAACGCCAAATAGGTGTTCTGAAAAACGTATAACGCAAGAAGTATGGTTTTGCGATTTCAAATCGCCAAATAGGTGTTCTGGAAAACGCATATAGTTTAAAATTGTCGACTGCAACTCGCATGTGTATATTGAAGTGAACTAATTGAATTTGCTAAAACTGATTTTGCAAAAGGCAATAAAATTATTCACAATTAAAATTTAATATGTTTTCTTTTTATTTCAATAAAAAGTTTAAAAAATTTTACACATTTTCAATTAAAAAAACTAAATTAAAAATTTTGTCTATTTGTTGTCAATTTTTTTTTTTTTATTTATATAACTACCACATACATATATACGCATGTAAAACACATCTAGTATTTTTCGGAAAAAAACTCTGAAACGCCAGTAAAACGCGCGTTCCGTAGAACATGTAAAAATCAATTAAGCGTTTTTCAGAACATGGCTGTAAGTTTGAAGCCTATTTCAAAAGATTTTCAGCCCAATTATGAAAAATTTTCACCGAATATATTTATCATGGAATTTATTTCTCACAGAATTTATTTCGCTCGCAAAGTACTTTTTATACCCTTCACAAAAATGTAAAAGGTTTGTGATTCTGTTTGTAATTTCTAAAACATTCATTTCCGACCCTATAAAGTATATATATTCTGAATCAGGATTGATAGAAAATTCGATTAAGCGATGTCCATCTGTCCGCCGTTGAAACACCGTTTCTGGCAAAACCATTAGACTTAGAAACCTTTTTCCTTCACGATTCTTTTACTCCATCGATTCGTGGGTTTGCTATTGAAATTCAGTAATATCTGTTCATGTATAGCTGAGATATATTCAAAATATCGAAAAAGCCACTGTTTTTGCAAGTTTGTATAACAATTATTGGAAAAAAAGTTGTTTGTTTTGCTTCAAATTTCACACAACTATTAAGCATTGTGACTAAAAGGCAATAAAATTTTTTTCCAGATATCGGTCCATATACATATATCCTAGATATAGCCTAAACCGGGTTTTTCATGACAACTTTTTTTTGCTGAAAAGCAGTTCTGATAATAAAATAAGGTTATATAAATATGGAAAATGAAAATTTCTGATATCGGTCCATATATACCCGAGATATAGTCTAAACCGTTTTTTTGCATGAAAATGTCGCGTAAGCGAACTTAAAAGCAGATCTGGTAATAAAATAAGATTATATAAATACGGAAAATGAAAATTTCCGATATCGGTCCATATTTACCCGAGATATAGCCTGAACCGATTTTTCCATTAACAGCTTTTTTGCTGAAAAGCAATTCTCGTTATAAAAGAAGGTTACTAAAATACAGAAATTGGAAAATTCCGATATCGCTTCATATATAACCGAGATATAGCTTAAACAAACTTTTCCATGAAAATTTTTTTTTTAACTTCATTATTTTATTTATTAAACCTACATAAAAAATGTAATGACAATAAGTATTCAAATCTTAATACTAAAAAACATTGTGTCCTGCCAGTGCTGGACAAAAATTTATTTTTATGCGAATATTATTTCAGAATTCAGTCATCTGTTTAGAGCTCTAATGGTAGCCAAAGTATCCCTTCTTCTCAGACGGGTATGACCACCAAAATTAAGAATATTAGCTGCAAGAGGATTTGGATGGAATTCAAGTTTGTTAATGTACCTTGTCGCGTACTTCACAAATTCAGATTTCACAAAAGGTACGTTCAGATCTGCGTGGATTCGTGAGTTTTTAACGTACCATGGAGCATCTGTAATTCTACGGAGAATTTTATTTTGACTTCTTTGAGTTTTTTCAATGTTAGATGCCGAGGCTGTGCTCCATAATTGAATCCCATAGCACCATATTGGCTTTAGAATCGAACTGTACAGCAAAAGTTTACAATCAAGCTTCAAGATCGAATTTCTGTCTATTATCCAATTAATTTGCACTGCTTTCAATTTCAATTGCGTTACTTTTGCCTCGATGTGCATCTTCCATGTTAGTCTACGGTCAAGATGAATACCGAGGTATTTTACTTCACTGTGTTGAGGAATTACTTTATTGTTAATAGTAATGGGTGAGCGTGTTCCTAGACGCAGTGCGAATGTAACATGGGCACACTTTTGTTCATTAACCTTGATTTTCCAAAGCTTGAGCCATTTCTCTAGGTTGTCGATATGTTCCTGTAAACTTATTGATGCTTGCTGGTGGTTACTATGTATGCTAAGGAATGCTGTATCATCTGCAAATGTTGAAGTGTGAATGTTGGTGCTTGTTGGCATGTCAGATGCGTAGATCAAATATAAGATAGGCCCTAATATGCTGCCTTGGGGAACTCCAGCTTCAATAGACTGGGCGTTGCTTATGAAATCGCCTTCTTTTACTATAAATTGGCGACAATATAAATAGCTTTCCAAAAGGTTATGTATGTTTGCAGGTAAGTTAAACTTTATTTTATGCATTAAGCCATCGTGCCACACTTTATCAAAAGCTTGTGAGACGTCGTTGAATAAGGCAGAGCAATATTTTTTATCTTCAAAAGCCTTTCTTATGACATTAACTAACCTGTGTGTTTGCTCAATGGTGCCATGTTTCGCTCTAAAACCAAATTGGTGATCAAGAATACATTCAACCTTATGAAGCATTGGATCCAACTTCGCCTTTAGCAATTTTTCGAAAAGTTTTGATATTGTTGACAGTAGACTTATTGGATGGTATGATTCTACTTTCTTGTGATCCTTCCCTGGCTTAGGAACCATTATTATCATGGACACCTTCCACTCTGCAGGGTAATACTCAAGTCGTAAAATAGCATTAAAAATAAAAAGAACAATTCTTTTAGCTACAGGAGGCAGCTCTATGAGCATTTTGTTGCTGATTTTATCCATACCTGGAGCTTTTTTAAGGTTTAGATTACCAATAGCATTTTCAACTTCTTGAAAATTGAATCTTAAGGCACAGGAGGTATATTAACAATAGGTGGCAACTCATTTGCATTATCAAACCTATTTGTGGTGAAAACGTTTTTCAAATGGTTAACAAATAAATTACCCTTTTCCGAGTCATCTCTAGCCCAGTCACCAGACGGTTCTCGCAAGGGCGGCTTACCTCTAACTGGCCTTTTTAAACCCTTAGCCGCCCGCCATAAAGAATAGTCGGACTGAGGAGTACCATCCAGACTTTCTAGATACGTTTGTAGAGAAGCCATTTTTTGGGTTCCAAGCAAATTTCCTAGTTGATTTGTGCACTCACGTAGCCTTGTTTTTAGCTGCGGAGACCTGCGAAGTTGCCACTCTCGTCTAACTCTTCTTTTTTCTAACACAAGTTGCTCGATTTCTGAAGAATATGTTCTATTTTGAAGGTTTCTGCGTGTTAAATAAACTCTAGATGCAAGCTCAGCGGCTTGTTTAAGGTTTTCGCTAAAGTTGCTTAGTGACGCATTAATATCTTCAGGTGTTCTTAAAACAATATTCTCAGTGCAATGGGTGCTCAAAAATTTTTTATATTTTAGCCAATTCACTCGGGTGATAGTCCTATGCAAATTGTTAATCGGAGACCAAGTCTCCTGGGGAAAACGCACTGAAATAATAGTAGGTGAATGATCCGATGACAAGTCTAACGAAGGCTCAGCTTGCATCCATTCCACAGGGTACCCCTTAACCACTCCAAAATCAATCACATCAGGAATCTTTCGCCGGTCAGTCGGCCAGTAATTGGGATGCCCGCTTGATATTACGTCTAAGCCCATTTTAGAAATTGTATCAAAAAGCACTCGACCCTTCGGGGTGATTAAACGTGAGCCCCAAAAAGTGTGTTTTGCGTTGTAATCTCCAGCTGCTATAAAACGAGGTCCTAATGAGGTGAAAAAACTTGAATATTGTGACTCCGTCACTGAAAATCGAGGCGGCGAATAAATCGATGAGATAACCAATTTGTAATGAAAATTTTCCACACAGATATTAGTTGCTTGAAGATAGTCCTCACATGTGTCGTTCAACAAAAAATGCTTTATCCTAGATTTTATCAAGATTGCAGAACCTCCACAAGCTCTTCCACGGGGGTCTTTAGTATCGTATAATACGTAGCCGTTAATTTTAAAGAAGCTTGTTGACGTCAAGTGAGTTTCTGCAATCATCATTATATCGATCTGCTTATCCATCAGGAAGTATTCGAGTTCATTTTTGTGTTGGCGGATGCCGTTCGCGTTCCAGAAACATATTTTTAACCAAATCATTTTTCGAAATAACCTGCAAAATGGTGGATTGCATTTTCACCATTTCCCGCATCATCGTCATCATAGACGACGTAAAAGTGTTTATAGTTTGAATAAGGGTCTGTATTGTTGCCTCAAGGTTACTGCAATTTTGATCGGGCGGTTGAGATATATATTGTTGATTCGGGTTTGCGAATGTAGCCTTAACTACATTAGCATAAGAAATTTGTTTTTGATTTTGAACGGTTATGTCTGTGGTTGACTGTCCTGTCGGAGGAAAAGAATTATTAGAAAAAATTTGAGTCTGCTGTGGTGGCTTAGAAGCAATTATTGGTTTGTGGTTCATGGAGCGCTTGAGGTGGGTGTAGACGGAGCAACCTCTATAATTAGCTGTGTGGTTTTCACCGCAATTACTGCATTTTTTTATTTTTGGATCGAATTTCGGCTTATTGCATTGTGCTGTACCATGGAGTTCTCCACACACAACACAAACTGTAGGCAACTTGCAGCACGCTTTAGTGTGTCCAAATTCTTGGCAGTTGTGGCACTGTACGGGTCCTAAGCGCTTATGCGGTTCCTCCACGGTTAGTTTTCGATGTAAAATGTATTTTATACTGTATATTGGATGAACTTCATTCTTCTTTAAAGTCACATCTCCTGGCTCTAATTCAACCCTAAACATGGGTTGAGGGATCTTTTTACGATTTCTGATGTTTAGCACATTTTTTACTTTGAATCCCTCGTCTGTCAAACCGGTTTAACTTCATCAGTGTCTACGCAAGGGTCAATCCCTTTTATTACGACTTGAAGACCTTTAGCGCTTTTAAGCTGATAAGTATAAAAAGCTTTTTTTTCTTTTTCAAATTCGTCTGACAGTTTTCGATAGTCATTTTCATGGTTAACCTGAATTTTAGTTTCGTTAATGTTACCGTGCTTGATGGAGGTAACGTTAAATGTATTTTCTCCGATTACTGAAACAATTTTTCTTACTAGTTCATTGGACGCAGATTCCCTTAAATAAATTGGTGGTGGTTTAAACGATTTTTTTGACGATCCTGTTGGCTCCTCCGTTTGTAGAATAGAAAATCTGTTTTGGTCGGTTGGTCTAGCAGTGTCGGCATCTTTAGAGATTTTAGATTTGGATGCAATTTGAGCAGATTTAGGGCTTCGCTGACGTTTAGTGATTGTGATATACCTATCCATGCCTACTTGCGTTTTTGGTTTATTGGCATTAATTAGAGTAGAAGATCTTTTATCTTCTGTTGTAACATCTATGTTAGGCAAGCCGGAACGGGAGCGTATTTTATCTCTTGTAAAAAGAAAATTGTCCAATGATTGCTTTATAGATTCTTCTTCAGAAGTCCATATACTTTTGCTGGTGGAGCTAGGCTCTTTTTCAGAATTATTTCTGATGGCATCACTCATACAGAAAACAAAACTTTAATGTATAGTTTTTTTCCTACTGGGTAGGTAATCTTCACGCACAATAACAACAATAACAATGCACTACCACCGCACTTGTTTTATTGAAATTGATTTTATTGTTTAGTTACTGAAATGTGAGGAATTTATTTTCCCGCTGTTTTTTAAAATAATTTGTTATTGTTTTTACAATTTAATACAATATATTATTGTTTTTATATGGAAGTTTAAAAATTAGTGAGCACAATGATTTTTTTGTTCGTTTGTTTTTTGTTTTTTTTGTTCACTGTTTAATAATACGACTGTGCGGTTGGAGAGTCACAGAGTGAATCGATTTGAATTTCCATGAAAATGTCCATGAAAGATTTCGTTTTTGGAATGGTGATTACAAGGCAAAACTATTTTTTCTATATATATCCGAGCATATTTAGTTCAAATTTGTAATATATACTATACATATACGTGAAGGGTATTTTAGATTCGGCCCAGCCGAATTAAAATTAAAGAAAAACGTACAATTTTTGTTAACTTTATCGTAGGATTTGCAGATTTGATCCCCCTTTAATGCCCATTTAGCCGACCGTAAATGTAGAAGTGAACTCGGAACAGCTGATCGTTTTTGTTATACGAGAAACCATGAAAATGCTTATCTGACTGTAATGAAATGTAACCGTGCGTTTCATTACAGGTGTGTTCATTTACTTTGCTAGTAAAAATTAGCAACGAGAGTATAACAAGAAAATTTTCAAAATTACTCTCAAAAATGTGAAAAAGTAAATGAACACTTTACTAGCAAAAATTTGCAAGTTAGAGTAGTGTTGTTGTGTATAACTACCCTTATATCTTTTTGACAAATTATACATATAAAAATAATGTGATTATGGTCATTTATATTCAGCTTTGTCTTGACTGGTATTTTTCGAGTACGGCTTGTAATAGAATAATGAAAAGTTTTTCAATTTTATTTAATGGAAATACGCTAAGCACTATAAAGGTGATTAGCTGCTTTTGAATAAAATATTTTTTTTTTTTATTTATTTATTTGTATATACGTATTTACACACATCAAAAAATAATTGAGGCCTCAGCGTCACTTGGACATTTTTGAGGCAAGTTGGCAAAGTAATATATATGTACATTAATTCATACAATAATATATGATACAAAAAGTAAGTAAAAAAAGAAAAAAAAATTGAATTGTAATAAATAGCTGAATTTGCTAATATAATATTTTTATATTGTATACTATATAGGGCAAAAAATAAAAAAGAGAAAAAAAAAATTAATAGTTCCGAAAAATTTATAACAAAAGCTTTATAAAAATTTATTACAGAAGCATTTCCAAATTTTGAAGTAAATATTCTTTTGTTTTATGTTTAAAAACTGAAATTTGTTCAATGGTTTTAATGTCTGTAGGAAGTCTGTTGAATTCAAAACCACCCATGTATTCTACTCGTTGCTTGGTAGTTTCTAAACGACATCTCACTGTTCTAAGATTAATATTATTTCTTGTATTTAACAACGTTTGATTTCTTCGAAATGTTTATAGTATGGTAACCAATGTTGTGCAGTGATTTAAAAACGTAAAGAAGTAACTGCATTTTGTGTAATCCATATACAGGTAAAATTGTTGTAGATACATCTTTGTATAATGATATCTATTTTTAATTAGCATCTCATACAAGTTTCAATTCAATTCGTAACTGAGTCGATTGTTGTGCAAATCAAGGCAGGAGCATGGACCCAAAGACCGTGGGGACACACTAATATATTAGAGGAGCTAGTCCCCGATCTTATTGACTACTGCACCCCAAAACCATTCCTCACAATTAAAAAAAAAAAAAAAAAAAAAAAAAAAAAAAAAAAAAAAAAAAAAAAAAAACCATTCCTCACAACTCACAAGGAGCTTCGGCTACCTAATTGAGGAATCTCCCATAGAACCTGAATACTTCTATGTTTACACGGATGGGCCCAGAAGGGGAGAATGGGTTGGGGGTGGCGTTTACATAGAGGAATTTAACGCTAAAATTTCCTTCAGACTAGCAGACGGATGCACTGTACTTCAGCTCGAAATATCGGCTATAAATAAAGCGGCCAGATGGCTGATGTACCACAAGATATTCGGAAGGGATATTATGATAGCTACAGACAGCAAGGCCGCCATCAACTCCCTGACTGGAATATATAATAATTCTAGTCTTGTCCAAGAATGCCGGATATCTTTAAATAAGATAACGAGATATTCTAACCTAACCCTAAAATGGGTACGTGGACATGGGTCCAATAATGGCACCAACATTGCTGATGAATTAGCCAAAAAAGGGACAGCCCTAGAGGATAGGGATATAGACCCCTTTTGCGGACAACCCTTATCAGCGTGTTGGAAACGAATAAAACTCCACACGCTAGAATATGCCCAAGAAAGGTGGCTCACAGAGCCCACATGCCTTATATCAAGAAGCCTGTGGCCGCACATTAACTCTAAAAGAACAGGGGAGCTACTAAAACTTCCTAGATCTCTCCTAAAAATGACGGTAGCAGTCATCACTGGACATTGCCCGTTCGGAAACCATGCTAGGAGACTGGGTCTACCATATAATGACTTCTGTAGAAGTTGCCAAGACTAGGAGGAGGAGGAGACAATCCTTCATCTCCTCGGTACATGCCCAGCATTGGAGCATCATCGTCTAAGATACTTAGGCGAGCGGAGCTTCAATAGCCTTTCATGTCTGGTCTCGGTCAAACCGACTGCGTTAGCTTCTTTCATTAGAAGCAGCGGATGGCTAGTAAATCAGCAAGTAATGCCAACCTAATAGTTTCCCACCTCCTTTCCCTCTTCCTCACTTCTTCTATATCCCTATAACCTTTTATTTTCTTTTTCCTTTATTAACTTTTTCAGGCAATCACAAAGGGAACGACCTACAGGACCCAAGTGAGCTGGAGTTTCCGGGTACTTGCTGGAAATCCAGCGGCCTGCTTACCTAACCTAATGCAGTTGTCGAGTTGGTTGAAGCAAAATCAGAAGATTTTGATTTTTCAAATCGGTTAGTAAGTCCGTCAATTCCATTGTACTATGTGTGTTCGAGTCTCCTGATCAGCTGTCAAAAGTTATATTTATAGTGTTTTTCCAAAGAGAAAGTTATATATATAAAGGGTGTTTTTTTAAGCCCGATAGAACTTGAAATTGTAAAAAATAACACAAAAAATTAAATTGTAATCAAAATTTTTTTTTATTCGAAAGATCAATACGTGACATTAACATTTGAAAATGATTTCGGGCATATGGGCACCGCGGCTGTTCTTGACGAAGCGCATTCTGGACGTCCAATTTTGGGCCACTTTTTCGAGCACTGCTGGCCGTATGTCACGAACAACACGAACAATGCTGGCCTCCAAGGCGTCAATTGTTGCTGGTTTATCAGCATAAACCAGTGACTTCACGTAGCCCCACAGGAAATAATCGAGAGGTGTCAAATCGCACGACCTTGGAGGCCAATTGACAGGTCCATTTCTCGAAATCAACTTATCGCCAAATTTTGATTTCAGTAAGTCGATGGTTGCGTTCGCCGTATGGCACGTAGCGCTATCCTGTTGAAACCACATCTCCTCCGGATCAATGTCATCCATATTTTCAAACAAAAAATCATTGATCATGGTGCGGTAACGATCTCCATTGACCGTAACGCGAGCTCCGGCCTCATTTTTGAAGAAATAAGGTCCGATGATGCCACCAGCATGAAAACCGCACCAAACAGTGCATTTTTCTGGATGTAATGGAGTCTGTAGGGTCTCTTGTGGATTGGTCTCACTCCATATGCGGCAATTTTGCTTATTAACAAACCCGTTAAGCCAAAAATGCGCCTCATCGCTGAACACAATTTTTCGTCTATAAGTTGCGCGAATCGACGACTGATTTTCAAAGTAAATTTGGATAATTTCGTAGCGTTGTTCAAGCGTGAGTCTATTCATGATGATTTGTCAGAGTATACTGAAACAAATAAAAAAAATGTTTCATCAAAATTTAATTTTTTGTGTTACTTTTTACAATTTAAAGTTCTATCTAGCTTAAAAAAACACCCTATATTTTTAAAATTGTCTTTAATTTCATTGAATCTGATAGTTGAATGAAAATCTTTCAATTCAGTTTATGAAGTGTGTGTTCAAGAATCAATTCAATTGAAAGACTCAACAATTGAATTGAAATGTGTATGGGCTACTTTATACGTTATAACAGCCTGCATACACATAGCATTTTTATTTCAAATTAATTTCAAAGTGTAAAGTACAGAGCAGCTAGGTACTCATAATATTTATAATACTAAAAATAACAGCTGGTCTGTAAAATTTAAAGGGGGCAAAAAACATTTCAGAGGTTAAAACCAGAAAAATATTTATATAATTAAAAATGGTAGGATCTAAGTGTCAATTTAATTGCTCCCCTAAAAGTTTTAAACACATTGAAGCAAGTAAATTTGCCGGAACATCCTTTGCCATTGATGTGCCAGATACTGTGTTGCTTAGTTCATTTCCATTAGACGTCTTATTTTACCTCAGTTGTTCCTAAGTTACACAAAAATAAATTTGTTACCTTTGTATTACTTTCTATCGTTTTAAAAGTTTACATACACTTATAATTTCGTATATTTTCTGAAATATTTTTATTTTTAACTTAATTTAGAAATATTTTTTTGTAAACATAAACGCAATAATTATTCAAACAGCTGTTTGAATAATTATTGCAAGTAAAAATTTTACTTGTAAAAACTTGCAAGAATTTTTCTGTTTCTCAATTTTTTACGCTCTTTTGGCGCTCTCTCGTTGCAAATTTTTTGGGTTAATGAACGCTTTCTAGTAACAATTGTTACAAACTTGTAAAAATTTTTAGTAAATGAACACACCTTACATGCAGTCTACACCTAACTTCAAACGCAGTTAAAACATTTTTTTTTTTTTTTTTTTTTTTTTTAAGCATTTTTTTATTTATTGAATCTTCAAAATGAACTAACAATAAGTATTCAAATCTTAATACTAAATTTAAAATTAAAAAATGTAATTCTTAAGTCCGGCCAATGCTAGACAAAAAGTTTTATTATGCGGGAGCTATTTCGGTAAAATCACCTATTGAGCAATCTGATGGTGGCAGCGGTATCCCTTCTTTTAAGCCGAGTGTGACCGCCAAAATTAAGTATATTGCGAGCAAGAGGGTTTGGATGAAGTTCCAGTTTACTGATATACCTTGTCGCGTACTTAGAAAATTCCTCTTTTACCAGCGGAACACTCAGATCGTTATGAATTCGTGAATTTTTTACGTACCATGGAGCTGCAGTAATCGTTCGTAGAATTTTGTTTTGTCGCCTTTGGATTTTTTCAATGTTTGACGCTGAGGCGGTGCCCCATAACTGAATTCCGTAGCACCATATAGGCTTTAGTATTGCGTTGTATAACAAAAGTTTGCAATCTAATTTCAGTGTCGAATTTCTGCCCATAAGCCAATTTAGCTGCGCTGCTTTTAGTTTTAACTGAGTGACCTTTGCTTCAATGTGAGACTTCCACGTTAGCCTACGGTCCAGGTGAATACCAAGGTACTTAACTTCGTTGTGCTGCGGAATAGGTGAGTTGTTAATTTGGATAGGCGGACATGTTTGCCTACACAGTGTGAATGTAACATGAGTACATTTCCGTTCATTAACTTTGATTTTCCAAAGTTTTAGCCATTTCTCTAATATTGAAGTATATTCCTGTAAATTTCGTGATGCTAAATGGTGGTTTTCATGAACACTCAAAAACGCTGTGTCATCTGCAAAGGTAGAAGTGTGGATTCCAGATGTCGTTGGCATGTCAGAGGCGTAAATCAAATATAAAGTAGGCCCCAGTATGCTGCCTTGGGGAACTCCTGCCTTGATTGGCTGAGTTGGGCTAATAAAGTCGCCTTCTCTGATAACAAACTTCCGCCCGTATAAGTAGCTTTCCAGAAGCTTGTGTGTATTTGCAGGCAAATTTAGCTTTATTTTGTGCATTAAGCCGTCGTGCCACACTTTATCAAACGCTTGAGAAATATCAATGAAAAGAGCTGAGCAGTACTTCTTCGCCTCAAAGGTTTGTCTTATGACATTGACTAGTCTGTGCGTTTGTTCTATGGTGCTATGCGTAGCCCGAAAGCCAAATTGATGATCAGGGATGAATCCCACATTGTTCAATATTGGACTCAACTTCGCCATTAACAATTTTTCGAATAGTTTTGAAATTGTTGGTAAAAGACTTATTGGTCTATATGATTCTACCTTAGTCAGATCCTTCCCTGGCTTGGGTATCATAGTAATCATTGAGACCTTCCACTCTGCAGGATAATACTCAAGGCGTAAAATGGCGTTAAAAATAAAAAGTAGAACCCTTCTAGCTACACGAGGTAACTGTTCAAGCATTTTACCAGTAATTTGATCAATGCCTGGAGCTTTCCTGGGGTTTGTATTACCGATAACGTTTTCGACATCTTGAAAATTAAATCTCAAAGACACAGGAGGTCTAACAACATATGGTGGTAATTCCGCTGTATTATTCTCTGAATCATTTGTGATAAAAACGTTTCGCAAATGATCGACATACAACATTCCCTTTTCAGAATCGCTTCTTGCCCAGTCGCCAGTTGAATTTCGCAAAGGTGGCTTACCTATTACGGGTCTTTTTAAACCTTTTGTCGCTTTCCACAAAGAATAATCAGATTGAGGGGTACCATCAAGGCTTTCCAAATATGTTTTAAGGGAAGCCATTCTATGGACTTCAAGCAGATTTCTTAGCTGAGTTATGCATTCCCGTAGCCTAGCTTTAAGCTGGGGCGACCTGCGAAGTTGCCACTCTCTTCTGACTCTTCTTTTTTCTGACAGAAGTTGCTCAATTTCAGATGAATAAGTTCTATTGCTCTCATTTCTAGGTCTTAAATGACTAGTGGTAGCATGCTGTACGGCCAGTTTGAGGTTTTCAGAAAAATTGTTAATTGACCCATCAATATCCTCAGGCGTTCTCAAGGCGATATTTTCAGTACAATGTGTGCTCAAAAATTTTTTGTACTTTAACCAATTAACTCTATTGACAGTCAACGGTGAGCCAATCTCTTGGGGGAACGAAACAGAGATTATAGTGGGAGAGTGATCTGATGACAAATCTAATGAAGGCTCCACTTGCATCCACTCTAAAGGAAAATTTTTCGCAACTCCAAAATCTATAACGTCTGGGATCTTTCGTCGGTCTGTCGGCCAATAAGTGGGGTGTCCGCTTGAAACCACATCTAAGCCCATTTTGGAAACGGTGTCAAAAAGCACACGGCCTTTCGAGGTAATTAAGCGTGATCCCCAAAAAGTGTGTTTAGCGTTATAGTCGCCAGCCGCTAAAAATCGAGGCCCAAGTGATTTGAAAAAATTTGAATATTGGCTTTCTGTTATTGAAAATCGGGGCGGTGAGTAAATCGAGGAAATAACGATTTTTTCATGAAAATATTCAATGCATATATTAGTTGCTTGGAGATACTCCTCACATGTCTCGTTCATTAAATAATGCTTAATTCTGGATTTTATTAGAATTGCGGATCCTCCGCAAGATCTTCCGCGGGGATCTTTAGTGTCATATAATGCGTACCCATTAATTTTGAAATAACTGTTGGTTGTCAAATGGGTTTCAGCAATCAACATTATATCGATTTGCTTTTCCATAAGGAAGTGCTCAAGTTCAGTTTTTTGTTGGCGAATGCCGTTTGCGTTCCAGAAACATATTTTCAACCAATTCATTTTTTTAAAATTGCCTGCAAAATAGTGGATTGCATTTTCAGCATTTCCTGCATCATGTTCGTCATGGAAACCGTAAATGTATTTATAGATTGAACAAGAGTCTGCAGAGTTGCCTCAAGATTGCTAAAATTTTGGTCGGAGTTTTGAGGCTTGGGCTCCTGATTCAAGTTTGGTTTATCGGATTTTACCACATTCGCATAAGAAATTTGTTGGGGGTTTTGCACGTGTATATGGCTGGTTGGCTGGCGTACCTGAGGGAAATTGGTTGTAGAAATGGTGTTTGACTGCTGGGGTGGCATATTTAAAATTGATGGCCTATTTGTCATTGATCTCTTGAAGTGAGTATAGACAGGACAACCCCTGTAGTTTGCAGTGTGGTTACCTCCACAATTACTGCATTTTTTAACGCTCGCGTCAGTCTTAGGTTTTTTGCACTGTGATGTACCGTGAAGTTCACCACACACAACGCAAACTGCGGGCAACTTACAATAGGCCTTAGTATGGCCAAATTCTTGGCAGTTTAGGCATTGGACGGGCCCTAAACGCTTATGAGGCTCCTCAACGGTAACCTTACGATGCAAAAGATATTTGAGGTTATAAATTGGATGCACTTCATTCTTTTTCAGGAGAACATCTCTAGGTTCCAATTCAACCCTAAACATGGGTTGAGGAATTTTTTCACGGTTTCTAATATTAACCACATTTTTAATTTTGAAGCCATTGTCTTCTAGTCCGGTTTTGACCTCATTCGTGTCAACAAAAGGGTCAATACCTTTTATAACGACCTGAATACCTTTGGCACTTTTAAGCTGATATGTGTAAAATGATCGCTTCTCCTTCTCTAGAACGTCAGACAACTTTCGGTATTCATTTTCACTGTTTACCTGGATTTTTGTTTCATTTATGCCGCCGTGCTTAACCGATGTTACGTTAAAAGTGTCTTTGCCGATTGCCGCAATAAGTTGCTTTACCAGGTCACTAGAGGTAGGCTCTCGCAAATATATTGGTGGCGGCTTAAAGGTTTTTTTAGATATAGTTGGCTCATCTGTTTGCAGTATAGCAAACCTATTATTATCCGTTGCCGAAGTCCTATTATCATCTTTAGAAATTTTCGGTTTAGATGATATTTGAGCTGATTTGGGGCTTCGCTGTCTCTTAACCACGGTTATGTACCTGTCCATGCCTACTTGGGTTTTTGGCTTATCATCAACAATTAAACTGGAAGATGTTTTGTCTTCAGTTGTAACAACAATATTTGGCGAACACGATCGCGGGCGTTTCCTATCTCTTAGAGACAGGAAATTTTCCAATGATTTTTTCACCGATTCCTCTTCAGAAATCCAAAGATTTTTTCTACCGGAGCTAAGCTCTTTTTCAGAATTACATCTGATAGGTGCACTCATGCAATTAATTGTTTCTATTTTTTATTTACAATTTAAAACAGTATTTAAAAAATGTCACAAAATTTTTCTTTTAAACAAAAACACTCTGTTCACCTATTACGGTTTTTACTTAATCCCGTTATATTTTTTTTTTTACTTTGCGATCAAAAAAACAAACACGTCCGTTCACTATCGAAGCTAAACAACGACTTCAGTTAAAACATGAAGTTAAAACTTGCTGTTTAAATATCTCTCTGTTTAAGTCGGCGTACACGTAGTGATGTTAGAGCTATAACTTCTCATAGTAAAAAAATTAAAATGGTGGAAAACAACTGCAAATAGCAGGCTGTTGTCAATTTAAGTTATAACAGAGTTTCCAAATGAAATGTTTTAACAACCAAGTTATAACTTTAACCAAACTTCAACATGAGCAGTCCACATTTAACTTTAACTTGAAGTTAGCGTTAAAGTTAGTGTTTTCATGTCAGATGGAGACCGTACTTTACGTGTTTACGTGACAAATGTTGTCAGTGATGGTATATATTATTCTATTTTCGTACTTTTTGTTTATTTGATAATTAAACTGTTAGTTAAATTTTAATAATTAAACTGTAGTTAAATTTGTATACACACATAATATATTTTAACAAATTTAAGAATTTTCTTTAAAATACGCCACAGCATTTATTCGCCCGATTTCTAAAAATATATTCCTCAAACACAATCTTCCAATGATAAAATGAATTTTAAAAACTGGTTCATAATATATAGTTATGCTGATATAAATGTAAGAAAGCAATACAGTATTAAATTTAGCTCTGTGATGAAATGAAAATTTAATAATAAAAAATGTATAATAATTTCAAAGTATAATAAACTAATAATTATATATAACTAGTATTTTAGTATTGTTATATATTAATATTGTTATATATTATAAGCAATTGGGTTTTATTGGTAGCAACCAAGGCGAATTCATAACAGGTGAAATTGACAGCGCAGCTGATAACTTTTTTTTTAATTTTAATCAAATGTATTGTTTCTTGAGCGCCAGGCATAATCCAGAATTCTCCCTAATCTAGCTGGCCATTTTCACTGTTTCAAGCTCTATCAACGGTTTCAGTTTCACGAAATAATTAAGTTTTTCTTTTATTGTAAATTTTTTTAAAGAAATTTTTTGAGTTATGTATGTATTGTATCATCCAGAATCCTCCCCAATCTGGCTGGCCATTTTCGCCTTTCAGAAAAAGAAATATTAAAAATTTTAGGTACCATTTAAACAATTTTCGTACTTTTTGTATATGTACTGAATACTATGAACTCTCATCAGTGCTATGAACAGCTGTATTGCTTTTATTTTATTTTTGTAATTTATTTGATATAATGATATGGACGATGAAAAATTAATTATTTTCCTTAACGCACAATAAGTTAAAAATGAAAAACAGAACACTCTTTCTTCACATGCACTTTTGTTTTTTGTTTATAATTATCAAAAATACATGATACGGTGCTAAGAGTTCTATAAGTGCTACTATATTTACATTTTGTAGAAAGGTGGATTTAATAGTCCTTCCTCAGGTTTTTATTTCAAAATAGCAAAACCAGGACCAGACGAGAAATCGTCCTAGTTGGTTAATGCTGTTTTAAAATAAGTTTTTATTCTTAAGGGACAAATCAGACTATAAAAGTCTTAAGTTGTCCACTTTTAAATAAAAGGCAGCTTTTAACATTTGGAGACTGTTGCCGTCCAATGTTCTTAAGCGAATGAATCTTTATTTTTGAACAGTTTCTTATATAAAACTAAAACCATGCAGTTAATTATTAATAACAAAATATTAAACTGAGTGCAGTTGTGTAGCATTGCATCGAAATAAGAATAAAAATACAAAATATGCAAAACAAAATAACAAATAACAGTTATAAACAAGATAAAGCATTTCAGTCGAATGTTAATTGTTATTGTAATGAGATTTTAATATAAATTAACATAGCACTGAATCAAAATAAAATAAATGCACTGAATTTAAACAAAACAAATTTTAGTACAGAACATAAAATTTAGCAAATTATTTAAATAAAAGAATAATAAATGTTGCTCTGCTACAATTTTCGTTATATTTACACTTACGTTACAGGTACAATTTCTACGGTCGGCTAAATGGGCCTTTAGTGTTTTCTGTGACTGGAAAAAACGAAAAAGTAAAAAACTTTTTTATTCATAATTGGAGGAAAGAGAAAAGTGAAAAAAACTCTCCCGCAATTTTCATTTGTAATTGGGCAGTTCGTTTTTGTAATCACAAGATTACATACGATGTGTATGATAAATCCTAAAACAAAATGTGTTTTTTATATTTTGGAAAGTGTTTATTTTTGCATTAACTTGCCTAAGTTCTATTAGAAAAAATGTAATTTGCATAATATTGCCTGCTCATAGGAAAATATACAGCCATGTCACAAAGCTCAATTTTGTTACGAAGCGGAATTGTATTCCTTTTTCAGTTCTTCAAAAAACGGATAACAAAAAAACTCTTCGGAGTGAAATCATGTCTATTATCAAGAATGAAACCAGTATTATTTCATATAAATGTTTTCATTCCGAGAAAAGTTTTTAGATTATCGCTTTTTTGAATTATCAAAAAACGGATTCAGTTCCGTTTCCGAACGGAATGTGAGGCGAAACAAAACATGCTTATTTCTTTTATTTTGTGCTTCGTCTTCCATTCTGTACGCACATATTTTTTTACCGTCGTCAGTGGTTTTCGTACATGTATGTTCATTTATATATTTTTTTATTACACTGAAATATGTCGTTACACTTAAATAAGTCATTTTTTTCTTTCATCCTGTGTACACGTGTTTTTAATTATTTTCAATGTTATTCATTACCTTGCAGTATGAGAGCTGTTGAACTGCTATTTTGCTAGTCTAAGCACTCAACAGTTTTAATTAATTAAATTCCAACACTTTAAATGGTGCGATAACTGTTTTGGTCTTTCCGCATTGTTATTTATAGATGCAAGTCAAACGTCATATAAGTCTTAAGATTTTGATTGGATTTTGTGAGACAAAAATCTAATGATATTTGTTGCAATTGTCAAAAAATCTAACGTACCATTTTGTTTTCACACTATCACACCTAAAGTAAAATAAGAAATATGATTTGAAAATAAACAGCCAATTTGCTTAACGTCTTGTTTTAATATATTTATTGTTTGCTTTTGTAAAAAATGCAACCCTAATACAATGAAAAATCTTATTAATTTATTAAATTTTTGTTGAACTTTATAATTTTTAAATTAGATTTTTGGTTTGTAGAATCAATTAAGTTTTTTATTCGCTATTTTTAGCTTCTACCATTTATACCAATAAAAATTATAAATAGCTTGTTTTCTATGTTTCCCAGCTATCTATATGTCGATATTTCATAGGAACTACCCTAATCATCAGTAGACTTACACTGTCAGTTGAGCAGTAATTAAGTTGATCCATCATATAAGATGATTTTCTTAGCTTTTTATGAAGTTCGTTTATGTATACACTCCATTTGAAGTTATGGTCTACATATACACCGATATATTTATATGAATTTACGATTTCTATCGTTGTGTTACAATGATCAGCACCACAGTTGATGTTATCGATTTCTGTAGTATGCAAACACTCTGTACTGTGGAATTTTATTTTTATTTCTTCGTATCCAATGTGTGGTGGCTTAATGTGCATTAGCTTGGTTTTTGTGGCGTTAATAATCAAACCATAGTCATGGCACCATCTCATTGCAATATTTAGCTGATCTTGCATTATTTTTACAGCATCATTTAGGCTCTTATGCGTAACAATTAATGCGGTGTCGTCAGCATAAGCAAATGTTTCGCATTTTTTAAGAATATTTATAAGCTCATTTGTGTATATTATATATAGTAAAGGACCTAGTTTTGAGCCTTGTGGCACTCCATGATCTGAATCTGATTCATCACTGAGATTTTTGCTGACTTTGACATAATATTTTCTATATATTAAATAATTTTTAAACAGCTCTAAAACTTTGACCTCTAATATCAAGCCTTTCTAACATAGTACTAAGATTTTCATGAGACAACGTATCAAATGCTTTTGTGAAGTCTATGAATATCGTTAAACAGTGGTACTTCTTACTTAGTTGCGTATTGATGAAATTAGCAAAATCACCAAGTATATAAGTTTATATTTTTCCTTTTCTGAAATCCAAACTGTTTGGCGCTTATGATTGTGTTTTTTTCTGTATAATTCTTTAATCTTCTGCAAATTACTTCTTCTATTACTTTTTCCACAACTGATAATATTGATATGGGGTGATAATTGTGAAAATCCGATTTTTCCCCCACTTTTGTAAATTGGTCTTACAAATGATATTTTTAGTATATGTGGTATTATTGACGTTTCGATAATAAGGTTTATTAATTTTGTTATAACAGGAGTCATAATAACTGAATTATTTTTGAAATCTATACGCCTTATTCCATTGAATCCCTCACCTTTTTTTATATTTAAAGTGTTCAATATGTTAAATATTTCTTCATTATTTGTTTCCATTAGGAAAAAAAAAGAATTTAAAAATTACATTTATTACAAATTTCTTTTAAGTTCATAGTTCAAGGGGTTTTCCTTTCTTAAGTTTTTTCTTGGGAAGGATTTTTTACAATACAAATTTGCTGTGATCAATAATTTTTGATTGAAGAAGACAAGAAAAATTGTAATCAAACCTTTAGCTGGGGGACAAACTAGCTGTTTCGTAGTCGCCACCCGTTGTACAAATGTACAAACCAAAAATCTAATTGACAAATTTTATTGTTTAAACAAATTTCTTAAAATGGTGAAGTGCTATCGGATGTCAAATCTCTTTTACCGCACTATTTCTAATTTTCATAACGCTTTACGATGGTACATTCACACCATCACACTTGCACGTATTATTTGCATTTTTGATAAGTCTTAATATAAAGTGTGATAGTCTGAAGTGCCTATAACTAACACAAAAACAAATAATAATTTTAATGAAAAGGGTCGAAAAATTAGAAGCAAGAAATATATTAATTGATTAAATTTTATTCATGTTTTAGTTGAAAAGCTGAATTCAGCTTAAAAATTTACTTTTAAAAGCCCTTTAATTTCAAAAAAGTCCTTACAAATTTCTTTCTATTGTATACTTTAGTGTCACTAAAAAGAAAATACATTAAAAAGGTATGAAAATAATTCCTAAAGAAAAATAAGAAATAAAAATGGTTTATTGCATTGTTATTGGTGTAGGTAATTCTCCTAGATATTTCTGAAGATTGTTGAACTTTATCCGGCTCTGTACCAATTTTCAAGTAGAGTAAATAATAATTACAATAAAAAAGCAATTAGTGAATATAACATTTAGATTTTGGTGAAATATCAAATAATAATCATGACAAAAGAAATTTCGACCTCATTCAATTTATCGAGTAGACGGTGCAATTGAAAAATATTTCTGTGGGAAACTTCACCGAAATCCTCTCGCACGTAACATTCTTAATTTGGGCAGTGACACTCGATTGAGCAAAAGAGATATCAGAGCATTAATTAGGTGATTGTACGGAATGAAGAAAAATCCCATTTAGTTAGTTTTTTTTATTTAGTATTAACAAAACATTATAAACAGCTTGTTTTCTGTATTCTATGTGTCATTTATAATTTTTTGATTGGTATCAATATTAGAAGCTAATAAAGTGAATAAACTCAATTGTTTAGATTTAGTATTAACATTTGCCTACTTATTCTTAGTTCATATTTTGAAGATACAATAAATTCAAAAGCAGGACACAATAATGGCACTTCATGTTTCCTTAGTCCCAGTTTACATTGTACAATTTTTGCTGCTGCATTTCTTACTTTGGTAGTGAGTAGGGAGAGAGGAATTGAAAGGGGTAAACATATGCCTGTACTCGTGTATTTTGTTTTTCTCATGTGTAGAGAGCAGAATTTTTCTTTTGACATTTGTTTTTTGTACATGTTATACATTAGTTTGGCATTAGATCGCAGTTGTGAAAAAGATTTACATCAGCACCTGCCTTTACGGCCTAATCTGATGGTGGACCAATACCACGAGTGAATTATTCACAATTCACCAGCGCCCGCGTGTGGCTGATTAGGCTCACACAGGTTGCAATTTTTGCCATATATCCATATGAGCATCTTCTTGTTGAGGAGTTCGGGCCTTCTAAGCCCTCCTGTATGCAATTTCCCAGCAATCAATGGACGGCAGCCCTTAAACCAACTCACCCGTCAATCATCACAGTGGTTCCTTACAGTACAGGTGTCTGTTGCACAGGCAAAAGGTTCCTATAGAAAACGCAATGAGATTTTGTAAAAGTACAACGTGTTCCTTTATTGAAGAATTTTATTTCATGTATATCAAGAATAAAGAAAAAGAATAAGAGCTAAATTATAATACAAAAGTAATTGGAAAAAAGAGTTGCCATATTTTCATATTTAGAATGTTAAATATACACAAGTATATTTATCAACACCCCTTCTCATTCTAAATTGTCAGCTATCTTCAGTTTGGATCTCAAATCCTTTAATCTATGTAGAGGGAGGGCCTTTGTGAGTAAATCTGCCTGCATATCATTTGTTGGACAATATTCGCATTGAATTACTCCTCTTTCGACATAGTCTTTGACAAAATGATATTTTATGTCTATGTGTTTTGTTCGGTTGTTTAATTTAAAAGCTTCAGCGATCTTCATACAGCTTTGGTTATCTTCTTTTATTATAATAGGTTCAGTTATGCGCTCTCCAAAATCCGCTATCAATTGTTTTAGCCACAATGCTTCTTTTGTTGCTTCAGCTAGTGCTACAAACTCGGCTTCCGTAGATGACAGCGCCACACATGTCTGTTTACGACAAGCCCATGAAACAACTGCACCATATATTTTAAACAAGTAACCACTATTGGATTTTCTGTTTAATCTGTCTTCACCCCAATTTGCATCTGAATAGCCAGTTAACGTCTCGTCATTATTTGGTGAAATATAGAGCTTCATATTAATAGTTCCCTTTAAGTATCTTGCTACTCTTTTGAGTTCGGTCCAGTCTTCTTCATTTGGGTTACTGATCTTTTGACTTAATATGTTGACTGCCGCTGTGATATCTGGTCTCGAATTCAATGATATGTAGAGCAAACTTCCAATGAGCTTCTGATATTCCATATTATTGCTTAGCATACTTTTCTCCGTAGTAGATTTACCATATGAAACATCCATTGGAACTGAAGACGACTTTGAATCTTGAAGTCCCGTTTCCTTTAATACTTTCTCAATGTATTGTGACTGTGAAATCGAATAATGACCATTTTCTAAACGTTCCACTTGAATGCCAAGATAATAATTTATTGATCCCAAGTCGCGAATTTCAAAAACCCCTTTAAAAATACGCTTTACTTGTTCTATTGAGCATTCATCTTTTGATGCGATAAGAATGTCATCGACATAAATTAAGATAAACGTTAATTCATCCCCTTCTGAATGTATATACAAACACGGATCTAAAGCACTTTGTCGGAAATCGAATTTTATTAATATGTCATGAACACTTTGATTCCACGACCTGGCCGATTGTTTTAATCCGTATATCGACTTCTTCAAATGACATACCAAGTCTTCGCTGCCCTTTTCTTTGAAACCTATTGGCTGATCCATGAAAATTTCCTCGCTCAAACCGCTGTTTAAAAATGCATTCTTACAGTCAATATGATGAATTTCCAGTTTTCTTCTTCCACTAATAGCAAAAAGTGTTCTCAGTGTTGTATGTGATGCTACAGGTGCGAAAACTTCTTCGTAATCAACACCATATTGTTGTGTAAAGCCGCGCGCCACTAGTCTGGCTTTATAGTGATCACCATCTTCAATACGTTTTTTCTTAAAAATCCATTTACAGCTTATAACATTTCGGTCTTTCGGCCTTTTAACTAGTTCCCAAGTTTCATTGTTTTTCATGGACTCAATCTCCCTTTTCATAGCTTCGTGCCAATTGTCCCTTTCACTGCTTTGCATTGCATCTTCATATGTCCTTGGTACGTTCTTACAAGCTACACTCAAATATCTTGCTGGAGTCGTACCTTTGTTACTGCGTTCAGATCTTCTTAGGCTCTGTTGATTATCTGTATAATTTGTATCACATTCTTGAAAAATTAAGGAATTATCGGAGTTTTCACTAATTTTGTTGTGCTCCATATAACTGGGTCCTTTAAATAAAATTTCGAGTTTGTTGGGACTGCTATTTGTATGAAAACCTTCAACTTCCCCAGTAAATCTAACGTCTCGTGAGATATGGATTTTAAAATTCGAGTCAACCATTCGATAAGCTTTAGAGTGTAAATCATACCCAACGAAAATCATCTTAATAGATTTTGCGTCCAACTTTTTTCTTTTTATTTTCGGAGTGTGAACAAAACCGGTTTCGCCAAATATTTTTAAATGGCTTAAATCTGGGATTTTATTAAAAACTTTTTCATATGGAGTAGACCCTGTAGTACGCGTAAAAATTCTGTTCTGCAAATAGTTCGCCGTAGATACGGCTTCACCCCATAAGTTACGAGGTAATTTGGCTTCAGCAAGCA
This sequence comes from Thecocarcelia acutangulata, assembly GCA_914767995.1. Lineage (NCBI taxonomy): Eukaryota > Metazoa > Arthropoda > Insecta > Diptera > Tachinidae > Thecocarcelia > Thecocarcelia acutangulata. The sequence continues at coordinate 72,979,961 of OU612097.1, forward strand.
TGCACCTTACCATTTCAATGAGTGACATGTTTTTACGCTCGGCGACACCGTTTTGCTCTGGGCTGTAACCAGCTGTATACTGCATTTGTATGCCTTCCTTTTCTAAAAAATTAGTTATTTCTTTATTGATAAACTCCTTGCCACGATCGGATCTAAATATTTTTGGTTTTCTGCCGAAATTTGTATTTATCAAGGAAACATAACATCTTATCCTTTCAGCTACTTCTGATTTTTGTTTTATTAAGTCTATGTGACAATATCTACTATAATCATCTATAAATGTTAGTACATATAGATTGCCGCTTGGGGTGGCTATTTCCATCGGGCCGCATAAATCGGTGTGAATTAAGTCGAAAATATTTTTTTAACTTACCCCGTTTTTATTAGGAAATGGTGCACGTGCCGATTTCCCAATAGGACAAATTTGACAAGCATCGTTCGTACCACAATCTTTTATTCTTAAACCAATAGCCATTTGTTTCGATTGCATGATTTTAATGGCATTTGCGTCCCTATGGCCCAAAACTTTATGCCAATGGTGAATACAATTTGTTGAGCACACATTAGCCATGTTTAAATATTGCTCATTTGCACATAAGTACAACCCCGAGTTAGTTGTCGCATTGATCACTACTTTTCCATTTTTCCGTACAACACACTTTTCGTTCTCAAAATCAACTTGGCACCCCTTTTTCGTCAACTGATTCACTGATAAAATGTTCATATTTACGGCTGGTGCATATAACACATTTTCAAACGTTATATTGTTGTACTCGGTGTCATTTACTTTGAATGTTAATTTTATTACCCCTGTGCCACTCGATATGACCTTTTCACCATTTGCAAGACTTATTTCTTTCTTTTCAATGCTATTTAATTTTATGAATGCTTTTTTGTCATTGCAAATATGGCAGGAAGCTCCAGAATCAATAATCCACTTACCATAGCCTTCTGTTGTCACAAAACAAAAATCATTACTTGAAACCGTATTAGCCTTTTGTTGTGGCTGTTTCCTTTTCCATTCTTTATATCGAATACAGTTTTTCTTTAAATGACCTTTTTTGTGGCAAAAATAACACTCGATATTAGAACTCATTCTTTTATTTGCTATCATCATAGCCCTTTGTGTATCGTTACTTTCACCCGTTTTCCTTCTAGAATATTCCTCAATTAACTTCGTTTCAACATATCCGATAGTCAGATGTTCTTCAGAACGTGATTCTAGTGCAGTGATCATGTTGTTATAACTTGCTGGTAAACTACTTAAGAGCATTGCGATATTCCACTTTTCACTAAACGTATTTTCACCTAAGTTTTGCAACTTCAAGAACAGATCTCGCATTTCACCAATATGAACTTTGACGTCTCCATTATCAGCCAAACGCATGTTACAAATTTGCCGCATCACGCCAACCTTATTGCTCAACGATTTCCTTTCGTGGTAGTTTTGTAAACTCTGCCACATTTCTGCTGCTGTTGTACATTGTCGTATTAGGTGTAGCTGATCATCTTCTACTGATAACGAAATTGTTGCTCTGGCGTTGTTGTCCTTTTTTATCCAAATATCAGCGTCTTTTTCTGGTTTAGCCGTATTTAAAACCTCCCAGGCACCTTCTTTAATTAAAACCATTTCTATCTTGAACTTACATGTGAAGTAATTTTCAGCGTTTAGCTTTTCCAACGAAGTTTTTATATCAGCCATATTTCTTCAAACTTTGAAAATATTAAAACCTTTAACTTTATATAGGGTTCCTGGGCCCATAACCTATAGGAAACGCAATGAGATTTTGTAAAAGTACAACGTGTTCCTTTATTGAAGAATTTTATTTCATGTATATCAAGAATAAAGAAAAAGAATAAGAGCTAAATTATAATACAAAAGTAATTGGAAAAAAGAGTTGCCATATTTTCATATTTAGAATGTTAAATATACACAAGTATATTTATCAACAGTTCCCTCGGAAGGTTGTTAGTCCCCGAAAAAGGCCTCACACCAAACAATTATCAATGATACTAACACCTTCTTCCTGCGTGTCAGGTTTCAACCACAGCCAGAACGTTTCAGCCAAGGTATGCACCTCAACGATGATCAGCCCGGGTCGAACCGCAAACAGAACTCCCCGGGGGCCATGCTGATCCCCGTTCTGTCAATTTATACCCTTGGTAAGAAAATAAAAATAGAAATGCCAGATTTACAATACAAAGTACGCAAAAGTAGCCAACTATTCCGTCATAAGATTTTTAAATCGCAAAAAAATCGTCAGTCGCCAAACCAAAAATTTAGTCGCCATACCATGGCGAGAAATCGCCATATCTGACAACCTTGTTTCAAACTGCAAAGCGTTGAATTGGTCTCATATATTTTGAGCGTGCATAAGGATATTTGACAGATAAATTTGGCCTTATGCTCTAACTTAGGTAGCATTGTAACAGTTCACATCTAACTTGCGACCTACACCTAATATGAAATCACTATCTTTATCGCTAGCTTCAAGTTAATTTCTAAGTAATCCCCCTCAGATATAATATACTTCTGCTAGCACTTTTTCCAATGCTCGAAACACTTCTGAAACCCTCTTTTTGGTATCGCCAACAGCGCCTGTTTCCATTTTTCTTTTATCTCTTCAATCATAGCAAAACGCTTTGCTTTCATCGGTGTCTTCAGTTTTGGGAAGAGTAAAAAGTCAGCGGAGGCCAAGTCCGGTGAATACGGTGGTTGAGGCATAATAACGGTTTTGTTTTTGGCCAAAAACTCACGCACAAGCATCTGTGCGTTTTTGACGAATTGCTTTGCGCAACCGGCGCATAACTTCAAGGTAGTATTCCTTATTGACCGTAGGACCTTGTGGCAAGAATTCATGATGCACCACGCCATTGCAATCGAAAAAAACAGTGAGCAAAACCTTCACATTTGACCGAACTTGACTTACTTTTACTGGATTTGGCTCTTCTGGACGCTTCCATTGGAATGATTGAGCTTTTGTTTCAATGTCATAGCCATACACCCATGATTCGTCACCAGTTATGACTTTTTTGAGGAAATCTAGATTGCCGTTGACGATGTCCAACAGCTCCTGAGCGATGTCTATGTGTTGCTCAGATTTTAGCAATTTTGCAACAATCTTCGCTGCCGCACGATTAATGTCTAAAACATCACTGAAAATTGCTTGGCATGAGCCGAACTATATGCAACCATCATCAGCAACCTCTCTGATAGTGATTCGACGATTATCCAAAATCATTTTCTTCATTGCTTCAATGTTTTCATCGGTTGTTGACGTGGTCGGGCGACTAGGTCGAGCATCGTCATTGATATCTTCTCGGCTTTCTAAAAACCGGTTATACCACAACTGAACTTGTGTCCTGCTCATAGTAGACACGCCAAACGCCACAGTCAACATTTCAAATGTCCTTGCGCAATTAATTTCATTTTTTACACAAAAATTAATACAGTTTCTTCGATAAATTTTTTCGAATAGGAAAAAATCGAAGAGCATATCAAAACGTGACTAACCCTTTTATCTGTCAAAAACAAACTGACAATCCGAAATGGCTGATATTGCCAACATGTGTACCAACATAACAGAAAAAATGCGAAAATCGAATATACGTAACTCATGAAATTTGAAAATTAAGGATATTTTTTGATCAGACCTCATACTTAATTGATTTGATGAACATTAATATGCGTTTTGTACGTTTTCGATGTTAGTGGGCAATATGACACTATCCAACGATTATCAACGTCAATTTCATTGCTTTGCACATTTCTATTGTCCTACCAATGATGCACACCTACTACAACTCTTCTTAACCTTTCGTTACGTTTTGCATTTATATCAACTATTATGACGATGTCGCCAATAGCTATTTAACGCCCTGATTCACTATCCTCCACGATCGTACGATTCATTCGCAGGAAACTGTTTCAAAAGTCTGGGCGACATGAAAAAATCGTTTCAAAATGGCGTTGTAGGCCACACTATTATATAAGTATGATTGAAATAATTTATATACACAATAAAACAATTAAAAACTTTTATTAACATAATAATACCAGTATAAAATTATAAATAGCTTGTTTTCTATGTTTCCCAGCTATCTATATGTCGACATTTCATATATATTTCATTTAATTTTTTACTGGTATAAATGGTAGAAGCTTAAATAGCGAATAAAAAACTTAATTGTTAACATAATAATTTTACATTACTTAAATTTTTTCCTCGAGGCACCAACAATATTTTCATATTTTTCACAATATATACAACACTGATCGCACAGAAACCATAATGTTTTGAAAAGTTTCACAAAATTTTTCAAATCGCACGATTTGTCAAAAACTCTGTCGCACGGTTGAATTATTAGTACTTTTTCAGCGCACATGCTTTATTTAGTAGATCGCACGATCGTGTATGATAGTGTGATGAACTGTCGAACGCCTCGTCAAACTGGGTAAATATTCACGAACCCATCGCTTCAAAAACTCATTCGTAATCGTAAGTTTTTGCTGAATACTATCTTCACGAAGACCTCTGTTAAGTAATATGTGCATTAGTATCAATCAGATCGCACCATTCCCTCCCAAAAGTTTCCAATATGAGGTGATGCAGGAGGTAAAAATTTCCATTACACTCGATGTTATTGGATGGATTGGTGGCATTATCTGTCAAAATTTAACAAGGTGTGGGGCATATAAATTTCTTACGAACTAGTAGGAAAGAGTCTGGCGATAGTGGTGGTGACAGTGATGTAATTTCTAAATATATCGCTCGCACAGTCATGCATGTGAACATGATGCTCCAACGCTTTTCTTTACGGCGGCTAACAACAATAACTATGGGGCCAAAATAATCGATACCAGTGTAATGAAACGGCATAATAAAATTAGCAAGGCTCTAGGTTGGAAGGTCCCCCATTGCACGAGCTTTCAGGGTTGCTCGTTGTATTTTGCAGTATTGGCATGACTTGCATACAGCCCGAACGGCTGCTCGCAAACCAAATATCCAGAATTGCTGCCTAATTTCATTTACGAGTTTTTCATTTTGTTGACGATGAAAGCAGTTGATGAGTAAGTTTGTGATCGCATGTTTTTTAGGTAAAATTATGGGTCTTTTTACGCTGATAAGTACGGCATCTATGTCATTAATTCTGCCTTTAATTCGAAATAGACCGAATTCGTCTACGTGTTGACTGAGTTTATATAAAGTACTTTTTTTACTCAACGTTTTACTATTTTTTGTTTTACTATTTTTTCGTTTTCTTCATAATAAAATTCTTCTTGGCACTTTTTGTATAAAACAAATTCTGCTGATTCTGTCAGAAAGTTTTCGTAAATGGTTTGAATTCTGTAGAGCGAATAAAATTCCATCTTTCATTTACACTTAACGCGGACACTTCGGGACATTGAAAGAAGCGATGATTGTTGTAACATTTCAAACACAAAGCTGGTTTGAGCAGCTGATTTATGACGTCAGGCATTAAAATGCTTTATTTTTTATATTTCTTGCTTCTACTGACTTGAGATGCACACGTTGCTAAATTAAATAGCCAAGCATCAAAGCCTTTGTAGTGTGATTCGATACCTACCCCAATCTAATTTTAAATCAAACCAAAGAATGGATATAAAGTATTAATTTTATTAAATATGCTTCTATAAATTGCTGTATGTGTTTTATTTTGTTACAATACATGACAAAACGTCATTACCTTACTTATCAATCATGACCGTACGTTTTATTTTTGAAGCTTATAATAAAATAAAATTGATACACATTTTCAGCTTTCACCCTCTTTCGTTTACATCAATTTTCCCAGAAAATTTATAGTACAACCTGTTGTTTGGTGTAGATAGTATTGAAATTTTTTGCTCAAAGTTGATGTATGAAACATCGCTCTCATTTAATTTAAATTCTCCTTCAAATGTTTTTAGTTTTTTATATTTTTTTGCATTCACAGCTAATTTTTTCCGTTGTATCCTTTGTGCTCTAGGGGTCACATCATTGATTGGTTTAATAACCTTATTTTCTTTTTTTTAATGTCGGTCGTTTTCTTTTAATTTTTGTGAAGCGCATTTGGTAGGTTCGTTTTTTATTCTTCTGCTACGGTCGCTCCTTTCCTGCATTTTTTTCTTTTCTCTGCATTTTGTACCTTTTTTTTGGCGGTGCCTTACAACGTGGTTGATGGTATGTTTAAAAATCCAATGATAATTTTCTTTAATAATTACCATGGATTGAATAATCTCAAATTTACATTGAAAAGGTCATTCTCGTGTTCATTTTATCATTACCGTGGTTTAGATTATACCCATGGTAATGACTACACGATAAAGATGGAAACGTGAGTATTCTTGGATTTAAATGTGGAAATGTTCAAAATTTGTTATAAAATATAATATAACCTATTGAAGACTTGGAAAATGAACAAACCAATACCACAAATTTGGAATTTATAATATAAATAACGGAAAAATATATTTACCACGTCAGTCGTAAAGCAGCTCTGGGCTGAAGAAAAGCTCTCGCGTCATCGTAATTATTTCAGGTTTGTGTTTGTTTTTCGGTCTTCGAGAGTTTTGCGTTTCACTCGCACTGGTTAACGGTTTGCCTCAACTAAATGCATTGGTTAACAGTTTTTTTTAGAGGTTATTCATTGTTAACCACGTGGAAACTTCCTATGTGAAGGCATAGGTCGTTATAGTTAGTCACAGCGACGTTACGTACGTACTGTTAATACCATATTGGGCATATAGTCTTTGTCACCCCGCCCATGCTGTGCATCCTATACTTTGCAACTGTATAGTTACTAAATAAATAAATATTTATCACGAGAATTTTTCACTTCTGTCAATTAACTTTAAAACTAACGGGAATTTTCGTTACATTGACTTGTTTATATCTAAGCGGAAAACCGATTTAGAACATTTTTCTTAATAAATCAATTGGGCCATAGGGAATGATGAAAAAAATTGGCCACGGACTAAAATGTCTCAAAATCATAAATTTTAAAACAAATTGAAATTTATGAAATTAAAATTGACTTCATTCAATTCATTCATCTTAAATAACTTGATGTACTTCATTTATAATACTTATATATTTTGAGATATTAATGAAAATCTGTGTTTTTTGAACACAAAACTATCGGACACACGCCATGGTAATGACGATTTGCACAGTGCGACCAAATTTTTTCATAAAAATATCTAGAATATTTTATTTGGGTTTCCGCGCCTCGTTAAAGCACATTTTGTTTAATTAATTCCTGTTCTCAGAATTTTAATTTTTCAATATTTTTAATTCTAAATGCGTCGGGCCACAGAATGTAGTCATTTCGCGATATCGACCTATCAATATCAACTTCAAAAATAACAACGATGAAAATGAAAGACAAGAGAACGAAAAGTTTAGGTAAGACCAAAAAATAAATGAAGAAATGTCTGTCCATCTGTCTGTTTGAGTAATTCAGCTATTTATAAATCAATTTTCAATATTCTCTATTATTTTAAGAGTTTGTCAATGACCTGAAAATAAAAAGATCAGACAGACAAAATTTTCCTCAGTATAATAAATTATTGTCAATCTCCGGCATTTATGAACTGATTCTCAATATTTTTTCTTTTCTTTTGAGAGTTTTTCAACCAGCTGAAAAAAGTTTTTGGACATTTGTCCGTCCAAAATATAAATTTTTGAGTACCTACGCCATTTATGAACCGATTTCTAATATTTTTTCTTCTTTTGAAAAGGTATGCAGGTCAACGGACTAAAAAAAAGAATTTGGGCATAGGACTGATGAAATGTTCGTTCAAAAAATAAATTTTTGAGTTGCTTCACCATTTATAAATCAATTCTCAACATTCTTTTGTCTTTCGAAAGATTTTGCCAACGAAATAAAAGTAATTTGGACATCGCACAGGAAAAATGTGCGTCGATAAACAAGTTATAGTTATTCATTTATGAACTGATTTTGCTAACTCTTTTAATAATTACATCACTGGGTACGGAGAATTATTAAAATACATAAATATGTATGTTAATAACTAAAAAGAAATACGCTAGTTCTGAGACAGGAAAGATTTGATTATTATTTTTTTTGTTGTCTTCTTCAATCAAAAATTATTGATCACAGCAAATTTGTATTGTAAAAAATCCTTCTAAGAAACAACTTAAGAAGAGGGGGAAAAATGGACTATAACCCGTTGTAAAAATGTACAAACCAAAAATTTAATTTAAAAAATTATTAAGTTCAACAAAAATTTAATAAATTAATACAACATTTTTTCTTCTATCGGAAAGATTGGTTTCTTTAAAAGTTTTTAAAAATCGAAAAAATTTTTTGTTCGCGTTCATTTAATTTATTTGTTTATATGTATACAAACGCGGATCTGTAATATTACCAAAAATAGTAAGCATGGCCAAATGCTACAACGATGTGAACTGTTGCTTTGCGATGATTGTATGATGTCCCACAAAAGCTTTATATCAGACTTATGCTTATACACACAAGCAGATGAAATAAATACGAGTACAAGCTTTAAAGCAAATGTGCCCATGCCCTATGCGCTTGATGCTCAATTGTTTTTGTAAAAGCGCTTAGCTATAGGGCTGTGCTCTCCAATACACGCATACTGCACTCTGCACTAGCAATAAATAATACACAAACAATTTCGTCTTATATATTTTTTTGACGTTGTTCACTGCACACACACAAGAGAAAAGCAACAACACTTTCGCATGCTTTGCTCGTAAATTGTGGGCCATTTTTTTGACTTTAAAAATTTGCTCATATGGTAAAATTCTCTTTTTTCAAAATTGAATTTCTCAAAATCTATACTGATTTTGGATATAAGCTATACAGTTTTGAAATCTCCATTGTCATGGCTTTCACCCGTATAGGTCCTTATGACAGCACCTTCTCGATTTTGGCCATTTTTTTGACGTACAAAATTTGTCCATATCGTAAAATTCTCTTTTTTCAAAATTTAATTTCTCAAAATCTGCACTGATTTTGGATATAAGCTATACACTTTTGAAATCTCCATTGTCATGGCTTTGAGCCATATAGGTCCATATGAGAGCACCTTCTCGATTTTGGCCATTTTTTTGACTTACAAAATTTGCCCATATGGTAAAATTCACTTTTTTCAAAATTGAATTTCTCAAAATCTATACTGATTTTGGATATAAGCTATACAGTTTTGAAATCTCCATTGTCGTGGCTTTGACTCATATAGGTCCATATGAGAGCACCTTCTCGATTTGGGCCGTTTTTTTGACTTTCAAAATTTGCCCATATCGTAAAATTCACTTTTTTCAAAATTGTATTTCTCAAAATCTATACTAATTTTGGATATAAGCTATACAGTTTTGAAATCTCCATTGTCATGGGTTTCACCCATATAGGTCCATATGACAGTACCTTCTCGATTTTGGCTATTTTTTCTCATTTAAAACAAATTTTTCATTAACAAAATTTAGTTTTTTTCCCTGAAATTGGCCATAAATTATCACTTAGGTCACATTTATATATCACGTTAAATTAATTTTCTCTAAATTTGTCAAGATTAAAAATTTTTCTCAAATAACTTTAATATTTTTAGAGTTACAGGTTTTTAAAAACGGAGCTGACGAAGCTAATTTCAGTTACGTCTTTAACATAGGCATGTTAGTAACATTTCCCATTGAAATCTTTGTTATGTTACTTAAATAAAATAAAAATGTTATAAAATATTACAGACTGTTAAGATAACAGATGCTGTATAGCAGACTGTTAAAAAGAACAGGGTTGTTATAAACGTAGCTGACGACGGAGCTAACTTCATACACATGGTTTAAAATGGTGTTATTATCTATAGGCTTACAACGCTATATGTGTGTTCATTTACAGACTCATGTTTTCGTACGAAAAATTATGTGTGTGTGCTTTGATTTTAACTTTTAAGGTGTTTCACAATTCTAGAGAGAAGAACGATCAGTAATTTTTCGATCGTATAGTAGTGAGCTTTAACGTTCTGATGAGGAAAACAAACAATTTTTATTCCTCAGTTCAAAAAAAAAAAACATTTTGGCACAATCTCAACAACTTTAAACATTTTTATTGCGAAGAATATACGATAGTAGAACAATAAACTTTAAAATTCTTGAACTGAATAAAAAGTAATACTTACAATTAAAGCATTCATTAACATTGTACAAATAAAGGTGTAACTGAAAGAATTTGTTGACATTATGAGTGACCGTGAATTAAGTTGCAGCAATACAGCTGGACAATTTATGGATCGTGGCCGTATGAATCAAAATGGAGTGGTGCAACCTTTACTGACAGGTGAGTAAATTTCAAATTATAATTTTTGCATTCAGACATATGTTTGTGTTTGGTTTATCTTGTTGCCATAAGGAATGTTCAGCGAAAAAGAAACTTTTGATTTGTATTGGCTTAAAAAAAATGCCGGTGGGGAACGTCATGATGATTCATCGTTAAAAACACTACTGACTGTTAAATCATAGTCGAGAGATGCTGAAGTTTTCATTGATCATGCATTTTTTAAGCAATTATCCAAAAGTTCATAGATAATCCGAATTGATTTTGTTAGCTGGGCGTCCGCGTATCTCTGAGTACTATCATGCAATATCATTGATATTCGTTTTTTTTCATTCATTTATTTATTGAATCATCACAAAGTGAACTAACAATGAGTATTCAAATCTTAATACTAAATAGACAAATTTAAATAAGTTCAGCCAATGCTAGACAAAAATGTTTTATTTTGCACGGTCAGTATCGGTAAAATCACCTATTTAACGTTATGATGGTGGCAACCGAGAGTGGCCTTCAAAATTAAGAATATTGCGTGCAAGAGGATTTGGGTGAAATTCAAGTTTACTTTAGAGAATTCGTCTTTTACAAGAGGCACACTTTTGACTTCATTTTGCTGCGGAATAGGTGAATTGTTAATTTGGATAGCCGAATATGTTTGTTTACGCAGTGTGAATGTAACGTGAGTACATTTTGTTCATTAACTTTTATTTTCTAAAGTTTTAACCATTTCTCTAATATTGAATTATGCTCCTGCAATTTTCGCGAAGCTTCTTGATGGTTTCCATTTACGCTGCAGAATGCTGTGTCATCTGCAAAAGATAAAGTGTGGATTCCGGATCTCGTTGGCATGTCTGAGGCATAAATCAAATATAAAGTTGGTCCCAGTATGCTACCTTGGGGAACTCCTGCTTTGATTGGCTGTAAGGGGCTTAGAAAATCGCCTTCTCTGATAACAAACTTCCGGCCGCATAAGTAGCTTTCCAGAAGCTTGTGCAGGCAAGTTTAACTTTATTTTGTGCATCCGTCGTGCCACACTTAATCAAAAGCTTGGGAAATGTCAATGATCACAGCCGAACAATACTTTTTGTCTTCGAAAGTCTGTCTTATGACGTTGACTAGTCTGTGCGTTTGCTCTATGGTGCTATGTTTAGCCCGAAAACCAAATTGATGATCAGGGATGCGTCCCACATTGTTCAACATTGAACTCAACTTCGCCATTAACAATTTTTCGAATAGTTTTGAAGTTGTTGGTAAGACTCAATGGTCTATATGATTCTACCTTAGTCAGATCCTTCCCTGGCTTGGGTATCATAGTAATCATTGATACCTTCCACTCTGCAGGATAATACTCAAGGCGTAAAATAGCGTTATAAATAAAATGTAGAACTCTATTTGCTACACGAGGTAACTGTTCAAGCATTTTACCAGTAATTTGATCCATGCCTGGAGCTTTCCTGGGATTTGTATTACCGGTGATGTTTTCGACATCTTGAAAATTAACTCTCAAAGACACAGGCGGTCTAGCAGCATATGACGGTAATTCGGCTGTATTATTCGCTAAATCATTTGTAGTAAAAACGTTTCTCAAATGATTAAAATACAACATCCCCTTTTCAGAATCGCTTTTTGCCCAATCTCCCGTTGAAGTTCGCAAAGGTGGCGTACCTATTACGGGTCTTTTTAAACCTTTTGTCGCTTTACACAAGGAATAATGATATTGAAGGGTGCCATCAAGGCTTTCCAAATATGTTTCAAGGGAAGCCATTCTATGGACTTCAAACAGATATCTTAACTGAGTTATGCATTCCCGTAGCCTAGTTTTAAGCTGGGGAGATCTGCGAAGTTGCCACACTCTTCTGACTCTTCTTTATTCTGACATAAGTTGCTCAATTTCAGACGAATAAGTTCTCTTGTTTTCATTTCTGGATCTTATATGACTAGTGGTAGCATGCTGTACGGCCAGTTTGAGGTTTTCAGAAAAATCGTTAATTGACACATCAATATCCTCAGGCGTTCTCAAGGCGCTATTTTCAGAATATACTCAAAAATTTTTTGTATTCTAACCAATTAACTCTATTGACAGTCAACGGTGAGCCAATCTATTGGGGGAACGAAACAGAGATTATAGTGGGTGAGTGATCTGATGACAAGTCTAATGAAGGCTCCACTTGCATCCATTCCGAGGGAAAATTTTTCGCAACTCCAAAATCTATAACATCTGGGATCTTTCGTCGGTCTGATGGCTAATAAGTGGGGTGTCCACTTGACATCACACCTAAGCCCATTTTGGAAATGGTGTCAAAAAGCACGCGGTCTCTCGGGGAAATTAAACGTGTGTTTAGCGTTATAGTCGCCAGCCGTTAAAAATCGAGGACCAAGTGATTTGGAAAAATTTGAATGTTGGCTTTCTGTTATTGAAAATCGTGGCGGTGAGTAAATCGAGGAAATAACGATTTTTTTCATGGAAATATTTAATACATATGTTTATTGCTTGGAGAAACTCCTCACGTTCATTAAATAGTGATTAATTCTGGATTTTATTAGAATTGCCGATCCTCCGCAAGATGTTCCACGTGGATCTTTTGTGCCATAGTATATAGCCATTAATTTTGAATTAACTGTTGATTGTCATGTGAGTTTCAGCAATCAACATTATATCGATTTGCTTTTCCATAAGGAAGTGCTCAAGTTCATTTTTGTGTTGGCGGATGCCGTTTGCGTTCCAGAAACATATTTTTAACCAATTCATTTTTTTAAAATTGCCTACAAAATAGTGGATTGCATTTTCAGCATTTCCTGCATCATGTTAGTCATAGAAACCGTAAATGTGTTTATGGATTAATCTAGAGTCTGCAGAGTTGCCTCAAGATTGCTAAAATTTTGGTTAGAGATTTGAGGCTTGGACTCCTGATTCAGGTTTGGTTTATCGGATTTTACTACATTCGCATAAATTTCTTTGGGGTTTTGCACGTTTATGTGGCTGGTTGGCTGGAGTACCTGGGAAAAATTGGTGTTTGGCTGCTGGGTTGCCATATTTAAAATCAATGGCCTATTTGTCATTGACCTCTTGAAGTCAGTATAAACAGGGCAACCCCTGTAGTTTGCAGTATGGTTACCAGTTACTGCATTTTTTAACGCTCGAATCAGTCTTAGGTTTTTTTGCACTGTGAAGTTCACCACACACACCGCAAACTGCGGGCAACTTACAATAGGCCTTAGTATGGCCAAATTCTTGACAGTTATTCTTGACGATGAGGCTCCTCATCGGTAACCTTACAATGCAAAAGAAATTTAAGGTTATAAATTGGATGCACTTCATTCTTTTTTAAGACAACATCTCTAGGTTCCAATTCAACCCTTAACATGGGCTGAGGAATTTTTTCACGGTTTGGTACATTTTTAATTTTAAAGCCATTGTCTTCTAATCCGGTTTGGACATTATTCGTATCTACAAAACGGTCAATCCCTTTTATAACGACCTGAAGGCTTTTAGCACTTTTAAGCTGCCTCGTTCTCCAGAACGTCAGACAATTTTCGATGTTACGTTGAAAGTATCTTTACCGATTGCTGTAATAAGTTGTTTTACCAGCTCTTTAGAAGTAGGCTCTCGCAAATATATTGGTGGCGACTTAAGGGTTTTTTTTAGCTATTGTCGACTCATCAGTCTGAAGGATACTAAACCTATTACTATCCATTGTCGTGGTAGTCTTATCATCTTTAGCTATTTTGGACTGAGGTGACATTTGAGCGGATTTGGGGCTTTGCTGCCGTTTAACCTTGGTTACATACCTATCCATACCTAGTTGTGTTTTCGGCTTATCTGCAATAACTGAACTGGTAGATGGTTTGTCGTCTGTTGTAACAACTATATGTAGCGAACACGAGCGCGTGCGGTTTCTTTCTCTTAGCGACAGTAGATTGTCCAATAATTTTTTCAAAAATTCCTCTTCAGAAATATAAGGACTTTTTCCAGTAGAGCTAAGCTCTTCATGCAGTTTTTATTTAATATTTTTTATTTTCACTTTAAAATATATAACGGTAAATGTCATAAAAGTTTTTTTTATAAAATAAAATCACTCTTTCAATTATTCCCGTTTTTACTTATTCCGGTTTAATTTTATACACACCGATCAAAAACAAACACGTCCGTTCACTATCGAAGCTAGACTCCGACTGATGATTGATCCTCGATAGTATTGATATTCGTATACGAATTTTTATGGTATTCCTTGTCATCGCAGACATTCTTAGCAAACAAAATTACTTTGATCCTCCTATGAATTTTTCTCTTATATGTCGTTATAATATTAACGTTTCATGAATGAATGAAATGAGTTGACACATTGGATAATCTTAGTAGACGTAATTAGCTGTGACTTTTTTTAGTGTGTCGCTGTAGTAGAACCGACTTCAGAATGAAATGAAAAAAATACTGTTTTTCAGACTTTTTGTCACATCTAACGCAATGCGCAGCTGTTGATCTGCTTGTTATAAATGTACAACACATTCACACAGACAAGATAAAACTAACAACATAATACACAAACAAATAAACATACATGATTTAAAGTATGTAAATTCCAAGTAAATCAACTACAAATGATATTGTTGTTATTTATATTTTTCTCGCAAACGAGGGCAGATTGATATTGAAACTACCTAGCGTTAGATGGCAGCTCAAACAAAACTACTATTTTTTTCAGCTTTTCTGCCAAATTCATCGATTAGTTTATTTGTTGTAGTCGTTTGAAGCACGCAACTTTTGTGTTTCTAGGAAAAATGGAAAAAATTTCGTGAAGTTTGAAAGAGAAAACGGCGAAAGGGACAAAGGTAAAGCACGATAAACATTGCGGTGACTCTGCTCCGTTAGGTTACGTGGTAATACGTTAATATGGGATTCCTGAATTAAAATGCGGCCGAACAAGCACGTCAACAATACCATCAACAGGAAGGCCAAAAGAGGTTGTTACTAATGGGTGATTTTATAAGAACTATCGGAAATTTAAAAAAAAAAAACACATAAAATTCGGAAAAATGCATGAAATATTTATTTGGATCGATAGTTGGGTCGATATAATTTAATGTTTGAAGATTATTTCATGCAAATGTTGGCCGCGGCTGCGCCTCCAATGGTCCATCCGCTTAGTCCAATTTTGGCATACTCTTTCCAATATTTCGGCCGGTATCTCACGATTAATGTTGGCAATGTTGGCTTCCAGTGCGTCAATCGAAGCGAGCTTGACGCTATAGACATTAGCCTTAACCTAGCCGCACAAAAAATAGTCTAGAGGCGTTAAATCGCGCGATCTGGGCGGCCAATTGACTGGTCCCAAGCGTGAAATAAACTGTTCACCGAACTCGCCTCTCAATTGGTCCATTGTTTCGCGTGCTGTGTGGCATGTGGCACCGTCTTGTTGAAACCACATGTCATGCAAGTCAAGCTCTTCCATTTTGGGCAAAAAAAAGTTTGTTATCATCGCACGGTAGCACTCACCATTCACAGTAACGTTGTGATTCGCATCATCTTTGAAGAAATACGGCCCAATGATGCCGCCAGCCCATAATCCGCACCAAACGGTTGTTTTTTGTGGATGCATTGGTAGCTCTTGCAATGCTTCTGGCTGCTCTTCACTCCAAATACGGCAGTTTTGCTTGTTCACGTATCCATTCAACCAGAAATGAGCCTCGTCGCTGAACACAATTCTTCGATAAAAAAGTGGATCTTCATCTAACTTTTTCAAGAGCCCATTCACCAAAAATTTGGCGTTGTGGTAGGTCGTTTGGCTTCAATTCTTGCACCAGCTGTATCTTATAAGGCTTCACACCCAAATCCTTCCGCAAAATTTTCCACGTAGTGGAGTAACAGAGGCCCAATTGCCTCTGTTTAAATTATAGACCACACTGAAGATGTTTGACAGTGACACAAGATACAAAACGTGCGTGAGCTGTCAAAACTAGTGTTGCCAAAAAGATAATAGCAAAAAAATCACTCTTTACTAAACGAAATATCAAGAAAATCCTCGATATCGATTCGAATGATCGCCGAGTCAAGTTACGTGATATTGTTGAAATGGTAAACATATCATTGCATATCAAAAAGCTGGGTGTCGCGTTGGCACAGTGTCGAAAAAATGGAGTTCGACAGACTACTTCACAGCGGTGTTTGGTTGTTGATTTTTGTGTCGATTAATTACTGTTGATGAAACGTAACAGCTGAAACCAAAAATCAATAGAAACAATGGGTGGAAGCTGGTGGAAATGCTCCGAAGAAGGTGAAGACAGTGAAATCTGCTGGCAAGGTTATGGCCACTGTATTTTGGAATGAAAAAGATTGATTGATGCAATCAAAAAGAAGCAACCACATTTAATTTAATATGAATCGGATATTTTAAAAGTTATATTATTTTACGAAAAAGGATATATACATAGATATTCATTTTTGTTTAAGTATAAAATTAAACAATGAAACACAACGGGACTAAACAAGGAACCAAGTGGGCTGGCAGACATATACATTTGCGATTAGAAAACATGGGACTTATTAATAGTCACTTGAGCACTTCCTTATGGAAAAGCAGATCGATATAATGATGGTTGCTGAAACCCATTTGACAACTAACAGTTTTTTCAAAATTAATGGCTACATACTGTACGACACAAAAGATCCCCGTGGAAGATCTTGCGGAGGATCGGCAATTCTAATAAAATCCAGAATTAAACACTTTTTAATGAACGAGACATGTGAGGAATATCTCCAAGCTACAAATATATGCCTTAATTATTTTCATGAAAAAATTGTTATATCCTCGATTTACTCACCACCACGATTTTCAATAACAGAAAACCAATATTCAAATTTTTTCAAATCACTTGGTCCTCGATTTTTAGCGGCTGGCGACTATAACGCTAAACACACTTTTTGGGGATCACGTTTAATTACCCCGAAAGGCCGTGTGCTTTTTGACACCGTTACCAAAATGGGCTTAGGTGTGATTTCAAGTGGACACCCCACTTATTGGCCGTCAGACCAACGCAAGATCCCAGACGTTATAGACTTTGGAGTTACAAAAAATTTTCCCTCAGAATGGATGCAAGTGGAGCCTTCATTGGACTTGTCCTCAGATCACTCACCAACTATAGTTTCTGTTTCGTTCCCCCAGGGGGTTGGTTCCCCGTTTTGTGACTTGGCGTTGACCGTCACTCGAGTTAATTGGATAAAATATAAGAAATATTTGAGTACACATTGTACGGAAAACATTGCCTTGAGAACGCCTGAGGATATTGATGTGTCGATTAACGAATTTTCTGAACACCTTAATCTAGCCGTACAACATGCCACCACTAGCCATATAAGATCCAGAAATGTGAGCAACAGAACATATTCGTTTGAAATTGAACAACTTCTAACAGAAAAAAGAAGAGTTAGAAGAGAGTGGCAACTTCGCAGGTCTCCCCAGCTTAAAAGCAGGCTACGAGAGTGCATAGCTCAGTTAAGAAATCTGCTCGAAATCCAAAGAATGGCTTCCCTTAAAAATTATCTGGAAGGTCTTGATGGTACCCCTCAAACCGACTATTCTCTATGGAAAGCGACAAAAGGTCTGAAAAGACCCGTAGTAGGTAAGCCACCTCTGCGAACTTCAACTGGAGATTGGGCAAGAAGCGATTCTGAAAAAGGGATGGTGTATGTTAATCATTTGAAAAACGTTTTTACTGCAAATGATACAGTGGATGATGTTGCTGAATTTCCGCCATATGCTGTTAGACCGCCTGTGCCTTTGAGACTTAGTTTTCAAGATGTTGAAAATGTTATTCGTAACACAAACCCCAGGAAAGCTCCAGGTATTGATCAAATTACTGGTAAAATGCTTGAGCAGCTACCTCGTGTAGCTCGTAGAATTCTTCTTTTTATTTTTAACGCTATTTTACGTCTCGAGTATTATCCTGCAGAGTGGAAGGTGTCCATGATTACTATGATACCCAAACCAGGGAAGGATCCCACTAAAGTAGAATCATACAGACCAATAAGTCTACTGCCAACAATTTCAAAACTGTTCGAAAAATTGTTAATGGCAAAGTTGAGTCCAATGTTGAACACTGTGGGATGCATCCCTGATCATCAATTTGGCTTTCGGGCTAAACACAGCACAATAGAACAAACGCACAGACTAGTCAATGTCATAAGACAGACCTTTGAGGAAAAGAAGTATTGCTCAGCTTTATTCATTGACATTTCTCAAACTTTTAATAAAGTGTGGCACGAGGGCTTGATACACAAAATAAAGTTGAACTTGCCTGCAAATACACACAAGCTTCTGGAAAGCTACTTATGTGGGCGGAAGTTTGTTATCAGAGAAGGCGACTTTATAAGCCCAACTCAGCCAATCGAGGCAGGAGTTCCCCAAGGCAGCATACTGGGGCCTACTTTATATTTGATTTATGCCTCTGACATGCCAACGACACCCGGAATCCCCACTTCAACTTTTGCAGACGATACAGCATTCTGCAGCGTACATGAAAGCCATCAAGTAGCTTCGCGAAATTTGCAGGAGTATATTTCAATATTAGAGATGTGGTTAAAACTTTGGAAAATTAAAGTTAATGAACAAAAGTGTACTCACGTTACACTCACGCTGCGTAAACAAACATTATTTTTTTAAGCATTTTTTTATTTATTGAATCTTCAAAATGAACTAACAATAAGTATTCAAATCTTAATACTAAATTTAAAATTAAAAAAATGTAATTCTTAAGTCCGGCCAATGCTAGACAAAAAGTTTTATTATGCGGGAGCTATTTCGGTAAAATCACCTATTGAGCAATCTGATGGTGGCAGCGGTATCCCTTCTTTTAAGCCGAGTGTGGCCGCCAAAATTAAGTATATTGCGAGCAAGAGGGTTTGGATGAAGTTCCAGTTTACTGATATACCTTGTCGCGTACTTAGAAAATTCCTCTTTTACCAGCGGAACACTCAGATCGTTATGAATTCGTGAATTTTTTACGTACCATGGAGCTGCAGTAATCGTTCGTAGAATTTTGTTTTGTCGCCTTTGGATTTTTTCAATGTTTGACGCTGAGGCGGTGCCCCATAACTGAATTCCGTAGCACCATATAGGCTTTAGTATTGCGTTGTATAACAAAAGTTTGCAATCTAATTTCAGTGTCGAATTTCTGCCCATAAGCCAATTTAGCTGCGCTGCTTTTAGTTTTAACTGAGTGACCTTTGCTTCAATGTGAGACTTCCATGTTAGCCTACGGTCCAGGTGAATACCAAGGTACTTAACTTCGTTGTGCTGCGGAATAGGTGAGTTGTTAATTTGGATAGGCGGACATGTTTGCCTACACAGTGTGAATGTAACATGAGTACATTTCCGTTCATTAACTTTGATTTTCCAAAGTTTTAGCCATTTCTCTAATATTGAAGTATATTCCTGTAAATTTCGTGATGCTAAATGGTGGTTTTCATGAACACTCAAAAACGCTGTGTCATCTGCAAAGGTAGAAGTGTGGATTCCAGATGTCGTTGGCATGTCAGAGGCGTAAATCAAATATAAAGTAGGCCCCAGTATGCTGCCTTGGGGAACTCCTGCCTTGATTGGCTGAGTTGGGCTAATAAAGTCGCCTTCTCTGATAACAAACTTCCGCCCGTATAAGTAGCTTTCCAGAAGCTTGTGTGTATTTGCAGGCAAATTTAGCTTTATTTTGTGCATTAAGCCGTCGTGCCACACATAAACAAACATGTTCAGCCATCCAAATCAACAATTCACCTATTTCGCAGCAAAATGAAGTCAAATACATGCACATTGCTGCACATTGATGCAAAAGTTACTCAGTTAAAGTTAAAAGCAGCGCAACTAAATTGGCTTATGGGCACAAATTCGACATTGAAGCTGGATTGCAAACTTTTATTATACAACGCAATACTAAAGCCTATATGGCGCTACGGAATTCAATTATGGGGCACCGCCTCAGCGTCAAACATTGAAAAAATTCAAAGGCGACAAAACAAAATTCTTCGAACAATTACCGCAGCTCCATGGTACGTAAAAAACTCACGAATTCATAAGGATCTCTGTGTTCCTCTTGTAAAAGACGAATTTTCAAAGTACGCAACAAGGCATATCAATAAATTGGAACTTCATCCAAATCGTCTTGCACGCAATATACTTAATTTCGAAGGACACTCTCGGTTGAGAAGGAGGGATACCCTTGCCACCATCAGAACGTTAAATAGGTGATTTCACCGATATTGATCGTGCAAAATAAAACATTTTTGTCTAGCATTGGCTGGACTTAATTAATTTTATGTATTTAGTTTTAGGATTTGAATACTTATTGTTAGTTCACTTTGTGAAGATTCAATAAACAAATGAATGAGAAAAAAAAAAAAAAAATAATAGTCAGTAAAAATGTCCTTCGAATTGGAATTATTGAAAATTATCTTTGACTACGTAAAATATTATGTGATATAGTCCGAAAGGACTAAGCGAACTAAAATTTTTTATGTATGATGGACTCGATACTGCAGTACCAATTGACTTATAGATCTTGAAATAGCGAACAATTTTTTTCAAAATTAAATTATGAGCATAGCAAACGAAAACCTATGTACTATTTATTACAGTTACTATTTAACCCACTGTTTCACTTAAAGTAAAGTCAAACAGGTAAGAGGACGGAGAACTACCGTCGCCCAATTTGAACAGTTGTTATTCAAAGTCATTGTTCACATGTCTGTTAATATAAGCTCGCATCTTTATTCTCACGTTCAGTTTCAGAACAAAAATCTATGAACTGGAGGATTTAAGGCAAGCGTTTCTCATTTTTGCTTTTGTTCCTTTTATAATTATGAAAATCACCAGCAGCTACAAAAGGTAATGGGCTATTCCTACTGGTTTTCAACATTCTGTCCACAGCTTCGTCATGAGAAGTGAAGCACTCGTTCCAAACTATCATTATAGTGTTTTCTTTAACTTTACCCGTAGATATTCTTGCATATATATCATACAAATAAATGTTATTATATCATAATTACAAGAAATTTTTAAATTAAAATGGAAAAGTACATAGTAAATTAAGCTAATTATTAAGTTTGGCAAAACTGATTAGATAGTTTTGGAGTTTAGTTCTCTTAAAAAAAGTATATTCATTTAGACATACATACGAGGGCTGATCAAAATATTACCGTTATTTTAAATTTTTTCAAAAAGTATTTATTTATTCATTAATAACTATTTTGTCCCCTTCAAGGTAATCCGTCTCAGATTGCACTTATGCCAGCTTTTTTTGCAATCCTCGAAACACTTCTGAAAACCGTTATTTCGCGGGTCCGCCAACAGCTCCTCTTTCGATTTTTCTTTTATCTCCTCAATCATAGCAAAACGCTTTCCTTTAATCGGAGTCTTCAGTTTTGGGAAGAGGAAAAAGTCAGCGGGGCTGAGGCATGAAACGGTTTAGTTTTTGGCCAAAAACTCACGCAAAAGGATCGATGTGTGAGCTGGTGCGTTATCATGGTGCAACATCCATTATTGTTTTTTTTCACAATTCTGTTCCTTTCTAAAAAATTGCTTCGCGCAAACGGCGCATAACTTTAAGGTAGTATTCCTTATTGACCGTACGACCTTGTGGCACCACGCCATTGCAGTCGAAGAAAACAGTGAGCAAAACCTTCATATTTGACCGAACTTGACGTGATTTTTTCGGTCTTGGTTCTTCTTGGTTTCAATGTCATAGTCATACACCCATGATTCGTCACCAGTTATGTATGACCTTTTTGATGAAATCTGGATCGTCGTTGATGATATTCAATAGCTCCTGAGCGATGTCCATGCGTCGTTGTTTCTGCTCGAAATTTAGCAATTTTGGAACAAATTATGAATGAACCAATAGAAAATAGAATGAATTTTAGAAAAGATACTGCTAAAATTTAGCAATTATAGGCATTTAATTTATAAGAATAGAATAACAGCCTTATTCAAAAAAACTTACTAAACGTTTACTTATCGTTATTAATCAAAATTCCCTAATATATTATTCAAAAACCAATATTTGTCTAATATACTGATATTAACTCTGTGTCAAATGCTGAAATTTTAATAAGATGGGTAGAAGAATCTTTAAATCTACTTTTTCCATAATTTCTCTTATTGGTTTTTGTCCCCAATATAATTTTTCAGGACAAAATCCTATTTGGTCATATATAAGTGTGAACATGTATGTGTGTAGATATGTTCATATGTACATATGTACATATTTATGAAAAAAATTTTTTTAAATAAAAACTTATTTAAAACTGAAAAAGAAATTGAAAAAATGTGTCCAAATATGAGCCTCGTCGCTGAACACAATTCTTCGATAAAAAAGTGGATCTTCATCTAACTTTTTCAAGAGCCCATTCACCAAAAATTTGGCGTTGTGGTAGGTCGTTTGGCTTCAATTCTTGCACCAGCTGTATCTTATAAGGCTTCACACCCAAATCCTTCCGCAAAATTTTCCACGTAGTGGAGTAACAGAGGCCCAATTGCCTCTGTTTAAATTATAGACCACACTGAAGATGTTTGACAGTGACACAAGATACAAAACGTGCGTGAGCTGTCAAAACTAGTGTTGCCAAAAAGATAATAGCAAAAAAATCACTCTTTACTAAACAAAATATCAAGAAAATCCTCGATATCGATTCGAATGATCGCCGAGTCAAGTTACGTGATATTGTTGAAATGGTAAACATATCATTGCATATCAAAAAGCTGGGTGTCGCGTTGGCACAGTGTCGAAAAAATGGAGTTCGACAGACTACTTCACAGCGGTGTTTGGTTGTTGATTTTTGTGTCGATTAATTACTGTTGATGAAACGTAACAGCTGAAACCAAAAATCAATAGAAACAATGGGTGGAAGCTGGTGGAAATGCTCCGAAGAAGGTGAAGACAGTGAAATCTGCTGGCAAGGTTATGGCCACTGTATTTTGGAATGAAAAAGATTGATTGATGCAATCAAAAAGAAGCAACCACATTTAATTTAATATGAATCGGATATTTTAAAAGTTATATTATTTTACGAAAAAAGGATATATACATAGATATTCATTTTTGTTTAAGTATAAAATTAAACAATGAAACACAACGGGACTAAACAAGGAACCAAGTGGGCTGGCAGACATATACATTTGCGATTAGAAAACATAGGACTTATTAATAGTCACTTGAGCACTTCCTTATGGAAAAGCAGATCGATATAATGATGGTTGCTGAAACCCATTTGACAACTAACAGTTTTTTCAAAATTAATGGCTACATACTGTACGACACAAAAGATCCCCGTGGAAGATCTTGCGGAGGATCGGCAATTCTAATAAAATCCAGAATTAAACACTTTTTAATGAACGAGACATGTGAGGAATATCTCCAAGCTACAAATATATGCCTTAATTATTTTCATGAAAAAATTGTTATATCCTCGATTTACTCACCACCACGATTTTCAATAACAGAAAACCAATATTCAAATTTTTTCAAATCACTTGGTCCTCGATTTTTAGCGGCTGGCGACTATAACGCTAAACACACTTTTTGGGGATCACGTTTAATTACCCCGAAAGGCCGTGTGCTTTTTGACACCGTTACCAAAATGGGCTTAGGTGTGATTTCAAGTGGACACCCCACTTATTGGCCGTCAGACCAACGCAAGATCCCAGACGTTATAGACTTTGGAGTTACAAAAAATTTTCCCTCAGAATGGATGCAAGTGGAGCCTTCATTGGACTTGTCCTCAGATCACTCACCAACTATAGTTTCTGTTTCGTTCCCCCAGGGGGTTGGTTCCCCGTTTTGTGACTTGGCGTTGACCGTCACTCGAGTTAATTGGATAAAATATAAGAAATATTTGAGTACACATTGTACGGAAAACATTGCCTTGAGAACGCCTGAGGATATTGATGTGTCGATTAACGAATTTTCTGAACACCTTAATCTAGCCGTACAACATGCCACCACTAGCCATATAAGATCCAGAAATGTGAGCAACAGAACATATTCGTTTGAAATTGAACAACTTCTAACAGAAAAAAGAAGAGTTAGAAGAGAGTGGCAACTTCGCAGGTCTCCCCAGCTTAAAAGCAGGCTACGAGAGTGCATAGCTCAGTTAAGAAATCTGCTCGAAATCCAAAGAATGGCTTCCCTTAAAAATTATCTGGAAGCTCTTGATGGTACCCCTCAAACCGACTATTCTCTATGGAAAGCGACAAAAGGTCTGAAAAGACCCGTAGTAGGTAAGCCACCTCTGCGAACTTCAACTGGAGATTGGGCAAGAAGCGATTCTGAAAAAGGGATGGTGTATGTTAATCATTTGAAAAACGTTTTTACTGCAAATGATACAGTGGATGATGTTGCTGAATTTCCGCCATATGCTGTTAGACCGCCTGTGCCTTTGAGACTTAGTTTTCAAGATGTTGAAAATGTTATTCGTAACACAAACCCCAGGAGAGCTCCAGGTATTGATCAAATTACTGGTAAAATGCTTGAGCAGCTACCTCGTGTAGCTCGTAGAATTCTTCTTTTTATTTTTAACGCTATTTTACGTCTCGAGTATTATCCTGCAGAGTGGAAGGTGTCCATGATTACTATGATACCCAAACCAGGGAAGGATCCCACTAAAGTAGAATCATACAGACCAATAAGTCTACTGCCAACAATTTCAAAACTGTTCGAAAAATTGTTAATGGCAAAGTTGAGTCCAATGTTGAACACTGTGGGATGCATCCCTGATCATCAATTTGGCTTTCGGGCTAAACACAGCACAATAGAACAAACGCACAGACTAGTCAATGTCATAAGACAGACCTTTGAGGAAAAGAAGTATTGCTCAGCTTTATTCATTGACATTTCTCAAACTTTTAATAAAGTGTGGCACGAGGGCTTGATACACAAAATAAAGTTGAACTTGCCTGCAAATACACACAAGCTTCTGGAAAGCTACTTATGTGGGCGGAAGTTTGTTATCAGAGAAGGCGACTTTATAAGCCCAACTCAGCCAATCGAGGCAGGAGTTCCCCAAGGCAGCATACTGGGGCCTACTTTATATTTGATTTATGCCTCTGACATGCCAACGACACCCGGAATCCCCACTTCAACTTTTGCAGACGATACAGCATTCTGCAGCGTACATGAAAGCCATCAAGTAGCTTCGCGAAATTTGCAGGAGTATATTTCAATATTAGAGATGTGGTTAAAACTTTGGAAAATTAAAGTTAATGAACAAAAGTGTACTCACGTTACACTCACGCTGCGTAAACAAACATGTTCAGCCATCCAAATCAACAATTCACCTATTTCGCAGCAAAATGAAGTCAAATACATGCACATTGCTGCACATTGATGCAAAAGTTACTCAGTTAAAGTTAAAAGCAGCGCAACTAAATTGGCTTATGGGCACAAATTCGACATTGAAGCTGGATTGCAAACTTTTATTATACAACGCAATACTAAAGCCTATATGGCGCTACGGAATTCAATTATGGGGCACCGCCTCAGCGTCAAACATTGAAAAAATTCAAAGGCGACAAAACAAAATTCTTCGAACAATTACCGCAGCTCCATGGTACGTAAAAAACTCACGAATTCATAAGGATCTCTGTGTTCCTCTTGTAAAAGACGAATTTTCAAAGTACGCAACAAGGCATATCAATAAATTGGAACTTCATCCAAATCGTCTTGCACGCAATATACTTAATTTCGAAGGACACTCTCGGTTGAGAAGGAGGGATACCCTTGCCACCATCAGAACGTTAAATAGGTGATTTCACCGATATTGATCGTGCAAAATAAAACATTTTTGTCTAGCATTGGCTGGACTTAATTAATTTTATGTATTTAGTTTTAGGATTTGAATACTTATTGTTAGTTCACTTTGTGAAGATTCAATAAACAAATGAATGAGAAAAAAAAAAAAAAATAATAGTCAGTAAAAATGTCCTTCGAATTGGAATTATTGAAAATTATCTTTGACTACGTAAAATATTATGTGATATAGTCCGAAAGGACTAAGCGAACTAAAATTTTTTATGTATGATGGACTCGATACTGCAGTACCAATTGACTTATAGATCTTGAAATAGCGAACAATTTTTTTCAAAATTAAATTATGAGCATAGCAAACGAAAACCTATGTACTATTTATTACAGTTACTATTTAACCCACTGTTTCACTTAAAGTAAAGTCAAACAGGTAAGAGGACGGAGAACTACCGTCGCCCAATTTGAACAGTTGTTATTCAAAGTCATTGTTCACATGTCTGTTAATATAGGCTCGCATCTTTATTCTCACGTTCAGTTTCAGAACAAAAATCTATGAACTGGAGGATTTAAGGCAAGCGTTTCTCATTTTTGCTTTTGTTCCTTTTATAATTATGAAAATCACCAGCAGCTACAAAAGGTAATGGGCTATTCCTACTGGTTTTCAACATTCTGTCCACAGCTTCGTCATGAGAAGTGAAGCACTCGTTCCAAACTATCATTATAGTGTTTTCTTTAACTTTACCCGTAGATATTCTTGCATATATATCATACAAATAAATGTTATTATATCATAATTACAAGAAATTTTTAAATTAAAATGGAAAAGTACATAGTAAATTAAGCTAATTATTAAGTTTGGCAAAACTGATTAGATAGTTTTGGAGTTTAGTTCTCTTAAAAAAAGTATATTCATTTAGACATACATACGAGGGCTGATCAAAATATTACCGTTATTTTAAATTTTTTCAAAAAGTATTTATTTATTCATTAATAACTATTTTGTCCCCTTCAAGGTAATCCGTCTCAGATTGCACTTATGCCAGCTTTTTTTGCAATCCTCGAAACACTTCTGAAAACCGTTATTTCGCGGGTCCGCCAACAGCTCCTCTTTCGATTTTTCTTTTATCTCCTCAATCATAGCAAAACGCTTTCCTTTAATCGGAGTCTTCAGTTTTGGGAAGAGGAAAAAGTCAGCGGGGCTGAGGCATGAAACGGTTTAGTTTTTGGCCAAAAACTCACGCAAAAGGATCGATGTGTGAGCTGGTGCGTTATCATGGTGCAACATCCATTATTGTTTTTTTTCACAATTCTGTTCCTTTCTAAAAAATTGCTTCGCGCAAACGGCGCATAACTTTAAGGTAGTATTCCTTATTGACCGTACGACCTTGTGGCACCACGCCATTGCAGTCGAAGAAAACAGTGAGCAAAACCTTCATATTTGACCGAACTTGACGTGATTTTTTCGGTCTTGGTTCTTCTTGGTTTCAATGTCATAGTCATACACCCATGATTCGTCACCAGTTATGTATGACCTTTTTGATGAAATCTGGATCGTCGTTGATGATATTCAATAGCTCCTGAGCGATGTCCATGCGTCGTTGTTTCTGCTCGAAATTTAGCAATTTTGGAACAAATTATGAATGCACCAATAGAAAATAGAATGAATTTTAGAAAAGATACTGCTAAAATTTAGCAATTATAGGCATTTAATTTATAAGAATAGAATAACAGCCTTATTCAAAAAAACTTACTAAACGTTTACTTATCGTTATTAATCAAAATTCCCTAATATATTATTCAAAAACCAATATTTGTCTAATATACTGATATTAACTCTGTGTCAAATGCTGAAATTTTAATAAGATGGGTAGAAGAATCTTTAAATCTACTTTTTCCATAATTTCTCTTATTGGTTTTTGTCCCCAATATAATTTTTCAGGACAAAATCCTATTTGGTCATATATAAGTGTGAACATGTATGTGTGTAGATATGTTCATATGTACATATGTACATATTTATGAAAAAAATTTTTTTAAATAAAAACTTATTTAAAACTGAAAAAGAAATTGAAAAAATGTGTCCAAATATGAGCCTCGTCGCTGAACACAATTCTTCGATAAAAAAGTGGATCTTCATCTAACTTTTTCAAGAGCCCATTCACCAAAAATTTGGCGTTGTGGTAGGTCGTTTGGCTTCAATTCTTGCACCAGCTGTATCTTATAAGGCTTCACACCCAAATCCTTCCGCAAAATTTTCCACGTAGTGGAGTAACAGAGGCCCAATTGCCTCTGTTTAAATTATAGACCACACTGAAGATGTTTGACAGTGACACAAGATACAAAACGTGCGTGAGCTGTCAAAACTAGTGTTGCCAAAAAGATAATAGCAAAAAAATCACTCTTTACTAAACGAAATATCAAGAAAATCCTCGATATCGATTCGAATGATCGCCGAGTCAAGTTACGTGATATTGTTGAAATGGTAAACATATCATTGCATATCAAAAAGCTGGGTGTCGCGTTGGCACAGTGTCGAAAAAATGGAGTTCGACAGACTACTTCACAGCGGTGTTTGGTTGTTGATTTTTGTGTCGATTAATTACTGTTGATGAAACGTAACAGCTGAAACCAAAAATCAATAGAAACAATGGGTGGAAGCTGGTGGAAATGCTCCGAAGAAGGTGAAGACAGTGAAATCTGCTGGCAAGGTTATGGCCACTGTATTTTGGAATGAAAAAGATTGATTGATGCAATCAAAAAGAAGCAACCACATTTAATTTAATATGAATCGGATATTTTAAAAGTTATATTATTTTACGAAAAAGGATATATACATAGATATTCATTTTTGTTTAAGTATAAAATTAAACAATGAAACACAACGGGACTAAACAAGGAACCAAGTGGGCTGGCAGACATATACATTTGCGATTAGAAAACATAGGACTTATTAATAGTCACTTGAGCACTTCCTTATGGAAAAGCAGATCGATATAATGATGGTTGCTGAAACCCATTTGACAACTAACAGTTTTTTCAAAATTAATGGCTACATACTGTACGACACAAAAGATCCCCGTGGAAGATCTTGCGGAGGATCGGCAATTCTAATAAAATCCAGAATTAAACACTTTTTAATGAACGAGACATGTGAGGAATATCTCCAAGCTACAAATATATGCCTTAATTATTTTCATGAAAAAATTGTTATATCCTCGATTTACTCACCACCACGATTTTCAATAACAGAAAACCAATATTCAAATTTTTTCAAATCACTTGGTCCTCGATTTTTAGCGGCTGGCGACTATAACGCTAAACACACTTTTTGGGGATCACGTTTAATTACCCCGAAAGGCCGTGTGCTTTTTGACACCGTTACCAAAATGGGCTTAGGTGTGATTTCAAGTGGACACCCCACTTATTGGCCGTCAGACCAACGCAAGATCCCAGACGTTATAGACTTTGGAGTTACAAAAAATTTTCCCTCAGAATGGATGCAAGTGGAGCCTTCATTGGACTTGTCCTCAGATCACTCACCAACTATAGTTTCTGTTTCGTTCCCCCAGGGGGTTGGTTCCCCGTTTTGTGACTTGGCGTTGACCGTCACTCGAGTTAATTGGATAAAATATAAGAAATATTTGAGTACACATTGTACGGAAAACATTGCCTTGAGAACGCCTGAGGATATTGATGTGTCGATTAACGAATTTTCTGAACACCTTAATCTAGCCGTACAACATGCCACCACTAGCCATATAAGATCCAGAAATGTGAGCAACAGAACATATTCGTTTGAAATTGAACAACTTCTAACAGAAAAAAGAAGAGTTAGAAGAGAGTGGCAACTTCGCAGGTCTCCCCAGCTTAAAAGCAGGCTACGAGAGTGCATAGCTCAGTTAAGAAATCTGCTCGAAATCCAAAGAATGGCTTCCCTTAAAAATTATCTGGAAGGTCTTGATGGTACCCCTCAAACCGACTATTCTCTATGGAAAGCGACAAAAGGTCTGAAAAGACCCGTAGTAGGTAAGCCACCTCTGCGAACTTCAACTGGAGATTGGGCAAGAAGCGATTCTGAAAAAGGGATGGTGTATGTTAATCATTTGAAAAACGTTTTTACTGCAAATGATACAGTGGATGATGTTGCTGAATTTCCGCCATATGCTGTTAGACCGCCTGTGCCTTTGAGACTTAGTTTTCAAGATGTTGAAAATGTTATTCGTAACACAAACCCCAGGAGAGCTCCAGGTATTGATCAAATTACTGGTAAAATGCTTGAGCAGCTACCTCGTGTAGCTCGTAGAATTCTTCTTTTTATTTTTAACGCTATTTTACGTCTCGAGTATTATCCTGCAGAGTGGAAGGTGTCCATGATTACTATGATACCCAAACCAGGGAAGGATCCCACTAAAGTAGAATCATACAGACCAATAAGTCTACTGCCAACAATTTCAAAACTGTTCGAAAAATTGTTAATGGCAAAGTTGAGTCCAATGTTGAACACTGTGGGATGCATCCCTGATCATCAATTTGGCTTTCGGGCTAAACACAGCACAATAGAACAAACGCACAGACTAGTCAATGTCATAAGACAGACCTTTGAGGAAAAGAAGTATTGCTCAGCTTTATTCATTGACATTTCTCAAACTTTTAATAAAGTGTGGCACGAGGGCTTGATACACAAAATAAAGTTGAACTTGCCTGCAAATACACACAAGCTTCTGGAAAGCTACTTATGTGGGCGGAAGTTTGTTATCAGAGAAGGCGACTTTATAAGCCCAACTCAGCCAATCGAGGCAGGAGTTCCCCAAGGCAGCATACTGGGGCCTACTTTATATTTGATTTATGCCTCTGACATGCCAACGACACCCGGAATCCCCACTTCAACTTTTGCAGACGATACAGCATTCTGCAGCGTACATGAAAGCCATCAAGTAGCTTCGCGAAATTTGCAGGAGTATATTTCAATATTAGAGATGTGGTTAAAACTTTGGAAAATTAAAGTTAATGAACAAAAGTGTACTCACGTTACACTCACGCTGCGTAAACAAACATGTTCAGCCATCCAAATCAACAATTCACCTATTTCGCAGCAAAATGAAGTCAAATACATGCACATTGCTGCACATTGATGCAAAAGTTACTCAGTTAAAGTTAAAAGCAGCGCAACTAAATTGGCTTATGGGCACAAATTCGACATTGAAGCTGGATTGCAAACTTTTATTATACAACGCAATACTAAAGCCTATATGGCGCTACGGAATTCAATTATGGGGCACCGCCTCAGCGTCAAACATTGAAAAAATTCAAAGGCGACAAAACAAAATTCTTCGAACAATTACCGCAGCTCCATGGTACGTAAAAAACTCACGAATTCATAAGGATCTCTGTGTTCCTCTTGTAAAAGACGAATTTTCAAAGTACGCAACAAGGCATATCAATAAATTGGAACTTCATCCAAATCGTCTTGCACGCAATATACTTAATTTCGAAGGACACTCTCGGTTGAGAAGGAGGGATACCCTTGCCACCATCAGAACGTTAAATAGGTGATTTCACCGATATTGATCGTGCAAAATAAAACATTTTTGTCTAGCATTGGCTGGACTTAATTAATTTTATGTATTTAGTTTTAGGATTTGAATACTTATTGTTAGTTCACTTTGTGAAGATTCAATAAACAAATGAATGAGAAAAAAAAAAAAATAATAGTCAGTAAAAATGTCCTTCGAATTGGAATTATTGAAAATTATCTTTGACTACGTAAAATATTATGTGATATAGTCCGAAAGGACTAAGCGAACTAAAATTTTTTATGTATGATGGACTCGATACTGCAGTACCAATTGACTTATAGATCTTGAAATAGCGAACAATTTTTTTCAAAATTAAATTATGAGCATAGCAAACGAAAACCTATGTACTATTTATTACAGTTACTATTTAACCCACTGTTTCACTTAAAGTAAAGTCAAACAGGTAAGAGGACGGAGAACTACCGTCGCCCAATTTGAACAGTTGTTATTCAAAGTCATTGTTTACATGTCTGTTAATATAGGCTCGCATCTTTATTCTCACGTTCAGTTTCAGAACAAAAATCTATGAACTGGAGGATTTAAGGCAAGCGTTTCTCATTTTTGCTTTTGTTCCTTTTATAATTATGAAAATCACCAGCAGCTACAAAAGGTAATGGGCTATTCCTACTGGTTTTCAACATTCTGTCCACAGCTTCGTCATGAGAAGTGAAGCACTCGTTCCAAACTATCATTATAGTGTTTTCTTTAACTTTACCCGTAGATATTCTTGCATATATATCATACAAATAAATGTTATTATATCATAATTACAAGAAATTTTTAAATTAAAATGGAAAAGTACATAGTAAATTAAGCTAATTATTAAGTTTGGCAAAACTGATTAGATAGTTTTGGAGTTTAGTTCTCTTAAAAAAAGTATATTCATTTAGACATACATACGAGGGCTGATCAAAATATTACCGTTATTTTAAATTTTTTCAAAAAGTATTTATTTATTCATTAATAACTATTTTGTCCCCTTCAAGGTAATCCGTCTCAGATTGCACTTATGCCAGCTTTTTTTGCAATCCTCGAAACACTTCTGAAAACCGTTATTTCGCGGGTCCGCCAACAGCTCCTCTTTCGATTTTTCTTTTATCTCCTCAATCATAGCAAAACGCTTTCCTTTAATCGGAGTCTTCAGTTTTGGGAAGAGGAAAAAGTCAGCGGGGCTGAGGCATGAAACGGTTTAGTTTTTGGCCAAAAACTCACGCAAAAGGATCGATGTGTGAGCTGGTGCGTTATCATGGTGCAACATCCATTATTGTTTTTTTTCACAATTCTGTTCCTTTCTAAAAAATTGCTTCGCGCAAACGGCGCATAACTTTAAGGTAGTATTCCTTATTGACCGTACGACCTTGTGGCACCACGCCATTGCAGTCGAAGAAAACAGTGAGCAAAACCTTCATATTTGACCGAACTTGACGTGATTTTTTCGGTCTTGGTTCTTCTTGGTTTCAATGTCATAGTCATACACCCATGATTCGTCACCAGTTATGTATGACCTTTTTGATGAAATCTGGATCGTCGTTGATGATATTCAATAGCTCCTGAGCGATGTCCATGCGTCGTTGTTTCTGCTCGAAATTTAGCAATTTTGGAACAAATTATGAATGCACCAATAGAAAATAGAATGAATTTTAGAAAAGATACTGCTAAAATTTAGCAATTATAGGCATTTAATTTATAAGAATAGAATAACAGCCTTATTCAAAAAAACTTACTAAACGTTTACTTATCGTTATTAATCAAAATTCCCTAATATATTATTCAAAAACCAATATTTGTCTAATATACTGATATTAACTCTGTGTCAAATGCTGAAATTTTAATAAGATGGGTAGAAGAATCTTTAAATCTACTTTTTCCATAATTTCTCTTATTGGTTTTTGTCCCCAATATAATTTTTCAGGACAAAATCCTATTTGGTCATATATAAGTGTGAACATGTATGTGTGTAGATATGTTCATATGTACATATTTATGAAAAAAATTTTTTTAAATAAAAACTTATTTAAAACTGAAAAAGAAATTGAAAAAATGTGTCCAAATACATGAGAATGGATGTTTGTATTCTTTCATTCATATTTCAATTTTAATAAATTTGTATTTTTGAATGACAAAAAATTACACATACAAAACTGATGTACAAAAAAGTAATAGTAAACTTATTCGAGTTCTTTTTATTCGCCTTCAAAAATCTGCTCAATTTGGTTTTATTAATACATTTTTTAACTTTATTCATTAAAATTTTTCACTAAAAGATAAAAGCAAAGAAAGGTTTATTGTACGCAAATGTTTTTTTTATTATTTTGCAACCAAAAAGTATTTGAAAATTCGGTTACCGATTAATATAGTACATATTTTTTGCATCATTAGAACATAAGCCACAATATTTTTGGAACTTAACGTAGCGTCTCCACATATCAATTTTTATTGCTGAGCTCAAGCAAAAACGTCGTCAGAATAACAGTACAGCGATTGCTAATTGTTCTAGGTGGCGTTAAACATATTACTGCTTCATCACAAATACTAACAAAATTCAACGTGAGAAGTTGTATGAACAACACTGTGTTTGTTGTATGTACAGCACTATGTTTGTTATATTTCTATACCAAATTACAACAACTGACAGCTCATTGCTTGGCAATAAATGCTTAAGCAATCGGTAGAGCAATCATTGCGCAGTAGATTGCTAACTATAGTAATTTGCGGTCTACACAACGCAAATTTTATGGACGCAATCAAATTTGACAATTGCCGCAATAAATATTGCTATGTGGAGACGCTAGGTGAGAGGCAATTTTATGTATACTGTTACAAGTTCAAAATATGTGTTTTCTGAATACAAATTTTTAATAACAGTTTCTTAAGCTTTACTCATTTGGTAACAAATATGTACATGAAACCAACAGTAAAATTTTTTTTTAATAAGGCTGAAAGAATTTAACATTTTAAGAATGTTGTTGTTATTGCATTAAACTATTTTCAAAAACTGTTTTGTATATGATTTTTATTGTGTCAATTATTGTATGTTAAATTCAATTTTGTGTGTAGATATGTTAAATATTGTTTCGTATATGTATGCATGGCTGCTTTAATAGGTAGTGGCAGAATTACAATAAATACAACACCAAAAAACATGAACATGTATTTTGTAGGTAGAATTTACGAACAGTTGTCAAAATTTTGTTTGAAAAAGCAAATTTACGCAAAGAAATCGAAAGACAGCTGTGCTTATACCACTACCATATTAAAGCTGCCTGGTATGTATGTATGTTAAATATTTTTTCATGTTATTTGTTTTCCGGTCACAAAATTTTTTTCGAATTTTAATATTCAAAAGCAAATTATAACGATTATTTTCTTGAAGAGGTTTTCCAACGAAAAACGAAATATCGAATAAATTTATTTAAAAATTTTTATAAAAAAATTACCTCAGAAATTGCAAAATATTTAAAACAAGAAAATATGTTAAAAAACCATTTAAAAAATGCGTGTTAGCTATTTTTTTTATTGTAGAAATTTTTTTAAGCGTTTTTATTTATTGAATCTTCAAAATGAACTAACAATAAGTATTCAAATCTTAATACTAAATAAAAAAAAAACAAAATGTGCTTTTTACTTACGTCCAGCCAATGCTAGACAAAAAGTTCTATTATGCGGGAGCAATATCGGTAGAATCACCTACTGAACGTTCTGATGGTGGCAACGGTATCCCTTCTTTTCAACCGACTGTGGCCGCCAAAATTAAGTATAATACGCGCAAGAGGGTTTGCATGAAGTTCCAGTTTACTGACATACCTTGTCGCGAACTTAGAAAAACCTCTTTTACCAGCGGAACAATCAGATCTTTATGAATTCGTGATTTTTTTACATAGCATGGAGCTGCAGTAATCGTTCGAAGAATTTTGTTTTGTCGCCTTTGGATTTTTTCAATGTTTGACGCTGAGGCGGTGCCCCATAACTGAATTCCGTAGCACCATATAGGCTTTAGTATTGCGTTGTATAACAAAAGTTTGCAATCTAATTTCAATGTCGAATTTCTGCCCATAAGCCAATTTAGCTGCGCTGCTTTTAGTTTTAACTGAGTGACCTTTGCTTCAATGTGAGACTTCCACGTTAGCCTACGGTCCAGGTGAATACCAAGGTACTTGACTTCATTGTGCTGCGGAATAGGTGAACTGTTGGATATGCGCACATGTTTGCTTACACAGTGTGAATGTGACATGAGTACATTTCTGTTCATTAACCCTGATTTTCCAAAGCTTCAGCCATTTTTCCAATATTGAAATAAATTCCTGTAAATTTCGTGAAGCTAATTGGTGGTTTTCATGAACGCTCAAAAACGCTGTGTCGCTGCAAAAGTTGAAGTGTGGATTCCAGATGTCGTTGGCATGTCAGAGGCGTAAATCAAATATAAAGTAGGCCCTAGTATGCTACCTTGCCTCGATAGGTTGAGTTGGGCTTATAAAATCACCTTCTCTGATAACAAATTTCCGCCCATATAAGTAGCTTTCCAGAAGCTTGTGAGTATTTGCAGGGAAGTTCAACTTTATTTTGTGCATCAAGCCGTCGTGCCACACTTTATCAAAAGCTTGAGAAATGTCAATGAATAGAGCTGAACAATACTTCTTCTCCTCAAAGGTCTGTCCTATGACATTGACTAGTCTGTGCGTTTGTTCTATGGTGCTGTGTTTAGCCCGAAAACCAAATTGATGATCAGGGATGCATCCCACATTGTTCAATATTGGACTCAACTTAACCATTAACAATTTTTCGAATAGCTTTGAGATTGTTGGTAGTAGACTTATTGGTCTATAGGATTCTACCTTAGTCGGATCCTTCCCTGGCTTGGGTATCATAGTAATCATTGAGACCTTCCATTCTGCAGGATAATACTCAAGGTGTAAAATAGCGTTATAAATAAAAAGTAGAAT
This sequence comes from Thecocarcelia acutangulata, assembly GCA_914767995.1. Taxonomy (NCBI): domain Eukaryota; kingdom Metazoa; phylum Arthropoda; class Insecta; order Diptera; family Tachinidae; genus Thecocarcelia; species Thecocarcelia acutangulata. Next base: position 73,016,580 of record OU612097.1, read on the forward strand.
TCTTTTAGCTACACGAGGTAACTGTTCAAGCATTTTGCCAGTAATTTGATCAATACCTGGAGCTTTCCTGGGGTTTATGTTACTGATACCTTGTTCTACATCCTGGTTAACATACACCATCCCATTTTCTGAATCGCTTCTTGCCCAGTTACGGGTCTTTTCAGACCTTTTGTCGGTTTCCACAGAGAATAGTTAGATTGCGGAGTACCATCCAGGCTTTCCAAATATGTTTTAAGGGAAGCCATTATGTGGATTTCAAGCAGATTTCTTAACTGAGTTATGCATTCCCGTAGCCTAGTCTTAAGCTGGGGAGACCTGCGAAGTTGCCACTCTCTTCTGACTCTTCTTTTTTCTCACAGAAGTTGCTCAGTTTCAGACGAATAAGTTCTATTGTTCATTTCTGGATCTTATGTGACTAGTGGTAGCATGCTGTACGACCAGTTTGAGGTTTTCAGAAAAATCGTTAATTGACACATCAATATTCGCAGGCGTTCTCAAGGCGATATTTTCAGTACAATGTGTACTCAGAAATTTTTTGTATTTTAGCCAATTAACTCTATTGACAGTCAACGGGGAGCTAATCTCTTGGGGAAACGAAACAGAGATTATAGTGGGTGAGTGGTCCGATGACAAATCTAATGAAGGCTCTATATGCATCCACTCTAGAGGAAAATTTTTCGCAACTCCAAAATCTATAACATCTGGGATCTTTCGTCGGTCTGACGGCCAATAAGTGGGGTGTTCGCTGGAAACCACAGCTAAGGCCATTTTGGAAACGGTGTCAAAAAGCACGCGGCCTTTTGAGGTAATTAAACGTGATTCCCAAAAAGTGTGTTTAGCGGTATAGTAGCCAGCCGCTAAAAATCGTGGCCCAAGTGAATTAAAAAAATTTTGTATATTGATTTTCTGTTACTGAAAACCGGGGTGGGGGAATAAATCGATGAAATAACAATTTTATGATGAAAATGTTCAATACATATGTTTGTTGCTTTAAGATACTCCTCACTTGTCTCGTTTAGCAAATAGTGCTTAATTCTAGCTTTTATCAAAATTGCTGAGCCTCCGCAAGATCTGCCACGGGGATCTCTAGTATCATATAGTGTGTAACCATTAATTTTGAAATAACTGTTGCTTGTTAAGTGAGTTTCAGCAATCAGCATTATGTCGATTTGCTTTTCCATAAGGAAGTGCTCAAGTTTTATTGTAGAAATAAATTTATAAATAACAAGCTGGCCAATGAATGATTTCGAAACTTCAAAATCGGCACGTTTTAAAGAAGACAAAAATGTTTTGCTCTTAATTTTTTCAAGCCAAACTTTAATAATAAACTTAAACAAAAGAAAAATTTGAAACAAAAATTCAATTCGACGAAATATCTCATTACAATTAATAACACACTGTTTGCCACTTGAATAAGGAATCACATTTTTTTACTTTAATCAGGTATATCTCCCAAACTAAAATTCAGAAAAAAATAATTTTTGTAGGACCAAATTTCAAGGTGTTGGCTTCAGTTTCCCAAAGAATTAAAAATATACATATTTTGTTATACTAAAATTATGCATTTATTTAGAGACGTGTACGAGTATGTCTGTTATACTTTTTCGTGTGTCGCTTGAATAAGGAGTTCTTTAAATACTAATTAGGAAGGCCAACAGCGCTCTTAGTACGAATAAGTTTACCGAGTGGGAGAGTATACACTTAAAACTGAAGACCCATACTCTCATGAGTAAGGTATTATGTGTGACAGCAAATTCTTACACAAAAATATTATTTTCATTGGTAAAAAAAGTACGAGTACGATTGCCGAATCTGAAAACATAATTGAGAAATTAAATCGCAACCACCGCATACAAACTTGATTGGGTCTGACACATACTCAATTTGCAAATACTAGTTCTAATGAATCCATCACACCGCAACTCAAATTAAAACAATTGTACGTAGATAATTAAAAAAGGCAAATTCTGATATAAACTTAAATTTGATTTGGTTTCCTACGGCTCTCAAGACAATGCAACAAAAATATTCTTGCTATAATTACAACGACAAAACATAATTGTTGAATTCACAAGCCCAGTCGTATCGTGTATCGATGTACTTATTTGGAGAAACAATTTCAAACACAAACATTAAACTCACAAAAAATATATTTTTTGTTTTATTTTGCACGATCAATATCGGTGAAATCACCCATTTAACGTTCTGATGGTGGCAAGGGTGTCCCTCCTTCTCAACCGAGAGTGTCCTTCGAAATTAAGTATATTGCGTGCAAGACGATTTGGATGAAGTTCCAATTTATTGATATGCCTTGTTGCGTACTTTGAAAATTCGTCTTTTACAAGAGGAACACAGAGATCCTTATGAATTCGTGAGTTTTTTACGTACCATGGAGCTGCGGTAATTGTTCGAAGAATTTTGTTTTGTCGCCTTTGAATTTTTTCAGCGTTTGAAGCGGAGGCGGTGCCCCATAGTTGAATTCCATAGCACCATATAGGCTTTAGAATTGCGTTGTATAATAAAAGTTTGCAATCCAGCTTCAATGTAGAATTTCTGCCCATAAGCCAATTCAGTTGAGCTGCTTTTAACTTTAACTGAGTAACTTTCGCATCTATGTGAAACTTCCACGTTAACCTACGGTCCAGGTGAATACCAAGGTACTTGACTTCATTTTGCTGCGGAATAGGTGATTTGTTGATTTGGATGGCTGAACATGTTTGTTTACGCAGCGTGAATATAACGTGAGTACACTTTTGTTCATTAACTTTAATTTTCCAAAGTTTTAACCACATCTCTAATATTGAAATATACTCCTGCAAATTTCGCGAAGCTACTTGATGGCTTTCATGTACGCTGCAGAATGCTGTATCGTCTGCAAAAGTTGAAGTGTGGATTCCGGGTGTCGTTGGCATGTCAGAGGCGTAAATCAAATATAAAGTAGGCCCCAGTATGCTGCCTTGGGGAACTCCTGCCTCGATTGGCTGAGTTGGGCTTATAAAGTCGCCTTCTCTGATAACAAACTTCCGCCCACATAAGTAGCTTTCCAGAAGCTTGTGTGTATAAAAAAAAAATATATTTGAAAATTGTTTTTGCTTTAAAGGTTTGTGTTTGAAATTTGCTCTCCAAATACATCGATACACGATACAACAGAGCTTGTGAATTCAACAAATGCTTCTTTAAGACTATAAAACTACTAAACGTCTGCATGAATACGCTCAAATAGCATTTGAATTAAATAAAGTTTCATACTACACACGATTTGAATATGAAGAAAAAGAACTAAATGAGTACAGAAGCCGATTGAATAATGATAACAACTTCTCTACTCGTGGAGAAAAAATACAACTACATTCAAAAACAAATATGAAAAGAAACAGTTTCATATATATTAATATTCGAATGTATTCATATTTATGTAATTATTTTAGTTTTTATAATTTTTTTAATTAATTTTTAGTTTTTCTTTAAGTTTTTTAAAAAGTAGTGAATACGCACATACTTACGTATGTAGGATAATGCGTACAGTCATTTATTAAAAAAGTAACTAAAAATTTATTAGAAAATTCATATATGAATGTGTAACAAAGTTCTTTTATCAACTTTAGTTTAACATTTTTTGGCTTTATTCCGCATACTTTGTGGTATAACGAATGTAATGTAGATTCGAATAATATTCACTTTATTCATTCGTTCAGTTGATATTTTTTTATACTCAGTCAAACTTTAATCATGTATTTGCGTGCTTTTGTATTTACAAATTGAGTATTCGAATTAAAAATAGTACAGGAAAGAATATATTTATTACGTAATTTAATCTATTTTCAATCGTTTTAGTCCGTTAACTTCTATTAAAGTACTCAATATTTAAACGAATATTGTGTTTCCAGTGTGTATATGAACAATTGAATTTATTCATGCAGCCTATTAATAACTACTCAATTGACTTACTAGGAAAAGTTGCTTTGGTTTCGAGCAATACAAAAACAAGCAAGGAAACAAAAAACAAAAACAAAGCAATAAACAATCCACCAAATTTAAAATATGCATACACTCAAATTAACGGCAATATTTTACAAACATAAAAATAAAAAGTTACATACATAAGTGCTACCCAACTAACCAAACAATAGTAGTCATGGAAAATATAACTAATTTAATTTAATAATAACCATAAGAAACATAAAAATTAACACCATATATGAACTCACGGCCAGATCAGGGCTTTTATGACCCTGTCGCATTGAATCATCCTGCACCTAATATGTCCCTTTGCTAAAATAAAATCACATTGCAGTGTTGGGGATGCCATATTGATTGTTGTTGACTGTACAGTGTGGAAGGTATATACACTAAATACTTCACAGTCAAATCAGCAACAATTAATACCGGCTTCACCAATACAGCAAAGTTAACGTTTGTCCCTTGGGCTTCCATCGTAATGACAGGTAAATTTAATATTGATTACTGTAATATACGTGGGCTGAGAACGAATTTTTTTTTCTGTTTATGCTCACACTTGTCTCCATCGGCCGGATATTTTTGCCTTATGTATCTGAGAATGCCGATATACAGCATTTTCACATACATGGGTATCAACTCCTATCCCTTTTCAATCTCCATCGGCGCCTTGTAATTTACATTCGCAATGAAGTTGTGTTTCAATGCCACTAACCATCAGGCATGCAAGATGCCGAATTTACCTGTCTTTGGGTTAAATTCAAAATCAGGTCACACTTTTTGCATTTCGGGTTTCTATACAGAAGTCCAAATGCGGGGAGAGATATTACCTTCTCTGGCTTCGATGCCCTCTTCGATTCCACATCGAAGATTCTGGAGAGTTGTCCGAGCAGTGAAATCGTTGTTGCTGGTGATTTCAATGTTGACAACTCATCTTGGCTTCGCCATTCGAGTCATACAACTCCGGAAGTTCAATATGTTGAGTTATTCGCTGCGCACAACCACCTAGCGCAATTAGTGAATGAGCCAACGCATATTCCATATGTTGAAGGGCACCATTCAAACACACTTGACCTATTCCTGACTTCACACCCTGATAAGTATGAAGTCAGAGTTAGTGCACCTCTCGGGAATTCGGATCATTGCACCATTTCTGCCTCCTTTTCGATCTCTGAACTTCGTAACGCTTCGAAATCAGCTATGAAACGGTCAAAACTTATTTACGAAAAGGATCGTTGGGCTGAGCTCAATCAATTTTACGAGCATTTTAATTGGAAACTATGCTTTCTAAACAATGACATAAATGCTTTAGCAAAAATGATCGAAAATATGATATTGCTAGGGATGAAATCATTCATCCCCTCTAAGCAGATTTCGATTAAACCAAGAGTAAAATCCTGGTTTAATCAGACTTGCAAAAACGCAGTCAGATCCAGAGAGGAAGCATTCGGTAATTGGCGTTTAAACAAAACCCCAGACACTGATTTGCTACGCAAAAAGGCAAGATCTTCTTGTGCCAAGGTACGTAGGCGTGAAAAGTTTCTTCACGAACAGCGCCTTCGTGCTAAGGTCCTTGCAGCTCCCCGTGGCAGTAAGACCTTTTGGTCTTTCGTTAAGAGAGTAAAGAACAGTGCTAGTTCATCAATTCCAACTCTCTTAAAGAATGACTAAGCATTCACTGACCTGGTTGACAAAGCTAACCTGTTGGCTGAAATTTTTGCAAGCATTTCCTGCTTGCTGGAAAGCAGTCACCCACTTCCCGAGCTCGAAAGAGTATCTGTAACTATGCCAAAGATATTCTTCCGGGCGCGAGCAGTTAAAAGGGTTTTAGCAGACCTCGACATAAACAAGACTCCAGAACCGGCATTCTAGCACTGGTCTTGAAGCAGTGCTTTTCTACACTTGCGCGTCCATTAGCACGCCTGTTTAGCATAATGTACCAATTTGGTGAGTTTCCATGGTGCTGGAAGATTGTTAATGTAACACCAATACCCAAAAAGGGTGAGACAAATAATCGGTTTATATCCAGCTTTCTCGGAGACCGTACTATACGGGTTGTTATAGATGGGGTCTCATCAAACGAGTTCAAGATTAATTCAGGGGTACCGTAAGGCTCCGTTCTTTCTCCTACCCTATTTGTTATTTTCCTTAACGGCTTACTCTATCAAACTTCCAACCCTTTCCACTCTTTCGCGGATGACAGCAGCATTTCTCACTCGTACTCTTTTAGTTATAGGCCCAGCATATCAGAGATCGCTAACAAGAGGCTAAATATGAATGATTCACTGAATAGTGATCTTCTATTAATCTCCGAATGGGGTCGTAAAAACAGGGTCGCCTTTAACGCTCGTAAGACCCAATGTTGTTTGTTAACACACAAACAAACGACCGCAAATGCTGCTTCATCTGTACTCATGGATGGTATAAATATTGCGGACTCGGATGCTCTTGATGTTCTTTTAATGAAGATATAGTGTGATGTTCGCTGGAATGAACACATTTTTCATGTCTCTAAAGAAGCACTCATCAAGTGCCTCGGTTTTTTTAAACGGTGTAAGATGTACTTCACTCCATCCGACCTCCTTACGATTTATACAATCTACATTCGACCGAAAACGGAATACAACTCTCATGTTTGGGCCGGTGCCTCAAAGTCTATTTTGGGGTAACTCGACCGTGTGCAAGAGAGGGCAAAGAAGCTCATCGGTGACAGTAGGGTATGCAACTCTATTGATTCACTGGAGCATCGTCGCAGTGTGGGGTGCGTTACTCTGTTCTATCGTTACTACAATGGATTTTGCTCTGACGAGATTAGGAATCTTGTTCCCGAAATGCGCACATTTTTACGTAGCACGCGTTCATCGTCCAGAGCTCATCCATTTGTGGTTGATTGCGCGGGGAATCGTACTACGCATTACAGAGAGAATTCGTTTTTCAGCCGTACGCTTCGCCTGTGGAATAACTTGCCTGCAGATGTGTTTCCTGTCTGTTATAACGTTGGAAAGTTCAAGTCAAATGTTCACAAACACTACTTCCTCTTTCGCCCTCCTCATAACCTATTTTCCTAGTTCCAGTACAATGCACTGCATATGTGGGGGTTATTCCCTGAGTACTGGTCCAAGAAAAAAAAAAAAAAAAAATATGCGCCCATAACCAATACAAGCATTGGAATTCACAAACACATTACCCGTGTATCGAAAAAGTATTTATATAAGACCAATATTTTGTTTACAAAGGATTACATAAAACAGGTAAGAGTGTAATATATTCGGCTGGATCGAATCTAAAATACCCTGCACGATAGTCACGTAAATGTATTCATATAAAGGGTGTTTTTTTAAGCTAGATAGAACTTTAAATTGTAAAAAGTAACACAAAAAATTAAATTTTGATGAAAGATTTTTTTTATTTGTTTCAGTATACTCTGACAAATCATCATGAATAGACTCACGCTTGAACAACGCTACGAAATTATCCAAATTTACTTTGAAAATCAGTCGTCGATTCGCGCAACTTATAGACGAAAAATTGTGTTCAGCGATGAGGCGCATTTTTGGCTTAACGGGTTTGTTAATAAGCAAAATTGCCGCATATGGAGTGAGACCAATCCACAAGAGACCCTACAGACTCCATTACATCCAGAAAAATGCACTGTTTGGTGCGGTTTTCATGCTGGTGGCATCATCGGACCTTATTTCTTCAAAAATGAGGCCGGAGCTCGCGTTACGGTCAATGGAGATCGTTACCGCACCATGATCAATGATTTTTTGTTTGAAAATATGGATGACATTGATCCGGAGGAGATGTGGTTTCAACAGGATGGCGCTACGTGCCATACGGCGAACGCAACCATCGACTTACTGAAATCAAAATTTGGCGATAAGTTGATTTCCAGAAATGGACCTGTCAATTGGCCTCCAAGGTCGTGCGATTTGACACCTCTCGATTATTTCCTATGGGGCTACGTGAAGTCACTGGTTTATGCTGATAAACCAGCAACAATTGACGCCTTGGAGGCCAGCATTGTTCGTGTTGTTCGTGACATACGGCCAGCAGTGCTCGAAAAAGTGGCCCAAAATTGGACGTCCAGAATGCGCTTCGTCAAGAACAGCCGCGGTGCCCATATGCCCGAAATCATTTTCAAATGTTAATGTCACGTATTGATCTTTCGAATAAAAAAAAATTTTGATTACAATTTAATTTTTTGTGTTATTTTTTACAATTTCAAGTTCTATCGGGCTTAAAAAAACACCCTATATATTACAAATTTGAACTAAATATGCTTGGATATATACATATGTACCGATATCAGAAATTTTCAATTTCTGTATTTTAGTAACCTCCTTTCATTACCACAACTGTTTTTAAGCAAAATAAATTTTTTCATGAAAAAACTGGTTTAAAATATATCTCGGGTGGTATATAGGGACCGATATTGGAAATTTTTATTTTCTGAATTTTATAATCAGAACTGCTTTTAAGCAAAAAATTTTTTTTTCATGGACCGATATCGAAAATTTTCGTTTTCTATATTGGGTACCTCGTTTATTACCAGAACTGCTTTTAAGCGAAAAAAAAGTTGCTTAAGTTCGCTTACGCGACATATTCATGCAAAAATCGGTTTAGGCTAAATCTGGGGTATAAATCGACTGATATCGGAAATTATCATATTCCACATTTAGATAATCTTATTTTATTACCAGAACTGCTTTTAAGCAAAAAAAGGTGTTTAAGTTCGCTTATGCGTCATTTTCATTAAAAAGTCGGTTTAGGATATATAAGTTTGAAGCAGAACAAACAATGTTTTTACTGTAAAATTTGCATACAGAATTGCAAAAAAAATTATTTTTTTTTCGTAACTTTGGATATATCTCAGCTATACGTAAACCGTTTTTACTGAACTTCAATTGCAAACCCGTATATCGATGGAGTAATTGAATGGTTTTCTCAGAAACGGTATTTCAACGGCGGACAGACGGACATCGCTTAATCGAATTTTCTATCAATGCTGATTCTGAATATGTATACTTTATAGGGTCGGAAATGAAAATTGTAGAAATTTCAAAGGGAAAAATAACCATTATTTTCAAATTTCCTGAGTTATGTATGTTGAATTTTCGCTTTTTTTCTGTTATGTTGGTACACATGTCTGTTATATATGTTGGCAATATCAGCCATTTCGGATTGTCTGTTTGTTTTTGGAATATAGTTAGTCGTGTTTTGGTGTGCTCTTCGATTGATTTTTTACTAAATTTACTCAATTTTGAGCAAAAACAACTTCGCATGGACATCGCTCAGGAGCTGTTGAACAAAGTCAGCGACGATCAAGATTTTCTCAAAAAGGTCATAACTGGTGACGAATCAAGGGTGTATGGCTATGACATTCAAAGTAAAGCCCAAACATCCCAATGGAGGGGTCTAGATCAAGGTTTTGCTCACTGTTATCTTCGACGACGATGGCGTGGTGCATCATGAATTCTTGCCACAAGGTCGTACGGTCAATAAGGAATACTACCTTCAAGTCATGCGCCGTTTGCGCGAAGCAATTCGTCAGAAACGCACATAATTGTGGAAAAAACAACCAAAACGATGCTTGTGCGTGAGTTTTTGGCACAAACCCGTATATATATATATATATATATATATATATATATATATATATATATATATATATATATATATATATATATATATATATATATATATATATATATATATATATATATATATATATATATATATATATATATATATATATATATATATATATATATATATATATATATATATATATATATATATATATATATATATATATATAAGGGGAAATAATTTTGTTTAAAATTTCACTAATCCTATACAAAATTATTTTTTGTATTATCTACAAATTGCCTTTAATTAGTGGTTTAACGAAATTTTTAAATCGAATAAATTATAATGTCATTCCACTTTGCTTATCATTTTTTTTTTTTTTTTTAATAAAACAGTAATATTTATTAAATTTATTTATACTCATGTATGTTATTTATTTTTACAAATATGTGTTATTAAAAAAAATTGTCGTAGCTTGGTATCAGTAGAAAAGACGACGTGTGGATTTGAATTTTACAAATTTATATAAGATTCAGCGTCAGAATTTACACTGATGGATGCTATCCAAATAGTAGCTTTCTCACATTCTTATCTTGGGTCATCAACACATTTTACTTTATTAGATAATTACTTGGTTGATTGTTTGAACTTGCTAAACAGTTAATAACAGGAATTTTTGGTCTGTTATTATCGGATGAGTAAAGATTTAAAAATACTACTATATGTCCGTTATTTTAAATTTTTTCAAAACGCATTCATTTATTAATCAATCTTGTCTCCTTCAATTTAATCCCCCTAAGATATAACGGTTTTGTTTTTGGCCAAAAACTCACGCACAAGCATCGATCTGTGAGCTGGTGCGTTATCATGGTGCAACATCCATTATTGTTTTTTACACAATTCTATGCATTTCTAACGAACTGCTTCGCGCAACCGGCGCATAACTTCAAGGTAGTATTCCTTATTGACCGTAGGACCTTGTGGCGAGAATTCATGATGCACCACGTCATTGCAGTCGAGGAAAACTGTACGCAAAACCTTCAAATTCAGCCGAACTTGACGTGCTTTTTTCGGTCTTGGTTCTTCCGGACGCTTCCATTGGGATGATTAGGCTTTGGTTTCAATGTCATAGCCATACACCCATGATTCGTCATCAGTTATGACCTTTTTGAGGAAATCTGGGTCGTCTTTGATGATGTTCTACAGCTCCCGAGTGGTGTCCATGCCACGTTGTTTCTGCTCAATATTTAGTCAATTTAGTGAAAAATCGAAGAGTACACCAAAACACGACTAACCTTTTTATCTGTCAAAAACAAACTTTTTTTTTTTTTTTTTTTATAATTCAATTTTTGTGATGCTAATTTATAGTCTTCATGGACACTGATGAATGCAGTATCATCTGCAAAAGTTGAAGTGTGAATTTTGCAGCTCGTTGGCATGTCTGAAGCATAAATCAGGTATAAAGTTGGACCCAATATGCTACCCTGGGGAACTCCAGCTTCGATTGGCTGTAAGGGGCTTAGAAAATCGCCTTCTCTGATAACAAATTTCCAAATATGTTTTAAGGGAAGTCATTCTCTGGATTTCAAGCAGATTTCTTATTTGAGCTATGCACTTCCGTAGCCTATTTTTAAGCTGTGGAGCAGTGATGTTAACTTTTATTTTCAAAGTACTGTACGACCTTAAAAAAATACCGTTTTTGAGCAAAATTACCGTATTAACTAACAACGAAGTATATATTTTAGACACGTATTAAAATAAAGGAACCAATTTTACAAAAGTAATAATTAAATTATACATATACGAGATATATGTATCTTAATCTAGTTCTGGGGCCAAAATCCGCAACGATGAATTTTGAAGTCTTCACAAATTTCAGTGTCCACTTTTGATTTTTGAGCCCGCACTGGTGTGAATGAATAATTTTGACATTTAAAGTGTACACTTAATAATAATTTTTTCACTCAAAAATCTTCGGTGAATTTTAGTTTTTTGTAAAATATTTTGAACTCGAAAAAAATAAACAAAAGGATTATGTATGTATATTAAAATTATATATTCAACAACTTTTGTGTTAATTTGACTAATCAGCATATCAGCCTGAAAAACACTTTTAGCGCAATAAAATTCATTGTTTTTTAAGGAATCGCTTTTTAATGAAAAGTGAACGCTTTGTCTCATTCACTTTGTCAAATTCATAGTTGCTGAATCTGGCCTCTGGTTTTCTGAATAAAATATCCAATCTGCAATAATTTATCAAGTGAACAAAAATTAAAAATGTACTATGCACAAATTTTACCATGTAAAATGTATTCAATGGGAGGGAAATCCCAATTCAAAATTTGACAATTGGTCGGAAAATCTTAATTTTAAAAAGCATTTCAGAAAACTCTTCAGTTTCAGCACACCACTGTCTAATTTGCCTTTTGTTTATGTTAAGTAAAACAAATGCAAAAATTCTTTTATTTAAATAAAAGAGCTCTATAAGTAAAACATATTTAGTAATTATTTACGTTATTTGTTTACACAAATGAATTCGATTAGAAGATGTAATTTTAATTCATTTATGCCTGGAGCGCCACAGTTCAATAAATTTGGCGATTCTTACGAAGTTGTAGTAAGATTGTTGTATTTTTAATAAAGCAACTATTGTTTTGAAGTATTAAAAACGAAACCCAATGAAAAAACTTTTTTGAAAATGACCGTACAGGCAATAAAATTACCGTGCTACTGTTTTGCGAATAAAATTACCGTATAATACGGTAATTACCGTACAGTCAACATCACTGCTGTGGAGACCTGCGGAGTTGCCACTCGCCTCTGATTATTCTTTGTTCTGATAGAAGTCAATTTCTGACGAAGCTCAATTTCAGACGAATAAGTTCTATTGTTCTCATTTCTGGATCTTATAAGGTTTTCAGAAAATTCGTTAATTGACACATCAATATCCTCAGGGGTTCTCAAGGCAATATTTTCTGTACAATGAGTGCTCAGATATTTTTTATATTTTAGCCAATTAAGACGGTCAACGCCAAGTCACTAAACGGGGAACCAACTTCCTAACAATATAAAAATTCAAAGACGACAAAATGAAATTCTTCGTACGATTACTGCAGCTCCATATGTAAGAAACTCACGAATTCACAAGAATCTGTGTGTTTCGCTGCAAAAAGACGAATTCTTTACGTACGCGACAAGGTATATCAGTAAGCTGGAACTTCACCCAAATCCTCTTGCATGCAACACAATACATGAGCTGAAAAGTCCCTGGCCTAACAAAGAAAACACATTTTTTTTTGTTCAAAATAAGCATTATTCATCAACGTAATCGCCATCAAAAACAACGCAATCATTCCAGTGCCGCTCTAACATTTCAATACCACTTTTGTAGAACGATTTATCTTTTGCCTCAAAATAGGGCTCAGTTTCAGCGATAACCTCTTCATTCGTCCGAAATTTCTTATCGGCAAGCATTTCTTGCTGGTCTGCGAATAGCCAGTAGTCGCTAGGCGAATACGGTGGATGTGGGAACAATTCGAAGTTCAATTCATATAGTTTTGCCATTGTTTTGATTGACTTGTTACACGGTACGTTGTCTTGATGAAACAAAATTTTTTTCTTTGCCTTATGCGATCGTTTCTTTGGAATTTCGACCTTCAAACGCTCCAATAACGCTATATAATATTCACTGTTAATGGTATTTCCTTTCCCAAGATAGACGATGAATATTACACCACGCACATTCCAAAATAGCCAGGCCATAACCTTTCCAGCCGATTGTTGTGTTTTCGGGTGCTTTAGACGAGGTTCACCAGTTGCTGTCCACTCAGATGACGATCGTTTTGGTTCCGGAGTGAAGTGATGGATCTATGTTTCATCCATATTCACATGTCGACGCAAAAATTCCGGTTTGTTACATTTAAAAATGGCTAAACACTGCTCAGAATCATCAACACGTTCTCGTTTTTAGTCAACAGTGAGCACACTTTGAACACACACTTTGAACATTTCTCATAGTTAAATACTCATGCAATATAAATCCAACACGTTCTTTTAATATCTTTACGATATCAGCTAAATCACGCAACTTCACTTTTCGATCATTCAAAACGATTTTGTGGATTTTTTTTCATGTTTTTTGGTGTTACCGCCTAATTTGGACGTCCATTGCATTCCGCATCATCGGTGTGTCTCTACGACCACGTTTCAAGTCAGCAAACCAACGTTTTATTGTTGTTTCTGATGGAGCGGGGTCCCCATAACACTTTTCAAGCCATTGCGTCGCTTTTTTTCTCATCAAGAAGCAGTGTAAAATTAAAACACGAATTTTCTTTTGAACCATTGTTTTGAAAATAAAAAAGTAGCGTCACTCCTACTTGTTTCCAAACTTTTGGTAAAGGGATTAATGCACAAAATAAAGTTGAACTTGCCTGCAAACACTCACAAGCTTCTGGAAATTTGTTATCAATCGGGGCAGGAGTTCCTCAAGGTAACATACTGGGACCTACTTTATATTTGATTTACGTCTCTGACATGCCAACGAGATCCGGAAACCACACTTTAATTTTAGCAGATGGCACAGCATTCTGCAGCGTTCATGAAAACCATTAAATATTTTCACGAAATTTGCAGGAATATTTTTCAATATTAGAGAAATGGCTAAAACTTTGGAAAATCAAGGTTAATGAACAGAAATGTACTCATGTTACATTCACACTGCGTAAGCAAACATGTTCGCATATCCAAATTAACAACTTACCTATTCCACAGCATAATGATGTCAAGTACCATGGTATTCACCTCGACTGTAGGTTAACGTAGAAGTCTCACATTGTTGCGAAAGCCACTCAGCTGAAATTGAAGGCAGTGTTACTAAATTGGCTTATGGGTAGAAATTCTACATTGAAGTTAGATTGTAAACTCTTGTTATAAATGCAATTCTTATGCCTATATGGTGCTACAGAATTCAATTATGGGCACCGCCTCATATGCAGGGTTGTTTGAAGGTAATTGCTGACTTATTTGTCATTGATTGTTTAAAATGAGTGTAGACAGGACAGCCCTTGTAATTTGCAGTGTGGTTACCTCCACAGTTACTGCATTTTTTAACGCTCGAGTCAGTCTTTGATTTTTTGCACTGTGAAGTGCCGTGTAGATCTCCACACACAACACAAACTGCGGGCAGTTTACAATAGGCCTTACTATGGCCAAATTCCTGGCAGTTTAGGCATTGAACAGGACCTAAACGCTTATGCGGCTCCTCTACGGTAACTTTACGGTGCAAGAGAAATTTGAGAGTATAAATTGGTTAAGTTTCATTCCGTTTCAGGACAATATCTCTTGGTTCTAGTTCAACCCTAAACATGGGTTGCGGAATCTTCTCACGGTTCCTGATGTTCACTACACTTTTGATTTTAAACCCTTTGTCCTCCAAACCAATCTTAACATCATCCGTGGCTATAAAAGGGTCAACACCTTTAATAACTACCTGAAGGCCTTTAGCACTTTTAAGCTGATAAGTGTAAAAAGGTCTTTTCTTCTTTTCCAAAACGTCAGACAATTTTCGGTAATCATTTTCATGGTTTACCTGAATTTTTGTTTCATTGATGTTTCCGCTCTTAACTGATGTCACGTTGAAATTGTCCTTACCGATTACCGTAATAAGTTGTTTTACCAGCTCATTAGAAGTAGGTTCTCTCAAATATTTTGGTGGCGGTTTAAATGTTTTTTTTTTTTGATGTAGTTGGCTCATTAGTCTGAACGATAGCAAACCTATTACTATCCGTTGCCGTAGTCCTATAATCATCTTTGGAAAATTTCGGATTTGATGTTATTTGAGCGGATTTGGGGCTTCGCTGACGTTTAACTACGGTTACATACCTGTCCAATGACTTTTTCAAAGATTCTTCCTCAGAAATCCAGAGATTTTTTCTAGTGGAGCTAAGCTTCCTCTCAAAATTGCATCTACTAGGTACACTCATGCAATTTTTGTTTTTTTATTTATATTTTTTTACTTTAAAAGTATATAAAAATAATTGTCACAAAGTTTTTCTTTTGTATAAATTCACGCTTCCTTTTATTGCGGTTTTCTACTTATACCGTTGCTTTTTTTTTTTTATAACACTTCGATTAAAAACAAACACGTCCGTTCACTATCAAAGCTAGACTCTGACTCAGCAATCAACATAGCATCGATTTGCCTTTCCCTCAGGAAGTGTTCATGTTCATTTTTATGTTGGTGTATGCCGTTTGCGTTTCAGAAACATATTTTTAAATAAATCATTTTTCTAAAATAGCCTGTAAAATAGTTGATTGCATTTTTATCATTTCCTGCATCACGGTGGTCATAGAAGCCGTAAAAGTCTTTAGTGATTGAACCAAAGTCTGCAATGTGGCTTCAAGGTTGATAAAATATGTGTCGGGCTGTTGAGACTTGGACTTCTGATTCGCGTTTGGTATATTAGTCTTAACCACATTAGCATAAGAAACTTGGTTAGAGCTTGGAACATTTATTTGGGTTGTTGCCTGACCTGCTTGAGGAAAGTTGTTGCTTGAAATGAATTGCGATTGCTGACACGGCTTGGGAGGAGTTAATGATTTATTTGGCATTGAGCGTTTGAAGTGGGTATAAACTGGGCAACCCCTGTAATTAGCAGTATGATTGCCGCCACAATTACTATATTTTTTTGCATTTGTGTTAGTTTTTGATTTGGTGCACTGTGATGTGCCATGGAGATTACCACACACATCACAGACAGTGGGCAATTTACAATATGTCTTAGTGTGGCTATACTAATGGCAGTTCATGCACTGAACGGGTCCTGAGCGCTTATGTGGCTCCTCTACAGTAACTTTCCGGTGTATTTAACATTATATATTGGATGAACCTCATTCTTCTTTAAGGTGACATCTCCAGGTTCTAACTCCACCCGAAACATGGGCTGAGGTATCTTTTCTATGTTTCTGATGTTAAGAACAAAGGGTTTAACCCTGTCTCCTCAAAACTAGTTTTAACGTCATCAGGATCTACGCCAGAATCAATGCCTTTAACAACAACTTGAAGGCCTTTCGCACTTTTAAGCTGATAGGTATAAAAAGCTGTATTGTCTTTCTCCAAGTCGTCCGTCAATTTGCGGTAATCATTTTCATGAATTACCTGAATTTTAATTTCTTTAATATTTCCATGCTGCACAGATGTTACGCTAAAGGTATTTTCACATATTACGGTAATAAGTTTGCTTACCAGTTCCTTAGATGTAGGTTCTCTCAAATAAATTGGAGGAGGTTTAAACGATTTTTTTGAAGTTGTTGGCTCATCCGTTTGACGAATATCAACTCTATTATTATCAGAAAGCTTACCGGGGTCCTCATCTTTAGATATTTTAGACTTTGATGATAATTGGGCAGATTTAGGGCTTCGTTGTCGTTTCACAACAGTGATGTATTTATCCATGCCTACTTGCGTTTTCGGCTTATTGGCGGTAGTTGAACTAGAAGATGTTTTTTCTTCAGATGTGGCAAATACATTTGACGAACACGAACGCGTGCGGTTTCTTTCTCTTGTAGAAAGAAGATTTTCTAACGGTTTTTGTAAAGATTCCTCTTCAGAAATCCAAATGTTTCTACTAGTTGAGCTGAGCTTTTTCTCAGAATTGCATCTGCTAGGTACACTCATGCAGTTTTTTTATTAACAATTTAAAAAAAAAAATTTCACAAAATATTTCTTTTATATAAGATCACTCTTTTTACCTATTACGGTTTTATTTAATTACTTTCCGATCAAAAACTAACACGTCCTCTCACTATCGAAGTCATACAATGAATGAATTGCTTGCAAAAATTTCAGCCAACAGCTTAGCCTTGTCAACCGGGTCGGTGAATGCTTGGTTATTCTTTAAGAGAGTTGGAATTGATGAGCTAGCATTGTTCTTTACTCTCTTAACGAATGACCAAAAGGTCTTACTGCCCGGGGGACCTGTAAGAACCTTGGCGCGAAGACGCTGTTCTTGTAGAAACTTTTCACGCCTAAGTGCCTTGGCACACGAAGATCTTGCCTTATTGCGTAGCAAATCTGTGTCTGGGGTTTTGTTTAAACGCCAGTTACTGAATGCTTCCTCTCCGGATCTGACTGCGTTTTTGCACGTCTGATTAAACCAAGATTTTGCTCTTGGTATAATCGAAATCTGCTTGGAGGGGATGCATGTTTTCATCCCTAGCAAGATTAAATTTTCGACCATTTTGCTGAAGTATTTATGTCGTTATCTAGAAAGCAAAGTTTCCAATTAAAATGCTCGTAAAATTGGTTGAGCTCAGCCCAACGAGCCTTTTCGTAAATAAATGTTGGATCAAAAAGGAGTCAGAAATGCTGCAATGATCTGAATTTCCGAGAGGTGCACTGGCCATGACTTCATGCTTTTCAGGGTGTAAATTCAGGAACAGGTCAAGTGTGTTTGAATGGTGCCCTTCAACGCACGGAATATGCGTTGGCTAATTCACTAATTGCGCTAGGTGGTTGTGCGCAGCGAATAACTCAACATATTGGCCTTCCGGAGTTGTATGACTCGAATGGCGAAGCCAGGATGAGTTGTTAACATTGAAATACCAGCAACAACGATTTCACTTCTCGGACAACTCTCCAGGATCTTCGATATAGAGTCGGAGAGGGAATTAAAGCCAGAAAAGGTAATATCCCTCCCCGCATTTGGACTTCTGTACAGAAACCCGAAATGCAAAAAATGTGACCTGATTTTGAATTTAACCCAAAGACAGGTAAATTCGGCATCATGCATGCCTAATGGCATCCCTCCCTGAGTGAACGCGTGGTTTGCAGCTGGTCTTTTTTTCAATTAAAAAGTTTAACTTAATTTAACGATACGGGAAATAATAAGTTCATATATTTTGCTGAGACTGTGCATTTTAACTACATTTGCAGTTGTAAATAATTTATCACGCTGTAGAATTGTTTTCTTTTGTCCTGGTGCTATCTGTTGGGGTGATTGATGCATTGCTTGCAATATTAAATCGATATACATAAGTTTACAATGCCTGGACCAAAAGTATATAAATGTGGCGAGTGTCAAGTCAATATTGGAAAGACACACAAAAGTGTCCTATGCAGATCATGTGACGCCTGGTTCCATCGTCAATGTGCCAATATTTCGGATGAAATGTTTTCGATGCTACAGGGTACAAGGTCGATTTATTACTCATGCACTAAATGTCAAGCTGAACCAGCACTGGATAAATTATTTCCAGCGGAAGTAGGCCTTCTGAGCAAAAAGATTGATAAATTCATACAAAAAAGTGATAACGACCAATCTCAATCAAGAGGTTATTTTCAGAGGCGGTAGCTGATATTAAATCGGAAATGTCGGCGTTCCGGAAAGATTTGCATGCTGAAATTGCAACATGCCGTGACATTATAGATAAGGTGGACTCATCTACGTCTTCTAAAATATCTCAGCTTGAAGATGAAATCAATGTACTACAAAAAAATTTAACCCGCGGAGACATTATTATAAATGGTTTGCCAGATGGCCTTCCGGATTTGATTGCAGTTGTGATGACGTTATGTCAGCATTATGATGTTGCCGCTACAGCTGGTGATGTTAATTTTACTTGTTATTTGCATAATCGTAAGTCTGTGGTGGTAAAATTCAACAGCATTGTTGTTCGAGATCAGGTAATGGAAAAATATTTTAGAACAAAAACGCTTAACCTGAAGGACTTATAGGCGATCTATGGAAATTTTTGCTTCCCACCGGTACATACTAACCACGAAGTATTTATCATGCCTAGTTAAAATCTCGAAAGGTCCTTCATAGCTCGGCTCCAAAGGTGCCCGCACTCGATCCACTCTAATATATACATATTTGAACGTAGCAAGCGCTGGCTGAATGAAAGATTGACTTAACCCGTGACGAATAGGGTTTGTTGTCGGTAGATTTGAAATTACATTGCGAAGTCTTTGTACAAATTCGGTTTCAGATGTATTGTTTTTTGACGGTATGAAAAAAGCTCCGGGTATGCGTACTGGGGCGCCAAAAACCATTTCCGCTGGGCTAAAACCGATATCACTCTTAATGGTTGAGCGCATACCCAACAAAATCATTGGCAGTGCCGAGGTCCAATCGTTTGTTTCATAACACTTAATTGCGGCCTTTAGTGTCCGGTGCCATCGCTCGATAATGCCATTGGCTTGAGGGTGATAAGGTGTTGTTCGCAGGTGCTTGATGCCCAAAAGCTTTGTTAGTTCCTTGAAAATAGCCGATTCGAACTCCCTTCCCAAATCTGTGGTGATGCGTAGAGGCACGCCAAATACTGTGATCCACCCCTTTAACAATGCAGCTGCAACACTTTCTGCCGTTATGTCCTCCAGTAGTATTGCTATGGGCCACCTCGTGTACCGGTCCATACATGTTAAGCAATACCGAAAGCCGATATTGCTTAACATCGATAATATCTACATTTAAATGTTCGAATCGAGCGTCAACAGGAGCGTAATCACTTATGTCGGATTTGTTGTGACGTTGTAATGGGTGATTTTATAAGAACTATCGGAAATTAAAAAACAAAAAAACACGTAAAATTCAGAAAAATGCATGAAATGTTTATTTGGATCGATAGTTGGGTCGATATAATTTAATGTTTGAAGATTATTTTATGCAAATGTTGGCCGCGGCTGCGCCTCAAATGGTCCATCCGCTTAGTCCAATTTTGGCATACTCTTTCCAACATTTCGGCCGGTATCTCACGAATAATGTTGGCAATGTTGGCTTCCAGTGCGCCAATCGAAGCGGGCTTGTCGCTATAGACATTAGCCTTAACATAGCCCCACAAAAAATAGTCTAGAGGCGTTAAATCGCACGATCTGGGCGGCCAATTGACTGGTCCCAAGCGTGAAATAAACTGTTCACCGAACTCGCCTCTCAATTGGTCCATTGTTTCGCGTGCTGTGTGGCATGTGGCACCGTCTTGTTGAAACCACATGTCATGCAAGTCAAGCTCTTCCATTTTGGGCAAAAAAAAGTTTGTTATCATCGCACGGTAGCACTCACCATTCACAGTAACGTTGTGATTCGCATCATCTTTGAAGAAATACGGCCCAATGATGCCGCCAGCCCATAATCCGCACC
Organism: Thecocarcelia acutangulata; assembly: GCA_914767995.1. Classification (NCBI taxonomy): domain Eukaryota; kingdom Metazoa; phylum Arthropoda; class Insecta; order Diptera; family Tachinidae; genus Thecocarcelia; species Thecocarcelia acutangulata. The sequence goes on from OU612097.1 coordinate 73,037,264, forward strand.
AAACGGTTGTTTTTTGTGAATGCATTGGTAGCTCTTGCAATGCTTCTGGCTGCTCTTCACTCCAAATACGGCAGTTTTGCTTGTTCACGTATCCATTCAACCAGAAATGAGCCTCGTCGCTGAACACAATTCTTCGATAAAAAAGTGGATCTTCATCTAACTTTTCAAGAGCCCATTCACCAAAAATTTGGCGTTGTGGTAGGTCGTTTGGCTTCAATTCTTGCACCAGCTGTATCTTATAAGGCTTCACACCCAAATCCTTCCGCAAAATTTTCCACGTAGTGGAGTAACAGAGGCCCAATTGCTGCGAACGGCGCCGAATCGATAATTCACGGTCATCACCAACACTGGCCGATACGGCTGCGATATTTTCTTCAGTTCGCACTCTACGTAAGCGTGTTGATGGTTTAGTGTCCAACAATGTAAATTTGGTGCGAAATTTTTTTACAATAGCCCGAATAGAAGCCTCAGTAGGTCGATTTAACTGACCATAAAATGGAAGAAGCGCGCGATCAACTTTCTTAACAGAGCACGCATTTTGGTAATAAAATTCAATAATTTGCAAGCGTTGTTCGTTTGTAAGACGATTCATGATTAAATTATAGACCAAACTGAAGATGTTTTACAGTGACACAAGATACAAAACGTGCGTGAGCTGTCAAAACTAGTGTTGCCAAAAAGATAATAGCAAAAAAATCACTCGTTATTTTTGCCTTCTGGCAAGGTACGCAAGCACGAACAAATGCCGTAACCTCTTTTGCCATTGACCGCCATACGTAGTGCTCTGAAACTAATTGCTTTGTTGCCCTTATTCCAGGGTGCGATAGTGAATGCAATTTCTCTATAATCTTTTGACGAAATCCTTTGGGTACATACGGTCTCACTTTGTCATTTTCGACATTTTTTTTTTTTGTCATTCATTTATTTATTGAATCTTCAAAATATGAACTAACAATAAGTATTCAAATCTTAATACTAAATATAAAAGTTATTTAAGTCCAGCCACTGCTAGACAAAAGAGTTTCATTTCGCGCGAATAATATCGGTAGAATCACCTATTTAACGATCTGATGGTGGCCAGTGTATCCCTTCTTCTCAACCGAGAGTGGCCGCCAAAATTAAGTATGTTGCGTGCAAGAGGATTTGGGTGAAGTTCCAGTTTACTGATATACCTTGTGGCATACTTAGAGAACACGTCAGTTACCAGCGGAACACACATATCCTTGTGAATTCGTGAGTTTCTTACGTACCATGGAGCTGCAGTAATCGTACGAAGAATTTGGTTTTGTCGTCTTTGAATTTTTTCAATGTTAGATGTTGAGGCGGTTCCCCATAATTGAACTCCGTAGCACCATATAGGCTTTAAAATTGCGTTATATAACAAAAGTTTGCAGTCCAACTTCAGTGTCGAATTTCTGCCCATAAGCCAATTTAGTTGCGCTGCTTTTAATTTCAACTGAGTGACTTTCGCATCAATGTGAGGCTTCCACGTTAGCCTACGGTCGAGGTAAATACCAAGGTATTTAACTTCATTATGCTGCGGAATAGGTGTATTGTTAATTTGGAGAGCCGAACATGTTTGCTTACGCAGTGTGAATGTAACGTGAGTACATTTTTGTTCATTAACTTTTATTTTCCAAAGTTTCAACCATTTCTCTAATATTGAAATATACTGCTGCAAATTTCGTGAAGCTTCTTGATGGTTTTCATGAACGCTAAAAAAAGCTGTGTCATCTGCAAAAGTTGAAGTATGGATTCCGGATCTCGTTGGCATGTCAGATGCGTAAATTAAATATAGAGTGGGTCCTAGAATGCTACCTTGGGGAACTCCTGCTCCGATTGACTGTGAGAGACTTGTAAAGTCACCTTCTTTGATAACAAATTTCCGGTCGTACAAGTAGCTTTCCAGAAGCTTGTGGGTATTTGCAGGCAAGTTCAAATTTATTTTGTGTATCAGTCCGTCGTGCCACACTTTATCAAAAGCTTGGGAAATGTCGATGAATAGAGCTGAACAGTACTTTTTGTCTTCAAAAGTCTGTCTTATGACATTGACTAGCCTATGGGTTTGTTCTATGGTGTTATGTTTAGCCCGAAAGCCAAATTGATGATCAGGGATACATCCCACATCATTAAGTATTGGAGACAACTTCGCCATTAACAATTTTTCGAACAGTTTTGAAATTGTTGGTAGTAGACTTATTGGTCTATATGACTCTACTTTAGTCGGATCCTTCCCTGGCTTGGGTATCATAGTAATCATAGAGACCTTCCACTCTGCAGGATAATACTCAAAGCGTAAAATAGCGTTAAAAATAAAAAGTAGAACTCTTCTAGCTACACGAGGTAACTGTTCAAGCATTTTACCAGTAATTTGATCTATACCTGGAGCTTTCCTGGGGTTTATGTTATTGATAACGTTTTCGACATCTTGAAAGTTAAGTCTCAAAGACACAGGCTGTCTAACAGCATACGGCGGAAATTCTGCTGCAGCATCCGCTGAATCATTTGTCGTAAAAACATTTCTCAAATGATCAACGTACACCATCCCCTTTTCGGAATCGCTTCGTGCCCAGTCGCCAGTTAAAGTTCGCAAAGGTGGCTTACCTATTACGGGTCTTTTCAGACCTTTTGTCGCTTTCCACAGAGAATAGTCAGATTGCGGAGTACCATCCAAGCTTTCCAAATATGTTTTGAGGGAAGATATTCTCTGTATTTCAAGCAGATTTCTTAGTCGAGTTACACATTCCCGTAGCCTAGTTTTAAGCTGGGGAGACCTGCGAGTTTGCCACTCTCTTCTAACTCTTCTTTTTTCTGACAGGAATTGCTCAATTTCAGCCGAATAAGTTCTATTGTTCTCATTTCTGGATCTTATATGACTAGTGGTAGCATGCTGTACGGCCAGTATGAGGTTTTCAGAAAAATCGTTAATTGACGCATCAATATCCTCAGGTGTTCTCAAGGCGATATTTTCACTACAATGTGTACTCAAAAATTTTTTGTATTTTAGCCAATTAACTCTATTGACGGTCAACGGAGAGCCAATTTCTTGGGGGAACGAAACAGAGATTATAGTGGGTGAGTGATCTGATGACAAATCTAATGAAGGCTCCACTTGCATCCACTCTAAAGGAATATTTTTCGCAACTCCAAAATCTATAACGTCTGGAATCTTTCGGCGGTCTGACGGCCAATAAGTGGGGTGTTCGCTTGAAACCACATCTAAGCTCATTTTGGAAACGGTGTCAAAAAGCACACGGCCTTTCGAGGTAATTAAACGTGATCCCCAAAAAATGTGTTTAGCGTTATAGTCGCCGGCCGCTAAAAATCGAGGACCAAGTGATTTGAAAAAATTTGAATATTGGTTTTCTGTTATTGAAAATCGTGGTAGTGAGTAAATCGAGGATATAACGATTTTTTCATGAAAATAATTAAGGCATATATTTGTAGCTTGGAGATATTCCTCACGTGTCCCGTTCATTAGATAATGCTTAATTCTGGTCTTTATCAAAATTGCCGAACCGCCGCAAGTTCTTCCACGGGGATCTTTTGTGTCATATAATGTGTAGCCATTAATTTTAAAATAACTGTTGGTTGTCAAATGGGTTTCAGCAATCATCATTATATCGATCTGCTTTTCCATAAGGAAGTGCTCAAGTTCATTTTTATGTTGGCGAATGCCGTTTGCGTTCCAGAAACATATTTTTAACCAATTCATTTTGTTAAAATTGCCTGCAAAATGGTGGATTGCATTTTCAGCATTTCCTGCATCATGTTTGTCATGGAAACCGTAAATGTATTTATAGATTGAACAAGAGTCTGCAGAGTTGCCTCAAGATTGCTAAAATGTTGGTCGGAGTTTTGAGGCTTGGGCTCCTGATTTAACTTTGGTTTATCGGATTTTACCACATTCGCATAAGAAGTTTGTTGGGGGTTTTGCACGTGTATATGGCTGGTTGGCTGGTGTACCTGGGGAAAATTGGTTGTAGAAATGGTGTTTGACTGCTGGGGTGGCATATTTAAAATCAATGGCTTATTTGTCATTGACCGCTTAAAATGAGTATAGACAGGGCAACCTCTATAATTTGCAGTGTGGTTACCTCCACAGTTACTGCATTTTTTAACACTTGCGTCGGCCTTTGGCTTATTGCACTGAGTTGTGCCGTGAAGTTCGCCACATACAACACAAACAGCGGGCAACTTACAGTAAGCCTTTGTGTGGCCAAATTCTTGGCAGTTTAGGCACTGAACGGGTCCTGAACGCTTATGTGGCTCTTCAACGGTAACCTTACGATGCGAAAGAAATTTAAGGTTATAAATTGGATGAATTTCACCTTTTTTCAGGACAACATCCCTGGGTTCTAGTTCAACCCTAAACGTGGGTTGAGGGATCTTTTCACGGTTCCTGATATTTACTACGGTTTTTATTTTAAAACCTTTATCTTCCAATCCGGTTTTGACGTCATCAATATCTACGCAAGAGTCAATACCTTTAATAACAACCTGAAGGCCTTTAGCACTTTTAAGTTGATAAGTATAAAAAGATCTTTTCTCTTTTTCCAGAGCGGCAGAAAGTTTTCGGTAATCATTTTCGCAGTTGACTTGGATTTTTGTTTCACTTATTTGTCCGTGCTTCACTGATGTTACGTTGAAGGTGTCTTTACCAATTGCCGAAATAAGTGCTTTTACCAGCTCATTAGATGTAGGTTCTCTCAAGTATATTGGTGGCGGTTTAAATGTTTTTTTTTTGATGTAGTTGGCTCGTCAGTCTGAAGGATAGCAAACCTATTACTATCCGTTGTCGCACAGGTAATATCGCCCTTAGACATTTTTGGTTGCGATGATATTTGCGCGGATTTAGGGCTTCGCTGACGTTTAACCACGGTTACATACCTGTCCATGCCTACTTGTGTTTTTGGCTTATCTGCGATTACTGAACTGGTGGATGGTTGGTCTTCTGTTGTAACAACAATGTTTGGCGAGCACGATCGCTGCGTTTTTTATCTCTTAGAGACAGAAGTTTATCCAATGATTTTTTAAGTGATTCTTCCTCAGAGATCCAGAGGTTTTTTCTAGTGGAGCTAAGCTCCCTCACAGAATTGCATCTAATAGGTACACTCATGCAATTTTTGTTTTTTTATTTATATATTTTTTAATTTAAAAGTATATAAAAATAATTGTCACAAAGTTTTTTTTTTTGTATAAATTCGCTCTTCCACTTATTGCGGTTTTGCAAGGAAACAAAACTTTAGTGTATTAGTTTTTTCCCACTGGGTAGGTAATCTTCACGCACAATAACAACAACAACAATGCACTGCCACCGCACTTGTTTTATTGAAATTGATTTTATTGTTTAGTTAATGAAATGTGAGGAATTTATTTTCCCGTTGTTTTTTAAAATAATTTGTTATTGTTTTTACAATTTAATACAATATATTATTGTTTTTATATGTAAGTTTAAAAATATGTTAGCACAATGATTTTTTGGTTTGTTTTTTTTTTTTGTTCACTTTTTAAAAACACGACCGTGCGGTTGAAGAATCACAGAGTGAATGATTTTCGACATGACAATAAAGCTTTCTGGTAGAATTAGGGACTGTGAGCTTTGTGAGCTTCAGTGAACTATTTGTGTCGTTAAGCAAAGCTTTCAGCTCCTCGTCTTTGCTCTGTTGTTCAGCCATTTCTTCGAAATTTACATCTAAGCTGGTTACCACGTTAATACGAGAAAGTAGATCGGCTATGTTGTTTTCTGATCCGGGTAAATGCCGAATGTCGGTCGTAAACTGGCTAATGAAGTCTAGCTGACGAGCGCGCCGCTGTGATGCCTTTTCACTTTTTTGTCTAAAAGCGAAAGTTATGGGTTTATGGTCCGTGAAGATTGTAAATTCTCTTCCTTCGAGCGAGTATTGGAAGTGCTGTATAGCTTGGTATATCGCAGTAAGCTCCCTATCGTATGCACTATAATTTTTTTGGGTTGCTGTTAACATTTTTGAATAAAACCCAAGTGGCTGGACTTGGTCTCCGATCACTTGATGTAAGACTGCACCCACAGCATCGTCTGAAGCATCTGTTGTTAAGGTTAGAGTGGCGTTCGGTGACATGTAGCTTAAAAGTGTCGCGTTGGCGATGTCGTTTTTGCAGGCGTCGAAAGCCGCAATAGCCTCATTTGACCACTTTATAATACTATTGTCGTTCTTTTTATTGCCTGGTACTAAATCCAGCAATATTTTTTGATTCTCTATTGCGTGAGGTATGAAAGGGCGATAAAAATTCAACATGCCTAAGAACCTTTTAAGGTCTTTTGCAACTTTTGGCTTCCTAAATTTCCGAATTGCGTCTATCTTACTATCAGCTGGAGCCAGACCGTTTGCACTAATGTTATGACCCAAAAATTTAAGCTGGCTTTTGCCGAGCTGACACTTATCAAAATTTACAGACAAATGAGATTGGCGGAGACGTTCTAGTACTATGCGGAGATGTTTCTCATGCTCTTCTCTTGATGCAGATGCAACCAGGATGTCGTCGATGTACGCAAAAACGAAATCCAACCCCTTCAGCACTTCATTAATATGTCGCTGAAACGTCTGAGCGGCATTCCGCAAGCCAAATGTCATAAAACAAAACTCGAATAACCCGAATGGAGTAATTATTGCCGTCTTCGGAATATCACAAGGCTCTACAGGTATTTGGTGGTAGGCCCGCTGTAAGTCGATTGAAGAAAAAATAGTTTTTCCGAACAGTATACTTGTTACGCCACGTAAAAATGGTATCGGATACCTGTCGGGGACGGTGATGTTATTTAGCGAGCGATAATCGCCGCATGGGCGCCAGTCTCCATTTGCCTTCTTTACCAAATGTAGAGGGCTGGCCCAGTTGCTTTTGGAGGGTCTGCATATACCCATACTCATCAGATGCTCGAACTCTTTTTTTGCGGATGGAGCTTGTCACCTGCAAGGCGGCGTGCCCTGGCATATGTGGGAGGTCCCTTTGTTGTAATGTGATGCGTGACCAATGAGTTAGTTGGCCGCTTATCGGTGCAAATAGTAGCGAGGTCTTTGTATTCGCATAGCAATTTGGCATAATTATCGTGTTTGTCATAGGATAGAACCTGTACGTAAAAAGAAGGTGTAGGACGCCCCTCTACTTCCAGCCACGTGGAACGATCAATAAGTTTTCCTCTCTTAACGTCGACTAAGAGGTCATAGCAGTTTAAAAAATCGGAACCTATTATAGGGCATTTAACATTGGCCACCACGAAGGCGCAAGCCCAAGGAAACGTTCATCTTCCTCTCGCCATATGTTATAATAGGTGATCTATTTCGAGATTGCTTCAGTTTTTTGAAATTTTCCGGCTATAAGAGCACGGTTCACGACATTTCGTTGCATTTTCTTTAAAAGTTCTGTGATACCAACAGTGCTCGGATACCTCTGCCGGCTTGCGTCGCCGCACAGAACTTGATCGTGATCTACGTTTATGTCTTGCGTTGTCAATAGAAAGACTACTTATTCGTTGCTCTATTCGATCTAGTGGTCTTTGCACATCAGCATCATTTGTTTGCGGTATTGTTGACACAGCTATATGTTGAAACTCGCCCACCTCCATAATTTTGTCCGCTAACTTTGCTAACTCCGCTAAACTAGAATCAGAAGCTTGCAAAATTGCGCGGACCTGTGCTGGTAAACGCTATAACCATAAAGACTTTAAAAAATCAGCTGTAACCTTGTCTTTGGCCAATGTGCGTAACTCGTTTAAGTTCTGAGTTGGCTTTTTGTCGCCCAGATCGATTTCCGACAACAGCTTTTGAGTTTTTTTTTGTTCGCTTTCGCAATAGCGCTCAACGATGCATTTGCGAAGATTTTCGTACTTGTTGTTTTCTGGTGGATTCAGAATGGCGTCGGAAATTTGTACAAGCACGCTAGACTCAAATTTTTGGTGAATGGGCTCTTGAAAAGTAAGATAAGATCCACTTTTTTATCAAAGAATTGTGTTCAGCGACGAGGTTCATTTCTGGTTGAATGGATACGTGAACAAGCAAAACTGCCGTATTTGGAGTGAAGAGCAGCCAGAAGCATTGCAAGAGCTACCAATGCATCCACAAAAAACAACCGTTTGGTGCGGATTATGGGCTGGCGGCATCATTGGGCCGTATTTCTTCAAAGATGATGCGAATCACAACATTACTGTGAATGGTGAGCGCTACCGTGCGATGATAACAAACTTTTTTTTGCCCAAAATGGAAGAGCTTGACTTGCATGACATGTGGTTTCAACAAGACGGTGCCACATGCCACACAGCACACGAAACAATGGACTAATTGAGAGGTGAGTTCGGTGAACAGTTTATTTCACGCTTGGGACCAGTCAATTGGCCGCCCAGATCGTGCGATTTAACGCCTCTAGACTTTTTTTTGTGGGGCTATGTTAAGGCTAATGTCTATAGCGACAAGCCCGCTTCGATTGACGCACTGGAAGCCAACATTGCCAACATTATTCGTGAGATACCGGCCGAAATGTTGGAAAGAGTATGCCAAAATTGGACTAAGCGGATGGACCATTTGAGCCGCAGCCGCGGCCAACATTTGCATGAAATAATCTTCAAACATTAAATTATATCGACCCAACTATCGATCCAAATAAATATTTCATGCATTTTTCTGAATTTTATGTTTTTTTTTTTTTTAAATTTCCGATAGTTCTTATAAAATCATATAAAATCATATATATATATATATATATATATATATATATATATATATATATATATATATATATATATATATATATATATATATATATATATATATATATATATATATATATATATATATATATATATATATATATATATATATATATATATATATGTATATATATATATATTTTTTTTTTATTCGTGGGGTGAAAAACCATCGAAAGGCACCGGCAGTGATGGTGGTTGCCAGTAGTGCGAGACTTTAACACGCTAAAAAACACCCCTTTGCACTGACCCAGATGCTCCCCGAAAGACTGCCGCAAGGCTTTACGTCTCGGTGATACACCCTACATCTAAACTAAACTACTAAACTACATTGATTCTGCTGCGAGTCTGTTCTAACCTACGAAGTTCCAACAAAACCAATTTTACAAAACGACAGACGTACGTCCAGTTGCACAAAGATTCCAACATGATTGGAACGATACTGCTCGGACTGATGCTACGTCCTAGGACTGTTTCTAAATATTCCCTGTCACCATTAAACCGTGGACAGATGAAGAACACATGCTCAGCATCTTCCAAGACATTACCATCACAACTCGGACAGAACGGAGTACGGTCATGTCCAAAACGGTACAAGTACGACCTAAAACAACCATGCCCAGTTAGAAACTGTGTAATATAGAAGTTTAAATCGCCATGCTTTCTTGATAGCTATGCTCTGATGCCTGGTATCAGTAAGTAGGTCCATCTTCCCTTGTCAGCTGTCGACCATCTTTCTTGCCATTTTCGCAGACACGACTCTCTCAACCCAACCGAGCTGTCCGAAGCGGCCTCTAGCTCGATTGGTATCATGCCGGCAATGACAAAAGCGGCCAGGTCCGATACAGTTCGGAATGCGCTCCATACACGCAAGGCGATCAGCCTATACAAGAGAGATATCAGGTTCACATAAGTAGGATATCTAAGTGAGCCTGACCATGCATATAATATAATGCATATAAGATAATGGCGATGCATATAAGATAATGCTTCTTGCTACACTAGAGAGTAATCTCCTCTGCAGATATTTTGGACCTCTTGTATTCGGCATGGTTCGGCATAGCGCTGTGCACGTTTTTGATGCTTTACTGCCTATGTACTTCAAGTGCTCTTGGAAAGACAGACGAGTGTCAATCATGACCCCAAGGTATTTTAAACATTCCTTGGATTCTATGCTACACGTGCCAATATTTAGCCTGACAGTTCCCTAATTTTCCTACTACTAATCAGAACCGCTTCTGTTTTATGGTCAGCTAGAGTTAGGCCCATTGATCTTAGCCAAGATCTTACGATCTGAATACTGGCGTTTGCAATGGTTTCCACCTCTAGTAACTCTTTCCCTTCGCACACTAACGCTATGTCGTCTGCGAATCCAACTATCTTCACCTTTTCCGGTAGATCCAATCTTAATACTCCGTCGTACATGATGTTCCACAATAGTGGGCCAAGAACTGAACCTTGAGGCACCCCACCAATGATCTTGCGCCTCTTAGTACCTTTATCGGTATCATAAACTACCTCTCTATCCCGGAAATAGTCCCGTACAATTGCTAGTAGATACCCTGCTCCCAGTTTGCCGTATTGAAGGCGTTTTTTACATCTAGGGTTATAACCACACAATACCCTTTTGTTCCATTCCTCCACCTCTTCCCTTGGATAGCTTGAGCAGCGGTTTCTACTACAACTTTGATAGCGTCCACCGCTGACTTTGCTTTCCTGAAGCCAAATTGGTTATCTGATAAACCTAGATTAGCATGTACGCAATCTTCCAATCTTCTGCAGATTATACTCTCCAGAAGTTTTCCACTTGTATCTATCATACAGAGCGGACGATAGGAGGAAGGGTCGTCTAGCGGCTTGTTATCCTTAGGTAACAACACCAATTTCTGCCTCTTCCAGATTGTTGGAAAAGTTCCCTGAATCAAGCATGCGCTTATTACTTTCAGGAAATAATCAGGATGGAGTTTAACAGCCTCCTTCAGTACCATATTTGGGATGCAATCTAAGCCTGGTGCCTTCTTGTCTTTGAATTTTGAGACAGCACCTTCTATCTCGACGACCGTAACCGGAGGAATGTCGAATAATTCAGCTGGATAGCTGTGTTGCCATGTCGAAGCTTCCTGTTGAGGAAAAAGATGGTCTACAATTCCGTTGAGGATATTCTCTTCTCTTGGCGGTGATGGGCCAAGACATTTAAGTTTCCTGGCTACTAGCTTATATGCTAAGCCCCAAGGATTACTATCTATTTCATCACAAGCATCCAGGAAACACCTACGCTTGCTTCTATGAATTGCAATCTTCAATGCCTTTCTTTTATCCCTACACAACTGGTGCTGCGCGTTATTCTCTAACCGACCCCTCGTTCGTGTATACCGCCTTCATTCCACCAATACACTGGAGGCTTATTTGGCGATCTTTTTCGCCTTATCATAACTACATTGCAGGCACTAGTGATATTGCGCACTAATTGCACTGCCATGTCTTCTGCTGAACCAGCCATTTCCATGTTCTCCATGCAGGCTGCGAAGCTATCCTTATCAAAGGTATTTACCTTCCATCCTGTCAAGACACGTGCTTGTACAATAGCACGGGGCTGTGCGTCTTGCACATCTATTATTATAGCGCTATGATCGCTATGTGTATAGATGTCAGATATTCTCCAGTTCACTTGGGTTGCGATACTGGCACTGACGAATGTAATGTCAATTACTGAGCCAGCATCACCCCTTCTGAAGGTGTGTTCAACTCCATTATTGATGAGTACAACACCCAGTACAGAAAAGGCTTCCAAGAGTATTCTTCCTCTTGCGTTTGCTGAGGGACAGCCCCATTCAACAGCCCACGCATTGAAATCACCTGCTATTATTACGGGGGTTCTTCCAACTGCATCCGTTACAATACTGTCAACTATTACCTGAAAGTCTTCTATAGAATACCTAGGGGGTATATAACAGCTGTAAATAGTGATGCCAGATATAACCGCTCGAGCATATACACATTGCGTTGTTATTCTATCGCGTATGGTTAGCGTGCTGGTGTTCCATATTGCCGATGTACCCGTGTTATCGGAAACCCAGTTTACAGATGCCTTGGTCCGATATGGCTCACTTAGAATAGCGACATCTACACTTATATCTCGAACGCTTTGCTTAAGAAGCTCCTGGGCTGCCTGGCAATGGTTGAGATTTAACTGTAATATACGCATTTTGGTGACTTAGGTTCTACTCTACTCCCTAAGTTTCTGTAGAGCTCTTTTATAAAACGGGCAAACTGCACCTCCGGTGACATGGTCACTAGCGGTGTCTGCTCCCTTCTTGCAGAGCAAGCAGGATGGTTTATTGGAACAGGTTCCAATTTTGTGGCCCGTTTTGCCACACCGTAGGCAATTCCCTGAAAGGTCTTGCCCCTTACAGTTCCCTGCTACGTGTCCATAATCCAGACATTTAAAGCATCTTTTTGGTGCTACCTTTTCGCGTATTCGGCAAACCACCCAGCCAATACGTATCTTTGCCATCTCTATAAAGCGGCGAGCTATCAGTGCACTCACGCCAATTGTGGCGGTCTGTGTCCCACCGTATGCTCTCCTTAGCGACTTAACTGCCGTAGGGTGCAAAGCTTTAAATTCGTCAGATATTTTGACGAGAGCTTCATAAATATCCTCCTTAGAGGTTACTTCGTCTATATCCCTAATCTCAAGCCTGACCTCATGAGATAGTGATCTAACCTTAGCAGCATCACCTAGCACCTCTTCTATAGCCGACCTAAATTCGCCTGTATTCTGGTGCGCGGGTCTATTCAGCTCAAACAAAAGTTCACGCTTCCCTGTCTTCCTAATGCTCTTCATATTTTGACCCAGGTTGTTTAGCTTAGGGTCCCTCTTCACCTGTCTGAGAATATCCGCATAGGAAGTATCTCCACAGGTTTTAATCACTATAGCATCTGGTTTAACGGACGCTTTCTTTGTTTTAGCCCTTGGGCCAACCTTAACCCAGCCAGGATCTTTAGCACTTAGATCCGGTGTGCCAGCCAAGTTTAAGTTTATAGCCTTGGGTATAGTGTGCCCACCTACCCTGACTACTTTATTAGGGGTTGTTCCCCTATTCTTTTTAGCTCTGTTACCTTTTGGGCTTCAGTCCTCCCTTCTACGCTTTGGAGTCCCGCCCATCACAGGATTGAGCCTTGGTGGTTCGTCTGTTTGAGTATGTGTACTAGTCTGTGTTTTCTTTGTACTACTAGCACTTCCACTACTCAATTCATCTGAGACCTGCATGTACAATGCCTGTATCTCACGTGACATTGTCACTATTTCCTTATGCACGTTTGAACGTGCCTTTAGGAAAGCTACGAGCTTTGAGATCTTCTCTCCTAGCCTCTGGACGTTATTTTGTCCATTTTCACTATTTTCAACGGTGACTGGCACCGGAACGGTCCTACTCACCGCTGTAGGAGGTGATCTGGTTATCACCGATTTCTTAGCAAAAGGGTTTACAATTTCACCCATGCTCAACTCATTTATACTCTCAGTATTATCATTATTATTATTTTTATTCATTTTCTTTTTCAATTGGGTCCCCGCTTAAAGCTGTAGTCTCCGTTTGCCGCACACTCAATAAAAAGTTTTTTCTTTGCCCAAAACATTCCCGCATTTTCCGGGTTAAGTTAATTTTATTAAAATTTAGTTCACTTTTTGTTGAGTGAATGTGCAGTTATCCTTGTAGTGACCCCGAGGGTGGCTATGTAAGCAGTGAGTTCCTCGCGAGGGTTGACACAAGGCCTTATGAGACTTGTGTACAGAGCCAGGTCGGGAGCTGATTAGGAGTCATCTCAACTAACCCTGCACAGCCAAAAACTATTGGCTACAAACTTTGATCATACTTTAAGCCCCTGCCAGGGTTTTACCGGGACGGAGGTAGCTTCCGCATTAGCCCGTGAGCCATTTTAGCACGATGTCACTCGTGCTTAATCAGGTCACGGAATACGTCAGCTCCCAGCCCATAATCGTCTGCGTCAGGTCGTCATCCAATCCATTATCGCTGTCACACAGTTAGTTCATTCTCAACTTTTGTTGATAACTATTCAGTAGCGCCACGAGAAGGCCGTGTGACAACTTGGTTTGAGCAGGGACAAGGATCGCTAACTGGCTACACCCAATGGGAAGCCAGGGCTTTACCTTGAACGCTCGTACCCACGCCACCATGTATATGTGTGTGTATATATATGTATGTGTATATATGTATGTATATGTATGTGTATGATATGTATATGCATATGGCTATGTATGTGTATATGGGTAAATCCCTGGTGTTGAACGTGAAATTCGTATGTGTTAAAAACCAAAAAGCAAAAAAACCACAAGTACTTTTAGTTTCAATTTAATCTTAAACTGTAACTAATAGCGAACACTGTAATTTGTACTAAAGTTAATAGCAAATGAAGTCTCGAATATAACAAAAACTTTAAAAATAAATAGTGGGTCGAACGTGACAAAAGTGGAAGTAGTTTTCGCGTCCGCACTTAAAATGGAGTATTTCAGCGAAACCTTACGCAATTTCGTCTTGCAATTAATTTAAGAGTTTTACCTAACAATAATGTTACTTTAAAATGTTATGGTTTGACTAAAAAGGCTCGTATTTGTATACCTTGCTTACCTATATATCCGGTCGATACGTGACATGTTGAACGTGACATTTTTTCCACAATAGTTCGAACATTAAAATATTACTATATTTTCTCCAAATTTATTCTTAAAAAAATAGATGTTGGTTATATACTTAAATTATAATATTTTTTTTGTGAATATGCAGTTCTTGCTTCTTTTATTTTATCACCATCATGTGAAAATGAGTGCAGTTTTTGGATACCCAGAATTTTTTTCACTTCTTTCCGTTGGTTAATAAATTGAAGGGAAAAATCTCCTACTTGTTCAGATGAGATATAACAAATCTCTATTCCATGGATATTATGCTGAGCACATTTGAAAAATGAAATAGCATCAGATAGTACAATATTTTCTGATTTGGTAATTTGCCAAACTTTCCTCTTTAGAACTGCTCCAACTTCATCTACCGCACCTTTTCCATGTGAGTAGCAAAGTAGTTCCATTCTATATAACTACAACCAAATTGGCTTATAAAATTGGGCATATGTGATATATAAATTTGTTTTTAAATTGCGAGCTGCGCCCATCCGAAAATAAAAATTTTTTTGAAAATTCATTTATACAAAATCAATTTGCGGGACTAATTCACCAGGCATTAGATTTTCTTTAATTTCATTGAAATATTTTTGTCGGGACCGTTTACAAAAAGAATGCAACTTAAAAGCGGGTAATTGTGTTTCTAATTCACCAAAAAGTTCAGAATATGAACCAATGGTATAAGTTAACGACACACGATTATCGACTTTTCTCCAATGCTGCCATTTTATTTTCTCGTCCATTCTCATTAAATAAGTTATAGGAACTATTTCCAATTTTATGTCCTTTACACAATTTTCACAGCTACTTCTCATGCTATTCTCATTTTTGATATCGCAGCAGACTAATTGCAAAAAGCTCTCAAAATTTTTTGGAATATTAGGAGTTAAAGTTGCACAACTTTCTAGCAGAAACCCAAAGTTAGCATGATATGTGCAAACGCACATATTGTGCGGCATCTAAGTAGTTAATTGTACATAACTTGGTCGTAATATAAAAAATTTCGTTCTCATCGAGAACTTTTAAGTTTTTGTTAAGCTCGTTTGGCAATGATTTTTCAACTTTTTTTCACTACTTTCGCTAATGTTTGTTTACATTTATAAAGCACAGATGAGCTCTTTGTTATTTCCATTTTATTTCGGCTTTTCCTTTTTCTAAAGCGATACTTTTCTCTCTTTGATAAAATAGATTTTATATTATTTTTAGCTAACTCCTTAAATTTTTTTCTTTTCCTTTGCATTCTGTCTTTGTTTTTCAAAAGGTAGCTATTCAATTTTTCCGGGTCTTTCTTCAAATTTTCTCTCCATTTTTTGCACTTTTCTTTATTTTTTTCACTGCAGTTTTTATTCATCTACATACATAAAACATGTGCATACATCATAAAACTTTAGAAGGGATTCATTTTTAAGAAGTAAATTTCACACTTACCGTGTCGAACGTGACCAAGTTCGAACTCATTAAAAATATTTAAAATTTGACTTTTCAGAAATTTACTTTGCTTGGGGTCTTAGTACGTAAAAATCTTTGTTTAAACAACAAATTTGTAAAAACTTCTTCCAGAGGGTATGACACAATGACAATAAATAGTATTTTTCAGGGTCGAATGTGACATTACAAATAGGCAAAAGCCAAATAAAAATTTACCGTTAATTTCATTAATATTTACTTCTTTTTTTATTCTTCTATACATTACTAAACTTTTAAGAGTAATTTTATGGAAGAATTTTTATAATTAATCTTTTCTCTTAAAAAATATTATATAAAAAAAACTTGCAAAAAATTATTGTCAGAAATGAGAAATTGCATTTGTGCAACACAGTAGTCTGATTATTTATCTGATTTGAAAAAATTATGGCTAAATTGATTTAATTAACAAAATTTCAGTATTTCTCTATTACACTGTCGTAAAAAAATTTATTTTTAATAACTTCTAATTTTTTGGCTTCGGTGGACCTTTTTCTGGATTTGCCAATATATGTATATATGTATGTTTTTTTTTATTTTTTATTTTTTATTCGTGGGGTGAAAACCCATCAAAAGGCAGTGATGGTGGTTGCCAGTAGTGCGAGACTTTAACACGCTAAAAAAACACCCCTTCGCACTGACCCAGATGCTCCCCGAGGGACTGCCGCAAGGCTTTACGTCTCGGGGTGGGAAAGGTGATACACCCTACATCTAAACTAAACTTCTAAACTACATTAATTCTGCTGCGAATCTGTTCTAGCCTACGAAGTTCCAACAAAACCAATTTTACAAAACTACAGACGTACGTCCAGTTGCACAAAGATTCCAACATGATTGGAACGATACTGCTCGGACTGATGCTACGTCCTAGGACTGTTTCTAAATATTCCCTATCACTATTAAACCGTGGACAGATGAAGAACACATGCTCAGCATCTTCCAAAACATTACCATCACAACTCGGACAGAACGGAGTACTGTCATGTCCAAAACGGTACAAGTACGACCTAAAACAACCATGCCCAGTTAGAAACTGTGTAATATAGAAGTTTAAATCGCCATGCTTTCTTGATAGCTATGCTCTGATGTCTGGTATCAGTAAGTAGGTCCATCTTCCCTTGTCAGCTGTCGCCCATCTTTCTTGCCATTTTCGCAGACACGATTCTCTCAACCCAACCGGGCTGTCCGAAGCGGCCTCTAGCTCGATCGGTATCATGCCGGCAATGACAAAAGCGGCCAGGTCCGGTACAGTTCGGAATGCGCTACATACACGCAAGGCGATCAGCCCATACAAGGGAGATATCAGGTTCACATAAGTAGGATATCTAAGTGAGCCTGACCATATAGGCGATGCATATAAGATAATGCTTCTTACCACACTAGAGAGTAATCTCCTCTGCAGATATTTTGGACCTCTTGTATTCGGCATGATCCGGCATAGCGCTGTGCATGTTTTTGATGCTTTACTGCCTATGTACTTCAAGTGCTCTTGAAAAGACAGACGAGTGTCAATCATGAACCCAAGGTATTTTAAACATTCCTTGGATTCTATGCTACACGTGCCAATATTTAGCCTGACAGTTTCCCTAATTTTCCCACTACTAATCAGAACCGCTTCCGTTTTATGGTCAGCTAGAGTTAGGCCCATTGATCTTAGCCAAGATCTTACGATCTGAATACTGGCGTTTGCAATGGTTTCCACCTCTAGTAACTCTTTCCCTTCACACACTAACGCTATGTCGTCTGCGAATCCAACTATCTTCACCTTTTCCGGTAGATCCAATCTTAATACTCCGTCGTACATGACGTTCCACAATAGTGGGCCAAGAACTGAACCTTGAGGCACCCCACCAATGATCTTGCGCCTCTTAGTACCTTTATCGGTATCATAAACTAGCTCTCTATCCCGGAAATAGTCCCGTACAATTGCTAGTAGATACCCTGGGATGTCTATACGGACCAAAGCATCAACTATATGCTCCCAGTTTGCCGTATTGAAGGCGTTTTTTACATCTAGGGTTATAACCACACAATACCCTTTTGTTCCATTCCTCCACCTCTTCCCTTGGATAGCTTGAGCAGCGGTTTCTACTACAACTTTGATAGCGTCCACCGCTGACTTTGCTTTCCTGAAGCCAAATTGGTTATCTGATAAACCTAGATTAGCATGTACGCAATCTTCCAATCTTCTGCAGATTATACTCTCCAGAAGTTTTCCACTTGTATCTATCATACAGAGCGGACGATAGGAGGAAGGGTCGTCTAGCGGCTTGTTATCCTTAGGTAACAACACCAATTTCTGCCTCTTCCAGATTGTTGGAAAAGTTCCTTGAATCAAGCATGTATATATGTATGTATATATTTGTAGGTGTATGTATGTATGCATGTATGTGCGCATATGTATGTGTATATGCATGTATGCTAAGGACTAGCTGCTTATATCAGTATTAAGGAGAATTTGTAAAATATTCTTACTGAATTCTATTTCTTTATTTTTTAACATAATGTGTTATTTCATATATTTGTTTTGGTTCCCCTTTGCTATGATGTCTTTAATCTTTGATGTCTTTTGATCAAAACCTCGGTCCGTTGTTTGGTGGTCAGTGCATTGCAAATATTTTTCGGAATCATGGAGATAAATTTAAGGTAGCCCACCTAAATTGTCAGAGCATGAGGCCCGCTGTTAACTCGTCTAAATTTGCTGAAATTAAATCTATTGTTTGTGACTCTCTGGTTGATGCGTTTGCAATTTCCGAAACCTGGCTTAAACCCTATATTTCAACTCGTGCGATAAGTATTGACGGGTATAAGTTTGTGAGAAATGATAGGGAGCATTTGAGGAGTGGGGGTGTAGGTATTTTTATATCGAATAGCCTGAAATATTGAATTGTTTTTAAGTCATCAGTACCGGGATCATGCGAATCTTTGTTTCTAGATATATATTTTGGGGACGTGCATGTTCTTTTTGGTGTGGTGTATCTGCCATATGGGGATCTTCCTACATTCGAAGAGTATCATGTTCAACTTTTTTCTCAATACACACATATTATTGTAATGGGAGATTTCAACTACAACATGTTTCAACACTCCAACTCTGAGAGAATTCGCTCACTATGCTTTAGGCTAAATTTGAATATTATTCATAACTCCATGCCCACACATTTTGATCCAACTCATGGGTCTACCTCGCTAATTGATTTGATGTTGATTAGTGATATTTCGGTTTTCGATTTTTCTGGGAAATTCTGTTGCCCGAATATTTCTCGCTATGCATTAATAATGGGTGATTTTATAAGAACTATCGGAAATTAAAAAAAAAAAACACATAAAATTCAGAAAAATGCATGAAATATTTATTTGGATCGATAGTTGGGTCGATATAATTTAATGTTTGAAGATTATTTCATGCAAATGTTGGCCGCGGCTGCGCCTCAAATGGTCCATCCGCTTAGTCCAATTTTGGCATACTCTTTCCAACATTTCGGCCGGTATCTCACGAATAATGTTGGCAATGTTGGCTTCCAGTACGTCAATCGAAGCGGGCTTGTCGCTATAGACATTAGCCTTAACATAGCCTCACAAAAAATAGTCTAGAGGCGTTAAATCGCACGATCTGGGCGGCCAATTGACTGGTCCCAAGCGTGAAATAAACTGTTCGCCGAACTCGCCTCTCAATTGGTCCATTGTTTCGCGTGCTGTGTGGCATGTGGCACCGTCTTGTTGAAACCACATGTCATGCAAGTCAAGCTCTTCCATTTTGGGCAAAAAAAAGTTTGTTATCATCGCACGGTAGCGCTCACCATTCACAGTAACGTTGTGATTCGCATCATCTTTGAAGAAATACGGCCCAATGATTCCGCCAGCCCATAATCCGCACCAAACGGTTGTTTTTTGTGGATGCATTGGTAGCTCTTGCAATGCTTCTGGCTGCTCTTCACTCCAAATACGGCAGTTTTGCTTGTTCACGTATCCATTCAACCAGAAATGAGCCTCGTCGCTGAACACAATTCTTCGATAAAAAAGTGGATCTTCATCTAACTTTTCAAGAGCCCATTCACCAAAAATTTGGCGTTGTGGTAGGTCGTTTGGCTTCAATTCTTGCACCAGCTGTATCTTATAAGGCTTCACACCCAAATCCTTCCGCAAAATTTTCCACGTAGTGGAGTAACAGAGGCCCAATTGCTGCAAACGGCGCCGAATCGATAATTCACGGTCATCACTAACACTGGCCGATACGGCTGCGATATTTTCTTCAGTTCGCACTCTGCGTAAGCGTGTTGGTGGTTTAATGTCCAACAATGTAAATTTGGTGCGAAATTTTTTTACAATAGCACGAATAGAAGCCTCAGTAGGTCGATTAAACTGACCATAAAATGGAAGAAGCGCGCGATGAACTTTCTTAACAGAGCACGCATTTTGGTAATAAAATTCAATAATTTGCAAGCGTTGTTCGTTTGTAAGACGATTCATGATTAAATTATAGACCAAACTGAAGATGTCTGACAGTGACACAAGATACAAAACGTGCGTGAGCTGTCAAAACTAGTGTTGCCAAAAAAATAATAGCAAAAAAATCACTCGTTATATGGTTGTTTAAAACTAAAAATTGACTCTACTATTGATTGGGAGGACTTATTTACATTTTTGAGGCGATTTGATACTTCGTTGATTTATAACAACATGGATGTTGACACCTTATGTACGAATGTTTACAATCTTCTGTACGGTCTGCTGACTTTTGTCCCTATTGTGAGGAAAAAGGTCAGTAGATGCAATGATAGTTGGATGAAATCTGAGACTATTGTTTTGGCTAGTTCTCTTCGAGATTTGGCGTTTGTTGCTTATAGGAGGCACACATCAATAGCAAATTGGAAAATTTTTTGCAAATACCGAAATAGGGCTAAAACAATTATTCATAATGAGAGACGATCCTAGTACTCAAAATTGTTTAATGATACTGATATGTCTGGTATGTGGAAAATACTTAAGAAACAGGGTAATCTGAGTGAAAATGATTTTAATTGGGCAGGGGATATTAATGATATCAACAAGTATTTTGTTAATTTAGGAAACAGAGATGCCGGGGTTAGCCCCGATTTCGTTAACTTTAACTCCTACAACGCAATGTCTTTTCGAAGGGTGACGATGGAAGAGCTATTAGCTGCCGTGTATGGAGTTAAATCTACCTGCATTGGTATTGATAACATTTCGATTAAATTTATTAAAATAATGTTTCCTCACATCTCTGCTGTTCTGCTGCACCTTTTCAACACAATTCTGATGCAATCAAGGTTTCCGACTGATTGGAAGACAGCCAGAGTAGTGCCAATCCCCAAGAAGAGCATTATAAATAGTTTTGAAGATCTACGTCCTATTTCCATCCTACCCTCCCTCTCTAAGATTTTGGAGCATCTTATTAAAGATCAAATCCTAGAAATGACTTCGGGGATGATTTACGCTTCTCAATATGGTTTTCGAAATGGTCACAATACGACGTTTTTACTATTAAACCTAACTGAAGCTATTAGGGCTGCTGTGAACCGTGATAAAGTTAGTGTTCTTTGTTCAATTGACTTATCTAAGGCATTTAACTCTTTGAATCTTGCGACTATGATTTTAAAGCTTTATCAACAATTTGGGTTTTCTAAATCAGCTTGCCAGCTTATTTATTCGTATCTTTCCGAAAGATGGCAATTCGTTAGTTGGAGAAATTCCGTGTCCAATTCGCTTCCTCTTTATTCGGGTGTACCACAGGGTTCTGTGCTTGGACCCCTTTTATTTATATTATACATCAACGATCTACCGCGATGTGTAAATTCTAATATTTGCAAATCTTTCATTTTTGCTGATGATGTAGCTTTGCTCTTCTCATGTGATAGGGACTTTGGAGATGTTCTTGAAAATAATATAAATTTCTCTATTCAATCCATTTGTGAGTGGACTACTTCAAACTCTCTGACTGTTAACAGGCTCAAAACCAAAGGTATGTTCTTCGGTTCTTCTGACCGTTTTTCTATTGACTTAAATATAAATCTGGATGGGGTGAGAATTGATTTAGTTACTCAAATGAAGTGTTTGGGCATTATTTTGGACAGTAAGTTGAAATATGATGCGCACATTGATATGATATCAAACCGCGTAGTTTTTTTGCTGCGGAAAATGTTTTCTGCAAATATGTATTTACCTCTTACAGTGAAATATAAAGTAGCTCATGCCCTTTTGTTACCTCATGTAACTTACGGTCTTGAGATTTTCTCTGGCACGACATCGGGTAATCTGAATAGGGTATATCGAGTAATTAATATTATTATTCGCTTTGTTTTTAACTTAAAAAGACGAGTTCATATTACCAACTATGTCTCGAGGTTTTTTAGCTGTACTTTACCTAGATTTGTTCACATTCGTTGTATTACTTCCTTTTATAAAATCATTAAAACGGGCCGACCTCAACCGCTTTCTGAATTATTTACATTTACACGCTCTACTAGAAATCCACAAATCAATATACCTAGAATTAATTATTCTAAGTTTGAGAAATCATTTTTGGTAAGAGTTGCTCGGTGTTGGAACTATTTGCCGCATGATTTACGAGTTTTTTCACATTCTAGTAATGTTTTTCGTCTTAAGCTTTACAGACATTTTGGTGTAAATAACGCCTAACTAAACTTTCAGTTATTTGTTTTGCATTTGCCACATAACGGTATCTTTTCATTTTTTCTTTTTTCCGAGTTAATGAGTCATGGCTGGGGAGCCAACAAAACAAAAACAAATGGATGGAATAATATATGGATTAGGTTATAAGTTTATAAATAAGATTGTTTTGTAAATTTCTTATTTTTGTATATACTAATGAATTTTTTGTTTTCTATAAGCATATTCTTATGTAAATATAATTGAAAGCTCAGATTACTTGTACTCTGTAATATGTTATTTTGGCCCCATGGGCTTGTATTACAAATAAATTGAATAATAATAATAATGGTTGCTGGCATTGGAACACAACTTCATTGCGAGCGTAAACTACAAGGCCCTGATGAAAATTAAAAAGGGATAGAAGTTGATGCCCAGGTATGTGGAAATCCTGTGGATCAGCATTCCCAGATACCTGGGTTTTACACAAGGCTAAAATATACGGCCGATGGCGACAAGTGTGGGCATAAACCGAGAAGAAATTCGATCTCAGCCCACTTATGTTACAAAAATCAATTCTAAAGTTTCCTGTCATCGCGATGGCAAGTCGATGAACAAATGTTCGTTTTGCTGAGAAGGCGAGGCTGGAATTAATTGTTGTGTGTTCGACTATACACCATCTAGTGTATATACATTCGATACTATACAGCCAACAGCAATTAATCCGACATCACCAACATCGCAAATATATTTTTATTTTTTATTTAGAAAGGAATGCCAGGAAGAAAGAAACAATGCTTGAAGAAGAGTCATAAAAGCCCTGATCTGGCCATGAAATCATATTTCTGCAAAGGTTTATTATTATATTTATGTGCGTTTTGCGTTATTGTTTAGCTTCAATTGTTGCCGTTTTGTTTGCTGGGTAACTATGGTTTGTTTTGTTTGTTGTTCTTGATTATATTTATATCGCTCCTTTATTGCAACATATCCATAACGCAAAAAAGCTTGTTTCGAGAAAAACCCATTTTAAATTTTTAGTTTCCATACAAGTCTTAGAAAAATTTTTAGAAAATATCTCTTAAAGGAAACAATTTAAAGGCAATTTAAATAAAATTTGGCACAGTATAAAAGGTAGTACTGTTAACAATTCTGCTTTGTTAACTCGAAATGCTTATTTTTTGAGATAAATAAATAAGGAGCGATATGTTCAGCCTGTTTTATTGTTATTGTTTTTAGGTATACATATTTTTGTTATTTAATTTTTGTTTGTTTGTTTTTTTTTGTTTAACTGTATATTGTCATTTAATTTTGATTATTGCACATATGCAGAATTTGCAAAAAAATTCTGTTTATATTTTACTTAGACTTTTTTTTATTGTCTTTTTGCCTCTTTTAATTTGTTATTAACAATTATGACACAAAATAAATTAATCAGTTAAAACACAAAAGCACATAAAATGAAATTTTAAGGAAACACTAGACGGTGTCACACGCGTGTGCACACTACGACGGACAAAACACTACTCTCTCTTTTAAACAACTCATCGTTCATTAGATTTGTACAAGTTTTCTTAAATGCGCTATCGAATAAATAGGCACATATAAAAGATCCTGACGTATCTCCGGGCGAAGATTTCTGGTTAAAATCTCCACCAGTTCTGTTTCAGGTATCTCGCTATTTAGGCGATCAAGTAGAGAGGAAACTGCTTCGAAAAAAGTATCAAAAGTCTCCCCACTACGCATTTTACGATTTCGTACTTCTTCCCTGAGTTCAAAAAATTGAAATCTTTATACTGATATCGAATTGCGGCGCAAAATTCATTCCATTAAATGATTTCCACTTGTTTATGGTATCGCAAATACCAGTCGCGAGCTTTTCCGACTAAAAGTATATGTTGATTTTTACAGATGACTGAAAAGTCATTATTAAAATTATCGGTGGTCATAGAGCGAACTCTGTACAAAAATTCTTCTACCGTCAGCGCATTAGCCGACCCATCAAATTTTAAATTCCAATTTTGAATAACTGAAGTAATTTTATCCGCGCTAATATTGTAATTTTCAATAGGACGAAAGAATTGAGAAATATGATCTGGGTTGTGTGATGTACTAAAACGTGGTACGTTATGGTGCTCACGCGAAGCTAAGTACCGAAGCTGGTTGTTGAGGGCACGAGGCGGATAAATTAACCGGCGGTGACTGTGGTCTCGTTTAGTGTTCACGATCATGACTAGTCGGTGCTAAGTTCAGCTGCTGCAATACAGGAGTAATGCTTGTCTCAATCATTTGGGTCAGTTTGGCTTCCTCCCTATCCAGAGTTCGTGACAATGGTGCATGGGACATATTTCTTGAATTAGGGTACCTATTTCCTATCGGAGTTGAAACATTTAAAGGACAAGTTCCGTTTTCGGGAAGGTTTTGACTGAGATCTAAAAGATTCTGGGCGTTTTCATTATCAAGTTTTTTTTTTGTAACGTTTCTTGTGATATACCGCTTAGGTATTGCACCTTTACTCTTACTGCGAAAGGGGCCATTATTTTTAGGTGATTTGTCCATGCGGGATCTACTGCCCGAATAATAATTCTTTAAATTTCACGGTTCGCAAGGCTTATGGCATTTTGGGCACCCTGCCGATTGCGAAAGTATTTTATCAATGCATAGTTTATGAAAAACATGGTTGCAATTTAATATTGCGAGATCATCATTGCGGTCTAACATCATACTATTGCATATAATGCAATGCGATTCGACAAGACTTTCTTCCTCCGTTGCTAGCGTCTGTTGTCGTAGCAAAGATGGTGCATTAGGAGGTGTGCGTCTTAAAGCCATTCCGTAAGATATATATTGTTTCTCGTAATAAAAAAAAATACCCACCACAAAAAAAGGGTTGTCTTTTATTTAGGGTTTTTGGGTGCGTGTGCTGCAGAATACTTTCTTCTTCAGTCGATTGTAGGTAAATTCTGGACCTTTCTTTCTTTAGGTATGTAAAAAAAAGATTTTTTTTTAGAATTTAATTTTGTTTTTCAATTTCCAAATTACAGGATACAAACGATATACGATATACGAATATTATGATTTTCTTACTTAATGGATGTGATAGCAATAGAAATAAAACTATATACTATTAGGAAAATAAGAAGTATATTGATGAAAAACTACGTGATAAAAATTACTCTGGAATTTATATGCTCACTGTTCGGAAAATATAGCGAGACACACCGGACTTTTGTTTAAATTTTGTTGACTAATATATCTAATTGGTAGGATATAAACTGCTATCTGCTAATTTATATAGTTCCGTATCCAATTTATAAACCGGTAAATAAGTTTTCCATATTTCCTTGCCGTAGACCTTAAAGCTGTTAATAAAAGTATATAACTGCCATCTCATCGCAAAAAGAATATTCATTGAATCTTCGGTCGTTTATTCGAAACTATAAAAACTCATCAAATAACCGAATATCCAGAAGATTATAAAAGTTTATTTACGACTTGCTGCATAGTAGATACTACTATTACAAATTTTTCAAAATTAAAAGTAAACAATGTAGCTAAAATTAAGCTCTTAAGATAAAACCTATCGGGCCCCACGTTGGTCGCCAATTATGTAACGAGCAATTGAAACACCACTTCTGTTGCTCAAGATGACTTTAGAAATATGGTAAATTTTGTTAAATAGATATACAGGTTTTTTCATTTTAGAAATATTACTAATCACGTGTTTGGGAGCCTTCTGACTGCTGGCTAACAGTCTGTTGGGGTGGGTACGTGTCACTTTCTTAATTTCTTTTTCCCATATTTCAAAACGCACTTTAACACATAATATTACATACTACCTGGCCTCGGTTAGAAATTTAAAAGAAGTACAAAACTAACTCGATACTTTCAAAACAAAGGAACTTACTATATGATAGAACACAAAAAAATGTATAAGAATAAATAAATAAATAGACTCCCAAGATGTTGATGGGGTCCGAGCCTCATAACCCTCCCTACCTTCTGTTTTAGCGACTATTGTTTAGCTAAAACCCATTTTCGATTGTTTCACTTCTATCCCCTCCCATCCGTAAGAATGTTGTCAAGAAACTACTCAATCATTTTTCATAAATGTTTATTCAAAATTCAAAGAAAACACCTTAGAATACATTGCTTATGAAGGTAATAATAGTTCCAGGGTTTATCTAAAGTTTAAAGAATTAAAAAAAAAGAACAAAAATCTTATATTATTAATTTTTTTATTTTCAGTTTTAGTTTGCCTCAAAAACAAAAATACTACTAAATATCATCTATTTATGTCAAGTCGTTGTGCAGCTTCGATAGTGAACGGACGTGTTTGTTTTTGATCGGAAAGTAAAAAAATAAAACGAGAATAAGTAAAACCGTAACAGGTGAACAGAGCGAATTTATTTAAAAGAAAAACTTTGTGATCTTTTTTTTTAATACCGTTTTAAATTGCAAATAAAAATATAGAAACAATTAATTGCATGAGTGTACCTATCAGATGCAATTCTGAAAAAGAGCTTAGCTCCGGTAGAAAAAATCTTTGGATTTCTGAGGAAGAATCTATGAAAAAATCATTGGAAAATCTCCTCTTTAAGAGATAGGAAATGTCCGAGATCGTGTTCGCCTAATATTGTTGTTACAACTGAAGACAAAACATCTTCCAGTTTAATTATGGGTGATAAGCCGAAAACACGAGTAGGCATGGACAGGTACATAGCCGTGGTTAAAAGGCAGCGAATCCCCAAATCAGCTCAAATATTATCTCAACCGAAAATTTCTAAAGATGATAATAGGACTTCGGCAACGGATAGCAATAGATTTGCTATACTTCAAACAGATGAGCCAACAACATCCAAAAAACATTTAAACCGCCACCAATTTATTTAAGAAAGCCTACTTCTAGTGAGGTAGTGAAGCGACTTATTACGGTCATCGGCAAAGACACCTTCAACGTTACATCAGTAAAGCATTAATACCGAAAGTTGTCTGACGTTCTGGAGAAGAAGAAAATATTTTTTTACACTTATTCAACTTAGAAGTGCTAAAGGCCTTCACGTAGTTATTAAAGGTGTTGACCCTTGTGTAGATACGGATGGCATTAAGACTGGACTGGAGTTGAACTAGAACTCAGGGATATTGTCCTAAAAAAAGGTGAAATTCATCCAATTTATAACCGTTGAGGAGCTGCACAAGCGAACTGCAGTAATCGTGCGAAGATTTTTGTTTTGTCGCCTTTGAATTTTTTCAATGTTTGACGTTGAGACGGTGTCCTATAATTGAATTCCATATAGGATTTAAAATTGCGTTGTATAACAAAAGTTGACTTCATTGTGCTGCGGAATAAGTAAGTTGTTAATTTTGATAGGCGATGTTTGTTTATGTAGTGTGAATGTAACACGATTTGGCCAAATGATATCACAAAACAATACATACGCAGTGATTTGCAAATACAGAGAATAATAGACAACTCTTGCATGCGCTATACTACGTCATGTAACGGGAAATCATGCGCATGGTGTAATCTGTAGTTTTATTATTCTGGGAGGTCGGTGCTACATTTTACTCTTCTGGATTGAGGCAAATGAAGTGGTGAAGCCTTTCGTGAAATTTTGGCTCTTATAAAAAATTTGGCTTTAATGAGTCGCTGTTTTCTTTTTTTTCTCCAAACCATAGAAAATGATCGTGTTTAATACATCCGATGTCGCTACTAAGAAACTTAATATAATACCCACATATCTCATAGCTATACATATGTAAATGTATGTTTTATTCGACCTTCCAGATTTATATCAAATAACGATGGCATATGCCTATTGGAAATCTGGGAAAACAGACGATAATGCCGTTTTTGATTTATTTTTTCGCACAAATCCATTCCATGGAGAATTTACTATATTTGCTGGTCTCGATGAATGCATGAAATTTTTAGATAGTTTTAATTACAGTGAAAGTGGTAAGAAACAAATTTGAAACAAATTTGGTTAAAAAAATGTTAAAAATTATTTTACTCTTTAAGATATTGAATATCTACGTCAAACTTTGCCCGAGGGTACAGAAAACGATTTTTTCGTGTATCTGGGAAATTTGACAGCAAAAGATGTCACACTATATGCTATTGACGAAGGTACTGTGGCATTTCCGCGGGTACCAATAATCAAAGTCGAAGGACCGTTAATAATAGTACAATTGTTGGAAACAACTCTTCTCACTCTAGTTAATTACGCAAGGTGAGTTTGAAATGCAAAGACCAATTTAATATACTGAAATTTCTGAATTTTGTTTTTACTCGTTTTCAGCTTAATGGCCACGAATGCTGCTCGTTACCGCATGGTTGCTGGTAAACATGTAAATCTGCTAGAATTCGGCTTACGACGAGCTCAGGGTCCTGATGGCGGTCTATCCGCTTCTAAATATTCCTATATTGGTAAGTAGAACATTTCAATCCATATTTCTTCTTTTGCCAACCTTTCAAATAAATATTATCGTGCTGTTCATAGAACACAGACGAGCAACTCGTCTAGAAAATTTGTATGCAAGTTACTCAATTTTTTGAGTGTTCTGTGAACAGAACATGTGTTGTTTTTACAACAAAAATTTGGGAGCTGTTTGTAATATTTTCATAGACATCACTCAAAAAAATTTAGTACTTTTCATACTAAATTTCTTGGCAAGTCTCTTGCTTGCGATGCGGAAACATCACATTAATGTTGAAAATCAAATCATGAAGATAAAACCTTTCCAATATGTTATTAATTTCGTAAAAGTAAAACAACCAAAATTGAAATTCAGAAAAAAGCTTCTTACTTGAACCGCATCCATATTATGATTTATGTGATGTTTCCACAACATAAGCCAGCAAGTTGTCTGAAAATTTTGTATTGAAATCGCTTTAAAAATTTCATATAATTTTTCATATAAAATTTCTAGACAAGTAGCTTGTTTGTTTTGTGGAAACAGCTATGACTTTAATGTGGAAACATTAAAGTCATAGCTATTGTAGTGTAATCATGTCGTTCAGTTGGTCAGATTACAATATGCTCAGCAATACTTGTTTGTCATGTTACACTATGCACAGCAATTTTTTTTTTAATATTACTCAATACTAGATGACTAAAATAATTTTTATAAGTAGTTAGGTTAGGTTAGGTAGGCAGCCTAGATTCTCCAGCTCACTTGGGTCCTAAAGATCGTTCCCTTTGATTGCCTGAAAAGAGAAGAGTAGAGGTGAAAAATAGAAGTAAGAGTGATATAATGAAAGGGGGGACACGAGAGGGTAGGAAAGGAGGGAAACCGCTTAATGTGGCATTACATTATGGTGATGCTCCAATGCCGGGCATGTTCCGAGGAAATGAAGGAATGTCTCTTCCTCTTGGCAACTTCTGCAGAAGTAATTATAAGGTAAGCCTAATCTCCTGGCATGGTTCTCAAACGGGTAATGTCCAGTGGTGACTGCTACAGTGACTCTCAGGTGAGGTCTGGGCAGTTTTAATAGATCCCTCGTTCTCTTAGAGTCTGTGCGCCATTTTTCTTGGGCACGTTCCCGCGTGTGGAGTTTTATTCTTTTCCAACACGCTGATAAGGATTGTCCCCAAAAGCGATCTATATCCCTATCCTCTAGAGTTGTTCCTTTTTTGGCTAGGTCATCACCGGTGATGTTATTGCCGTTGTTAGACTCGTGTTCATGTACCCATTTTAGGGTTAGGTTAGAGTGTATCGCCATCTTGTTTAAAGATGTCTGTCATTCTTGGACCAGATTGGAGTTAGTGTATATTCCAATCAGGGAGTTGATGGAGGCTTTGCTGTTCGTTACTATCATGTCAGCCATCTGGCCGCTTTATTTGTAGCCGATATTTTAGCTTGAAGATCACTACATCCGTCTGGTAGTCTGATCGGTATTTTAGTGTTGAATTCTTCTATGTAAATGCCTCTCCCAACCCTTTTCCCTTTCTGGATCCATCCGTGTAAACATACAACAAGATTTTAAGGGAGTTTCCTCGACTTGGTTGCCGAAGCTCCTTGAGAGGAATAGTTTTGGAAAGCAGTAGTCAATTAGATCGGGGACTAGGGCCTTCTCAATCTCAAGTGTATTGGCGTGTCCCGACGGCCTGTGGGTCCATGCTCCTATCGCGTTCAACCTTATCACGGCTTTTAGTGCTATCTGCCTGGCTTCCAAGTCACATGGCATCCAGCTCATAAGTGCAAGAAGTGCTTTAGTTGGCGTTGTCTTCATGGCTCCTGTGGTCAGTATTGCCTTGGTTCAACTGACTTTTAATTTGCAGTCTGTTGGTTGCGGGGTCCAGTGATTTCCTCCATACTGATACACTATTGAAAATTATTGGTTTTATAACCATTTCATAAATCACACAACTCCTTTTAGTTGTATGCGCCATGTTGAGCCTATTGCTTTTTTACATAGATAGATGGCTGTTGTAGCCATGGTTACTCTAGCCTGGATATTCACTTTCCATGATATTTTGCTGTCTATATTGACGCCTAAGTGTTTAGCCTTATTCGATAAGATAAAGGGCCAAATAAACGACGCAAACTGCTTTCCAAACACACGCTTTCCGCTTGCGCCCAAACCATACAAATACAACACATGCAATTGTAATTTAATGACACATACAAATGCAAGATACAAATTGTTTTATTCTCTATTTCATGATATTATTCTGTTTTTTTAATTTACACAATAAAAGTAAACTTTTACGCCATTATAAACATAATTACAAGAACACATTTTCTTGATTCACTCTGCAAAAATTTCATTGAAATGACAAAATTTACACACACACACTCACAATGTTTGCACGAAAATCAAATTTTTTTGACATGCTTCAAATATTTGTACAACCTAGTAAACACCCCCACAAACGAACAGAAATGTTTGCACGAACCTAAAATGTTGAAATGTTTGGCAAGCAGCTTGTGTGGTTTATTTGGCCCTTAAGTGTGATGTTATCCATGTGAAATGTGAAATTTTGTATTATGTGTGGAATTTTGTACTAAAAAGTACGATTTCCGTTATAGCTGGATTGGTTCTTAGTCCGCATTGTACACTCCATTGACTTTGTATCTTTAGAGCGTATTCGAACTGCTCAGTTACGGTGTCTAAATGGGTTCCAGAGACTGCAATCGCTACGTCATCGGCATAGGTACAGCATTCCACAAAAGTAGTACATAAACTAGAATAATTTATATATAAAATCAGATTAATAAGAACAACTAAACCACCACTTGTTGCCTGTGTCTTGAATCTCAACTCTGTTGGCAGTTCTTTTGAACGCCTATGCTTTAAGCTGCTCTCCTCGACAGCTTCATAAAAATAAACGAGACAGACAATAAAAATTAATTAATCCTATTTCAATTTGTATATTACACTATTTGTATTTTATTTTGAAGTTTCTACCAAAATCATTTTATATTTATATGAATACTTAAATATAAAAAATATTTAAGTACTCATTGTACGGAAAATATATCTCTGAGAACTCCAGAAGATATTGATGAGTCAATTAATGACTTTTCCCAAAATATTATAAAAGCCCTGCAACATGCTACCACTACAAATTTTAGAAATATGAGTAGCAGACCTCCCGTACCCTTTAGACTTCGTTTTCAAGATATCGAGCGTGCTATTAGTAATTTAAACTCCAGAAAATCTCCAGGTATTGACAAATTACCAACAAAATGCTTGTGCAGTTACCCCGAGTAGCTAAAAGAATCGTCCTTTTTATTTGTAATGCTATTTTACGTCTCGAGTATTTTCCCACTGAGTGGAAGGTGTCTGTCATTACTATGATACCCAAACCAGGAAAGTATCCTACAAAAGTTGAGTCATATAGGCCGATAAGTCTATTGCCAACAATTTCAAAACTGTTCGAGAAATTTATAATGACGAAGTTGACCCCAATCTTGAATGAAGTAGGATGTATTCCTAACCATCAATTCGGTTTTAGGGCTAAGCACAGCACCACAGAACAGACACACAGGCTGGTGAATGTTATCAGATACGCGTTCGAAGATAACAAATATTGCTCAGCTCTATTCATTGACGTTTCCAAAGCTTTTGACAAAGTGTGGCACGAAGGCTTAACTCATAAAATAAAATTAAACTTGCCTGCAAACACGCACAAGCTGTTAGAGAGCTACTTATATGACCGGAAATTCGTCGTTAAGGAAGGTGATTTCAAAAGCTCGGCTCAGCCAATCGAAGCTGGAGTTCCCCAGGGTAGCATATTGGGTCCAACTTTATATTTGATGTATGCTTCAGACATGCCAACGAGCTGCAAAATTCACACTTCAACTTTTGCAGATGATACAGCATTCATCAGTGTCCATGAAGACTATAAATTAGCATCACGAAATTTGGAAGAACATATTCTTATATTGGAGAAATGTATGGTAATGCCCCTAAAAGTATTTTAAAGAAAATTAAAATCATTATCAATGCGAGCATTCGATGTGCGCTGAGTGCACTTAGAACAGCTCCCATTGGCAACATCATGTTTGAAGCTAACATGCCTAATATAGAACATTTTTATGAACTTGAGCTGCATAAACTCAGCAAATCAATAATGAATAGTTATAGTAGTCCATTGGAAAAAAACATAGTAAGTTGCATTAAAAGTAAGAAAATTCCCAAAATTAAATCTGCTCTTCACAGAGCAACGAAAATAATGTTAAAGCACAATCTTCCAAATAGAATACTCAAACCATGCAAACCAACTCTTCCCACTTTGAGATTAAATCCAGTGTGCATAGATTCTTCACTGTCAATGTATATGAAAGAATATACTTCGTTGCAACAATATAATTTATTGTTTCATGAACTTAAGGAAAAGTATAAGAATAGAACTTTTATATATACGGACGGGTCTAAAACAAATGAAACTGTATCTTATGCGGTTACTTCAGAAGACAGAGTGATTTCTACCTCCGTACTTCCTAGTTACAGTTCAATATTTTCTGCAGAAATAATAGCTATTTACAAAGCTATTAATATCTGTGTAAAACAAGGGGAATACGCTATTTGTACCGACTCATTATCATCAATACAAGCTATTGCCAACATCAATAACAACAACTTCTATGCAAACAGTATAAGAAATTCTCTTATTGAACATTTTCCAAAATATGTTATCATTTGGATACCCGGGCATTCTGGTATAAATGGTAATGAGTTTGCGGACTACACTGCCAAACAAGCAACTAATACTCCATTAATAGGAACCGTCAACAGACATCTTTCAGACTTGAAAGAAAACGCGAAGAGAGAAACTTCCAAGCACATTCTAAATGTAATATGGAGGGAAACAAACGGCTGGTATAAGGCAATGAATATCAAAAAGAATAATATTGTCACATGGGTAACAAAAGTCAATAATATTAATCGCCGGGATATGTCAAAATTTATAAGACTCCGATTAGGTCATACTTCAATTACCCAAAAGCATATAATGGAAAAAGTAAATCCTCCTATCTGTGACTGTGACAATATTAGTCCCCTCACCATATCTCATATACTGTTACACTGCCATAAATTCCAACAATACAGAAACAACATATTTTTAAACAAGAGCCCTCTAACTCTTCTAGCAACACCATCTGATCAATCAATCAGACAAATTTTGCAATTCCTTAAAATGAGCAAACTATATAACGAAGTATAAAAAAAGTATATATATTTATGCTGCAAGTACTTACAATAGTTATGTATTTATGTAATTGAATTATACATTATACGATAATATACAATGTACTTATATATCCAAATATATTTAAGTTTAAAATGAATAGTCATAACTTAGTTAAGCTTAAGGCCTAGTCGCTATAGCTTTTGATATTATTTAGTATTTACATTAATGTACTTACTAAACTGTAAATAAATAAATAAATAAATTGGAGAAATGGCTGAAACTTTGGAAAATCAAAGTAATTGAACAAAAATATAACCATGTTACATTCTACGTAGAAAAACCTGTTTGGCTATTAAAATCAACAACCATATTGTTCCGCAACATGGTGAAGTCAAATACCTTGGTATTCTTCTCGACCGTAGGCTCACGTGGAAGTCTCACATTGACACGAAAGTCACTCAGATAAAATTAAAAGCGGTGCAACTTAATTGGCTCATCGGCAGAAATTCTACCTTGAAGTTAGATTGCAAACTTTTGTTGTATAACGCAATTCTAAAGCCAATATGGGGCTATGGAATTCAATTGTGGGGTACCGCCTCTGCATCCAACATTGAGAAAATTCAAAAGAGTCAGAATAAAATTCTCCATACAATTACTGCAGCTCCATGGTATGTTAAAAACTCTCGAATTCACATAGATCTAGGTGTACCATTAGTGAAAGATGAATTTTCAAAATACGCGATGAGGTACATTAACAGACTGGAGTCTCACCCGAATCCTCTCGCACGTAGCATCCTTAACTTTGGCGACTACACTCGACTGAGAAGGATGGACACCCTTGCAACCATCAGAGCGTTGGAAAGGTGACTTACCAAAAAAAAAAAAAAAAAAAAAAAAAAAAAAAAAAAAAAAAAAAAAAAAAAAAAAACACGCAAGAAGCAACTTTTGGTCTAGCATTGGCTGGACCTAAGTAAAAAAAAAATTTCAATATAAATTAATTTTTTTCTATATTAATTAATTAATTTTTAGTTTTAAGATTTGCATACTTATTTTTAGTTTTACAATACAATAAATAATTAAATTGTTAAAAAAAAAAAATTATATTCGCATGAAGATTTTTCAGACGTCGTTCTTTTTGATTGTCGTTGTAAAGAATCGAGTGTCTCTATTTAAATCTTCTATGACCATGAAATCATGGTACATGGTGGCATTAGGAATTGTATTATATAATATTTTGCTTCTGTACAAATCCCGGCCATATAAAACCAGTTTACAACATAGAAGAATATGAAGAAATAAAAGTGTATATAAAGAAAATGAGCAAAGAAAATTAATGTAATTGTGTATAATTGTTTTCAACCCATTTTAAGCAATTAAAACATTTTTCAAAACTTTTTTTTGTGTTCCTTTTGCACTTTTTCAAACTGTTTAAAATCTTGATATTTTTTTTACTTTACTTTGTGTAAACATAAGCAACTTTTGACACCCTCAAGCAAGGCGAATTCATACCAGGGACCAGATTCCGCAACTATGAACTTTTTTTACCAGTGAACACTAAAAATAAAATTCACTGACAGACACAGTGTTCACTTTTCATTAAAAAGCGATTTCGTAAAAAACAATGAATTTTCTTGCGCTGAATGTGTTTCTTTAGGCTGAATGATATGCTGTTTTGTCAAATTAACTGTGTCACACAAGTTGTTGAATAGATAATTTTAATATACATACATAATCTTTTTGTTTATTTTTTTCAAGTTCAAAATATTTTGCAAAAAACTAAAATTCACCGAAGATTTTTGAGTGAAAAAATTATTATTAAGTGTACACTTTAAATGTCAAATCATTAATCATTCTCACCATTGCGGGCGTGAACACTGAAATTGGTGAATATTTCAAAATTCATCGTTGCGGAATTTGGCCCCAGGTATATGCAAAAGCAATAAATACAACTCTACAAAAAATAAATCTTTTTCAAATGTCAAGGAAGAAATAAAAACACAAAAAAAAGAAATTCCAAAAAAATATAACAAAAAAAAAATGTACAAGAAAAGACAAACTTTTAATTATTTCGTCAAACTTTTAATTACTTCGTGAAAATTAAAGTCTCAAATCATAAAGCTTGGAAAGCTAAAAATGGTCAGACAGATTGGGGAGGATTCCGGATGGCGCTCAAGATACAATACATAATTTAAAAAATAGTTAAAATTTTTTTTTCCAAATTTCTTTAAAAAAAAAAATTACAATAAAAGAAAAACTTAATTACTTCGTGAAACTTTTAATTATTTCGTGAAAATGAAAGTCTCAGATCATAGAGCATGAAAAGGTGAAAATGGCCTGTCAGATTAGAGAGGATTCTCGATAATTTCTGGCGCTCAAAATATATACAATACATAAATAAAAAAAAATGTAATTTTTTTTTCAAATTTGTTTTTATTATGCCATTGGCACCTGAAACAGATTAAAATGAAAAAAAAAGTTATCAGCTGCGCTGTCAATTCACCTGTTATGAATTCGCCTTGCCCTTAAGTATATGAAGCAAATATTTTCACCTACGATAGTCATGCCACCTAGTTAATTGTACCATGCATGAAATATTTTTGCAAATAAGAAAACAAGAAATTAGTGTAAAAGGAAGCATGCAAAGCAGAAAACATAATTTTCCTTCGTTATCACAATTTTCCAATACAAAGAAAAACATGCCTTTTGGACTCTAGCTTTAAAATCATCGTATAAAAGCCGTCAAGTACATTGGTATGTATCTATCTACGTCCTTACTAATACAGTCAAATCCCGATAATTCTTAATCGTACGAATTATTGGGGTTTTCGATTTAGCGAGGTTTCGATTCAACGGGGTTAAAATAAAATAAATACGAATTAACGGGGGTTTTCAATTTCTTTACTAAAACTAAAAAAAAAATATTAAATATTATATGTATTAAATAAAATACAAAATAATTAAAATAAAATTGCAAATTCATTTAATTAGCGTAAAATACGTGTAATTTTAATATCAAACAAAAAATAGTAATGGGCCATTAATCCGAATGTTAGACTGCCGGGACTGCGTAAACGCTTTAGCTTACTGCTTGAAGATTTTTGCATAATAAATTCTCTGTTTTGAAGGATTGAAGTAAAAGTTGATGGAGCAATTTCAAATCGGTTAGCAACAACATCTATTTTGTTCTCTCCATTGTCAATGGCTGCAATTTTTTGTTTGTTTTTGTAATACCGACAGAGTTTAATGCGTGCGCTTTGACATTTTTCTTTATTGTTCATGTAACAAACTGATCTTAAGAAAACAAATACGAACACACCCAAGCTAAAACCCACGGAAAAAAATAGCGGTAAACAAAAATCATTCTTTCCATGTTTCTGTTGTTTTATTACGAATTATAAGTAGTAGTTAGCAAACAATTACGATTTATAAGAGGTAAAGAGGATTTTATTTGGAAAAAAAATTACGAATTATCGAGAGAACCAAAATGAATGGAAATTTTACGAATTATCGAGATTTTTTCAAAGGACCGACAGTTTATTACGAATTATCGGGAATTACGATTTATAGGGGTACGAATTATCGGGATTTGACTGTATTATAAATGTGAAAGTAACTCTGTCGGTCTATTACCTTTCCACGTCTTAGCCGCTGAAATTCGGTATGCAGATGCGTTGAAGTTGGAGAATTAACATAGGAGAATTTTTGTTCTGAAAGTTACCGCACAAAGAAGCAAAATGACCGTTCAGAAGAAAAAATTTTTAATTAATTCTCCAACTTATGAACCAATTTTTACTTTATAATGAAATATGAGCACATATTATATTAAAACGAATAGATCGACAGTGCCGGAATAGCAAAAGCTTACATACATACATTTGTTATTGTACGAATTTAACTGCATTAATTCTAATCGAATTTTGGATGCCTTGATTAAGGAAAAAAGTTGTTTATTATACCCTTCACAAAAATGTAAAGGGTATATATAAGTTTGTGATTCCGTTTGTAATTTCTACAGTTTTTTCCTGCGACCCTATAAAGTATATATATTCTGAATCAGAATTAATAAAAAAGTCGATTAAGCGATGTCCTTCTGTCCGTCTGTCCGCTGTTGAAATACCGTTTCTGAGAAAACCATTAGACTTAGAAACTTTTTTCTTTCACCATTCTTTTACCCCATCGATTCATGGTTTTGCTATTGAAATTCAGTAATATCGGTCCACGTATAGCTGAGATATATTCAAAATTCCGAAAAAGCCATTTTTTTTGCAGTTTTGTATGAAAATTTTTGAAAACAAAAGTTGTTCGTTTTGCTTCAAACTTCACACACTTAATAAGCATGGTGACTTAAAGGCAAAAAATTTTTTTTTCAGATATCGGTCCATATATACCCGAGATATAGCCCAAATCGGATTTTTAATGAAAATGTCGCATAGGCGAACTTAAACAACTTTTTTGTGCTCAAAAGCAGTTCTGGTAATGAAATAGGGTCATATAAATATGAAAAATGAAAATTTTCGATATCGGTCCATATATACCCGAGATATAGCCTAAACTGCGGTTTTAATGAAAATGTCGCGTAAGTGAACTTAAACATATTTTTTTGCTTAAAAACAGTTCTGGTAATGAAATAGGGTCATATAAATATGAAAAATGAAAATTTTCGATGTCGGTCCATATATACCCGAGATATAGCCTAGACCGGGCTTTACATAAAACTGTCGCGTAAGCAAACTAAAACAACATTTTTGTGCTCAAAAGCAGTTCTAGTAATGAAATGAAGTTATATAAATATGAAAATTTCCAATATCGGTCCATATATACCCGAGATATAGCCTAGAACGGGTTTTTCATGAAAATGCCGCGTCAGCGAAATTAAACAACTTTTTTTGCTTAAAAGCGGTTCTGGTAATAAAATAAGGTTATATAAATATGAAAAATGAAAATTTCCGATATCGGTCCATATATACCGCAGATATAGCCTGGAACGTGGTTTTCATGAAAATGAAGCGTAAGCGAACTTAAACAACTTTTTTTGCTTAAAAGCAGTTCTGGTAATCAAATAAGGTTATATAAGTATGGAAAATGAAAATTTCCGATATCGGTCCATATATACCCGAGATATAGCGCAAACCGGGTTTTTGATGAAAATGTCGCGTAAGCGAACTTTAACAACTTTTTTTGATTAAAAACAGTTCTTGTAATAAGATGAGGTTATATAACTGTGGAAGATAAAAATTTCCGATATCGGTCCATATATACCCGAGATATAGCCTAAACCGGGGTTTTCATGAAAATGCCGCGTAAGCGAACTTAAACAATTTTTTCGGTTTAAAGCAGTTCTGGTAATAAAATAAGGTGATATAAATATGGAAAATGAAAGTTTTCGATATCGGTTCATATATACCCGAGATATAGCCTAAACCGGGTTTTTCATGAATACGCGGCGTAAGCGAACTAAAGCAACTTTTTTTTTGCTTAAAAGCAGTTCTAATAGTAAAATAAGGTTATATAGGTATGGCAAATGAAAATTTCCGATATCGGTCCATATATACCCGAGATGTAGCCCAAACCGGGTTTTTCATGAAAATGTCGCGTAAGCGAACTTAAACAACTTTTTTCACCTTAAAGCAGTTCTGGTAATAAAATAAGAATATATAAATATGGAAAATGAAAATATGCGACATCGGTCCATATATACTCGAGATATAGCCTGAACCGATTTTTCCAATAACATTTTTTTTTTTGCTGAAAAGCAGTTCTTGTTATAAAAGAAGGTTACGAAAATAGAGAAAATTAAAATTTCCGATATCGGTCCATATATTCCCGAGATATAGCCTAAACCGGGTTTTTCATGAAAATGTCGCGTAAGCGAACTTAAACAATTTGTTGTGCTCAAAAGCAGTTCTGGTAATGAAATAAGGTTATATAAATATGGAAAATTAAAATTTTCAATATCGGTCCATATATACCCTGAACCGATTTTTTCATTAAAAAAATTTTTTTTTTTTTTTGCTGAAGAGCAATTCTTGTTATAAAAGAAGGTTACTAAAATACAGAAAATAGAAAATTCCGATATCGGTTCATATATAACCGAGCATATTCAGGCCACATTTTTAATATACTATACATATTCGTGACTATCGTGAAGGGTATTTTAGATTCGGCCCAGCCGAATATACTACACTCTTATTGGTTTTTGTGTAATTTTAAGTTTTAATTAAATAATGTAAATAAATAGAATAAAATTTAATATTTGTATGTGGAATTTTTTTCAAGCATTCAATTTTTTACGTGCGAGAAAACTAATGCCTATTGTAAACACTATGTAAGAAGCATCATGTATATGTATACATATATCTCTGACATTATTTTGACGTGTTTTAGTGTTATTTTTCACACATTTCGGAAATATATTAATTTGATGAAAAAGCCTATAAAAGATCTTTTCGTATAATCATTCATTTATGTGAACTTAGGCACTTTTTGCTAGAAAAGTAAAATTTTTTATTCTAGCAATTATCGATAATGCGCCAGGAAAATTATTGTTCTGCAAGTATGTATTAATAATAAACAGTCGAACTTATTTTAATATTTCTAATATTATGTGATGGTATTCGTCTGGCTCAAGTTCAAACCTGGCTTTAGCCAAGAATTATTTATATTTTTAATTGTAACAATAATTGCCGCGATCAATAACTCTCGATCACAGAAAACAGGAAAAAATAATTGAATACACTAAAGCTGGAGGACAACTAGCTGTTTCACAGTCGCTACACTGCTCATCAGGACCCGCTAGGATTTGAATCCTTCCACGTTCCGCTTTTCACAAGCAATACTGAGATTGAAGAGTAACATCAAGGTTTTCCAAATATGTTTTAAGGGAAGCCACTCTCTAGATTTCAAGAAGATTTCTTAATCGAGTTATGCATTCCCGTAGCCTAATTTTAAGCTGGAGAGACCTGTGAAATTGCCACTCTCTTCTAACTCTTATTTTTTCTGACAGAATTGTTCAATTTCAGATTAATAAGTTCTATTGTTCTCAATTGTGGATCTTATATGGTTAGTGGTAGCATGCTGTACGGCCAGTTTAAGGGTTTCAGAAAAATCATTAATTGACACATCAATATCCTCAGACGTTCTCAAGACAATATTCTCTTTACAATGAGTACTCAAATATTTTTCATATATCAGCCAATTAATACGAGGAAAGGTCTACGGGGAGCCAATCTCTTGTGATGGCCAACGCCAAGTCACTAAACAGCTAATCATTCCAGGGGGAATGATTTCCTTTTGCATAAAGAAGTAGTCAAGTTCATTTTTGTATTGCCGGGTGCCGTTTGCGTTCCAGAAACACATAATTTTCCTTTAATTGGCCTGAAAATAGTGGATTGTATTTTAATATTGCTAAAATTTGATCGGAGTTTTGATAGGATTTAACCACATTAGCATATGAAAATTGTTTTTAGCAATGCCATTTAACTGCTGGAGCTACTTAGGATAAATTGATGAGTTATATATCATTGATCGCTTAAATTGAGTATAGACAGTGCAACCTCTGTAATTTGTAGTATGGTTACCTCTACAACTACTACATTTTTTAACGCTCGAGTCAGTCTTAGGTTTTTTGTACTGTAGTGTACCATGAAGTTTTCCACACATAACATAAACTGTGGACAATATATATACAATGGGCCTTAGTGTGGCCAAATTCTTGGAGTTTAGACATTGTATGGGCCCTAAACTATTGTGCGGCCCCTCAACAACAACCTTACGATGTAGAAGAAATTTAAGGGTATATATTGGGTGAATTTCATTCTTTTTTAGGACAACATCCCCTGGTTCCAGTTCAAAATTAAACATGCGTTGAGGGATCTTTTCCTAATATTCACCACATTTTTAATTTTAATGCCTTTGTCTTCCAATCCAGTTTTGACATCATCAGGGTCATTACCTTTAATAATGACCTGAGGACCTCTAGCACTTTTAAGCTGGTAAGTGTAAAATTATCTTTTCTCTTTTTCTAAAACATCCGACAACTTCGGTAATCATTTGTATGGTTTACCTGGATTTTTGTTTCACTAATGCTATCATGCTTAACGGATATACTTCCAACGTTTCTCTCAAGTATATTGGTGGTAGTTTATATGTTTTTTTGAATGTTGTTGGCTCATCTCTCTGAAGGATAGCAAACCTATTATTATCCGTTGTCGCAGTGGTAT
This sequence comes from Thecocarcelia acutangulata, assembly GCA_914767995.1. Classification (NCBI taxonomy): domain Eukaryota; kingdom Metazoa; phylum Arthropoda; class Insecta; order Diptera; family Tachinidae; genus Thecocarcelia; species Thecocarcelia acutangulata. Next base: position 73,079,648 of record OU612097.1, read on the forward strand.
TATCGTCTTTAGATATTTTTTATTGTGATGATATTTGCGCGGCCTTAGGGCTTCGCAGACGTTTAACAACGTTTATATACCTATCCATGCCTACTTGCGTTTTAGGCTTATCAACAATATCTAAATTAGAAGATGGTTTGTCTTCTATTGTAACAACAATATTTGGCGAACACGAACGCTGGTTTCCTATCTCTTAGAGACAAGAGATTATCCAATGATTTTTTCGCATCTGTTAGGCACACTCATTCGTTTTTGTTTCTGTATTTACTTTAAAAAGTATATAAAAATAATTGTTACAAAGGTTTTTTTATTTAAGTTCACTCTTTTCACTTATTCCGGTTTTTTTTATTACTTTCCGATAAAAATACAATAACGTTCATTCTCCATCGAAGCTAAACTCCGAATTAATATGAACTAACTATTAAATAAATGAATTTAAAACTTTTGGATTTATACAAACAAATCGATGTTATCATTTGATCGGTCAAACCACAACAAATATGTACATACAACCTGCAGCGAAATTTAGTGTAGAACAAAATTTCAACATGGATTACTTTCAATTTGATTACGGAATAGGGTAAGGATTCATCCAAAAGTAAAATCTTGGGAAGGCAGAAGATTAACTGCTTTTGATGGAAAAATTAATCATATTTGTTGAGTTCACAAGCTCAGTCGTATCGTGTATCGATGTATTTGGAGAGACAATTTCAAACACAAACATTAAACTCACAAAAGATATATGTATTTGAAAATTGTTTTTGCCTTTAAGTTTTGTTTTTGACATTTTCTCTCCAAATACATCGATACACGATACGACTGAGCTTGTGAATTCAGTAATTGTATTTGAACAAAGTCAATAGTATAGAACTATTCGTACGTGAAAGAGCTCATCTTAATCTTAGATAATGTTTTTATTTGATGTTAAAAAGTGAAAAAAAAAAATTCTGCTTGAAAAAATAAACTTTACGTGACTAGTAAATAAATATTCATATACATTTTTTTTGCAGACTTTAAGCACATACATGTTGTCACTTTTGATGATTGACGAGCAAAGTCATATTGATTAATTTCTTTAAGTAACGCAATCGAAAAAATTTAATATTACAATAATATGCAAGCGTCCAAATAGTTTGATGTGTCATGCCATATTTAAAGCAAAACATTTAAGTTACCAAAAAATTTTACGTAAAGGAAATGTGTATGAAAGTGTTCCATTGATTTATGCACCTTAGTTAACATTAACAGCTTTATTTTTTTTTTTTAGTTTCAATTTCAAAACAGTTTTGAAAGCTGAAAGAGAGGTGTAACAACTAACGACAAATTGAAATGATGTAATTATTTTATGTATCTTAAGAATTACTGCTTGCTATTCAATTGAAAATTCATGTTAAAAGTGTTGTAAATTTGTTTTAAAGTAGGTCATTATAAACTGTTACAAACGTTTCCTTGTATAAAACTCAGTGTGTCCTTTTCCCCTCAAAAAATATTTATTAACTAAATTGAAAGGATAGAGAGCTATAAACTTTGCTTTCGTAATAAAAAAACAACAACAACAAAAAATAGCTAGAAAACTCCATGTACGGCAATCATGGGGATTTTTAATACGAGTATGTTACTTAAAAAGTTTTCTGTTTGGTTTTGTTTATTGTGCCAGTTTGTACCAGTTTAATATTGTTTCTTCTCAGCTCATTATACAATTTATTTTACTGATAGCGTGAATGTCTTCGCTCCAAACTAACACGTCGTAAATTTGGCGTTGCAATGAGTTTGCATTGAAATTGCAAAGGTTCAAAAAAATGATTTACAGTTTTGGAATTTGCTTTAATTTTGCATTAAAATCTTAATTTTGTTTTTGATTGTTCAGTGCATTAGTATTATTGGTTATTGTTTACTTGAAACCGCAGTAAAGAGATATCATTTTCAAACATTGCAGTAAAATGGCTTTCATGTAGAAATCATTACAAAATATGTATTCTATGTCAATACAGGTTTTACTTTGATTGGTTTTTATCACAAGCGAAATTTATATTTGTGTGCTTTGTAATCTAACTAAATCTGAATAAGAGCAGCTGTTGAATCAAGTTTCAATAACAAGGATATTTGCCTTTTTACCACGCTTATATTAGCTTCACTTGCATGTTCGTTTATTATATGTGTTAAGGCCAAAACCTTAACCCTTATAACTAATAATTCCATTGTCAGATTGTTTCACATAGTTATAAAGGAAAGCTGTTTTTTTTTGAAATCCGCAGAATTATTATGAAAAGTAGTAGCTATCTCTTTTTTTGTTTGTGCTACAAAACTACCATCAGACTGGTCAAAATGTCCCCAATTCTATTTCCTATTTATTTTTAAGTCATTAACTGCATGACCTGCATACTGAGGAAGGTATTCGTATCCATTTTCCACACAATTTGTTCAATAAAATATCAAACCCTCCTTTCTTGATAACTTCTAATCTATTTATTTTATTTCCATCTTTCCCTGTTCTATTTCCAATTGGGGGTTTATTCTGAGTAAACAAAATAAAAACCATCCCTTTATTTTGTTTCATCGGCTCAGACAGCACATATTAATTCCATCTTCTTCACCAGCGCTCCCATACCAATAATTGAGCTAATCATTTGATCCAACGAACCGGATTGTAAGAAGAAATTATTACGTGCTCTGAGAGTGCGTTGCACGTAATTCATCACAACATTAATACAATCGGCTACATACTCGTATAAACGCCCAAAAATTTTGTTCATCTATCCACTATTATAAAGAGAAAAAGGTACGTTTGATATTTTGCGATATTCAGCCTTAGTTAGTTGAACTTGTGCGTTTCGAGTGTTATGGTAGATTCGTTTCGAAGAAAATAATATAAAATAAAATATAAGAAATAAATAATACATAAGAAATAAAAACATACATAAAGATTAAAAAGCTTGTGATCAAAATATTGTCACGGAAGAAAAAATAAAAGAAATAAGCATTTTACCGAAGAAATAATAAAAAATATTAAAGGTTATCATCAAGAATAAGTAGGTGAAAGTTTATTTATCGAGTAGAAGAGAAATGCAATATGCTTGAAAAAGCACACAAAGTAGTCCAAAAATATAATAAAACTATAATATAATTACAACTAAAAAGAAAACTAGCCCCTGGCAGTCGACCCAGAAATCATAAGTAAGTACAATTCCAGGCTTACAATAATTTACTTAAAAAACAAAAATAAAATATAAAAAAAAATTATTAAAGTTTAAGTGCGAGTTAGAGTTTTTAGGATATTTCGTGCATTTTTTTGAGCAGTTATGTACTACATATGTACATACATACATATGTATTTATGAATGTTTCTCCATTTCATCTGCCCCTCATCAAAATAGTTTTCAGCCATAAACAACAGCCAGTTAAAATTATTTTTTCATTTACCTTTTTCTGCCCTTTTCTATTGAATTTAAACTTTACTTTTCCAACTTAGTTTTGGTTGTTGATCATTGTTGATCCTTCGTTTGTTACCGAATATTTTTCCTTTTCATATTCCATTATTTCTGCTGTTGGGTTTCGTTCCATTTAAACAATTTCCAAATCATTTTTGTATCGGTTTTTTAATTTCCCCACTATTTGAGTTCTAGTGTTTATTGTTGGTAGATTTTTCCCCTTCTCTGTTTTACGTTCCATAATATTAATATTGGAATTAACTTTATTCCATTGTGAAGAGAGACAAACGAACAATTTATATGAACGCTGAATAGGTGCGTTCACAAAAAATATTGCACGTAAATAATCAGAAAAAATAATTTTGGGAAAATCATTCAAGCTATTCGACAGTAAATTATTTACATCCTGATTGTATTTCAACAGAAATTTTATTTGACTCCTTTACAAGAACATTAACACAATATTATTATTGTACATTATTTTCAATAAAAAAAATTGAGTCCACTAACTTTGTAATTAAATCGAAAACATTTCTAATTTTCTAACTAAACAAATAAGCCATCAATTACCTTTAAGCAACCCCAGCAGCCAAACATAAGTCCTACAAACAATTTTCTGCAGATAGGCCAGTCAGCCAGCCAGATAATCATGCAAAACCCCAAACAAGTTTCTTATGCTAATGTGGTCAAAACCGATATACAAAACCTGAATCAGGAGCCCAAGCCCCAAAATTTTAACAATCTTGATGCAATTCTGCAGACTCTTGTTCAATCCATAAACACATTTACGGTTTCTATGACAAACATGATGCAGGAAATGCTGAAAATGCAATCCACTATTTTGCAGGCAATTTAAAAAAAAATGAATTGGTTAAAAATATTTTTCTGGAACGCAAACGGCATCCGCCAACACAAAAATAAACTTGAGCACTTTCTTATGGAAAAGCAAATCGGCATAATGTTGATTGCTGAAACCCATTTGACAATCAACAGTTATTTCAAAATTAATGGTTACACACTATATGATACAAAGGATTCCCGTGGAAGATCTTGCGGAGGCTTAGCAATTTTGATAAAAACTAGAATTAAGCACTATTTGCTAAACGAGACATGTGAGAAGTATCTCCAAGCAACAAACATATGTATTGAACATTTGCATGATAAAATTGTTATTTCCTCGATTTATTCCCCACCCCAGTTTTCAGTAACAGAAAATCAATATACAAATTTCTTCAATTCACTTGGGCCTCGATTTTTAGCGGCTGGCGACTATAACGCTAAACACACTTTTTGGGGATCACGTTTAATTACCTCCGTGTGCCGTGTGCTTTTTGACACCGTTTCCAAAATGGTCTTAGATGTGGTTTCAAGCGGACACCCCACTTATTGGCCGTCAGACCGACGGAAGATCCCAGATGTTATAGATTTTGGAGTTACAAAAAATTTTCTTTTAGAGTGGATGTAAGTGGAGCCTTCATTAGATTTGTCATCAGATCACTCACCCACTATAATATCTGTTTCGTTCCCCCAGGAGGTTGGTTCCCGTTTCGTGACTTGGTGTTGACCGTCACTAGAGTTAACTGGTTAAAATATAAAAAGTATTTGAGTACTCATTGTACGGAAAATATTGCCGTGAGAACGTCTCAGGATATTGATGTGTCGATTACCGAATTTTCTGAAAAGCTTAAACTGGCCGTACAACATGCTACCACTAGCCATACAAGATCCAGAAATGTGAGCAATAGAACGTATTCGTCTGAAATTGAACGACTTCTAACAGAAAAAAGAAGAGTTAGAAGAGAGTGGCAACTTCGCAGGTCTCCCCAGCTTAAAAGCACGCTACGGGAGTGCATAACTCAATTAAGAAATCTGCTTGAAATCCAAAGAATGGCTTCCCTTAAAAATTATCTGGAAGGTCTTGATGGTAGTCCGCAAACTGACTATTACGGGTCTTTTAGAAGGGTATGACCACCAAAGTTAAGAATATTAACTGCAAGAAGATTTGGATGGAATTCAAGTTTGTTAATATATCTTGTCGCGTACTTCACAAATTCAGATTTCACAAAAGGTACGTTCAGATCTGCGTGGATTCGTGAGTTTTTAACGTACCATGGAGCATCTGTAATTCTACGGAGAATTCTATTTTGACTTCTTTGAATTTTTTCAATGTTGGATGCCGAGGCTGTGCCCCATAATTGAATCCCATAGCACCATATTGGCTTTAGAATCGAGTTGTACAGCAAAAGTTTACAATCAAGCTTCAAGGTCGAATTTCTGTCTATTAGCCAGTTAATTTGCATTGCTTTCAATTTCATCTGCGTTATTTTTGCCTCGATGTGCGACTTCCATGTTAGTCTACGGTCAAGATGAATACCGAGGTATTTGACTTCACTGTGTTGAGGTATTACTTTATTGTTAATAGTAATGGGTGAGCATGTTCCTAGACGCAGTGCGAATGTAACATGGGCACACTTTTGTTCCTTAACCTTGATTTTCCAAAGCTTGAGTCATTTCTCTAGGTTGTCGATATGTTCCTGTAAATTTATTGATGCTTGCTGGTGGTTACTATGTATGCTAAGGAATGCTGTATCATCTGCAAATATTGAAGTGTGAATGTTGGTGCTTGTCGGCATGTCAGATGCGTAGATCAAATATAAGATAGGTCCTAATATGCTGCCTTGGGGAACTCGAGCTGGAATAGACTGGGCGGGGCTTATGAAATCGCCTTCTTTTATTATAAATTGGCGACAATATAAATAGCTTTCCAAAAGGTTATGTACGTTTGCAGGTAAGTTAAACTTTATTTTATGCATTAAGCCATCGTGCCACACTTTATCAAAAGCTTGTGAGACGTCGTTGAATAAGGCAGAGCAATATTTTTTATCTTCAAAAGCCTTTCTTATGACGTTAACTAACCTACTGTGTGTTTGCTCAATGGTGCCATGTTTCGCTCTAAAACCAAATTGGTGATTGGGAATACATTCAACCTTATGAAGCATTGGATCCCTTCGCCTTCAGCAATTTTTCGAAAAGTTTTGAAATTGTTGTCAGTAGATGTATTTAGTGTGATCCTTCCCTGGCTTAGGAACCATTATTATCATGGACACCTTCCACTCTGCAGGGTAATACTCAAGTCGTAAAATAGCATTAAAAATAAAAAGAACAATTCTTTTAGCTACACGAGGCAGCTCTACGACCATTTTGTTGCTGATTTTATCCATACCTGGAGCTTTTTTAAGGTGTAGATTACCAATAGCATTTTCAACTTCTTGAAAATTGAATCTTAAAGGCACAGGAGGTCTACTAACAATAGGTGGCAACTCATTTGCATTATCAAACCTATTTGTGGTAAAAACGTTTTTCAAATGGTTAACAAATAAATTACCCTTTTTCGAGTCATCTCTAGCCCAGTCACCAGACGGTTCTCGCAAGGGCGGCTTACCTCTAACCTTTTTAAACCCTTAGTTCCCCGCCATAAAGAATAGTCGGACTGAGGAGTACCATCCAGACTTTCTAAATACGTTTGTAGAGAAGCCGTTTTTTGGTTTCCAAGCAAATTTCTTAGTTGATTTGTGCACTCACGGAGCCTTGTTTTTAGTTGCGGAGACCTGGAAAGTTGCCACTCTCGTCTAACTCTTCTTTTTCTAACACAAGTTGCTCGATTTCTGAAGAATATGTTCTATTTTGAATGTTTCTGCGTGTTAAATAAACGCTAGAACCAAGATCAGCGGCTTGTTTAAGGTTTTCGCTACAGTTGCTTAGTTACGCATTAATATCTTCAGGTGTTCTTAAAACAATATTCTCAGTGCAATGGGTACTCAAAAATTTTTTATATTTTAGCCAATTCACTCGGGTGACAGTTCTATGCAAATTGTTAATCGGGGACCAAGTCTCCTGGGGAAAACGCACTGAAATAATAGTTGGTGAATGATCCGATGACAAGTCTAACGAAGACTCAGCTTGCATCCATTCTACAGGGAACCCCTTTACCACTCCAAAATCAATCACATCAGGAATCTTTCGCCGGTCAGTCGGCCAGTAAGTGGGATGTCCGCTTGATATTACGTCTAAGCCCATTTTAGAAATTGTATCAAAAAGCACCCGACCCTTCGGGGTGATTAAACGTGAGCCCCGAAAAGTGTGTTTTGCGTTGTAATCTCCAGCTGCTATAAAACGAGGTCCTAATGAGGTGAAAACACTTGAATATTGTAATTCCGTCACTGAAAATCGAGGCGGCGAATAAATCGATGAGATAACCAATTTGTAATGAAAATTTTCCACACAGATATTAGTTGCTTGAAGAAAGTCCTCACATGTGTCGTTCAACAAAAAATGCTTTATCCTAGATTTTATCAAGATTGCGGAACCCCGACAAGCTCTTCCACGGGGGTCTTTAGTATCGTATAGTACGTAGCCGTTAATTTTGAAGAAGCTTGTTGACGTCAAGTGAGTTTCTGCAATCATCATTATATCGATCTGCTTATCAACCAGGAAGTATTCGAGTTCATTTTTGTGTTGGCGGATGCCGTTCGCGTTCCAGAAACATATTTTTAACCAAATCATTTTTTCGAAATAACCTGCAAAATGGTGGATTGCATTTTCACCATTTCCTGCATCATCGTCATCATAGACGACGTAAAAGTGTTTATAGTTTGAATAAGGGTCTGTATTGTTGCCTCAAGGTTACTGCAATTTTGATCGGGCGGTTGAGATATATATTGTTGATTAGGGTTTGCGAATGTAGCCTTAACTACATTAGCATAAGAAATTTGTTTTTGATTTTGAACGGTTATGTCTGTGGTTGACTGTCCTGTCGGAGGAAAAGAATTATTAGAAAAAATTTGAGTCTGCTGTGGTGGCTTAGAAGCAATTATTGGTTTGTGGTTCATGGAGCGCTTGAGGTGGGTGTAGACGGAGCAACCTCTATAATTAGCTGTGTGGTTTTCACCGCAATTACTGCATTTTTTTATTTTTTGATCGAATTTCGGCTTATTGCATTGTGCTGTACCATGGAGTTCTCCACACACAACACAAACTGTAGGCAACTTGCAGCACGCTTTAGTGTGGCCAAATTCTTGGCAGTTGTGGCACTTACGGGTCCTAAGCGCTAATGCGGTTCCTCTACGGTTATTTTTCGATGTAAAAGGTATTTTATACTATATATTGGATGAACTTCATTCTTCTTTAAAGTCACATCTCCTGGCTCTAATTCAACCCTAAACATGGGTTGAGGGATCTTTTCACGATTTCTGATGTTTAACACATTTTTTACTTTGAATCCCTCGTCTGTCAAACCGGTCTTAACTTCATCAGTGTCTACGCAAGGGTCAATCCCTTTTATTACGACTTGAAGACCTTTAGCGCTTTTAAGCTGATAAGTATAAAAAGCCTTTTTTTCTTTTTCAAATTCGTCAGACAGTTTTCGATAGTCATTTTTATGGTTAACCTGAATTTTAGTTTCGTTAATGTTACCGTGCTTGATGGAGGTAACGTTAAATGTATTTTCTCCGATTACTGAAACAATTTTTCTTACCAGTTCATTGGACGCAGATTCCCTTAAATAAATTGGTGGTGGTTTAAACGATTTTTTTGACGATCCTGTTTGCTCCTCCGTTTGTAGAATAGAAAATCTGTTTTGGTCGGTTGGTCTAGCAGTGTCGGCATCTTTAGAGATTTTAGATTTGGATGCAATTTGAGCAGATTTAGGGCTTCGCTGACGTTTAGTGATGGTGATATACCTATCCATTCCTACTTGCGTTTTTGGTTTATTGGCATTAGTTAGAGTAGAAAATCTTTTATCTTCTGTTGTAACATCTATGTTAAGCGAACCGGAACAGGAGCGGATTTTATCTCTTGTAGAAAGAAAATTGTCCAATGATTGCTTTATAGATTCTTCTTCAGAAGTCCATATACTTTTGCTGGTGGAGCTAGGCTCTTTTTCAGAATTATTTCTGATGGGATCACTTATACAGAAAAAGAAAACTTTAATGTATAGTTTTTTTTTTTCCAACTGGGTAGGTAATATTCACGCACAATAACAACAATAACCATGCACTGCCACCGCACTTGTTTTATTGAAATTGATTTTATTGTTTAGTTACTGAAATGTCAGGAATTTATTTTCCCGTTTTTTTAAATAATTTGTTATTGTTTTTACAATTTAATACAATATATTATTGTTTTTATATGTAAGTTTAAAAATATGTTAACACAATGATTTTTTTGATTGTTTTTTTTTTTTTTTTTGTTCACGTTTTAATAACACGACCGTGCGGTTGGAGAATCACAGAGTGAATCTATAAATAAAGTAAACTCTAAAAAAGCTCCAGGTTTTGATAAAATTACTGGCAAGATGCTTGTACAGTTACCTTGTGTTACTAGAAGAATTCTTTCTTTTTATTTTTAACGCTATTTTGCGCCTAGAATACTATCGTGCAGAGTGGAAGGTGTCTATGGTTACTATGATACCCAAGACAGGGAAGGATCCCACTAAAGTAGAGCCATATAGACCAATAAGTCTACTGCCAACTATTTCAAAACTTTTCGAAAAAATTTTAATGGCGAAGTGGACTCCAATATTGAATGATGTAGGATGCATTCCGGATCATCAATTTGGTTTTCGGGCTAAACACAGCACCATAGAACAAACGCATAGACTAGTTAATGTTATAAGAAAGACTTTTGAGGACAAACAGTATTGCTCAGCTCTATTCATTGATGTTTCCCACGCTTTTGATAAAGTGTGGCACGAGAGCTTAATTTAGAAAATAAAGTTGAACTTGCCTGCAAACACTCACAAGCTTCTGGAAAGCTACTTATGCGGCCAGAAGTTTGTTATCAGAGAAGGCGACTTTGTAAGCCCAACTCAGCCAATCGAGGCTAGAGTTCCCCAAGGTAGCATTATGGGACTCACTTTATATTTAATTTACGCTTCTGATATGCCAACCAGATCTGGTATTCACACTTCAACTTTTATAGATGAGACAGCATTCTGCAGTGTCCATCAACTCTCTAGCTTCACGTAATTTACAGGAATATATTTCAATATTAGAGAAATGGTTAAAATTTTGGAAAATCAAAGTTAATGAACAAAAATGTACGCATGTTACATTCACGCTGCGAAAAAATAACTGTTCGCCTATCCAAATCAACATCTCACTGGTATTCACCTCGTCCGTAGCTGACGTAGAAGTCTCACATTGATGCGAAAATCACTCAGTTGAAATTAAAAGCAGCGCAATTAAGTTGGCTTATGGGCAGAAATTCTACATTGAAATTAGATTGCAAACTTTTGTTATACAACGCAATACTAAAGCCTATATGGCGCTATGTAATTCAGTTATGGGGCACAACCTCAGCGGCAAATATTCAAAAAATTCAAAGTTGATAAAACCAAATTCTTCGAACAATTGCTGCAGCTCCATGGTATGTAAGAAACCCCCGAATTCACAAGGATCTGTCTGTTACACTGGTAAGAGTTGAGTTTTCAAAGCATGCGACAAGGTATATCAGCAAATTGGAACTTCACCCAAACCTTCTTGCGCGAAACATACTTAATTTTAGTGGTCACACTCGGTTGAGAAGAAGGGATACCGTTGCCACCATCAGAGCGTTAAGTAGGTGATTTTACCGATATAATATGTGCATAATAAAACTTTTTGTCTAGCACAAGGCTGGACTTTGTTTTATTGTATTTAGTATTAAGATTTGAGTATTTATTGTTAGTTCACATTGTGAATATTCAATAAATAAATAAAAAATAAAAAAAATATGTTCTTGGAATGAAGATCCAGTGTGACGTTCGCTGGACTGAACACATTTTACATGTCTCTAAAGAAGCATTCAAGTGCCTAGGTTTTTTGAAACGGTGTAAGATGTACTTCACTCCATCCGACCTCCTTACTATTTATACCACCTACATCCGACCGAAAATGAAATACAACTCTCATTTTTAGGCCGGTGCCTCAAAGTCTATTTTGGGGTTACTCGACCGTATGCAGGAGAGGGCGAAGAAGCTCATTGGTGACAGTAGGATATCCAACTCTATTGACTCACTGGAGCGATAATCTGTTCTATCGTTACTACAAAGGATGTTGCTATGACGAGATTAGTGATCTTGTTCCCGTAACTCGCACATTTTTACGTAGCTCGCGCTCATCGTCCAAAGCTCATCCATTTGTGGTCGATTGCAAGGGGAATCGCACTACGCATTACAGAGCAAATTCGTTTTTCAGCCGTACGCTTCGTCTGTGGAATAAGTTGCCTGCAGACGTGTTTCCTGTCTGTTATAACGTTGGAAAGTTCAAGTCAAATGTTCACAAACACTACTCCCTCTTTCCCTCTCCTCACAACCTATTTTCCCAGTTCTGGTACAATAATAGTACTGGTTCAAGCTAAAAAAAAATAAAATCAGCTGCCTGCTGTAATGCTGACGTTATGGGAACAGGAACTCAATTACAAAACCACCATTCCTAAATGGTCTGAATTGGATGAATTTCTAACTAATCGGTATAGAACCCTGGAGTCCGTTTCGGAAATTCATACTTCTAGCAACCTGAAGGAAAATAGCTCAAAGCCTAAAAATAATTTAGGTTCTCATAAGAAACTTAAGAGTTTTCAAGTAAATCAGATCAATATTTCTAATCCGAAGTGCCAGCTTCGGATTAGAAATATTCAAGCACAAGCCTGCTGGCAGGCTTGTGCTTGAATTGTTTTTCCAAAACACATAGTATTCGAAATTGCTATAGCAGCATAAATGTTTCAAATGTCGTGGAAAATACCACATGCTTCTGCATACTCGTAAAGAGACAGCAGGTGGCAATAATTCAGCACAAGTTCCCACCACAAGCAGAAACAGCAATCTAAATCCTAATTCTGCTCATTTTAAGAGAACAAACCACACGTATACACAGTCCGCTACTTTTTCCAGCTCTGGTGCAGTTCAGTCTTGTTTTGTGACTAACTCAAGAGATGTTCTTAGGAACAGCTATAGTTAGCATTATTCACCTCCGGGTTAGATATAAGGCGCGCGCCCTGATTGATTCAGGATCACAATACTTTCATTTCTAAGCGACTACTCAATTTATTAAAACTTCCTTGTGAGCGAATAAATGCTCAAATATCAGGTCTGAATAATTCAGTTTCTGCAAAATCCAGCGTCAATGTGCGTTTGTATAGATAAAAATCTAGAAATACCCGTAACGGTTTTAGAGGTTCTCCATCTTTTTTAAAGTTTTCCGTCTTAAACTATTTGAAGCAGCTCATTTGCTAATCTTCCCGATAACCAACTCGCTGATTCCACATTCTATCGTAGTTCAAAAATTGATCTTCTAACAGGTGGATATATTTTTCCAGCTGATATGTGCTCCGGCGTTCGTCAAAGGTCTGTGCTTCATTAGTTGCTCAGCAAACCGTTTTCGGATGGATTCTGACTGCCCCTTACCGATTCAATCATCCCTCGGGACTGTAGTCTCATATTTCTGTGAAATTTCCTTGAATAAGGAAATTTCACAGAAATTTTGGGAGGTCGAAAATCTTCCTAAGAAGAACATCGTATCCTCTGCTGACCAGACGTGTGAGGATCTATATGTTCGCACGACCAAAAGAAATTCAGAGGACAGATATATCGTAGCGCTCCCTTTTAAAGGTGTTCCCGATTCTCTGAACATAGGCAAGGTCGGCTCGAATTGTCTCCAGGACTTTCCTATATTGAACGATATTCGATTATTGTTCCCTACAACTGTCAATTTTCCAGGCTTTTAGTCAAGTTTATCCATGACATCAGTCTGCACGGTGCCAATCAGTTGGTGTTAGGACTCTTACGCTCACAGTATTGGATTCCGCGAGCCAAAAACCTAATTAAAGGTATATGCAATAATTGCAAATCGTGCCTTAAAACAGATTGTGGCGGCTCTGCCTCCTGAACGTTGCCACATTTGTCCTCCTTTTACATCTACAGATCTTGACTTCACAGCACCTTTTAACATTAAAAGTTATTCTGGGCGTGGATGTAGAATCTCCAAATGATATGTTTGTATTTTCGTGTGTTTCAAGACCAAAGCAATTCATTTGGAAGCAGCGTTCTCCACCCCTGCATTTCTAGCCGCCTTCAGCAGATTTGTTTCACAACAGGAATGTCCACTGGACTTGTATTCGGATAACGGAACGAGTATTCGGACAATTGAACGAGTCCTTGCAAAAGAGATTATCCAAACCACAAATGAACGTGTCATTGCCAATTATGCTTTTCAAAACATCAATTGCGTCTTTATTCCAGCTGGCTCACCACACATGGGCGGACTTTGGGAGGCAGGGTTTAAGAGCTTTAAGGCATATTTCAGAAAAATAACAGGATGCCTAAAATACACGTATGAAGAGTTATCCACTATTTTGTCACAAATTGAAGCCTGCCTTAATTCTCGATCAATTTCTCCTCTGTCTACAGATCCCTCTGATCTTTGCTGATCGCTGTCCGCGTGCCTTGAAAAACTCTGCAAAAGTATTGTCTGAAAAATTTAATGCATTTCCATGTCGATTCTGCAATCGTCCCCATCCTCTTCTTAAATGTAAAAAATTTCTGGACATGAATCTGAGCGATCGTATCCGTGCCGTCCGCGAAATTATTTTTTTTTGCCATTTATTTATTTATTGAATCTTCACAAAGTGAACTAACAATAAGTATTCAAATCTTAAAACTAAATACATAAAATTAATTAAGTCCAGCCAATGCTAGACAAAAATGCTTTATTTTGCACGGTCAGTATCGGTAAAATCACCTATTGAACGTTCTGATGGTGGCAAGGGTATCCCTCCTTCTCAACCGAGAGTGGCCTTCAAAATTAAGTATATTGCGTGCAAGAGCATTTGGGTGAAGCTCCAATTTACTGATATACCTTGTTGCGTACTTTGAAAATTCGTCTTTTACATGAGGAACACAGAGATCCTTATGAATTCGGGAGTTTTTTACGTACCATGGAGCTGCAGTAATCATCCGAAGAATTTGATTTTGTCGCCTTTGAATTTTCTCAATGTTAGAAGTGGAGGCGGTGCCCCATAATTGAATTCCATAGCACTATATAGGCTTTAAAATTGCGTCGCATAATAAAAGTTTGCAATCCAGCTTCAATGTAGAATTTCTGTCCATAAGCCAATTTAGTTGCGCTGCTTTTAACTTTGATTGAGTAACTTTCGCATCAATGTGAGACTTCCACGTTAACCTACGGTCGAGATGAAGACCAAGGTACCTGACTTCATTTTGCTGCGGAATAGATGAATTGTTAATTTGGTTAGCTGAACATGTTTGTTTACGCAATATGAATGTCACGTGAGTACATTTTTGCTCATTAACTTTAATTTTCCAAAGTTTTAACCATTTCTCTAATATTGAAATATACTCCTGCAAATTTCGCGAGGCTACTTGATGGTTTTCATGTACGCTGCAGAATGCTGTGTCATCTGCAAAAGTTGAAGTGTGGATTCCGGCTCTCGTTGGCATGTCTGAGGCGTAAATCAAATATAAAGTAGGTCCTAGAATGTTACCTTGGGGAACTCCTGCCTCGATTGGCTGTAAAGGGCTTATAAAATCGTCTTCTCTGATAACAAACTTCCGGCTGCATAAGTAGCTTTCCAGAAGCTTGTGAGTGTTTGCAGGCAAGTTCAACTTTATTTTGTAAATTAATCCCTCGTGCCACACTTTATCAAAAGCTTGGGAAATGTCAATGAATAAAGCTGAACAGTACTTTTTGTCTTCAAAAGTCTGTCTTATGACGTTGACTAGTCTGTGCGTTTGTTATATGGTGCTATGTTTAGCCCGAAAGCCAAATTGATGATCAGGGATGGATCCCACATTGTTTAATATTGGTGCCAACTTCGCCATTAACAATTTTTCGAACATTTTTGAAATTGTTGGCAGTAGACTTATTGGTCTGTATGATTCTACTTTAGTGGGATCCTTCCCTGGTTTGGGTATCATAGTAATCATGGTCACCTTCCACTCTGCAGGATAATACTCGAGACGTAAAATAGCGTTAAAAATAAAACGAAGAATTCTTCGAGCTACACGAGGTAGCTGCGCAAACATTTTACCAGTAATTTTATCAATACCTGGAGCTTTCCTAGGATTTGTGTTACAAATAACATCTTGAAAACTAAGTCTCAAAGACATAGGCGGTCTAACAGCGTATGACGGTAGTTCAGCTGAATTATTCGCTGTATCATTTGTGGTAAAAACATTTCTCAAATGATTAACATACACCATGCCCTTTTCAGAATCGCTTCTTGCCCAATCTCCGCGAAAATAAGTACTGCTTTAACTGCCTGGCGAACGGCCATAAAATTATTCCTGACTGCAATCCTGCGTCAGAACATATCCATACTTATACCAACGATTTTGGTTAAAAATTTTCGTAGGATCAACCACGTCTCGTGCAAGATGTTTACTGGATTCCGGATCGCCCGTCAGTTGCGTGGCCAAAAAATTGGTAGCCGAGCTTAATCTAACCATTTTCTCGCTTCTTGAGGAAACCGTTTGTCCAATTATTTTAAAGTCGCGCTATGATTCGTTCTCAAAGATTGAAGCTACCTTTCGGGTTGATAACCGCATTAGTGTTCACACGCCATCTACTTCGCTTCCTGAGTCATATAAACGGAAGTTTGCTAACCTTTTCTTAGCCAATTCTAAATTTTATGAGTCATCCCTCATTGACATTGTCATCGGTGTGGACATTTATCCTAAGGATATCCAGGACGGCATCTACTCAAGGTCTAGTTTTCCAACCGCCCAAAGTTCCATATTTGGGTGGATCATATACCGGCCATCTACCCTCTAAAATGAAATGCACTTACTTACCCACATTCGAATCTACCGTCACAAGGCGACGTAAAATATTAAACGTATGTACATATATACCAATACATCAATTTATTTACTTGTTTTTAAAGAAAAATTGTGGTTTGCTCATTTATATTTTTCTATTCTTCTAACTCTTTTAATATGTTATAATATTATATCTTTATAATTTATATAATGAATTTGTATACATTAAGTTTTCTATTTTTTCATTTCGACCTTTTCCAGTATGTAGTCTTTTTCCCGACACAATCAGTCTAATGTAGTTACTGAATTTGTTGCATTGCATATATTGTAAGGCGGACGGCAATGTTAAGACCAAAACTGTAATCCTTGTAGCTAATAATTCCATTGTCAGATTGTTTCACATAGTTATAAAGAATTATTATGAAAAGTAGTTTGTTTGTACTACAAACGTACTATCCGATTGGTCAAAATGTCGTCAATTCTATTTCCTATATATTTTTTAAGTCATTAACTGGAGGACCTGCATTATGAGGAAGGTAAAATATTTGTGCCCATTTTCCACATAATTTGTTCAACAAAATATCAAAACCTTACTTATTTATAACTTCTAATCCATTTGTTTTATTTCTATCTTTCCCTGTCCTATTTCGAATTGGGTATTTATACTGAATAAACAAAATAAAAACCATCCTTTTATTTTGTTTCATCGGCTCAGACAGCACATATTAATTCCATCTTCTTCACCGGCGCTCCCATTCCAATTATTGAGCTAATCAATATGTTTGCAACTCTCGGAACCGTATTAGTGATTATAACATACGTGTATGTCTGTAGGTACATAATATTGCATATACACTGTAGCAGCTTTATAATGATTTTGAAGTTGCTGTATCACTTCCTGAGATATTTGGGAACCGTTTCGCTAACTGTTGCGGAACAGGTTTTTCATATTCGGTGCGGGTTCTTATCGTAGAATGTGCACGAGTATCTGAACTGTTAACGGTCATTCGCTTTAGCGCGAATTAAAAATTTAGTTTAAATAAATATATTTGTTGGTTTTTGTACATTTGTACATCGGGTCTTATTTCAAGTTTTTCCTTTCTTAAGTTTTCCTTAAGAAGGTCTGTTTACAACATAAATTTGCTGTGATCAATAATTTTTGATTGTAGAAGACAAGAAAAATAATAATCAAACCTTTATCTGGGGGACAACTAGCTATTTCGTAATCGCTACACTACTCATCAGCACCTATTTTCGGATTTCAACTCGGGACATGGCATATCATGAAGGGCATATTTGAACAGCATTTGCTTGCCACTAAGCAACCAGTTATTTTTTATTTATTTTATCAATACATATGTGTGTTAATAAATCTGTGTACCGCGAGACCCATATGATGTTTGTAAGTAGTTCAACTTTCCTTATAAAATATTTCTTATATGTATGTATACATGTTGTAACTATTATTATTCGATCAATAGTTATTGATCGCGGAAGTTATTGTTATAATTAAAAATAAAAATCATTCTTGGCGAAAGCCAGATTTTGTCCAAAAAAATAATTACAACATGTAATACATATCAGAAAAATTAATAATATTATTGTAATGTGTGGGGCGCTTCAGCCATATTTTTCGTATATCGAAGAAATATTTTAATTTAAAGTTCAGCCAGACTTTACAGAGAGATAGCTAGCCTTTAACATAAATCCTCTCGATATAGTTCTGGAGTTAAATCCGAGGGCTTTGTCTAATAAGTGTTGAGAGGTTGACGAGCTATAAATTTCATAAAATTGATCCTGTTAGGCGTTGATCAATTTGATTGATCCAACTTTCGACTTTATATTCCCAATTAAGCAAAAAAAAACTAATCACAATCTTTAAACGTTAAAATTGTAGTACAGTAACATGTCTAAAATTTATCATGCGAGTATATCTGGTATATTACCGATTATTTTATTGTCTTGGGCTAGTATTATTTTAGTGGTATTTAGAAATGGTCACTTTCTAATCGCATCATTTTTCTAATAGGTGGATTTGATGGTACCTCAAATGTTCTTGCGGGAAAGCTTTTTAATATTCCCGTCAAAGGAACTCATGCTCATGCCTACATAACCTCATTTTCTGGTATTGGTGAACTTAAAACCAGACTTTTGAAGCATAAGTCAACCGGTAAGTACAACTTCGTTCATATAATAATTATTATTTTTCTTAATTTAAATAATTAAATTTACTCTCGCAAAGGTGTGATGGATGATCTACTGGAGCACGCCGTTAAATATCGTCAATCTCTTGCTTCAATTTTGGATGTATCTATGGAAGAATCATCTGAAGGAGAACTAGCAGCTATGGTTTCCTATGCCATAGCATTTCCCGACGGTTTTATGGCCCTAGTCGACACGTACGATGTTAAGAGGTATTTCGCTTTTAGGCAAATTCTCTCGGGATAATAAAAAATGCATTACTTTTAGCGCATTTTTTTTCATTATTAACTTTGAACAATCTTTAGACTTACAACAGCACTAAAAATCAAGTATAGAACCGTATGATACACACTTGTCTTGTGCCATTAGTATTTAGTTCTCTAAATGTATTTGTATTACTGTTGAATTAAAAAAATATATATTTCTTATCTAAAACTCTTAACAGCCCTAAAAGCAAAACTCAAGTAGTAGACCGTACAAAGTCATATAATAATGGTAAAATTTTGAGCAGTGATATGAAAAGCAAAAATTCTTTATATGTTAAAAAACAACAAAAAAAAGGGTTTACAAAATATTCTGAAACCAATGGAAAGTTAACCACGCAACGCAACAATCACGATCAAGCAAATGGACAAAAACATCTAAATGGCCTTATTCTAGAAAATAGCCTTCAGAACAGTATCAACGCCAACAATATCTCAAGTATTCTTTGCAGCAAATCTACTTCTGCTACTATGAATAAAAAACATTTAGGGGACGTTGTTTATTCATTATCATCATCGCCGTCGTTTCTAGCTCCACAAGCTTATCTGCCAAAATACGTCGAGAAGTCATTCAGGTAATTTTTGCGATTTTTATCTATCAGTTTCAATTGGTTCTATTCTCATCCCATTGGTTATCCATACTTTCATGTGTGCTTTAGTTTTTCAATTTTGACTTAAAATTTACCAAAATTTTCATGTTCATAATAAGATATTTGGGATTTATAATGCATGCTTTGTGAATTTGTTTATTGAGCGCTGTACATATTTCCTTTACAACTTCACAATATCATATAAGTTTGTGAGATTGATGTTATATTAAATTTTTTTCTATTACATTTTTAATTCTGTTAATACGCCCGAAGAAAGTAGTTCAAAATGGAAACAGTTTAGCAAATATAATATTTCTGAGGCATTTCGGTAAACACATTATTAAAAATCTTCGACGTAGCCATTTATATCACATCCATTTTGGTATACATACTTTGTGGAATATTTTTTTTTTTCTAACAGGATTTGTTAAAATTTTGATTGAGGAACGCGGTAGAGAGAGAATTGTTTACAGAAGATTTATTTCCAAATGCAATTTGAAATATAATTTTTAGGTATGGACGGGAACTGCAAAGTCTTGCGCATATACACTCGATAAGGTCCCTTTGTTTTTTAAAGTCGATGTGTTAAGCCCATACTTGATGTCTTTAACCTTACTCCACCTGAGAAATTTTCTTTTTTTTCGCTTTTCCTGAACTCGTAGTAAAAATTTTTACAACAACGAGGAGGCATTATCCTCAGTGTAAAACATAGCATTCCCTGACAATAATGTACGAAAAACAAAAATGTGACTTTACTGAAACTCAACCCTGATTTCTAATATTCAATAAAACCAAGGCGATTTCACACCAGATAAATTCAAAATTTTCAAAAGTCAAGGGAAAAATATAAACACAAAAAGGAATTAAAAAAAATATAATAAACAAAATTTACAATAAAAGACAAACATTTTAATTATTTCGTGAAAATTAAAGTTTCAGATCATAGAGCTTGAAAAGGTGAAAATGACCAGCAAGATTGGGGAGGATTCTGGATGATAGCTGGCGCTCAAGATGCAATACATAATTTAAAAAATTGTTTTGAATTTTTTTTTTTTTTGAATTTCTTTACAAAAAAATTTACA
Organism: Thecocarcelia acutangulata; assembly: GCA_914767995.1. Taxonomy (NCBI): domain Eukaryota; kingdom Metazoa; phylum Arthropoda; class Insecta; order Diptera; family Tachinidae; genus Thecocarcelia; species Thecocarcelia acutangulata. The sequence continues at coordinate 73,100,027 of OU612097.1, forward strand.
ATTAAAGAAAAACTTAATTATATTGTGAAACTTTTAATTATTTCGTAAAACTTAAAGTCTCAGATCATAGAGCTTGAAAAGGTGAAAATGGCCAGCCAGACTGCGGAGGTTTCTGGATGATATCTGGCGCTCAAAATAGAATACATAATTTAGAAAATTGTTTTAATTTTGTTTCCAATTTTATTTTAATTACGCCATTGACATCTGAAATAGTTTAAAATTAAAAAAAAAAGTTATCAGCTGCGCTGCCAATTTCCCCTGTTATGAATTCGCCTTGGTTAAAACCAAATTAAATTTGAAATACATATTCACATAAAACATTAAAAGCTTTGTTTCTAATTTTGAAACTATTAAATTTTTGGTTAAATTTTTAATGTTGTTTTATGTACTTTTGAAATATTTTTCAAAACAAAAGAGCGATTGGTAACATATCAATACTTATAGAAAATTTCCGATCTTTTGCTAATGACGTTGTTACGAACCTGTAATCTACTAAATATAACATGTATGCTGAAAAAGTTCTAAGAATGCCACTGTGAACACGATTTTTGACAAATCGTGCGTTTTGAAAAATTTTATGAAAATTTCCATTACATGGTGTGCAATCAGTGAGAATATGAGAATATTGCTGTCACCTCGAGAAATAAATTGATATAATGTAAAATTATTGTGGTGATAATAGTTCTTAATTACTTTGCTAAGTATATAAGTTATTGTAATCATATTTATATAATAGTGTGTTCTACGTCATTTTGAAGCGAATTTGTAAAGTCGGCCAGACTTTTAAAATATTTTTCTGTAAATGAATCGTACGATTGTGTATGATAGTGTATTAGCATCCTAACTCACTGCAGCCGTTGATCTACTTGTTATGTACGTAAGTAAATGATCTAAAGATCGCAGAATTCCTCCTAAATAGCCACCAATGAGTTTATTGCTGTTGTGCTCTTATTGTTTCCCAAGCATGTGTGTGTGTAACGCGTAGCAATTATATTTGTGTATTTGAGTCTGGAATTATCATTAAGTATAAGTTTCATAATCATTGGAGAAGGTAATAACAAAGTATAATTAGTAGTCAGTTGTTTGGCAGAGGTAGAGTTGGATTTCAAACGTTGTGAAAAATAGTTATAAGTCAGAAAAATAAGCCAGTCTAGTGTGTTAATACACAGTGGTGTTAAGTGTAAATAAATTTGTGAATTATTTTGGCACTGTGTGACAAATACGTGTCTGTGTCATTATTTCATTTGAAATTGAAGAATTTGCAAAGCGTTTTTTAAAGGTAAAAAAGTAATAATGGGCGTCAAAATTGGACCTGTAAAATGAGATTTGAAGAGCTTGAGATGGAGCAAATCAAAAAACGAGTTGGACAAGCTAGATTTGCCTACAGTATTTGACAAAACAGAGTTACAGAAGAGATTCATCGAGTGGGAGTAGCAGCTTAGAATTGACATCAGCACGTACGAATTCGAAGAAAAAAAAAAAAAAGAACTGGATATAAATGCACGGCACTTATCTCTAGCAACATGGATTTAAATTCTATGTTTGCCGCCGTAATTCAAAAGATGGAAGAAAGCGCTAAGAAGATAAGAGAGTGCTATGAGACGCATCAAGAACAAATGAAAAGTTGATCTCTGAGGAGTGAGCATTAGAGTGAAGAAAATTTGTCTGACTTTGAGAGAGAAATCAGTGAAAAGTTTGGTAATGTTGCTCAAAAGCTACGTAACATGAACACTCAGTTGCCCATTTTTCCACAAAGTGTTAAACGAAAATGGCTGTGCAATGACGAAAAAGCAATAGATCCAATTCTGGCATTAAAAGGCTGTGCTGTAGAGGTTCTGAAGACTGTGCCAGGTTCCTGCAGAGGCAATTACGAAGACATTATGCCAGCATTGCAATGCAAGTATGGCGGAAAGCCAAAGCGGTAATAGAATAGAGTTAAGAGGCAGAAGTCAGAAAGCCAATCAGACAATGCACGCGAAAGCAATGGAAATAGAGCTAGCATATTCCCATGAAAATCATCCCTTTATGGATAATTCCAAAACAGATGCGTTTGTCAGTGGTACCTGGGAACTGGAAATCCTGGCTTAAGAAACGGTATGAGTAATTTCGAAGCCTCAAATATTTAAGGTGCGAAACAGTGATAATCGAAAATCATATTTTTGTTTAACTCATACACTAAAATTTGTAATCAACAAAAATCAAGCAACAAAGTTCAACGTTAAGCCAAATCAGCTCGTCTTGTAAACATTTTAAATTTGTAATCAGCAAAAATCAAGCAACAAAATTCTACGTTGAGTGAAATCAACTCGCCTTGTAAACAATCTGAATTTGTAATCAACAAAAATCTAGCAACAAAGCTCAATGTTGAGTATAATCAACTCGCCTTGTAAATATTGCGCGTTCGTTTTAGTACTGAATAAAATCGGCTAAACGTTAGATGTTGCTTCGATTGTGTGTTGTATAAACAAATTTGAAACATATTTACGTACATATTTTGTTTTTAGCTTAAAGGGAAAAGATCATTTAAAAGCATGGGGAACAAGTGTAGTTGTTTTGTATGTATACCATTGTGTTTTTTAGCAAATGTTCAAAAATAAATACATATGCACATTTTTTTTTCTATGAAAACCTTATGTTTCTATGTATGTGCAATTTACTTTGATTTTTTTCAACACAAGCATACAGAAGAACTGTTGAATACATCTCTTTTTTCCAAAACAAAAATTCAAACACAAGAAATGAATGCCGATCTATATGCACATTCATTTATATTCAAGCACGAACCTTAAGGATGATTTCGCTCACATAGTGAATTTGTCGCTCACTGTGTTTACTAATTAAAAATCAACTGCGCATTTGTACGGCTGAATACAAAATCATATTTCATGATTTTCATGTTGCTGAGCTAGTATTTTTTTTTATTTATTTATTTGTATAGACATACGTATTTACACACATCAAAAAATAATTGAGGCCTCAGCGTCACTTGGACATTTTTGAGGCAAGTTGGCAAAGTAATATATATGTACATTAATTCATACAACAATATATGATACAAAAAGGAAGTAAAAAAAGAAAAAAAAATTGAATTGTAATAAATAGCTGAATTTGCTAATATAATATTTTTATATTGTATACTATATAGGGCATAAAATAAAAAAGAGAAAAAAAAATTAATAGTTCCGAAAAATTTATAACAAAAGCTTTATAAAAATTTATTACAGAAGCATTTCCAAATTTTGAAGTAAATATTCTTTTGTTTTATGCTTAAAAACTGAAATTTGTTCAATGGTTTTAATGTCTGTAGGAAGTCTGTTGAATTCAAAACCACCCATGTATTCTACTCGTTGCTTGGTAGTTTCTAAACGACACCTCACTGTTCTAAGATTAATATTATTTCTTGTATTTAACAACGTTTGATTTTTTCGAAATGTTATAGTATGGTAACCAATGTTGTGCAGTGATTTAAAAACGTAAAGAAGTAACTGCATTTTGTGCAATCCATATACAGGTAAAATTGTTGTTGATACATCTTTGTATAATGAAATCGAAGAAAAAGTTGACGGCACATTGAAAACAGCTTTCAACGCTTTATTTTGAGTTCTTTGTAAAGATTTTAATTCATTGCTTTTTTATATGCGTAAGGTATTGGCAAATAATTTAAGTGGCTGCGTATCAAAGACTGATAAATTATTAATTTTGTCTTTCTATCAAACTTATTTTTAAACTTATAGAGCAACCCAAGTGCAGACATTATTTTAGATTTAAGATTTTGTATATGAAGGTTCCAACATAGATTACTTTGCAAGCAAACTCCAAGATACTTTGTTGAAAAGCTTTCAGAAACTTCCTTTCCATCAACAAAAATACTAAAGTTACAGTTATTGTTCGCATATGGCCGAAATCTTAATAGTTTGGTTTTCTCAGCGTTTAAAATAAGTTTGTTTAATCTGACATACTCAGATATTATTGCTGCGTCATACTCCATATAGACCTTTGCAACAGCCTCATATTTATATGGATAGAAGAGACAAATGTCATCTGCATACATATGGAGTTTACCAGATAATTGTAAATTTTTAATATCGTTAAGGTATATTGTAAATAACAGTGGACCTAAAACACTGCCTTGAGGTACGCCATATTCAACTACGCCAATGTAGGTTTACAATTATCAATTTCAACAAATTGTCTCCGATTAACCAAAAAATTCTTCATCATCAGCAGTGCAGCTTCGTTAATTCCATAATAATGCAGCTTTTGTAATAAAATATTATGGTCCACCAAATCAAAAGCCTTAGAGAAATCATAGAAGATACCACATACTCCACTAGAACCGTTGTCCATTCCTTCACAAATGTTGTTGACCACATTTACAACAGCCTCTTCAGTTCCACATCCTTTCTTAAACCCATACTGGCAACTATATAGATAATTATTTCTTTCAAAATACGACAGCAATTGATTATGAAGAATTTTTTCAAAAATTTTATCAATTATCGGCAGCATATGTTATGTTGCATATATAGTATGTTTTTTTGCAATCACTAAACGCTGGTTGTTGGCTGGTGCGAAATTTCGAGGCTGTTAGACGAATTAATTAATAAACAGCAGATAGCCGAAATGATGAAGAACTTTAAAAAAAAAGAGTAAACCAGAATCCAAGTAATACAGCTGTGGTAAAGCAGCATGTGTTTATTGTTTTCGATACTTTAGTCGAGGTGATTATTATTGCAGATTTGATGATAATGGAAGAGATAAAATGGCACATGCTAGCTTGATGTTGGCAGGTGCGAAAGCTCGTTGCTAAAGAAACCCGGAGAACTCCGCTCCGGTTTGAAGCGCTGATTTGCGCTTGAATGGAGGAGACGGTGCGGATAACCATTCGTGGGCCATAGAACCAGAAGAAGTGAAGGGCGATCTGCTAACAACGAAAGCCCTAGTGAAAGCACATGCAGACAAGAAAGCTCCTGTACGAGTGGTGAATTTGTTCAGCACGGAGAAACGTACCGACCATTCTGCTCTTAGATGGTCATCTTAGAATGAATAAAACGGTGGAAAATCTAAAGCAACGCTTTTTCTGGATTGGACAATCGGTAGCCGAGGGTAGATAATTGATCACAGTGAATCATAACGAAAGTTCCATTACAACGAGCTAGAGCACGATTATATAAGCAAAAGGGCAGAGACATACCCCATGCCGAATCAGAATGCTCAAGCCGTGTTGAATGTGTTTGTCAAGGTAGGAATATGGAATCTGCCATCTTCAGAGAAATGTGTGGTGGTATGTCTCAGAGATTTAACCGAACACTAGGTCAGAGGGATTGGGACGAACACATTCCAAAGTTGCTGCTGGCATACAGGTCAGCTGGGCACGACTCGGCATCCGGAAAACCAGCGAAATCTGTTTTCGGAACAGAGCTAAGATTGCTTGTCGATTTGGAATTTTGTATTACATCTACACTAGAAAATGAAGGAATCGCAGAAATAAGACCTAAGCGATTTAAATGAGTTTGTACGCAATCGGATTTAAATTATCATCGATAAGATGAAAACAAGGTACGACGGAACTGCAAATTATGATTGTTTTTAGGAAGGGCAATTAGTTCTACTTGTTAACCAAAAGAACTTTCTCTCAAACTGCAATTCCATTGGGAAGTGCCACACAAAGTGATTAAATGAACAAAAGATGCGTAAGCAAACATGTTCGGCTATCCAAATTAACAATACATCGATTCCGCAGCATAATGAAGTTAAATACCTTGGTATTTACCTCGACCGTAGGCTAACGTGAAAGCCTCACATTGATGCGAAAGTCACTCAGTTGAAATTAAAAGCAGCGCAACTAAATTGGGTTATGGGCAGAAATTTGACATTGAAGTTGGATTGCAAACTTTTGTTATATAACGCAATTTTAAAGCCTATATGGTGCTACGGAATTCAATTATGGTGAACCGCCTCAACATCTAACATTGAAAAATTCCAAAGACGACAAAACCAAATTCTTCGTACGATTACTGCAGCTTCATGGTACGTAAGAAACTCACGAATTCACAAGAATCTGTGTGTTCCGCTGGTAAAAGACGAATTTTCTAAGTATGCGACAAGGTATATCAGTAAACTGGAACTTCACCTAAATCCACTTGCACGTAACATACTTAATTTTGGCAGCCACTCTCGGTTGAGAAGAAGAGATACCCTTGCCACCATCAGAACGTTAAATAGATGATTCTACCGATATTATTCGCGCAAAATAAAACTTTTTTGTCTAGAAGTGGCTGGACTTAAATAACTTTTATATTTAGCATTAAGATTTGAATACTTATTGTTAGTTCATATTTTGAAGATTCAATAAATAAATGAATGAAAAAAAAGGATACAAAAGGACAGTGGCCCACGATCCATAATAAACAACAACATTTAAAATTAAACGATGCCTCTGCCAAACATCTGTCTGCAATTTATACTTCTTTATGATCTTCTACATTATTCGCGAGGCTTGTAGTTAACGATAATTCCAAATTCAAATGTGCAAATATAATTGCTACACACATACAAACACATGCTTCCAAACCAATAAAAACGTAACAATAACGTTTATGTATTATGTTTTTAGCTTTATGCTGTTTGTGTCGGTATGCGTGTATGTTTATAACAACCCAGTGGTACATGCAGAAACCATTGCCAAATGTGGCTAGCGAAGTGGTAGGTGTGTTCTGTCTATGCACTAAAATCGCTAACGAAAGGATATGCCATTCGGCTAGTATATCTGTGCCTATTCACCAGTAGTTGTAGCAATTGCTACCCACTATTCAATAGCTAGTACGCTATCACCACGTAATGCAAAGCTCCCGTTATTAAAACAACAGAAAACTTTAGGATCATAACATTATCTATGTTAAAACAAACTTCAGTAGCACTAAAGGAGAGACACTTTTGTAAATTAGGAGTAGTTTTCAATGAACATTGATTTGAAAACAAAACAAATGTAACAATACCATGGGAAAATAGATTGTCATTGTCTTTAGGAAAGAAGTTCGCTCTACCAATTAACCGCAATAATTTTTCACCGCTTGGAATAATTGCTGATGTAGAGCAGTGTATACAAAAGATAAGCTAAAACAACTTTGACAACAAAGAAAAAAAGTGGCCAGAGCTGAAGTAGCAAACAAAGAAGAATGACAAACACTCTTAGAGAAAAATTTATACTTGCGGTTTTCGAAAAGACCAAAAAAATTTTGAAAACACATAAGAACATAATAATTACACAATCTGACAAAGGAAACAAAATGGTTGCAGTATACAAAAATCACTATGAGGAGAAAATGAATGGACTACTTCAGGATAAAAACACATATAAGATAATAAGAACAGATCCCACGCAAAAACTAATGAAATTAAACAATAATATAGTGAATGACCTACATAAGAAGGAATACATAGACTACCAACAAAAACTGATGCTTACATGCTCCGCTGCAACTGCGCCGAGAATTTATGGACTACCGAAAACACATGAAGACAATATGCCCTTACGACCTATAGTATCATCGTTTCAAGTCCCATGCTACCAACTGAGCAAATATTTAGGACAAATACTAAGGAACATAGTATCTGAAAAATACAACATAAAAAACTCAGCGGAATTAAAAAATGGACTTAAAAATCTCAAATTGGACCCGAATGAATTGTCTCTTTTGATGTTGTCTCCCTATTCACTAATATTCCTATCCACATGGCCATAAATAACATAATGAATAAGTGGAACTTAATAAAACAACATACTAAGATTCCAAGATCTAAATTCTTAGATGTCCTCAAATTCTGCCTTTATGAAAATAACTATGACAACAACATTTATAACCAAACATTCGGCATGATTATGGGAAACCCGCTGTCACCCACTATTGCTGACATTGTTTTGGATAATTTATTTGACGTAGCCATAGTTGATTTATGCAACAAAAATATCCATATTAAATACATGACAAAATACGTAGATGACATTATAGCTGTAATAAACATTGACAATAAAAATGACATTTTAAATACTCTCAATGCGTACCATCCCAAAATAAAATTTACTATTGAAATAGAAAATAAAGGAAAAATTCCCTATTCAGACACCACACTATATAGACAAGATGACAAAATATATTTCGACTGGCACACTAAGAATATTTCATCAGGAAGAATAATCAACTACTATTCAACCCAACCCAAGTCACAAATTATCAACACAGCAAAAAATTTAGTAAACAAGGTATTGGAGATAAGTGATGAGAAATTTCATAACAAGAATATAAAGAAAATTTCTGAAATACTAACTAATAATAGGTTTCCGCCATATCTAATCAAAAATATCACAAATACTTGAAATCATCCAAAAAGCAATAGAAATGGCAACCCTAACAATGAATGTAAACAATATTTCAGCATCAAATATATACCTGGACTATCAGACAACCACAATATAAAATGTGCAATAAACAACAACAACACAACATTGGCTTTTAAACCAAATAGAACTTTAAGCACAATATAAACAAAAACCCCTATCGACAAACTACAACAAAACAACGTTGATGATTATAACAGCTGTGATCTCGTTTACATTGGTACAACAAAAAGAACTTTAGCAGTTAGAATAAATGAACATAAGACAGATATTAATAAGAAAAAAAAAGAGAGCACTGCTTTATCGCAACATACTGTACAAACCAAACATACACCTGACTAACAATATAAAAATACTGGACAAGGAAAACAATGTTAAAAAACGTTACACAACAGAAAGCTTAAGAATTCAGCAGAAAATAAATAAAACAATGAACAAAAAAGAGGATACTGACAACTTAAGCGCCATTTATAATGTTATTATGAAAAAAAAGGGCAAAACAAAATTAGTGTCTGTGTTTAATTTATAACGGCCGTATACAAAAAAAACTTAACAAAACTTGGTAAGCAATTGTTGAGAAAAATTCCCTAATGTTTCATGCAAAAACAGTTGTTAGCTTACCTTGCACTTAAAGTTGAATTGGGTACACTTTAACTCTACGTTAAAATAACAGTTGACTTGCCGATTGTTATTTTGCTTAAAAATTGAAATTTTGCGAAAACTAAAGAATAATACTATTTATTACTTTCATTATATAAAGAAATAAAAACATTACATTCTCAAACTATTAGGGCCATATCCAAAAAAAAGTCTTACTTGAGTTTTAACGCATACGTTAGTTACCAAACACATTAGCACTACCTTACATTTGTTAAAAATTTTTATGCAAGAACAGTACGTTAACTTTTAAATGTAGTAAGGAATTTAATTGTTTTGTTATGGCAACGCCGTTATGTTCAGTTGTAATTTTTTGAATAGTGATGAATAAAAACTAATATTCGAAAACCGAAAAACAATTTTAAAAAATAAAAATTGATTATTATTACATAAAATAACATATTTTTGACAAACAGTTCTTGGATTTAACTTCTTAATAAATAATGAATATATAATACGTAGTATATTAATGAAATTGAGAAAAAGTAATTGGGGTACTTATCTAGAAAAATTGTTATTATTCGAATAACGATTTTCATTGTACTCGTTTGATTGAAAGTGCATCACTAACATAATTGTTATTTATATTTTTCTTTCAAAATTAATATTTTCAGTTTATATAAAATGTAATGTTTCAATTAATTTATGTAATAAAAATAATAATATCTTTTGTTTTTAAATTTTCCCAATATTGTGTTTTTCAAGAAAAATAATCATTGGCAAGTCAAGTGTCATTTTAACGTACAGCTAAAGTGTACTCAATTCAACTTTAAACGAATGGTAAGCTAACAATTGTTTTTGCATACAACGTTAGGAAATTTGTCTTAACAATTGCTTACCAAGCTTTGCTAAGTTTTTTTGCATACGGCCGTTAATTTTGAAAGAATAATATAAGTTACAATTATGCTAGTGATGCACTTTCAATCAAACGAATACAATGAAAAACTTTATTCGAATAATGAAAATATTTCTAGTAAGTAAACCTATTATTTTTTTCTCAATTTCATTAATATACTACATATTATATATTCAGTATTTATTAAAAAGGTAAATCCAGGAAATGTTTGCCAAAAATGTGCTATTTTCTGTCTTCATAATAATTTTTTATTTTTTAAATTTGTTTTCCGGTTTTCGAATATTAGTTTTCATGCATCACTATTCAAAATATTACAACTGAACATAACGGCGTTGCCAGAACAAAACAATTAAATTCCTTACTACATTTAAAAGTTAACGTACTGTTTTTGCATAAAAGTTTTTAACAAATGTATGGTAGTGCTAATGTGTTTGGTAACTAACGTAAGCGTTAAAACTCAAGTAAGAATTTTTTTTGGATATGGCCCTAAGTTATTAATATAATTTAATATATTGGTTTTTTAATGTTGTAATCACGAAAATGTGAGTTTCACAAATATTGTTTTCCACTCAATATTTTCATGTAATTTGATAAAAAAATTTCTTAATAAAATAGACACATCCCCTGAAGAAGTGAACATAAAACTCACGAAACGTTGGGAAAATATGTAATATAAATTCTGCATTTTTATTGACATAAAGAACGTTAGGCCTCGCCAGCTAAGTATATACAAAAAGCAAATAACTTCAGTAGCATTTGTAATTTAATGAAAAAGCACGTGTTTTCTAGAAAGTGTTGAATTTAAAAAAAGTAAATAAAACTAGTAAGGGTGTAGTATATTTGGCTGGGCCGAATCTAAAACACCTTTCATGATTGTCACTTAAATATATAGTACATATATTAGAAATTTGAACTGACTATACTAGGATATCGACCGATATCGCAGAACATTGTTTTTGCCTTGTAATCGCCATGCCAAAAAGGTAATATTGCAAGGAAATTTTCATAGAAAAATCGGTTTAGACTATATCTCCGATATCGGAAATTTTCATTTTCTGTATTACTCGTATAATTTTTAGTCTGATTTACATATAACCACAACTGCTTTTACGCAAAAAATTTTATGTAAATTGACTGTTTACAAGATTTAAATTGTTTTAATATGGATAGCGAAGGAGGGTGGCGAATGTGGTAGTTTTCTGGGACTAGTTCTTTCGATGGCTACTAGTGACTAGCATAAGGATTGCACCCCAGGTCTGGTACTATATGCAGAAAATTGTAGCTAACCCTTGCGATGATGAAAGGTAATGCAGAGACGGGTCAATCGCCACCTCTAATGACAAGCCCGTGTTAAATTCGCCACTCAAATACATGTGTGATTGCTGGGCTAGCGGTAGTGCAAAATTAGCTGGCGAATCTACACGTTCGGAGCTAGTCCCCTACACCACTGGGAAACGAATCAGCCACTACACAGTGAGTTAGAAATAATGCAAATTCGTACCCATATTTTAAAAATAAGACGGCATAAATAATTTCCTTTGGAGAAATTTCTGAATTGCAAAATAATTAACACGAAATTTTTAAAATAATTTTACATATTTTTAAATTTTTTTTGGCAATAAATGCGGATTAAAACTACTAGTTAGCACAAAAAAGTTTCTTTAATAAAAAGTTACTCTAAAATACATAAATGTATCTAAAGCAGTTATCTCTAAATGTTTTAACGATTCATAATTACAAGCTTTTAAAGCCGTTAGGGATTTTTTTTTGCAAAATCTTCTTCATTTCGAATAACGCTGCTACGGGGGAAATATTTCGGATTTAGGCAAGTTAAAGCATTAAAAAAACATGTTGGATCATCTTAAATAGAAAGTTTTGTAGTATCCGGGATCCTGAGATCAAACTTGCAGAAACTCTTGCGGAAACTGTTTCGTTTGCCTTAGCTCAAGAAACGGCATGAATAATTTGCAAGCCTCAAACAGTTAAAGTGCGTAATTTGGAGATTAGGAGGGTGGCGTTGTAGGCGAGTTGATGGATGACACACATGGTCGAGCTAAAGGTCCTGTTGGACAGAAGGAGCAAGCCAAATTTTAAGTGCTACAGCTGTGATAAAGTCTGAAATATTAAGACGGCTTGTATAGCGTCCAGAAAACAAAATAAGTCTGTCTTGCCTTAAGCTTAAACGGGCGGCAGTGTTACTAAATTTTAACACATCTAACTCAGCATGCTGCTGTTGATCTGTTTGTTATAAATGTACAGCACATTTTCTGAAACAAGATAAAACTAAAAATATAATACACAAACAAACAAACATACATGATTAAAAGTACCCGTACGCAAAATTCCAAGTAAATCAACTACAAATGATGTTATTGTTGTTCTCGTTTCTTAGTATTTCGTTTCTAATTGCTTGTTGTTGCTTTCGTATAGTTCAGCAACAATGTGTATGAGTGTGTGGGAGTATATGCGTAAGAATTATATTTGTACATTTGATTCTAGAATTATGAATCGCTAGAATAACTGCCTTATTTATACAAATTATTTCATGTTTATTAAGCTCTTATTGCACAGATATCAATACAAAAGTTGTCTAATAAAAGTTTAGTAAACATCAAATATTTTTTATAAATAAGACCGTACGTATTTTCAAATTACGCCAAAATTATTAAAATCGTATTAAGGCTCATGGGAGGATTTTTATAATTACCAGCGAAAATACAAAAAGAGAAAACAAACTAAAACGTGGTGTTTCAAAGTTCGCATTTGCAAGCTTTTTAATTAATTGCATAAATTTTAGATGTACAGCCCTTAACCTCCTTAAAAAACTTTAATCACAAAGATCTATTAACTAAGCATATTAAATTATCCGATATCTTTATATCGTTGGTCTCAGTTGAAAGATCCTAACACGCATTTTTCCCGACATTGAATTTGTTAATGATATTAACAAATTTCACATAAATATAGCTCGTCGCTAAGATTGAATGTAATAAATAATAAACAATGAGCTTTTACACGTAATTATACAATAAAAGTCGCATATTGGTGAAACTAGTTTCTGCTGTGGTCTTTCCAACTTCTACGAAGTTGCATTTATGTTAACATTGTGATATTCCTATTTATTCCATCACAAAATTCATATACCTGTTTGAATTGGAATGTAGACCAAGTCACTTAAAAGAATTTATTTATTAATTTGTTAAATTTTTGTTGAACTTTTATAATTTTTTAAATTAAAAATTGTTTGGTTTGTACATATGTACAACAGGTTTTTAGTTCAAGTTTTTCCTTTCTTAATTTTTTCTTAATTTTTTCTTAAGAAAAAATTAAGAAAGGAAAAACTTGAACTAAAAACCTGTTGTACATATGTACAAACCAAACAATTTTTAATTTAAAAAATTATAAAAGTTCAACAAAAATTTAACAAATTAATAAATAAATTCTTTTAAGTGACTTGGTCTACATTCCAATTCAAACAGGTATATGAATTTTGTGATGGAATAAATAGGAATATCACAATGTTAACATAAATGCAACTTCGTAGAAGTTGGAAAGACCACAGCAGTTAGTTCAAGTTTTTCCTTTCTTAATTTTTTCTTAATTTTTTCTTAAGAAAAAATTAAGAAAGGAAAAACTTGAACTAAAAACCTGTTGTACATATGTACAAACCAAACAATTTTTAATTTAAAGAATTTATTTATATTAAGTTATATTTTAGAACTAATTTACTTTTTTAGTTTGAATTTGCAATAAATATAAAAATCGTATTAAAATAATTTATTTGCGCAAAATTTAATTGAAAAATTGCGTAGGGAAATATGTTTTTGATTGTAGGGGAAAATAACGATTTTTATGCGCTATGGTAGGGATTTCACAAAAAATCTGCTGGCAACACTGGTCTTAAGTAAAAAATTTTAAAAAAGTTGTGTTAAGTGTAAATAAAGTTGTGAGTTATTTAAGTACTGTGTAATGAACAGCTGTGTAAGTCATTATATCATTTGCAATTGAAGACTCTGCAAAGCGTTTTTAGAGGCAAAAAAGTAAACATCTTTTTCATAAAAGTATTGTAAAAATTGTAAAAGTAATTCGCATATTCATATGTCTATACTTTGGAAAATTTTTTCTCAATATTTTGCATGCTTTTCATACAATGTTCTAGACGCGTCGCTCATTCGTAATCACTATTAAAGCTAATTCATGGGTATAGTAATTATATTTTTGGCCAACGTATTAAGATAAGTTATTTGTTTTTAGTATATACTTAGCGGGTGAGGCTAATATATATAATATAAATATAATTCAATGTATTTGTGTTTAATGTTGTAAAATCACAAAAATACAAATCCCCTGAAGAAGTGAACATAAAATTCATGAAACGTTGGGAAAATGTTGCACATTTTCCCAACGAGACTGCATTTTTATTGACATAAAAAGGTTAGGCCTCGCCAGCTAACTATATACTAAAAACAAGAAAATTTATGGCGTTTTAAAGAATTTAGTTAGTAAATATGTACAATTGTTTTGTTTAAGATGAAGAATGGTTTCTTCTACTAACCTTAATTATTTTTACTAATCACAAAATACAAACAGATTGTTTTTTATGTTTCCTAGCTGCCTATATGTAGACTTTTAATAGGAGCTACCCTAATAATCAGTACACATATAGACAGCTAAAAAACATAAAACAAGCTGTTTGTTTTTTTTATTGATATCAGTGTTAGAAGTTAATTAAGTGGCTGAGCGCAATTGTTTGAATGTTTGCTTTGTTACTTTTTGATACTTAAATAAAAAGCAAATGTAGAAACGTGTGCAAAATAAAATTATTGTTTTTATGTTTGAAGGGTATTGTTAAAACATTTTTTTAACTCAATGTTTTATTTAAGATATAGTTAAATATATATTTAAATGTTTGGAAATATTTGCTAACGGTTTCGATATCTACTGATGATCCATAAAATGTTGGCATATAGACAAATAGGAAGCATAAAAACAAGTTTTTTTTTGTATTTTTTTATTGATATCAATATTAGTAGCTAATAAAGTAAATAAATTCACTTGTCTTAATTATGTTTTTTATTAACAGCCAATCGCACGGTATCGAACACTTTTGTTCACAAGTATTTTTAAAGAAACTAAGTGCTAGTTCATGGATAAAGAAGCTGTTTGTTCGTTCGCACAATTACATTTGAAACAAAACCAACGTTCAAAATTTCGTTATAGTTTTAAGTGTAGTTGTGCGAACGAACGAACAGATTCGCCATCCATAAGATAGCGCTAAATTTATGTTCCATACACAAGATGCAAGAAGATAACTCCAAAAATACCATATAAGCATTTTGTATTTCTTAAATAAAATGTTATGGCATATTAGGATCGACTGTAGATACCGAATATTTTTGGGGTAGACAACAAACCGTCTCTTAGCTTACATTATACTTTATTTATCAATTTTGCTTTCTTTTGCGTTGTGTTTTTATTTCCTTTACAGAACAACCTAAATTAGAGCGTAAAGCGCAACTTATGTCAACGTTTTGATTTTAACCTGTATTAAGAAACGTTGCAAGAGTGTTAACGTTGTGCCATGAACAGTAGTGTTCACTAACCTTGTTTAATGAAAATCACTAAATAAAAATAAAAAGTGATAAAGTCGCTAAATTAGTCTGAAAGCACCTAATTGCCGCAAAAAATGAACAACATTGGTTCTGAAGCCAACTTTACTGAGAGAAAGAGATATAGAGAGAGATTAAATTTTGCTCTCTTACGCTCTGTCAAAATTGGAATTTTCGGCGTTGGTTGGTCTCATACTTTTTGTATGTGCAAGAGCCTTTTTGACAGATAAATTACGCTTGGCGCGTTAATTTAGGTTGCGCTATTATTTTTGCTTATTTATTATCTTTTCAATATAATTTGTATTTTCTCTTTTTGAATTAGAAAATTCTCAATAACAAATTCATAAAAAGCAAATTCCATATCATCCTCGCTCTCTTCACCGTCTAACAAACCCGTTCAAAAATAATGAAATTTATAACATAAAATAAGATCTAAAAAAAAAATGACTTCCCGACACTATTTTGGCAGAGGTATGTAAAACATCTATTCGAAATTAATTTTAATCAAACCACATTCCATATGTATTCATTTTAAACCTAAAATTATATAGTTTTAAATGATATGTGTGTTAATTTATATGTTTTAATTGCTGAATTGTCTTTGTCTTTAGTTTGGTACAAATAATATATAATTGATATTATTTGTAGCAGTATTTATTATAAAGAACAAGTTAAAGATTTTTTAAGCACTGAGTACGCAGCAAATATTTTCTGTGCTAGAATTTTTATACATTATTATTTTTTTTATTTTTAAAAGTTACATCAAATGGTCCGAGAGATGTCACTGCATGGCTTTTGTAAAACAATATGTTAGCTGCAGTTTATTTTTCATTTATCTTCTTAAAGCACTACTTTTTTTATATTATTTGAGGCAAATACTATAATTGGTCCTTCGAATCTAGATGTGAAGTATTCTTTTGTTTTTTGTTCTTTATTCACTTTGATTAGGAAACTGTACTCTTTTTTTACAATGAGCTTTAATGCTACGTTATTTTTAAAATTCTCCTTTCCGAAAACGTATTACCCTGACACTTTTACATAAGTAGATAGATATACTACTAAATTTTTTAAACTGACTTTCATTTTCGTTGGTGTATGCATATTTTTTGGAGTAGTAAGTTTCTGATAAACTCAAACAAACTTTCCGACTTTGCAAAATTTTGTTTTCGGAGAGGTCTATTTTTAAGATTTCCCATATTTGGGAAACCCACATATTTATTAGAACACTACTTACATGTGTATTGAGTTTTCATTTATTAATCACATAGCGCATTATAGGGATAAAGTCATTTTTAAACCGCTTCGATTCTTCAGGGCAAATTGGAAGGCTTAAAAAAATTTTAAAACTTATACTTAAGAAGTGTTTGCAAATAGTCGTTTTAAATTTGCTAAATTGAAATCAACAGAAAAGAGCATACTCCACAAATCTGCAACATTAAAAATAGTACGCATTTGCCTTGCTTGAGTCAGACCTAAACTAGTTATGTTATGGTTTCATTTTGGATATGCAAAATACTAGATAATAATAATTCAAGAAGCTACACTAATATGACTAGTTTCATCTATATAAAAATCATTTCCCAACATGAGAAGAATTAGTGCTATATGCGGTGCAGCGTTTAGCAGGTAGAGTAAAAATTAAATGAATTGACAAAAAATCCAGCTAAAACTATTTTGCGAGTAATAAATGTTTCTGAGAGAGTAAACCAGCCGGCTCATTAATTTTTTTATGCTGAAGTTTTTGTAGGGTGCACTGAAAATTAGCAACCATTTCATTTTTTTTTTTGTGTTTGACTATCACCATTTGATACGAGTCTTGAAAAAATAATTACGCAAAATCAATTAGCAAGCAATTTTATAAAACCATATTTGTGGACATAATGCTATTAAATATATAAATTAACTTAAATTAATTTGTGTCTCTGCTTTCTACTTTTTATTTAATAATTCTAAATTTAGAAGTGGTTTACTCAACTTTTGTGCCGTTGCGTTGGGCCTTAACGACTTGGGCTACCGCGCTGTCGGCATACGCATAGATTCCGGTGACTTGGCGTATTTATCCTGTTTGGCACGCGATACATTTGAACGCGTTGCAGAACGCTTTAAGATTCCATGGTTCAATAAACTGACGATTGTGGCCTCAAATGATATCAATGAAGATACGATATTGAGTTTAAATGAACAGGGCCATAAGATTGATTGTTTTGGCATTGGAACACACTTGGGTAGGTACTCGTATTTATTTCTTTACAAAATGACCAATATTAACTATTAATTGTTATGGACTTTCCTAGTCACCTGTCAAAGGCAACCAGCTTTAGGTTGTGTTTACAAACTGGTTGAAATCAATGGTCAACCACGCATTAAACTAAGTCAAGATGTCGAAAAGGTAACAATGCCCGGTCATAAAAACGCCTATAGGTATGTATTTTAAATCTCATTTAATTGAATATACACTTATATATTAATCGTTGAATATACACTTATATATTAATCGTTGTTTCTTTAGATTATATAGCGGCGATGGGCATGCTTTAATTGATCTTTTACAAAAAGTCACAGAACCTCCGCCAGCAGTTGGGCAAAAAGTTCTGTGTCGTCATCCTTTCCAAGAATCTAAACGTGCTTATGTCATTCCAACACATGTTGAATCGTTGTACAAAGTCTATTGGCAAAATGGCATAATATGCCAACAATTACCAACTTTGGAGCAAGTTCGAGAACGTGTACAAATATCTTTGAAAACTTTGAGAAATGATCACAAACGGACGTTGAATCCCACACCGTATAAGGTAAATGTAGGTGTACTTCCGAAACAAACATAAGTAAAAAAACACATGAGGCAGGTCAATTTAGAAATTATTGGAAATTTTTGCCTGAATTATTGCAGTATTTATTTCATGTATTTTTTATTTACACATTTGTTTTATAGAAAAGTTTAACAATATTTATTTTCAATATTTCGCTAACTATCTGTAGGAAAATAAATTACTTCATATCAAAAATTTTAGATAAAAAATTTTGAAAAGAAAAACATATGTATGTATGTACTTATATTAATAGGTTGTGTTAGGTTGTACAGACTGCCAGTTTCATGAAACCAGCCCATTTGGGACCTTTCTTGGTCCCGTTGTCTGAGCATGTATATTAATAACAGCAATATCAAATTTAAAAATATGAGAAATTAAACTAATTCTGCAACCAACACATGCTTGGTTAACTTTTCCAACATGTTGTTGCACAACTTTATATAAGTTAACAAAATAAATGTTCTTCACAGAATAACATGCAAAGATATTAACATGATTTATAAAATAATTTTAACAAGTAAAAGTGTAGTATATTCGGCCGGGTCGAATCTAAATTACCCTTCACAATAGTCACGTACAACAATCGGCTTAGGCTATTGTCACAGATGAAAAACGTTTAAAATATAATTCCTTTTTAAAATGAAACAAAAACAAGTTATTCGTTGGTTTTATTAAAACATAAGAAATATTTTATTCACCATTAATTTATACGTATTTATATCAGGACGTATTCGTACAGAAAGATCCAGAGACAAACTATGACTCACACGTTCGTTAAGCTTCTTAGCAAAAGACGCCGTCTATATATCGGGTATATATGGATCGATATCAGAAATATTCATTTTCACTGTTTTAGTAACTTCCTTCCAGAGTTGATTTTATGCAAAAAAAAAAAGATAAATTGTTTTATGAAAAAATCGGTTTGGGCTATATCTCGGGTATAAATGGATCAGTATCGGAAATTTTAATTTTTTGTATTTTAGTAACCTTTTATTACCAAAACGGCTTTTAAGCAAAAAAATTGTTTCATGCAAAAATTGGTTTAGACTACATATATCTCGGACCCACCTAAAATCTAATATAAAAAATTATAAAAATTTCAACAAAAATTTAATAAATTAATATTTACATCTCTGGGTCCGGAGAATTAATAAAAATATGTATGTTAATAACTAAAAAAGAAATACCGCCTGTTCTGAGACAGGAAACGCTGTACAAACAATGTGGGCAATTAACAAAATACATATGTGATTCTATATGAGATGAATATAGATAGAAAATAATTAAATGGCTCGGTGGCTGAGTGTTAAGGCAGCAGATCATGATACGTCATGATATACTGCCGAGTTCAAATCCCAATGGGTGCTTAAGAGTAGTGTTGCGACTACGAAACAGCTAGTTGTCCTCCAGCTAAAGATTTTATTGTTATTTTTCTTGTCTTCTTCAATCAAAAATTATTGATCACAGCAAATTTGTTTTGTAAAAAATCCTTCTTAAGAAAAAAATTCAGAAAAGAAACAATGTTTTTTTAGGCGCAACCACGCCTACTTTAACGCCCACTTTTTTATATTGAGTAATACATGGTTTTTAACAGATTTACTTCAAATTGTACATACGTCTTACTGTAGGCGAGGTAAAAATAAAAGTTTTATGTGCCACGCCCATTTTTACGCTCCATCTCATGCGGGAAGACGTTTGCCGGGTAAGTGAGACCGCTGGACCGATCTGCCTGAAATTTTGACAGCGCAACACTAAAGCTCCGGTATCTTTTATAAAACACTTCTTTATTTTGACCGTGCCCACTTGAACGCCCACTTTTGATGTCAAATGGGTTTTAACAGATTTGCTTCAAATTGAATACACACACATCTTACTATTGACAAGGCAAAAATTAAAGTTTTATGTGCCACACCCATTTTCACTCCTGATCTCATGCAAGACTGCGCCTGCCGAGAAGACCAGACCACAGGCATGACTAAGAACACTTTTTTTCGTCCGTACCCTCTTTAAAGCTCACTTTTAACTTGTGTAACTAAGTCTACACGGGCTATAACTAAACGGGTTACTTCAAATCTATATATAAATAAATATACATCTATATTCATGCGTACGGGTGTATGAATTTATTCCAGATTTTTCCCCTTTTTTGAGTAATTCTTACTATTTGTCATATAAAATTTATTAGGAATACTAAAAACATAAATAAATATATTTATTCATTACTTCTACTTAAATTTTACGTAAATTTTAAGCAAAACGATTTTTTTGATTTGCGTACTTTTTCTCCCAGTGCAAGTTTATTTACACTCAGAGCGTAAGTATGGATTTCTCTTTGGGCATCACTAATCGTAGATATGCGTTTTTGTGCAAATCGTAATATTTTTTTATTTAGTAAAGACGGTTGGCCTCTCTCTGATTTGAACGTTAAGGTGGCGACATGCTTTTTTACCTCTGGCTCTATTTTATATCATTCATTGCAATAGTTTCTATCCACACTCATTTCATCATTTTACAAGAAATTTCAAGCGAATTTATGCACGAAAAATTTTCAAATTTCTCATGCAAGTATTTTCAATCATTGATTTATAGTGACAAAAACACAATGCAAGCAGAGTAGTGGCAAATTGATGTTGTTAGGGCGGTGGTTTAAACGTATTTAATTTCGGTCTATTCTGAAATTCATACAAGTATGAATATTTTTCTAATGAAAAAGAGAAGTGGTTTCACGTGCATTGAAGTCATATGTATGTGTTATTATTGTTGTTACAAATCTTTACACTTTAGATTTTTTTTTTTCATTTTGAAAGTAATACCATGCCTTGCTCGATCAAATCTATATCGACATTCTACCAATAATATATTACTTCAAAGTAGATCATAAACTGATCAATTATCTCAAAACCAATTGTAATGCTATGTACGATTTCAAAATACATCTGTGGATCCAAATCCACGAAAGTCAGTATCGCGATAATTAACACGACTTGCTCATCATGTTGTATGGGACATGGAATATGCGGTTTAATGGTAGTCTACATGGATTGACCGCTTTTGGTGCGACAAGATCAAGATAGCCTTATAAGTCTTATTTTTTCCTAAAAAGCTACCTGATACCGCGAGAGATAATTTGGATGTTTGAACTTATATATGTACTTACCTGTGATATTTGCAATTAATTGAACTAACAAAAAGAAATGCAATAATAAGTCTAAAATGGACGTCTGGACCGATGATTGGGATAATCTTTTTTATCAAGTGTTCGTTATAACCCACTTTAAAGTTTTTCGGCACGAAAAATTTATTGTATGTATTTTTAAATTTATTTTAAACGCAGAGAAAAAGTTTTAGGCAAAGTTTTCAACTTCTAAGCCCACTATACATCCGTGAGTTACCTATATTGCCACTTCACAATCTGCAACTTAATATCAGATCGGTAAGCATAGTGTTACGAAATATAAACTAAAATGGCATTCAGCAATTGCCATGAAAAACGTTTGGTACTACGACACAGTAGAGTTATTAATTTTTAATACTTTAGCTTAACATTTAGTGAATTTAATGCATGTTCGAAGCCGTCCGTTTTGTTTTCGAAACGCCTAAAGAAACTTAAACTGACTACGAACGTCTGTGTCAATCTGTAGAATGACCAATATGTTCAAGTATTTTGAAATAAATTACTGGATATTGGCAATTGTAAATTCCACTTTGGCATTTAGACCGACTGTATTCAGTTTCCTCACGCTTTCTACCACTTGACCGAATCGAATTCTTAGCTCATCCCAATGTGCTCTCTAACATTTCACAAAATTAATTGGTTCAGCGAATGTGATATCGTTGATCTGAATTTTTGAATTCAATGCTAAATTGCTCGCGAATTGATGATGTAGAAATCAGTGATTCTCTTTATTTCCCAAGATGATACAATCTAATTTTTAAGCTCGCTGGAATTACCCAGATTGCTACCTCACAATCTGCAACTTAAAGTCGGATTGGTAATCATAATGTCACGAAGTATACACCAACCACATGTCTGTAATGACACTCGACTACCGGTAAAAACGCTAAAAAGTAAGAATACTTAAATAAAATTATAAAGAGGAAAACGTGTTGATACCATGAATCCTAATTGTTTCGAAAAATACACTTTTCTATCATTATGGCTTGCTTTCGCAATAAAAACCCATGTTTCTACGTTTTTTCGCCTATATCTATGTAAATAAATTTGAAGGTAAAACAACGTTTGCTGGGTCAGCTATTTTGTGATAAAAAACTAATAAATAATTAAAAGTTCAACAAAACAATTAAAATTTTTTAATAAAATAAAGGACAATAAAAAAAGAACAACAATAAGAAGGTTTTAAGATTTGTATTGTAGTTAAAAGTTTTTACGAAATGGAGTTGCGGTTGGGACTGAAAAAATTATAGAAGTTTCATATTTTTCTGCAGCAAATACGAGCACACAAATCCACTCCGGCCAATGCAGACTATTTAGCAGTTTCTCTAGAACTATGTTAGTAGTGATAAGGCTACAGGTCTAGTCCAATAGCATTGGCAATTTTGTTTAGTGGCATAAGCGCACTTCAGCACAAAGAAATCAATAAAATAAAAAAAAAACAGCAAATATCTTTGACTATGATATGACTTTAAGGCAAAACATTTGGTCTTTTTAAGACCAAATTTTTCCCTCAACCCATGTTTAGGGTTGAACTAGAACTAAAAAAGAGTGAAATTCATCCAATATATAACCTCAAATTTCTTTTGCATCATAAGGTTACCGTTGAGGAGCCACATAAGCGTTCAGGACCCGTTCAGTGCCTAAACTGCCAAGAATTTGGCCACACTAAGGCTGTAAGTTGCCCGCTGTTTGCGTTGTATGTGGCGAACTTCACGGCACAACTCAGTGCAATAAGCCAAAGGTCGACGCAAATGTTAAAAAATGCAGTAACTGTAGAGGTAGCCACACTGCAAAATATATAGGTTCCCTGTCTATACTCACTTTAAGCGGTAAATGACAAATAAGTCATCGGTTTCTCCAGCAACCCAGCAGCCAAATGTCATTGGTGAAAACAATTTTCCCTAGGTAGGCCATTCAACCAACTACACAAACACACAGAACTCCAAACAATTTTCATATGCTAATGTGGTTAAATCCGACCAAAACTTGAACCAGGAACCCAAGCCCTAAAATTCAAATCCAAATTTTAGTAATCTTGAGGCAACTCTGCAGACTCGAGTTCAATCCATAAACACTTTTACCGTTTCTATGACAAACATGATGCAGGAAATGCTAAAAATGCAAACCACTATTTTACAGGCAATTTTAAAAAAATGAATTGGTTAAAAATATGTTTCTGGAACGCAAACGGCATTCGCCAACATAAAAATTAACTTGAGCACTTCCTTATGGAAAAGCAGATCGATATAATGTTGATTGCTGAAACCCATTTGACAACCAACAGTTATTTCAAAATTAATGGCTACACACTATATGACACAAAAGATCCCCGTGGAAGATCTTGCGGCGGTTCGGCAATTTTGATAAAGACCAGAATTAAGCACTATCTAATGAACGGGACACGTGAGGAATATCTCCAAGCTACAAATATATGCATTGATTATTTTCATGAAAAAATTGTTATATCTTCGATTTACTCACCACCACGATTTTCAGCAACAGAAAATCAATATTCACATTTTTAAAATCACTTGGGCCTCGATTTTTGGCGGCTGGCGACTATAACGCTAAACACACTTTTTGGGGATCACGTTTAATTACCTCGAAAGGCCGTGTGCTTTTTGACACCATTTCCAAAATGGGCTTAGATGTGGTTTCAAGCGGACACCCCACTTACTGGCCGACAGACCGACGAAAGATCCCAGACGTTATAGATTTTGGAGTTGCGAAAAATTTTCCTTTAGAGTGGATGCAAGTGGAATCTTCATTAGATTTGTCATCAGATCACTCACCCACTATAATCTCTATTTCGTTCCCCCAAGATCTTGGCTCTCCGTTGACTGTCAATAGAGTTAATTGGCTAAAATACAAAAAAATTTCTGAGTACACATTGCACTGAAAATATCGCCCTGAGAACGCCTGAGGATATTGATGTGTCAATTAACGATTTTTCTGAAAACCTCAAACTGGCCGTACAGCATGCTAGCACTAGTCATATAAGATCCAGAAATGAAAACAATAGAACTTATTCGTCTGAAATTGAGCAACTTCTGTCAGAAGAAAGAAGAGTCAGAAGAGGGTGGTGGAGAAGGTTTAAAAAGACACTTAATAGGTAAGCCACCTTTGCGAAATTCAACTGACGACTGGGCAAGAAGCGATTCTGAAAAGGGAATGTTGTATGTCGATCATTTGAGAAATGTTTTTATTACAATTGATTCAGAGAATAATACAGCGGAATTACCACCATATATTGTTAGACCTCCTGTGTCTTTGAGATTTAATTTTCAAGATGTCGAAAACGTTATCGGTAATACAAACCCCAGGAAAGCTCCAGGCATTGATCAAATTACTGGTAAAATGCTTGAACAGTTACCTCGTGTAGCTAGAAGGGTTCTACTTTTTATTTTTAACGCCATTTTACGCCTTGAGTATTATCCTGCAGAGTGGAAGGTCTCAATGATTACTATGATACCCAAGCCAGGGAAGGATCTGACTAAGGTAGAATCATATAGACCAATAAGTCTTTTACCAACAATTTCAAAACTATTCGAAAAATTGTTAATGGCGAAGTTGAATCCAATATTGAACAATGTGGGATGTATCCCTGATCATCAATTTGGCTTTCGGGCTAAACATAGCACCATAGAACAAACGCACAGACTAGTCAATGTCATAAGACAAACCTTTGAGGAGAAGAAGTATTGCTCAGCTCTTTTCATTGATATTTCTCAAGCTTTTGATAAAGTGTGGCACGAAGGCTTGATGCACAAAATAAAGCTAAACTTGCCTGCAAATACACACAAGCTTCTGGAAAGCTACTTATACGGGCGGAAGTTTGTTATCAGAGAAGGCGATTTTCTAAGCCCCTTACAGCCAATCAAGGCAGGAGTTCCCCAAGGCAGCATACTGGGGCCTACTTTATATTTGATTTACGCGTCTGACATGCCAACGACATCCGGAATCCACACTTCTACCTTTGCAGATGACACAGCGTTTTTGAGTGTTCATGAAAACCACCAATTAGCATCACGAAATTTACAGGAATATACTTCAATATTAGAGAAATGGCTAAAACTTTGGAAAATCAAAGTTAATGAACCGAAATGTACTCATGTTACATTCACACTGTGTAGGCAAACATGTCCGCCTATCCAAATTAACAACTCACCTATTCCGCAGCACAACGAAGTCAAGTACCTTGGTATTCACCTGGACCGTAGGCTAACGTGGAAGTCTCACATTGAATCAAAGGTCACTCAGTTAAAACTAAAAGCAGCGCAGCTAAATTGGCTTATGGGCAGAAATTCGACACTGAAATTAGATTGCAAACTTTTGTTATACAACGCAATACTAAAGCCTTTATGGCGCTACGGAATTCAGTTATGGGGCACCGCCTCGGCGTCAAACATTGAAAAAATCCAAAGGCGACAAAACAAAATTCTTCGAACGATTACTGCAGCTCCATGGTACGTCAAAAATTCACGAATTCATAACGATCTGAGTGTTCCGCTGGTAAAAGAGGAATTTTCTAAGTAGGGTTCTACTTTTTATTTATAACACTATTTTACGCCGTGAGTATTATCCTCCAGAGTGGAAGGTCTCAATAATTACTATGATACCCAAGCCAGGGAAGGATCCCACTAAAGTAAAATCATATAGACCTATAAGTCTACTACCAACAATTTCGTAACTGTTCGAAAAATTGTAATGGCGAAGTTGAGTCCAATATTGAACAATGTGGGATGCATCCTTGATCATCAATTTGGTTTTCGGTCTAAACATAGCACCATAGAACAAACACACAGACTAGTGAATGTCATAAGACAGACCTTTGAGGAGAAGAAGTATTGCTCAGCTTTATTCATTGACTTAAGAGGGGTTTTTTACATTACTAATTTGCTGTGATCAATAATTATTTTTTGAAGAAGACAAAAAAATTAAAATCAAATCTTTAGCTGGGGGACAACTAGCTGTTTCGTAGTTGCTACACTACTCATCAGCACCCACTGGGATTTGAACTCGGGTCATGACGTATCATGTTCTACTGCTTTAACCACTAAGCCACTGAGCATTTAATTATTTTCTATCTATAAAAAAAATCATATTGCAGAGTAGTTCTATCCCCATTTTAATGTACTTATTTCAGACTACAATTCATTTTATCAACATGTAATTTAATAAATCAAACAAAAGTTAAAACTATGTATAACAATATTTCCTTTTTAGTGGAAACATGGTATTTTTTTATCTTGGACCAGTACTCAGACCCCTACATATGCAGTGCATTGTACCAGAACTAGAAAATAGGTTATCAGGAGAGTGAAAGAGGGAGTAGTGTTTGTGAACATTTGACTTGAACTTTTCAACGTCATAACAGACAGGAACAAAATCCCTAATCTGGTCAGAGCAAAATCCATTGTAGTAACGATAGAACAGAGTAACGCACCCTACACTGCGTCGGTGCTCCAGTGAGTCAATAGAGTTCGATACCCTACTGTCACCGATACAATTGACATAGAAGGTCGTTAAGGAAAATAGGAAATAGGGTAGGAGAAAGAACGAAGCCTTGCGGTACCCCTAAATTTATCTTGAACTGATTTGATGAGACCCCATCTATAACAACTCGTATAGTGCGGTCTGTAAGAAAGCTCGATATAAACCGAGAAAAGACATCACCGACAACAAAAGCAATAATTTTTTCCAGTAATGTAGCATGCCATGCTCTGTCAAATGCTTTGGAGATATCCAGAGCCACTACTTTACTTGCACCGAAATTATGGATTCAGTGGCACCATTTCTCGGAGAGATATGCCAAAAGATCGCCAGTGGAGCGACCCTTACGAAATCCGTATTGGCGATCACAAAGTAATTTATGCGACTCTAGATAACTCACAAGAAGGTAGTTAACTGTGCTTTCCATTAGCTTGGATAGTGTAGAACAAATTGCAATTGGGCCGTAATTTTCAGGATTATTTGCCTCACACTTTTTGGAATTGGCTTAAAGACTAGTGCTGGAATGCCATACGGTCCAGGAGTCTTAATTATGTCGAGGTCGGTCAAAACCCTTTTAACCGCTTGAGCTCGAAAAATATCTTTGGCATTGTTACAGATACTCTCTAGAGTTCACGAGGTGGTTGACGGCTTTCCGGCAAGTAGGAGTTGCTTGCAAATATTTCAACCCACAGTTTAGCTTTGTCAACCGGGTCTGTGAATGCTTGGGAGCTATAAGGACCTTGCCACGAAGACACTGTTCCTGAAGAAACTTTTTACGCCTAAGTACCATGTCACACTTAGATCTTGCCTTTTTTCGTAGCAAATCAATTTCTGAGTTTTTGCATAAACGCTTCCTCTCTGGATCTGACTGCGTTTTTGTACGTCTGATTAAACCAAGATTTCGCTCTTAGTTTCATGGAAATCTGCTTGGAGGGGATGAATGTTTTCATCCCTAGCCTGAGAATATCTTCGACCATTTTTGCTAAAGCATTTATACCATTATCTAGAAAGCAAAGTTTCCAATTAAATGCTATGAGTAAATCGAGGAAATAACAATTTTTTCATGAAAATATTCAATGCATGTATTAGTTGCTTGTAGATACTCCTCACTCGTCTCGTTCAGTAAATAGTGCTCAATTCTGTTTTTTATTAGAATTGCCGGCCTCCACAAGATCTTCCACAGGGATCTTTAGTGTCATATGGTTTGTAGCCATTAATTTTGAAATAACTGGTGGTTGTCAAACGAGTTTCAGCAATCATCATTATATCGATTTGCTTTTTCGTGAGGAAGTGCTCAAGCTCATTTTTGTGTTGGCGGATTAACTTGACCCTTCAATCCATAAATCGAATATTGCTTAATCCTACATATTGAACAAACTCCTTCCTGAATGCTTAAACGGGTGAAGGAAAACCCAAAAACTGTTCGATATATTACATCAGTTGTGCATAAATAGTTGTTAATGATACAACTACTTTACAACAACTATTCTATTAATTTTCTTTCCTAGGTGATTTAAAAGCAGTTAACAGCACGACTGTTCTAAACATCAATACAGACTAGGGAACATTATTTTGAAAGCATGTAATCATCCTAATACATTCAAAGCTACAATTTTTATCAACTAAATACATATGTATGTATGTATCTATAAATTTGCGCTAATTTCTCTGTAAACTTAAAGTTTGTTAAGCTGGATTCACCCATTGTTTCCGAAGAAAATTTTTGTCCGGATAAAATTTTTTTATATGTAGTTTGACGTCTCTCTTCTTGAGAGAGAGAAAATATCTTTTACGAACAACTCCCAACTTGAATTGGTTTAATTTTATATTTTGTCCGGACAAAATTGAAAAGAGATGCCAATAGGATACATTTTTTCATAAAAAATTGTATTGAGTTGCCCCATCGAATAAAAAATTTACATAGGTATTAATTTTACTCTGATGAAATTTCAATTTTGGCTGCCATTTGATACATGTACATAGTTTTAATAGATATTAAAAAATAAGTAATAATTTTAATATGGAAATAAATGAATTGATTGCCCAAAAACTTATTGAAGAAATGAAAAAGCCAGGAAGAGAGTGTATGCACTTTATAATGTGTAAAAATAACCCATTGCTCTTCTTTGCTTTAAAAGTCTTTTCTGCAAAGCTTTTTAATTTTTTTTATATATGTATATGTACTTAACTAATAATAATGCTTTATGTATTTCAATGGCCAAAAGCAAACGCAGTTTTCTTTTTTCCATTATTATCACACAATATTTACTAATAATTGAGAATATGTAAAATATGTCAGGAAAATAAACCAAAATAATAACAAGCAGTACTACCACCTTGTCAAACTAATAGATTTTGTTTACATACGGCAGCTCTTATTTTCCGGAACATTTTTTTGCAATGGGTGAATCGTGCTGCAGAAAACTCTCAGTAAAAAAATATTTGTCCGGACAAAAATTTTGTTCGGAAACAATGGGTGAATCCAGCTTTAGTTGTCTGTGTTTGTTGGTGTATTTATAATCTAACAAGTAAGCTTCGTGTAATTATTGAAAAATTTTCAAAGTTTGGATAGTATTTAATTGGTACTAGGGTTGGATGAATGATGTCTTCATTTATCTCCTCCTAAGCTCTGGACTCCCAACTCTTTTTGTCATGTTACAATCCCATTTCGATAAAAAGTATGAATGCTTTGCATATACAGCCTGCATTCTAGAGAAAAAGAAAATTGAAACAGTCACGCCATATGTTCCTCTTATTTCACTACGTCCAATATAATTTTTATAGAATCATAAGACTTTCACGTTGACACCATATGCAATTAGTTTTTTTGTAGTTATCGTAAAATAAAAGGCGGTTAAATTTTAAGGCCCGATGTTGATTTTGAATAAAACAGAAATTATTTAGGAACTATTGTTATTTCTTTGTATTGTGATAATATTGGTATAGTTTAATTACGTACGGAACAAAATATCGGCCAAATGGCCACCGAATCCTTGGCGACACACTCCATCCAACGGTCCAAATTCGATGACGCTGAGGCATAATTGTGCCGAACTATCTCATCCTTTAGACCTTGAATTGTTGCTGGCTCAAATAACCGCGAAGAAAGAAGTTCAACGGTGCCAAATTACAAGATCTTGACGGCCAATTGACATCGCCACCACATAGATAGCAGGCCATTGAATTTGTGACGCAAAAGAGCCATTGTTTCGTTAATTATGTGGCAAGTGGCCACCTTTCACAGCAACTGCCTGACCGGCCCCATTTAAGAAAAAATATGGCCCGATAATGCCGCCAGCCCATAAACCGCACAAAACAGTCACTCTTTGTGGGTGCACTGGTTTTTCGACAATCACTCTTGGATTATCATTCACCTAAATGCGACAGTTCTGCTTATTGACGAATGTACTGAGGTGAAAATATGACTCATTACTGAAGATGATTTTCTTCGAAAATTTATCATCCACTGTTATTATTTCTTGCTACCATTCTGACTATTGACGACGCTTTGAATGATCAAAAGGCTGTAGTTCTTGAGTCAATTGCACCTTGTAGGTGTATAAATGCAAGTCTTAATGAATAATTTTCATCAACGACGAGCGTAAGATGTGAAATTGTTGGGCACGATGACGAGTTGAGATGGACTGCTCTTCAGCCACATTATAGTGTTTTCAGATCTTCTACAGACCCGGTTTGCACAAATTTTTGCATGATTTTTCAGATTGTACGCACATTTCGAAGATTAAATTGACCGAAAAAATCACGAAGTGCACGATATTCCATTCATTAGTTTGTGAGTTATTGTGCTAAGAGTTTACTATTTTCAAAACAATGGATCAAACGCAATTTAATTTTACACTGCTTCTTGATGGGGAAAAATATCGTTCAAGCGAAGCAATGGCTTGAAAAGTGTTATGGGGATTCCGCTCTATCAGAAACAACAGTAAAACGTTGATTTGCTGACTTCAAACGTGGTCGTAGAGACACCGATGAAGCAGAACGCAGTGGACGTCAAAATCTACAAAATCGTTTTGAATGATCGAAAAGTGAAGTTGCTTGAATTAGCTGACATCGTAAAGATATCGAAAGAACGTGCTGGCTTTATATTGCATGAGCATGAGAAAGCTTTGTTCAAAGTGGTTGCCGCGTTTGCTCACTGTTGACCAAAAACGAGAACGTGTTGATGATCCTGAGCAGTGTTTGGCCATGTTTAAACGTAACAAACCGGAATTTTTGCGCCGATATGTGATAATGGATCCATCACTTCACTCCGAAATCAAAACGATCGCCATCTGAGTGGACAGCAACTGGTGAACCTCGTTCAAAGCGACCGAACGCACAACAATAGCTGAAAAAGTTATGGCCTCGGTATTTTGGGATGTGCGTGGTGTAATATATATCGACCATATTGAGAAAGGAAATACCATTAACAATGAATATTACAAAGCAAGAAAACGTCCGCATATGGCAAAGAAAAAAATGTTGTTTCAGTAAGACAACGCACCGTGTCACGAGTCAATCAAAACAATGGCAAAACTGCATGAATTGAACTTCGAATTGCAGCAACTACTGGCTGTTCGCAGAACTGATAAAAATGCTGGCCGGGTAGAAGTTTCGCACGAATGAAGAGGTTATCGCTAAAACTCTCTAAAAAAGAACGACAAAAAGAGCAGTTGAACCCAAAAATATGCTTTTTGGTACATTTAATTCAGATTAGGTGGGCCTTCAAAGCTGAAAGCATAATCGGATATATCTTCCCATTTATTTTATGATAAGTCTTGTATACTCAACAGTAAAAATCCAATGTTAGGTGTTGTAATATATTAATATTTATTGTTAAAATTCAATGACGTTGTTCTTTACTAACTATGCAAATCTAGAATGTTATATGGTGTAAAACTAGCAAACCATCAACGTTATAGTACATAGGCGGTTCGGAAACTTCTTAGCCTATCAATGAAAGAGAATAGTTAGTTTTTCAAAAATATTTTTATTTTTCAATATAATCACCTGAAACTTAAATACACTTAGTCCAACGCTTTTCTAGCAATTATATCCCTTGATTAAAATAGTTTTCCTCAAGGTCTTCAAAATAGTGGTTTACAACTGTAATTGCATCTTCATTTGAGGTAAAACGCTTGTCAGCAAGGAATTATTTTAGATTTGGGAAGAGGTAAAAGTCACTGGGAGCTAAATCAGGAGAATAAGGTGGAGAATAAGGTGGGTGGTCGAGGTTTTTCTCGTACATTTGTACATTTAATTGATCCAAAAAGGCTGCAATAGTACTCTGAATTTATTGTTTTACCCTTTTGCAGATAGTCAATCAATCAATACCTTTGAAGTCCCTAAAAACCGTTGACATAACCTTACCAGCCGATTGAATTGTTTTTGCCTTCTTTCAGGCACTTCCTCCAGCTTCAGTCCATTGTTTGCATTGTTCGTTTGTCTCTGGAGTATAGTGGTGGATCCAAGTCTCATCAACATTTATGAAACGACGATTAAAATCCATTTTCTTTCGCTTAAAACGATCCAAACAAGCTTGAGAAATGTTCATTCATGTTTTTGGTCGACTGTTAACAAATGCGGCACCCATCTTACAGAAAGCTTTTTCATCTGTAGTTCTTCATGCAAAATTAAATGGACTCGATCATTTGAGATGCCCATGATATTAGCTATTTCACGCACTTTTATTCGTCGATCATTTAATACCATACCATGCACTTTCGCTACAATTTCTGTTGTTGTTGCTGTTTTTGGACGTCCACTACGTGGTTCACCTTCAATGCTTGTACAACCACGTTTAAATTCAGCAACCCAATTTTTTACTGTTGCATATGAAGGAGCACTTTCACCTAACACATTTACCATATCGTTATGAATTTCTTGTCCCGATAAACCTTTTTTATGTAAATATTTAATGACACCACGCATTTCTAATTTTTCCATTGTAAAATAATCGCGGATGCGTCTTTTGGGAACACCTGTTTCTATATGAAGGAGTTACCAGATCGAAACAAAATTTTACATGTGTTCATAGCAGAGATGGAAGTTTCCAAAACACTTAAATTTTTTCTGCGCTTTTTGTGCTAGACTAAGAAGTTTCCGAACCGCCCTCGTACGTTTCCATATAGGTAATTTGGGCCAAATCATTTCATTTGCCCAAATTAAGTAATTTGCGATATGATTTGCCATACATTTCTCATATGATCAAATTATCTCAAATGACTTTAATTTGTTTCAAATTAAGTCGAAATTTGTCTGTGCACACTGTGCGGCTATTATTCTTATAAATACAACATTGGGACATCCATTATTGGTGAGTTACAGTCCGAAAAAGCGACATTTAATTACGAATCAAAATGGCTGAAGCTGAATATAAGTTTGTGATTCCGCTCGTAATTCTACAGTTTTTATTTGCGACCCTACATATAAAGGGCGTTTTTTTAAGCTAGATAGAACTTTAAATTGTAAAAAGTAACACAAAAAATTAAATTTTGATGAAACATTTTTTTTATTTGTTTCAGTATACTCTGACAAATCATCATGAATAGACTCACGCTTGAACAACGCTACGAAATTCTCCAAATTTACTTTGAAAATCAGTCGTCGATTCGCGCAACTTATAGACGACTTCGTCATTTGTATGGCGTACATAATCGTCCATCTGAACAAGCCATTCGTCGAACTGTGGATAGATTTCGTACCACATACTCTCTAGAGGATGCAATAACACCAGCACGTCGAAGGAATGTGCGTACTGAAGAGAATATCGCCGCTGTAAACGAAAGTGTGGAAGAAGATCCAAATTTATCGATTCGTCGTCGGTTGCATGAATTGGGGCTCTGTCCGTCCACTACGTGGAAAATTTTGCGCAAAGATCTCGGCCTACACCCGTATAAGATCCAGCTGGTGCAGGAATTGAAGCCACGAGACCATTGTATGCGTCGTTCTTTCGCCGATTGGGCTCTAGAGCAGTTGGCAACTGACCCGTTGTTTTATCGCAAAATTGTGTTCAGCGATGAGGCGCATTTTTGGCTTAACGGGTTTGTTAATAAGCAAAATTGCCGCATATGGAGTGAGACCAATCCACAAGAGACCCTACAGACTCCATTACATCCAGAAAAATGCACTGTTTGGTGCGGTTTTCATGCTGGTGGCATCATCGGACCTTATTTCCTCAAAAATGAGGCCGGAGCTCGCGTTACGGTCAATGGAGATCGTTACCGCACCATGATCAATGATTTTTTGTTTGAAAATATGGATGACATTGATCCGGAGGAGATGTGGTTTCAACAGGATGGCGCTACGTGCCATACGGCGAACGCAACCATCGACTTACTGAAATCAAAATTTGGCGATAAGTTGATTTCGAGAAATGGACCTGTCAATTGGCCTCCAAGGTCGTGCGATTTGACACCTCTCGATTATTTCCTGTGGGGCTACGTGAAGTCACTGGTTTATGCTGATAAACCAGCAACAATTGACGCCTTGGAGGCCAGCATTGTTCGTGTTGTTCGTGACATACGGCCAGCAGTGCTCGAAAAAGTGGCCCAAAATTGGACGTCCAGAATGCGCTTCGTCAAGAACAGCCGCGGTGCCCATATGCCCGAAATCATTTTCAAATGTTAATGTCACGTATTGATCTTTCGAATAAAAAAAAATTTTGATTACAATTTAATTTTTTGTGTTATTTTTTACAATTTCAAGTTCTATCGGGCTTAAAAAAATACCCTTTACATATATTCTGATTCAGAATTAATGGAAAAGTCGATTAAGCGATGTCAGTCTGTTTGCTGTTGAAATGCCGTTTCTGAGAAAACCATTAGACTTAGAAACTTTTTTCTTTCACCATTCTTCTACCGCATCGATTCATGGGTTTACTATTGAAATTCAGTTCATTGGTTCACATATAGCAGAGATATATCCAAAATTCAATTTTTTGCAATTTTGTATGCAAATTTTTGAAAAAAAAAAATTGTTTGTTTTGCTTCAAACTTCACACACTCATTAAGCATGGTGACTAAAAGGCAAAAAAAAATTTTCAGATATCGGTCAATATATACCCGAGATATAGCGCAAATCGGGGTTTTTTTCAAAAGGTCGCGTAAGCGAACTTAAACAACATCTTTTGTGCAAAAGCAGTTTTGGTAATGAAATAAGGTTATATAAATATGGAAAATTTAAATTTCCGATATCGGTTCATATATACCGCAGATATAGCCTAAACCGGGGTTTTCATGAAAATGTCGCGTAAGCGAACTTAAACAATTTTTTTTGTACTCAAAAGCAGTTCTGGTAATGAAATAAGGTTACATAAATATGGAAAATGAAAATTTCCGATATCGGTCCATATAAACCTAAGCCGGGTCTTTCATGAAAATGTTGCGTAAGTGAACTTAAACAACTTTTTTATGCTCAAAAGCCGTTCTGCTCTTGAAATAAGGTTAAATAAATATGTAAAATGAAAATTTCTGATTTCGGTCCATATATACCCGAGATATAGCCTAATCCGGGTCTTTCATGAAAATTTCGCCTAAGCGAACTTAAACAACTTTTTTGTGCTCAAAAGCAGTTCTGGTAATGAAATAAGGTTATATAAATACGGAAAATGAAAATTTCCGATATCAATAAACCGAGATATAGCCTAAACAGGGCTTTTCATGAAAATATTGCGTAAGCGAACTTAAATAACTTTTTTTTTTTGCTTAAAAGCACTTCTGGTAATAAAATCAGGTTATATAAATATGGAAAATGAAAATTTCCGATATCGGTCCATATATACCAGAGATATAGCCTAGACCGGGGTTTTCATGACAATGCTTAAACAACTTTTTTGTGCTCAAAAGCAGTTTTGGTGATGAAATAATTTTATATAATTATGGAAAATTGAAATTTCTGATATCGGTCCATATATACCCTAGATATAGCCTAAACCGGAATTATCATGAAAATGTCGCGTAAGCGAACTGAATCAACTTTTTTTTGCTTAAAACCTGTTCTGGTAATGAAATAAGGTTATATAAACATGGAAAATGAAAATTTCCGATATCGGTCCATACATACCCAAGATATAGCATAATCCGGGTTTGTTATGAAAATGTCGCGTAAGCGAACTTAAACAACTTTTTGTGCTCAAAAGCAGTTCAGGTAATAAAATCAGGTTATATAAATATGGAAAATGAAAATTTCCGATATCGGTCCATATATACTCGAGATATAGCCTGAACCGATTTTTCCATTAAAACTTTTTTTTTTCGCTGTAAAGCAATTCTTATAATAAAATAAGGTTACTAAAATACAGAAAATATAAAATTCCGATATCGGTTCGTATATAAACGAGCATATTTAGTTCACATTTTTAAATATACTATACATAAGCGTGACTATCGTGAAGGGTGTTTTAGATTCGGCCCAGCCGAATATACCACACTCTTGTTCTTTATTAAATGTTTCTTTTTAATTGTATGAAAACCATTTTATTGCTTCTTATAGAAAAAAAAGTGATGGAATAAAGTAATTATATTTGTCTATTCAATGCCAATAAATAAAATAAAGAATACGAAACTATTTTAGTTATTTGTTTGCAAACTAGATGCTATTGAATTGCCAGCCTAGTTGGGTCCAATCTGGTCCCGTTGTGTTAATTAGATTCTCTAAAGTAATGGCAAATTTACGAATTGGTTCTGAGAGCCTGTCGGGGGCTATAGCGTCTTCATTAAGCATCTATCTAAAATACGTTTCGAGTTTCTTAAGTGGGGATGGTTCATTTATAAGCAACTCACAACCGGTTAGTGATCTAAAGAACGCACCCATAACTACAGCCTGATATCCAAATTTCGTAGTAGTTGTAAATTTTGGTAGCAGATACAACTCGCGGGTCCTCCTCAGATAAATTTTATCTATATTGGCAACATATGAATCAAGAATGCGACTCACAAATGGGAAAACCAAAACCGCAAAAATTCTAAAAATCAAACATGCAGAATGTAGCTTGGCTTCATTGTTTTCGTCGCTTATGCTGAAGTCGCTATTACTTCAGCATAAGCGACGAAAACAATGAAGCCAAGCTACATTCTGCATGTTTGATTTTTAGAATTTTTGCGGTTTTGATACCCTCCCACATATTGAAGCCAATTTATCCTTTCCTATCTCTATGTCTTCGTATAAGGAAATCAACTTCAAGGATTTCTTTAAGCATTTTCCGTTTTAAAAGAAAGGCGGGTATCAACCTTCGTTGAAACATGTCTGGCACAATTTTCAATATCTCGCAAGTACGAAAACATGTAATCGAGAGCATCATTTACTTGCTTCAGCGTGTTTCATTTCCGAACGTTATGATACAACTTCTTTGCAACAACTATTCTGTTCATTTTCTTAGCTAGGCTACTTAAAAATAGTGAACATCACGGCTGGTCTCAATGAACTAACACTGCGTTTACACGTACAAGTACTTGCATGGAAGTCCTCTGTACGTATTATCAACGAAAATGTCGAAAAAATACTCGAGTTTCTTGCAAGTTGCTTTAGTATTTAAAGAATAACATGGAAGTTCAGTTTAAAAATGTCAGTGGAGAGACAACAGCTCCTAAAACAGCATTACCATAGAAAACCATAATTTTATTTTTCGGGGAAATGAATAGTAGCAATAAAATAAACAAATGAAATAGAATAATTTTAACTTTTTTTCACTCAAAACGGCAAAGACTGCTTAATTTATATATTTTCAATAAAAAAAATGTGAATTATTTTAAAAATATGTTTTGAAAAATTTAAATATGACAAAAACATTATATTGAAATGAGTTAATCTCCGCAAAACTTGTTGTAAGGCAACACTGTTATTTCAGTTGTCATTTGACTTTCAGTAAGTGCCAAAAAATCACTGCCTACTGAAATTGCTTGTCAGTTCAGTTGAAAGTTGGTTGCAAGTGCAGAGGTTGTGCGTGTGTTAGTAAAAAAGTTTGAAGGTATTGGGTTTTTCGAACTTGCACCTGCACGTGTAAACACTACGTAAAGAAACAAAAACAGTAAACATCTATACAGACCAGGGAAATGCAAAACATAAAAAAATTTCGATATTTTGGAAACCAAAAAGGAAACATGATTTTCATGTTCACTTTAATGTTAATGTTAAGGAATTATATTGAATAGGAATAAGTTTTAATGAACTGGCCTTTTAAATTTTACAAAAACTACAAATAAATTAAAAAAAACCTTGACGGCTGACTTCGAAAATTCGAAATTAAAAACACTTCATACATCAGCGGAAACACTTCGGCATGTTTTCCTCTGTAGTGGAAACATGGTATAATGCTTTCAAAAAAACAAATCGTAGCAACCAACAGTAATTCATTTGTTTGAAAGGTGTACAAAAAAGTAGGAACGTGTGCAAAAGAAAAAGCTCGTCTGAAATATATTAGAATATTTTTCCTCTTAAATTCTCAATAATTTATTTAGAATATTGGGGTATAAAGTTGACTGTTTGAAAATATCTTTGAAAAGTCTCCAAGTCTACTAATGATTAGGGTTTTCATTTTTCTCACGTATACTCGTATGCACCTAGAACATGTGTTTATATTTTATATAATAAAAAAAAAATCGATTATTATCCTAATTCTTACCTTATTAAATTGTTGAGTTCCAATTTACAAATAATTACCCACAATTTTTTATGT
Organism: Thecocarcelia acutangulata; assembly: GCA_914767995.1. NCBI lineage: Eukaryota > Metazoa > Arthropoda > Insecta > Diptera > Tachinidae > Thecocarcelia > Thecocarcelia acutangulata. The sequence continues at coordinate 73,138,699 of OU612097.1, forward strand.
CTTCTCTAGCAAAAAGCAATGAAGGAATCATACAAGAGGGTTATAAAATATTTCTGACTTCTTCCCTTTTTTGTTAATTTAAGTTTGAAAAGTGAGAATATATTGAAAATTATAACATTTTTTTGACGAATTATTTTCTTCTTTAATTTTTATATTCTTAAGCAAATAAAAAAATTGACTGTGTAAAATTTTTTTTTACGTTTCCGACAATACTGATCTGTTCTCTACGAGTACTATTCAAAGCGAATTCAGTATATTTTTGATAGATTGGTAATTTTGGATAGGGCGATCTTCATGTTGTTTTTTGTGTTGTATTAACGAGTGATTTTTTTGCTATTATATTTTTGACAACATTAGTTTTAGCAGCTCACGCACGTTTTGTATCTTGTGTCACTGTCAAACATCTTCATATTGGTCTATAATTTAATCATGAATCGTCTTACAAACGAACAACGCTTGCATATTATTGAATTTTATTACCAAAATGCGTGCTCTGTTAAGAAAGTTCATCGCGCGCTTCTTCCATTTTATGGTCAGTTTAATCGACCTACTGAGGCTTCTATTCGGGCTATTGTAAAAAAATTTCGCACCAAATTTACATTGTTGGACATTAAACCACCAACACGCTTACGTAGAGTGCGAACTGAAGAAAATATCGCAGCCGTATCGGCCAGTGTTGGTGATGACCGTGAATTATCGATTCGGCGCCGTTCGCAGCAATTGGGCCTCTGTTACTCCACTACGTGGAAAATTTTGCGGAAGGATTTGGGTGTGAAGCCTTATAAGATACAGCTGGTGCAAGAATTGAAGCCAAACGACCTACCACAACGCCAAATTTTTGGTGAATGGGCTCTTGAAAAGTTAGATGAAGATCCACTTTTTTATCGAAGAATTGTGGTCAGCGACGAGGCTCATTTTTGGTTGAATGGATACGTGAACAAGCAAAACTGCCGTATTTGGAGTGAAGAGCAGCCAGAAGCATTGCAAGAGCTACCAATGCAACGCAATGGTGCGGATTATGGGCTGGCGGCATCATTGGGCCGTATTTCTTCAAAGATGATGCGAATAACAACGTTACTGTGAATGGTGAGCGCTACCGTGCGATGATAACAAACTTTTTTTTGCCCAAAATGGAAGAGCTTGACTTGCATGACATGTGGTTTCAACAAGACGGTACCACATGCCACACAGCACGCGAAACAATGGACCAATTGAGAGGCGAGTTCGGTGAACAGTTTATTTCACGCTTGGGACCAGTCAATTGGCCGCCCAGGTCGTGCGATTTAACGCCTCTAGACTATTTTTTGTGGGGCTATGTTAAGGCTAATGTCTATAGCGACAAACCCGCTTCGATTGACGCACTGGAAGCCAACATTGTCAACATTATTCGTGAGATACCGGCCGAAATGTTGGAAAGAGTATGCCAAAATTGGACTAAGCGGATGGACCATTTGAGGCGCAGCCGCGGCCAACATTTGCATGATATAATCTTCAAACATTAAATTATATCGATCCAACTATCGATCCAAATAAATATTTCATGCATTTTTCTGAATTTTATGTGTTTTTTTTTTTTTTTTTAATTTCCGATAGTTCTTATAAAATCATCCATTAGTATACGGTTGTTACTCGTATACTAATAAGACCGTCTGGTGCCAAATTCGTCTAGAAGAAAACATTTCGAAATGATTTACTCAAGTCAACGTAATTTGCTTATAATGGAAAGCTATTAATAAATTATTTTTGATAAACAAAAACAAAATTAAAAATATTCTCATAAAATTATTAAAAGAGAAAAATAAGAAATTGTCCCACTACTTTGATTCTACACCTTTGAAATGTCAGACTGTTTCGTGGTGTCATTTTGCCAAAAAAATTAAATTTTTATCATTCCTGCAAAAGTAGTGTTTCGTCTCTCATCATGTTCATACGTCTTTTGTTACTGCTGTCCGTATTTTCTATATGTGTATGTTGAATAATTAAATTCGTATGAAACCAAATTCCACCGGAATAGGTAGCAAGTTGTGTACACGTGTTTATTTTTGTTTGTCTCTCTTTTTTACCGTTATCCGTATTTTCTATATACGTATATTCACTATTAATTTCGTATGAAACCAAAGTACACGGGAATAAGTAGCAGTATGTGTACTCGTGTTTCTTTTTGTTTTTTTTTTTTTTTTTTTTTGTCTCTTTTCAACGTTGTCCGTGTTTTCTTTATATCGCTCCTTTATTGCAACATAGTCATATCTCAAAAAATGAGCTTTTCGAGTTAACAATGCAGAATTGTTAACAGTACTACCTTTTATATTGTGCAAAAATTTTATTTAAATTACGTTTCAACTGTTTCCTTTAGAAGATATTTCCTAAAATTTTTTTCTAAGACTTGTATTGAAACTAAAAATTTGAAATGTGTTTTTCTCGAAACGAGCTTTTTTGCGTTATGACTATGTTGCAATAAAGGAGCGATGTGTTCATTATTGATTACATTTGAATGCATTTCATAAACTTGTAGTGTGGAAAGTGTTGGACTAAATTTTGCTAATCTGGGCAGTGTCGAAGGTATATACACTGGGAACTGATTTAATTCCAATATTTTAAATGCTGCAATAGAGTTTGTTTTAGTCTTTCGTAAGGTTATTGTTGAAGTTAAACCTCCACGAAAAAACTACTTTCTATTTTTTATATCATGATGTTTTTCATGTTTTGTTTTCTAATTTCTTTTAACTAATTTGTGATTTTCTTAAAACTGTTTTGTTTTCATTCGGCTGGCAAGGGGATAATATCGGTACTAGCAAAAGGATAAAAAAAAACAACGAAACAACAATGAAAAAATATGTATAACTTAAAAATCACCGTAAAAATGTAACATGATTTTGGTAGCAATTTTAAAAGCGTATTATAAAAAAAATACATGGCTTTAAATCAGCTTTGTTCATTCGCAGAGTTGTAATAGCGACTGTGGCACGAATTTTTGAACAAAAATAATTAATCAGCGCCGAAAAGCATACAATTAAAAATATACGAGTTGCAGAAATAGTTTCATTCAATGTGTTATTTGTTATCATTATTCAATATGGGGTGTCCGCTGAGGAGGTATACACCACTTTGTTTTGTCGCTATTTTGGTAAGCATTAGTCTTGACAGTTCTTATTTTGCGGTCGCGAAGTAGGCACATGGCAAATTTATTAGGGAAAATTATTCGATAAACCAACGTGTTTTAATCATTAAAACATTTTATCAACATCAATCATAGATTTTCCTGAAAAAATCATTATGAGTGGCGAGGCACATTTTCATTTCAATGAATAGGCGAATAAACAGAATAGTCGTTTCTGGGCGAAGCATTCATCGGTCACCTTTGCACCCATTAAAAGTGACAGTCTGGTGTGTAATTTGGTTAGGAGGAATCATTACCTTACTTCTTTCAAAATGAAAACGGCGTAACGGTAACTGTGAATGGGGGACGATATCACGATATGATTGAGAACTTTTTAACGCCACAACTGCATGTCTTGGGTTTTATTAATATGTGGTATCAATAAGACGTTGCCATATCGCATACAGCCAGGTTTAAAATTGAATTACTGCGAAGTTGTAACGGATGTCCAGGCTGACATCTTGTATTACATAAGATATCATAACGGATGTCCAGGCTGACATCCGTTACAACTTTCTCCTTTTTTTATACTAGTTTGTAAACATGTTACGTTTAGTGTGAAAGTTAGTTTATACATTTAAAGTGTTTTGAAATGTTTACTGAGTTTTTTTTACATACATAGGTGTGTTTCTTTACTCTACTTTGGGATCCCGCGGGATCCCAATTTGCACGAAAAGCGTTCCCGTACTTTTTCCTCGGGATACTTTGGACAAATAGTTAAGCAATCAGCTATTCGAAAAATAAACAATAACAAAGAAACAAAGTTCATTTGAATCAATTCGTATACAAATCATTTCAGTGTTTTTATATAAATATTAAATAAAAAGGAATGTGCAAAAGACTTTAAAAGCCCAAAAGTGTAATATATCACAGTATTTTTTTGTAAAACTAAATGCCAACTTTTGTTGCCACATCAAAACACTGCATATGTTTCTTTTTGGACTAGAAATTTTGCTTTTTGCGTTCCCGTACTTTATGTACGTTCCTCTCTTTTGCACGAAACTTGTCGGGAATATAAAGAAACACACCTAATACAATATATGAAAAATGCTTTGTATTAATATTCATTTGTGTATGTATCTTAAGTTAATTGCACAATTCGTAACTCTCGTCTTTGTCAATCAATTTTTTAACTAAAACACTTGTATTATATAAGATATCATATATATTTAATTTCTCTCTATATACTTTAGGGGGGATTAGTCTACGAGTTTTGGATTAGAATGCGCTAGAACCTCTTATTTTGTGGCGTTTGGTAAAAAAAAATGCTCGAGGCAAAAATTAGGACGGTAGTATCTGTTTAAATAACTTCGCATCGGGATCAAAGGTAAGGCAAAATGGCAGAAAATCCGCAAAAATCCTCATAACTGTCTCTGAGCCGCTCTTAGGGGGTGATATGTAAGTCCAAACCCCACTAATATTTCGCATTCTACATTTCTTGCGAATGTATCTACCCCATAACTGACCATCTTAGCAGCCCTGATGACCAACTGCCGTCCTAGTTTTTTGGCTCATGCATTTTTTTTTTACCAAATCCCACAAAATATGGTTCTGGCGTATTCAAAGTTCGCTCCTAAGACTTTCCATATAACACTAATTCACCTGTAATATACATATATTTATATACATAAAGCATTTTATTTTAAATAACATTTTTTTTCCTTTCAGGTCTCTGTTAGCGATAATTTATACAATTTCATACACGATCTTTGGCTACAAAATGCACCTATAGGCGAACTTTCATGATCTATATAGAGAGTATTATGATCGACTAAAACGTTTTTTCTCATAAAAATTGATTTCGTTAACCCCTGCAGACTCTTCATGTAAAAGTAAAGATAAATTTTTTTATAAATTGAACAAGAAAATCATCAGAAATAATAATGATCTGTACTGTTTTTAACAAAAAAAAAAAAAAAAAAAAAAAAAGTATTAAAAACTCGTTTGAAAGGTTTTGATATATAACAGACGTCTTAACATCACTTATCATTAACTAAAAAACATCGTGGGTCCAAAAATATATTTATACAAACATTTATGTAAGCCGTGGAAGAACAAGACGTGCTTTATAACCTTATTTTTTTATAAAATTGGTTTTTGGATGATTCTGCTAAAAGCATTATTTAATTTATTTCTTACTTATTAATCAAAGCTTACGCAGCCTTCAGCCTCGGGTAATGGAACGGAACGGTTATTATTCGAGCGGTTTTTGGTTTCACTGAAGCCAGTTTTTTAAAAATGTAAATTTTTCGATCATCAGATAAGCTCGATTTTTAACATCTAAGTATAATATTTTCACGTTTTACTTATTACTTATATTATTACAAACATGCATGCTCGTTATTGAAATATTTTCATAAGCGTATTGTAAAGCATCTTAATAATAATGAATGTTTCGCAAAGAATGTCGCAAAAATTAAAAATAGGCGTTCTGTGAAAAGACATCGCAATAGATTTGATTGGCTCACGATATCAAACGTTTTCACTCACAAAAATTTGTAACAGAAAAAAATCTAATGGTGCTCACTTTACCAAAGATGAAAACACTTCTGTACAAATTCTGACCTCACTAATTATTTCAGTTGTAATCACTTCGATAACAGCCGTGATATGCATTTTCTACTCATGTCTTGCTTGTCACATTGTTATGTGTGTGAGAACAAAAATGTTAGTGAGCCCCAAAATCGGCAAGGAATGAGTCATTAATCGGCAATGTGATGGGAAGTGATGTCAAGCAAATCGGATAACCGTTTTTAATTTCTGAAATTGTTACAATTGTAAGGACTTTCTCTTAACAAAGTTTCGTTAGCTCATTTAATAGTCAAGCAATATACGTAATAAATCTTATAGAAACTATTTTTTTATATTAAGTTAATGAGTAATATATAAAAAACAAATTTATGCACAATATTAAAATATATATAAGCAAAACAAACAGATACCAAATATACAATAACATTTACCCAATTCAAAAAACTTGTATGTAGAAGTTGCATATTGTAAAAATATTGTTGAAAATTTCCATAGGAATAAAATTCTTAACTAAATGTTCGAACAAATTGGCAAAAATATTTTTATTACATACAACATTTGCTATTGCTTGTTTGCACATTAGGCAATTAGATTTTACAATGAAACAGAGTGAAAATGTAGCACAAATTTCAAACAAAAATATAGAACATATAAAAAATTTTTACATACTATTTAACACAATAGACAACTGAAATATAAGAACAATAATAACCATTCAAAAATCAATCGATTTAGGTTACATATTTATTTGTTTGTTTTTTATTATTAACAAATAAGGCTTCAGCCTTAAAGAATCCACACTTCTAAATGTGCCTTAAAATTCAAAATCCTAAATGCATCACCGAACTAGTAGATTATAGCTTAAAATAATAATAAGTTTAAAACATAATCATGTAAATAAATTAAGTAAAACAGTTGATAAAAACTTGATTTTTTATTGGTTTAATTAAGAATTAAGTTTTTTGCTTAAGAGTTTTTCTTAGTTTTGTGTGAGTTTAGTCATACTCGTAAGTAAGGTAGCAAAAAGTTTTCATTTTCTATTTTAATTGATTAAGATGTTGCACAAAATTTACACATATTATTTATAACACAATTAATAAAAACAAAAAAAAAATAAATAAATAAATAAAATAAAAATGCTTTATGAAAACCTTAAGAATAATGATTTCACATTTGGGATCCATGTGTATATGAACATATACAACGAATGGCGCAAAACTAATCACCCTATCGTAAGATGTAAAAGCTCTTCCAAATGGCATTTCCAGTGAATTATATTTGAAAATTGTGAACTAGACAGCTTTCGAATACAAACAGATACTCGATGGGGTACTGTACTCCGCAAGTTGTGTCGATTTTTTTCAACCACGATTTTGAACCAATAATAATCATGAGCGACGAGGCGTATTTTCGTGTAAATTTATTGAGGCTGATATATTTTCCAATAACCAGAAAAAATTGTACAGACCTAAATAAAGATTTCCAACATTCAAAATAATTTTTTTTATTTATTGAAAAATGAAATTAGATGATTAATTTGGCGCCAGTTGGTACAATCCTGATAAAATGCGCGAATCTTTAATAGCACTTGCCAAGGCAACTTAGTACATTTTTTTTTAAGGAGGGCCTTTCAAAGTCGGCAAATTTTGAAAATTTTAAATTTATAGTCTAACAAATAGTCTTAATTCTAGAAAACTTGGGGCAATTGTGTCATTATTTTCTAGAAATGTTATTTGGGGTTACGGCTCCAAAGTTTAAGTAAACAAAAATAATAAAAATTAAACACAATAACCGAAAAATGGTTGCAGTTTGACCAAATTTTTATGTTTTTTTTTTCTTTAATGTTTATTGTAGCATTGTTGCACAATGATCTCATTATTTTAAAGCACACTTAATAAGTAAATAGCAATAAATAACTGAGAGGCTTAAGCAAAGCTTTTAATGCATTTTTAGTACATTGTACTCTTAAAATATAAAAGTATCAAATTACAGAATTTGAGATCAATGTGCAGCAATATATTTAGTCCCGTTACTTTAAGTAATATTTAAGATTAAGATTTAAACTGAATTATAAAAGAAACGACATTCCTTTGTACACAGTTATCACATCAAAGTGCTCTAACTGAAAATCGTTTTTATTGAATAAAGCAGATATATTACAGTGGCGACGAGGATGGGATATTAAAATTTTATTTTGAAAATATACCTTTTTTTTTTAACAAAAATAATAAAAATTAAACACAATAACCGAAAAATGGTTGCAGTTTGACAAAATGTTGATATTTTTTTTAAATATTTATAACCTTATTTTATTACCATAACTGCTTTTAAGCAAAAAAATTTGTTTAACTTCGCTTATGCGACATTTTCATGAAAACCCCGATTTGGGCTATATCTCGGGTATATATGGACCGATATCTGAAAAAAATTTGTTTGCCTTTTAATCACCATGCCTATATATATATATATATATATATATATATATATATATATATATATATATATATATATATATATATATATATATATATATATATATATATATATATATATATATATATATATATATATATATATATATATATATATATATATATATATATATATATATATATATATATATATATATATATATATATATATATATATATATATATATATATATATATATATATATATACAGTGGGGAGTTTTAATGAGTACATGTTAGTACTTACCATCGTTTACAATGCATAACTTTTTAAATAATAATGCAAATCAAATAATTTTTTTTTGTTTTAATCTTTATTGTCTTCTTCATTGATAGAGGTATAAAACTTGACCAAACAATAACAATTATTTAAACAAAATTTAACGAAAGAGAAAAAAACGGCATGTACTCACTTATGCACTTTTATAATATTAAGAAATTTGTTGAAATTTACAGTTACTTTTCAAAGTTTTTATTGTGTTATTGATCTGTTATTTGGATTTCATGATGAAAATAAAATATATAAAGAATTATTGAGTTATTGACAACGTCAAGCTCGTCGGAATAACGCAATATAATAAATAATAATTATACCATTTTTTAATAACAAAAAAATGAGGAAACTCCCAAAATCTATTGAGGATGATATTGTCTCTATGACACAAAATGGTTGTTCTTCAAGGGAAATAGCTAAAGAGAAACAATTAAGTCAATCGGTTATCATAAGAGTACAAAAAAGGAATAATGTCCAGAATAAAACACCGATTCGTGGTCGCAGGAAGTTAATTTCTGATGCAGAGGCACGTTTGATGATAACAAGAATGCGGAAAGATAAGAACCTAACTCCAAAGGAAGCTGCACTGGATATTGGAAAGAATGTTAGTCGTTGGGCTGCAAGAAATGCGCTTCACAGAATTGGATTTATTTCTGCAGTCAAGAAAAAAAAACCAGCTTTGTCCGATAAAAATGTAAAGGCCCGTTTGAAGTTCGCCAGAAAGCACAGGGATTGGTCACTAGAAGATTGGAAGCGTGTTATCTGGTCGGACGAATCCAAATTTAATCGCTTTCAGTCGGACGGAAAACAATACTGCTGGCGTCGACCACATGAATCTATTAAAAGACACCATGTAAAAGAAACAGTTAAACATGGTGGAGGCAACATAATGGTATGGGGTTGCTTTACATGGTGGCACGTTGGTCCGTTGCAAAAAATTGAGGGAATAATGAAGAAGGAAGATTATTTAAAAATTCTTCAGACCCATCTTCCAGATTTTGTAGAGAGGAGCGCCTATCCGGAAGAAGAAGTAATTTTTCAACAGGATGGCGACCCTAAGCACACATCCAAAATAGTGACGGAATGGCTCTCTGGACAAAAATTTGAGTTGGTGAAGTGGCCAGCTCAAAGTCCCGACCTCAATCCGATTGAGAATTTGTGGTCAATCGTGAAAAGACGGTTGGGACAGTATTCAAGAGCACCAAAAAATTTAGACGAACTTTGGGGCAGGGTTGAAACAGAATGGCGAAGTATTCCAAACGAAATTATTCAAAACTTGGTTGAGAGTATGCCAAGAAGATGTAAAGCTGTTTTAAAGAACAAAGGGCTTTGGACCAAATATTAAAAGTTACTGGTAATTACAACAAATTTCTTAATATTATAAAAGTGCATAAGTGAGTACATGCCATTTTTTTCTCTTTCGTTAAATTTTGTTTAAATAATTGTTATTGTTTGGTCAAGTGGTATACCTCCATCAATGAAGAAGACAATAAAGAGTAAAACAAAAAAAACAAAATATTTGATTTGCATTATTATTTAAAAAGTTATGCATTGTAAACGATGGTAAGTACTAACATGTACTCATTAAAACTCCCCACTGTATATATATTTGGGCTGAGTCGGTGCAGGTTTAAATAAAACAAAATATTTAAGAGCACCTCTTGTGCATTAATATCTTTATTAATATTACAATTAAAATTTTGCATTAAGAGCGAAAGCGCTTTAAAAACAATTTGTCTACTTCTCCTGCTTGAAACCAACTGCCACTTTTCTTGTAATTTTAATCTTTCTGCACTTTCTGTTCATGTAAATCAGAACCGCTATTTTTATTCAGCAAGTATATAACAATTGGTTTAAAGCAAAAAAGATTAGCAGTAATAAAGTAAATTATCATACATAAAATAAATTTGTATGTACGCATGTGCACATGCGCACACAATTTACAAACTGTGTTACAGTTAAGCTGGAATTTATTAATACATACTTGAACTTAGTAGGGAGGTATCAACATAAATGAGTTTAATTTTTATTAGGTGCATAAACGGCGGCAACATTCTCCCCCTCGTAAACGAGCTGATTGGTAGAGTTTACATTTTATTATTGACGACGTCTAACTTAGCTATTTTAACTGATGGTCGTTGAAGGACTCCATTCTGTGTTTGAACTGTGACTTGGCGCACTTGTCCATCTTTTGCTACAGCAGTATTTATTATTCTGCCTTTTGTCCAGCAATGCCGCGGTTGATTTTCGTCAACGATAATAACAATATCTCCGATTTCTAGAGGAGCCGTCTTCTGGAACCATTTACATCTCTTCGTGAGCACAGGCAGGTATTCTTTTATCCATCGCCGCCAGAATTGTTTCGTAAACTCCTGAGCTTGCCTCCATCGTAAACGTAAGTCAGTTGCTTGAAGCTCGATAGGTTTATAGCCGTTTGAAGAGCCTATTAAAAGGTGGTTGGGTGTGAGTGCTTCGTCATCACATGTATCAAGGGAGACGAATGTGAGTGGCCTGGAATTTATTGTGAATTCTGCTTCTGCCATTGCGTTTCGCAAACTCTCGTCGTTAAAATTCATATGTGGACAAATGCTGTAGAGAGTAGTTTTTATTGAACGGACGAGCCTTTCCCAAGCTCCACCCATGTGGGGTGCAGCCGGTGGATTAAATTTCCACTTGATCGAATCATAAGATTTAGCTACTCCATGTAAATCTATTTGTTTTGTTTCGGCTGCGAATATTTTCGAAGTTGCTTTGAAATTAGTGCCATTATCGGTGTATATTTCTCGTGGTGTTCCTCTTCGGGCAATGAAATTGTTTATGCACATTACGCATGAGCTGGTATCTAAACTGTGAGCTATTTCTATGTGTACCGCACGCACTGTAAGGCATGTGAAGAGCACACCCCATCGTTTTTCTTTTCTTCTTCCCACGTTCACGTACAGCGGTCCAAAATAGTCGATGCCGACGAAAGTAAATGGCCTTTCAAAGCTCGCTAATCTTGCTGGCGGCAACGAGCTCATTTGTGGGTTGATAGGCGCAGCTGATGCATTTTTGCAGTACTGGCACGATCGACGTATGCTTTTATAAAGGACTCGTAGTCTTGGCACATAGTACTGAGCTTTGATCGTATTGATGACAGTCTCGTGCGATACATGATGGAACGCCTCATGAGTGTAGCGGATAAGCAAGAAAGTTATATAGTGCGTGGTAGGTAATATTACTGGGTTTTGTTCATTCAGAAATGATGCACGCCCTCTTACTCGTAATAAGCCCTCACCATCTAGAAATATATTGAAACAGATTAGCTTGCTTTTGTTCTCAAGTTTCTTACCCCTTTTCAAGCAACTTAATTCCTCTGTAAACTCGCTTTCTTGAGCCAATCGAAACAAAATATTTTTCGCTTTTTGTATCAGCTTGTATGACAAATTTTCAGGCAAAATGGTTTTATGACATTTTGCTTTAAGTTTACTCATGTAGAGTAGGAACGTTGCCACTGCTCGATATAACCTCCTCCAATTTGAAAAATAGTTATAATTAATATTAACACTATGTATCTTTTCAACAAATAGTATATTGTGCTTAATTTCTTTGCTAGTGCATTCCCCAAAATCAGTGCAAATTGGCCAACATGATTTATCTTGGCTCAGAAATTTAGGCCCATGGAACCATATCGAAACATCACGGTTATTTGGATTCTTTGTCGCTAAATCTGCTGGATTTTCCTTCGAAGGAACCCACCGCCACTGCGTAACATTTGTTGATTCCAAGATCTCGCCCACGCGGTGCATGACAAATTGCTGAAATTTTCTCGGGTCCATTCGAAGCCATTGAATAACTGTTTTTGAGTCGGACCAGAACGTCTTTGTTGTTATGTTGAGTCTACGATTGTTCGATATTAATTTTGCAAGTTTCACGCCCACTACGGCAGCTTGGACCTCGAGCCTGGGTATAGATATAGGTTTTAAAGGGGCCACCTTTGATTTGCCTGCGACCAAAACGACCGAGCATGTATTTTGATGGACTACACGCAGATAGGAGACGGCAGCGTAAGCATCTTCACCCGCATCAACAAACGTATGCAGTTCGATTTCACTAGTTTCATTTATATATGGGGAGTAGTGCCGTGGAATTTGCAGCGAAGATATTTCAAGTAGCAGAGTTTTCCATTTTTGCCATTTCTTATTTAGCGAATCGCTGAGTAGGGTATCCCAGTCAATTTCAGATCGCCAAACTTCCTGCAGAAGTATCTTCAATGCCGTTGTGTAACATGATAGGAGTCCTAGGGGGTCAAAAATCGACATAAGCACTTGAAGAAGTTCCCTTTTTGTTGGGGTTGTATTGTCGTTGAACATATCACGTCTCAGCCTGGCGAATCTGAAATAATAAACGAAACAGTCTTTGTGAGGGTCCCAATACATACCAAGAACTTTCTCTGTGGTAGCGAGGTCTTTTGGTTTTTGTTTTCTTGATGATCTGTCGTTAAGGTGATTCATGACGGCTTGATCGTTCGAAGCCCAGTTTCTTATGTGAAATCCGCCAGCGGAATGAATGCGTTTTACTTCTAATGCTAGTTCAATCGCCTGCTGTCTAGTGGCGACGCTGTCGATGAAGTCATCAACATAGTGATATTGTTGAATTGATTCTACAGCTCGTGGAAATTCGGATTTAAACTGTTCTGCGTTGTGGTCACGAACATAGTGCGCTATGCAAGGCGCGCAACAGATTCCAAAAGTTAAGGCGCGCATAACGTAAACACTTGGGGTTTCCGTGTCTTCTTCGTCCCACCACAGGAATCTTTGAGCATGGATGTCTTGCACTCTAACGTTAATCCTGTGAAACATCTCCTCAATATCGCCACAAATTGCCACTTTTCCTACGCGGAAACTCAGCAAAATGTCGACTAACGATTTTAGAAGGTCTGGGCCACGATATATGAAGTCGTTAAGACAAACTCCATTTGATTTTGCTGCAGCGTCCCAAACCATTCGTACTTTTCCAGGCTTGTTTGGGTTTGTTATTAAAAATGTTGGCAGATACCAGATTCGATTTGCAGAGGAGTTTATTTCATCCACTGTTAATTTTTTCGCATACCCTTTTTGCAACAAGTTATCTATTTGCTCCTGTAGTGCGACTTTCAAGTTACTGTCTTTTTTAAACTTTTTTTGTAGACACATAAGGCGCTTGTACGCATTATTGTAGCTTTCTGGTAGTTTGTTGAACTCATTTTTCCAGAGTAAACCAACCTCATATCGGTCGCCAACCTTTTCACACGTTCTCTTTAAAATGTCCATCGAGCTGTGCTCTTCTACTGACAGAATTGCTTTCGGACTCGGATTTTCAATGTTGAAGCTTTCTTTTATAAGTTGATGTAATTCGTCGTATTTCTTTCCGCAGTTGCAGCTATGGATGTTTTACTGTAGGAACCATTGAGACTACTGTGCTTGCAGCGTCAGCAATCTGAAATATCCACTCACCGAAAGCCTTCATTATTGGAATATGGTCATCTTTAGGATACATGGCCCAATTGAGTTTATATTGAGTGGATAATTTATCTACCAATTCTTTAACTAACATAGGATTGTGTAGATGTGCATCCATTTTACACGCTTCCATGGTGGAGCAGATATTTTTCACACATAACGCGAATTCAATAATTGACTCTAATTTTTCTTTAGGGGGCGGCAACTTTCTGGCCTTTTCGATTAACCTTTCTAAAATATGTTCAGGCCGTCCAAAACACATTTTTAGAGTCTGTATAATCTCTGGTACCATTATGGGCATCATTAGCTTACTTCTGACTAACTCCTTAGCCTTCCCTTTTAGACACGACTGCAGTCGAATTAAATTCTCTGCATGAGAATAACCCGCAATCGCAGTACTCGTTTCAAAGCTGCTAATGAATAATGGCCATTCCTCCGGATCACCATGGAATTGCGGCAAATCTCTAGGTATCGCTTGCCTCGCAGCTAAATGGGAAGGTGTTGGTCCACCTATAGAAAGCCAATTTGGCGAAATATTGTTAGCCGCTTGGTTATATTGGGATTCATTTTGTCCGAATTTTTTTTCCATAAATTCCTGCTGAATTCGTTGCTGTTCTTCGAGCATTTTGAGCTGTAAATTCATTTGTGAGACGATAGGGTCATTTTGTTGGTTAGACTTATTAATGGGGAAGGGTGTTGCATTTGGGGGTGCGACGGATGTTGCCGGTTGTAATATGAATGGTTCTCCTGAAGAGTAAACCACTTTAGTGCTATCATGGTTAATTCTAGTTCGAGTTTGTATCGTGGGTGCTGAACTCATAGCTACTGATGGTATAATAGCACTATTTTTGTCTTCTCTCGTATTGTTCATACCTGCCTTTTGCTGGCTTTCTCTTGCCTTCGTCGGTGACGAGGCTGCATGTAGCTCCCTTAGTAGACCAGTCGAGTTAGTAATGGGCTGATTAACTTCTATATGTAGAGCGTTGCTACAGCTTTCCTCTTTATCATTGTTGCATCCTTCACAGCTCCAACTCACATCAGCGATCGCACTATTTACCGCAACACAATCGTAATGATACCAATGATCACATTTATCACATTGTACCATTTGATCGGTATCTATTGCGTCACATTTCTTGCAATTAAATTCAGTAGAATAGGCTTCAACTTCGGCCATTTGAAAGTAACTAATTCTTCTCCAGAACAAATATTCAAAATATGCTAATTTTATTTAAACTGAAGCAAATTTAAAATTGTTTTCTAAAAATTGTTTTTAAAGATTGTCACGGCAAAGTTTGGGCTGAGTCGGTGCAGGTTTAAATAAAACAAAATATTTAAGAGCACCTCTTGTGCATTAATATCTTTATTAATATTACAATTAAAATTTTGCATTAAGAGCGAAAGCGCTTTAAAAACAATTTGTCTACTTCTCCTGCTTGAAACCAACTGCCACTTTTCTTGTAATTTTAATCTTTCTGCACTTTCTGTTCATGTAAATCAGAACCGCTATTTTTATTCAGCAAGTATATAACAATTGGTTTAAAGCAAAAAAGATTAGCAGTAATAAAGTAAATTATCATACATAAAATAAATTTGTATGTACGCATGTGCACATGCGCACACAATTTACAAACTGTGTTACAGTTAAGCTGGAATTTATTAATACATACTTGAACTTAGTAGGGAGGTATCAACATAAATGAGTTTAATTTTTATTAGGTGCATAAACGGCGGCAACAATATATGTATATATATATATATATATATATATATATATATATATATATATATATATATATATATATATATATATATATATATATATATATATATATATATATATATATATATATATATATATATATATATATATATATATATATATATATATATATATATATATATATATATATATATATATATATATATATATATATATATACAAACAATTTTTTTCATTTCCTGTACAAATTAGCCCGAACTTTTTCTTGGGGTAAGTTCGGACAAGAATTCGATAATCAGCTGTATTATGTCTACATATATATGACTCTGAAAATGTAATCAGATAATTTATAATTTGGAAAAAAGTTTTTGTTTAAAAATTAGTTAAAAGCAAAACGGAAGGTTGAACAAACTAAAAAGCCCCTAGTGAAGTTGTAAACTGAACATGCAATTGTTATTTGGATTTTAATTTTATAAATATGATTATAAAAATCTGTTGAAAAATTTATATTCCTTTTAATTTTACAGCTGTTGCCAATAATGCTAATGTTTTGATTATATGATATTATGCGTTTTAAGCGACTAAAATCACTAAAATATACTTCAATCTAAAAAGTAAGAACCACTAGTATTGCAAGATGTACAATTGTAGTTTTTTGCGTTCCAGGAGTTTTGGGTAAAATTTGCAAATTTAGAGAGTAATTTGCTTTGTACTCTCATTAGTCGGAATTAGTCCGAGATCTAGTGGATCACACTTTTTTTATGCATCAAAATAAAGTGTGCAGCTTACAAGTACATCTGCAGCGTTTACAACAAGATAAGTATACTGTAAAAAATACCGTATATATTTTGTTTGCTTATTTTATTGCGGTATTTATGCCCAGTAGAATATACAGTTTGTGTGTGAAACCAATTCAGTTTTTTTTTCAAATCAGCAAGGAAAATTACTCAAATATTAGAGAATTAGCCTTATAAAGGGTGTTTTTTTAAGCCCGATAGAACTTGAAATTGTAAAAAATAACACAAAAAATTAAATTGTAATCAAAATTTTTTTTTATTCGAAAGATCAATACGTGACATTAACATTTGAAAATGATTTCGGGCATATGGGCACCGCGGCTGTTCTTGACGAAGCGCATTCTGGACGTCCAATTTTGGGCCACTTTTTCGAGCACTGCTGGCCGTATGTCACGAACAACACGAACAATGCTGGCCTCCAAGGCGTCAATTGTTGCTGGTTTATCAGCATAAACCAGTGACTTCACGTAGCTTCACAGGAAATAATCGAGAGGTGTCAAATCGCACGACCTTGGAGGCCAATTGACAGGTCCATTTCTCGAAATCAACTTATCGCCAAATTTTGATTTCAGTAAGTCGATGGTTGCGTTCGCCGTATGGCACGTAGCGCCATCCTGTTGAAACCACATCTCCTCCGGATCAATGTCATCCATATTTTCAAACAAACAATCATTGATCATGGTGCGGTAACGATCTCCATTGACCGTAACGCGAGCTCCGGCCTCATTTTTGAAGAAATAAGGTCCGATGATGCCACCAGCATGAAAACCGCACCAAACGGTGCATTTTTCTGGATGTAATGGAGTCTGTAGGGTCTCTTGTGGATTGGTCTCACTCCATATGCGGCAATTTTGCTTATTAACAAACCCGTTAAGCCAAAAATGCGCCTCATCGCTGAACACAATTTTGCGATAAAACAACGGGTCAGTTTTCAAAGTAAATTTGGATAATTTCGTAGCGTTGTTCAAGCGTGAGTCTATTCATGATGATTTGTCAGAGTATACTGAAACAAATAAAAAAAATGTTTCATCAAAATTTAATTTTTTGTGTTACTTTTTACAATTTAAAGTTCTATCTAGCTTAAAAAAACACCCTTTATATATTGCTAAGAATTTTTATCACATCTAATGCAGTGTGCAGCTGTTGATCTGCTTGTTAAAAATGTACAACGCATTCATGCAAACAAGATAAAAAAAAACTAAAAACATAATACACAAACAAACAAACATACATGATTTAATGTACGTATAATTCCAAGTAAATCAACAACAAATGATATTGTTGTTTTCCTTGTATGAATGTGTATATGCGAAAGAAATACATTTGTACATTATGAACGACTACAAAATTCATGTCGATTGTAGAAACTGTGCAAGAAAGTCATAAGTGAAAGTAAGCAAGTCTAGTGTTTTGGTACACGTACATATGTATGATTTTAATTATTACTGATAAGTCGTAAACGCAAGTAGGCATATAACCATGGCTAAAGTCGCAAATCAGCTCAAATATCATTTCAATTGAAAATATCTACAGATGAAATTACCGCTACGGCAACGAAAAGTAATAGATTTGCTATCCTTCAGACTGATGAGCCAACTAAATATAAAAAAAAAAAAAAAAAAAAACATTTAAACCGCCACCTATGTATTTACGAGAGCCTTTCTCTAGGAAGCTAGTAAAAACACTTATTACGGCAATTGGTAAGGACACCTTTAATGTAACATCAGAGGTGCATTGAACATTTTCATGGAAAAATAGTTATGTCATCCATTTACTCACCGCCACGATTTTCAGTAACAGAAAACCAATATTCAAATTTTTTCAAACTACTTTGGCCTCAAGTTTTAGCTGTTGGCGACTATAACGCTAAACACACTTTTTGGGGATCGCGTTTAATTACCTAGTGTGCTTTTCGACACAGTTGCCAAAATGGGCTTAGATGTGATTTCAAGTAGATAAGCCACTAATTGCGCATTTCACTAACTTTTAACGATTTTAAAAGGGCATAACTTAACGCGAGCTATTGTGGTTTGCACTAACGCTTATGTGATTCACTAACTTTTTAACATCCTTGGTTATATGTTAAAAAATTTGTGGCAGCTTTGTTAAAAATAAAGAAAACCTCAAAGAGGAACAGAAAAAAACAAACAAATTTGCAAATAATTCAATGTTTAGGGTAAGTAAAAGTAATTATAAATTTATTATTTAAAATATTTTTTGATAAACAAGATAAGTTCTCCTCACGGAGAACAGCCCGACCGACTGTTGGAGGCTGATCTTCCGATAACTCGTATGCCAAATACTCTGATGTTATTTTAGTAGAAATTTTAACGACATTGTTGTTAAAATAAATACCTCAAAAATAATTGCTGATTAGTTAATGCTAATTAGTCTGGCTATACAAACAATTGGGGGGATTACTATCTATTGCGATGCGAAAGTAAGTTCGATGCGATATGAGTATATGAGTAATTCGGTATTCTGTGCTGTGTGTGCAAACTTTTTCGCGAAATAGTTTAAAGATGAAGTAACACTGGTTTAACAAAATAAACAGTAGTGAAAAATGATAAAATAAAATGTGCGAAAAGGAAAATTAAATACGAAAAAAAAAATACGTAAACGCAATACAGGGTACCAATTCTTCGATTTTTTTTTCGCATCGCAATAGAGAGTAATCCCCCTGATTTAAAACGAAGGCAAATAGTGTTAAAAACTGTTATAGAATCGCGAAAACACCAACGCTTGTGTTAATTTCTCCGAACGAATTTTATTAACGTTAAAACAGGATAGTGATTGGCACTACCGACCGACGAAAGATTCCAGATGTTATAGACTTTGGAGCTGCAAAAAATTTTCCTTTAGAATGGATGCAAGTGGAGCTTTCAATACACGTCATCGGATCACTCACCCACTATAATCTCTGTTTCGTTCCCCCAGGAGGTGGGCTACCCATTTAGTGACTTGTTATTGGTCGTCACTAGAGTTACATAAATGGCTAAAATATAAAAAAATACTTGATTACTCATTGTACAGAAACTATTACCTTAAGAAAACCTTAAACTAGCTATACAACGTGCTACCACTAACCATATAAGTTTCAGAAATATGAACAATGGGATTTATTCGTCAGAATTTGAGCACCTTCTATCGGAAAAAAAGAGAATTAGAAGAGAGTGGCAACTTCGCAGGTCTCTACAGCTAAGGGAATGCATTACACAACTAAGAAATCTGCTTGAAATCCAAAGAATCGCTTTCCTAAAAATTTATCTGGAAAATCTTGATGTTACTCCGCAGTCCGACTGTTCTCTATGAAAAGCGACAAGAGGCTTGAAAAGACCCGTTAGAGGTAAGCCACCTTTACGTACTTTAACTGGCGACTGGGCAACAACTGATTCGGAAAAGGGGATGGGGTATGTTAATCATTTAAAAAACGTTTTTATTACAAATGATACAGCGGATGACCACCTTTGAGACTTAGTTTTCAGGGTGTCGTAAATAAAATTAACTCCAGGAAATTTCCAGGTATTGATGAAATCACTGGTAAAATGCTTGTACAGTTACCTCGCGTGGTTAGAATAATTATTCTTTCAACGCTATTTTACGTCTAGAGTATTATCCTGCAGAGTGGAAAAAGTCTATGATTGCTATTAAACCCAAGCAAGGAAAGGATCTCACTAATTGTTGGCAATTTCAAAACTGT
Source organism: Thecocarcelia acutangulata (assembly GCA_914767995.1). Classification (NCBI taxonomy): domain Eukaryota; kingdom Metazoa; phylum Arthropoda; class Insecta; order Diptera; family Tachinidae; genus Thecocarcelia; species Thecocarcelia acutangulata. The sequence continues at coordinate 73,158,832 of OU612097.1, forward strand.
TCGAAAAATTCTTAATGACGAAGTCGACTCCAATACTGAATGATGTAGGATCATAAATTCGGCTTTCGGTCTAAGCACAGCTCTACAGAACAAACAAATACACTAGTAAATGTCATAAGAAAGACTTTTGAGGGCCAAAAGTATTGTTCAGCTCTATTCATTGTTGTTTCCCAAGCTTTTGACAAACTGTGGCACGCCGGTTTAATGCACAAGATAAAGTTGAACTTGCCTGCAAATACTCATTAGCTTCTAGAAAGCTACTTATGTGGCTGAAATTTTTTTTTTTATCAGAGAAGGCGATTTTATAAGCCCAACTCAGTCAATCGAGGCAGGAGTTCCCCAATGTAGCAAACTGGGACCTACTTTATATATATGGTTAAAACTATGGTTAAAACTTTGGAAAATCAAAATTACTGAGCAACATTTACGCTGCGTAAACAAACATGTTCGGCTATCCAAATTAAGAATTTATTCAGCAGCACAATGAAGTCAAGTACCTTGGTATTCACCTCGACCGTAGGCTAACGTGGAAGTCTCACATTGCTGCGAAAGTCACTCAGTTGAAATTGAAGGCAGCGCAACTAAATTGGCTTATGAGCAGAAACTCTACCTTGAAGTTGGATTGCAAACCTTTGTTATACAACGCGATCCTAAAGCCTATATGGAGCTATAGAATTCAATTATGGGGCACCGCCTCAACGTCAAACATAGAAATAATTCAGAGGCGGAAAACAAAATTCTCCGAACGAATACTGTAGCTCCATGGTACATAAGAAACTCATGAATTTGCAAGAGTCTATGTGTTCCGCTGATAAAAAACGGATCCTCTGAGTACGTGACAAGGCATATCAGTAAGCTGGAACTTCACCCAAATCCTCTTGCAAGCAACAAATTTAATTTTGTGCCCACAATCGGTTGCGAAGAAGGGATATCCTTGAAATCCTCAGAGCATTGAATAAGTGACTACCGATATAGTTCGCCCTAAATAAAACTTGTTGTCTAGCATTGGTATATATTTCTAGTTCACATTTTGAAGATTCAATAAATAAATATAAGCTAAAAAAAGGTAAATTTCCTGGGAGCTATTTGAAATAAAATTTCACTTAAAAGTGGATGGTCAGTCGTTGTTTAGCTTCGATAGTGAACGGACGTTTTTGTTTTTGATTGGAAACTAAAAAAATAAAACCGGAATATGTAAAAACCGTAATAAGTGAACAGAGTAAATGTATTTAAAAGAAAAACTTGTGACATTTTTTTAATACCGTTTTAAATTGTAAATAAAAAAAATAGAAACAATTAATTGAATGAGTGTACCTATCAAATGCAATTCTGAAAAATAGCTTAGCTCCAGTAGAAAAAACCTTTGCATTTATGAGGAAGAATCTGTAAAAAAATCATTGGATAATCTCCTGTCTCTAAGAGATAAAAAACGCACGCGTTCGTGTTCGCCAAACATTGTTGTTACAACAGAAGACCAGCCATTCACCAGTTCAGTTATTGCAGATAAGCCGAAAACAAGTAGGCATGGGCAGGTATGCAACCGTGGTTAAACGTAAGCGAAGCCACAAATCCGCTCAAATATCATCTCAACCGAAAATTTTTAAAGATGATAATAGGACTTCCGCAATGGATAGTAATAGATTTGCTATACATCAAACAGATGAGCCAACAACATCCAAGAAAACCTTTAAACCGCCACCAATTTATTTGAGAGAGCCTACTTCAGTAAAGCATGGCAGCATCAGCGAGACGAAAATCCAGGTAAACGGTGAAAATGAATACCGAAAGTTGTCTGACGTTCTGGAGAAGGAGAAAATATCTGTTTACACCTATCAACCTAAAAGTGGTAAAGGCCTTTAGGTAGTTATTAAAGGTGTTGACCCTTGTGCAGATACGGATGACATTAAGACTGGACTAGAAGAAAAAGGATTTAAAATAACAACTGTTTTTAATATTAGGAACCGTGAAAAAATCCCTCAACCCATGTTTAGGGTTGAACTACAGCCAAGGGATGTTGTCCTAAAAAAAGGTGAAATTCATCCAATTTATAACCTTACATTTCTTTTGCATCGTAAGGTTACCGTTGAGGAGCTACATAAACGTCTAGGAACCATTCAAAGCCTAAACTGCCAAGAATTTGGCCATACTAAGGCCTATTGTAAGTTGCCCGCAGTTTGCGTTGTGTGTGGAGAACTTCACAGTACATTACAGTGCAAGAAGTCAAAAACTGACTCAAGTGTTAAAAAGTGCAGAATCAGGAGCCCAAGCCTCAAAAATCCGATCCAAATTGTAGCAATCTTGAGGAAACTCTGCAGACTCTAGTTCAATCCATAAACACTTTTACCGTTTCTATGACAAACATGATGCAGGAAATGCTAAAAATGCAAACCACTATTTTACAGGCAATTTTAAACAAATTAATTGGTTTTAAATATGTTTCTGAAACGCAACCGGCATCCGCCAACACAAAAATAAATTTGAGCACTTCCTTATGGAAAAGCAAATTGACATAATGCTGATTGCTGAAACTCACTTGACAAGCAACAGTTATTTCAAAATTAATGGTTACATACTGTACGACACAAAAGATCCCCGTGGAAGATCTTGCGGATGATCGGCAATTCTAATAAAATCCAGAGTTAAGCACTATTTAATGAACGAGACACGTGAGAAGTATCTCCAATCAACTAATATTTTCATGAAAAAATCGTTATTTCCAATATTTAAATTTTTTCAATGTAGTGTGACTGGAGCAAAACTTAAAAAACGAAGCGATTCTGTTGCTGGATTACCGGCTGTGCTGGCATGATTGCGGATGCTCCGGCTTTGGCTCGCCGATCGGGGGTGGTTCTTGCCGGCCAATCCAGCTCAATGTAACTACAAAAAAAAAAAAAAACATACCAGCCTTTTTGTATCAGAGCCAAATCAAAACAATGTGTGAGGCCCGAAAGTGAATGCTGAAAAAGAAAAAAAAAAACACTACTACAATACTAACCTCACCCTCTCAACTCGCCGCTTCGTCACCAAACATTTGGCCGACTGGTGTTGTTGTCGGCCACGCCAGCCCTCCCTCTGAAATCCTGACGAATTTCACCATTATGGTTTCCTGGCGCTTTAAAATTTTCGGAAACCATCCCTAACGTGGTTCAGTCTCCCCCTGCCCCTACTCACCGTCCCATATTCCGGCCAATTACTTCATTCTTTTTCTTGCGTTACAAGTTATTTATTGAAATTAATATAGTTATACATATTCCAAACTAATGAAAAAAAAAAACATTAAATTTCTCCCCTCTAGCAAAACAACTCAAGGACACCCACCTGCTAACCTGGACCAAAAAAAAACAAGGTCGCGAACTAAGACGAGTGGGTTAACTTATTTCTTCCCCTGCTTAGTGTGAGCTCACCTTATTCGGAGCCTCCCTTATCGCTTAAGCGACACTTACGCGATACTACGCGAATGGGTACCGGAAATTTAATATTTTTTATAACCACCCCTATTCTGCGTTTCGATTAAGTCTCCGCATTCAGTTCCGTTGCGATCGAAAATTGGTATTCTGATAAAAAAACGGAATCGAAAGAATAAGAAGAAGACAACAATGTTTATAAAATTAATAGCATCACTGTGGAATGTGGAAATGAAATTGCAAAATAAGCAAGTTTGTTATCGTTTTCATAAACAAATCTCAAATTTAATACAAAAAGTTGTTTGTATACATAATTAAAAATAAGGTCTTGATAAAGTTTAATAAGAAAAAAGAAATATATACACAAAAACAAACTACAATTAATTGTTCATATATATATTACAGTGCAAAGAATCTTGTGAAGATAAAGGCACATAATAAAAAAATTTTGTGTTGTGATTAAATATGGAAAGACCATATTTAATAAAAATTGTAGGGGATTAATTAACTGTGTTGCATTTATTTATTTATTTTTAATTTCAGAGAGCAGAACAACATGAGAAATAATGAGACTGGCATTTTTTGTTGGAGGGTCTAGTGCATTGATGATTCCAGCAACTTCCTCCCGGAACACTGCTACTTCTTGTGATATCCACATGCAATGTCTGCATTAGATGACGTTAAATTTGCCAATTTTTCATACTGCTCTGGTGTTGTTGTTTTTGACCCAAAATACATAAAAAACACTTCAGATTCGGGTACAAAAATTAATAATTTAAAACAAACAAAAAATAAATAAAATAAATAAATTTAATTAAATAAAATAATTTTAAACGTTTTTTTAATCGTTACTGAACAGTTTATATCATTTTCTACTTACATTTTTCTTTTAATTTTTTTTAACTAAAAAACAGATAACGAAAACTTCTCCATCAACAAAAAAACAACTGAAAAAAACGGAGTTCCGATCGTAATGCAGAATACAAGGCGAATTCATAACAGGTAAATGCAGGAGAACAATAAATACAACATTACAAAAAACACAAGTATTTTGTTGTTATAAAATCTTTTTCAGGTGTCAAATGAAAAATATAAACACAAAATGGAAATTCAAAATTATGTATATAAAAAAGTATAAACAAAAAAAATTTTAATTGAAAATTATTGTTGTGTTCAAGGATATCTACATTGTGCCAAAGCAAAAAGAGGCTGAATACGTCCACACTGAATTGTTAATCGTTGCCGCTAATAATTCTTGTAATTTCCTATGATCCTTGAGTTTAAAATAAGCCTGAAAAGAGAAACAAAATTTGAAGAAGCAAAAATGTTGAATTCTGATCGATTTTTTTTATTGTGCTCAGAATCGAAATTCAAGATAGCGGTATTCGCAGCCATAATATAGACAATATCTGATTAATTATAGTACTGTGAAAGTGTAAGTGAAAAGTGCTTCTCTGTAAACGAACTGAACTATAAAAATACAAATATTTAGAAGATATACTGCCCCAACGTCACCCCCAGTGATATCTGATGATAGCAATACTTCATGCAGTTCTTCTGGTGAAAACAAACTATCAAATCATATTCTCATTCTGCCCTAATCGAGAGTGTTTTAAAAGTGTTGTTAAATTTATTTTTCTTTTATTTATAAATTATTATACAAAAATGTTAAGCCAATTTTGCTAAAGTATTTAAGTTAACAATTTGTTTTCTTAAAACATATGCAATGTTTGTACAAAAGCAAAAATAAGAATACGTATGTAAAATTTTGATACGCATATTTAATAGTATTTATAAGAAAGTAATTAATTATACATATGTACATGTACTAGCAAAAAAGTTATAATAAAAAGAGATATAAAAATTAAAAAGATTTTTCAGATTAAATTAAATTTTAAAACTCCAAATAATTTAAGCGCACTTATGTGACTTCGTGTTTGCCATGCATTGAAGAAAACAATTGATGTCTGTAAATAAAAAAAGAATCCACAATTTCATATACATACATACATACATCATACATTCAGTTCAAGAATTTTGAAATAGCAAATTTATACAAACCTTAGTGATGATGATTGTTGTAAATAACGTTTGTATATTGTATGTACCATATGTTAAAAATATTCCCATTTTTTCTGCAAATAAAAAGAAGCATAATAAAATAAAATTGTTCGCAACATGTACCTATAACATTTCGGTTTTTCAGTAAGTTCGATTTTCATACTTACTTGCAATTACAATTTTATTTTTAGAAATTTTGAAGAAATTTTTTTCTGCCTCAGTTTTTGGACTCGTAACCTTCGATTTAAGTGCTTGACTCGGAAATAAATTCGGCACTTAAAAAACAGTTCTTTAACATTTTGTGGAAGGTTGACAAATTCGCTACTTTGCAGCAAGCAGCGTTTCAGGTGCTGGCAATGGGATATATTCGTACCATTTTTTTTTATTGAATATTTCTTCCAATAATTTTACTTTCTCTACAAAATTTGTACTGGGCTTTTTCAGGGAAACCTTAGAAACCTGGTCGACCCACGTAAACGTATTTGCATTGCTTTCGTATTCTTCAAGGTTTAGCTTTTTTATGATGTAGCCTGATATGTACTCTAATGCATCCTCCTGAAGAATACACATATCTGAAAATGTTGCTACATCTAAATCGACCGGTTCTAATTCGTCCTCCTGCTCAACCTCTTCTTCTGGTAATTGTTCTATTTCTTCAGCGAAATCCTCAGTAGTTTTTTTCAACACTGGTAACATGTATAAATTGGATGCGTTGATCCATTCAGTGGTATCATCTTCGACATTTCCGGTCCCATTAATATGTTCCGTATTTCTCGCTATAAATGGACAAATATTTACATACATATGTAAGTATGTTTGTATATATGTATGTATAGATATAAGTTTTAAAGATAAAAAATTAAAAAAAGTAACCTAGGATGTATTTTCGAAGACGATATTTAAAATCTTTTGGGGACGGATGATCATTTAAACCACCCTTGCTCCTAATAGCTCCAAAAAAGTGCTCCACTACATCCTGGTTTAGTCGGTTCGTCACCAAATAACTCATATTAAATCGGTTTACGTATTCATGGAGCATTACTAAGGCGTTATTAGTTGTAATAATTCCCTTTTGAAAATATTCTAGAGTTGTTTTCCCCGGAATCATTGGTGAGGAGCATACTCTAGTAATTTCATTTAAAATTATATTTTGTTTTTCTAAAGCTATTCCATATGGCTCCTGGAATGGAATGTTTTATAAATATGTGTATGTAATTATATTTAATTACAATAAACTACCTTTCCAGGGTATTTGAAATTATGAAGTTTGGAGTTGTGAATATCAAACCAATCGTTGACTAGCTGGATGAAATCTGCTGTCTCAACGGGCTTATACAACTCCATCCCTAAAGAATAGCATCTTCTTATTGCGTTAGCCGTTGTGTGTGAGAAAAGCTGCGCTGCAAGCTTTACTTTTTGTCTTCCTGAAAATAATAATATTATATAAGCCTTTTACAATTAAAGCAATGCACATGTACCAGCACCCTTTACTGACAGATGTTCTTCGTTCAGTTTGAATGTAATTGAAACATCCGAATGGGATGTAAGACTTAATAAGTCTGCTACGGTGCGCGCAGTCAATAGCTGGCCATTGACTATCAAACCACTGTCAAGAAAGTGGTTTCGTAAAACTTTTAATAAATGAGGCACGTCAGAAAAGCAGAAGACTTTCTCATCTTCACTTACAGGGCTGCGAAACCAAGGTTTATCTATAGAAATATATTCAAAGGTTTATTAAATGTAAGTATGTGGTTATTTAAAAATAAGTATATTATTTTTTAAAAATTGTGTTTTAAGTCGCGAATCTTACGTATAATTGGAAAATAAAAACAAAGGAAATTGGAATTAAATAAATAGAAAGTTGTTATTTTGAATTTATCACCGTAACCGTTATACTTAATCTAATATTAAAAAATAGCTTTATTTTTTTATTTACCCATTTACTCCGCTGCATGTATATTCATATGCATGTTGTTTTAATTAAAATCTGGTAGTTTCAACTAATTTAAATAGGAATCGTTCTCGAAGTGTGGTGTGTGTTGTTATAAAATGTGTTGTTTTAAAGATTGGATTAAATTCAATCATATAATTTCATATGACTTACCTGTGGTAACACCTAAATTCTTGAACAACTTACGATTGGTTAGTCCCAAATCGCACACGATAGCCACCACTGGGAAACCTGCGTGGCTCAGTTCAGAAATCAACTTCGTAATGATCTCATTACTCATTTTACAGTCGAAGCTGTAAAACACAGGCTGTTTCCATGAAGATCTAAGACCTCGGGCCATCACAAATTGAACGTAATTTGCAGGTTCTCTTACCCTATCGCTAGAGGTGTCATAATTAAAGCACTCCGCCACTTTCATTTCATCGAAGGCAAGAACGCAAATTCTGTCTTCCAGTTTTAAGTCACTTGTTTGCCGCATAAATTCTATTGAGTTTTGCAACAAACCCTCACTCATTGGAATTTTTGCGCACCAACGTTGTAAAGTAGACTTATGCGGCAGTGGAAAACCTTGCTTATACAAATGATTATAAGCCCTTGGCCCTGCAGCATGTAGACATATAGCGTTGGATATGTCTTTCCATCTCCACATTATGTTACCTGGATACATCATTTTACGTAGCTGGCCTTCCGTGAAAATTTTACGCATCCCCTCTAGTGCCGTATCTGCTTGCTTGAGTTGAAGTTTTAGATCCTTATTTTCAGATTCCAGCTGACGAATTTTATCTAAAAACTTTTGACGATCAACGCAAAAACTTGATTGTCTACAAAATTTATGTACATGTTTAATTAAAATTATACCATGCATTATAAATATACAAATGTATGCAATTATCTGCTTACGCTTACATCGTTTGAGTCTCTTGGTCTTTATGTGTATGTTTTTCAACCACAAATGAAACTGGCAAGGGCTCCGAATAAGGCGTACTGGTTTGCGAAAGTACATCGATACAATTTTGTACATCATATTGTGTTTATATTTACTTATACTTACTAATAATTTAAATTTTTGATTAAATTGGCTTCAACTGGCGGAAAAGTATTTCCAGAAAAGTCCGACACTGGCATAAGCCAAGAATCTTGAACGTAACATGGATTGTTTTGAATTCTATATAAGTGTGTGTGTCAATTTGCTTGAATATACACAATGATATACATAAATGTAAATACTTACTCTTTGTCGTCCTCAGTTTGAAAAAAAGGCTCTGCGTTTGGTAGCAGTAGCATCTTCTTCTCCATACGTATAATATTTGCCGGATTAAAATGGTCGGAACACAACAGTGCGCTTGCCGCCAAGTCTTTTCCACAAATTTGACTCCACTTACTTCTTCGTACATTGTCTTTTGGCATTGAGAACAAAGTGCCACTTCCACGTTGACATATTTTTTTACACAAAGAGCACTTCCTCATTGTTTTAGTTTTTAATTTTATAGTTTTATTTTTTTGTTCAGAAAAATGTTCACTTTTTATTTTTGGATTGTATTTTTTTGTTTACAAAAATTTTCACTTTTTTTTTAAATTTTGAATTTTTTTCCGTTTGTTTTTACTATGTTATTGACATCCGAAACAGATAAAAATTAAAAAAAAAGTTATCAGCTGCGCTGTCAATTTCACCTGTTATGAATTCGCCTTGGCAGAATACATACAATCGAAAGAAACTGAGCGGAATAGAAACCCAGAATACCCAAGTTGCCAGACGGAGAAAATTTCGATCCGAATCGAAACGCAGAATAGCCCCCAACAAAAAAAAAATTAAATCAAAATTTGTAAATTGAAAATGTAGATTGTACACAAAATAAAATAATAAAATAAAATTTAATTTCAATAAAAATATTAAAATTAATGAAAAAAAAAAAATAATAAATAAATAATAAATGAAATTCAAATATAAAGAAAATTTTGTGAATCTTAACTTTTTGTCCGGTCCGTTCGTAAGCTGTTCGAGTCAGTTGCCTGTTGGGTTTTTGGCTGCAAGTCCCACGACGACTGCACACTACGGCTGCCTTCTCTGCGGTGGTGTAGTTTTCCCTTCTTCTTAAACGGGCGCTTGGCTGCGGCCACTATATGTGGGGACTCCTTTTTAAAATTTGCCAGGCGGGTTTTCTTTACCTTTTATTCCCTTACAAGATGTAGATGCTTGGGAGGTTTTTTTTCCTTTATTTTATTTCCTCTCAATTTTGTGTTTAATTTTGTCTGCTTTTGTATCTTGGCGTTAGTAGCACTCTGAGTTTTTCCTTTCTTTGTTACTTGACTTTTATTTTTGTTTAAGTGACTCAGTATCGTATTTCTTTTAACATTCTAAGTTTTATTTAGTTTTTTTCTTTATTTCAATTTTTAATTCCAAAATTGCAAAATTTTTCACAAAAAAACCCTCACTCCCAGCACCACCAATTCAACACTTCTCTTAAAAACTTCTCCCATCTTGACTTTTTTTCCAACCAAAAAGTCACAACAAAAACTCTTCGTTTTTCTTAGGCATACAACTTACGGCCAGTGTTGCCTACCTAAACTAACTTTGCCTACCACTGCTGTGTCAGCCCACCCACAAAATACGCTTTCCCACACCTCAAAAATTATCTGGAAGGTCTTGATGGCACTCCTCAATCCGATTATTCGCTATGGAAAGCGACAAAAGGTCTGAAAAGGCCCGTAATAGGTAAGCCACCCTTGCGAAGTTCAACTGGGGATTGGGCAAGAAGCGATTCTGAAAAAAAGGGCTGTTGTATGTTAACCATTTGAGAAAAGTTTTTACCACAAATGATGCAGCGAATGATTTAGTTGAACTACCGTCATACGCTGGTATGTCTTTGAGACTTAGTTTTCAAGATGTTGAAGATGTTATTTGTAACACAAACCTCAGGAAAGCTGCAGGTTTTGATTAAATTACCGGTAAAATGGTTGAGCAGCTACCTCGTGTAGCTAGTCTTCTTTTTATTTTTAACGCTATTTTACGCCTTGAGTATTATCCTGCAGAGTGGAAGGTCTCAATGATTACTATGATACCCAAGTCAGAGAAGGATCGTCGGACTAAGGTAGAATTATATAGACCAATAAGTCTTTTACCAACAATTTCAAAACAATTCGAAAAATTGTTAATGGCGAAGTTGACTCCAATATTGAATGGAGTGGGATGTATCTCTGATCACCAGTTTGGCTTTCGGGTTAAACATAGCACCATAGAACAAACGCACAGACTAGTCAACGTCATAAGACAGACCTTTGAAGAGAAGAAGTATTGCTCAGCTTTATTCATTGACATTTCCCAAGCTTTTGATAAAGTGTGGCACGACGGCTTGATGCTCAAAATAAATTTAAACTTGCCTGCAAACACTCACAAGCTTCTGGAAAGCTACTTAGGCGGCCGGAAGTTTGTTATCAGAGAAGGCGATTTTATAAGCCCCATACAGCCAATCGAGGCAGGAGCTCCCCAAGGTAGCATTCTAGGACCAATTGAATTGATTTATGCCTCATACATGTCAGCGAGATCCGGAATACACACTTCGACCTTTGCAGCGTACATGAAAACCATTGAGTAGCTTCGCGAAAATTGCAGGAGTATATTTCAATATTAGAGAAATGGTTAAAACTTTGGAAAATAAAAGTTAATGAACAAAATGTACTCACGTTACATTCACACTACGTAAACAAACATGTTCGGCTATCCAAAGTAACAATTCACCTATTTCGCAGCAAAATTAAGTTAAATACATGCACATTGATGCGAAAGTTACTCAGTTAAAGTTAAAAGCAGCGCAACTAAATTGGCTTATGAGCAGAAACTCGACATTGAAGTTGGATTGCAAACTATTGTTATACAACGCAATTCTGAAGTCTATATGGTGCTATGGAATTCAATTATGGGGCACCGTTTCAAAATTCAAAGGCGGCAAAATCAAATTCTTTGTACGATTGCTGCAGCTCCATGGTACGTAAAAAACTCACGAATTCATAAAGATCTCTGTTTACTTTTAAACTGTTTCCTTTAGGAGATATTTTCTAAAACAAAATTCTAAGGCTTGTATGGAAATTAAAAATTTGAAATACGTTTTGCTCGAAATGACTTTTTTTTTTTAATAATGACTATGTTGCAATAAAGGAGCGATGTGTGTACAATTTGATGCTTGCAAATACCTCTACATGTTTACAGAACAGCCAACTTTTTCTTCATATATAAAATATTTTTTTTTTTTTTATTCTATGATGAGAATAAATATTTTAGAAAAACATTTCTGTTTGTGTTAAAAACTTTACAGCCGGTTCATAAAATACGATTAAGCTCACTCGCCACGAGCCATTTTGTAGACGACTACGTAAAGAAATAGGTTTGTATAACGCGACTAAGTTGAGTCGTGCAGCTTACGAAAGTTTTGAATCCAAAGCTAATTTCAAGGTAACGAACAACGAAAACGATGAACATGCTAAATTCAATGGTGGACTATGGCATTTGAATATCGCGCAATTGATAATTATAAATTAGAAGCAAACATTCTAATAAGTGTCGACCTCAATTTGCTTGAAAAAGCAGTGAAAAAGTTAAAAGGCTTATTATATACGAAAACAAGATTTCTAGATTTAAGCGTACACAGAAAATGTATTGAGAAGATGGTATGGAGGTAGGAAAATCTGTTTAATAAAACAGATATTTTCAGTATATAAGACTATGCATATACAAAGCAGTGGCTGTTTCATACGTGGTTTTAGAAACGTCTTTATCGAATACACTACTAACATTAGAAAAAGTACAACAATAAAACAACAAACAGCAATTCACATGCAAATAATGAAACATCGTTACAGTTTTCAAAAATCATTCCAAAAATGGGACAAAAGTATACTATGCACCAAGGAGTCGATAGAGCAGATGATAATCACAATAACAAAGGGCTACAATGGAATCAAATAATCTAATGTAATACATTTTAATAAAATTTTTAGTAAGTTTTCTAGACGAAAAATACTTTTATGTAATTATATAGTATGGAAAATTTAATTATCGTTCCATAGTAATACATAACATAATAATATTAATCTTACATGAATTTAATTACATAGTTTAAGGTTAATTGAAGTAAAATAAAACATGTATGTTCTTTTCAAGCGTCCACAATTGAATGATTGTTCTGTTTTATTTCTTAAATCATAATGCTTACAAATACATTGTGTTCTTATATTAAGCTATCTAAAGCTGGATTCACCCATTGTTTCCGAACAAAATTTTTGTCCGGACAAAAATTTTTTTACTGAGAGTTTTCTGCAGCACGATTCACCCATTGCAAAAAAATGTTCCGGAAAATCAGAGCTGCCATATGTAAACGAAATCTATTAGTTTTACAAGGTGGTAGTACTATGTTATTATTTTGGTTTATTTTCCTGGCGTACTTTACATATTCTCAATTATTAGTAAATATTGTGTTTTAATAATGGAAAAAAGAAAACTGTTTTTGCTTATGGCCATTGAAATACATAAAGCATTATTATTAGCCAAGTACATATATGTACACAAAATTAAAAAAGAGTTGCAGTGAAAAGACTTAAGAAGAGCAATGGGTTATTTTTACACATTAGTTCCAATGATGCGTTTAAATGACGTAGAATCATTCATTAATTTCCATCGGATGGACCCGAAGACATTTGACGATTTACTTAATATTTTAGGACCTGGTTTGCAAGCTATGCCTATCCGCAGAACAGAGTACATTACACCAGCGGAGAGGTTGTCCTTAACATTAAGGTATGTAATACATACATACATATATGTATATGCAATAAAGAAAAACATACATATTTAAAATTTTTGTTTCCGCAGATACTTGGCTAGCGGCGATTCAATGAAATCGGTTGGATACTACGGTTTTCGGATTGGTGCTTCTACCACTGGTAAAATAATTAGGGAAACAACGGAGTTAATGTGGCAGAAATTACAATTTGTATTCCCCAAACCAACAAAAATCATGTGGGAAACCAATGCAAACGAATTTTACAACCGTTGGGGTTTCCCTAATTGCTTGGGGGCCATAGATGGGAAACATGTTGTTACACAAGTATGTATATAAATATCTATGTTTATTTTTAGAAATGCTAATGGTTTCATTGCCGGCACTACCGAATTACAATATGCTGACATTCAATTATAAGCACACACATACTTAGTATCGTGTTGATGGCCGTAGCTGATGCCGATTACAAATTTGTGGTTGTTGATATTGGAGCTTTAGGCCACAACAGTGATGGTGGAGTTTTTAAAAATAGCAAGTTTGGAAAAGCCATTCTTGAAAAATCCAATGACAAGCAATTTCCTGACCCAAATAATTTGCCCGGCACTAACAAATCGGTGCATTATGTATTTATTGCTGATGAAGCATTTCCGCTGCGAGAAAATTTGTTACGCCCTTACCCCGGACGCAGCACCAGAAATATTCCACTTGAGCAGGACATTTTTAATAGAAAACTGTCCATGGCCAGAAGAGTAGTAGAGAACGCTTTTGGAATACTCGCAAATCGTTTTCGAATATATAGAAAGCCCATTATTGCCACCAGGGAAACAGTCATAAATATTGTAAAGGCAACAGTTTGTTTACATAACTTCCTTCGAGATAGAATCTCTTCGCATTATATGCTACACGAACTTGTTGACAAGGAAGGTATGGATGGTGTTGTAAATCCTGGACTGTGGCGAGGGGAAAACAATGAAGGTATGCGGACATTAGGTCGCATTGGTTCAAACCGCGCATCAAATGACGCTATAGCAGTAAGAGATATATACAACAATATCAACAATAATATACAAATATATGTATCAACAATTGCTTACGTTAATTCTATTGTGTTTTTACCTTTTATTTTTATAATTAAGAACTATTTTTATTTTGAACTCTTTTTTTATTTTAAAATAAAATGACGCAATTCATAAAATTAATATGTAAAACAAAATAACAACCGTAAACAACAATATATAAAATGATAAAAATAAAATGAAAATGAGAAAAAAAATAAATAAAAACAAAAACTTAATGTGCTAGAAATCTCACTGATTGCAGCTTTTTTTTGGTTTTAATGTTTCATATGCTTGAGATATTGTATTTAGACTTAATTTCAAATGCACTAATATATGCGATAAAAATATGTTTTCCGTTTATGAAATGTTGCGCTTTCAAAACTTTTAAATACTCAATAAAATTATTATTGTTAAAGCCATTAATTTTACTTTTAAGGCACTTTTCCTATTTTCAGACACTTTTGAAAATTCTTCTTCCATAGCTAAGAACAAAGGATCCCTTTTTTCACTTGGTGTCTCCAATACTTTCGTTGCTAAATTATTTAAAGTTTTAATAGATTCCTTATATTTATTTTCTGCATCATCTAACTTGGAACGTTAGCTTCGATGTGGATTGTTGGTCTTGAATGGAGTCGAATTCTGTGAGATTGGAAGAATGTTATCCGTTGGCCAGTCAAAGCACTCAAGGGATGTGTCGTTGACTTCTGGGTCTCGTGCCATTTCGTCGAATAGACTACGAAAACTATCCGTATTTGAATCGCTATAGTTTGACGCTGTAGGTCTGGAAAATTTAAAAATTAAACTATGAAACAAATCACTTTTGCACAACACTTACTTTTTATCTTCCCAGAAGTTCTGGAAAAAGTCCATTTCTGTAATTAGAAATTGTGAAAACCCCTTCACTTCCAAACGTTCACTGCCACTTCGTCCACAATTTTTGCTCAAAGCTGCTTTGTGGCGTCTACGCAACGTCTTCCAAAGCGCTTGGCGTTCACCTCCTGCAATAAACCACAACTACTCAAATGATTTAAATTCCATCAATAAAAAGTACTTAAGTTCAATTCCCATTCACTCTGTGACTCTCCAACCGCACAGTCGTATTATTAAACAGTGAACAAAAACAAACAAAAAAATCATTGTGCTTACATTTTTTTAAACTTACATATAAAAACAATAATATATTGTATTAACGGCCATTTACACCAAGTCTGATTATATTTTAATTGAGACTTTAACCGCTAGTTAGAGGAAAATGTATTTCACAATGTATAATTAAGTCTTAACCGGCACTAGTTAACAGAAAAGTTGCTGTTAAATTTAACCGACCAAAATTCGACGGTTAAGAATTTAACCAGAACTCAAATAAATAAAAAACAAACAAATAATAAAAATATGGACATAAATAGAAATTAGCATTTATATTTTTATTTAATTATATTTATTTTTATCTATATATATATTTTTATTTATATTTTTTTTATCTGATCTTATCGAATGACATTGCGAACTGAACTCCGCTGCAATTTTTTCCCAAGTCGCCTTTTTTTCCTGCCAACTGACAGCATTTGTTTTTTTGTTCTCCACCTTATGAAAAAATTTTTGTACTAGGGAAATAAGAACATCTTTCTCTTGAGATGTAACATTTGCTGATCTATGTACATAAATATAAAGAAAAGGATATAAAATATTTGGGAAAATGAACATTAGTCTGGTTTAATTATATACACACATAGTATTGTATCTGCACTTTTCCAATATTCACTGCCACAAAATTGTAATTCTTTAGTACTTACCTTGGTTGTTTTTTCTTGAAAGATTCCATAAGTGAATCGCTGCTCTGCGACTGCTAAAAAATATCTTCTTCCATTGTGTCTGAAATAATATACATATAAATATGTTTTTACTACATACATAAATACATATAATTTGACTGTATTCTTGCATATAACTTACTGCACGTAACTATAAAATTTATTATTTTTTATAAAATTTTGTGAAAAATATTTTTGAAATTTTAACGCCGCAGAAATAAAAAAACGTTTCTTTCTAAAAATTGTGTTTGTCATTACACTATTTTTCGTAAACAAATACAAATAGCATTGCCATACTTTTTAAATTTTTGTCTGTTAAGTAACCGAAAGATGGTGCAATCCAAATTACTAACTGTTGGTTAAATAGTGCCTGTTAAGCAAACCGACAATTTGTTAATAATTTTTTAATTGCAACTTAATTTTAGATTATGAAAATGGCTCTAAATTGTAAAAACAATAACAAATTATTTTAAAAAACAACGGGAAAATAAATTCCTCACATTTCAGTAACTAAACAATAAAATCAATTTCAATAAAACAAATGCGGTGGCAGTGCATTGTTATTGTTGTTATTGTGCGTGAAGATTCCCATCAGAAATAATTCTGAAAAAGAGCCTAGCTCCACCAGCAGGACTTCTGAAGAACAATCTATAAAGCAATGATTGGATAATTTTCTTTCTACAAGAGATAAAATCCGCTCCCGTTCCGGCTCGCCTAACATAGATGTTACAACAGAAGATAAAAGATCTTCTACTCTAACTAATGCCAATAAACCAAAAACGCAAGTAGGCACTAAACGTCAGCGAAGCCCTAAATCTGCTCAAATTGCATCCAAATCTAAAATCTCTAAAGATGCCGACAGTGCTAGACCAACCGACCAAAACAGATTTTCTATTCTACAAACGGAGGAGCCAACAGGATCGTCAAAAAAATCGTTTAAACCACCACCAATTTATTTAAGGGAATCTGCGTCCAATGAACTGGTAAGAAAAATTGTTTCAGTAATCGGAGAAAATACATTTAACGTTACCTCCATCAAGCACGGTAACATTAACAAAACTAAAATTCAGGTTAACCATGAAAATGACTATCGAAAACTGTCAGACGAATTTGAAAAAGAAAAAAAAGCTTTTTATACTTATCAGCTTAAAAGCGCTAAAGGTCTTCAAGTCGTAATAAAAGGGATTGACCCTTGCGTAGACACTGATGAAGTTAAGACCGGTTTGACAGATAAGGGATTCAAAGTAAAAAATGTGTTAAACATCAGAAATCGTGAAAAGATCCCTCAACCCATGTTTAGGGTTGAATTAGAGCCAGGAGATGTGACTAAAGAAGAATGAAGTTCATCCAATATATAGTATAAAATACCTTTTACATCGAAAAATAACCGTAGAGGAACCGCATTAGCGCTTAGGACCCGTAAGTGCCACAACTGCCAAGAGTTTGGCCACACTAAAGCGTGCTGCAAGTTGCCTACAGTTTGTGTTGTGTGTGGAGAACTCCATGGTACAGCACAATGCAATAAGCCGAAATTCGATCAAAAAATAAAAAAATGCAGTAATTGCGGTGAAAACCACACAGCTAATTATAGAGGTTGCTCCGTCTACACCCACCTCAAGCGCTCCATGAACCACAAACCAATAATTGCTTCTAAGCCACCACAGCAGACTCAAATTTTTTCTAATAATTCTTTTCCTCCGACAGGACAGTCAACCACAGACATAACCGTTCAAAATCAAAAACAAATTTCTTATGCTAATGTAGTTAAGGCTACATTCGCAAACCCTAATCAACAATATATATCTCAACCGCCCGATCAAAATTGCAGTAACCTTGAGGCAACAATACAGACCCTTATTCAAACTATAAACACTTTTACGTCGTCTATGATGACGATGATGCAGGAAATGGTGAAAATGCAATCCACCATTTTGCAGGTTATTTCGAAAAAATGATTTGGTTAAAAATATGTTTCTGGAACGCGAACGGCATCCGCCAACACAAAAATGAACTCGAATACTTCCTGGTTGATAAGCAGATCGATATAATGATGATTGCAGAAACTCACTTGACGTCAACAAGCTTCTTCAAAATTAACGGCTACGTACTATACGATACTAAAGACCCCCGTGGAAGAGCTTGTCGGGGTTCCGCAATCTTGATAAAATCTAGGATAAAGCATTTTTTGTTGAACGACACATGTGAGGACTTTCTTCAAGCAACTAATATCTGTGTGGAAAATTTTCATTACAAATTGGTTATCTCATCGATTTATTCGCCGCCTCGATTTTCAGTGACGGAATTACAATATTCAAGTGTTTTCACCTCATTAGGACCTCGTTTTATAGCAGCTGGAGATTACAACGCAAAACACACTTTTCGGGGCTCACGTTTAATCACCCCGAAGGGTCGGGTGCTTTTTGATACAATTTCTAAAATGGGCTTAGACGTAATATCAAGCGGACATCCCACTTACTGGCCGACTGACCGGCGAAAGATTCCTGATGTGATTGATTTTGGAGTGGTTAAGGGGTTCCCTGTGGAATGGATGCAAGCTGAGCCTTCGTTAGACTTGTCGTCGGATCATTCACCAACTATTATTTCAGTGCGTTTTCCCCAGGAGACTTGGTCCCCGATTAACAATTTGCTTAGGACTGTTACCCGAGTGAATTGGCTAAAATATAAAAAATTTTTGAGTACCCATTGCACTGAGAATATTGTTTTAAGAACACCTGAAGATATTAATGCGTAACTAAGCAACTGTAGCGAAAACCTTAAACAAGCCGCTGATCTTGGTTCTAGCGTTTATTTAACACGCAGAAACATTCAAAATAGAACATATTCTTCAGAAATCGAGCAACTTGTGTTAAAAAAAGAAGAGTTAGACGAGAGTGGCAACTTCGCAGGTCTCCGCAACTAAAAACAAGGCTCCGTGAGTGCACAAATCAACTAAGAAATTTGCTTGGAAACCAAAAAACGGCTTCTCTACAAACGTATTTAGAAAGTCTGGATGGTACTCCTCAGTCCGACTATTCTTTATGGCGGGGAACTAAGGGTTTAAAAAGGTTAGAGGTAAGCCGCCCTTGCGAGAACCGTCTGGTGACTGGGCTAGAGATGACTCGAAAAAGGGTAATTTATTTGTTAACCATTTGAAAAACGTTTTTACCACAAATAGGTTTGATAATGCAAATGAGTTGCCACCTATTGTTAGTAGACCTCCTGTGCCTTTAAGATTCAATTTTCAAGAAGTTGAAAATGCTATTGGTAATCTACACCTTAAAAAAGCTCCAGGTATGGATAAAATCAGCAACAAAATGGTCGTAGAGCTGCCTCGTGTAGCTAAAAGAATTGTTCTTTTTATTTTTAATGCTATTTTACGACTTGAGTATTACCCTGCAGAGTGGAAGGTGTCCATGATAATAATGGTTCCTAAGCCAGGGAAGGATCACACTAAATACATCTACTGACAACAATTTCAAAACTTTTCGAAAAATTGCTGAAGGCGAAGGGATCCAATGCTTCATAAGGTTGAATGTATTCCCAATCACCAATTTGGTTTTAGAGCGAAACATGGCACCATTGAGCAAACACACAGGTTAGTTAATGTCATAAGAAAGGCTTTTGAAGATAAAAAATATTGCTCTGCCTTATTCAACGACGTCTCACAAGCTTTTGATAAAGTGTGGCACGATGGCTTAATGCATAAAATAAAGTTTAACTTACCTGCAAACGTACATAACCTTTTGGAAAGCTATTTATATTGTCGCCAATTTATAATAAAAGAAGGCGATTTCATAAGCCCCGCCCAGTCTATTCCAGCTCGAGTTCCCCAAGGCAGCATATTAGGAGCTATCTTATATTTGATCTACGCATCTGACATGCCGACAAGCACCAACATTCACACTTCAACATTTGCAGATGATACAGCATTCCTTAGCATACATAGTAACCACCAGCAAGCATCAATAAATTTACAAGAACATATCGGCAAACTAGAGAAATGGCTCAAGCTTTACTATTAACAATAAAGTAATTCGTCAACACATTGAAGTCAAATACCTCGGTATTCATCTTGACCGTAGACTAACATGGAAGATGCACATCGAGGCAAAAGTAACGCAATTGAAATTGAAAGCAGTGCAAATTAATTGGATAATAGACAGAAATTCGACCTTGAAGCTTGATTGTAAACTTTTGCTGTACAGTTCGATTCGAAATAAATAAATAAATAAATAAATAAAGCCAATATGGTGCTATGGGATTCAATTATGGGGCACAGCCTCGGCATCTAACATTGAAAAAATTCAAAGAAGTCAAAATAAAATTCTCCGTAGAATTACAGATGTTCCATGGTACGTTAAAAACTCACGAATCCACGCAGATCTGAACGTACCTTTTGTGAAATCTGAATTTGTGAAGTACGCGACAAGATATATTAACAAACTTGAATTCCATCCAAATCCTCTTGCAGCTAATATTCTTAACTTTGGTAATCATACCCGTCTAAAAAGGAGGGATACTTTGGGTACCATTAGAGCTCTAAACAGATGACTGAATTCTGAAATAATATTCGCATAAAAATAATTTTTTTCCAGCACTGGCAGGACACAATTTTTTTTAGTATTAAGATTTGAATACTTATTGTCATTACATTTTTTATGTAGATTCAATAAATAAAATAATGAAGTTAAAAAAAAACGTTCAATTCCCACGGCGTTAGCTATTTGTGTCCAAATAGTTATTTTGCTTTTTGTGATTGTTTTTATATGAGCTATTGCTCATATCGTACATACACTTTCTTCCTGGCTTTTTCGTTTCTTCAATAAGTTTTTGGGCAATCAATTCGTTTATTTCCATATTAAAATTATTACTTATTTTTTAATAACTGTTAAAACTATGTATATACATATATCAAATGGCATGCACAATTGAAATTTCATCAGAATAAAATTACTACATATGTACATTTTTTATTCGATGGGGCAACTCAATACAATTTTGTATGAAAAAATGTATCCTATTGGCATCTCAGTTCAATTTTGTCCGGACAAAATATAAAATTAAACCAATTCAAGTTGAGAGTTGTTCGTAAAAAGTATTTTCTCTCTCTAAAGAAGAGAGACGTCAAACTACATATAAAAAAAATTTTGTCCGGACAAAACTTTTGTTCGGAAACAATGGGTGAATTCAGCTTAAGTCTGTGGTCAGACAGAACGATTTTAATTGCCGAAATTTTTAGCAATTTTCTTTTGGAGTTGCTTTCTTGTCCACACACAAAAACTTTTTTCGGCAATTCTTGAGCAATTCTCTACCTTTTGCTTTATGCAATTTACATTGTATATGCACATACACACATGAGAGAAAAGTAAGGAATTGCTGAGAATTGCCGAGTACCGGCAATTCTTTTTCCCTTCTTATTCCCCTCACCGAAAGCTTCTATAAAGTCAAGAATTGCCCAACTAAAGTTGCTGTGTGTGACCATACACTAACTTACATACATATGAATAATTAACAATGCAAAGAATAACACGATGAGATCATATATATAGGTTTTTACTTTCAAATTAACGATTTTTGTACTCAAATTCAATTTTTTACAAGTCAAACACAATGTTTTGCAACACAAATTCAATTTCTCGCACTTCAAATTAAATTCTTTTCATTTCATATTAAATTTTTTGTATTTCAAATTAAACTATTTTTATTTCAAATTAAATTTTTTGTGTTTCAATTTAAATTTGTTTAACTTCGAATTCAAGTTTTTATTTATTTAGCTAAAAATTTACAAAATGAAATAAAAATAAACTTGTTGTTCAAGTCATTACTCGTAATTTTTCCTTAATATAATTTTCTAAACCAAATTTGGACGGTTCCTAGTGCAACCGTTCTCCAGATGCAGCTAATGACAAACTCATGGTCATATCAAGATAATAATTGTTACAATCTGAAGGTGCTACCGTCTGACTGTTTAATTATTTTTATCAAATCCAAATTACTATCCGCATCAGCTAATAAATTTCGGGCAGGTAGTTTTGTTTTAGAAAAAAACTTTTTTATTGGATTAAGCTCACCTATGTAGCTATGTAAGGAGGAAGAAAATTTATAACGTGCCCGGATTCTGCAACTTTATCTTTTGTATCTTAGCATTATCAAGGACCAGCCAAGCACATTCGGTGCTGGTTTTAGCTAATTTACTGAATAGCTAACTCTTCCAGGAAAAGAATGAAAATGTTGGATTTTACAGATGAATTATCAATGATCGTCTAGTCTTTCAAAAAAAGAAATTTATTACAATAGAAATATCGGGAGAACATATTTTTTCAATTTATTTTCAAATTTAAAATAAAGTTTATTTCATAAACTTTTCTCAAAAATTTTTTTATTGAGTTTTTTTTTAAATAAAGCTGTAAGTTTTTAGCCAAATAAATAAAAAATTTAATTCGAAGTTAAACAAATTTAATTTGAAACACAAAAAATTTAATTTGAAATAAAAATATTTTAATTTGAAATAGAAAAAATTTAATATGAAATGCAAAGAATTTAATTTGAAGTGCAAGAAATTGAATTTGTGTTGCAAACCATTGTGTTTGACTTGTAAAAAATTGAATTTGAGTACAAAAATCGTTAATTTGAAAGTAAAAACCTATATATAAAAACAAACGGGAGAGAAAGAGAATAATATAATTGTATAAATCTACAAATGTATGGCATTAGCGTGGTGAGTTTCTAAAACCTAGAGTAATATTCAAACCATGGTGCAATTATTAGGTGGCAGCATAAGAGTTATTGTACTACATACATAATATTTTGTTTGTGTAAAAATTCCGGACGCTGTCAAAAACATGTTTACAAAACAGAAGAAAATGAAGAAAGAAACGTTTATATAAAACAAAATTAACAAAGAAAATTAATACAATTGTTTTTATAAATTGTTTTGAACGCATTTTAAGCAATTAAAATATTTTTTGAAACTTTTGTATTGTGTTTCTTGCCCTTTTTCCAACTGTTTAAAATATTTTTATTTTTTCGCTTCAGTTTGTGAAAACATAAACAATTTTTGACACCCACAATTTTATGAAACAAAAAAATTATCACCTGCGCTAGTGATGCCACCTGGTTAATTGCACCATGATTCAAACAAAGTAAATGTGCAGGCACACATACCTGTATACAATGACTACGTGACATTATGAAACTACTGAGCATGATACGAAGCATTATGCATAAACAGCTGCATAGTCTTTGCACAGACAGATATGTACATACATACATACATAAGTATGCCATGGAGAGACACCAAGAACTGTACCAAATTGGCGTGTATGAACAAATGAAATGCGGAGCAATATAAGAATGTTCGGCATAATAACGGGCGACAATGTATGTATGTACATAAATAAAATAAATAAGCTGTGAAGCATACATAAATAAATTGCGATGTAAACACATACATATCCAAGCAACTGAAAGAAAACAAATAGACTTATGATAGTGGGACAAAGTCATGGCAAACATAAATACTACTACAATTCGGCCATCCTGACCACGAGATCCCCTGATCTCGGTCTCGAGAAAAGAAACACAAAACCCTAGCATTGTTTGCGAGTCCCAAACCATGGTCTAATGTTACCCACAGCCCAAACACCCTTGTATGGCGTACGTGACTGTTGAAATCCCTCAACGTCCGCCAGTAGGTATCTATCATTCCGTAGAACCTTCGCGACCCGGTACGGGCCCCTATATTTTGGAATCAGTTTTCTCGATACTCCCGGATTCGAATCAAAGTTTTTAACCATAACATAATCATTTTCGCTATATTCGGTTGTTGGCTGTCTCCTGCGATCTACATATATACTGCTTATTATACGCCTGTGACCGTTCTTGAACCACAGCTGCACTTTCACGAATCTTCCCAAGATCTACTACATCTGTACTCTTTTTTTTTTTATTGGACCAGTACTCAGGGGATGACCCCTACATATGCAGTGCATTGTACCAGAACTAGGAAAATAGGTTGTGAGGAGGGGGAAAGAACATTTGACTTGAACTTTCCAACGTCATAACAGACAGGAAACACGTCTGCAGGCAACTTATTCCACAGAAGAAGCGTACGGCTGAACAACGAATTCTCTCTGTAATGCGTAGTACGTTCCCCGGGCAATCGACCACAAATGGATGAGCTCTGCACGATGAACGCGTGCTACGCAAAAATGTGCGCGTTTCGGGAACAATATCTCTAATCTCGTCAGAGCAATATCCATTGTAGTAACGATAGAACAGAGTAACGCACCCTACACTGCGTCGATGCTCCAGTGAGTCAATAGAGTTGGATACCCTACTCTCACCGATGAGCTTCTTCGAGTAACCCCAAAATAGACTTTGAGGCACCAGCCTAAACATGAGAGTTGTATTCCATTTTCGGTCGAATGTAGGTGGTACAAATAGTAAGCAGATCGGATGGAGTGAAGTATATCTTACACCGTTTCAAAAAACCTAGGCACTTGAATGCTTCTTTAGAGACCTGAAAAATGTGTTCATTCCAGCGAACGTCACACTGTATCTTCATTCCAAGAACATCAAGAGCATCCGATTCCTCAATATTTATACCATCCATGTGTACAGATGAAGCAGCATCTGCGGTCGTTTGTTTGTGTGTTAATAAGCAACATTGGGTCTTACGAGCGTTAAAAGCGACCCTGTTTTTACGACCCCATTCAGAGATTAATAGAAGATCACTATTCAATGAATCATTCATATTTAGCCTCTCGGCCGCGATCTCTGATAGGGTTGGAAGTTTGATAGAGAAGGTTGTTAAGGAAATTTAAAAATAGGGTAGGAGAAAGAACGGAGCCTTGCGGTACCCCTGAATTAATCTTGAACTCGTTTGATGAGACCCCATCTATAACAACTCGTATAGTGTGGTCTCTGAGAAAGCTCGATATAAACCGAGAGAAGTCATCACCGACACCAAAAGCAGTAAGTTTTGCCAGTAGTGCACCATGCAACACTCTGTCAAACGCTTTTGAAATATCTAGAGCCACCACCTTACTTTCACCGAAATGATGGATTGAGTGGCACCATTTCTCCGAAAGATATGCCATAAGATCGCCAGTAGAGCGACCCTTACGAAATCCATATTGGCGACTGTACTCCGTTCAGTCTCCACTAAATTTTCCTTTAAAGAGTCATAATCCCAAAAATCATTCTGCTCGGATATTCATCTATTGATCGGTGCTTTGAATTATTCAAACAAAACTCAACAGTCTCAATCACGTTATCCCAATGAATACCACCCTCTGAACTCACGAGCTTCGCTATCGTTGGCTTAAGGCTCCTATTCACCCTCTCCCCCTGTCCATTTGCTTGCGGAGAGCCGGTCACGATTTTAATATGCTGTACATTATTGTTCTCTAAAAATTCCTTAAACTCACTTGATGTAAAACAACTTGCCCTATCCGATGCAATGCATTTGGGGCGGCTGTATGATCTAAGGTAATCACTCAGCAATTTGATGACCTCTTTCGTGCCTATAGTCTTGGTCTACTACAACAAGCAAGTGTTTTCTTGACCTACTATTGTCGACAGGTCCGAAGTGATCGATGTGCAGCACCTCAAAAGGGAGATTTCCTTTTGGGATATAGTGCAGAAAACCCTCCTCCCGACCATTATTTGCCGAAACCGCTATACATTTCAAACAATTCCTTATGTGGACCTTTGATTTCTCCCGCATTTTCGGAAACCAGTATGTTTTGCCTATCAGATCTGTTATCTTATCTAACCCAATATGACCCATTTCGCCATGATACTTAAACAGCATATGAGCCTCCATGTCCCTAGGAACGCAGAAAAGTACCGTACCGTCTCTCTTTCTCCTATAAATTACTCCATTCCTCATCTCATACAGTGTATTCTCCGATTCCTGTTACGATTCCCACAGCCCGAGCAGTTTTGCGTCTCTGCCCTGACATATTATATTTTCCTCAAAAGTATTTGTCTGCGGGACCATTATGCCATTACAACGGCTTAGGGCATCCACATGTTGCATCCGAGTGTCTGACCTATGTTCCAAGGTATAGCTGTAATTCTGCAGCTCTAAAGCCCATCCGGCGATTCTGGGGTTTAGTTCGCTTTTATTAAGTGTTAACGTTAATGAATTACAGTCCGTAACTATTTTAAATTCCTTTCCCTGTAGATATACTCGAAATCGCTTTAATGCACTAACTATTGCTAACGTCTCTAATTCAAATGGTAACTAACTATTGCTAACGTCTCTATGGTATTTTGACTCCGCCTCCGTTGTTCTCTTGGAGAAGTAAAATATTAGATGCGTCCGTCCGTCCTTTTTTTTTCTGCATAAGGATTGTGCCAAGACCGACAGAGCTGGTATCGCAATGGAGTTCGGTTCATGGGAGTCGTACAAAGCCAGACTGGTGCCTCCAAAAGTTAGCGCTTAATTAGCTCGAAAGATTGCAACTGTTCCGGGCCGAACTTAAACTTGATAGATTTTTTCGTTAGATCATACAAGGGCTTAGCCAAAATAGAAAAATCCTTTTTAAATCGCCGAAAGTACGAGCAAAGGCCCAAAAAACTCCGTACAGAGTGCGGCTTATCTGGGATAGGAAAATTCTCAATTGTCCGTAAGCCCTTTTCATCTGCCCTAATTCCGTCACCGTTATATCCCAAGTATTTCACTTTCGACTGTAGGAAAACACATTTGTCTAATATCAATTCTAACTTATTACCAAGCGTTTAAAAACTTCCGTCAATATTTCAAAATGGTCCTTCATATTGTTCGTCGCAATCATAATATCGTCCAAATATATAGTCACCTTGTCCTTAACCATGTCGACGAAAATCTTATTAACAAAACACTGGAAAACCGAAGGAGCATTCCTTAGGCCAAATGGCATTCTCAGGAATTCATACTGACCCAGAGGAGAAGTAAAAGAGGTGTATTTGACCGAATCCTCATGCATAAAAACGTGGAAGAACCCATTCTTCAGATCAAGTTTCGTGAAAATTGTTTTTCCCGCGAGCCTGTGTAACAAGTCATCAATAAGCGGGATCGGATAATTGTGTCTTGCAGTCACTTTGCTCAATCTCCGATAGTCCATGCACATCCTTAAATCTCCCATTTTCCTTCCTAACCAGAACTATGTTGTTGTTGAATTGTGTATCTCTCCATGGTTCAAATTGAATAAGTCTGAAATAGAGAAATGTCAAATAAAATTCGGAAAAAAACTTGGCGTTTAGGTGTGGTTCATATTGAACATCGGCCCTTGAAATTTAACCACCCGATACATATAAGAATAAAGTGTAGTGAAAAAAAATCGTTTGTGAAATTTATGAAACAATAGAAAGATTTTAAAGAAAAGCAATAAGAACAAAATTTAAAGAAAGAAAAGCTCACGACGAGAATTTTATAAAAATAAAATAGAGAAATTTTATGAAACAGAAAAATATTTTAAGAAACCAAATAAATGAATTATATGAAAGAAGGAAGAAATTTTATGGAATAAGCAAAAAAAAAAAAAACAGAACTTTACGTAATCAGAGAAGAAATATTCTGAAATAATAAAAGAAAGACTTTATGAAACATAATTTTGTGAAATAAAAGATAAGAGAAGAAGAAATTTTACAGAAATAAAAACTAAATGACTATTCAAGTTTTATGAAACCACCCCTAATTTGCATAAATTTGTTCTTACTTTTTTTAAAGCAGACACAAGTGAACACAATTTTGTTATTATGTGTTAATTGAAAATCTGAAGGGAAAATAAAGACTAAAGAAATGAATGTGATTTGAAAGAAAAGGAGTGAAAAAATTTCAAGAGGCAAAGATTTAACTGAATTTTTTTTTAACACAAAAAAGAACAAAAGAAAAAGAAACTTTAAGAAATAGAATTTTGCAAAACATTTTAAGAAAATTAATTAAAGATGAGTGACATGATCGATCCTAACGAATATACCCTCGTGCAACTTAAAGGATGGCTGGCAAAGTTGGCGCTGTCAACTAATGGTAATAAAAGTGCATTGGCTTGCCAGGTTAAATGCAGTCCCAGTTAAAGACAGAGGAGAGCATCCAATGACCGAGGATGAAGATGAAGAGGCCGATTGCGCAGGGATGGTTATGCTAAGAAAGGAGATAGAACTTATTAAGAGGGAACGAGATTGGCTTGCAAGAGAAAATAAATGTTTAAAGCAGTCGATTGATGCAGTAAAGGCGTGTGATGCAGAGTCAGTCATTAGTGCTAACGAACAACAGCAACAGACTACAGATAATATACCTTTTGGCGTTGTACGTGAATTTTTGCCAGATTATGACGGTAATAGCAATGTAGACTTGTATTGTTTTCAAGTGAATAGTGTCACAGAGGCGTATGAAAAAAAAGTTAAATGGAAAAGCACTTGCATGGCTACAATCAAAGCCTACCTACGCAACTGAAACTGCAGAAAACTTGCTGCGTCAACTACAGGAGCTGTTCGGAACAAAAGAAGGCAAGTTTTTGTTACGCCGCAATTTTGAAAGCCGCAAATGGAAGTACGGTGAAACATTCACAGAATATTATAACGACAAAATTATTCTTATTGATTGTTTCGTCGAGGGAATTCCTGATCCACAAATAACAAATCAGGCGCTTATGCAAAATTATACCAGCAAACTTCAGTTGCAGCGAGCTTTTGCAAAGATCGAGCTAACTGCCCGTGAAGCCGCACCCGTTAAGAGATTCAACAAGGAGAATTTAAGATGTTAATTGCAATTCGATTGGCCATTTTGCCGCCGACTGCAAGAAGCCGAAACGAGAGCCTGGTACCTGCTTTGGAAGTGGCAGCGCCCAACATCGTATCGCTGATAGCCCGAAGAAGAAAGGTGCCGTACATTTGGTGGACGACAACGAATATGTAAGAGTATTTAATGTATTTTTAGATTGTTATGACAGGGAGAGTTCTTTATTTATAGAATGCTTATTAGACTCTGGTCCTAATTAGTTTTGTGAAGAGGTCCCTTTTACCTGGCAATATAATTTTGAATAAAAATATTTTTGTTTCTTACTATGGATTAAATAAAAGCAGATTAAAAATTCTTGGAAAGATTTTATGTTATGTAATTATGATTTTGACCACGACCAGACGAGCCACTGGTGAAGACCGAACTACGATTTGTTTTGAACGACTCGAAGCCTTTCAACTGTCCTCCAAGAAGGTTATCGTACTCTGAAAAGACTGAGTTGCAGAAGCTTTTCGACGAGTATTTGGCCATGGGATACATAAGAGCCAGCGAGTCGGAATTCACCTCGCCCATAGTTCTGGTTAGGAAGAAAATGGGAGATTAAAGTTATCCAGACTTATTATGAAAATTGGCGTTCAAATCAAAATGCATATCGTGCACTTCGTGATTTTTTTGGTCAATTTGATCGTCCAAATGTGTGTACAATCAGAAAAATCGTAGAAAAATTCGAGCAAACCGGGTCTGTAGAAGATGTGAGAACACCAGTGCATGCTCGTACAGCTCGTACTGCAGAAAATATTGCTGCTGTTCGTGATAGTGTGGCTGAAGAGCCGTCCACCTCAACTCGTCGTCGTGCCCAACAATGGCATCTCTCACGCTCGTCCTTGATGAACATTATGCATAAAGACTTGCATTTACACGCTTTTCTTTTTAAATTCTCAGCAATTTATTTGGATTGTTGGGATATAAAGTTGAATGTTTGAGAATATCTTTCAAAAATTTCCGAAGTCTACTGATGATTAGGGTAGTTCCTATGAAATGTCGACATATAGATAGCTGGGAAACATAGAAAACAAGCTATTTATAATTTTTTACTGATGAAAATAATTAATTTTTTATCACCTATATCTTTATATCAAATAATTTGCAAAAATAAAATAAAAGCAATACAGCTGTTCATAGCAGTGATGAGAGCTCATAGTATTCAGTACATATACAAAAGGTACGAAAATTGTTTAAATGGTACCTAAAATTTCTAATATTTCTTTTTCTGTCTATTGAGCTATATGAGCTACAGCTGGAAAATATAAAAAACAAGCTTTTTATAATTTTTTTATTAGTACCAATATTGGAAGCTACTATAGCGAATAAATCTCAAATGTTTAAATTTTTGTTCTCTGCTCTTTGATACCTCTAAAAAACAAACTTAACTGCTTATAATGTATAATAATATTAATACATAGCAGGAGCGTAGTACATTTGGCTGGGCCGAATCTAAAATACCCTTCACGATAGTCACTAAATATGCTTGGATATATATGGACCGACATCGGGCAAAAAATATGTTTGCCTTGTAATCACCATTCCAAAAAGGAAATCTTTCATTGAAATTATCATGCAAAAATCGATTTAGGCTATATCTTAGTTAAATGTGAACCGATAACGGAATTTTCCCTTTTCTGTATTTTACGAGTAATTAAATTCCTCGTTTTATAATCAGAACTGATTTCAAGCAAAAGACATTTTTCACTAAAACATCTGTTTAGAGTATATCTCGGGTATATATGCACCGATATCGGAAATTTTCATTTTCTCTATTTGGTAACCTCCTTATATTATCAGAAGTTCTTTTGAGCAAAAACAAACATTTATAGAAAAATCGGTTTAAGCTATATCTTTTTCGGAATTTCGAACATATCTCAGCTATATGTGAACCGATATTGCTGAATTTCAATAGCAATCCCATGACTCGATGGGGTAATAGAATGGTGAAAGAAAAACGTTTCAACGGTATTTCAACGACCGACGGATGGACAGAGGGACATCGCTTAATCGACTTTTCTATTAATTCTGATTCTTGAGAATATATATACTTTATACGGCCGCAAATAAAAATTGCAGAAATTATAAACGGAATCACAAACATTTTTGTGAAGGGTATAACAGTACTAAAATTCTAGTTATATATAATTATTAGCTTATTATACTTAAAAAGTATTAAAACTTTTTTATTATTACATTTTCATTTCATCACAGACCAAAATTTATACTGTATTGCTTTCTTACATTTATATCAGCATAAGTATATACATATTATAAACCAATTCTTAAAATTCATTTTATCGTTTATCACACAATAATATATTGTATTAAATTGTAAAAACAATAACAAATTATTTTAAAAAACAACGGGAAAATAAATTCCTCACATTTCATTAACTAAACAATAAAATCAATTTCAATAAAACAAGTGCGGTGGCAGTGCATTGTTGTTGTTGTTATTGTGCGTGAAGATTACCTACCCAGTGGGAAAAAAACTAATACACTAAAGTTTTGTTTCCTTGCAAAACCGCAATAAGTGGAAGAGCGAATTTATACAAAAAAAAAAAACTTTGTGACAATTATTTTTATATACTTTTAAATTAAAAAATACATAAATAAAAAAAAACAAAAATTGCATGAGTGTACCTATTAGATGCAATTCTCTGAGGGAGCTTAGCTCCACTAGAAAAAACCTCTGGATCTCTGAGGAAGAATCACTTAAAAAATCATTGGATAATCTTCTGTCTCTAAGAGATAAAAAACGCACGCGGTCGTGTTCGCCAAACATTGTTGTTACAACAGAAGCATACCATCTTCCAGTTTAGCTATTGCTGATAAACCGAAAACTCAAGTGGGTATGGATAGGTATATAACCGTGGTTAAACGTCAGCGAAGCCCTAAATCCGCGCAAATATCATCGCAACCAAAAATGTCTAAGGGCGATATTACCTCTGCGACAACGGATAGTAATAGGTTTGCTATCCTTCAGATTTACGAGCCAACTACATCAAAAAAAAAAAAAAAACATTTAAACCGCCACCAATATACTTGAGAGAACCTACATCTAATGAGCTGGTAAAAGCACTTATTTTGGCAATTGGTAAAGACACCTTCCACGTAATATCAGTGAAGCACGGACAAATAAGTGAAACAAAAATCCAAGTCAACTGCGAAAATGATTACCGAAAACTTTCTGCCGCTCTGGAAAAAGAGAAAAGATCTTTTTATACTTATCAACTTAAAAGTGCTAAAGGCCTTCAGGTTGTTATTAAAGGTATTGACCCCTGCGTAGATATTGATGACGTCAAAACCGGATTGGAAGATGAAGGTTTTAAAATAAAAACCGTAGTAAATATCAGGAACCGTGAAAAGATCCCTCAACCCATGTTTAGGGTTGAACTAGAACCCAGGGATGTTGTCCTGAAAAAAGGTGAAATTCATCCAATTTATAACCTTAAATTTCTTTTGCATCGTAAGGTTACCGTTGAGGAGCCACATAAGCGTTCAGGACCCGTTCAGTGCCGAAACTGCCAAGAATTTGGCCACACAAAGGCTTACTGTAAGTTGCCCGCTGTTTGTGTTGTATGTGGCACAACTCAGTGCAATAAGCCAAAGGCCGACGCAAGTGTTAAAAAATGCAGTAACTGTGGAGGTAATCACACTGCAAATTATAGAGGTTGCCCTGTCTATACTCATTTTAAGCGGTCAATGACAAATAAGCCATTGATTTTAAATATGCCACCCCAGCAGTCAAACACCATTTCTACAACCAATTTTCCCCAGGTACGCCAGCCAACCAGCAAAACCCCCAACAAATTTCTTAAGCGAATGTGGTAAAATCCGATAAACCAAAGTTAAATCAGGAGCCCAAGCCTCAAAACTCCGACCAACATTTTAGCAATCTTGAGGCAACTCTGCAGATTCTTGTTCAATCTATAAATACATTTACGGTTTTCATGACGAACATGATGCAGGAAATGCTGAAAATGCAATCCACCATTTTGCAGGCAATTTTAACAAAATGAATTTGTTAAAAATATGTTTCTGGAACGCAAACTGCATTCGCCAACATAAAAATGAACTTGAGCACTTCCTTATGGAAAAGCAGATCGATATAATGATGATTGCTGAAACCCATTTGACAACCAACAGTTATTTCAAAATTAATGGATACACACTATATGACACAAAAGATCCCCGTGGAAGAACTTGCGGCGGTTCGGCAATTTTGATAAAGACCAGAATTAAGCATTATCTAATGAACGGGACACGTGAAGAATATCTCCAAGCTACAAATATATGCCTTTATTATTTTCATGAAAAAATCGTTATATCCTCGATTTACTCACCACCACGATTTTCAATAACAGAAAACCAATATTCAAATTTTTTTAAATCACTTGGTCCTCGATTTTTAGCGGCCGGCGACTATAACGCTAAACACACTTTTTGGGGATCACGTTTAATTACCTCGAAAGGCCGTGTGCTTTTTGACACCGTTTCCAAAATGGGCTTAGATGTGGTTTCAAGCGGACATCCCACTTATTGGCCGTCAGTTGCGAAAAATTTTCCTTTAGAGTGGATGCAAGTGGAGCCTTCATTAGATTTGTCATCAGATCACTCACCCACTATAATCTCTGTTTCGTTCCCCTAAGAGATTGGCTCCCCGTTGACCGTCAATAGAGTTAATTGGCTAAAATACAAAAAATTTTTGAGTACACATTGTAGTGAAAATATCGCCTTGAGAACACCTGAGGATATTGATGCGTCAATTAACGATTTTTCTGATAACCTCCAACTGGCCGTACAGCATGCTACCACTAGTCATATAAGATCCAGAAATGAGAACAATAGAACTTATTCGGCTGAAATTGAGCAACTCCTGTCAGAAAAAAGAAGAGTTAGAAGAGAGTGGCAAACTCGCAGGTCTCCCCAGCTTAAAACTAGGCTACGGGAATGCGTAACTCGACTAAGAAATCTGCTTGAAATCCAGAGAATATCTTCCTTCAAAACATATTTGGAAAGCTTGGATGGTACTCCGCAATCTGACTATTCTCTGTGGAAAGCGACAAAAGGTCTGAAAAGACCTGTAATAGGTAAGCCACCTTTGCGAACTTCAACTGGCGACTGGGCACGAAGCGATTCCGAAAAGGGGATGGTGTACGTTGATCATTTGAGAAATGTTTTTACGACAAATGATTCAGCGGATGCTGCAGCAGAATTTCCGCCGTATGCTGTTAGACAGCCTGTGTCTTTGAGACTTAACTTTCAAGATGTCGAAAACGTTATCAATAACATAAACCCCAGGAAAGCTCCAGGTATAGATCAAATTACTGGTAAAATACTTGAACAGTAGCTAGAATAGTTCTACTTTTTATTTTTAACGCTATTTTACGCCTTGAGTATTACCCTGCAGAGTGGAAGGTCTCTATGATTACTATGATACCCAAGCCAGGGAAGGATCCGACCAAGGTAGAATCATATAGACCAATAAGTCTACTACCAACAATTTCAAAACTATTCGAAAAATTGTTAATGGTTAAGTTGAGTCCACTATTGAACAATGTGGGATGTATCCCTGATCATCAATTTGGCTTTCGGGCTAAACATAACACCATAGAACAAACACATAGGCTAGTCAATGTCATAGGACAGACCTTTGAAGACAAAAAGTACTGTTCAGCTCTATTCATCGACATTTCCCAAGCTTTTGATAAAGTGTGGCACGACGGACTGATACACAAAATAAATTTGAACTTGCCTGCAAATACTCACAAGCTTCTGGAAAGCTACTTGTGCGACCGGAAATTTGTTATCAAAGAAGGTGACTTTACAAGTCTCTCACAGTCAATCGGAGCAGGAGTTCCCCAAGGTAGCATTCTAGGACCCACTCTATATTTAATTTACGCATCTGACATGCCAACGAGATCCGGAATCCATACTTTAACTTTTGCAGATGACACAGCTTTTTTTAGCGTTCATGTAAACCATCAAGAAGCTTCACGAAATTTGCAGCAGTATATTTCAATATTAGAGCAATGGTTGAAATAATATAAAAGTTAATGAACAAAAGTGTACTCACGTTACAATCACACTGCGTAAGCAAACATGTTCGGCTCTCCAAATTAACAATACACCTATTCCGCAGCATAATGAAGTTAAATACCTTGGTATTTACCTCGACCGTAGGCTAACGTGGAAGCCTCACATTGATGCGAAAGTCACTCAGTTGAAATTAAAAGCAGCGCAACTAAATTAGCTTATGGGCAGAAATTCGACATTGAAGTTGGACTGCAAACTTTTGTTATATAACGCAATTTTAAAGCCTATATGGTGCTACGGAGTTCAATTATGGGGAACCGCCTCAACATCTAACATTGAAAAAATTCAAAGACGACAAAACCAAATTCTTCGTACGATTACTGCAGCTCCATGGTACGTAAGAAACTCACGAATTCACAAGGATCTGTGTGTTCCGCTGGTAACTGACGAGTTCTCTAAGTATGCCACAAGGTATATCAGTAAACTGGAACTTCACCCAAATCCTCTTGCACGCAACATATTTAATTTTGGCGGCCACTCTCGGTTGAGAAGAAGGGATACCCTGGCCACCATCAGAACGTTAAATAGGTGATTCTACCGATATTATTCGCGCAAAATGAAACTCTTTTGTCTAGCAGTGGCTGGACTTAAATAACTTTTATATTTAGTATTAAGATTTGAATACTTATTGTTAGATTCAATATATAGGGTGTTTTTTTAAGCCCGATAGAACTTGAAATTGTAAAAAATAACACAAAAAATTAAATTGTAATCAAAATTTTTTTTTATTCGAAAGATCAATACGTGACATTAACATTTGAAAATGATTTCGGGCATATGGGCACCGCGGCTGTTCTTGACGAAGCGCATTCTGGACGTCCAATTTTGGGCCACTTTTTCGAGCACTGCTGGCCGTATGTCACGAACAATTCTGGCCTCCAAGGCGTCAATTGTTGCTGGTTTATCAGCATAAACCAGTGACTTCACGTAGCCCCACAGGAAATAATCGAGAGGTGTCAAATCGCACGACCTTGGAGGCCAATTGACAGGTCCATTTCTCGAAATCAACAAGCGCCAAATTTTGATTTCAGTAAGTCGATGGTTGCGTTCGCCGTATGGCACGTAGCGCCATCCTGTTGAAAACACATCTCCTCCGGATCAATGTCATCCATATTTTCAAACAAAAAATCATTGATCATGGTGCGGTAACGATCTCCATTGACCGTAACGCGAGCTCCGGCCTCATTTTTGAAGAAATAAGGTCCGATGATGCCACCAGCATGAAAACCGCACCAAACAGTGCATTTTTCTGGATGTAATGGAGTCTGTAGGGTCTCTTGTGGATTGGTCTCACTCCATATGCGGCAATTTTGCTTATTAACAAACCCGTTAAGCCAAAAATGCGCCTCATCGCTGAACACAATTTTGCGATAAAACAACGGGTCTGATTTTCAAAGTAAATTTGGATAATTTCGTAGCGTTGTTCAAGCGTGAGTCTATTCATGATGATTTGTCAGAGTATACTGAAACAAATAAAAAAAATGTTTCATCAAAATTTAATTTTTTGTGTTACTTTTTACAATTTAAAGTTCTATATAGCTTAAAAAAACACCCTATATAAATGAATGAAAAAAAAAAAAAAAAAATTTTATCGTTGGAAGATTGTGTTTGAGGAATATATTTTGGAAATCGGGCTAATAAATGTTGAGGTTACAAATAATGTGAAAGATGCAAAAATTGTGCGCAGTGCATAAATTATGCTACCAATGTATTGCGTATTTTACAGAAAATTCCAAAATTTTTTAAAATATATTATGTGTGTATACAAATTTAACTACTTAAACAGTTCAATTATCAAATAAACAAAAAGTAATAAAACAGGGTTTTTGTGCCGTCCTGCCATTCACAATAATATATATCATCATTGACTACATTTGTCACGTAAACACGTAATGAAATTCTATTTTCTACAGGTTCAGACGTTACGGTTACATTTCATTACAGTCAGATAACCATTTTCATTGTTTCTCGTATAACAAAATCGATCAGCTGTTCCGACTACATTTACGGTTGGCTAAATGGGCCTTAAAGGATGAGATAATTCGGTATATTAACGGCATAGAAAATTTGGACCATCGGATGGAGGTGTGCTGCCGTGGTCGCGGCGCCGATTTGGCCGATATTTTGTTCCATACATAATTGAATAATACCAATATATCATAATAAAATAAAATTACAATAATTTCCTAAATAGTTCGTGTTTTATTAAAAATCAACATCGGCCCTTGAAATTTAACCACGCTTTATATTTTCTGTTGAATCCCACTTCTGAGAAACTTTAAGGCTAATTAAAGTAAAATAAAACACGTCTGTTCTTTTCAAGCGTCCACAATTGAATGTTCTGTTTTATTTCTGAAATCATAATGCTTACAAATACATTGTGTTCTTATATTATAGCGCATTTACATTTATCATTTACACCACCATTTTTGACATCTAGCAAGATTTCATTTGCTCAAAAATAATTTATGCATGCGGATTTGACAATACAATATTATCAGAGACTGAATACACCAGCATTAAAGTGTATATTTTTTGTGCCCAGAGACCGCATACACTGCATTATAGTGCAATTTTTGTTGTAGCGTAGTATTTTTAAGTACTTTTTGCAAGAAATCACAGTTGCATCGCTTAGTACGGAGTAGATTTAAGGAGATTTCGTCGAAATCTACTCATAAAGTAGATTTCTTCTTCTCAAAATCTACAAGATTTGGCTTGAAATCTCGAGTGAGCAGATTTCGCTTTGGTGTAAATAGGCTATTAAGCTATCTAACTTACATACACATACATATGAATAATTAACAGTGCAAAGAATAACACGATGAGATCATATATATAAAAACAAATGGGAGAGAAAGAGAATAATATAATTGTATAAATCTGCAATATATGGCATTAGCGTGGTGAGTTTCTAAAACCTAGAGTAATATTCAAACAAAGTAAATGTGCAGGCACACATACCTGTATACAATGACGACGTGACATTATGAAACTACTGAGCATGACACGAAGCATTATGTATATAAAGCTGCATAGTCTTTGCACAGCCAAATGTGTACATACATACACACATACTTAAATATGCCATGGCGAGACACCAAGTACTGTACCAAATTGGCGTGTATGAACAAATGAAATGCGAAGCAATATAGGAATCATGGTGCAATTAACCAGGTGGCATCACTAGCGCAGGTGATAATTTTTTGTTTCATAAAATTGTGGGTGTCAAAAATTGTTTATGTTTACACAAACTGAAGCGAAAAAATAAAAATATTTTAAACAGTTGGAAAAAGCGCAAGAAACACAAAAAAAGTTTTAAAACATATTTTAATTGCTTAAAATGCGTTGAAAACAATTTATAAAAACAATTGTATTAATTTTCTTTGTTAATTTTTTTTATATAAACGTTTCTTTCTTCATTTTCTTCTGTTTTGTAAACATGTTTTTGACAGCGTCCGGAATTTTTACATAAACAAAATATTATGTATGTAGTACAACAACTTTTATGCTGCCACCTAATAATTACACCATGATGGAATGTTCGGCATAAATGTTTTATGTTATTTACTACATATGAATTTTAAGTCCGAAAATCTTCACATAAGTATTTTATTTATTCATATTAGAATGGAAGAAATCATAATACCTTGCAATAACATTTTATGTACACATTTTAAATGTTTGATGGCATAAAAGACATATAACGAGTGATTTTTTTGCTATTATCTTTTTGGCAACACTAGTTTTGACAGCTCACGCACGTTTTGTATCTTGTGTCACTGTCAAACACCTTCAGTTTGGTCTATAATTTATTCATTACAAACGAACAACGCTTGCAAATTATTGAATTTTATTACCAAAATGCGTGCTCTGTTAAGAAAGTTCATTGCGCGCTTCTTCCATTTTATGGTCAGTTTAATCGACCTACTGAGGCTTCTATTCGGGCTATTGTAAAAAAATTTCGCACCAAATTTACATTTTTGGACATTAAACCACCAACATGCAAAAAATAAAAATATCGCAGCCGTATCGGCCAGTGTTGGTGATGACCGTGAATTATCGATTCGGCGCCGTTCGCAGCAATTGGGCCTCTGTTACTCCACTACGTGGAAAATTTTGCGGAAGGATTTGGGTGTGAAGCCTTATAAGATACAGCTGGTGCAAGAATTGAAGCCAAACGACCTACCACAACGCCAAATTTTTGGTGAACGGGCTCTTGAAAAGTTAGATGAAGATCCACTTTTTTATTGAAGAATTTTGTTCAGCGACGAGGCTCATTTCTGGTTGAATGGATACGTGAACAAGCAAAACTGCCGTATTTGGAGTGAAGAGCAGCCAGAAGCATTGCAAGAGCTACCAATGCATCCACAAAAAACAACCGTTTGGTGCGGATTATGGGCTGGCGGCATCATTGGGCCGTATTTCTTCAAAGTTGATGCGAATCACAACGTTACTGTGAATGGTGAGCGCTACCGTGCGATGATAACAAACTTTTTTTCCCCCAAAATGGAGAGCTTGACTTGCATGACATGTGGTTTCAACAAGACGGTGCCACATGCCACACAGCACGCGAAACAATGGACCAATTGAGAGGCGAGTTCGGTGAACAGTTTATTTCACGCTTGGGACCAATCAATTCGCCGCCCAGGTCGTGCGATTTAACGCCTGTAGACTA
Source organism: Thecocarcelia acutangulata (assembly GCA_914767995.1). Classification (NCBI taxonomy): domain Eukaryota; kingdom Metazoa; phylum Arthropoda; class Insecta; order Diptera; family Tachinidae; genus Thecocarcelia; species Thecocarcelia acutangulata. Next base: position 73,198,440 of record OU612097.1, read on the forward strand.
TTTTTTGTGGGGCTATGTTAAGGCTAATGTCTATAACGACAGGCCCGCTTCGATTGACGCAATGGAAGCCAACATTGCCAACATTATTCGTGAGATACCGGCCGAAATGTTGGAAAGAGTATGCCAAAATTAGACTAAGCGGATGGACCATTTGAGGCGCAGCCGCGGCCAACATTTGCATGAAATAATCTTCAAGCATTAAATTATATCGACCCAACTATCGATCCAAATAAATATTTCATGCATTTTTCTGAATTTTATGTGTTTTTTTTTTAATTTCCGATAGTTTTTATAAAATCACCCATTACAAACGCATTTTTTATCATAAAAAAATTTTGCTTTCCATTTATGTTATATACTGTAAGCGGAAAAAAGCTGTTAGCTCCTAGCTGGCATGTGCATTCGCCAACGTCTGTTGAACGACTAAACTAAAGAGCATAAGAAAAAGATGGCGTTGCTTACAAACAATTGTTTGACTAAAGCATTATGATTTAAACACATTCGAGACAGCAGCTACCGACTACAAAAGCTCAAAATTAAAATACAGGCGTTCTTATGAGAATAAATATATTGACGACAGCACAGCTACACGACTACATGGCCACCGTTGTAGCTGTCGCCAAATTAGATTCATTTCTTTTTTTGTTGGCTAGTCTGCTTTTACATTTGTACAGACGATGGGCAGACATTTTTTCAATTCTCTTTTGGTCTTGCCTAAATCTTTTACATTTAAGAAATTAATAGACAGACAGAAACTTTTCGTTTTTCTTTTGTTGTTGTTGTTTTTTTAAGCACAGCTAGTGTGTTTATATGAAGTTGATGTTGATATGAGAATAATGATATGAAGCAACAACATAAGAAATACGAAAAGTTAAAAAGAGAAACAAAGAATGTCCACAAATGTCTAGTACAGAGAGTCGTGTACTACACACTCTCCCCCACCGAAAATTTTCGTTACCGCACCAACAAATTTCGTCTGTCTGCCCGTCGTCTGTACAAATGTAAAAGCTGACCTACAAAAGCTTTGTTAGTGATGTCAATGTATCAAGCAAAGTCAAATAAGTTAGCGCTTCGAAAAGAAATTTACAAAATGTATTCATAAAAATGGTAAACAGTTATTCAAATTATTTTTAGAGAAAACACGATAAATCTGTTTTCATAAAAGAATTTTAAGTTAAAATATCCTGTTTAACACTCTTTTCAGTCAACGGTTTTTAAAACTGATCGTACCCATTTTTAAGACAATTTTAAGGTGATGTTAGTGTTTTTAGATATTGTTTTTTTTATATTTTATATATTGTGAAGTCTTATTTAAATCTAAAAATTTGGTTATTAACCATATATACGATGTTTTTTGTAAAAATAATTGTTAAAAAGTATTTTTTGAATGTCTGATAATTTTAGTTTTGTGTATTTATTAAAAGAAAATACGGCCTAAGAGAAGAAGTAATCAATTTTAGATTCCTGACAGGCAATTACGCTTTACATACTTTACCCCTTTTTCATTTTATTATTACTAAGATTTTGTTTATTAATTCGTAAAAAATGTAATGTACATTAGTGATGTTTAAAAAAACGAAACAGTAAAAAAAGCTCGTTTTCATATTTTCTTCCATGCGCAAACATGATGGAAACTTTTTTAATCATTAATTTTTGTTATTCAATTGAAAGACAAGATGAAGTTAACATTTATGTATTTTAGCATTAACATTTGTTTTAGCATTAATTTTCATAAAAAATACAAAATATATAATTGCATTGACTACTATATGTGAATTAGTAACCATTTTTAGTATAACACTATGATTCAGATGAGAATTGTTAATGATAACTACATATGTGTAGAAAATAAACAGCCAATTTGGTTAACGTCTGATTTTGATATTATTATTATTAATTTAAATTCACACCTGCACGTATTATTTGAATTTTGGGCAAGTCTTAATACTAAAGTGTCTTTAAAGGGCGTTTCAGACTATCATACAAGTCTTTATTGGATTTTGTGGGACAAAAATCTAAAGATATTTGTTGCGACTGTCAAAAAATCTAACGTACCAATACATTTTGTCTTCACACTATCACACCTAAAGTAAAAGAAGGAATATGACTTGAAAATAAACAGCCAATTTACTTAACATCTGGTTTTAATATTTTTATTATTTACTTTTGCAAAAAATGCAACCCTGATCCAATGAAAAATCTTATTGTTTAAACAAATTTCTAAAAATGGTGAAGTGTTATGGGATGTCAAATCTTTTAACGTATTATTTCTCATTTTCATAACGGTTTACATCCACACTATCGCACTTGCACGTATTATTTGATTTTTTGACAAGTCTTAATACAAAGTGTGATAGTCTGAAGTGCCCTTAAGTAATTATAACTACAAAACGCTAATAATTCAGTTTGGTAAATTCTTGTTTTTTTCTAATTACTGGTATGTTAAAATAAAAAGTCGAATGCTTTTTCCTCGAGTTTTTGAATTATGAACCTTTTAGATATAAGAACATAACTTTAAATTTAATACTCGTAACTCAAATACATAACAACAAATTTTCATGTCTGCAAAAATCAGTATGATAGTTTTCCGTTTATAACAACTGATTTTTGTAACCTGAAATTTCGTATAGAGTTAGTTGCACACTGAGCATTATTTGCATTTTTCTACAAGCCGAAACAAAAATTTATGCTCTCCTTCGTTTGTTAGTGTTTTATTTATTTCTTTTTATACCCTTCACAAAAATGTTAAGGGTATATATAAGTTTGTGATTCCGTTTGTAATTTCTACAGTTTTTTTTGCGACCCTATAAAGTATATATATTCTGATTCAGAATTAATGGAAAAGTCCATTAAGCGATGTCCGTCTGTCCGTCTGTCGGTCGTTAAAATACTGTTTCTGAGAAAACCATTCGACATAGAAGCCTAGACCGGGGTTTTCATGAAAATGTAGCGTAAGCGAACTTAAACAACTTTTTTTGCTCAAAAGCAGTTTTGGTAATGAAATAGGGTTATAAAAATATGAAAAATGAAAATTTTTGATATCGGTCCGTATATACCCGAGATATAGCCCAAAACGGGGTTTTCATGAAAATGTCGCGTAAGCGAACTTAAACAACTTTTTTTGCTTAAAAACAGTTCTAGTAATAAGATGAGGTTATATAAATATAGAAAATTAAAATGCCTGATATAGGTCCATATATACCCGAGATATAGCCTAAAACGGGTTTTTCATGAAAATGTCGCGTAAGCAAACTTAAACTACTTTTTTTGCTTAAAAGCAGTTCTGGTAATAAATCAGGTTATATATATATATATATATATATATATATATATATATATATATATATATATATATATATATATATATATATATATATATATATATATATATATATATATATATATATATATATATATATATATATATATATATATATATATATATATATATATATATATATATATATATATATATATATATATATATATATATATATATATATATATATATATATATATATATATATATATATATATATATATATATATATATATATATATATATATATATATATATATATATATATATATATACAGTACTGGACAATTCAATGGAAACTTTTCTAAAAATTTATTTATTTATTTTTAAAAGTCGAAAATCAAAAATTATTTCTAAAGAAACTTCACAAGTATTTTAGAATTTCATTTTATAGATTCTTTTTGATATATAAACAAAAAAATAATAACATAAAAATAACGTAGTTCTAAAATTATAAAGAAAAATTAAAAGTATCAAATTTTGAGGTATTGACAAAACAATGGAAACTTAAAATTTACTCCAATAAAAACCTTCGGCCTATTATCAAAAATTAATATTTTGTTGGGTATCCTTTGTTTTTAATTACTGCATCACAGCGACGATGCATTGACCCAATTAATTTGTCAATTGTATCCTTTGGTACCTTTTGCCATTCACTCAAAACTGCATTGGATAAATCTTCCTTCCATGTGTAATTTCGAGTTCTTATCTTGCGTTCTACAATTTCCCATAGATTTTCTATGGGATTGAGATCCGGGGATTGGGCAGGCCACTTCAAAACACGGACCTCATTTGATTGTAACTAGTCAGTTACAACCCTAGAGGTGTGTTTTGGATCATTGTCATGCTGAAATCTCCAAATTAGTGGCATGTTCTCCTCTGCATATGGATACATTATGTCGTTTAAAATGGATCTGTAGCCGACACCAGTCATTGTATCCTTTATAATGTGAATTGGGCCCATTCCTTGCCCAGAAAAACAGCCCCACACCATAATATTGCCACCTCCAAACTTGACTGTCTTGCTTGTGTACTTTGGGTCTAGTCTCTTTCCCTTTGGCCGCCTTACAAATGATCTTCCATCATTGCCCCTTAAATTATATTTGGACTCGTCTGAAAAAAGGACAGTGTTCCATTTCTCTTTAGACCAATTTATGTGCTCTCTGGCAAATTTTAAACGAGCAGCACGGTTTTTCTCCGATATCAGAGGTTTTTTCGCAGGACGGAAGCAACCAAGACCAGCCTCGCGGGCTCTACGGCTAATTGTTCGAGAGCTAACATCCAATCCAAGAACATTTTTAACCTCTCTTGATGCCATTTGGGGGTCTTTTTTGAACTCTCTTGATATTAAATTATCCTGTCTTGGAGTAGTTTTACGTGGTCTTCCTCCTGAATGCAGAGTTTAAACAGTACCCGTTTCACGAAATTTCTTGATAATCTTCGAAATTGCTGATTTATTCATCGAATATTTATCACAAATAGTTTTTTGTTTTAATCCAGCATTAAAATCATTTATTATTTTTATTTTTAAATCTTCACTTATCTTGACTCTAGCCATTTTTACTAATTATGTATTCAAGATTCTTGTGTTTAAAATATTTGAAAAAAGAAGCTGGCAAGAGAGTAATTTAAAAAATAACGGTAAATTATTATGCATTTTGCCTCGTTTTTTCATCAATACATTTTGCTTTAGTCATCTTTCGTGCAGAAGTGTAAAAGTTTCCATTGTTTTGTCGAACCCCAAAAATTTTATACTTTTAATTTTTCTTTATAATTTTAGAACTACGTTATTTTTATGTTATTATTTTTTTGTTTATATATCAAAAAGAATCTATAAAATGAAATTCTAAAATACTTGTCAAGTTTCTTTAGAAATAAGTTTTGATTTTCGACTTCTAAAAATAAATAAATAAATTTTTAGAAAAGTTTCCATTGAATTGTCCAGTACTGTATATATATATATATATGTATATATATATATATATATATATATATATATATATATATATATATATATATATATATATATATATATATATATATATATATATATATATATATATATATATATATATATATATATATATATATATATATATATATATATATATATATATATATATATATATATATATATATATATATATATATATATATATATATATATATTGTCGTGTGCACCCGGTAGTTAAAGGTCGAAAATTCAATTTGATGCCGGTAAACAGCTGTTTATAATGGTAGGTAAAACAGTTTACAGGCGGCAAACAGATGTTGACTGCTGAGAATTGACAGTTCGCGAAAGAAAAAGAAAAAAACACGCGACCGAATAAAATGTATACCTGCTAGCAAACAAAAAAAAATGAAGCTTTCTCGAAAAGAAATGGGGGCTTGACAATAAAAAAAAAAATGAAAGTGTTGGAAAGCTTCCCGAAGGTTCTGGCGGCATATAAAAGGAAGATGACGTGTTTGAAAAGGGGAGATTAGAGACAGAACACGTGTGAGTTGGTAAGAAGTTGTACGTAAGGCAAGCATAGTTTTTTTTGTGAAAAGAAATGGTGTTTTAAACAAACTTAAGAAATAAAAAGAAATATAAATTTAGTGAGGAAAGTTAAAAGAAACTTACCATCTAAACACAAGAAACTTAGAAGAAACCTAAAATCTAAAATGTAAAAAGTGTGAAAATTTAAAATCTAAATTAGAAAAGCCAAAAGAAACCTTCAACCAACTATAACCTAAAAACTTTAAAGAAACTTACCAGCAAAAACTAACAACTTTAAAGAAGCCTAACAATTAAAGCCAAAAACGTGAAAGAGAATTATAATCTCAACTCTACAAGGGGAAAGAATCTTCTAAGTAAAAACGTAAAGCTAAGAGCCAAAAACGAAGCGAGAGATAACGCACATCCAGCTCCAACACACATAACGCAGCCAGGAAGCGGAGTTTACAACACCAGCCGCCCAATAATATCACCGCCAGTACAAGCACAGCCAGGGCAGAGAGTTTCTACAAGCCAGTTTATTAGAGCCCGGAGCCAACCAGGAAACCAGGTATCTTGCCAAAGACCGACCGAACGACGGACGACCCACTGACGTACTATAAAATCCATTTAAATAAAGAGAAATTTGTATATATGTATTGTTCGTAAGGGTTGAGATTAGGGGAAACACCGTCTCGCGCAAGTAGTGCTATACATTGTTGCTCGCATTATATATATATATATATATATATATATATATATATATATATATATATATATATATATATATATATATATATATATATATATATATATATATATATATATATATATATATATATATATATATATATATATATATATATATATATATATATATATATATATATTAATATATTAACCAATTCCGACCCGGACAAAACATATGAACGCGCGGCAAGCTGATCTCCCGGAAAACTGTGATTGATATATTTTCATTTCGTAAGCTCAAGCCAAAAATTACTTGCATAGTTAAAAGTGATGTTTCATGTAGATAAAATTTCATTTCCGTAAAGTTATAATCAAATTTCATCTAAGAGAGAAAAATTTCATTTTAAATCACTTACATATTTCATTTTAGCATTTTTCATAATTTCTTTTTGTATACATTTTACACTTGTTGTGTAATACATGAATCTTTTTGGAAATTTATTATTGAACAATAAAACCATGTACTATTTTTAAGGAATTGCCTTCAGTTTTCTTATTTTTTTAGAATGACTTGTCTTTAAACAAGTCACGGTTTGGTCATAGGGAGGTGATGTAAAGGGTAAGTTACATCTTAGGGATGGCTTAAACAATAATGCGGCCTCTAAGCCATCATGGTGGAATCCAGAACAGATTCCATGAGGGTGGGCAGGCGAATCTGGCGCAACATCTGCCAGTAACTCTGTAGCGGAGGAAGGTAAGTGAGTAGTGGTGTCAGCGGGTTTATTTAAAGCGGTTAAAATGCACTAAGATTTTGTAGTTGTTTTTTTTATCATATCATTTCACTTTCGGGCCTCAATTAATTTTGAATTTTTTTATGAATTAACATCTAGATCATAATAACTCTCTGACGTGATTTTTTTTTGTTGTGTCGATTGGCATCACCAAGACTGATAATCAAGACCACCACCCCAAAACGGCGAGCTTCTAGCCGGAGCGAAAAGCAAGCACGTCAGCAAGGTTTGCAGTCTCCATGTTTGCTCAATGTTTCCATTTACATTATTGAGCCAAGCCAAAACGATCATCAGATACAACAAAAATGGCGCCCAACGTGGGGCCCGAAGGTGAAGTAATATAATGACTGACTGGTTGGTCAAGCTCAGCTGGTGAGTGGTGTGTACGTCCCGTTTGAGTCATTCCAAGAGTCCTCAACGCGCTGCGGCACACGTGAATCAGCATAAAGGGTTACCTAACTAGATACATTCAGTTTTTAATTAGTTAGAGTTTTTTAGTATACATTGCTGTTATTTCCGGTATTTGACTGCAACTATTCAGCTCATAGCAATCTGTAAGTCCCGAATTTGTATATTTCATAGAGTAAGCATTTCGCGTTGCTACAGGTTGTAGAGCTGGAGAAAAGCAATCAAGTAACCTAAAGGCAAAATAAAATCTTGAAGATAGGGGCAGTAGGAGACAAGCTGTTAAGTTTATAATTTTTTTTTTAAAGCTATCCGCTTCAGCTGGCACTACCTTTCAAGAAATCCTGTAGATTTCAATTAGAGTACAATAAACCTTTTTAACTCTCTGTGCCATGGAAACCACCTCCCTGTATAATAAAATGGAGTTCGGGGTTAGGAAGAAGGGTTGCTTGTGGGTCCGTCCTGATATTAGCTAGCATATGAATGTTGACCGGATGCACAGTAGCACCACAAGTAATCCTGGTGAAATGGCAAGAAGGCTAAATCAACTCACACAATCTGACACTACATACTTGCGAAACCGATAGTGAAAAAATTTAATTTCTCTTCCACAACAGAGAATTCACTAAGGAGTGGGTTAAATATGATAGCATATTTATACTCGTTTCTTTGCCCTTTGCATCACCTGAAAATTCTATGACAAATCGATCATCCAAAAATTTGAACTTGAATATTTTGAAATTTAATTAGCTAGTTAGTTAATTGAGTATATATATATTTTTTTTATATATATAACAATTGTTCATATCTGAAGTTTTCAAATACTAAAAATTTATGTATTTTTACTTACTACTTTTCTTTTTCATATTACCGAATTATTTCTGCTAGATGTGCTTTAGACTATAGTTTTTCCATATATATATCTTTTGTTTTCAGTGAGTATTATTGGATTTTGGGTACTTTTAGTTTGGAATTATTATTATTTTCCTTTTTGGTAATTGAATATTTCTGATACTTGAGCACTGTGCTTCAGATCAACGGGAAGTTATTAGCATTCATAATCTTTTTAGTTGTTGGGTACTGAGGAATGGTGTTGACCCGTTCTGAAAAGAATCGGCTTTTATCGAAAGGTGAGGATTTGAGTACGATAGGCGAGATGGAAAATGTGCATTGAACAACGACAACTGCCGCGTTCGCGTCAGGATCAGAGGTGTCTGGCGCCAGCCTAAATACGAACACCGTAACAACTAGCGCGACGGTTATGCCAGCCGTACGAAAGTTCTTGTCGATGGCACGTGAACAACCCAGTTTATTGAATGACTCAAACAGCTCAATTCCTTCCCCTGAATTCAGTAGCGTAACCGCAAGAAATGTGCAACAGCAACACCGCGCCGATGGGGCGATAATGCAATCAATGGGTCTGGGGGGAGATATTGCCGGGTTTATTCGAAGGGAATTATCGCGGCAGATGCAAGAAGTGCAAGTGACGATTCAACGCGAGATTTCACAAGCTGTGGGTCGTGTAGTGAGAGAGCAGGCGGGCTTGATAGCTCCAGCTCCAAATTTAGCCACTGGTACGCCACCCGAGCAGTCTGAAGTTACGCTTGGCCTGCCGCGGGTCCAGAATGTGTCAAACTATGGCGAACTTGCTGCAGGTAATCTGAGGGCACCTCCCAGTGCGGCTTCAGGCAATGCCCTGCCGCCAAGATCGGTTCAATCGGCGTATAGGCTACTTCCACCACCAGTTCACGAACCTACATATGCGCCTAACCCGCCATCGTTTCCAGAATATGGGCAATTTCAGATGCCAAGTAGGGCGCAAGACTATGTGTTTCCCCATCAAGGGAAAACAGACTTAACAAAATGGGGTATTAAGTTTGATGGGACAACTAAGTCTATGAGTGCCGAAGATTTCATATTCCGGGTAGAGGTGCTGCGGCAAGACTACGGTTTATCTTACAATGAAGTTCGCCGTAGTTTTCACACCTTGTTAGAGGGCCAGGCCTTGGACTGGTTTTGGAATTTACGGAAGCTGAACCCAGTTCAAACGTGGCAAGAGTTGGTTACCGCTTTTCTGACCCAGTACAGGCGTTTTGAGAACGAATTTCAACTTCAAAAAAGAATGATGGACCGACGCCAGGGACCTCAAGAGTCTTTCGAAGACTTCTTTAACGCTATTCTGAAATTGCGAAATCAGCAAAGAGTACCCTATGGAGAGAGAGATTTAGTTGAGATTATGAAAGGAAACTTAAAACCATCTCTTGCTCAACTGTTATTTTCGGCCAGAATTGAAGGTCTTAATGATTTTTGTCAGCAAGCCAAAAGAGCAGAAGGCTTGGTGGCAAGTCAGAGGCAGCAATACCAGAATCGTCCGTCCGCACCGCGGGTGCATGAGCTTGCCTACATGGTAGACGAACTCGCCAGCCAAGATTTAGAGCTAGAAGCCCTATCAGGCAACATACGCTACCCTTGCTGGAACTGCAAAAAGGTGGGCCATAGCTTTATGGACTGTCCAACCCCCATCTGCAGGGTGTTTTGCTTTAGATGTGGCCGAGAAGGTGTGGTGGCTCCGCAGTGTCCCCGTTGTTAGGAAAACCAGACCGGGAACCGGCCTCACACTGGGGAAGCTCGTTCCACGCAAACGCAGACCCAGTAACCAACAGCTCTACACCTAATAATTCCGAAAAGTCAGTAAACATTTTAATTAACAGTGAAAGAGTAAGTCCAATCGCACCAGAGTCAAAACTTCGGCTAATTAAGCCCCTCCAACAAAGGCTTCAAGAGTACAAAGAGGCGCGAATTAGGATTTTCGGGGAAGTTTCAAATCGAATAAAGAAGGCGCGAGAAAGATATAAGCGGCGAAAAAGGTTACGTCAGGAGATAGCAGCAGCGGCTCTATATGGCGGCAATGATACACGGGTATATGCAAAGCTCAGTATTAATGGGAATGAAATAGAGGGGTTATTAGATAGCGGTGCTACTGTCACTTGTTTGGGGAAAAACAGCATTGAGTTTGTGCGAAAGGCAGGTCTAGTCATGCAGGAGTTCTGTTCGGTGATAAAAACAGCTGATGGCAGCCCACACAAAATCATAGGGCGAGTAAGAGCTAAGATTAACTTTAACAAAATCACCGATGAGATAATTTTTTATCTAGTACCATCTCTCAATAGAGAGTTATTTCTGGGGGTGGACTTCATGAGAAAGTTTGGGTTATTTGCCAACGTAAATAGTCTAACCACCAACGGGATTAATTTGTGCACAGAGGCAAGAAGCACTGCTGAAAAAGCTGTGATGCATGAGCTGACAGATAAGCAACGTGAGCAACTAAATAGAATCGTAGGCGGTTTTCCCTGTTACACGAAAAGGGGGCTAGGTCGAACCCGCCTGGAAACTCACTCAATTGATACCCGTGACGCAAACCCGGTGAAAGAGAGACACTATCCCGTCTCGCCGGCTGTGCAAAAATTAATGTACGCAGAGCTTGATAGGATGCTTGAACTTGGGGTCATTGAGCAAAGCGAAAGTCCATGGAGCCTTCCGGTGACTCTCGTACGAAAAGGCGAGAAAAACCGGTTGTGCCTCGATGCTCGCAAGCTCAATGCTCTCACGGTCAAGGATGCCTATCCTCTGCCGAACATTGAAGGATTGCTCAGTCGGCTGGGGGATACTTATTTTATATCCAGCGTTGACCTGAAAGACGCATTCTGGCAGATTCCCTTAGATGCATCCAGTAGGGAGAAAACTGCGTTCACGGTGCCTGGACGACCGCTTTACCATTATACGGTTATGCCATTTGGGCTGTGTAATGCAGCTCAGAGGCTATGCCGTCTAATGGATAAGGTGATCCCGGCGGCACTTCGTGGACATGTTTTCGTCTACCTGGATGATCTTTTGGTAGTCTCGCCAGATTTCGACATCCACCTGGGTTTGCTGAAGCAGGTATCTAATTGTTTGGAACAGGCTGGTTTGACAATCAACGTGGAAAAATCGAAATTTTGTTTTAAAGAGCTACGCTACCTGGGATATATTGTAGGAGGGGGCAAACTCAAAACTGACCCTGAAAAAATCAGCACGATACTAAACTACAAATATCCGACAACGGCGAAACAGGTACGTAGTTTTATGGGTGCCACCGGATGGTATAGACGATTTATTCCAAATTATGCTGCGATTTCCGCTCCAATTTTCAACACCCTTAAAAAGGGGAAAACGTTCAATTTTGATGCTGATGCTAAAGCTGCCTTTGATTTGCTGAAAAACGCTCTCACTACAAGCCCCGTGCTTACTCATCCCGATTTTTCGAAACATTTTTATGTGCAATGCGATGCATCGGATGTCGGGGTCGGGGCGGTTTTGTTTCAGAAAGACGATGAAGAAGGTGAGCATCCCATTGCTTTCTTTTCCCACAAATTGACTGCCGCACAACGGAACTATTCAGTCACCGAGAGGGAGTGTCTGGCCGTTGTTTAGCCATTAAAAAGTTCAGGCCGTACATCGAGTTAATGCCGTTTTCAGTGATCACAGATCACAGTAGCCTTAAGTGGCTGATGGGCCATAAAGATCTGAGTGGCAGACTAGCGCGCTGGAGTCTTGTGTTGCAGGCTTATGCTTTTACAATCGAACATCGGCCAGGGCCGAAAAACGTCGTGCCAGATACCCTTTCACGGTACGATATGGAGGAAATTTCGTTAAATGTAAGCAACCTAATCGATTTAGACTCGGACTCTTTTAAAACCGATGACTATCTCGATTTGGTTGCACGCATTTCTGAAAACGCTGAACAGTTACCCGACAATTATATAGACAATTTTGTCTATAAGCGACTTTTGCCATATGAAGGAATTCCTTTAAGCGAAGATTTTGCTTGGAAGCTCTGGGTACCCATGGAGTTGACCGAGGGCATAATTAAAAATGCGCACAATCCACCAAATGCCGCTCATGGCGGTGTTGCAAAAACACTGAAGCGCATTCTTGAGTATTTTTACTGGCCCAATCAGGCTTCTCAAATAAGAGACTTTGTGAGAAATTGTGAAGTGTGTAGGGAAGTTAAGCCTGCCAATATCACTTTAAGACCACCAATGGGGGCTGAAACGATCTCTGACAGACCATTTCAACGTATTTACGTTGACTTTTTAGGGCCATATCCGCGTTCCAAAAACGGAAATGTATATATTTTTATAGTGCTAGATCACTTAACCAAATTTGTCTTGCTCAAGGCAATGCCGAAAGCGAGTACGCAAAATATCAACCGCTTTCTGATCGCTGAAGTGTTCCATAAATTTGGTACACCAGAAACAATTGTTTCGGACAATGGTAGACAGTTCATAAGCAAAGAGTTCGAAGATTTAGTGACAAATTTTGGTATAAAACATATGAAAACCGCTATATATTCGCCACAGGCAAATGCGTCAGAGCGGGTCAACCAGTCAATTTTGGCAGCCATTAGGTCATACTTAAAAGAAGATCACACTGAGTGGGATAAGTACTTATCTGACATTGAGTTTTCGTTGCGATCTTCTGTACAAACATCTATTGGAGTTACACCTTATTTCGCACTTTTTGGAATGAACATGGTAGGGCATGGCAGTGTGTACAATTTAGCTAGAAAGTTGAAGAGTATAGAAGATCCAGAGCTAAATATTGTGCCAAAATCGGTTAAGCTTGAGTTAATGAGGCAAAAGATTAAAGAAAACCTAAACAAAGCTTACCAAAGAGGTGAAAAATCATACAACATGCGGTCGCGCCATGTAAAATTCATTCCAGGTCAAGAGGTTTATCGTCGCAATTTTCAACAAAGTGATTTTAAAAACAATTTCAATGCAAAACTGAGCCGAAAATTCGTGAAGTGTAGAATAGTGTACCCAGTGGGTAATAGCCTGTATAAGGTTGAAGATTGTCAGGGTAAATCCTTAGGAATTTTTCATGCTAAAGATTTAAAACAGTAGATAATCTAGTGGTTCTAGCCTATTATCTTCGGCTGGACAAATTTAAAGGGTTTGCGCCGAAGGCTAAAAGCGTCTTCGGTGGTTTTAGTCCTAACATTTCCAGTCGTTACTGGCTCAAACCAGTGAAACCTACACTGTGGTTGTCAAATCAATGGTTGAATTGGCAAAGGCACAGGGCTCAGAAGTTTTGCTCTTTAGGCCATCTTCAAATTAGCCTGACTTCGATTAAAATTTTTTATAAGTCTAATGCAGATATTTTCTAGCAGCGGTTGAGTGAAGTACGCGCCCGTTATAAGTTTTAATTTCTTTTTCATATTCTGGCGAGTGAGTGCAAGAGTAGCCAGATCGTTGAAAAATAACGGCGACAAATTGAAAGTTCAATTCGCTTTATCCCTGAATTAAATGAAAAAATTACCCAAAATACCAGATACTCATGTGTCAACGAACATATGCCAGGGAGTTAGGTGCATTATATTCCCTCCCATTCCAGCTCCGTCGAAGGAGGTTGTAATGGTGGGGTTTGTCGTGTGCACCCGGTAGTTAACGGTCGAAAATTCAATTTGATGCCGGTAAACAGCTGTTTATAATGGTAGGTAAAACAGTTTACAGGCAGCAAACAGATGTTGACTGCTGAGAATTGACAGTTCGCGAAAGAAAAAGAAAAAAACACGCGACCGAATAAAATGTATACCTGCTAGCAAACAAAAAAAAAAATGAAGCGGTCTCGAAAAGAAAATGGGGGCTTGACAATAAAAAAAAAAAAAATGAAAGTATTGGAAAGCTTCCCGAAGGTTCTGGCGGCATATAAAAGGAAGATGACGTGTTTGAAAAGGGGAGATTAGAGACAGAACACGTGTGAGTTGGTAAGAAGTTGTACGTAAGGCAAGCATAGTTTTTTTTGTGAAAAGAAATGGTGTTTTAAACAAACTTAAGAAATAAAAAGAAATATAAATTTAGTGAGGAAAGTTAAAAGAAACTTACCATCTAAACACAAGAAACTTAGAAGAAACCTAAAATCTAAAATGTAAAAAGTGTGAAAATTTAAAATCTAAATTAGAAAAGCCAAAAGAAACCTTCAACCAACTATAACCTAAAAACTTTAAAGAAACTTACCAGCAAAAACTAACAACTTTAAAGAAGCCTAACAATTAAAGCCAAAAACGTGAAAGAGAATTATAATCTCAACTCTACAAGGGGAAAGAATCTTCTAAGTAAAAACGTAAAGCTAAGAGCCAAAAACGAAGCGAGAGATAACGCACATCCAGCTCCAACACACATAACGCAGCCAGGAAGCGGAGTTTACAACACCAGCCGCCCAATAATATCACCGCCAGTACAAGCACAGCCAGGGCAGAGAGTTTCTACAAGCCAGTTTATTAGAGCCCGGAGCCAACCAGGAAACCAGGTATCTTGCCAAAGACCGACCGAACGACGGACGACCCACTGACGTACTATAAAATCCATTTAAATAAAGAGAAATTTATATATATGTATTGTTCGTAAGGGTTGAGATTAGGGGAAACACCGTCTCGCGCAAGTAGTGCTATACATTGTTGCTCGCATTATATATATATATATATATATATATATATATATATATATATATATATATATATATATATATATATATATATATATATATATATATATATATATATATATATATATATATATATATATATATATATATATATATATATATATATATATATATATATATATATATATATATATATATATATATATATATATATATATATATATATATATATATATTAATATATTAACCAATTCCGACCCGGACAAAACATATGAACGCGCGGCAAGCTGATCTCCCGGAAAACTGTGATTGATATATTTTCATTTCGTAAGCTCAAGCATAAAATTACTTGCATAGTTAAAAGTGATGTTTCATGTAGATAAAATTTCATTTTAAATCACTTACATATTTCATTTTAGCATTTTTCATAATTTCTTTTTGTATACATTTTACACTTGTTGTGTAATACATGAATCTTTTTGGAAATTTATTATTGAACAATAAAACCATGTACTATTTTTAAGGAATTGCCTTCAGTTTTCTTATTTTTTTAGAATGACTTGTCTTTAAACAAGTCACGGTTTGGTCATAGGGAGGTGATGTAAAGGGTAAGTTACATCTTAGGGATGGCTTAAACAATAATGCGGCCTCTAAGCCATCATGGTGGAATCCAGAACAGATTCCATGAGGGTGGGCAGGCGAATCTGGCGCAACATCTGCCAGTAACTCTGTAGCGGAGGAAGGTAAGTGAGTAGTGGTGTCAGCGGGTTTATTTAAAGCGGTTAAAATGCACTAAGATTTTGTAGTTGTTTTTTTTATCATATCATTTCACTTTCGGGCCTCAATTAATTTTGAATTTTTTTATGAATTAACATCTAGATCATAATAACTCTCTGACGTGATTTTTTTTTGTTGTGTCGATTGGCATCACCAAGACTGATAATCAAGACCACCACCCCAAAACGGCGAGCTTCTAGCCGGAGCGAAAAGCAAGCATGTCAGCAAGGTTTGCAGTCTCCATGTTTGCTCAATGTTTCCATTTACATTATTGAGCCAAGCCAAAACGATCATCAGATACAACAATATATATATATATATATATATATATATATATATATATATATATATATATATATATATATATATATATATATATATATATATATATATATATATATATATATATATATATATATATATATATATATATATATATATATATATATACATATATATATATATATATATATATATATATATATATGTATATATATATATATATATCGAAAATGAAAATTTCCTATATCGGTCCATATATACACGAGATATAGCCTAGAACGTGTTTTTCATGACTTAAAAACCTTTGTTTCCCTCAAAAGCAGTTCCGGTAATAAAGTAAGGTTATATAAGTATGGAAAATGAAAGTTTTCGATATCGGTCCATATATACCCCAAACCGGGTTTTTCATGAAAATGCCGCGTAAGCGAACTTAAACAACTTGTTTGTGCTCAAAAGCAGTTCTGGCAATGAAATAAGGTTATATAAATATGGAAAATAAAAATTTTCGATATCGGTCCATATAGCCTGAACCGATTTTTCCATTAACATTTTTTTTTTGCTGAAAAGCAATTCTCGTTATAAAAGAAGGTTACTAGAATACAGAAAAAAAAAAAATTCCGATATCGGTTCATATATAACCGAGCATATTTAGGTCACATTTTTAATATACTATACATATACGTGACTATCGTGAAAGGTATTTTAGATTCGGCCCAGCCGAATATACTACACTCTTACTTGTTGTTATTATTTTTGAAACAATAGTTTTTGGATACACCTAAACTTCTTTTACGTATGAAAGTGTATTATTCCAAATAAAAAAATCTTTAATAATAGTTCTTGCCAAAAGATACTTCCGCAAATAAGTTTATAAATAATGGAGTTATATTTAAATTACTTTTTTTTTTTTTTTTTGTTAAGCGTTTTTATTTATTGAATCTTCAAAATGAACTAACAATAAGTATTCAAATCTTAATACTAAATATAATAATAAAAGAATTGATAAAAAAAAAATAAAATAAAATGTGCTTTTTACTTACGTCCAGCCAATGCTAGAGAGGTCTATTATGCGGGAGCAATATCGGTAGAATCACCTATTGAACGTTCTGATGGTGGCAACGGTATCCCTTCTTCTCAACCGACTGTGGCCGCCAAAATTAAATATATTACGCGCAAGAGGGTTTGGATGAAGTTCCAGTTTACTAACATACCTCGTCGCGTACTTAGAAAATTCCTCTTTTACCAGCGGAACACTCAGATCTTTATGAATTCGTGAATTTTTTACGTACCATGGAGCCGCTGTAATCGTTCGAAGAACTTGGTTTTGTCGCCTTTGAATTTTTTCAATATTTGACGCTGAGGCGGTGCCCCATAATTGAATTCCGTAGCACCATATAGGTTTTAGAATTGCATTGTATAGCAGAAGTTTGCAATCCAACTTCAAAGTCGAGTTTCTACCCATAAGCCAATTTAGTTGCGCTGCTTTTAGTTTCAACTGAGTGACTTTTGCTTCAATGTGAGACTTCCATGTTAGCCTACGGTCCAGGTGAATACCAAGGTACTTGACTTCATTTTGCTGCGGAATAGGTGTATTGTTAATTTGTATAGCCGAACATGTTTGCTTACGCAGTGTGAATGTAACGTGAGTACATTTTTGTTCATTTTCCAAAGCTTCAGCCATTTTTCCAATATTAAAATAAATTCCTGTAAATTTCGTGAAGCTAATTGGTGGTTTTCATGAACACTCAAAAACGCTGTGTCGTCTGCAAAAGTTGAAGTGTGGATTCCAGATGTCGTTGGCATGTCAGAGGCGTAAATCAAATACAAAGTAGGGGCAAGAATGCTACCTTGAAGAACTCCTGCCTCGATAGGTTGAGTTGGGCTTATAAAATAACCTTCTCTGATAATAAATTTCCGCCCATATAAGTAGCTTTCCAGAAGCTTGTGAGTATTAGCAGGCAAGTTCAACTTTATTTTGTGCATCAAGCCGTCATGCCACACTTTATCAAAAGCTTGAGAAATGTCAATGAATAGAGCTGAACAATACTTCTTCTCCTCAAAGGTCTGTCTTATGACATTGACTAGTCTGTGTGTTTGTTCTATGGTGCTATGTTTAGCCCGAAACCCAAATTGATGATCAGGGATGCATCCCACATTGTTCAATAGTGGACTCAACTTAACCATTAACAATTTTTCGAATAGTTTTGAAATTGTTGGTAGTAGACTTATTGGTCTATATGATTCTACCTTGGTCGGATCCTTCCCTGGCTTGGGTACCATAGTAATCATAGAGACCTTCCACTCTGCAGGATAATACTCAAGGCGTAAAATAGCGTTAAAAATAAAAAGTAGAACTCTTCTAGCTACACGGCATTTTGCCAGTAATTTGATCAATACCTGGAGCTTTCCTGGGGTTTATGTTACTGATACCTTGTTCTACATCTTGAAATGTGAATCGCAAAGACACAGGCGGTCTAACTACATATGGTGGTAATTCAGATGCATCATTTGTTATATCATTTGTAATAAAAACATTTCTCAAATGGTTAACATACACCATCCCATTTTCTGAGTCACTTCTTGCCCAGTCACCAGTTGAAGTTCGCAAAGGTGGCTTACCTATTACGGGTCTTTTCAGACCTTTTGTCGCTTTCCACAGAGAATAGTCAGATTGCGGAGTACCATCCAGGCTTTCCAAATATGTTTTAAGGGAAGATATTCTCTGGATTTCAGGCAGATTTCTTAGTCGAGTTACGCATTCCCGTAGCCTAGTTTTAAGCTGGGGAGACCTGCGAGTTTGCCACTCTCTTCTAACTCTTCTTTTTTCTGACAGAAGTTGCTCAATTTCAGACGAATAAGTTCTATTGTTCTCATTTCTGGATCTTATATGACTAGTGGTAGCATGCTGTACTGCCAGTTTGAGGTTTTCAGAAAAATCGTTAATTGACGCATCAATATCCTCAGGTGTTCTCAAGGCGATATTTTCACTACAATGTGTACTCAAAAATTTTTTGTGTTTTAGCCAATTAACTCTATTGACGGTCAACGGGGAGCCATTCTCTTGGGGAAACGAAACAGAGATTATAGTGGGTGAGTGATCTGATGACAAATCTAATGAAGGCTCCACTTGCATCCACTCTAAAGGAAAATTTTTCGCAACTGACGGCCAATAAGTGGGATGTCCGCTTGAAACCACATCTAAGCCCATTTTGGAAACGGTGTCAAAAAGCACACGGCCTTTCGAGGTAATTAAACGTGATCCCCAAAAAGTGTGTTTAGCGTTATAGTCGCCGGCCGCTAAAAATCGAGGACCAAGTGATTTGAAAAAATTTGAATATTGGTTTTCTGTTATTGAAAATCGTGGTGGTGAGTAAATCGAGGATATAACGATTTTTTCATGAAAATAATAAAGGCATATATTTGTAGCTTGGAGATATTCCTCACGTGTCCCGTTCATTAGATAATGCTTAATTCTGGTCTTTATTAAAATTGCCGAACCGCCGCAAGTTCTTCCACGGGGATCTTTTGTGTCATATAGTGTGTATCCATTAATTTTGAAATAACTGTTGGTTGTCAAATGGGTTTCAGCAATCAGCACTATGTCGATTTGCTTTTCCATAAGGAAGTGCTCAAGTTCATTTTTGTGTTGGCAAATGCTGTTTGCGTTCCAGAAACATATTTTTAACCAGCTCATTTTTTTAAAATTGCCTGCAAAATAGTGGATTGCATTTTCAGCATTTCCTGCATCATGTTCGTCATAGAAACCGTAAATGTGTTTATGGATTGAACAAGAGTCTGCAGAGTTGCCTCAAGATTTTTAAAATTTTGATCGGAATTTTGGGGCATGGGCTCCTGATTCAAGTTTTGTATATCGGTTTTGACCACAATAGCATATAAAACTTGTTTGGGGTTTTGTATAATTATTTGGCTGGTTGACTGGCCTATCTGGGGAAAGTTGTTTGCAGAAATAATGTTTGACTGCTGGGGTTGCTTGAAGGTTGTCGGATTGTTGAAGCGAACAGACGTGCATGCGGATAGCGTAAAACTTTAAATACGGTCGTGTGTATTGGTGTTAGTATAAACAATTGAAGGCAAAAAAAAAAACAAATAGAAGTCGCGAGTGTATGTGTTTTGAGACTCCGCTGACAAGGTGTCTCAAAAAGAAGAACAAGCTCCGGCCAAAAGTTGGGTTAGAGTGAATTTAGTGAAACATTAGTGTTGCCAAAAGGAACTAAGAGACTCCAAGTGTTACCAAGTGTAAACAAAAGTTGACGGTTGGATTTGAAAGTGAATTTGAAATTGGAAACTGAATTGGAATTGACGGTTGCGATATAAATTTTAAAAATTTGAAACGGATTTGACGGTTGAATTGAAAACGGCTTGCGATTTGTGAACTGCTTTATCGGGATTGTTTGAATTGGCAACACTGCGGTGTTAGTGAAATAGTTGACGGTTGGCCTGAATACGGATTTTGATTGACGGTTCGTTCGGTTAATAAGTGAACTTTTAGTGGTTGAAATATCGACTTCGGTTTGATAAAGCAGTTTTGGTGGTGGTATTGGAACATTGGTGACGAACTTGGCTATTGTGAATTGGTTCTTGTTTTGCTACACTGATTTTGGATTTGAAAGGTAGGTGGCGCATTAAGTAATTTAGTATTATTGGTCGCTATGCCGCCGGCTAGCAAGCGCAAGGTGGAAAAGCCGAAGGCTAAAGGGGACGCCAGTGACGTGACCACTGACGATCCCAGGGCGCCGCCACCATTTGTGCCTCCAAAGCTTCGGCACACAGAGTCGGAGATGTCGTCGACTGAGGATGCGGAGTCAGTAAAAAAATTCAAAGCTGGGTCGCCTAAGTCGCTAAAGAAGAAGACGCCGTTGGAAGCGGTGAAAGGTGTGGGTGAGGTCGCGGCTGTGACTAGAGCACCAATGGTGGTGGATGACGAGGTGATCGTAACGTGTGTGGGTGAGGTGGCCAGTGAGGGAGTAGTTGCTGGGAGTAAGCAGTCTGTCAGAGAGTCGAGGACCAGAAAGAAGAAGCTGCAGGCTGAAGGGGTGATCGCTGAAATGAAGAGGGTGACTTGCAAGGTGTTGGAGTTAGTTATGGCGGACGAGGTGGGCAAAGGAGTTGCAAGGAAAATTGCGAAGGAGGTAGGGGAGTATGAAACGCTCCTTATGGGGCTTGTTGCCGAAAATGAGCGGTTGAAGGGGAGATTGGAGGCTGGTGCGGTGGGAGTCACTGCTTCCCCGATGGCGATGCCGACGATGGTACCCCCGGTGAGACGCAGGGTTGTGGACAGGGCGCAGGAGGCGGTAACGCCGGTATCTTATCCGGCCTTGCCACTAGTAAAGCCGGTGGAGACGTGGTCGGTAGTAGTTAAAA
This sequence comes from Thecocarcelia acutangulata, assembly GCA_914767995.1. Lineage (NCBI taxonomy): Eukaryota > Metazoa > Arthropoda > Insecta > Diptera > Tachinidae > Thecocarcelia > Thecocarcelia acutangulata. Next base: position 73,220,047 of record OU612097.1, read on the forward strand.
GTAAGGCTGGTAAGAGCGCCAAGGAGGTGGTGGAGAAGGTGGTTGGTGAGGTCGGGCCGACACTGGGGGTTCGCGTCCACGAGGTGCGTCAGACAAAGGATGGAGCTGTTATTCGCACGCCATCGGAGGCTGAGCGGAGGAAGGTGGCGGGTAACGCGAAGTTTGCTGAGGTAGGTTTGGAGGTGGCAGTGAAGGACAAGTTGGGGCCTAAGATAGTGGTCCAGCGCGTCCACAAGGAGATCTCCCCGGATGAGTTCATGGAGGAATTGCACTCCATGAACCTCGGGGATTTGATGTCTTCCGCGGAATATAGGCGATCCGTTCGACTGGTGAGCGCACCCTGGAAGGTGGAAGAGGGCACAACTAACGTGACCCTAGAATGCACGCCGCGTATTGCTGAACATTTACGGACAACGGGGGCATATATAAAGTGGTTCCGCTTTGCGGTACGGACGTTGGACCCCATACCGGCGTGCTATAGATGTCTAGGTTTTGATCACCGGGTGCGCGACTGTAAGTACCAGTCGGATGTGTGTAGACGGTGCGGCGACGCTGGCCACTGGGCGAGCCGATGCCCCAACGAGCTGAGGTGCAGGAACTGTGCGTTCAAGGGACTGCAGGCGGATCACATGATGATGTCTGCAGCGTGCCCGGTCTATGCGACCATGGTTGCTAGGGTGAACGCTCGTCATTAAGATGGATACCGCGGTTGTAATACAGCAAAACCTTCAGAAGTCGTACGTGGCCACGTGCGAACTTGGGCAGGCGATGCGGCGACGGGGTGCGGCTGTTGCCTTAGTGCAGGAGCCGTACCTCCGATTTGGTAACATCAGGGGGCTTCCTGGGGGTATGCGGGTTTTCCCCGATTTGGAGGGGAACTCTGCGGTAGTGGTGGATGACCCGGGGGTCGATTGTACGGTCGTGAGCTGTACCCGGTGGGGGGTCTGCGTTGCTGTACAGGGGGAGTTTGGGCGGGTGCTCTTTGCAAGCCTGTATTGCAGGTTTGCCGTCCCTTTGGAGCCGTACATTCGGTACATGGATACGGTCCTACCCCTAGCGAGTAGTGCACCCGTTATTCTAGGCCTGGATGCAAATGCATGTTCCTCTATGTGGTTCAGTAAAATGCCCAGGCATGCGCCTGGTCATATGAACCACACTAGAGGAATCATGCTCGGCGAATGGCTGGTCACAGTTGGTGCTTCGGTGTTAAACGAGGCTAGTGATCTGTGCACGTTTGACGCTCCACAGGGCCGCAGCGATATCGATGTGACAATTGCCAATAACTTGGCGTTGTCATACTTCGACTTCAGCTGGAGGGTATGTGACAACGCTGGTGTGAGTGATCATAATCTCATTGAGATTCGGTTCACTTATCGCCGGCGGAGTTGGATATCTGGGTCACCTCGCGGGTGGCGTAAAAGGGATATAGACTGGGGCGGTTACGCGAATAGTGTTAGGGCGGCTGCTATGGTACAGCCAATAGATGAATTCAGGGAATTGGGTATAGACGCTCAGGTTGGCCAGATTGACGACTGGATGTGCGCGGTGAATGATGCGCTGCTTGGCCGAGCCCGTCCGGGTAGGCCAAGAAAAGTCAAGTGGTGGACCGATGAACTGGATCTGATGCGGAGGAGTGTCAGGCGCCTCAGGAAGAGATTCCAGAGGGCCCGGCAGTCTAACGCAGATGATCTAGCTATTCGTAAGGTTGAATATCTGGCAAGCCTGAGGGAATATAAGGGTAGAATTTGTAGGGTAAAAGAAGACGAGTGGAGGGAATTCGTGCGTGAAAATAGGGACGATCCTTGGGGTCGTGTCTATCGCGTTTGTTCGGGTCGACACAGGCGTTTAGAAGTAGGAAGCCTCCAGGTTGACAATGTAACATTGTCTTCCTGGAGCGATATTATGGGCGCGTTGTTGGGGGTTTTCTTTCCGGTTGTACGGGCGGGCGGTAGCCCTCCTCTCATTAGGGAGGGAGCCGCCCCTCCTGCGCTGGAGAGATCCGAAATAGAAGTTTGTGTCCACAGGATCAAGAGTAGGAAATCTCCGGGTATAGACGGTATGACTGGAGAGATGTGTAAAAGCATCTGGAAGGCCATACCGGAATACCTGGAGTCAATATTTGCGAAGTGTCTCAGTGAGGGCTACTTCCCTGAGGCTTGGAAGAAGGCACGTGTTGTGGTGCTCTTAAAGTCCCCCGGAAAAGTGAGGACTGATCCTCGCTCTTATAGGGGCATTAGTCTTCTTCCAGTGCTTGGAAAAGTACTGGAGAGGATAATGGTCTTTCGACTGAAAGAGTGTCCGGGTGCAGCACTGTCTGAATTCCAGTTCGGTTTCAGGGAGGGGAGGTCTGTTGACGATGCCTGGCTGCATGTTAAGTCAAGTGTTGCTAGCTCTGCGGAAAGATATGTACTGGGACTCTTCGTAGACTTCAAGGGTGCGTTTGACAATCTCCTGTGGAGTGTAGTTCTCGATAGACTACGTAGTGTGGGCTGTCGGGAGCTCGCTCTATGGGAGAGTTACTTCTGCGGTAGGAAAGCCTGTGTGGTGGGCGCCAGCGACACGGTTTGGAGGGACGTTGTACGCGGCTGTCCGCAGGGGTCCATCTGTGGTCCATTTTTATGGAACCTCATGATGGATTCCCTGCTGAGGTCGTTGCAGCGTGACTTCAAACTGTGTGCATATGCGGATGACTTGCTCATCTTGGTTGAAGGACAGTCTCGTGCTGATCTGGAAAGCCGGGGTGAGAGGGCCATGCGTGTTGTGCGCGAGTGGGGCGATAGTGTGGGTGTGGAGGTGGCTATGGACAAGACCGTGGCAATGCTGCTGAAAGGCAGGTTGTCTCGGGGTCGTCCACCACTCGTTCGCTCTGGCGGCATTAGTCTCCGGTATGCGACAGAAGTCAAATACCTGGGAATAATGGTGAGTGAGAGGTTGAACTTTATGGTTCATCTCTCATATGTGAGGGACAGGCTTACTGCTGTAATAGGTAAAGTTAGGCGCATTCTTAGAAGTGAATGGGGCCTCAGCAGGCGGGCTACTCGTACCATATATGGTGGACTGTTTGTTGCATGCGCAGCTTATGGTGCACCTGTGTGGTACGAGACAGTCATGACTGTTGTTGGCCGCAATAAGATAGAGTCCGCCCAGAGAACTGCGATGCTTGCTTGCATGCCAGTTTGTAGGACGGTGTCAACAGATGCTCTACAGGTCTTGCTGGGGGTGGCTCCCCTTGATCTGGAGGTGATTCGCCGTGCGATCGCCTTCAAGGTTAAGAAGGGGCTACCGCTTTGTCCACATGATTGGCTTTCTGCTCTTGATCTTGTGGTTAATAGGGAACCCAGTCAGATCAAGGCGCTCCTTTGGGAACGTCTTGTGTCTGCCTGGCGGGCGCGATGGGCGAATAGTACAAAGGGGCGAGCAACGCACGAATTCATTCGCGAGGCTGATTTTGTTGTGGGACGGCCGGAATTTATCTTCAGTCTCAGTACGGGCTTCTTGCTTACGGGGCATGGTTCCCTCAATGCATTTTTGCATAAGAGGGGCCTGTCCGAGACTGCGCTGTGCAGATGTGGTGAGAGCCCTGAGGACTGGAGACACGTTCTGGTCGAATGTCATCTTTATGATGACATTAGGGATCTAGAGGGAATGGGCGTAGTAGGGGCGGGCGACCATTGGGATTTCAGTAGGGTTTTGGCGGTCGGCGCGTCTTTTGACGCGTTGGGCGCGTATGCCCGTGAGGTCTTTAGGCGGAGACCAAGGTAGGGAGGGTAGCCTCCCTGTTGTTGCCATTTCCGGAACCGTCGTTTGTTGAACCGCAGGTTCGCGCGTGACTGTGTGCGTCTCTCGTCGGCGGAGTTGGTTGCAGTTGTGGTTGAAGTCTTAGTGTAGGCAACCATGAGGAGCATAGAGCACAGTTCCTGTGCCCTGTGCTGTTCCTGGTGTCATGTACTTGGCTGTGTTTTGTTTGCTGGTTGCTGTTTGCTGTGTTGCTGGTTGCTGTCTGCTGTTTGTTTTGATGTCGCAGGGTTGCTGGCAACGTTGTTTTGTTTGTAAGTCCTTCCGTGAGGGGGGTCATGTCTAATTGTTGTTTTTTGTTTTGTTCGTGTTGTAAAGGGCTGGGCCACAGGGGGGTGGCCAATGTACTCATCCGTGAGGATGAATGTTGAATGTTTTTGTTGTTTTTGTTTATTGTGCCTTGTGCCCGTGTGTGTTTTGTGTTGCAGGTGATGCAGTTTGTACGTTGAGTGGCTGCTGTTTTGCTGTTGTCGCTGACGTTCCTGTTGTTCCTGTTTTATGTTGCTGTTTGCTGTTATTGCTGTGTTCCTGTGTGCTGTTTACTGTGAGTATGGTTGCAGGGGGTCACCAGTCCCCGAGCCGTTTGGGGCTCTACTGGTAGTAGTCCTTGGGCTACGAAGTCTGACCGGAGACTTAAATCTGGTACCACGGGAACCGGGAGCCCCAGGAACTTGTTCCTGCCCGGTTATGGTGCGGCCCTTCGGGGAGTATCGTGGTGGTTGTGGTTTAAACCCAAATCGCGGGGAGAGTTCATTTGAGCTCGATGTGGAGTTGCATTGCGACCGGGTGCCGTGACCCAAAGATCGGAAGGAGTTTTAGAAAGGCTCCGCTCCTAACCAAGGGGGAGATCATGTCCAAACAACATGAGATCGAATTGGTACTCATGCATGGCAGTTTGTCATGTATGGGGGCGCTGGTAGACGCATTGTATTCACCCGGTGTTAAGATCACCGTGGGGTAAGGCCACAATGGCAGGTACCCACGTTAATCGTTTTCACAACTGTCATTGATTGTTTAAAATGAGTGTAAACAGGACAGCCCTTGTAATTTGCAGTGTGGTTACCTCCACAGTTACTGCATTTTTTAGCGCTCGAGTCAGTCTTTGATTTTTTGCACTGTGAAGTGCCGTGTAGATCTCCACATACAACACAAACTGCGGGCAGTTTACAATAGGCCTTAGTATGGCCAAATTCCTGGCAGTTTAGGCATTGAACGGGACCTAAACGCTTATGAGGCTCCTCTACGGTAACTTTACGGTGCAAGAGAAATTTGAGGGTATAAATTGGGTGAGTTTCATTCCGTTTCAGGACAATATCTCTTGGTTCCAGTTCAACCCTAAACATGGGTTGAGGGATCTTCTCACGGTTCCTGATGTTCACTACACTTTTGATTTTAAATCCTTTGTCCTCTAAACCAATCTTAACATCATCCGTGGCTACACATGGGTCAATACCTTTTATAACGACCTGAATACCTTTAGCACTTTTAAGCTGATAAGTGTAAAAAGATCTTTTCTCCTTTTCCAAAACGTCAGACAATTTTCGGTAATCATTTTCATGGTTTACCTGAATTTTTGTTTCATTGATGTTTCCGCGCTTAACTGATGTCACGTTGAAATTGTCCTTACCGATTACCGTAATAAGTTGTTTTACCAGCTCATTAGAAGTAGGTTCTCTCAAATATATTGGTGGCGGTTTAAATGTTTTTTTTGCTGTATTTGGCTCATCAGTCTGGAGGATTGCAAATCTATTACTTTTCGTTGCTGTAGCGGTATTATCCTCTTTGGATATCTTTGGCTGTGATGATATCTGAGTGGATTTCGGGCTTCGCTGACGTTTAACCACGGTTACATACCTGTCCATGCCTACTTGTGTTTTCGGCTTATCTGCAATAACTGAACTGGTAGATGGTTGGTCTTCTGTTGTAACAACAATGTTTGGCGAACACGAACGCGTGCGTTTTTTATCTCTTAGAGACAGGAGATTCTCCAATGATTTTTTCAATGATTCCTCTTCAGAAATCCAGAGGTTTTTTCTAGTGGAGCTAAGCTCCCTCTCAGAATTGCATCTACTAGGTACACTCTTGCAATTTTTTTTTTATTTATATTTTTTTAATTTAAAAGTATATAAAAATAATTGTCATAAAGTTTTTCGGTTTTGCAAGAAAACAAAACTTTAGTGTATAGTTTTTTTCCCATTGGGTAGGTAATCTTCACGCTACAATAACAACAACAACAATGCACTGCCACCGCACTTGTTTTATTGAAATTGATTTTATTGTTTAGTTAATGAAATGTAAGGAATTTATTTTCCCGTTGTTTTTTTTAAATAATTTGTTATTGTTTTTACAATTTAATACAATATATTATTGTTTTTATATGTAAGTTTAAAAATATGTTAGCACAATGATTTTTGGTTTGTTTTTTTTCACTTTTTAAAAGCACGACCGTGCGGTTGAAGAATCACAGAGTGAATATTTAAATTACTTTAATCTTCAAATAGTCCATTGCATTTTCTTGTTTTTTTTTTTACTCTTCAACTAGGTGATAGCTTTAGAAACAGCTAAAAAAAAGTATAAGTGATACCATTGAAATGCAAGAAAGCAGCTGTTTATATAGCAGAAGTTTTAATTTTAATTGTGATTTGCAAATATTTAATTTTTTAATATTTATATATATTATTACAGCGAAACCTAAGAAGCTCGCACTATTTTAGCAATAGCTACTATAGAATTTTCTAAATTTCGCTCAGCCATTTTGTATGCACAAAAAGCTTTTTAATGTTTGCAAAGAGATAAAGAAAACAATATCAGCTGTTTATTATGTAGCTGCCGCCTTCAATATAATTATGTAGCTGGCTACAGGCTACATTTGTAGCCAGCGGCATTTGTAGTCGTGTGTTCGTGTAGCCTGCTGTCTCAAATGTGTTTAATGCTGTTTATTAACGGGTTGAAAGAATGCGTACACAATTTGTAGCAGTATTACGGATTTGAGGTGTATAACTGCGGCTTTCATGATTCAAAAGTTTACTTTTAATAAGAGCGTGTTCTTTTCGCAATCATATTCACATGGCGTTGTCTTAATGGGATTTGCTACCAACGCTTTTATTGTATAACTTCAGGCGGCGTCAAATACTAAAAATTCATTTTCACAGCCTGTTTCGGTTTTGAGAAAACTTTTTGTTTTGCTTTAAGCCCACACTCAATCTCATCTATGCTATCTCAAAGCAAACAGAATTGAGAAACACGATTACTCTTATTGTTGTCTGTTTTCGTTTCTGAAGGTTTTACATGTGTAAGCGTGCTGCTATCCACTTTTATGCTAAGTCAGGACCACATTTATTAATTTATTAAAATTTAACAAAAAGTCAAAAAAAAAACTAAAATTACATTTATTTTTACATTCTTTTATTTTTACCAAATCACTATTTACTCCGACGAGTATGTATTTTATTTGTCACGCTTTGACATTTATTGTGAGTTAACTCGTATTATACAAACCAAAATAAATTGATAGCTGTTAGGTATTTTAACAAAAATCGTCAGTAGTCGTCATGTATAAACCAAAAACAGAAAAAAGTTACTAACACCCAATTTTCACGATGATTTTTTGAAACGTCTTTAAGTCATGTCTTTCATGTTTGTAGGCAAATTTGATAGAAAAGAAAGAGGGGTAAACAAAAAGACACGAACTCTGTTTTTTGCATTTTTTTTCTCAATTCCTTTTTGTTATCATTTGTAATATTGTTATTATTTTTCATTTACCTTCGTTCGGCAAGATGACTACATCGATACTAACAAAAAGATAAAAAGATACAAACGATATTATTTTTCAACTACAATTGAAAAAAAGACATGTCTTAAAAAATCATGATGAAAATGTAACATGATTTTGGTAGCAGCTTTAAAATAAAATAAAAAACAAACATGTCTTTAAAAGCCGTCGTGAAAAGTCGTGTTTTGTAAACAGGCTGTTAAGCTGTAGCAAGGCAGCTTTAATATGGTAGTAGCATAAACGCAGCTGTTTTTCGTTTCCTTGGCGTAAATTATATATACAAAAAAACAAAAAAATTTTACAAGAAAAGAAAAACTTTTAAATACGAGTATTTCGTAAAACTTTTAATTATATCGTCAAAATTAACGTCTCAGATCATAAAGCTTGGAAAAGTGTAAATGACCAGCTAGATTTGGGAGGATTCTGGATGATATCTGGCGCTCAAGATACAATACAAAATTTAAAAAATTGTTTTAAAAATTTTGTTTCAAATTTCTATTAAAAAAAAATTGCAATAAAAGAAAAACTTAATTATTTCGTAAAACCTTTAATTACTTCGTGAAACTTAAAGTCTCAGATCATAGAGCTTGAAAAGGTGAAAGTGGCCAGCCAGATTGGTGAAGATTCTGGACAATCTCTGGCGCTCAAGATACAATACAAAATTTAAAAAAAAGTTTAACATTTTTTTTCCAACTTTGTTTTTATTATGCCATTGACAACAGATTAAAATTAAAAAAAAAGTTATCAGCTGCACTGTCAATTTCACCTGTTATGAATTCGCCTTGCTTCCTTGCTTTTTCAAACAAAATTTTGACAACTATTCGTAAATTCTACCAACAAAATACATGTTGATGTTCGTTGGTGTTGTATTTATTGTAATTTTGCCACTACCTATATAAAGCTGCCTTGAGCTGTAGCGCCGCCTCAGCGTTGCCAGAAGATTTTTTATAAAATATCTAGCATAGTACGTAAAAATCGATTTTTTCTATTTCTTTACATACCTATTTCCTTTTCAATTTCTCTTTTAAATATTGCACAAATAAATGATATTAATGTCTTCTTTGAAATTTTAAGATTCCTTATGAACCTATGTGACGCGATGTTCTTTCTTTTTGTGATGCATACGAGTATTATTATATTTGATATGCAATAATTTAAGGTGCTTAGTTACGAGATGGCTATAATTAAAGTTTTGCAAGCTGCTAGGTGCACATATAAAATTTGAACACCTAATTAAATTAGATGCAAATGAGGTTTTATAATGTATGTGAATTTCAATGGCTTAATTTTTATTTCTTTTTAACACACTTATATTAGTTTCACTTGTATGTATGTCCATACCATATGAGTGATTATTTTATATGTAGGTATATAAAACTGTATATACGAGTTGCCGCATAACTTCTGGCATAGTGAGGGGGATTCAATAAGTCAATTTTGGGAGTTCCCAAAAAATTTGGAATCACTTCGCTAACTGGTTTTTCATATTCGGCGCGCGTTTTTGCCGTGGAAAATTCATCTGAACGGTCATTCGCTTTAGTGCTAAAATTAAAGTTGATGTATTTTTTCTGAAGAAGTGGGGGCATATTTGACTATTCCTAAAGCTAAGTTTGAAAGCTCCCAAAAAACTCAGAACGGCTTCGCTAACCGAATCGGACCCTGCTTTTTCTTATTCGGAGCACGTGGAACGTGTATCTGAGCTATTAATGGTCATTCGATTTAGTGCGGAAATCGAAGTTGCCATACTGTTTTCTGGGAAGCAGGGCGATTCCAGAATCCGGTTTCGGGAGTGCCAAAAAAAAGCTCGTAATGCGTTGTATTTATATCTCTTAATTTTTAATATGATATCGAAGCGTGTTTTTTAGTTTTTTATAGAGATACCATTCTCAGCAGTTTTAATATGATTACAATATATTTTTCGAAATAGGCGAATACTAAGTTATTTTAAAAAATTTTTGCTGTATATACATATATTGGATCAAAATTTGTTTTTATCCAACCTAGACTCTTGAGTTAACCATTCTTGATCATTTTTAAAATTCCTATAATATGCCTAATCATATACAAATATAGACGAAAAACTAAATATACATCATGTTTACAAAGTAGTGGTCCAAGACGACGTCCTTGAGGAACCCCAGACAGCACTGAAATTGTTTTAGAAGTGACACATTCTGCTTTCTACTAGTAAAGTAAGAGTGCAACCATTTTAAACAGTTACTAATGAACCCCATTCTCTGAAGCTTTTTTAAAAAGGTTATGATTCAGCTTGTCAAACGCTCTAACAAAATCAGTATAAAATACATCAGTTTGTTTTTTAAGTTTAAAACCAATATTAAAGCAAGTTGCAACTTGAACAACTTTTGTCAGCATGGTTCCCAAACGGGCAATGTCCAGCGATGACTGCTACCGTCATTTTTAGGAGAGATCTGGGAAGTTTTAATAGCTCCCACGTTCTCTTAGAATTAACGTGCGGCCACAGGTTCCTTGATATAAGGCACGTGGGCTCTGTAAGCCGCTTTTCTTGGGCGTGTTCCAGCGTGTGGAGTTTTATTATTTTCCAACACGCTGATATGGGTTGTCCGCAAAAGGGGTCTATATCCCTATTCTCTAGGAGTGTCCCTTTTTTGGCTAATTCGTCAGCGATGTTGTTGCCATTGTTGGACCCATGTCTACGTACCCATTTTAGGGTTGTGTTATAATGTTCCGCCATCTTATTTCAAGATGTCCGGCATTCCTGGAGTAGCCTGGAATTGGTGTATATTCCAATCAGGGAATTGATGGCGGCCTTGCTGTCCGTTACTACCATGATATCCTTTCCGAATATCTTGTGATACGTCAGCCATCTGGCCGCTTTATTTATAGCCGATATTTCAGCCTGAAGTACACTACATCCGTCTGATAGTCTGAAGGATATTTTAGTGTTAAATTCTTCTATGTAAACGCCACCCCCAACCCTTTATCCCCTTCTGGACCCATACGTGTAAACATAGAAGTATCTAGGGGAGATTCCTCAATTTGGTAGCCGAAGCTCCTTGTGAGGAATGCTTTTGGGATGCAGTAGTCAATTAGATCGAGGAATAGGTCTCCTCCAATCTCCAATATATTAGCATGTTCCCACGGTCTGTGGGTCAACGCTCCTGTCGCGTTCAGCCAGATCGCGGTTTTTAGTGCTATCTGCCTGGCTTCTAAGTCGTATGGCATCCAGCTCAAAAGTGCAAAAGGTGCTTTGGTTGGTGCTGTCCTCATGGCCCCTATGGTCAGTATTGCCATGGTTCGACTGACTTTTTCAATTTGGAGTCTGTGGATTGCAGAGTCCAGTGATTTCCACCGTACTGATACTCCGTAGAAAATCGCCATTTCATAAAGCCATACAACTCCTTTCGGTTGTATGCCCCATGTTGTGCTTATTGCTTTCTTACATAGATAGATGGCTGTTGTAGCCTTAGTTACTCTAGCCTGTATGTTCTCTTTCCATGATAGTTTGCTGTCTAAGATTTCCGTAGAAAATCGCCATTTCATAAAGCCATACAACTCCTTTCGGTTGTATGCCCCATGTTGTGCTTATTGCTTTCTTACATAGATAGATGGCTGTTGTAGCCTTAGTTACTCTAGCCTGTATGTTCTCTTTCCATGATAGTTTGCTGTCTAAAATGACGCCTAAGTATTTCGCTTTATCCGATAGGATGCGCGTTGGTGCCATCCATTTTTGGAGGTGTGAAGTGTGGGATTTTATACTTTTTACTAAAAAGTACGATCTCCGTTTTCGCTGGATTTGTTCTTAGTCCGCATTGTATACTCCATTGCCTTACCATCTTTAAAGCGTATTCTAACTGCTCAGTTATGGTGTGTGAATGGGTCCCAGAGACTGCAATCGCTACGTCTTCGGCATACGATACAGTCTTTGAAAGCACCCTCAATATCCATGAAGGCTACTAGGGTATAGTTTCTGTATTGATTGGCTCGTTCAATATGACTGACCAAACTATGTATCGCCGTTTCAACTATTCTGCCCTTTTTATAGGCGAGTTGAGATGGCAACAGATGGTTTTCGCTAATATTGGACCTTATGTGGATGTCTATGATCCTTTCTAGCGTTTTCAAAAGATAGGATGTCAGGCTAATTGGCCTGTACTCCTTTGCTTTAGTGTGAGACGTCTTCCCTCTATTCCCTAGAGATGTACCCCCAGCTCCGGGCGGCTCTGTAGACCTCAAGGAGCCATGGAGTGATCAGATCTAGATTCTTTTGTAGATCTGCGGGAATTATTCCATCCGGTCCTGGAGATTTGGCCGGTTGGAAACTTTTAATTGCCCAGTGTAGCATATCTTTTTTTATATCAAGATATACCGCATGTTTGGTTACCCGGAAAGTGGATGTTCATTACTTCTTCTAGCGATTCCTCGCAATTTGTGGTCCAGCATCCATCTGCCTTTTGTATAAGGCTTGGGGTTGACGGTTGTTTAGAAAGTATTCTCCGAAGTCTGCATGTATCAGAGGTACTATTTATGTTACTACAAAACTCCCTCCAGGATCTTCGCTTCGAGTTACTGATGAGATTCTTGTATTTATTCACCGAAGTTTTATAGTCATTCCAGTTATCTGTTCTTTTAGCTTCATTGAAAAGCCTACGACATTTCTTTTTTGCCTCAGACAGTTCTGCTCACCACCATTTGGGTCTGCTATTTTCCCATTTTACAGATAGTATACAAGATCGTCTTTTGAGGTTCTTGAAAGCGTCATTGAGTTTCCCCACTGATCTTTCCATGTCCATGACATTGACTATGGTGGGATATTGGGCTAGGTCTCTACTCAGGAATTCTCCCTGTTTTCCGCATTCCGTTCTCCGCCTATTGCGATAGAATGTGATTTTATGTTGTTTGCTTATTTGGAAATCTAAATAGCAGTGATCAGAAAATAAGCAGCCCTCTGATACTCTCCATTCCTGTATTTGATCTGCGATATTCGAACTGGCAAGCGTAATATCCAACACTTCTTGCCTGTTCGAAGTTACGAAGGTGGGTTTTTCCCTTGATTTAGAATTACTAAATCATTATCTAGAATAAATTCTACTAAATTCTCACCTCTTTCGTTTGTATCTGAGCTTCTCCAGATCAGGTGGTGTGCATTCGCATCCGCGCCTATAATGTACGGTATGCCTTTGGTTTTCGCGTCTCTTACCGCTTTTTCCACCAGCTTGCCTGGTGGTGACTCATCCTTGTCATGAGCCATGTAGCAGGATAGAATCCATATGTTGGATCCCCCTGCATCCGTCGTACGGTATCTTCATCACTGTAAGCAGATAAAATGAAGATATTTATGTGCTTTTTGACTATGATGCAGAATCTTATGGTTATGTCCCCATTACCTGAATTTGCTGCATATATTAGTTTATAGCCTTTCGCTCCTAGTCCAAGGATCTTGCCATTGTTTGTCCATGGCTCTTGTACTAGCGCAATATCAACGTCTCGCTTGGCGAAACGATATAAAAGGCTAGCTGACGCTGCTTTACTGTGATGAAGGTTAATCTGTGTAACCTTCATCATTTATTCGGTGTCGATGTCGAAGTTGATGATGGTGGCATTCTCCGGATCGGAATCCAGTAGACTGTCCTCATCACGAACTGTGGCGTCTTCCAATCCCTCAAAGAACCCGCCAACCAAACTAGAGTTTGATTGTTAGCTCTGTGTTGAATTGGTATCCACCTCAACCTCAACCTGAAAGGTGTCTCTAACGTTTCTTTACACTTGAAAGGTGTAAAGAAATGTTAGAGACGTTTTTAAATAGAAAAGCTTGTTCTTTGTGTTTTGACAGATATTATTAGAGCATTTTTTCTTTTTAAATTCTCGGCAATTTATTTGGATTGTTGGGATATAAAGTTGAATGTTTGAGAATATCTTTCAAAAATTTCCAAAGTCTACTGATGATTAGGGTAGTTCCTATGAAATGTCGACATATAGATAGCTGGGAAACATAGAAAACAAGCTATTTATAATTTTTTACTGGTGCAAATAAATTATTTTAATACGATTTTAAGTTTGTTGTTAATTCAAACAGATACAACTTTTTACTTATAAGTAAATTAGTGTAAAAAATTCATATGTTTAGCTATATCAATAAATTCTTTTAAGTGACTTGGTCTAAATTCTAATTCAAACTGGTATATGCATTTTGTGATGGAATACGTAAGAATATCACAAGGTTAAGGCCTGTTTACACTATCATACACGATCGTGCGATCTACTAAATAAAGCATGTGCGCTTAAAAAGTACCAAAAAACAACCGTGCGACAGAGATTTTGGCAAATCGTGCGATTTGAAACATGTTATGAAACTTATGGTTTCTGTGCGATCAGTGTGGTATATATTGTGAAAGATATGAGAATATTGTTGCTGCATCGATAAAAAAATTTAAGCAATGTAAAATTATTATGTTAATAAATTATTTTATTGTGTATATAAAATATTGCAATTATACTTGTATAATAGTGTGGCCTACAACGGCATTTTGAAGCGATTTTTTCAATTCGGCCAGATTTTTTAAAACAGTTTCCTGTAAATGAATCGTACGATCGTGTAGTGTAGCATGATCAAGACATAAATTCATTCTTTTAGCCATAACATGAATGCATCCTATTAAAGGCATGTACAAGAAATAACTAAAAGAACATTAAGATACTTTTAAGTTTCTCGTCACTTGACACCTTTTCTGTCACTGGCCGTTGTCGCGACAGTGTGCCTACTAAGTGCAATCATTTGAAGATACACTTGAGGTACGAATGATATTGGTTTATGAAAGTACGTATGCATGTGTGTTGCATTGTTATAATTAAATCTAAACACTTGAATCGCGCCACACATGCACATATGTATAGGGTGTTTTTTTAAGCCCGATAGAACTTGAAATTGTAAAAAATAACACAAAAAATGAAATTGTAATCAAAATTTTTTTTTATTCGAAAGATCAATACGTGACATTAACATTTGAAAATGATTTCGGGCATATGGGCACCGCGGCTGTTCTTGACGAAGCGCATTCTGGACGTCCAATTTTGGGCCACTTTTTCGAGCACTGCTGGCCGTATGTCACGAACAACACGAACAATGCTGGCCTCCAAGGCGTCAATTGTTGCTGGTTTATCAGCATAAACCAGTGACTTCACGTAGCCCCACAGGAAATAATCGAGAGGTGTCAAATCGCACGACCTTGGAGGCCAATTGACAGGTCCATTTCTCGAAATCAACTTATCGCCAAATTTTGATTTCAGTAAGTCGATGGTTGCGTTCGCCGTATGGCACGTAGCGCCATCCTGTTGAAACCACATCTCCTCCGGATCAATGTCATCCATATTTTCAAACAAAAAATCATTGATCATGGTGCGGTAACGATCTCCATTGACCGTAACGCGAGCTCCGGCCTCATTTTTGAAGAAATAAGGTCCGATGATGCCACCAGCATGAAAACCGCACCAAACAGTGCATTTTTCTGGATGTAATGGAGTCTGTAGGGTCTCTTGTGGATTGGTCTCACTCCATATGTGGCAATTTTGCTTATTAACAAACCCGTTAAGCCAAAAATGCGCCTCATCGCTGAACACAATTTTGCGATAAAACAACGGGTCTGATTTTCAAAGTAAATTTGGATAATTTCGTAGCGTTGTTCAAGCGTGAGTCTATTCATGATGATTTGTCAGAGTATACTGAAAAAAATAAAAAAAAAATGTTTCATCAAAATTTAATTTTTTGTGTTACTTTTTACAATTTAAAGTTCTATCTAGCTTAAAAAAACACCCTATATGCACATTCCAAAGAGACAATTTATGTATGCATAGGTAAAGTCTGATCAGCTTACCTCTAAGCTGTGGGAACCAAATTGGTTTCCCAAATATTATTTATAATAATATGAGTCGTCTAGAACTTCTCATAAGTATTTAGTATATAAGTATACATAATTTTAGTTTTATGAACAATTATAAAACAACCCTTGATTCGAGCAAACTAGTGTTGCTCATCAAAACCTTTTTGTAAATAAAAAAATTTTTTAAATTAAAATAACTGTTTAATAGGTTTTTAGTAGAATAGTGAATCAGGGAAGAAAATATTGCAAGAACTAATTCCATCAATATGCGACCTTTATTGTATAATTACGTGTAGATGTCCGTTGATTATTCCATTAAATCTTTGTGACGAGATGTATTTGTGTGAAATTTGTTAAAATCATTAACAAACTCAAGTTCGGGGAAAATGTGAGTTAGGGCTTTTCTACCAAGATCAACGATATATAGATTTTAAATAATTTAATATACTATTAGGAGATCTTTATGTATAAAGTTTTTTAAGGAGGCTTGCAAATGACATCTTATAATGCATATGAAATTTCTTTCGCGGTTTAGTTAGGTAGTTATAGAAAAAAAACCACCTTTCCATCAGTCATAATACGATTATAATAGTGTTGACGTAATTTATTATTTTTAAAATATTTAACGTTGTATATAAATTAGATGAAAATGCATCGATATCCGATTTAGGCAACGATTTTTCCTCATGCTCGGAAAAATTATAAGAGTATAGTAGCAAATAATAATTTACCCATATTATAATAATCAATAATAATGTTAGCCAAAGTCGGATAAATTATAATAGTATAATAATAAATTGCTTGCTTCTAATATTTCAACTCTTTTTTATATAAATTATTATTTGTTGTTGAGCTAGTGGTCTTCTTGTTTTGGTAAAAATTATGGTTTTTATACCCTTCACAAAAATGTTAAGGGTATATATAAATTTGTGATTCCGTTTGTAATTTCTACAGTTTTTTTGCGACCCTATAAAGTATATATATTCTGATTCAGAATTAATGGAAAAGTCGATTAAGCGATGTCCGTCTGTCCGTCTGTCGGTTGTTGAAATACCGTTTCTGAGCAAACCATTAGATATAGAAACTTTTTTCTTTCACCATTTTATTACTCCATATTGCCATGTGTTTGCTATTGAAATTCAGTAATATCGGTCCACGTATAGCAGAGATATATTCAAAATTCCGAAAAAGCCATGAATTTTTGAAATTTTGTATGGAAATTTTTGACAAAAAACGTTGTTTGTTTTGCTTCAAACTTAACACACTCATTAAGCAAGGTGACTAAAAGGCAAAAAATTTTTTCTTCAGATATCGGTCCCTAGATATAGCCCAAATCGGGGTTTTCATGAAAATTTCGCGTAAGCAAACTTAAACAACTTTTTTGTGCTCAAAAGCAGTTCTGGTAATGAAATTAGGTTACATAAATATGGAAAATGAAAATTTCCGATATCGGTCCATATATACCCGAGATATAGCCTAAACCGCGGTTTTAATGAAAATGTCGCGTAAGTGAACTTAAACATCTTTTTTCTGGTAATGAAATAGGGTCATATAAATATGAAAAATGAAAATTTTCGATGTCGGTCCATATATACCCGAGATATAGTCTAGACCGGGTTTTACATAAAAAAGTCGCGTAAGCAAACTAAAACAATATTTTTGTGCTCAAAAGCAGTTCTGGTAATAAAATAAGGTTATATAAGTATGGAAAATGAAAATTTTCGATATCGGTCTATATATACCCGAGATATAGCCTAGACCTGGGTTTTCATGAACACGCGGCGTAAGCGAACTTAAACAACTTTTTTTGCTTAAAAGCAGTTCTAATAATAAAATAAGGTTATACAGGTATGGAAAATTAATATTTCCGATATCGGTCCATATATACCCGAGATATAGCCCAAATCGGGTTTTTCATGAAAATGTCGCGTAAGCGAACTTAAACAACTGTTTCTGCTTAAAAGCAGTTCTGGTAATGAAATAAGGTTATATAAATATGGAAAAAGAAAATTTCCGATATCGGTCCATATATACCCGAGATATAGCCTAAACCGCGTTTTTATACGTGACTATTGTGAAGGGTATTTTATTTAATTTATTTACCACACTGTTACTTGTTTTTTTAAATTGTGTATACCAAGACGAATTCATACCAGGGGGCTAATTCTGTCATTCGTGATCGAAATTACCATCGAGTAGAAAATAATTTCGATATCGTGTAAATGTCACTCGTTACGAAACGAATCGAGTTATCACTTCAGTGTTGCAAAATACTGACAAAAAGTGTTTTATAACACTGCCGAAAATTGTATGTATTTGCATACTCTGCATACTTGTTGTACACTAAAAACTAAATACACACACATACGTTCACAATAACAATTCATTTAAATCAGTCATGTATGCTTGTTTGGACATTAAAAAGTAAATAGAAATAACAATAAATATGTATGTAAAAACAACCATTTAACTTTTATAAGCATATGTATATATGCATTTCTAAAAAAAAACAAAAATATATTCTTGAATATAATAACATGTGACTTCAAATATATATAAGTATTTGTGTTCTTAGCAAATACTCATCTTTATACACATATACCTGGGGGCTAATTCTGTCATTCGTGATCGAAATTACTATCGAGAAGAAAATAATTTCGATATCGTGTAAATTTCTAATGATGTGATTCGTTACGTAACGAGTCAGTGTTGCAAAATACTGACAAACTGTGTTTTATAACACTGCCGAAAATTGTATGTATTTGCATACTTTGTTTACATGTTGTACATTAAAAAGTAAATAAACACACATACCTACGTTCACAATAACAATTCATTTAAATCTGTCATGTATGCGTGTTTGTACATTAAAAAGTAAGTAAATAGAAATAACAATTCAATAAATATGTACTATGTAAAAAACAACTATTTAACTATGTATAAGCGTATGTATGTATGTATATATGAATTTCTAAAAAAAAAAACAAAAATAAATTCTTGAATATAATAACATGTGACTTCAAATATAAGTTTTTGTGTTCTTAGCAATACTCATCTTTATATATGTACATATACCTGTATATATACGTCATATACATCATCATATGAATTGAAAAAATCCTTAAGAACCAAAAATTCTCAATTTAATTTAACTATTATTGCTATTCAAAACAAATTTTTAATTTACATTTCTTTTGTGTTTTTCTCTTTGGCTGGTTTTCGATAGTACTTTTGCTTACGAGTGAAAAGTCGCACGGTTGCATTCGAATGGTTACTCGCTATCGAATGGCATCATTAGAAATTTCGAAACCTTTTACTCGATATCGAATGAGATGATCCCAAAAGTTTAAAAACTCGCTCGTAAGCGAATGACAGAATTAGCCCCCAGGTATATGCAAAAGCAATTGTGGAGGATTCTGGATGATTGCAAACGTATTCTTATGTACCTGTTTTTGCTTCTTTATTAATTTATCAGCTACTTTGTCTTCATTCTTTCAAAAGATTTTCATCTCTTGATTTGTTAAAAATCTGCTTAAATTATATTTTATATATCCTAATTCATCTTGAAAAGTTCTTAAAAATATTGCTTCTGCTTGATTGTTGAACTCAGGGTTGTATTATCCAATTGTTGCGGATATTGTTATGGAGAAGCTATTGGATACATGTTTGGAAAAATTGGCTATAAAGCCAAAGATTCTCACAAAATATGTTGACGATTTATTTTGTATACTGGATGAGAAGAAGATAGATTTATTGTTATCAACATTTAATTTATTTGATCAGAATATTAAATTTACTATTGAGAGAGAATCTAACTCTTCACTTCCATATTTGGACACAAAAATTATAAAAAATAATAATAGATTATTAATACATATATTGGTACCAAAAG
This sequence comes from Thecocarcelia acutangulata, assembly GCA_914767995.1. Taxonomy (NCBI): domain Eukaryota; kingdom Metazoa; phylum Arthropoda; class Insecta; order Diptera; family Tachinidae; genus Thecocarcelia; species Thecocarcelia acutangulata. Next base: position 73,239,362 of record OU612097.1, read on the forward strand.
CCAAATTCTTCAGGTAGAATTATAAACTATTTTTCTAAGCATCCAAAAAGGGTTATTGTTAATACAGCTAAAAACTTAATAGATAGAATATTAACAATCAGTGATCATAGATTTCATACGAAAAACAAGAGCATAATTAGGAATATATTAAGTGATAATCGTTTTCCTGTGTTATGGTATTTCCTGGAGAGTCCCTTAGGATTCGCAGGAAATACTTTATTATTATTTATTGAAATAAAAAGGCGCTAAGAGTTAATTTTAATTAATATTGTTTATTGATTATTAACTATGTATTATGATATATTCTCTAGTTCACTGATCGTTAATTATTCCCTAACTTCTAGCTTATATACATTTAATATTTTATATAATTATTTTTCTGCTGCTCCTGTTCTAATTGATGCTGCCTGTTTTTGCCAGCATACCGCGTTTTCAGCAGTTATAACTTTGTTGGTTGTTGCGACATAATTGTTTCGCAACCGCTAAATAACATAAGGGGAAGATCGGATAATAATGTTTCTGATCCAATAATATATAAATCGTTAACTTATGTACCTGGAATGTCAGAAAGATTAGAGAGTTCTATTCTAATATACGATAATACGAAATATAGAACTGCACATAGAGTTCATAATACTGTAGGTAGAATTTTTAGTAAAAAAAAGATAGGTTGGAAAAGCCGGATATGTCTAGTTTAGTGTATAAAATACCATGTAGTGGTAACAACAATGAAAATTGTGACAAAGTATATATAGGGACAACAGGAAATAAACTTAAAACTAGGTTAGCGGGTCATAAATCTGACCAGAAGTATAGGAACTATAACTCTTCGCAGAACTATACCTCTATCCACTATACCTCTCTCAGCTATAACTCTATCCAGATTTTGAAGGAACATCTATTTTAAATAAAGAAAATTATTATAAACGTAGATATATGCTAGAAATGCTACAGATAACTAACGTACCTGTAGATAAGAGGATAAATTTTAAAAAAGATGTAGACGGATTAGCCCAAAATTATAGGCATTTAATACATAAAAACAAAAACGGTAGTAGAGAGGTCTTTTGCTTAAAATTGTTTTAAACCTTTTACACTTCTTTTTAAAAAGTATTATGTTATATGTTTAATGTTATAATAATGTAAAATGCGTTTCTTCATTGTAAATGTTAATGTAGTTGAATATTTTTTTTTTTTTTTTATCTGGGACCAGTACTCAGGGGATGACCCCTACATATGCAGCGCATTGTACTGGAACCGGGAAAATAGGGTATGATGAGAAGGAAAGAGGGAGTAGTGTTCGCGAAATGTTAACGATAACAACACGAAAGTCTGAAACAAACTCTATTGCAGCATTTAAAATGTTGGAATTAAATTAGTTAAAACTGATCAGTGCCCAGTGTATATACCTTCGACACTGCTCAGATTAGCAAAATTTAGTCCAACACCTTCCACACTATAAGGTAATTAAATTCATCGAAAATAATATTAATATTGAACATATAAAGAAAACACGGACAACGGTGAAAAAAGACAAAAAAAAAAAGAAGAAACATGTGCACACATACTGCTACCTATTCCGGTGCACTTTTATTTCATACGAAATTGGTAATAAAGATACATATATAGAAAATACGGACAACGGTAAAAAAGTGAAAAAAATCAAAAATAATCACGTGTACACAACTTGCCACCTATTACGGTGCAATCCGGCCTTATACGAATTTAATTAATGAACATACACATATTGGAAATACGGACAGCAGTAACAAAAGACGTGTGCACCTTATGAGAGACAAAACACTAACATTAACTTTAGAGCAATCAATATGAGTTTTCAAATTTATATTACTTCGTATATACCAAGGCGAATTTATAACAGGTGAAATTGACAGCGCAGCTGATAACTTTTTTTAATTTTAATTTTTTCAGATGTCAATGGCATAATTGAAACAAATAAAAAAAAAAAAAAAAATTAAAAAAAAATTTTTAAATTTTGTAATGCATCTTGAACACCAGGTATCATCCAGAGTCCTCCTCAATCTGGCTGGCCATTTTCACCTTTCCAAGCTCTATGATCTGAGACTTTATTTTTCACAAAATAATTAAAACTTTCAAGAAATAAGTAAAAGTTTTTTTTTTTTTCTTTTTGTAATTTTTTTTATTATATACTTTTTTAATTCCTTTTTGTGTTTATATTTTTCCTTGACATTTGATTTATTCTTTGTAGTGTTGCATTTATTGCTCTTGCATATACCTGGTATGAAGTCGCCTTGGTATACACAACTAAAAAAAAAAAAAAAAATTCCTGAAGAAGACACACCACGGAGTGCCGAAATATTGAAAATAAAAACTATAATTTTTACCAAAACAGGAAGACCACTAGCTCAACAACAAATAATAATTTATATAATAATAAATAATAACGTTAACCATTTGTGATAATTTAAAACTCCCTACAATAAACCGATTCATAAAAAATCTGTCCTTTTTTTTCTACATGTGGAAATAAACAAATAAATCTGTACAAAAAGGGAAAAATCCCTACGCTTGACAACACTGGTCGATATACCCGAGATATAGCCTACATCGCGTAAGCGACCTTAAACAACTTTTTCTGCTTAAAAGCAGTTCTGATAATAAAAGGAGGTAACTAAAATACAGAAAATGAAAATTTCCGATGTCTGTTCATATACGAGTATTCCCGAGATATAGCCTAAAACGATTTTTTTTAGTAAAATCGGTTCACATATAGCTGAGATATATCCAAAATTCTGAAGAAGGCATTTTTTTTTTTTGCAATTTTGTAAGCAATAAAAAAATTTTTTTGTTCTGCTTCAAACTTGACGCAGTTAGTTGGGCATGGCGATTAAACGGCGCAAAAAAAATTGTTTCCCGATATTGGTCCACATATTCCCGAGATATAGCCTAAACCGATTTTTCCATGAAAATGTCGCGTAAGCCAACTTTAGCATTTTTGTTTTTGCTAAAAATAAATTCTGGTGATAAAAGGAGGTTATTGAAATATAAAAAATAGGTGCAGAATGCGGTATATCTGGTTATAACAAAAGAGATGCTGCATTGGGCAAGCAAGAGTTTCCAACCGTTCAAGAGTTTCCAACCGGATGGAATCATTCCTGCAGATCTCCAGAACAATCTGGATCTGATCGCACCTTGGCTTCTCGAAATATATAGAGCTACCCTAAACTGGTCGTATATTCCAACGGAATGTACCGAAACGTCACATACTAAAGCAAAGGAGTATAGGCCAATTAGCCTGACATCTTTTCTTTTAAAAACGCTAGAGAGGATCATAGCCATACACATAATGTCCATTAATAGCAAAAACCAGTTGTCGCCATCTCAACACGTCTACACAAAGCGCAGATCAGTTGAAACGGCGCTACATAGTTTGGTCAGTCATATTGGACGGTCCAATTAATACAAAATCAATATCTTAGTGGCCTTCATGGCTATTGAAGGTGCATTCTATAATGTCAAGACACAGGCAGTCATAGATACACTTGAAGGTCTGAAGGTTGATCATGCTCATTATAAGCATACTAAAGCGCAAAATTATAACAGCAACAATGGGAAACTCCAGAACTACGAGAAAAGTATGCAAGGGTACACCCCAGTGAGGGGTACAGGGGTACTACCCCCTCCCCCCTTTGAGGAATGTTGTAGTGAATACCCTGCTTAAAGATTAGACTGAAGCCTATGCCGATGACGTAGCGATCGCAGTCTCTGGAACCCATCTAGACATCATAACAGAGCATTTGGAATACGCTCTGAAAATGGTAAATCGTACTTTTTAGTAAAAAGTATAAAATTCCACATTTCACACCGCCAAAAATGGATGGCACCACACTTATCCTATCGGCAAAATACCTAGACGTAATTCTAGACCGCAAACTATCATGGAAAGAGAACATACAGGCTAGAGTAACCAAAGTTACAATAGCCATCTATCTATGTAAAAAAGCAATAGGCTCAACATGGGGCATAACCCAAAAGGAGTTGTGTGGCTTTATGACATGGTTATAAAACCGATAATTTTCTATGGAGTATCAGCATGCTGGAAATCACTAGACTCCGCAACCAAGAGACTGCAAATTGAAAAAGAGCAAAATCTTGGTTTAATCAGACGTGCAAAAACGCAGTCAGATCCAGAGATGAAGCATTCAGTAACTGGCGTTTAAACAAATCCCCAGACACTAATTTGCTGCGCAAAAAGGCAAAATCTTCGTGTAGCAAGGTACTTAGGCGTTTCTTCACGAACAGCGTCTTCGTGCCAAGGACCTTACAGCTCCCCGGGGCAGCAAGACCTTTTGGTTTTTCGTTAAGAGAGTAAGGAACAGTGCTAGTTCATCAATCCCAACTCTCTTTTAAGAATGACCAAGCATTTCAGCCGGCGGTTGGCTGGCTGAAATTTTTGCAAGCAAAAGAATTTCTTTTCTTTTCTGGTCTAACAGAATCAGAACGCTAAAAATATTTGTTCAACGTAACATATTTGAAACCCATTTGAATTTATATAAAAAAAAGTCATACACAATAGACAATTAGATTGAAGCAAGTGTTGGGCAAAATCGTTCATTTGTGTGAATCTTTCATTCTCTTTCAGAACGATTAACCGAACTCATTCATTCTTTTCTTTCATCTTTCAGCATGCGAGACATATTTCAGAATGAAAGAAACTGTTCAATTATGCATTTCAGGTGGCAGCATAGCGAATTGTACACCAATGCAAGCAGCAAACAAGCATTATTTATTTCATTGTTCCACAGCACAAAGGAATTGGCATAAAATATAAAAACGTTAATCGAGTTTATTGTAAACAAAAAATTGATTTACTTTTTTATTTATGTGATATCAAGAGCTGTGACAAATGGAAGGATTTTAAAACGCAAATTAAGTTATTTTACTTAATGCAGCATCTGGCTTGCTTAATGGTAATATGTTAAAAATTGTAAAACATAGAGAATTCAACATTAATTTTGTAATTAGCTCTAGAAGAAAGTGCCACTTTAGTGCATTCTAAAGAAAGTGGAAACCTCGTTGCAAAGTTGAGTTATGAACAGGACAAAGAAAACATTGCAAACTGTGGTAATAACAATGAAATCTATGACTTAAGAAATTAAATGTACGTACAAGGCGAATTTATTTTACCAGGTGAAACTGGTACAATGCAAAAATAACTTGGGCATTTGTTGTTGCTTGAGCGGCTCGTGTGTCAAAAAATTTGTATAAAAAATATGTACATACTAAAGGGCTGCACAAAGTGTTCTAAAAAATACTGCTCACTATTGTGTAGTAGTTCCTAGCAAAATCCAAAACAAAATCTTACAAAAAAGCAAATAAACGATGAGTCACCGCAAGCACATTGGCATTTGAGCATACTGCGTCTTAAATATTTGTGCTTAATACAAAGCCAAAAACCATGAACAACAACAACACACACGCATGAGCATACTGTGCATACAGCACTTGTGCACTAATACAAAGACAAAAACCATGAACAACAACAATAAATTTTACAAACAAAACTGAAGTAGAACATAACTTCAATGCTTGAAGTTCTACTTCAATTTTGTTCTATTTCATTTGGTTCTAATTATGTTTGGTTCTGTTTGTTCTAAATATGTACTTATCAGACAGTATTCGTTTGTGTGTTTAGAGCATTTCGGCACTGAAGTGTTTGTTTTGAAATGTGGAAGAAGACGATGGATAGTACTTGAAAATACTACGATGTTTTGTAACACATTTTTATTGTGCTTGAGCAGCCCTCTAGTACATACATACACACAGTTATACACTTTACTTGCTGATATGTGTGTGTGTGAGCAAACCGCCCTGTCGGAAACTGAGTTAATTTTAAACTAACGTTACAGCTCGACCACACAGGCAATCTGTTGTGTCTTAATACTAGCAATAACGCTGGCAGAATTACGTCATCAAATTGCTAATGTTCAACGCTGTACTTTTTAGTTGGCGAAAGAAAGTTACCATGTTTTAACTAATTGTAATTGTTTTATTCTTTTAAAAATGAGTGCTTTAAATTCATCAATCTCAAAAATGTAAATAATTACATTTTTCTGTTGATAAAATCACTTTTTATAATCATTTGTACACTTGTTTATATATTGAAGCGTATGTTTTTTGTTTTTTTTTTTTTTGTTTTTTTTTTTTTTGTTTTTTTTTTATAGGACCAGTACTCAGGGGATGACCCCTATATATGCAGTGCATTGTACCAGAACTAGGAAAATAGGTTGTGAGGAGGGGGAAAAAGGGAGTAGTGCTTGTGCACATTTCTCTTGAACCTTCCAACGTTATAACAGACAGGAAACACGTCTGCAGGCAACTTGTTCCACAGACGAAGCGTACGGCTGAAAAACGAATTCTCTCTGTAATGCGTAATACGATTCCCCGGGCAATTAACCACAAATGGATGAGCTCTGGACGATGAACGCGTGGTACGTAAAAATGTGCGCGTTTCAGTAACGATAGAACAGAGTAACGCACCCCACACTGCGTCGATGCTCCAGTGAGTCAATAGAGTTGGATACCCTAGTATCACCGATAAGCTTCTTCGCCCTCTCCTGCACACGGTCGAGTAACCCCAAAATAGACTTTGAGGCACCGGCCCAAACATGAGAGTTGTATTCCATTTTCGGTCGGATGTAGGTGTTATAAATAGTAAGGAGGTCGGATGGAGTGAAGTACATCTTACACCGTTTCAAAAAACCAAGGCACTTGAATGCTTCTTTACAGATATGAAAAATGCGTTCAGTCCAGCTTCATTCCAAGAACATCAAGAGCATCCGAATCCTCAATATTTATACCATCCATGAGTACAGATGAAGCAGCACTGGCGGTCGTGTTTTTGTGCGTTAATAAGCAACATTGGGTCTTGCGAGCGTTAAAGGCGACCCTGTTTTTACGACCCCATTTGGAGATTAATAGAAGATCGCTATTCAGTGAATCATTCATATTTAACCTCTTGGCAGCGATCTCTGATAGGCTGGGCCTATGACCAAAAGAGTACGAGTGACAAATGCTGCTGTCATCTGCGAAAGAGTGGATAGGGTTGGAAGTTTGATAGAGAAGGTCGTTGAAGAAAATGAGAAATAGGGTAGGAGAAAGAAGGGAGCCTTGCAGTACCCCTGAATTAATCTTGAACTCGTTTGATGAGACCCCATCTATAACAACTCGTATAGTGCGGTCTCTGAGAAAGCTCGATATAAACCGAGAGCAGTCGATATAAACCAAAAGCAGTTAGTTTTGCCAGTAGTGCACCATGCCACACTCTGTCAAACGCTTTTGAAATATCCAGAGCCACCACCCTACTTTCACCAAAATGATGAAATTTGTATGTATGTTCATAAACATCAGTGATGATAAGTGAATTTTGACAGCTTCTGTTCAAAGATAATTGCTCAGCAATATCTTCTAGCAATAATTGCTGAACATGTATTTGAACGCATATTCGAGAGGTCCACACGCAAATATCTTGTGTTGGCAATCGATTTTGGCAGTTGCCATGGCAATAATTGCCAATCAGATTGCACGTGTGAACGGGTAGTTAAGTTAACTATTCCTCAACTAGTGCTAACTGACACTTGGATTACTTTTCAATGGAAGCAACTAACTATTTCAACATTGTGATGTCCTAGGAAGTAGTCAATTGTCCGACTTTACACTACTTTTCAACTAACTTACAGTTAACTTGCTAAATGTTAACTTTTTGAAGTTATCAATATTTTTAAGTCAACCATAAGTTAGTTAGTTTTAAATCAACGAAAAGTTAATTGTTGACACTATAGGTGAAAAACAACTTTTTGTAACTAGCTCACATCTAAAAATCATTCATTCATGTTTATATTACGTACTACATCAAACAAAAATATTACATTGCATGTTGCAAAAAGCTTAAAACTTTCAGAAATAATTTAAATAAATAAAATTGTATCAAATGTTTGTTTGTTTGTTGGCATATACATTACATTCTTTTTTAAAAAGGCTTCTTAAATGTCTTTTGCTAACGACTCTCATTCTTGCACTTTTAATTAAAATTAAAACAATATTAATATCTTTATTATTTGACATATGTACTTATATAAAAAATTTTTTTTTAGAAAACTTCCACAGAATTGAAAAATTTATATGTACCTAAATAAAAAGGCTTCAATATCACGCAGTAGTGTTAATAATAAAAACGGAAATCTACTTCGCCTACTAGGTGGCGACATTGAAAATGCATTTTTGCATTGTGTACATGATAGTTTAAAATTGGTTCATAAAAATTAATTAAAAGTTGGCTATTTTTGTAGTCAGCTACTGATTATCCGACAGGGCAGAAACAGCTTTTGACACTTGATGTTTTACAAATAGAAAAAAAGTAGTACATCTGTTTTTTCAGTTTCACCTGGTAAACCCCCCGGGGAACAGGTTTTGCCTTGGCGTATTCCTAACTTAGGCGCTCTGTTTTTCGGGGAAAAGAGGGGAAGGGGTCCCTCGTTTGGTGCGGCAAACAAAACTCTAGGAAGCCACATGACTTATGTTGTGTTGGCTTCCGAAACCCTTACCAAGGGTATAAATTGGCAGAACGGGGATCAGCATGGCCCCCGGGAAGTTCTGCTTGCGGTTCGACCCGGGCTGATCATGGTTGAGGTGCCTACCTTGGCTGAACCGTTCTGGCTGTGGTTGAAACCTAAAACACAGGAAGGGAGTGTTAGTATCCTTGATAATTGTTTGGTGATGGCTTTTTTCGCGGGCTAACAATCTCCCGAGGATCTGTTGCCTATACAACAGATACGTGTACTGTAAGGAACCAGTAGTGATGATTGACGGGTGAGTTGGTTTAAGGGCTGATGCTCTTAATGGGCTTCGGCCTACCAACTCATTAAGCCTTGTCCTCCATTGATTGCTGGGAAATTGCATACATGAGGGATTAGAAAGCCCGAACTCCTCAACAAGAATTTGTTCATATGACCGCAATCATATGGCAAGAATTGCTACCTGTGTGAGCCTAGCAAGCCACACGGGGGCGGTGGTGAATCGTGAAAAACTCACTTCGTGGAGTTGGTCCACCATCAGGTTAGGCCGTCAAGGCAGGTACTGATGTAAATCATTTTCACAGTTTCACCTGGTAAAATGAATTCGCCTTGTGTACGTATATGTATATGTCAGAACAAGTTAAATAAAATTATAAATTGATTATTTTTGCTTTATTTCGACCGTTTGTTTTTTAATATTATATAATTTCTTATGCTTAAGGTCTCTTAATAAATATTATTTGGCCTAAAGAAGCTATCCGAAGTTATTTGCTTCATGAGTACTACTAGTCACTCATTTCGTAGAGTAAATGGAAAGAGAGGTGGAAACATAAACAAACGGTCATAATAATACAAAAATTTTTTTGTTTGTCGTCCCTGGTCCAATATTGTCAGTATAATTTACAGATACCACTACTTTCCTGAACAAATTTGCCATCACGCCAGAATTAGGAAATAAACAAACATAAAGTTTATCTTGGAAGGTTTCGCTGGCGACACTACACTTTTACTATTCCGGAAAACTACTTACCATTGGAGGGATTTTTACACTGAAACAATTTTTCATATTATAAAAATTTCAATTTAATGACAATACAATTTAAAAATATTTTTTTTTTTAATTTTTGTTTAATCAGTTTATTTGCATAATATTTATAACTTTTTTTTTTAATTTTGTTTGGTATATTTTGCATGTAGATGTTTTATTTGTTTATAGTTTTTACATATTCATTTATTATATTTTAAAATGTAATAATGTCTCTTGTTTAAATTTAATTAATATTATTATTTTTTTTTGTTGATTTTGTTTGAATGTGTTTTTTTTCGTGTTTCCGCTATAATAATATGAAACGATTGATTCTTTTTGTTTGTCTTTGAGGGAGTTGCTTAACGGGTTAAACTTTGTTCATGCGCTATTTTGTTTTAGATAAATATATATTTTAATTATTGCATTTTATCTTCTTTTAAGATGATTTGATTAATTTGTTTTGTTTTTTTTTCGTTTAAACGTTGATAATTTTGTACATATTTAATTCTGTTTTATTTTTATTTTTGGGGAATAATTTTTATTTGATTTTCAGAAACGTTCTAATTTTTTTTTTAAATTAAAATTGCCTATTGTTCGATTCATTAGTTTTGTTGTTGGAAAATATTAAAGGAAATTATTATTTTTATAAAAAAAATGATTGTTTATGCTTTTAGTTATTTAAATGTGTAATTAATTTCTTATGAATGCATTCTTTTAAGGTTTTTTATATTTAAATATAAAATTTGTACTGAAAACCTTCACGGCCCTATTCGTAAGAAATGTTTTATGCTTATTAAGTCTCTATTTGACAAAATTTTGTATAGAAATTTGTCAAATAAGCCTTTAATAAACCCTACAAGAAATAAATGACCGAAACTAACATACTCAACAGTTATTTTCTAACACGTACAATATTATGTATTTGATAATATGTTAGAAGAATTTGTTCATATTTTCTTTAAGAAATTGATAGAAACTACTGCCCGATGTTACGGCCAATGATAAGCGGTCGGCCAATTGACCGTCACGGTTCTTATAGGGAACATAAAATATTTTTTTTTTAATAAGGCAGTTAATATTTATGTTTTTTGTTTTTAAGGTTTAAATTAGAGCATAGAAATAAAAATGTTTTATACATATTTTTTGTTTTTAAATTCTTTGTTCCTTTAAATATTTAAAAGAGATTTTTAAGTAGACGTCTTTACTTTTTTTTGGCCATATAATTAATGCTAATTTGAATACCATTTGTTTTGTTGTTGTTATTAATTTTTGTTTTAATAATGGTAAAAAAAAAAAAGTTTTCCTTTTGCTTCAAGTTTTGTTGGTAAACTTTTTTAAATTTTCATTAAAACAACGTTTTTTGAGGTAAAAAAAAAAAATAATATATGAAAAATAAAAAATCAAGGTTTTATTTAAAGATTTGAATATGTAATTTTATTAAATTTTTTCATTTTTAATTTAAATTTATTTATTTTAACAATATTTGTTTTTTGTAGTTGGCGTTTATAATTAAGAGCAGCAAACTGCACGACATTGTGATAGGGTTAATCATGTGCAAAATTTTTAAAAACAAAAATTTTCTAAAACTGAATTTTTTCAATATTCTAAATGATAACATCAATATTATTTCATTATTTTAAATATGTGTTCTAACAATAATTTAAACATTTTATGCTTTAAATCTTCAAGCACAAACAAACTTATCACATTGGCGTGCAATTAAAAAAAAAAAAAAAGAAAAAAAATAATTCAGTATTTTAATATTAAAAATTTTCTTTAACAACTAAATTAAACTAAAGTCTTAATCAGGATTATTTTGGGAGGTGTATAAGAAGATTAATTATTTTTATTAATTAAAAAATGCTTAAACAATATATTTGTTGATTTCTAAATCTCTAGACCCAATCTAATTAGTGAATTGAATTTAACAATAACATCATTTTTGTTTAAAGATTTTTCTAAAATCTTGCTAAGTTTTTATGTTAGAATTAATATTTACACGCAGAAAAAGCATTTCTCTCCAAAAATTTGAGCTTAAATCAAATATTTATTTAAATAGAATTAGAAAAAATGATAATATAAAAATGTAATATATTAAAAGCGAAATTAATTATGGTATTTTATAAAAAATAAGAAAAATAAATAACATTATGGTGATGTTTTGTGTTTTGTGTTTTTTGCTTTTTATTTTATTTTGCTGTAAATATTTTAATAATTGAATAATACTTTAAAATTTGTTTAAACTCAATTAAAAAATTATTAAATATTTTTTTACTTTTGCTTTACATTAAATTTTAATTTAATAAATAACTGGTGGGTTTGATAATTTGTGTTTTTGTTGTTTTGTTAAATATAAAAATAACATATTTGCATTATTTTAATTAAAACTTACGTTAAAATGTCTTATGGGGAAAAGTTAACTCAATAAATATGATATAATTTATAAAAAAATAAAAATCTAAAACTAAGCCTGACTTAACACAAATCCTAAAGAAATAAAAGTGTTTTTAAATTAATTAAAGTTTATTAAAAGTAAAATTATTTGATTAAATTTCAACAAATTTCATTTCTTGTTTTATTTATTTCATAATTAAGTTTAAAGCTTTGGTTTCAAGTGATAACAAATCGCGTCACTTCTAAATTTAAGAAGTGCTTCTTTTTAAATATTTTTAGTTTAAAAAAAAAAAATTTTTTTTTGCTTTTTTTTTTTGTTTTGTATAATTAAAGACAAATGTTAAAAGAAATTTAAACGTCAATTGGCACACATTTTGTTTAACAAAAGAAAAAATAAAAAATGGGGTAATTTTAATAAATAAATCTTTTCTTTTTTTTCTCTTCTCTTAAAGCTGAAATTAATTCATGAAGAAGGAATTCATATTTTTGGGATTTGGTAGTTTCAAGGCTTCTTAGTAGTTTTGGAAAAGCCGACGCAAAGAAAATGAAAATGTACTGCCTGCCCATTGCACGACAGCAACACTTACAGCCAGTTTACCAATTTCGAAAGAAAATGAATGCAAAAGAAATCTAGTCACTCACATTCGAATCAATTTGGGTTTATCTATCTCACTAGTATTCGTTCGCATATGCTTGTATATTTCGATTGAGTTCTGACACATCGTTCGCATAATAAAAAGTTAGACGAACCCAAGCATGCTGTCGAGATTGGTAAACTGGCTATTAATGTTTTTCATAATTTTCAACTTCGAACAACTAATTCTCGGATTATCTTTAAATTTCCTTTTTTACCAATTTATGTATTTAATAAACGAGTTTATGTTAGTTACTTTATTTATTACACTGGTTTACAGCCCAAAAATACAAAGAACGCCACATGCCTAGATAAGTTAATTTGGATCTCCTGAACACGAAAAATGATGGCGGGCTATTGTTCGTTCCTCATTCGCTCAGATCCATCTGAAAAAAACGCAAACGTTCAAATCGCTCGTCGTTTTAATGAAAATTTTTTCCATTTACACCGAATATAGTGTGTGAGCAATAAACATGAAAATATTGTCGTTCCACAAAAAAACTTTATTTTTAATTTTTTTTTCTTGGACCAGTGATCAGGGGATGACCCTTACATATGCAGTGCATTGCACCGGAACCAGAAATATAGGTTGTGAGGAGGGGAAAAGAGGAAGTAGTGTTTGTGAACATTTGGCTTGAACTTTCCAACGTCATAACAGATAGGAAATACGTCTGCAGGCAACTTATTCCACAGAAGAAGCGTACGGCTGAACAACGAATTCTCTCTGTAATGCGTAGTATGTTCCCCGGGCAATCGACCACAAATGGATGAGCTCTGGACGATGAACGCGTGCCACGCAAAAATGTGCGAGTTTCGGGACGAGCAAAATCCATTGTAGTAACGATAGAACAGAGTAACGCATCCCACACTGCGTCGATGCTCCAGTGAGTCAATAGAGTTGGATACCCTACTGTCACCGATAAGCTTGTTCGCCCACTCCTGCACACGGTCGAGTAACCCCAAAATAGTTATTGCGGCATCGGCCCAAACAGTCGGATGTAGGTGCTATAAATAGTAAGGAGGTCGGATGGAGTGAAGTACATCTTACACCGTTTTGAAAAACCCGAGGCATTTGAATGTTTCTTTAGAAACATGAAAAATGTGTTCAGTCCAGCGAACGTCACACTGTATCTTCATTCCGAGAGCATCAGGAGTATCCGATTCCTCAATATTTATACCATCCATGAGTACAGATGGAGCAGCACTTGCGGTCGTTTGTTTGTGTGTTAATAAACAACATTGGGTCTTACGAGCGTTGAAATTACGCTTAAAATGTTGGCAATTAAATAAACTGTTTGGTAAAAGATTAAAACATTCCAGATCTTTACTACAACGTAGAAAACAAAAAAAAAAAAACGGAATAAAAATGAAATACTTTGAAACAAACGTAAAAAATAGCCAAACTCTGAGGTGCCATAACTCAGCCATTTCTTGTCGAAAAGACATTCGCATTATATCGGCGGAAAAGGTATTCAATAACCTTTCCAACGATGTGCAACTTATCTCGATCGGAGTTTTTCTGGGGCTCCACAAGGGTTTGAGTGGGACCATACACTGAAAAACACAAAAGTACCGTTATTTAAAAAACGGGTTTTCGTGTTCAGGAGGTCCCAATTAACTTATCTAGGCATGTGGTGTTCTTGGTATTTTTCCAAATTTAAAATTTGTAAAGCAGTGTTAGCTACGAATACTTATTTGATTTGTGTTACCTACCTGCCTCTCCTTTGAAATGCCGACAGCATTTCAGAGGAGTAGACTTGGAGACCTTTTAAAGGTCGACATATACGAGTAGACAGCTAGGAGACACAAAGAATAACCTGTGCATATTTTCTGCTGGGTACAATTAAATTAACTTTGCATAAAAGGAGACAAACACTTTCTTTAATTTACCGACAACAATTAAAAAAGACATGATTTAGAAGTCGTCGCAAAAATATAACATGATTTTGGTAGCAGCTTTAAAAAAGTATTAGAAAAATCAAAATCACTTTAAATCACTATACGAGTATAAAAATCAGCGTTTAGAAATTTTCCACATAATGTCTTTATGAAAAGGGAAGCAGGAGCATTAAATTGTGCTCTTCACCCGACTCGAAGTGTATATATATAGATTTTTTTTTTTTAATAAAATTTTATATTAAAGCAAATTTTTGGCCTTAATGCACTCTAAGAAAAGAACTTTAGACATCCTAAATTAAAAACGCTTTATAACATTTGCAAGCTATTCTTTGAAGCTTAAAAATTTTTCATAGTTTTGTTTTATACCAAAAGTCACGTTCAAATCACCCTGTTAATTAAAACGACGTCAGTTTTTATCACTGTTCCGAACAAAACAGGCGTTCTACATTTTTTCGATTTGTAAAACAAGAAATGTTAAAAGTTCCCCTTTGGCCGTTTCATGCACGCGCCGTCGTATTTACTCGACGACACTATGACGACATCCCAGGCTAATTACTGACGACTTTTTCGAACAAAGGACATTTTATTCATGCAAGACAATAATAGTAACAGCGTCATCCATATGGTCGTCGACGACATTGTCATTGAAATTGATGCGCAATCTAATGACAGTATTATGTACTGAATATTATGTACTCTCATCATTGCTATGAACAGCTGTATTGCTTTTATTTTATTTTGTAATTTATTTGATATGGACGATGAAAACTAAATTATTTTCTTTGACACACAATAATATAAAAATGAAAAACAGAACACTCTTTCTTCACATACACTTTTGTTTTTTTGTTTAAGTCAAAAACACATGATACGGCTTTAAGTGTTACTACACTTACATTTACATTACATTACGCTAAATGGGCCTTACGTCCTTAACATTTGCAGTTTACACCTGACTGTCATAGATGCCCAGATAAATCTGGTTTAAAATCGTCAAATTCGGCGAAAAAAGTCTTCAAAATTGTCAACATAATTATCGCAAATCGTCAGCTAGTAAAATTAATTATTTTTGAATAAAATATGTGTATATTTCAATGGAGTAAAATGTAGCAGAACAAGTCATGGTTGCCTTCAGTAAAAAACTGCAGCATATAAAGATATAACAACAAACACATATTCGTACAAAGATGATTTGAATTTCATAAGTATACATTCATTAATTTTTGTGATATAGATTTGATAAAGTAAGATTTAGATCATTTAATAAAAGGGACTATTATTATACTTATACGCGTCTATAATTTGGGTATATGTATATACATAAGTCAAAACAACCACAGTTTCAAAGTTTTAAGTAGTCTTTAGTATATAAAATTTCTGCTGAAAATGGTATCTTCAACTAATTTCTCACTTTGGTTTAGCTAAGATTCGTGCACCTGGATGCAAACTTTCACATTTGCTGACGATATACCACGCTGATTTAATTCGCATTAAATTTCTCTTCTTTCGAATTCGACGATGATATAAGAAAACTCTTTCATTATATCAGACAAAATACACCTTCTGCTTTTATAACATTGTATAGATTTATAAAAGTTAAAGTTTTGAATTTATCTTCAAATTTAACTCTCCTTTTACATAAAAATTTCTACAATTTGCAGCTTATAACATTTCAGTATTGTACAGATATATTTTACTCCCATTTTTTCCATACCGTTAATACTAGTTACATTCATTTGCTACATAAATTAACTTTAAAGAAAAAAGAAAATAAGTATATAGTTGTAAAAACAAAATTACTGGAAAGTAAAAATGTAATCTACAAAAATCGTGAGAAATAGACCTTAAATTGTCAAAGTGCTATTTTTAGCACCCCAAATCGTCAAATATGGCAACCATGCTAACAGTAACAGTATTTTGTTTTTCCTGTTAGTGCTCTCATGTCAGTAGTGCAATTCACTAACTTTTAACGATTTTAAAAGAGCATAACTTAACGCGAGCTATTGTGGTTTGCACTAACCTTATGTGATTCACTAACTTATTCTTAACACCTCTGTAGTGCAATTCACTAACCAGTTTTAACGCTAATAAAATTCGTTTAGAGAAATTAACACTAGCGTTGGTGTTTTCGCGACTCTATAACAGTTTTTAACACTATTTGTCTTCGTTTTAAATCAGCTGCTTTTATAGCCTGACTGATTAGCGTTAACTAAACACCAATTATTTTTGTGGTGTTTATCTTAACAACAATGTTGTTAAAATTTCTACTAGAATAACTTCACTGTATTTGGGATACGACTTGTCGGAAGACTCCAACAGTCGGTCGACGTTTTCTCTGTGAAAACTTATCTTATTTATCAAAAAATATTTTAAATAATAAACATATAAATAGTTTTACTTACCCTAAACATGGAATTATTTGCAAATTTGTTTGTTTTTTTCCTGTTCCTCTTTGTGGTTTTCTTTATTTTTAACAAAGCTGCCACATTATTTCAATTTTTTTTAACATACAACCAGAGGTGTTACGAATAAGTTAGTGAATCACATAAGCGTTAGTGCAAACCACAATAGCTCGCGTTAAGTTATGCTCTTGTAAAATCGTTAAAAGTTAGTGAATTGCACTACTGGTTGTATATTAAAAAAATTTGAAATAATGTGGCAGCTTTGTTAAAAATAAAGAAAATCACAAAGAGGAACAGAAAAAAACAAACAAATTTGCAAATAATTTAATGTTTAGGGAAAGTAAAACTAGTTATATGTTTATTATTTAAATAAATTTTTGATAAATAAGATAAGTTCTTCTCACGGAGAACACGCCGACCGACTGTTGGAGTCTTCCGACAAGTCATGTGCCACATACTGTGAAGTTATTCTAGTAGAATTTTAACGACATTGTTGTTAAGATAAGCACCACAAAAATTATTGGTGTTTAGTTAACGCTAATCAGTCAGGCTATAAAAACAGCTGATTTAAAACGAAGACAAATAGTGTTAAAATCTGTTATAAAATCGCGAAAACACCAACGCTAGTGTTAATTTCTCTAAGCGAATTTTATTAGTGTTAAAACAAGTTAGTGAATTGCACTACAGGTGTGGACAGCACTCTACGGATTTAGCATTAGCGCTAATTATTCCGCTTTCCGCTCGTGTTTATATTTGGTTGTATTATCCCAAAGTCTAATATTCCAAATTGCTTAATAAAGTAGATAACACACGATATGTTTTTAACATTGTACATGCCTACATGTCGTCTGTTACCTCAAAAATATTGCATCTGTAAAAAACATGAGCAAAGTCGTCTGACAAAATTTCAAATAGAGCTTGTTCTATTTTGTTATGTTTAAACATCTGACATTAGAACTCTATGCCTTGCAATTCAGCGGCCGTTTTTGGGCGGTATAAGTAGTCTGCTTGAGGAAATTTTAGTGCAATAATATTTTAATATGTTTTAAATAATTATTTTTTATAAAAAGCATAAAATATTTTATTTTTTATAAAAAGCATAGACAATGTCAGACGTAAATGTACATGTACGTTTGTGAGCAAATTTTAAAAACCGTCTGTAAATATGAAAAGTTTTGACAGCCATGCAAAAATACATGAGGAATTACATTTAAAAAAACCGACGTAAAAACATATCGTCTGTGGGTGCCTTAAATAGACTGATGAAAATTCAAAAATTTCAAAACGGGTATTTACAAACTGGATCAACTTTGTTCGCTACAGCATAAAAGATTTAAAACTAGAAACAGCTCAAAAATTTGTTATAAAACTTTTAATTAAATCTGTACCAAAAAATTCGGAAACATAAAGCTTTTTCTAAAAGGTAACTTGCTAAGTTTTTTTTTTTTTTTGCTATTTTGGAAGCTTAGTCAAAGTACTCTGGTCAATCTAAAAATAATTTACTACAACTTAATATTAATTTAAAAGAGTTTAAAACTCTTTAATCAGAATGCAAAGCTTTAAGCTTTTGCTGCAATTAAAACTTAACTTCTTTCATTCCATGAAAAGCTTAAAACTATGTAATTTTTAGTATTTAAAAATAATAATAATAATGTATTCCTAACGCAAATTATAAGCGCAATTAAAGCTCAGAAGAAATTTGTATTTATATTAATATGTAATTGAAACAAATACGAGTAGATATAGTATTTTAAATTTCGAGTGCACTAAGAAAATTTGCATACATTTTTTAAATCCCCTTTTAAAACGAAAGGGATATTTTACAAAAGGAAATAAACAAATTTTAATTTCCATCACAAAAAATAAAAATAAATTAATAAAAAATATAAAAAGTAGAAAAGACAAACTACTTTAGCGTTTAACTTTTCACAACGTTTTGTAAATGTTTTGTTTGTTTTATATTCTATTAAAAAAATTGATTTTTTAAGTGTATTTACGTGTTTGGTTTAAGATTTTTCCTTTTAATTTATATACCAAATATTTATAAGAGAGACAGAGAGATAGAGAGAGAGAGCGAGAGAGAGAGACGATAAATTGTTTACGAAATATAGTTAAGAATATGTCTAAAACTTTACAATTTGTTTTTGTTTTTAATTTATTTATTTATTTTTTTTTTTATATATCTAATATTAATCAATTTTAATCAAAATCGTTTTCATATAAGAATTTTGTTTCATGTTAAAGCTTTTAAGCTTTTTTTTTAATATTTTTAAGTCAGTTAAATGAAGTTTATAGAAGGAAGGGAGAAAGGAATTGGTAGGATTGATGATAAAGTTTTTAAAACTCAAATAAATTATTTGTTTTCCTTTTTTGAATCTCACAGATGACTAATTACCTGTTACAATTAAATTTTGTGTTGTATGTATGTGTGTATGTATGTGTGTATGCTAAAAAGTGTTGTTTTGTAAATAAAATTAATTTTTTTAATGGTTTGTACTTAAAAGCTAAAAAAAAACTAAAGACATGGTTCGATTATGGAAGTCAATCTGATTTTAGTTTAATGGCACAGCAAGCAAATGTACGAGGTCGGATTGCTATTGAAGCTACCTAAGTAGAAAAAAACATTTTTTTTCTTCAAAAAACAATTAATTCTCAACATAGTTTTCTTTTAGCTCAATATACTTAGTAAGACGATATTCCAACTTTTACTTATGCCATCTGAATTATA
This sequence comes from Thecocarcelia acutangulata, assembly GCA_914767995.1. NCBI lineage: Eukaryota > Metazoa > Arthropoda > Insecta > Diptera > Tachinidae > Thecocarcelia > Thecocarcelia acutangulata. Next base: position 73,259,001 of record OU612097.1, read on the forward strand.
CGATTTTGGGAACCCGTCAAATACGCGTTAGTTTCAGTAATTACTTTGAAATGAGATTTTTTTCCTGTGAGACATTTTTTCAAGTTTGGTAACGGGCAAAAGTCACTAGGAGCTAAATCTCGAGGATCAACCAAGTCGAAGTGTATGTCACGTAATTTAGGCATCGTATCTAATGCTATGTGAGCCGGTGCGTTGTCTTGAAGAAATAACACTTTTTTCTTCTTTAAATGTGGTCGTTTTTCTTCAATCAATTGATCCAATAATGCACAATAATACTTTCCTGTGATTGTGGATCTTTTTTGAGTTTCGACTGATTTTTGGGTTCCGGTGTGTAGTGGTGGATCTACGATTCATCGACGCCAAAAATCAACATGATTATGTTTTATCATGTCCAAACACCGCTGTGAAGTGGTCTGTCGAACTCTTTTTTGTTCGACACTGGGCAAACGCGGCATCCATCTTGCCGATAGCTTTTTCATATGCATATATGTTTATGGAAAATGTTGAACACACGTTCATATGATACGTTTACACTTTCAACAATCTCACGTAACTTGATTCGGCGTACATTCATAACGATATCGGGGATATTATTGATCTCTTCTTCAGTAACCACCTCTTTTGGCCTTCCTGTTGATGGTATAGTCGAAGTACTTTTTCGGCTCCGTTTAAATTCAGCAATTCAATATTTCGTCTTTTTCCCTTTCAAATAATATCGTTTAATCACTGTACGAAAGTCATATTTTTCCATTTTTCAAAAAACACAAAAGTTCCTTACTTCCAACGACTACAACAAATAAACTAATCGATGAATTTGGCAGAAAAGCTGACGTTTGACAGATCGCAATTAAAAAAAAAATGTGTTTGTACTGCCATCTAACGGTAGGTAGCTTCAAAATCAATCCGCCCTTGTATACGGTGCCAGGAAGTTAGTAAAGCAATAGCTACCGTTATCTTCGGTATTAATTATTTTGCTGTCTATATTATAATTCGACTCGGCTGCATTATCGTTTTCAGTAACTGGCAATGCAACTTCAGTTCATTGGCCATCCATCGAATCGAGCCAATAACGAAAAATCCGCTGAGTGTAGTAAGGTTTTAAAGCACTGAATGCCTAGAAATAAGTTTTATGTTGTAAAATATTTCAATGCAATTAATGAAAAACAAAAAGCAAAAATACAATACATAAAAATTTAATAAAAAAAAAAAATTATAAAATAACTTTCGACTGGTGTGTATGCAGAAAAAATACAAACTGTTTTTTTTTACAAAAGTTCGACACGCAATCGTAATTTTCGCAAACCGCAAAAGATTATTTTAAAAATCAAATCCCCGGGCTACTTTGCCAGGCAGTGGTATCTCTTTATATTTTTCTACCAGGAAACTTTAATAATTTTGATTACAAGTTACGTAATTCTGAGAAAACACAGATTTTATTGCTTTTGCAAGAGCTCAGATTTTGTTTTCAATTACTTTCTACCTAAAAAAACTGTGATGTTTTTGGTGTAGTATGTCTTGTAGTACAACCGCTACCTGGTAAAGCTGCTTTGCCAAAGCCAAAGTGGACATGCAGAGACAGTGTAAAGGCCCATTTAGCCGACCGTAGAAATTGTAACTGTAATGTAAATGTAACGTAAATGTACTAGCACTTATAGAACACGTAAAACCGTATCATGTGTTTTTGATAAACAAAAAAAAAAAAAACACTAGTGCCTGTGAAGAAAAAATGTTCACTTATTAATGATTTACAGAAAAAGTGTTCTGCTTTTCATTTTTATATTATTGTATGTTAAAGAAAATAATTAATTTTTCATCACCTATATCTTTATATCAAATAATTTGCAAAAATAAAATAAAAGCAATACAGCTGTTCATAGCAGTGATGAGAGAGAGCTCATAGTATTCAGTACATATACAAAAGGTACGAAAATTGTTTAAATGGTACCTAAAATTTCTAATATTTCTTTTTCTGTTTATTGTCGACATTTCATATGAGCTACAGCTGGAAAATATAAAAAACAAGCTTTTTATAATTTTTGTATTAGTACCAATGTTGGAAGCTACTATAGCGAATAAATCTCAAATGTTTAAATTTTTGTTCTCTGCTCTTTGGTACTTCTAAAAAACAAATTTAACTGCTTATAATATATAATAATGTTAATATATAACAGGAGCGTAGTACATTTGGCTGGGCCGAATCTAAAATACCCTTCGCGATAATCACTAAATATGCTTGGATATATATGGACCGACATCGGGCAAAAAATATGTTTGCCTTGTAATCACCATTCCAAAAAGGAAATCTTTCATTGAAATTATCATGCAAAAATTGATTTAGGCTATATCTCAGTTAAATGTGAACCGATAACGGAATTTTCTCTTTTCTGTATTTTACGAGTAATTAATTACCTCGTTTTATAATCAGAGCTGATTTCAAGCAAAATACATTTTTCACTAAAACATCGGTTTAGACTATATCTCGGGTATATATGCACCGATATCGGAAATGTTCATTTTCTCTATTTGGTAACCTCCTTATATTATCAGAAGTTCTTTTGAGCAAAAACAAACATTTATAGAAAAATCGGTTTAAGCTATATCTTTTTCGGAATTTCGAACATATCTCAGCTATATGTGAACCGATATTGCTGAATTTCAATAGCAATCCCATGACTCGATGGGGTAATAGAATGGTGAAAGAAAAACGTTTCAAGTCTAATGGTTTTCTCAGAAACGGTATTTCAACGACCGACGGATGGACAGACGGACATCGCTTAATCGACTTTTCTATTAATTCTGATTCTTGAGAATATATATACTTTATACGGCCGCAAATAAAAATTGCAGAAATTATAAACGGAATCACAAACATTTTTGTGAAGGGTATAACAGTACTAAAATTCTAGTTATATATAATTATTAGCTTTTTATACTTAAAAAGTATTAAAACTTTTTTATTATTACATTTTCATTTCATCACAGACCAAAATTTATACTGTATTGCTTTCTTACATTTATATCAGCATAACTATATACATATTATAAACCAATTCTTAAAATTCATTTTATAGTTGGAAGATTGTGTTTGAGAAATAAATGTTGAGGTTACAAATAATGTGAAAGATGCAAAAATTGTGCGCAGTGCATAAATTATGCTACCAATGTATTGCGTATTTTACAGAAAATTCCAAAATTTTTTAAAATATATTATGTGTGTATACAAATTTAACTACTTAAACAGTTCAATTATCAAATAAACAAAAAGTACTAAATCAGGGTTTTTGTGCCGTCCTGCCATTCACAATAATATATACCATCACTGACTACATTTGTCACGTAAACACGTAATGAAATTCTATTTTCTACAGGTTCAGACGTTACGGTTACATTTCATTACAGTCAGATAAGCATTTTCATTGTTTCTCGTATAACAAAATCGATCAGCTGTTCCGACTACATTTACATTTCTACATTTACGGTCGGCTAAATGGACCTTAACACTGCCCATAGCGTTTGTGACAATTCTTTTAAACGGACTACTTACTGTAGGCTGCTGCTTGAAAACGTGGAAAACTGAAAGCTCAACGCATTCTAAACGTTTGAAGTTTTGTATGTATTCAACTCTTTTTTTTTTTTTTAATATCAAGTTAGACGCCATGTCATGGTTTTAATGCTAACTGCTAGCTCAATATCTACGAGATTTTAGATAATGCAAAATTATTCCGTTCAACTGATTCATATTACCCAGCAGCGAACACTGCCTACCACATTACTTCTCTTCGATGATGTTTGCAACACTTTGTAATCAAAGAATGATAACTTACAAAGTGAATGAAAGTAGTAAGTAGTTGTAAATCAAACGTTCGGCGTCTTTGTCAGACTACGATGCAAAAATTTTAATTAACAAAATTAGGTAAAAGTGCTAGAAAACAATTTAAAAAAGGTAAAAGAAAGATAAAACATTTAGTGAAAAAATAAAAGAATGCAGTAGACAAAAAACAGAACTACTGATAGCTTACAATGTATGTTAGGAAGTGATGAGCTTTTGTTGGATGAACACAACACTAGGTCGCTTACTTTGTGTGCAGGTGGTAGGCGTTCACTCTACAAATGCGGCAATGTGTATGAAGATGTATACTACGTTGGTATATGAGATGGTGTGCATTACTGACTTACAAGTGTGCATCGGATCATCGCTTCTGTAAGCGAAACTTTGGCCGCTGGGTAGTTTTTAAACTTCTTGTTAAAATGTTTAAAAATCGTATATGTATACGATGTATAGCTTTTTTGATTGGCAAACACCTACAAGGGAGTGAAAAGAAAATAATTTTTTGCTGTTTTATGCTAACAGTACTTAAAAACTGAGAGTGAGTGAACAACTGTTGGAGAAGTAACATTGCAAACAATACAAAAGTTTTGAAAATATGAGTGGAGAGCGAAAGTGGATCAACTGAAGCGTTTTTCTTGCTTGAAACCGACTTGTTCTCCAAAGAAATTTTGTTCCTATTTAACTCAACATTTGCCCAAAACTTTTCGTTAGCAAAAGTTTTTGAGAGAAATCGAACCGGTTTTTGGTAATCTAGGCACTTACAACTTTTTAAGTTGTAATTTTACAGCAGTTTCGTTTAGTTTTTTTTTATAGTTAGTGATCGTTTACTTTAGCTTTGAAATAAGGCTTTGAAATGGCCGGGTTTAAAAAAAAAAGGTTAATTATAGATATTCCTGTTTGATAATTATTAAAAATCTAAATGGTTTTTAATAATATGGGTACATTTATATGTTTTAATTTATAGTTTTTCTGCTGTTTCGTTTAAATGATTTTTTTAATGATAATTGTTTACTTTAGCTTTGGAGTAAGGCTTAAAAAGGGCCGGGTATTGAAAAATTCTTTATTATAGATATTCCTGCTTGATAGTTATATCATTATTCGTTGTTGGAGTTAATTTTTTGCTGGCCTTTGTAGCCAACACAACCGTGGTAGTGTTAGGAGGCGTTGCTGTCGTTTGGTTAATGGAAGTATTTGTAATGTTTAGTGTACTGTTGGCAGATATCGCTGAAGCAGTAATTTTATCTACTTTGAAATGCCGCGTTTTGTTGTGATGTGCATGATTTGGCGTTTGGTGCTGTTTATCAACTTCGTCTTCGAGGTTGTGATTATCTGTATGGCCATGTGATTGACTATCATCATTATCGTCACTATGTTGCGCGTTTCTTTGATCATTATCAACATCGTCGTCATCATCATCGTCGTCTTCAGCATCATTGGTTTCAGAGTTCATTTTCGCTAAAGCTTTAGAAGCTGACATTTGAGCTTTCTTCATGGAGCTTTCATCACTACTATTGCTGCTGTCGAATAATTGACCGGCAGTAGCAGCAGAATCTGGTGATAAGGGCGTGGTGGCAGTGGGCAGTACAGACAAGGTATTTGTATGAGGTGCCTCTACACGATGTTGATCTTCGTCATCGTCTTCTTCCATTTTCTCTGCGGCATTGTCATCTAGACACTCCTCGTTCGAACACTCTTGTTCCCGTTCTTCATCTTCTTGCTCAGACTCTTCACTAGGTTGACTATTATTACCCGGCTGCTGTATATTGTGCAGCAATTCTTTTTGAATTGTCATTTCTAGTTTTTGATGATCGTCTTGCTTACCATCGTGTTGAGATCGTTTTTGATTATGACTACTAATCACTCGTCCTATGCCTGTTTGCTCATCACACTGCTCGTCTTCATTTTCTTGCTCGGAATCCGTTAGCTGATCATTATCAGCCTTATCTGCTTGCTCACTGACCTGATCAGGCTGTGTACTTTCTACATTTTGTTGAGAGCTTTCATTTGGGGATCTCCGTGCTAACGTAGTGGAACTTGATTCATTATCTTCCTCCTCGTTGTTATCCTCTTCCGTTGACTCACTTAGCTCTCTTTTGATTTGACTTAAATTGTATTGCATTCTCTCTTCACATTGCATTTGAGATCGTTCGTCATTTTCTCTTAATTCTTTGTCATATGATTCTCTCTTATATATTTCGGGCTCTCTGCGCTGAGATTTTTTCAGAGGCACTCTTAAAATTAATTGATCGTCACATTCTTTTCTTAATGCTTTCGTTATTAAACCGTTGCCAAGGCAACCGCTGCCATTTAAAGCCGCCGGTGTCGAACTAATTTGTAAGCCTTCCAGCTGACGTTGACAATGTTGTAACTCCGCTTGCAATTTGGCAATTTGTTCGTTCCGCACCGCAATCAGCTCTTTCAGTTGTTGATTTTGCAAGCGAAAATGCTGATTTTCATTCAAAATTCTTTGCAACATATTGAGCAACCGTTCTCTGTCTTTGGGTCGTGAGTCACGTAATGTTTCGATGGCCAACTCCCAGGGTGTCAGAGTATTGCTGCTATCGGCCTCGCCATCATTGACACTTTCATCGTCTGTATCTGTGGACAATTCAAATTCACTGTTCATAGTGGCAGTTGAGCGACCGTTCTGCAAATGAAGTTGACTCATGAAAGCCTGGGGAGTACGCAAATGAGGTTTGTCATAAGAAGCTGCTGTGTTGTCTGTTGCTGCATTTGCCGTTGCTGTTGTTGTTGTTGCTGCTGTATTTGAGGCTGCTGTGAAATTTGTGGTTAAATTAAGGCCTGTTGGCGTATTTGCATTAGAAGACTGTGATGGTGAATGTTGTTGTTGCTGCTGTTGATGGTGATTAAGATTTGCCGCCAGAAGTTGTGGTGTATGATTGCGTTGTTGTTGTGGCGTCAATTGCTGTTGATAATATCTCTGATGTTTATAATAATCGTATTGTTGCTGATGATTTTGAGCTGCCGCCGCTGTCTGCTGACTTTCGAAGCTAGCCTGCGGATGTTGTTTTAGTTGGGTATGTTGCTGAATGTGGTGATGATGCTGGGGTTGTTGCTGTTGCGGATTACGAAGTTGATTAAGTGGAGCATGCTTATTGGAAGCTGATGATGGAGGATAAGGTGGCGGAGTGGGTGTTCGCATTATATTATTTTGATTGAGTAAATTTTTACTAATACGTATGCGGCCAGTCAGATCATTATGCTGCTGACCATTGCTGCTATTGTTGTTGCTGCTGGCACCATAAGTTGCAGAATTTTGCAACAATTTGTTGTGATGATTAACAGTGGCAATTATTGTTTGTGCATGTTGTTGTTGGTGTTGAGTTTGGGGCAAAGGTGATGTTGATGAAGTAATTTCATTAGAACCACTAAATTCCTCTGGACTTCGAGAACTATTACATCTGGTGTTGTTGCACTGAGCATGTGAGGGCGAAGGAGATTGTCTTAAATATGAATGAGAATCATTAACGGTACTATGGTGACTGGATATTCGTTGTAGGTGTCCAGCGGTTGCAGGCGGTGGGTGATGCAGATGATGTAATTGTTGTTGTAATTTTTGGGCAGGTATTAATTGTTGTGGTGGTGTATTGGAGGATGTTAAATTTGTGGATGAAGTTGAAGAGGCAGAAGACGATGACGAGGCAGCAGATGAATTGGAATTTTGCAGGGATAGACGTCGTGTCTGCAGTTCCATATGATTGAGGTGTGTGGGGGGTAAGGGTTTTTGTCGACTTAAAGTCAGGGGAGATACTAAAGGCGTTTCTCCTTCAATAAGGGGACCACTGCAGCTGCGACGATCCTCATCACTGTGGTTGCTTAAGGGCGGGGGTGTTGGAGTCATTTCGCAGGGGGTAGATGCCCTTTCTTGTTTTATATGAATTTCGGTTTCACACAAACCTGTAATAGATTGTTGCTTATTTTGCAGTTCTTGCTGTTGTTGGGCTTGCAGTTTCTTTTGCATTTCTTTTTCTCTCATTTCACGTTCTCGTTCAAATTCTCTTTCTCTAGATCTTTCACGTTCACGCATTCGGACAATTTCACGTTCCCTTTCTCTTTCTATCCTATCACGTTCTCTTAGCTCTCTTTGTTCTTTTTCGCGTTCTTGTGAGAGATGTGTTTTACGTGGCGCTAGTGCCACATTTGGTTGATATGTACGCTCGAAACGTTCCCGATCTGTGGAGCGTACTACACGTTCAGGATTTTGTAACACTGGTGGTTCTTGGGACAAATAAGGAAGTGTAGATAAAGCTGCCACCGCCGCTGCATTATAAGCGGCATGCATAAAATTTTTCTGTTGAGGCCACGGCCGAAAGGCAGACATTTGCCCAGCTACTACCATTCGTTGTTGCTGAGCACAGTGGGCATACATTAGCGATTGATAATGCTGATATTCCAATTGATATGCGGAAGCTTCATCGATTCCTTTCGACTTTTTCGTTGGAATGTCCAGTTGATCGCTACGATGCTTAACAATACTTGGTGGCAAGGCTTGATGAGGTGGTGGCGGTCCTAAACCAATAGATGGCGCTAATAACGTATGATCGATATTAAGGTCCACCTAAAAACAAACAAAAAACGAAGAGCGATGAAATTTTTTTGTCAAGTAAGTTGATCTAAACATACAAAATCAATGTTGACACACACACACAGATATATATATATATATATATATATATATATATATATATATATATATATATATATATATATATATATATATATATATATATATATATATATATATATATATATATATATATATATATATATATATATATATATATATATGTATATATTCTTATTATTATTATTTATTAATAGATTTTTCTTAAATATTAACCAAATTCATATTTACAAAATTCAATTGCTATTAAAAATCTAATTATGGCTTAACATGATAGTTGTTAGCCAAAAAATATCTAAATATATATGTAGAGTGATTTTATATATCCCAATATGTATGTATATACAAATAATTAACATATTAACCATATACAAATAATAATCGGAGTCTGATTAAGTGTTTTATGTTACATCCATAACTAAACATATTCGTCCATGATAAGACGACGATACTTTAATACTAATTCAGTATATTTGTAAAGAGAATGCAAGTTAGTACCATTTAATATATTAATAACATCATCTACAGTAAGATTACTTTTTCCAAGGTATTGTTTCCTAATAGCATTGTATATGAGGCACACGCCTATAAAATGGTATGTATTTTCAATTTGGTTTTGGTTGCATATTGTGCATGTGAGTGTTGTGCTGTTACTAAAAGTCCTGCTATTCAATTTTAGTAAGCCTCCCCTCACTTTAATGAGCAAAGAAGTAGTATGTGACGAAAAATTTGATGCAAGTGCTGGACATCATAATTAAGCACAGGGTACAAATCGTGATGTTCAGATTCTAAAGCCTTAAAAATATTTTCATCGTATTCCTTTTTCTTCAATAAGTTAATTACTGTTTTTCACTGAGTACAAAGAACCTCATTAGGTGGAGGTGAAAACTGCAATTTATGAGATAGCTCAGACCATTCCTTGGCCCAAAAAATATTATTTGTTATGATAGCTTCAGCTAAAATTCTAGGTAATCTTGTAGCTTTCATGCTAAGCACTTTATTTACATAACATAGGTGAAGTTTCAACGTTGAAATGTACATGGAGTCTAGACCAGTTTCAATACACAACATATAGTTGGGAGTTGTGGTAGGTAAATAGAGCATTTTTTTAATAAAGAATCTAAAAAGATTCTCAACCGTATCATGTTTCATATAACCCCAGACTTGTGCTGCATAAAACATTATTGACCGTGGAGTTGCGTAAAAGATTTTAAGCTGGTTTCTTTTTGAGATATGTGGGTTGTTTATGTATTTAAGCCACGTTGTATTAATTGCTAATTTCGAAGTAGCTAGCTTATTTTTTAGATACGTTTTCCAAGACAAATTAAAAGTAATATCAAAGCCCAGATATTTGTAACCAGTGTTTAAAAAACTTAACTTAGAAAAGCAAAAGTTTGAAAATTTGACTGTTGCTTCGAAGCAGAAGTTTTTTGTACACTTCGAATGCTTTTGCTTTTTCTTAAACTTTCCATACAAAGAGAAACTTTGAAAAGTTTTTCGATATTTTAAATAGAGTGGGAAGTTTTATTTTGTTTTAGCTTTTTCCTTTTGGAAGTTAATAATTAAGCAACAGTTTGTAAACCAAAATCAAACTTCTTGCTTGGAAGTAACTGCGCAGTTGTTTTAAAGAACTTATTTGAATATGTTATTCTCTTTTGTTTTCTGCTCAAAAGAGGCAATATACTGCCCAGTTAACATAAGAGTTGCATTTGAAAAGTATTTTATGGTTATTGTTAAAAATTAAAGCTGAAAGAACATGTAAATTATATTTTTTACAGCAAACATGCAACAGAAAAGCAAACAATTTTAACAAACATACGATTATTTTTACGAGAAGCAATTTTTTAAATATGTATGTATTTATCCGAGAAAAAGACAATATGTCCATCCGAAATATATTATCACTACAAACTGAAATGCCACGCTGTTTATAATATTAATATTGATTCTAAGTCCCAGAAAACCAAACTATTTACTGTACTATTGCTTTGCAGTTAAAATAGTTTCCCCTTATTTTATTTCCAAAGAAAACTTTTTTAAACTCGTGTCGGTACATGCATATAAGATTCTAGTAGTTATATTAAACAAATTTTGTGTTTGCTGGTTAGCTCTTTCACTAACGCACACCCAATTTATGCTCACTCTACATATAACCCAGTGAACTTTTTGTCACATACATCTTCGATCTAAGATCATTGACAATGTAAGCGTGACCCATCCGAAGTCTGTATACAATTCCTACTTACATTTACACAGCGATGGCCTAGGCCGTGAGATGCATCCAACACTGTATACATTGTAAGCGAAGATTGGATGAGTTCAAAACTATATTATTAGCATTTCTTTTCTACTTTGTTTCTTCTGTACATTTAATTTAACATAATGAGTAGAAAGAGAATAATCTGAATCGAATGCTAGTTTTTTGTTGTCCTTAACATCCCAGTGAACTTTTTGTCACATACATCTTCGATCTAAGATCATTGACAATGTAAGCGTGACCCATCCGAAGTCTGTATACAATTCCTACTTACATTTACACAGCGATGGCCTAGGCCGTGAGATGCATCCAACACTGTATACATTGTAAGCGAAGATTGGATGAGTTCAAAACTATATTATTAGCATTTCTTTTCTACTTTGTTTCTTCTGTACATTTAATTTAACATAATGAGTAGAAAGAGAATAATCTGAATCGAATGCTAGTTTTTTGTTGTCCTTAACATCCCAGTGAACTTTTTGTCACATACATCTTCGATCTAAGATCATTGACAATGTAAGCGTGACCCATCCGAAGTCTGTATACAATTCCTACTTACATTTACACAGCGATGGCCTAGGCCGTGAGATGCATCCAACACTGTATACATTGTAAGCGAAGATTGGATGAGTTCAAAACTATATTATTAGCATTTCTTTTCTACTTTGTTTCTTCTGTACATTTAATTTAACATAATGAGTAGAAAGAGAATAATCTGAATCGAATGCTAGTTTTTTGTTGTCCTTAACATGTTTATTTTGATTTTTTCTGTTGACACAATCGCTTACAATCGGATGCTTTGCAAATTGTAATAAGTTGTGGACTGCTGGGATGTTTATTTTGATTTTTTCTGTTGACACAATCGCTTACAATCGGATGCTTTGCAAATTGTAATAACTTGTGGACTGCTGGGAACTTAAAAGTTAAAACAAAACTGAATGAGCGCAAAGAACCTAAAAACTGTTTAAAGAAACTTTTCATTTTAAAAGTCTAAGAATAAGCAAAAGTTTTATTTGAAAAGCGAAAAGTTTTTATTCAAATCAACAGTTTATTGTTTCAAACTTTTGATTTCTCTCGCTTCATAATGTGAATACTGTAAACTGTTGCTTTCAGTTTTCTTTATAACAATACGAAGTCGAAAACGACTTAAACTGCGCAAAAGCAAAAGTTGAAAAGACTTTTAAACACTGTTTGTAACTATTTACTATTTCTATATTTTCTTCTCCATAGTGCCAGTTTAAACGGCTAGATATTCTAGACCCAGTACGCATTATCATTATTTTTGATTTACTAAGATTAACTTTTAATCTTCAAGTATCACAATAACTGTATAAGGCATCGATCATTTCTTGTAATTCACTTGCAGTGTCAGATAATATGACTATATCCTCAGCATAAAGTAAAACTTTAATGGTTGTGTTAGCAACTGCAACTCCTCCAGGTAGAGCATCAACTAAATCATTAATATACAAGGAAAATAAAAGAGGGCTTAATATGCAGCCTTGTTTTACGCCAACGTCACAGTTAAATGAATTAGAAAAACAGCAACCATCCCAGATACGACAAGTGGTATTTTTGTATAAGTTTTGCAAAACTTTTATTATTTTAGTTGATAGTTCAATGGACGAGAGTTTATAGAAAAGACTATTTCTAGAAATCGTACCGAAAGAGACTAAACTAGAGAAGTCCACAAAAAATGCGTAAGTATTTTTACCAAATTCTTTATTGAGTTGAACAATATTGACAAGATTAAATATGTTGTCAACTGTTGAGTAGTTTTTTCTAAAACCGGCTTGGTATTCATTTAACACATTTTTCTTTTCTAACCAGTCTGTTATTCTGTTTAATAGAATTGAGCTAAAAATTTTGCAGATTGAATCTATTAAGGATAAGCCACGATAATTTGCTGCCACATTTGTACAATGGTACCAATATTGATTTCTGGAAACTTGTAGGAACTTCCTCAGACAAGTAAATTTTATTATAGAGAGCTAATAGCTCTTTGATAAAACAAGTAGGAGCATATCTATAAAATTCATACGGAATTCCATCTTGACCAGGAGATTTATTAAGCTTCAGCTTTTTAACTACATTCATCATTTCTATCATTTCGATTGGAGAGTCTAGAAAGGGATCAAAATTATACGGCATACACCACATTATTAAGTTTTCGTTTTCGCGATGACATAACAACGAGCTAAAATAAATGAAAAAATCATCAGCACTCACATTTCCTTTAACATTATTATTACGAGATTTCAGTGTATTGGCTAGGCTCCACCATTCCTTGCTACTTTTTACTATATTAAGCTGCTTTAAGTTTCGATTATACATCTCTAGTTTTTTTCTGCTACATAGTTTAATATATTTTGTTCTGGATGCTACATACAGCGTTTTGTTATAGATAGAGTAGTTTTTCTTGAGTTTACACAGATTGCTTAACATATTTTTGCGGTAACGCAAACATTGCCGGTCAAACCATTTTTGTTTCGGCTCAAAGAATGCTTTATTTCGGGATTTTACTACGGACTGCTTTATGTTAGAATCGAACTGTGCAACATAACTATCAATATGTACATTAGATTGTAAGTTACCGTGTGGTGTGAGTTCAGTAATTCTTTCAACGTATTTTTGTTTATATTTCCCACTCCAGTATAATTTAGCCATATTACTCTTATTTCCTAAGCAATTATTCTTACTTGAATTTGTTTTTAATTTTAAACACAAAGGCATGTGATCAGAGTACGGTTTAGCAGCAATAGAAAAATCAACAACAACAAATTTTAGAAAGTTGAGTGAACTTATAGCATAGTCAATGACAGAACAACCAATTGCACTATAGAAACTGAAATCTCCCTCCAAATCGTTAACTGTTCTGCCATTTATAACTATGCCTCCAACGTAATAACTTTTTGCCTCTAGTATTTAGCGTTTTGTCCTTAGAACACCTATTTTGGCGTATATGTGGTAAGTTTGCTAAAAAAATGCCATCCAAACTTTGCTCATTTGCCATTCTAGCATTTAAATCCCCAGCAATGCAAAAGTTATGAGGACTAAAATCTTGCATAAATTTTTTAAACTTTTCAAAGTCTGTATTCCAACTAGTACAATTTAGGTATCTTGGTATAAAATAAAACAATTGTTCTTCAAACTTAGCAGATATAACTGTGTTTCGATAAATGTTTACAAATTTAAAAGAAAACGTTTTTTGAGCTGCCTTCTTAAAGCCATATAGGCATCCGTAGGGCTGGGCAGTATTTGAAATACGTATTTGAAATACAAATACGTATTTAGTATCTGTATTTCAAATACACGACCTGAAAGTATTTAGTATTTCAAATACATAACTTAATAGTATTTTGTATTTCAAATACATGTGGCTCAAAAATACATTTTTACAAAATACATTTATTTATTATAATAAATTGAAAACAAGTTATTTCACAAAAGCTAAAACCGCTAGAAACTACAACCATTAAAATGTTTATCATTTTGCAATACTGCAATTTGGCTTTCATTTATACAGAGCTAATACATTTTACACTAATCGGGTGATATCAGTAAGAATTTCTATATATTTGCCACCAGCTTTTGATATACAGGGAAATAATTTTTAATATGGAAAACTTTAGGCCGCGAGAACCAGATTAGATTCACTGCAATATAATATTTTGAGGCATTTAAGTTGTATTTTAACAAAATTAATGGAGAGCTTGGAAATAAGATTTAATGAGTTTCTCAAGCTGACACCTGGAGCAAATAGAGCCATATCGGTGTCATGTTTCCATCCTAGTTTCAAAATTAGCTGATTGCCAGAAAGCATCTCAGTAAAAGAGAGGCAAAAAATTCAAAATCTTGCAATACATAGATAGATGGAGAAAAATTGCAAAAAACGAGAAACCATGACTGGATGCAGAAGAAGTAGTAGTTGAGGTAAAGATAATGAAGATTTTATTGTTGTTTTGGACAATACAGTGATCAACCTCATAAATCAAATTTGGAACTTGAGCTTATCAGTTTTCAAAATGATGAAGGCAAGGAGCTTGCTATTCTGGAAAACTATCTAAGAATAAAAAATAAATGCATTTATAGAATTTGACAGCAGCTTGTGTTCCTCAGGACCTGTAGAAAGATTATTGTTTGTCAGATAACTGATTGAAATATCTAGTTTTTATTAAAGGAAATACTTGTTTTGCCGAATGAATTTTTTCTTTACTATCTATCAAATGCTAAATATTAGGTTTGTTCTTTTAATTTCTTAGCAAGTTTAGAACAATAATATGAATATACAACTTAGTTTAAGTGCATATGTAAAATAAAATATGTATCTAAAGCCAGACGGGTACATTTTTCAGAGAGCAAATTACAAAAATGTATTTGTATTTTGTATTTAAAATACACTACTGTAAAGTATTTTGTATGTTGTATTTGAAATACACCCTGAAAAGTATTTTGTATCTTGTATTTGAAATACATAATTTGTGTATTTTGCCCAGCCCTGGGCATCCGCCACTTGCACGCCCAGCCCTATGGATTTTTTCTGCAGGTACCCAATGTAAAAAATAATTGTTAAAATAGGAAGAAAAACGATACTGGTTTTCATTTGTAACATGTGTTTCAAACAGAAAAAATAATTCAAACTGATTTAAATAAGCTATGAAATTTCCAAACTTTATTGCCTTATCCAAATTTGGTATATTAAACGACAGAAATTTACAGCAATTAGATTGCTATTGTATCGACGGGTTATTATTACTTTCTCTATTAGATGGCTTGTTTCGAACATATATTTCAAATGGAGATTCACTGTCAGCAGTCAAATTTCTCAAAAATTCTGCATTATTATTAGAGTAAGCCACAATTTTGTTTCCATTACAGGTATATTTTTTATCATCTACGTAAATACAGAATTCACCAAGCCTTATTTTAGCCGTTTTGTAATGTTTAGTAATATTCTTGCTTAATTTCCGCAGGTTATACCTAGTTTGCTGTTCCTCTTCTGTGTAGTCTTTATTTATAAATACTTGTTGACCCTTCAATTTATGTTTGGCAGCTAGAACATTAGATGCTTGTAGCCTGGACTCCAGGGAAAAACAATACGATTTTCTACCAGCAATCATACGAGTTGACAATACACTATTAGAAACTCTAAGAACATCTTGACATAAATTTTCAAATTCATTCTTGGCTGTCTTAATATTTTTACTGCTGAGGCCGGAAACTACAATATTTGACAAACGCGATCTATGTACTCCAGTCTGGTAGTTAGTTTCTTTATATCATTTTTTAGCATTAAGTTTTCTTGCTTTAGTTCATCAATTTCCGTTCTAAGTTCATTTAAATCAGTTTTCCTTGTTACATCTTTTAATTTTTCGTCTAATAGACTGCACAATGTCTCCAATGAGAACATGTCTTGTGAGTTTTTCATATTTTCACTTTGAATATTTACAGATGTGACGTACTTCTTACAGACGTTAATGTCAGTATTATCAGGTGATGTTGAATGTAATGGTCGTTTTTTCATTTATATATAGCATACCTTCAGGCAGAACACGAAATAATTATAAAAATTATTATTGAGGGCAGGGGCCAAATTCCGTAACGATGAATTTTGAAATGTTCACCAATTTCAGTGTTCACTTTTGATTTTTGAGCCCGCAACGGTGAGAATGAATAATTTTGACATTTAAAGTGTACACTTAATAATAATTTTTTCACTCAAAAATCTTCGGTGAATTTTAGTTTTTTGTAAAATATTTTGAACTTCAAAAAAATAAACAAAAGGATTATGTATGTATATCAAAATTATCTATTCAACAACTTGTGTGACATAGTTAATTTGACAAATCAGCATATCATTCAGCCTGAAGAAACACATTCACCACAGTAAAATTCATTGTTTTTTACGAAATCGCTTTTTAATGAAAAGTGAACACTGTGTCTATCAGTGAATTTTATTTTGAGTGTTCACTGGTAAAAAAAACTCATAGTTGCGGAATCTGGCCCCAGTACTTAGCAGCACATTTTTTTCAAACAGCTGTGTAAATGGCTAGCATTTAAACAATAACAACAACATTTTGTTATTGATTATTATTGTTTTAGATTATTTAGATTATTTTAATATTTTAGATTATTTTAATATAGATGTTTCATTAACTTTTGTAGACAATGTTATGATTACTTATGGGACGATTGATATTTGATTTAGCACTTTCCAGTTCTTCCGCTTTCGTAGAAAACAAACCAGGATTTGAGGCTCCAACTAGCCCATCAACACATCAGCCTTTTGCAAGCTATATATACATATACAGCCGTATTCATAAAAAAAACACTAATCAGCATTTTAACAACTTTTTAGCTAAAATAACATTTTCAGCAAAAAAACTGATTTTTTTAAAAACGTATTCATAAACAGCATTTTAGCTAAAAAGCATTTTATTGAAATTCTCTATTTCTGACTGGCAACACCATCATATACAACTGACATCTGGCTCATGGTGTTGCATTAAAAATGGTTATTAATTCACATAGTAGTCATGTAAACAAATATTTTGTATTAATTTCTTTCTGAAAATCAATGTTTAAAGCAATAAATAAATATTAAGTCCAATAAATATTAACTCCAATAATTCATTGAAGTCCAAAAAAGGAAAGTTTTATTTTAATAGCGCATAGAACAAAATGAATAACGAGCTCTTTTATTAATGTATGTTTTTTTTACACATCACTACGAGTAATAAACAAAATTTTAGTAATAAACAAAATTAAAAAACTGGAAAATGTGTAAAGCTTATGTACTCATTAGGAATCTAAAATGCATTAATTGGTTCCATAAACATTTTCTGATGTCGGCTACTCAAAACCATGTGTTGGCGCATTGTTGATTGATTTTGAGGCAGCTGATTTCTGGACATTGGTATGCAAAACACTTAATTCTGTTATGGTGGTACCGAACAAAGAAGGATGAAAAATCGACGAAAGTTTTAGCGTGCTGGTAGAAACCGTGGCTGCGTTGAGGGTGGTGGATTATCAGTGATTGGTAAAACTCTCTTCGTTTCTCCCAACTCATCTAAGCGCAAAATAAAAGCACGAATAAGTGGAGCTGCTTCAATGCGTATGACATCTTTGACCACGACTTTAATATTTTCGCCATCCCAGGCATTGTTGACGTAGTGTGGTGTTCGTAGTGGTTGGTCTTTTTGTTGTTCTGGGCCGAGGTGTTGCCGTGGTTGTTGTGGCTGCAGTTTGTTGATTGTTTTTCGCACTTGATGAAATTTCATTACTTTTCACATTTGGTTTTCACATTTCATGTTCGTAACTTTTCACATTTCATATTCGTGCCACTGCATGCAGCTTGATTGCTAATCTTTGGTTCATCTTTAATATCGCTTGAAACTTTTACCGGTGAACATAAATTTTTATTCACAACGTTCTTAAACTTGTCAACAAAAATTTCTAAAGGTTGTTTTTGATTATTTTTCATCACACGTTGCGGTAAACAATTGAACTAAAGGAAAGATTTCACTAGATCTTCAACTTTCTTTCAGTATTTCATCTTTGATTTGGTGTGCCATATGCCATTTTTTCCATTGAAAGCACACAGAACTAAAATTATCTTATCCTTTTTACCAATTGTTTTTAAGAAAAGCAGCTCATCGAATGCAATAAATATGTCTTTCGGTTTAAAAAAAATTGTTGCTTGATTTTTAGATTGATACTTGTACTGGGTGGCCCAGAAAGACCGAAGTGGTGTGAATTCCTTATAACTTTTTTATTATAATTTTTTTTTTCTTTTCTTTTCAGTATTTTGTAAAGAAGACTTGGATAATTTATAATGGAGCAATACACAATTGAACAACGTGCCCAAATTGTTGAAATTTACTTTTCAAATCAACGGTCCATTGTGTTGACTCAGCGTGCATACCGTCGTCAATTTAATGTGCGGGTTGCACCCTCTCAGTCAACAATAAACCGTCTGGTTGCAAATTTTCGAGAACAAGGAGCAGTAAGGAACCTTCCTGGTCCCGGCAGACACCGAACTGTCCACACGGCTGACAATATTCAAGTGGTACAGGAGAGTATTCGGGAGGATCCAGAAACATCAACCAGGAGACGTTCGTCACAACTGGGCCTCTCAAGGACGTCGCTGCAGCGAATTTTGCACACCATAGGATTGTTTCCATACAAAATTCAACTTGTCCAAGAATTGAAACCAACAGATTACCAGCAACGACTTGACTATGCAATTTATTTCCAGCAAAAAGCACAAGAGAATCCAAATTTTATTCATAACTTAATAATGAGTGACGAAGCCCATTTTCAATTAAATGGGTTCGTTAACAAGCAAAACTGTAGGATATGGGCTACGGAAAACCCGAGAGTACTTCATCAACGACAATTGCACTCAGTTAAGTGTACCATTTGGTGCGGTGTCTCTTCAGAAAGGATCATTGGCCCATTTTTTTTTGAAAATGAACAAGGTCGCCATTTCCGTCAATGGTGATCGATATCGGGCCATGTTGCAAAATTTTGTAAGGCCAGCCGTGGAAAACCATCCGCAAATATGGTTCCAACAGGATGGAGCCACAGCGCACACTGCGAGGGCCACAATGACTCTTTTACGCGACATCTTTGGTGAAAGAATAATTTCTCGTAACAGCAATTTTAATTGGCCTCCGCGTTCCCCGGATTTAACCGCTCCAGACTGTTTTCTTTGGGGCTATTTAAAAGGAAAAGTTTATGTTAATAAGCCTAGGACTATTGAGGAGTTAAAAACCAATATTCGAGAAGAAATTAACAACATACCACCGGAAGTTTTGCGAAAGGTCATGGAAAATGTGTTGGAAAGAGCACATTTGTGCGAAGCAGAATATGGCCACCACTTGCGGGATATCATTTTTAATAACTAATCCAAAAATATTCCCCATAAATTTAATGTATTTAAAAAAAAAAAAATTAAAAAAATATCTCTTAAATAAAAAGTTATAAGCAATTCACACCACTTCGGTCTTTCTGGGCCACCCTGTATATGTACGTACTATTTTTCCTAATATATAAAATGTAAACAAACAATATAAAAAAAAACACAAACGTCACCTTAAAATTGCCTTAAAATTGGGTGCAACCAGTTTTAAAAATGGTTAACTTAAAAAACTGCTAAAAAGAAAATTTTAACGTAAAATTCGTTTATGAATACAGTTTTATCCAATTTTCCCTAAAAATGATTTGAATTGCTGTTTAACTTTTTTATGAATACGGCTGATATGCTTTCACAAATCACACCAACAGCACTCCACTCCAACGTACATACAATCAAAATAATGTTCAGCAGCAACAATCACTCAGTCTAAGACCAATTATATGGTTATAATATTTAATATTTATATTAATTAAACAAATTTTTTAGCGCAAAAAAACTTTTTTAGCACCTGTTGACAGTTCAAAATCAGAGTTGCCAATCCATATATATATAAAGGGTGTTTTTTAAGCTAGATAGAACTTTAAATTGTAAAAAGTAACACAAAAAATTAAATTTTGATGAAACATTTTTTTTATTTGTTTCAGTATACTCTGACAAATCATCATGAATAGACTCACGCTTGAACAACGCTACGAAATTATCCAAATTTACTTTGAAAATCAGACCCGTTGTTTTATCGCAAAATTGTGTTCAGCGATGAGGCGCATTTTTGGCTTAACGGGTTTGTTAATAAGCAAAATTGCCGCATATGGAGTGAGACCAATCCACAAGAGACCCTACAGACTCCATTACATCCAGAAAAATGCACTGTTTGGTGCGGTTTTCATGCTGGTGGCATCATCGGACCTTATTTCTTCAAAAATGAGGCCGGAGCTCGCGTTACGGTCAATGGAGATCGTTACCGCACCATGATCAATGATTTTTTGTTTGAAAATATGGATGACATTGATCCGGAGGAGATGTGGTTTCAACAGGATGGCGCTACGTGCCATACGGCGAACGCAACCATCGACTTACTGAAATCAAAATTTGGCGATAAGTTGATTTCGAGAAATGGACCTGTCAATTGGCCTCCAAGGTCGTGCGATTTGACACCTCTCGATTATTTCCTGTGGGGCTACGTGAAGTCACTGGTTTATGCTGATAAACCAGCAACAATTGACGCCTTGGAGGCCAGCATTGTTCGTGTTGTTCGTGACATACGGCCAGCAGTGCTCGAAAAAGTGGCCCAAAATTGGACGTCCAGAATGCGCTTCGTCAAGAACAGCCGCGGTGCCCATATGCCCGAAATCATTTTCAAATGTTAATGTCACGTATTGATTTTTCGAATAAAAAAAAATTTTGATTACAATTTCATTTTTTGTGATATTTTTTACAATTTCAAGTTCTATCGGGCTTAAAAAAACACCCTATATATATATATAAAAGCACACGGCCTTTCGGGATAATTAAACGTGATCCACAGAAAGTGTGTTTATCATTATAATCGCCGCTAAAAATCGAGGATCAAATGGAAAAAATGTGAATATTGATTTTCTGTTACTGAAAACCGGGGTGGGGAATAAATCGAGGAAATAACAATTTTATTATGAAAATGTTCAATACATATGTTTGTTGCTTGAAGATACTCCTCCAATGTAGCGTTTAGCACATAGTGCTTAATTCTAGTTTCTATCAAAATTGCTGAGCCTCCACGAGATCTGCCACCGGGGATCTTTAGTATCATACAGTGTGTAACCATTAATTTTGAAATACCTGTTGCTTGTCAAGTGAGTTTCAGCAATCAGCATTATGTCGATTTGCTTTTCCTTAAGGAAGTGCTCAAGTTAATTTGTGTATTGGCGGATGCCGTTTGCGTTCCAGAAACATATTTTTAACCAACCAACTCATTTGTTTAAAATCGTCTGTAAAATAGTGGATTGCATTTTCAGCATTTCCTGCATCATGTTAGTCATAGAGACCGTAAATGTGTTTATGGGTTGAACAAGAGTCTGCAGAGTTGGCTCAAGATTGTTAAAATTTTGATCGGAATTTTGGGGCTTGGTTTCCTGATTCAAGTTTTGTATATTACCACATTAGCATATGAAACTTGTTTGGGGTTTTGCATGATTATGTGGCTGGTTGACTGGCCTATCTGCGGAAAATTGTTTGAAGGAATTATGTTTGGCTGCTGAGGTTGCTTAAAGGTAATTGACGACTTATTGACTGCGTAAAGTGAGTATACACGGGATAGCCCCTGTAATTTGCATTATGGTTACCTCCACGATTACTGCATTTTTTAACTTGAGTCAGTTTTTGGCTTCTTGCACTGTGTTGTGCCGTGCAGTTCGCTACACACGACACAAACTGCAGGCAGCTTACAATATTCATTAGTATGACCGAACTCCTGGCAGTTTAGGCTCGGTTGTGCGGCTCCTCAACGGTAACCCTACGATGAGGAAGAAATTTGAAGTTATAAATTGGGTGAGTTTCATTCTTTTTGAGAATAACATCCACTGGTTCCAATTCAACCCTAAACATGTGTTGAGGAATCTTTTCACGGTTCCGCATATTTACCACATTTTTTATTTTAAAGCCTTTATCTAGCAGTCCAGTCTTAACCACATCCGTGTCTAAACAAGGGTCATTACCTTTTATAATAACCTGAAGATCCTTAGCACTTTTCTTTTAAACTTGCTTTTATGTTCATACACAGTAATTTTACTTGAGCAACTTCCGTTTTCTACTGCTTACACTTTCTTAATTTTGCATGTACTGCATTCTCAAATTATATCAAAGTAATGCTGCTATCGGTTTTTTGAAGTTCTCCACAATATTATTAAACGCTTCAGCTTTCTTAAATATTTTTTTTGAAATGAATTAAAATATCACAATTTCACGCCAATATTCCTTTCAGCAGGGAAAACAAATCAATACGTAAAAGAACATGTAAAATTTCTACCATTACGAATGGAAGCACAAAAAGATTTTTGGAATACAAGCAAGTCTGCACTCATTTTTATACTCCCCAATCTTTCCTCACTTATTTGTCCGCAAACTCAAGACTTGCGCAAATAAAGTTGCCTCGTGAAAATTGGGACTAAGGAGTTGGTTTGAAACTACTCTTATGTAACGCAATGCAGGGTTATATGTAGTCCAGCCCTAGAACACCGTAATGTTAAAAATACCATGTTTTTGCTATATAATTGGGTTAATTTTGGGCTACACCTAGTCCGTTGCGGACCATTCTTTACACGCATGTATGGGCTAGTCGCATTTTTTGTAGGGTAATAGTGGTATTACTCCTAAAATACAGAACCGATCGAAATGAAATTAAGCTAATTCCCTTCTGTCGGTGCAGCATACAAAAGGGATTTTAAAAAACGTGTTTGCCTGTTAATTATATAGATGAACTAATATAAGAAAAATTGCAACAGAATAGTAAAGATAAAACAAATAGAAACACAAAAATGTATTGAAAAATTAAATATATTTTTTTATTATTGATTAGAGTTTTCTTTACGATAATGTGGTGAAAGGATTTAATTAGGGTATTTTACAAAATTATTTTAGCCAGAAAAACAATGGCTGGGAGGGTTTTGAGACTACCATAAATTAATCAACAATAAGACTGACAACCAACAGCTTATTTAAAGAAACATTATAACTAATAAATATCGTTGGCATCCAGCAGCCGTATTCCGTAACTCGCTAAAGCTAAATCTCCATCGCTAAAAATCTAAAAAGATGATTTATAGCGCATTTACACCAACTGAAAATCTAGTAGATTTGAATTGAAATCTACAACGAAATCTATATCGTTTACACCACCGTTTTTTGACATCTAGCAAGATTTCATTTGCTCAAAAATAATTTATGCATGCGGGTTTGACAATACAATATTATCGGAGACTGAATACACCAGCATTAAAGTGTATATTTTTTGTGCCCAGAGACTGCATACACCACATTATAGTGCAATTTTTGTTGCAGCGTAGTATTTTTAGGTACTTTTTGCAAGAAATCACAGTTGCATCGTTTGGTACTGAGTAGATTTCAGGAGATTTCGTCGAAATCTACTCATAAAGTAGATTTCATTTTGTATGGGAAATCTTCTCAAAATCTACTAGATTTGGCTTGAAATCTCGAATGAGCAGATTTCGCTTTGGTGTAAATAGGCTATTAGCGATTTTTGGCCACAAATGCAATTCTGTAACGTGCATAGCTAAATTTGGCAATGACATAAAAATTGAATTCGCCGCAATTTTAGCGATTAGTGGCGTCGCTAAAATGTTTAAATTTTGTATTCTCTAACGCCAAATAAGTAGTTGTTGTTGTCTAAAATTATTGTATAATGGAAGAAACAACAAATATAATTACATAGGAGTAAAAATATATGCTTATTCAGTACTTGGAGGAGCACAAAGAACTTTGCCATGAGAGGTAAAAAATTAATTTCAACTTAAAGTGAAGCAAAACACAAAAATTTCTTTTTTTAAGATTTGTCAATTCCATAAAAGTTTCCTGTTCACAATTAGCTTATTGCGTTCACTAACTGCTCTTAATGCATTCATTATATTACGACGACGATAAAAACTGCTCATTTTCACTTTTTTAAATATTTATTATTACAAAATGCAGAAAATTTTTTGTAAATCTTATGAGCGTTTTGTTTATTTAAAATTTAAATAAACAAATACTTTTTTGTGACTTAAAAACTTTTTTCTTTCACCATTCTTTTACCCCATCGATTCATGGGTTTGCTATTGAAATTCAGTAATATCGGTCCACGTATAGCTGAGATATATTCAAAATTCCGAAAAAAAAAACATTTTTTTTTTGCAGTTTTGTATGAAAATTTTTGAAAACAAAAGTTGTTCGTTTTGCTTCAAACTTCACACACTTATTAAGCATGGTGACTAAAAGACAAAATTTTTTTTTTTCAGATATCGGTCCATATATACCCGAGATATAGCCCAAATCGGATTTTTAATGAAAATGTCGCATAGGCGAAGCTAAATAACTTTTTTTTTGCTCAAAAGCAGTTCTGGTAATAAAATTAGGTTACATAAATATGGAAAATGAAAATTTCCGATATCGGTCCATATATACCCGAGATATAGCCCAAACCGGGTTTTTCATGAAAATGTCGCGTAAGCGAACTTAAACAACTTTTTTGTGCTCAAAAGCAGTTCTGGTAATAAAATAGGGTCACATAAATATGAAAAATGAAAATTTTCGATATCGGTCCATATATAACCGAGATATAGCCTAGACCGTGGTTTTCATGAAAATGCCGCGTAAGCGAACTCAAACAATTTTTTTGTGCTCAAAAGCAGTTCTGGGAATGAAATTAGGTTACATAAATATGGAAAATGAAAATTTCCGATATTGGTCCATATATACCCGAGATATAGCCCAAACCGGGTTTTTCATGAAAATGTCGCGTAAGCGAACTTAAACAACTTTTTTGTGCTCAAAAGCAGTTCTGGTAATGAAATAGGGTCATATAAATATGAAAAATGAAAATTTTCGATGTCGGTCCATATATATACGAGATATAGCCCAAATCGGGTTTTTCAAGAAAATGTCGCGTAAGCGAACTTAAACAACTTTTTTGTGCTCAAAAGCAGTTCTGGTAATGAAATAGGGTCATATAAATATGAAAAATAAAAACTTTCGATATCGGGCCATATATACCCGAGATATAGCCTAGACCGGGGTTTTCATGAAAATGCCGCGTAAGCGAACTTAAACAACTTTTTTGTGCTCAAAAGCAGTTCTGGTAATGAAATAAGGTTATATAAATATGGAAAATGAAAATTTCCGATATCGGTCCATATATACCCGAGATATAGCCTAAACTGCGGTTTAATGAAAATGTCGCGTAAGTGAACTTAAACATCTTTTTTTGCTTAAAAACAGTTCTGGTAATGAAATAGGGTCATATAAATATGAAAAATGAAAATTTTCGATTTCGGTCCATATATACCCGAGATATAGCCTAGACCGGGTTTTACATAAAAGTGTCGCGTAAGCAAACTAAAACATCATTTTTGTGCTCAAAAGCAGTTCTAGTAATGAAATAAAGTTATATAAATATGAAAAATGAAAATTTCCAATATCGGTCCATATATACCCGAGATATAGCGTAGAACGGGTTTTTCATGAAAATGCCGCGTCAGCGAAATTAAACAATTTTTTTTTGCTTAAAAGCGGTTCTGGTAATAAAATAAGGTTATATAAATATGAAAAATGAAAATTTCCGATATCGGTCCATATATACTCGAGATATAGCCTGAACCGATTTTTCCAATAACATTTTTTTTTGCTGAAAAGCAGTTCTTGTTATAAAAGAAGGTTACGAAAATAGAGAAAATTAAAATTTCTGATATCGGTCCATATATACCCGAGATATAGCCTAAATCGGGTTTTTCATGAAAATATCGCGTAAGCGAACTTAAACAATTTGTTGTGCTCAAAAGCAGTTCTGGTAATGATATAAGGTTATATAAATATGGAAAATTAAAATTTTCGATATCTGTCCATATATACCCGAGATATAGCCTGAACCGATTTTTCCATTAAAAATTTTTTTGTTTTTACTGAAAAGCAATTCTCGTTATAAAAGGAGGTTACTAAAATACAGAAAATAGAAAATTCCGATATCGGTTCATATATAACCGAGCATATTTAGGTCACATTTTTAATATACTATACATATACGTGACTATCGTGAAGGGTATTTTAGATTCGGCCCAGCCTAATATACTACACTCTTACTTGTTTTTTTTTTAGCATTTTAGCGATCGAGTTTTAGCTTTAGCTAAGCGAGTTACAGAATACGGCTGCAGGACTCCTTAAGAAAATTGTGTGTTATTGAACAGTGGAGCAAAGGTCAACGAACCCACCAGAACGTTTTGAGCTAGTAGATGTTCTGCAAAAAAAAAAAAAAACGGTTTTTGGCTGTTCTTTGAGTGAAAGTATGTGGACTAGGTACATATATGAATTATGATGCCTCACTCTGCTTTATCTCTATCTGGAAGAAAATATTTTTTTCTTGATTCGATCATTTTACCCCATAAATTACGATTACGCCAATTTTTTTGGAATACATTTACTTAAAGAACAGTTCTGCTGTCGAACAGTGTTAATTTTCGATTTGAATAAAAATTATTGTTTAAAGTTGTTTATTATATACAAAAGGAGGAGGGCTTCCATATAATGTTGTATTCCCGAAATGAGTTGTGGAGGAAAAACTAATGGGAATTACACATATGACTACTCTAGAGCCAACCTGGTGCTAATTAGGTCGATTGGCGCAAAATAAAAAAAAATATTTTTTTTTTGTATGAGAGTAGGGGACATAGGAAAATAAAGTAGATCGGTGTTACATTTTACACTTGACAAGGGCAGTTGTGAAGCTTTTACTCCTTTATTTCCCACTTTGGCCTCAATGACCGAGTAGAAATAAATTTTCTTTTTACATAATTAGTACGAAAATATTATAATTTTTGTACAAAATGACTTGCATACAATTTTTTTATTTTTTTATAAGAAGGACATTTTGATACGTTTTGTTGAAATCATGCGTTTTTTTTTTAGTTTTCTTTAATTTTCTCGTGAAACTTAAAGTCTCAGATCATAGAGCTTGAAAGGGTGAAACTGGCCAGCCAGATTGCGGAGGATTCTGGGTGATATCTGGCGCTCAAGATAGAATACATAATTTAAAAAATTGTTTTAAAATTTTTCCCCCAATTTTGTTTTAATTATGCCATTGACATCTGAAAAATATTAAAATTTAAAAAAAAAGTTATCAGCTGCGCTGTCAATTTCACCTGTTATGAATTCGCCTTGCCTAGTGCGAACTAATAGGTTGTGTGAATAAATTCAATTGTTTATGTTAACAATGAAAATACAATAATCAATCAAATGTTGAATACTTTTCTGTCTTTCTGTTTTAAAATTTTGTAGAAGAGTATAGATATATCACAATGGATGTTGTTGTTAAGAGCAAAAAGTTCAGCTACATTGAAAAACTTATAAAAACGTCAAAAATTTTCAAAACGTTATGGATAAAAAGTGGGAAGTGACAAAATAAATCCCAAAAATGTTTGTTTAAAAGTGACGTTTGAAGCTTAAATTGCTACTGTGCTGTTAACTTTTTAGTTTTATATACATAGTCAGATCGCCAATAAGTGGGGTGACCGCTTGAAATCACATCTAAGCTCATTTTGGAAATAGTGGTCCTGCCGCTAAAAAACGAGGACCAAAAGATTTGAAAAAAATGTGACTATTGGTTTTCTGTTTCTGAAAATCGAGGCGGTGAGTAAATCGAGGAAATAAAAATTTGTTCGTGAAAATCCTCAATGCATATATTAGCCGTTTGGAGATCCTTTCCACGGGTCTCCTTCAGTAAATAGTGCTTAATTCTGGTTTTAATATCTGGTTTTATGCGTAGCCATTAATTTTGAAATAACTATTCGATGTCAAGTGAGTTTCAGCAATCATCATTATATCGATTTATTTTTCCACAAGGAAGTGTTTAAGTTCATTTTTGGATGCTGGATACCGTTTGCGTCCCAGAAACATATGTATATATTTTGAAACAAATCATTTCTTTAAATTGCCTCTGAAATAGTGGATTGTATTTCCTGCGTCATGGTTGAATAAGAGTTTGCAGAGTTCCATTTAGATTGCTAAAATTCTTATCGGAGTTTTGAGGATTGGGCTCATGTTTTGTATATCAGATTTAACATGCAAAACTCCAAGAGTCCCTCGTTTGTTATAGCAAATAAAACTCTAGGAAGCCGCATGACTTATGACTTGGATTTTCGAAAGCCTTACCAAGAGATAAAATTGGCTGAACGGAGATCAGCAAAGCCCCCAGGAGGTTTTGCCTTGCAGACCATCTCGGTGCATCATGCTTGGGGTGCCTGTCTTGGCTGAAACGTTCTGGCTGGAGGTAAACCTAAACTCGCTGGAAGAAGAACTAGTTTCCCTGAAAACTTAGGTGCAAACCGGTTTTCGGCAGCTAATAACCTCCAAGGTGATGTTGTCTTGCAATATATACCTGTACTGTAACGAATAAGGGGTGATGATTAGATGAGTAAGTTGCTTAGGGCTGATGTTTTTATTGAACTTCGGCCTACTAACTCATTAAGCGTTGTCTTTCATTCTCAGCTGGAAAATTGCATACAGGAGGAATTAGAAGGCCCAAACTTTTAAGCAAGAGGTTTGTCTATATGGCAACAAACTTATGACAAAAAGTACCCAATTGTGTGAGTCTACACGGGGTCGCTGGTGAATCGTGAATAATTCACACTGTAGAGTTGGTCCATCATCAGATTAGGCCGACTAGGCAGGTATTTTTTTATTTTTTGAATCTTCAAAATTAACTGACAATAGGTATGCAAATCTTAATACAAAATGTAAAAAATTATCTAAAATCGATGTGACTTTTACTTAAGTCAGGCCAGTGCTAGACAATAAAATCACCTATTCATCACTCTGATGGTGGCAAAGGTATGTTGCATGCAAGAGGGTTTGTGTGAAGCCAGTTTACTGATATACCTTGTCGCGTGCTTAGAATATTCATCTTCTACTAGCGGAACGCTCAGATCTTTATAAATTTGTGACTTTTTACGTACCGTGGGGCTGCAGTAATCGTTCGAACAATTTGGTTTTGGTCGCTTTTGAATTTTTTGATACTGAGGCGGCGCCCCATAATTGAATTCCACAACACCATATAGGCTTTAGAGTTGTGTTGTATAACAAAAGGCTAAAATTCAACTTCCAGGCCGAATTTGTGCCCATAAGCCAATTTAGTTGCACAGTTTTGTGACACTTTTACGTTAGTCTAAGGCTGAGGTGAAGTCCACGATACTTGACTTCATTGGGGTGCGGAATAGGTGAGTTATTTTTACAGAGTGTGAATGTAACATGAGTACATTTTTGTTCGTTAACTTCGATTTTCCAACGTTTTAGCCATATCTCTTATATTGAAATATATTCCTGTAAATTTCATGAAGCTCAAGAATGCTGTGTCATCTGCAAAAATTAAAGTGTGGATTACGGATCTCGTTGGCATGTCAGACGCGTAAATCAAATATAAAATAGGTCTCGGAATAATAACTTGGGAAACTCTAGCTGCGATTGGCTGAGTGGGGCTTATAAAATCGCATTCTCTTGCCGGTCACATAAGTAGTAGGTTTCTAGAAGCTGATGAGTATTTGAAGGGAAGTTTAACTTTATTTTGTGCATTAAATCGTCGTGATAAACTAAAGCTTAGAAAACGGCAATGAATTGAGCTGAAAAGCACTTTTTTTCAGAAGTCTTTCTTATGACATTTACTAGTCAGTGTGTTCCCTTCCATGGTTCTGTGTTTAGCACGAAAGTTGAATTATATCATTCTATATTAGATTTATTGGTCTATGTAATTCTACCTTAGTAGGCTTGGGTATTATAGTAATTATACACACCTTCCAATCTGCAAGATAATACTGAAGAAGTAAAACAGGGTTAAAAGTTAACAGGAGAATTCTTCTAACTACACGAGGTTACTGCTCAAGAACTTTACCAGTACTTTAATCACTACGAGTACATGTGTGGTAAAATTGCAGTTCAAGCACTTAACGGGGTCTAAACGCTTATGCGAGTTCTCAACGGTAACCTTACAATGCGAAATAATTTTAAGCGTGTATATTGGATGAGTTTCATTCTTTTTGGCAGATCACTGGCGGCGGCTTAAATGTTTTTTTATTTTGTTGGCTTATCAGTCTGAAGGATAGAAAATCTATAGATCTTTTTGATTAAGATGATATTTGAGCGCATTTGGGGCTTCGCGAACGTTTAAGGCCTTGCTGCACTATCATACACGATCGTGCGATCTACTAAATAAAGCATGTGTGCTGAAAAAGTACTAAAAATTCAACAGTGCGACAGAGTTTTTGACAAATCATGCGATTTGAAAAATTTTATGAAACTTTTCAAAACATTATGGTTTCTGTGCTATTGGTGTGGTATATATTGTGAAAAATATGAGAATATTGTTGGTGCCTCGAGAAAAAAATTTAAGCAATGTAAAATTATTAGTTTTTAATTATTTATATAAATTATTGGAACTATACTTGTTTAATAGTGTGCTCTAATAGTCAGTGGTATAATAGTCGGCCAGACTTTTGAAACAGTTTCTTGTGAATGAATCGTACGATCGTGTAGGATAGTGAATCAGGGCCTTTAGCCACGATTATATACTAATCCATGCATATTTGTGTTTTCGGTTTATCGGCAATAAGTAAATTGGAAGATGGTTTGTCTTCTGTTATAACAACTGTATGTGGCGAACATGATCGAGGGCGGTTCCTATCTCTTAGGGGCAAAACATTAGTCGACGATTTTTTCAAAGATTCTTTCTCAGAAATCCATGGCTTTGTACTGGTGGAGCTAAGCGCTTTCTCAGAACTACATCTGATAGGTACACTAATGCAATTTTTTTTTATTTTTTTCATTTACTTTTTAAAACGTGTATAACAAAAATTGTTACAAAGCTTTTTTTTGCAAGTCCACTCTTTTCACCGATAAAAAACAAACACTTTCGTTCACTATAAAAACTAGGCTCTGAAAGTTTACTGTTGATTAGGTTAGCGCCTGTAAAATCTCAAAGTATAGACAGCTAGGAAATGCAACCAGCAGTATCTATTTGTTGATTGGCACAAAAAAGAACAAAATCTATTTAATACATCTGTTATTTAATTATGCAGTCAGAGTTTAATTCCACTGTACAATGCACATACATACATCAAATCATATGATCTTGGCCGCCAATTGATATCGCCACCACGTGGGATAACACGGCCATTGAATTTATCGCGCAAGAGAGCTATTATTTCGTAAGTTGTGTAGCAAGTGGTACCCTTCCTGTTGAAACCACATATCGTCCACATCCATATCTTCCACTTCGGCCCATAAAAAGTTCTTTATCATCTCACGATAGCCAACACCATTCACAGTAACTGTCTGACCGGCCTCATTTAAAAAAAATACAGCCAATTGATGTCGTCAGCCAATAAACCGCACCAAAAAGTCACTATTTGTGGGTGCATTGGTGTTTCAACAATCACTCTTAGATTATCTATTCGCCCAAATGAGCTGAAAATGAAGATGATTTTCTTCGAGAATTGATCATCCGCTGTTGCCACTCCCTGCCACCATTCTGACCAATCATGGCGCTTGTAATGGTTCTGCAGAACGAGCTGTACAAGCATGCACTGGTGTTTTCACATCTCCTACAGACCCGGTTTGCTCAAAGTTTTACACGATTTTTCCGCTTGTACGCACATTTGGACGATTAAATTGACCGAAAAAATCACGAAGTGCACGAGTGGCATTTTGATTTGAGAGCCCATTGTCATAATAAGCCTGAATGACTTAACCGTGTTGCTCGATTGTGTATATTTCCACGGTTCAAATTGAGTTGACGTTTAGGTGTGATTCTCATTCAACATCGGCCCTTAAAATTAAACCTCCCGATATTTGTGTATGTACTAAACGTCTGCATTATAAATCTAAAACGGCATTTGAACACATTCATTTGTTTTTTGAATGAATAAAGCTTCGTATCACACACAACTGACTATGAAGCGACTCATATTCTATTTTAATAAAAACAAATATATGAATACACAAACCGAACGAATAATGATAATAACTCAACTCGTGGAGAAACAAATATAATCACAGTCAAATAAAACGAAAACAAGAAGAAAGAGTTTCAAATATATTATGAATCGAAGTAACTTTCGATTGTATTTATACATGTGTATCTATATATGTATACATACTTATTTCTATGAGACATGTAAAAATATATAAT
The DNA here is from genome assembly GCA_914767995.1 of Thecocarcelia acutangulata. Lineage (NCBI taxonomy): Eukaryota > Metazoa > Arthropoda > Insecta > Diptera > Tachinidae > Thecocarcelia > Thecocarcelia acutangulata. Next base: position 73,291,565 of record OU612097.1, read on the forward strand.
AAAATAAATAAATATGTATAGATTTATACTTACGTATGTATGTATGTTTTTTTTTTTTTTTTTTTTTTTTTTTTTTTTTTTTTTTTTTTTTATTCGCGGGGTGAAAAACCATCGAAAGGCACTGGCAGTGATGGTGGTTGCCAGTAGTGCGAGACTTTAACTCGCTAAAAAACACCCCTTCGCCCTGACCCAGATGCTCCCCGAGGGACTGCCGCAAGGCTTTACGTCTCGGGGTGGGAAAGGTGATACACCCTACATCTAAACTACATTGATTCTGCTGCGAATCTGTTCTAACCTACGAAGTTCCAACAAAACCAATTTTACAAAACTACAGACGTACGTCCAGTTGCACAAAGATTCCAACATGATTGGAACGATACTGCTCGGACTGATGCTACGTCCTAGGACTGTTTCTAAATATTCCCTATCACTATTAAACCGTGTACAGATGAAGAACACATGCTCAGCATCTTCCAAGACATTACCATCACAACTCGGACAGAACGGAGTACTGTCATGTCCAAAACGGTACAAGTACGACCTAAAACAACCATGCCCAGTTAGAAACTGTGTAATATAGTAGTTCAAATCGCCATGCTTTCTTGATAGCCATGCTCTGATGTCTGGTATCAGTAAGTAGGTCCATCTTCCCTTGTCAGCTGTCGCCCATCTTTCTTGCCATTTTCGCAGACACGATTCTCTCAACCCAACCGAGAGTTAGAGAGTAATTTCCTCTGCAGATATTTTGGACCTCTTGTATTCAGCATGATCCGGCATAGCGCTGTGCATGTTTTTGATGCTTTACTGCCTATGTACTTCAAGTGCTCTTGAAAAGACAGACGAGTGTCAATCATGAGCCCAAGGTATTTTAAACATTCCTTAGATTCTATGCTACACGTGCCAATATTTAGCCTGACAGTTTCCCTAATTTTCCTACTACTAATCAGAACCGCTTCCGTTTTATGGTCAGCTAGAGTTAGGCCCATTGATCTTAGCCAAGATCTTACGATCTGAATACTGGCGTTTGCAATGGTTTCCACCTCTAGTAACTCTTTCCCTTCACACACTAACGCTATGTCGTCTGCGAATCCAACTATCTTCACCTTTTCCGGTAGATCCAATCTTAATACTCCGTCGTACATGACGTTCCACAATAGTGGGCCAAGAACTGAACCTTGAGGCACCCCACCAATGATCATGCGCCTCTTAGTACCTTTATCGGTATCATAAACTAGCTCTCTATCCCGGAAATAGTCCCGTACAATTGCTAGTAGATACCCTGGGATGTCTATACGGACCAAAGCATTAACTATATGCTCCCAGTTTGCCGTATTGAAGGCGTTTTTTACATCTAGGGTTATAACCACACAATACCCTTTTGTTCCATTCCTCCACCTCTTCCCTTGGATAGCTTGAGCAGCGGTTTCTACTACAACTTTGATAGCGTCCACCGCTGACTTTGCTTTCCTGAAGCCAAATTGGTTATCTGATAAACCTAGGTTAGCTTGTACGCAATCTTCCAATCTTTTGCAGATTATACTCTCCAGAAGTTTTCCACTTGTATCTATCATACAGAGCGGACGATAGGAGGAAGGGTCGTCTAGCGGCTTGTTATCCTTAGGTAACAACACCAATTTCTGCCTCTTCCAGATTGTTGGAAAAGTTCCCTGAATCAAGCATGCGCTTATTACTTTCAGGAAATAATCAGGATGGAGCTTAACAGCCTCCTTCAGTACCATATTTGGGATGCAATCTAAGCCTGGTGCCTTCTTGTCTTTGAATTTTGAGACAGCACCTTCTATCTCGACGACCGTAACCGGAGGAATGTCGAATAATTCAGCTGGATAGCTGTGTTGCCATGTCGGAGCTTCCTGTTGAGGAAAAAGATGGTCTACAATTCCGTTGAGGATATTCTCTTCTCTTGGCGGTGATGGGCCAAGACATTTAAGTTTCCTGGTTACTAGCTTATATGCTAAGCCCCAAGGATTACTATCTATTTCATCACAAGCATCCAGGAAACACCTACGCTTGCTCCTACGAATTGCAATCTTCAATGCCTTTCTTTTATCCCTATACAACTGGTGCTGCACGTTATTCTCTAACCGACCCCTCGTTCGTGTATACCGCCTTCGGGCGCTAATACACTCTGAACGCAAGCTAGCAATTTCATCATTCCACCAATACACTGGAGGCTTATTTGGCGATCTTTTTCGCCTTATCATAGCTACATTGCAGGCACTAGTGATATTGCGCACTAATTGCACTGCCATGTCTTCTGCTGAACCAGCCATTTCCATGTTCTCCATGCAGGCTGCGAAGCTATCCTTATCAAAGGTATTTACCTTCCATCCTGTCAAGACACGTGCTTGTACAATAGCACGGGGCTGTGCGTCTTGCACATCTATTATTATAGCGCTATGATCGCTATGTGTATAGATGTCAGATATTCTCCAGTTCACTTGGGTTGCGATACTGGCACTGACGAATGTAATGTCAATTACTGAGCCAGCATCACCCCTTCTGAAGGTGTGTTCAACTCCATTATTGATGAGTACAACACCCAGTACAGAAAAGGCTTCCAAGAGTATTCTTCCTCTTGCGTTTGCTGAGGGACAGCCCCATTCAACAGCCCACGCATTGAAATCACCTGCTATTATTACGGGGGTTCTTCCAACTGCATCCGTTACAATACTGTCAACTATTACCCGAAAGTCTTCTATAGAATACCTAGGGGGTATATAACAGCTGTAAATAGTGATGCCAGATATAACCGCTCGAGCATATCCACATTGCGTTGTTATTCTATCGCGTATGGTTAGCGTGCTGGTGTTCCATATTGCCGATGTACCCGTGTTATCGGAAACCCAGTTTACAGATGCCATGGTCCGATATGGCTCACTTAGAATAGCAACATCTACACTTATATCTCGAACGCTTTGCTTAAGAAGCTCCTGGGCTGCCTGACAATGGTTGAGATTTAACTGTAATATACGCATTTTGGTGACTTAGATTCTACTCTACTCCCTAAGTTTCTGTAGAGCTCTTTTATAAAACGGGCAAACTGCACCTCCGGTGACATGGTCACTAGCGGTGTCTACTCCCTTCTTGCAGAGCAAGCAGGATGGTTTATTGGAACAGGTTCCAATTTTGTGGCCCGTTTTGCCACACCGTAGGCAATTCCCTGAAAGGTCTTGCCCCTTACAGTTCCCTGCTACGTGTCCACAATCCAGACATTTAAAGCATCTTTTTGGTGCTACCTTTTCGCGTATTCGGCAAACCACCCAGCCAATACGCATCTTTGCCATCTCTATAAGGCGGCGAGCTATCAGTGCACTCACACCAATTGTGGCGGTCTGTGTCCCACCGTATGCTCTCCTTAGCGACTTAACTGCCGTAGGGTGCAAAGCTTTAAATTCGTCAGATATTTTGACGAGAGCTTCATAAATATCCTCCTTAGAGGTTACTTCGTCTATATCCCTAATCTCAAGCCTGACCTCATGAGATAGTGATCTAACCTTAGCAGCATCACCTAGCACCTCTTCTATAGCCGACCTAAATTCGCGCGTATTCTGGTGCGCGGGTCTATTCAGCTCAAACAACAGTTCACCCTTCCCTGTCTTCCTAATGCTCTTCACATTTTGACCCAGGTTGTTTAGCTTAGGGTCCCTCTTCACCTGTCTGAGAATATCCGCATAGGAAGTATCTCCACAGGTTTTAATCACTATAGCATCTGGTTTAACGGACGCTTTCTTTGTTTTAGCCCTTGGGCCAACCTTAACCCAGCCAGGATCTTTAGCACTTAGATCCGGTTTGCCAGCCAAGTTTAAGTTTATAGCCTTGGGTATAGTGTGTCCACCTACCCTCACTACTTTATTAGGGGTTGTTCCCCTATTCTTTTTAGCTCTGTTACCTTTTGGGCTTAAGTCCTCCCTTCTACGCTTTGGAGTTCCGCCCATCACAGGATTGAGCCTTGGTGGTTCGTCTGTTTGAGTATGCGTACTAGTATGTGCTTTATTTGTACTACTAGCACTTCCACTACTCAATTCATCTGAGACCTGCATGTACAATGCCTGTATCTCACGTGATATTGTCACTATTTCCTTATGCACGTTTGAACGTGCCTTTAGGAAAGCTACGAGCTTTGAGATCTTCTCTCCTAGCCTCTGGACGTTATTTTGTCCATTTTCACTATTTTCAACGGTGCCTGGCACCGGAACGGTCCTACTCACCGCTGTAGGAGGTGATCTGCTTATCACCGATTTCTTAGCAAAAGGGTTTACAATTTCACCCATGCTCAACTCATTTATACTCTCATTATTATTATTATTATTTTTATTAATTTTTTCAGTTGGGTCCCCGCTTAAAGCTGTAGTCTCCGTTTGCCGCACACTCAATAAAAAGTTTTTTCTTTGTCCAAAACATTCCCGCATTTTCCGGGTTAAGTTAATTTTATTAAAATTTAGTTCACTTTTTGTTGAGTGAATGTGCAGTTACCCTTGTAGTGACCCCGAGGGTGGCTATGCAAGCAGTGAGTTCCTCGCGAGGGTTGACACAAGGCCTTATGAGACTTGTGTACAGAGCCAGGTCGGGAGCTGATTAGGAGTCATCTCAACTAACCCTGCACAGCCAAAAACTATTGGCTACAAACTTTGATCATACTTTAAGCCCCTGCCAGGGTTTTACCGGGACGGAGGTAGCTTCCGCATTAGCCCGTGAGCCATTTCAGCCCGATGTCACTCGTGCTTAATCAGGTCACGGAATACGTCAGCTCCCAGCCCATAATCGTCTGCGTCAGGTCGTCATCCAATCCATTATCGCTGTCACACAGTTAGTTCATTCTCAACTTTTAAGAACTATTCAGTAGCGCCACGAGAAGGCCGTGTGACAACTTGGTTTGAGCAGGGACAAGGATCGCTAACTGGCTACACTCAATGGGAAGCCAGCGCTTTACCTTGAACGCTCGCACCCACGCCATCAGAGCTTATGAAGGCAATTAAAATTTTTGCTGGGTATTAACCTGGCTATATATTTTAAACCATTATAAAAATCCCCTTTTGTTACGCGTATCAGAGCATTTCCCTCAAACTTGTATCATTCTATTATTTTTTTATCTCTTTTCCTTAAAATGTGTACATATGTACATATTTACCATCTGCTATACGGCAAACAAATGTGGCAAATATCGTGTTGATCTTCCAATTCACTGTAAACTTTATTTAGGTTTGCACAAAGACAGGAAAAAATGGTAAACCTATTAATTAGTTTTCAATTTTGTTGCAACCGAACAAAGTTCAGTGACATTTGTGGCAAATGAATCTCCTTTCGTCAAAAAACGGGAACAGCAAACAAAGTCAATGACTTTTGACTCGGTCAGAGAAAAAATTAACAACAAATTAAAATGTTCTATTTGATAGTTAAATTTATTTCTCCAATCAGGCATTGCAAGCGTTACAAGCCTGTGCTTGAGGTTAAAATCTTACAAACATTAACAACAAAATTTACATGAAGTTGATTTTAAATAAAATAAAAAAAATAATATTACTTGACTACTCGTATGTGTCTAAAGTAAAGCAAAAGTAATATAAAAGGTCATTGGGGTGTTTCTGTTGGCAAATACTCGTATAAAATTTGTGCACTCTGAAAACTCATTTTGACAGTTTGACAGTTTTTCTTTTTTTAATGTATGGTTATCAAGACTATCAAGAAAAATATGTAATGGAAAAAATCTTAATTTTACTCTATACTCGTAAACCATATGCATGTGTTTTCCTCCGATTAACTCAGTTTGAGGCGGATTTTTTCAAGGACTAAAAAAACAATGGAGAAAAAACTTGAAATATAATGGATTTAAATAGAAAAAATGCAAAATGTATTCAATTTTGTTTTTCCATTTTAGAATTTACAATTATCAAGTGGGCTGTTTAATTACGACGCAAGTGTGTTTTAGAAATAAAAGCAAAACATTTCAATATCAAATACAATTCAATGTAAATCGCAACATGCTGAAAAGGAATGAAACACATTTTGAGCAGTAATCGGTGAAAAGCGTTAGCAATAAATTCCCAATTGCAACTGGTTTACAGAAAAATGGCAATATTAATATCATTTTTTACGAAAATGTTAAATTAAATTAAACATATATGGCCGTATGCAAAAAAACTAAACAAAGCTTGGCCAAGCAATTGTTAAGAAAAATTTCCTAATGTTTTATGCAAAAACAACTGTTAGCTTACCATGCGCTAAAAGTTGAATTGGGTACACTTTATCTCTACGTTGAAATGGCAGTTGACTTGTCGCTTAAAAATCGCAATTTTGCGAAAATTAAACAAAAACACTATTTATTACTTTCATTATATAAATAAGTAAAAACATTACTTTTTATATGAACTCAAAATATCGCCGTGCCAAAAAGGTTTCCGAAATTTTAATTTTCTGTATTTTAGTAAGCTCTTTTTATTACCAGAACTGCTTTTAAGCAAAAAAGTTGTTTAAGTTCGCTTACGCGACATTTTCATGAAAAAATCGCTTTAGGCTATATCTCGGGTATACATATATGACCGATATCGGAAATTTTCGTTTTCGCTTTTTTCGGAATTTTGGATATATCTCAGCTAAACGAGAACCGATTTTGCTGAGTTTCAATAGCAAACCGATGAACCGATGGAGTAATAGAATGGCGAGAGATAAAAGTTTCTAAGTCTAATAGGTTAGGTTAGGTTTAACAAGCTGCCAGCTATTTTAAATTCAGCTCACTTGGGTGCAGTCTGGTCCCGTTGTGTTGCCTGGATGTAATATATATCTCAGGAGATCTACATATAACTGACTTAGAACCAACCCGAGGATCGAATAAAGGAGTCCAATCCACTTACATCGCATTCCAATACTGCCGCGAAATCATGCAGCATCGGTCTGTCTAGATACAAACCCTTTATATAAGAAAGAACCGGACACTGACAGAGGAAGTGCTCAACGCTCTCTACTTTCTCCTCATTTCTGCAGCTTCTACAGAAGTCATTAAATGATGCCCTCAAAATGGCTGCGATTTCGGCCTGCGCTACGCTGCACTAATTTTGCCTGAAACTGACATTATTAAATGCTCTCTCTAAATCTAACGGTTTTCTCAGAAACGGTAATTCAACAACAGAAGTAAATCGCTTAATCAAATTTTCTATCAATGCTGATTCAGTATATGTATACTTTATAAGAAAATGTAGAAATTAAAAACGCAATCACAAACTTATATACATATACCCCTTACATTTTTGTGAAGGGTATAAAATAATGTTGTTGTTGCGTTAAAAATTACTGAAAATTTGGGAAAGTGATTTAGTGGTGCAAACAAAATTCAAAGAGAAACATTATTTTTTCTTTTTCACAACTTTTTCTTACACATATTCGTTCAGCATTAAAATTTAAAATTCCAATAAACTTATAACGAATAAAAATATTTGCTTTTGTAAACTCACAGATAACACCCCACAAGTTTTCTGTCCACCATGAGGTCCACTAGTCCACTGGAAGGCTTTAACTCAAAACTTTCAAGAAATATTGAATAGCATGGTCCATTTTTTAGATTTCTTGACGCAATTCGAACTGAAGATTTTCAATTCTCGTTTTATTTGTGTAATCTATAAAATGAGAATTAAAAATCTACAGATCTTTTATTTGTGTAATCTCGATTCGGAGTCTAGCTTCGATAGTGAACGGACGTGTTTGTTCTTGATCGGCGTGTATAAAATTAAACCAGAATAAGTAAAAACGGGAATAATTGAAAAGGAGTGATTTTATGTTATAAAAAAAGCTTTGTGACTTTTACCGTTATATATTTTAAAGTGAAAATAAAAAAAATTAAATAAAAACTGCATGAATATACCTATCAGATGTAATTCTGAGAAAGAGGTCAGCTCCACTAGAAAAAGTCCTTGGATTTCTAAGGAGGAATCTTTGAAAAAATACTTGGACAATCTGCTGTCGCTAAGAGAAAGAAACCGCACGCGCTCGTGTTCGCCACATATAGTTGTTACAACAGCCGACAAACTATACTAAGACCTATTGTAAGTTGCCCGCAATTTATGTTGTGTGTGGAGAACTTCACCGTACATCATAGTGCAAAAAACCTAAGACTGACTCGAGCGTTAAAAAATGCAGTAACTGTGGAGATAACCATACTGCAAACTACAGGGGTTGTCCTGTTTATACTCACTTCAAGAGGTCAATGACAAATAGGCCATTGATTTTAAATATGCCAACCCAGCAATCAAACACCATTTCTACAACCAATTTTGCCCAGGTACGCCAGCCAACCAGCCACAGAAACGTGCAAACCCCCAAACTAATTTCTTATGCGAATGTGGTAAAATCCGATAAACCAACCTTGAATCAGGAGCCCAAGCCTCAAAACTCTGACCAAAATTTTAGCAATCTTGAGGCAATTCTGCAGACTCTCAATCAACAATTTTTCTGAAAAGCTCAAACTGGCTGTACTAGTCATATTAGATCCAGATATTAAAACAATAGAACTGAAATTGAGCAACTTCTGTCAGAAAAGAGAAGAGTCGCAACTTCGCAGGTCTCCCCAGCTTAAATGCATAACTCAGTTAAGAAATCTGCTTGAAATCCACAGAATTGCTTCCCTTAAAACATTTTAAAAGCTCTGATTATTCCTATTTAAAATGACCCGTAATAGGTAAGGCACCTTTGCGAACTTCAACTGGCGATCATTTGAGAAACGTTTTTGTTACAAATGATTCAGCGAATAATACAGCCTTATTACCGTCATATGCGGCTAGGCCGCCTGTGCCTTTGCAAGTTAATTTTCAAGATGTCGAAAACGTTATCGGTAAACAAACCGCAGGAAATCTCCAGGCATCGATCAAATTACTGGTAAAATGCTTGAACAGTTATCTCGTGTAGCAAGAAGAGTTCTACTTTTTATTTTTAACGCTTATTTACGCCTCGAATATTATCCTGCAGAGTGAAAGGTGTCCACGATTACCATGATACCCAAGCCAGGGAAGGATCCCACTAAAGTAGAATCATACAGCCCAATAAGTCTACTGCCAACAATTGCAAAACTGTTCGAAAAATTTTTAATGGCGAAGTTGACTCCAATATTGAATGGAGTGGGATGCATTGCTAATCATCAGTTTGGCTTTCGGGCTAAACATAGCTCCATAGAACAAACGCACAGACTAGTCAACGTCATAAAACAGACCTTTGAAGAAAAGAAGTATTGCTCAGCTCTATTCATTGACATTTCCCAAGCTTTTGATAAACTGTGGCACGACGGATTGATGCACAAAATAAAGCTGAACTTGCCTCCACAAGCCTCTGGAAAGCTACTTATGCGGCCGGAAGTTTGTTATCAGAGAAGGCGATTTTATAAGCCCCTTACAGCCAATCGAAGCAGGAGTTCCCCAAGATAGCATTCTAGAACCTACTTTATATTTGATTTATGCCTCAGACATGCCAACGAGATCCGGAATCGACACTTTAACTTTTGCAGATGACACAGCATTCTGCAGTGATCATGAAAACAATGAAGAAGCTTCGCGAAAATTGCAGGAGTTTATTTCAATATTAGAGAAATGGTTAAAACTTTGGAAAATAAAAGTCAATGAACAAAAGTGTACTCACGTTACATTCACACTGCGTAAACAAACAGGTTCGGCTGTCCAAATTAACAATTCACCTATTCCGCAGCATAATGAGGTTAAATACATTGGTATTCACCTGGACCGTAGGCTAACATGGAAGTCCCACATCGATGCGAAAGTTCCTCAGTTAAAGTTAAAAGCAGAGCAATTAAATTGGCTTATGGGCAGAAACTCGACATTGAAGTTGGATTGCAAACTTCTGTTATACAATGTAATTCTAAAGCCCATATGGTGCTACGGAATTCAATTATGGGGCACCGCCTCAACATCTAACATTGAAACAGTTCAAAGGCGACAAAATCAAATTCTTCGTATGATTGCTGCAGCTCCATGGTACGTTAGAAATTCACGAATTCGTAAAGATCTCTGTGTGCCTCTTATAAAAGACGAATTCTCTAAGTATGCGACTAGGTATATCAGTAAACTGGAACTTCACCGAAATCCTCTTGCATGCAATGTTCTTAATTTTGAAGGTCACTCTCGCTTGATAAGGAGGGATACCCTTGCCACCATCAGAACGTTAAATAGGTCGGTAAAATCGACGTCGGTAAAATTGACCGTGCACAATAAAACATTTTTGTCTAGCATTGGCTGGACTTAATTAATTTTGTGTATTTAGTATTAAGATTTGAATACTTATCGTTAGTTCACGTTTTGAAGATTCAATAAATAAATGAATGAAAAAAAAATTGTGTAATCTGTGGCTGGAGTTTTCTTCATTCTTCCAAGCAAAAGCAAGCCACAGAAGGATAAAGATAAAAAATGTATCAACTAACTCAACAGTTAAATGTGTCCTTTATCTACTTGTCTGACTTCTTTACGTTCATTATAAAGGACAATCGAATTGTAGATAGTGATGAAATTTTGAAGGAGAATTTTAAAGAAAAGGAGCTCGACCGGTGTAGAAGATTTTGTGCTTTGCAGCAACTTAATAGCTGTTATGTACGCATACGTACCCATTTGCATTTTTGGCTTATCGGCACTAATCAAACTGGAAGATAATTTGCTTCCAAGTATAACAATTATTATTAGGCGAACACGAACGCGAGTGGTTCTGTCTCTTGTAGAGATTATATTGTATTGTATTGTAACTATACAGTTGGGAATAAATTTTGCAAAGTATAGGATGTACAGCATATGCAGAGTAACGTAGACCTTACCACGATGGTATTAACAGTATTTTTTTGCGGCGCTGTGACTTGCTATACCAACCTATGACTTCGCATAGGAAGTTGACGCGTGGTTAATAACGAAATACCTCAAAAAAATTGTAAACTAATACGGTTAGTTGAGGTAGGCAGTTAACCAATGAGAGTGAGACGCAAAACTCTCGAGGGCCAAACAACAACGACAAGCCTGACCGTACTTAAGAAATAATTACGATTCTGTTCCCCAGCCCAGAGCTGCTTTACGACTGTAGAGAGTATATGATTCAAACGCTTTTTTTTTAACGATTCGTTCTCAGAAATCTATAAATTTTTACTGGCAAAGCTGAGCTCTGTTTAAAACGTTTCACTTGGGTGTTTGTTTGTATGTATGTTTGCCATAAGAGTGATTATTACATATGTAGGTATATACAACTGTATATACAGTGTTGCTGCTTTAGTGCGAAAATTGGAGTTGCCCTATTGCTTCCGGGGAATGGCCGGGGATTTTGGGGATTCACGAAGCCGATTTTGGGAATTTCAAGAAAATTTGAAAGCTCTTCGCTAATCGATTTGAAACCAGTTTTCCATATTCGGTACGGTGGTGAACTATTAAACCATTCGATTTAGTACGAAAATTGAAGCTGCCATTGTTTTCGGGGATTTTGGCGCTTCCTGAAGCCGACTTTTGGATTTCTAAAAAAAAAATCTCTCGCCCCCGGAGGTGCTGCTATCTTGCAACGGATATCTGTACTGTAAGGGACCAGGAGTGATAGTTAAACGAGTGAGTTGGTTAAGGCCTGATGCTCTTAATGAGCTTCGGCCAGCCAACTCAGTAAGCCCTGTCTTCCATTTACTGTTAGGAAATTGTACACAGGAAAGATTAGAAGGCCCGAACTCTTAAGCAAGAGGTTCGAATATAAGGCTACAAACTTGTGAGCCTGGTAAGCCACACATGGGCGCTCGTGAATAATTCACTCCACGGATTTGGTCCATCACCAGATTATCATGCATATGTATGAAAAGTTTTTTATATAAGTGCGTTGTTGCCATGAAACGCATTCGTATCAAATGTAAAACAGTAGCCAATTTCTGTAATGATTAATGATTTTAAGAGACTCAATATTTGCACGAACAGACATAAATGCATTTTTCTTTCGATACAAAGTTAAAATAAAAAAAAAGATTGAGAAAAAATTCCACATCATAAAAAAGTAACTCACAAAAAAGCACAAATGGATTAAAAAATAACTGTGGTCTAACTGCTATTGTTGCTTTCAAAATTTATAATTAAAGATTATGTAAATATAAAAAAGCATAAATTATTGCATCTTTAGTAATTACGATCCAAAAAGCATCAACTGACTGTAAAAGAAAATTTTAAATTAAACGCAAAAATGCTATAAATTTTCATCATGTTTTATGGTTTGTTTGAAGTTCTTAATTATTATTGTTTTTCTCTTTTTTTATTCTTCGCTTTTACAACATTTATTTGTTGCAAAAATAAAAGCAAAACTGTAGCATATTGTTAAACTACTCGTATCTAAGAACATGCATCTCTATAAAGCGCCTCTATGGATGTCAAAGTGTCAGTCATATTTGATGTAGAAGGTTTTATATTTTATTTTTTTCATTGCTATCTTTTGTTGCAAGTTGTAAGCAGTTTGTTATTTCCTTCAAAGGTAAAAAATGCATATGTACTAGGGTAATCAAGCGGTTATTATTCGACCTGTTTTTTATGCTTTTGTTTTCGAATATCGAATAACCCGCGATTTTTAACACTGTCAAAGAAGGTGTTAAATATTTAAATATGGTATTTATTATTATATAATACATTTCCGATTTGTCACTATGCCGTGTTGGCATTTCATCACACACTACAAGCCCACACAGTTAGTTACAAATCAAAATAAATTGAAAACTTGTAATTAATAATATGTAACAAGACGCCAAACACACTACTCGTATAGCGTAGTCACATATCGGAAGCGTGTGGGTACTTTTATTGATAAAAGTGACACTACGACAGATCTGGCTAAAGAGTAGTTAGAAAAAAATTTGAAAAAAGCTAAATATTATGGAAAGCTAAGATTTGAAAAAGTAAAAAAGTAACTTAATATTTTCAATCACGCTAAAGAAGAGGCTAATTTCAATGTCGAAAAAAAAAAAATAGATATACTGCGAATATGCAATATACAGAGCAATTAAACTCAGACTATATTCTAAATATGAATCCATGTTAGATATTTATAGTTAAAAAGCAGAATTATTTAATAGTCTGAGTTATTTTTATACGAACCCACAAATACATACTAATAGGCTGCAAGAATACATTCATTTGTTTGTATGCACACTGAAAATACAATATTCATTCAAATATCGAATACTTTAAGAGAGATTAAGAAAATAAAACGAGAAAATAGAATGAACTGTGTTTCATAGTTGGTTGTAATAAATAAATTCTGTCGTATACTTTTTCTAATTCAATTATATATTTTCTCTTATTTGTAAGAGCAAAAGCATGCAAATACCATATAACTGTTTGATAGAGTGCAAGAAATATCGAATGAATGAATGAATAAAACGATTATAATTCGAGTGCACATTACATTCTTTATACTACAAAGAAAAACATTTTGTTAAGAAGTAATTTGCTTTTAAGAAATGTGGGCAATAAGGTCTGAAAATTTTAAATTGGAATTGATAAAAGAACTTTGATGGTATGTTATTGTACACACTTGCATACATACATACATACATACATACATACATACATACATACATACATACATGGTGGCGTGGGTGCGAGCGTTCAAGGTAAAGCGCTGGCTTCCCATTGGGTGTAGCCAGTTAGCGATCCTTGTCCCTGCTCAAACCAAGTTGTCACACGGCCTTCTCGTGGCGCTACTGAATAGTTCTCAAAAGTTGAGAATGAACTAACTGTGTGACAGCGATAATGGATTGGATGACGACCTGACGCAGACGATTATGGGCTGGGAGCTGACGTATTCCGTGACCTGATTAAGCACGAGTGACATCGGGCTGAAATGGCTCACGGGCTAATGCGGAAGCTACCTCCGTCCCGGTAAAACCCTGGCAGGGGCTTAAAGTATGATCAAAGTTTGTAGCCAATAGTTTTTGGCTGTGCAGGGTTAGTTGAGATGACTCCTAATCAGCTCCCGACCTGGCTCTGTACACAAGTCTCATAAGGCCTTGTGTCAACCCTCGCGAGGAACTCACTGCTTGCATAGCCACCCTCGGGGTCACTACAAGGGTAACTGCACATTCACTCAACAAAAAGTGAACTAAATTTTAATAAAATTAACTTAACCCGGAAAATGCGGGAATGTTTTGGACAAAGAAAAAACTTTTTATTGAGTGTGCGGCAAACGGAGACTACAGCTTTAAGCGGGGACCCAACTGAAAAAATGAATAAAAATAATAATAATGAGAGTATAAATGAGTTGAGCATGGGTGAAATTGTAAACCCTTTTGCTAAGAAATCGGTGATAACCAGATCACCTCCTACAGCGGTGAGTAGGACCGTTCCGGTGCCAGGCACCGTTGAAAATAGTGAAAATGGACAAAATAACGTCCAGAGGCTAGGAGAGAAGATCTCAAAGCTCGTAGCTTTCCTAAAGGCACGTTCAAACGTGCATAAGGAAATAGTGACAATGTCACGTGAGATACAGGCATTGTACATGCAGGTCTCAGATGAATTGAGTAGTGGAAGTGCTAGTAGTACAAAGAAAGCACATACTAGTACGCATACTCAAACAGACGAACCACCAAGGCTCAATCCTGTGATGGGCGGAACTCCAAAGCGTAGAAGGGAGGACTTAAGCCCAAAAGGTAACAGAGCTAAAAAGAATAGGGGAACAACCCCTAATAAAGTAGTCAGGGTAGGTGGACACACTATACCCAAGGCTATAAACTCAAACTTGGCTGGCAAACCGGATCTAAGTGCTAAAGATCCTGGCTGGGTTAAGGTTGGCCCAAGGGCTAAAACAAAGAAAGCGTCCGTTAAACCAGATGCTATAGTGATTAAAACCTGTGGAGATACTTCCTATGCGGATATTCTCAGACAGGTGAAGAGGGACCCTAAGCTAAACAACCTGGGTCAAAATGTGAAGAGCATTAGGAAGACAGGGAAGGGTGAACTGTTGTTTGAGCTGAATAGACCCGCGCACCAGAATACGGGCGAATTTAGGTCGGCTATAGAAGAGGTGCTAGGTGATGCTGCTAAGGTTAGATCACTTTCTCATGAGGTCAGGCTTGAGATTAGGGATATAGACGAAGTAACCTCTAAGGAGGATATTTATGAAGCTCTCGTCAAAATATCTGACGAATTTAAAGCTTTGCACCCTACGGCAGTTAAGTCGCTAAGGAGAGCATACGGTGGGACACAGACCGCCACAATTGGCGTGAGTGCACTGATAGCTCGCCGCCTTATAGAGATGGCAAAGATACGTATTGGCTGGGTGGTTTGCCGAATACGCGAAAAGGTAGCACCAAAAAGATGCTTTAAATGTCTGGATTATGGACACGTAGCAGGGAACTGTAAGGGGCAAGACCTTTCAGGGAATTGCCTACGGTGTGGCAAAACGGGCCACAAAATTGGAACCTGTTCCAATAAACCATCCTGCTTGCTCTGCAAGAAGGGAGTAGACACCGTTAGTGACCATGTCACCGGAGGTGCAGTTTGCCCGTTTTATAAAAGAGCTCTACAGAAACTTAGGGAGTAGAGTAGAACCTAAGTCACCAAAATGCGTATATTACAGTTAAATCTCAACCATTGCCAGGCAGCCCAGGAGCTTCTTAAGCAAAGCGTTCGAGATATAAGTGTAGATGTCGCTATTCTAAGTGAGCCATATCGGACCATGGCATCTGTAAACTGGGTTTCCGATAACACGGGTACATCGGCAATATGGAACACCAGCACGCTAACCATACGCGATAGAATAACAACGCAATGTGGATATGCTCGAGCGGTTATATCTGGCATCACTATTTACAGCTGTTATATACCCCCTAGGTATTCTATAGAAGACTTTCGGGTAATAGTTGACAGTATTGTAACGGATGCAGTTGGAAGAACCCCCGTAATAATAGCAGGTGATTTCAATGCGTGGGCTGTTGAATGGGGCTGTCCCTCAGCAAACGCAAGAGGAAGAATACTCTTGGAAGCCTTTTCTGTACTGGGTGTTGTACTCATCAATAATGGAGTTGAACACACCTTCAGAAGGGGTGATGCTGGCTCAGTAATTGACATTACATTCGTCAGTGCCAGTATCGCAACCCAAGTGAACTGGAGAATATCTGACATCTATACACATAGCGATCATAGCGCTATAATAATAGATGTGCAAGACGCACAGCCCCGTGCTATTGTACAAGCACGTGTCTTGACAGGATGGAAGGTAAATACCTTTGATAAGGATAGCTTCGCAGCCTGCATGGAGAACATGGAAATGGCTGGTTCAGCAGAAGACATGGCAGTGCAATTAGTGCGCAATATCACTAGTGCCTGCAATGTAGCTATGATAAGGCGAAAAAGATCGCCAAATAAGCCTCCAGTGTATTGGTGGAATGATGAAATTGCTAGCTTGCGTTCAGAGTGTATTAGCGCCTGAAGGCGGTATACACGAACGAGGGGTCGGTTAGAGAATAACGTGCAGCACCAGTTGTATAGGGATAAAAGAAAGGCATTGAAGATTGCAATTCGTAGGAGCAAGCGTAGGTGTTTCCTGGATGCTTGTGATGAAATAGATAGTAATCCTTGGGGCTTAGCATATAAGCTAGTAACCAGGAAACTTAAATGTCTTGGCCCATCACCGCCAAGAGAAGAGAATATCCTCAACGGAATTGTAGACCATCTTTTTCCTCAACAGGAAGCTCCGACATGGCAACACAGCTATCCAGCTGAATTATTCGACATTCCTCCGGTTACGGTCGTCGAGATAGAAGGTGCTGTCTCAAAATTCAAAGACAAGAAGGCACCAGGCTTAGATTGCATCCCAAATATGGTACTGAAGGAGGCTGTTAAGCTCCATCCTGATTATTTCCTGAAAGTAATAAGCGCATGCTTGATTCAGGGAACTTTTCCAACAATCTGGAAGAGGCAGAAATTGGTGTTGTTACCTAAGGATAACAAGCCGCTAGACGACCCTTCCTCCTATCGTCCGCTCTGTATGATAGATACAAGTGGAAAACTTCTGGAGAGTATAATCTGCAGAAGATTGGAAGATTGCGTACAAGCTAACCTAGGTTTATCAGATAACCAATTTGGCTTCAGGAAAGCAAAGTCAGCGGTGGACGCTATCAAAGTTGTAGTAGAAACCGCTGCTCAAGCTATCCAAGGGAAGAGGTGGAGGAATGGAACAAAAGGGTATTGTGTGGTTATAACCCTAGATGTAAAAAACGCCTTCAATACGGCAAACTGGGAGCATATAGTTAATGCTTTGGTCCGTATAGACATCCCAGGGTATCTACTAGCAATTGTACGGGACTATTTCCGGGATAGAGAGCTAGTTTATGATACCGATAAAGGTACTAAGAGGCGCAAGATCATTGGTGGGGTGCCTCAAGGTTCAGTTCTTGGCCCACTATTGTGGAACGTCATGTACGACGGAGTATTAAGATTGGATCTACCGGAAAAGGTGAAGATAGTTGGATTCGCAGACGACATAGCGTTAGTGTGTGAAGGGAAAGAGTTACTAGAGGTGGAAACCATTGCAAACGCCAGTATTCAGATCGTAAGATCTTGGCTAAGATCAATGGGCCTAACTCTAGCTGACCATAAAACGGAAGCGGTTCTGATTAGTAGTAGGAAAACTAGGGAAACTGTCAGGCTAAATATTGGCACGTGTAGCATAGAATCTAAGGAATGTTTACAATACCTTGGGGTCATGATTGACACTCGTCTGTCTTTTCAAGAGCACTTGAAGTACATAGGCAGTAAAGCATCAAAAACATGCACAGCGCTATGCCGGATCATGCCGAATACAAGAGGTCCAAAATATCTGCAGAGGAGATTACTCTCTAGTGTAGTAAGAAGCATTATCTTATATGCATCGCCTATATGGTCAGGCTCACTTAGATATCCTACTTATGTGAACCTGATATCTCCTGTGTATAGGCTGATCGCCTTGCGTGTATGTAGCGCATTCCGAACTGTATCGGACCTGGCCGCTTTTGTCATTGCCGGCATGATACCGATCGAGCTAGAGGCCGCTTCGGACATCACGGTTGGGTTGAGAGAATCGTGTCTGCGAAAATGGCAAGAAAGATGGGCGACAGCTGACAAGGGAAGATGGACCTACTTACTGATACCAGACATCAGAGCATGGCTATCAAGAAAGCATGGCGATTTGAACTACTATATAACACAGTTTCTAACTGGGCATGGTTGTTTTAGGTCGTACTTGTACCGTTTTGGACATGACAGTACTCCGTTCTGTCCGAGTTGTGATGGTAATGTCTTGGAAGATGCTGAGCATGTGTTCTTCATCTGTCCACGGTTTAATAGTGATAGGGAATATTTAGAAACAGTCCTAGGACGTAGCATCAGTCCGAGCAGTATCGTTCCAATCATGTTGGAATCTTTGTGCAACTGGACGTACGTCTGTAGTTTTGTAAAATTGGTTCTGTTGGAACTTCGTAGGTTAGAACAGATTCGCAGCAGAATCAATGTAGTTTAGTTTAGATGTAGGGTGTATCACCTTTCCCACCCCGAGACGTAAAGCCTTGCGGCAGTCCCTCGGGGAGCATCTGGGTCAGGGCGAAGGGGTGTTTTTTAGCGAGTTAAAGTCTCGCACTACTGGCAACCACCATCACTGCCAGTGCCTTTCGATGGTTTTTCACCCCGCGAATAAAAAAAAAAAAAAAAAAACATACATACATACATACATACATACATACATACATACATACATACATACAGGTGGCGTGGGTGCGAGCGTTCAAGGTAAAGCGCTGGCTTCCCATTGGGTGTAGCCAGTTAGCGATCCTTGTCCCTGCTCAAACCCAGTTGTCACACGGCCTTCTCGTGGCGCTACTGAATAGTTCTTAAAAGTTGAGAATGAACTAACTGTGTGACAGCGATAATGGATTGGATGACGACCTGACGCAGACGATTATGGGCTGGGAGCTGACGTATTCCGTGACCTGATTAAGCACGGGTGACATCGGGCTGAAATGGCTCACGGGCTAATGCGGAAGCTACCTCCGTCCCGGTAAAACCCTGGCAGGGGCTTAAAGTATGATCAAAGTTTGTAGCCAATAGTTTTTGGCTGTGCAGGGTTAGTTGAGATGACTCCTAATCAGCTCCCGACCTGGCTCTGTACACAAGTCTCATAAGGCCTTGTGTCAACCCTCGCGAGGAACTCACTGCTTGCATAGCCACCCTCGGGGTCACTACAAGGGTAACTGCACATTCACTCAACAAAAAGTGAACTAAATTTTAATAAAATTAACTTAACCCGGAAAATGCGGGAATGTTTTGGACAAAGAAAAAACTTTTTATTGAGTGTGCGGCAAACGGAGACTACAGCTTTAAGCGGGGACCCAATTGAAAAAAAATGAATAAAAATAATAATAATGATAATACTGAGAGTATAAATGAGTTGAGCATGGGTGAAATTGTAAACCCTTTTGCTAAGAAATCGGTGACAACCAGATAAATGAGTTGAGCATGGGTGAAATTGTAAACCCTTTTGCTAAGAAATCGGTGATAACCAGATCACCTAGTACAGTGGTGAGTAGGACCGTTGAAAATAGTGAAAATGGACAAAATAACGTCCAGAGGCTAGGAGAGAAGATCTCAAAGCTCGTAGCTTTGCACAAGGAAATAGTGACAATGTCACGTGAGATACAGGTATTGTACATGCAGGTCTCAGATGAATTGAGTAGCGGAAGTGCTAGTAGTACAAAGAAAACACAGACTAGTACGCATACTCAAACAGACGAACCACCAAGGCTCAATCCTGTGATGGGCGGAACTCCAAAGCGTAGAAGGGAGGACTTAAGCCCAAAAGGTAACAGAGCTAAAAAGAATAGGGGAACAACCCCTAATAAAGTAGTCAGGGTAGGTGGACACACTATACCCAAGGCTATAAACTTAAACTTGGCTGGCAAACCGGATCTAAGTGCTAAAGATCCTGGCTGGGTTAAGGTTGGCCCAAGGGCTAAAACAAAGAAAGCGTCCGTTAAACCAGATGCTATAGTGATTAAAACCTGTGGAGATACTTCCTATGCGGATATTCTCAGACAGGTGAAGAGGGACCCTAAGCTAAACAACCTGGGTCAAAATGTGAAGAGCATTAGGAAGACAGGGAAGGGTGAACTGTTGTTTGAGCTGAATAGACCCGCGCACCAGAATACGGGCGAATTTAGGTCGGCTATAGAAGAGGTGCTAAGTGATGCTGCTAAGGTTAGATCACTATCTCATGAGGTCAGGCTTGAGATTAGGGATATAGACGAAGTAACCTCTAAGGAGGATATTTATGAAGCTCTCGTCAAAATATCTGACGAATTTAAAGCTTTGCACCCTACGGTAGTTAAGTCGCTAAGGAGAGCATACGGTGGGACACAGACCGCCACAATTGGCGTGAGTGCACTGATAGCTCGCCGCCTTATAGAGATGGCAAAGATACGTATTGGCTGGGTGGTTTGCCGAATACGCGAAAAGGTAGCACCAAAAAGATGCTTTAAATGTCTGGATTATGGACACGTAGCAGCGAACTGTAAGGGGCAAGACCTTTCAGGGAATTGCCTACGGTGTGGCAAAACGGGCCACAAAATTGGAACCTGTTCCAATAAACCATCCTGCTTGCTCTGCAAGAAGGGAGCAGACACCGCTAGTGACCATGTCACCAGAGGTGCAGTTTGCCCGTTTTATAAAAGAGCTCTACAGAAACTTACGGAGTAGAGTAGAACCTAAGTCACCAAAATGCGTATATTACAGTTAAATCTCAACCATTGCCAGGCAGCCCAGGAACTTCTTAAGCAAAGCGTTCGAGATATAAGTGTAGATGTCGCTATTCTAAGTGAGCCATATCGGACCATGGCATCTGTAAACTGGGTTTCCGATAACACGGGTACATCGGCAATATGGAACACCAGCACGCTAACCATACGCGATAGAATAACAACGCAATGTGGATATGCTCGAGCGGTTATATCTGGCATCACTATTTACAACTGTTATATACCCTCTAGGTATTCTATAGAAGACTTTCGGGTAATAGTTGACAGTATTGTAACGGATGCAGTTGGAAGAACCCCCGTAATAATAGCAGGTGATTTCAATGCGTGGGCTGTTGAATGGGGCTGTCCCTCAGCAAACGCAAGAGGAAGAATACTCTTGGAAGCATTTTCTGTACTGGATGTTGTACTCATCAATAATGGAGTTGAACACACCTTCAGAAGGGGTGATGCTGGTTCAGTAATTGACATTACATTCGTCAGTGCCAGTATCGCAACCCAAGTGAACTGGAGAATATCTGACATCTATACACATAGCGATCATAGCGCTATAATAATAGATGTGCAAGACGCACAGCCCCGTGCTATAGTACAAGCACGTGTCTTGACAGGATGGAAGGTAAATACCTTTGATAAGGATAGCTTCGCAGCCTGCATGGAGAACATGGAAATGGCTGGTTCAGCAGAAGACATGGCAGTGCAATTAGTGCGCAATATCACTAGTGCCTGCAATGTAGCTATGATAAGGCGAAAAAGATCGCCAAATAAGCCTCCAGTGTATTGGTGGAATGATGAAATTGCTAGCTTGCGTTCAGAGTGTATTAGCGCCCGAAGGCGGTATACACGAACGAGGGGTCGGTTAGAGAATAACGTGCAGCACCAGTTGTATAGGGATAAAAGAAAGGCATTGAAGATTGCAATTCGTAGGAGCAAGCGTAGGTGTTTCCTGGATGCTTGTGATGAAATAGATAGTAATCCTTGGGGCTTAGCATATAAGCTAGTAACCAGGAAACTTAAATGTCTTGGCCCATCACCGCCAAGAGAAGAGAATATCCTCAACGGAATTGTAGACCATCTTTTTCCTCAACAGGAAGCTCCGACATGGCAACACAGCTATCCAGCTGAATTATTCGACATTCCTCCGGTTACGGTCGTCGAGATAGAAGGTGCTGTCTCAAAATTCAAAGACAAGAAGGCACCAGGCTTAGATTGCATCCCAAATATGGTACTGAAGGAGGCTGTTAAGCTCCATCCTGATTATTTCCTGAAAGTAATAAGCGCATGCTTGATTCAGGGAACTTTTCCAACAATCTGGAAGAGGCAGAAATTGGTGTTGTTACCTAAGGATAACAAGCCGCTAGACGACCCTTCCTCCTATCGTCCGCTCTGTATGATAGATACAAGTGGAAAACTTCTGGAGAGTATAATCTGCAGAAGATTGGAAGATTGCGTACAAGCTAACCTAGGTTTATCAGATAACCAATTTGGCTTCAGGAAAGCAAAGTCAGCGGTGGACGCTATCAAAGTTGTAGTAGAAACCGCTGCTCAAGCTATCCAAGGGAAGAGGTGGAGGAATGGAACAAAAGGGTATTGTGTGGTTATAACCCTAGATGTAAAAAACGCCTTCAATACGGCAAACTGGGAGCATATAGTTAATGCTTTGGTCCGTATAGACATCCCAGGGTATCTACTAGCAATTGTACGGGACTATTTCCGGGATAGAGAGCTAGTTTATGATACCGATAAAGGTACTAAGAGGCGCAAGATCATTGGTGGGGTGCCTCAAGGTTCAGTTCTTGGCCCACTATTGTGGAACGTCATGTACGACGGAGTATTAAGATTGGATCTACCGGAAAAGGTGAAGATAGTTGGATTCGCAGACGACATAGCGTTAGTGTGTGAAGGGAAAGAGTTACTAGAGGTGGAAACCATTGCAAACGCCAGTATTCAGATCGTAAGATCTTGGCTAAGATCAATGGGCCTAACTCTAGCTGACCATAAAACGGAAGCGGTTCTGATTAGTAGTAGGAAAACTAGGGAAACTGTCAGGCTAAATATTGGCACGTGTAGCATAGAATCTAAGGAATGTTTACAATACCTTGGGGTCATGATTGACACTCGTCTGTCTTTTCAAGAGCACTTGAAGTACATAGGCAGTAAAGCATCAAAAACATGCACAGCGCTATGCCGGATCATGCCGAATACAAGAGGTCCAAAATATCTGCAGAGGAGATTACTCTCTAGTGTAGTAAGAAGCATTATCTTATATGCATCGCCTATATGGTCAGGCTCACTTAGATATCCTACTTATGTGAACCTGATATCTCCTGTGTATAGGCTGATCGCCTTGCGTGTATGTAGCGCATTCCGAACTGTATCGGACCTGGCCGCTTTTGTCATTGCCGGCATGATACCGATCGAGCTAGAGGCCGCTTCGGACATCACGGTTGGGTTGAGAGAATCGTGTCTGCGAAAATGGCAAGAAAGATGGGCGACAGCTGACAAGGGAAGATGGACCTACTTACTGATACCAGACATCAGAGCATGGCTATCAAGAAAGCATGGCGATTTGAACTACTATATAACACAGTTTCTAACTGGGCATGGTTGTTTTAGGTCGTACTTGTACCGTTTTGGACATGACAGTACTCCGTTCTGTCCGAGTTGTGATGGTAATGTCTTGGAAGATGCTGAGCATGTGTTCTTCATCTGTCCACGGTTTAATAGTGATAGGGAATATTTAGAAACAGTCCTAGGACGTAGCATCAGTCCGAGCAGTATCGTTCCAATCATGTTGGAATCTTTGTGCAACTGGACGTACGTCTGTAGTTTTGTAAAATTGGTTCTGTTGGAACTTCGTAGGTTAGAACAGATTCGCAGCAGAATCAATGTAGTTTAGTTTAGATGTAGGGTGTATCACCTTTCCCACCCCGAGACGTAAAGCCTTGCGGCAGTCCCTCGGGGAGCATCTGGGTCAGGGCGAAGGGGTGTTTTTTAGCGAGTTAAAGTCTCGCACTACTGGCAACCACCTTCACTGCCAGTGCCTTTCGATGGTTTTTCACCCCGCGAATTAAAAAAAAAAAAAAAAACATACATACATACATACATACATACAAAACTTTTTAAAAACTTTTTATTGAGTGTGCGGCAAACGGAGACTACAGCTTTAAGCGGGGACCCAACTGAAAAAATGAATAAAAATAATAATAATAATAATGAGAGTATTAATGAGTTGAGCATGGGTGAAATTGTAAACCCTTTTGCTAAGAAATCGGTGATAAGCAGATCACCTCCTACAGCGGTGAGTAGGACCGTTCCGGTGCCAGGCACCGTTGAAAATAGTGAAAATGGACAAAATAACGTCCAGAGGCTAGGAGAGAAGATCTCAAAGCTCGTAGCTTTCCTAAAGGCACGTTCAAACGTGCATAAGGAAATAGTGACAATGTCACGTGAGATACAGGCATTGTACATGCAGGTCTCAGATGAATTGAGTAGTGGAAGTGCTAGTAGTACAAATAAAGCACATACTAGTACGCATACTCAAACAGACGAACCACCAAGGCTCAATCCTGTGATGGGCGGAACTCCAAAGCGTAGAAGGGAGGACTTAAGCCCAAAAGGTAACAGAGCTAAAAAGAATAGGGGAACAACCCCTAATAAAGTAGTGAGGGTAGGTGGACACACTATACCCAAGGCTATAAACTTAAACTTGGCTGGCAAACCGGATCTAAGTGCTAAAGATCCTGGCTGGGTTAAGGTTGGCCCAAGGGCTAAAACAAAGAAAGCGTCCGTTAAACCAGATGCTATAGTGATTAAAACCTGTGGAGATACTTCCTATGCGGATATTCTCAGACAGGTGAAGAGGGACCCTAAGCTAAACAACCTGGGTCAAAATGTGAAGAGCATTAGGAAGACAGGGAAGGGTGAACTGTTGTTTGAGCTGAATAGACCCGCGCACCAGAATACTCGCGAATTTAGGTCGGCTATAGAAGAGGTGCTAGGTGATGCTGCTAAGGTTAGATCACTATCTCATGAGGTCAAAAAGATGCTTTAAATGTCTGGATTGTGGACACGTAGCAGGGAACTGTAAGGGGCAAGACCTTTCAGGGAATTGCCTACGGTGTGGCAAAACGGGCCACAAAATTGGAACCTGTTCCAATAAACCATCCTGCTTGCTCTGCAAGAAGGGAGTAGACACCGCTAGTGACCATGTCACCGGAGGTGCAGTTTGCCCGTTTTATAAAAGAGCTCTACAGAAACTTAGGGAGTAGAGTAGAATCTAAGTCACCAAAATGCGTATATTACAGTTAAATCTCAACCATTGTCAGGCAGCCCAGGAGCTTCTTAAGCAAAGCGTTCGAGATATAAGTGTAGATGTTGCTATTCTAAGTGAGCCATATCGGACCATGGCATCTGTAAACTGGGTTTCCGATAACACGGGTACATCGGCAATATGGAACACCAGCACGCTAACCATACGCGATAGAATAACAACGCAATGTGGATATGCTCGAGCGGTTATATCTGGCATCACTATTTACAGCTGTTATATACCCCCTAGGTATTCTATAGAAGACTTTCGGGTAATAGTTGACAGTATTGTAACGGATGCAGTTGGAAGAACCCCCGTAATAATAGCAGGTGATTTCAATGCGTGGGCTGTTGAATGGGGCTGTCCCTCAGCAAACGCAAGAGGAAGAATACTCTTGGAAGCCTTTTCTGTACTGGGTGTTGTACTCATCAATAATGGAGTTGAACACACCTTCAGAAGGGGTGATGCTGGCTCAGTAATTGACATTACATTCGTCAGTGCCAGTATCGCAACCCAAGTGAACTGGAGAATATCTGACATCTATACACATAGCGATCATAGCGCTATAATAATAGATGTGCAAGACGCACAGCCCCGTGCTATTGTACAAGCACGTGTCTTGACAGGATGGAAAGTAAATACCTTTGATAAGGATAGCTTCGCAGCCTGCATGGAGAACATGGAAATGGCTGGTTCAGCAGAAGACATGGCAGTGCAATTAGTGCGCAATATCACTAGTGCCTGCAATGTAGCTATGATAAGGCGAAAAAGATCGCCAAACAAGCCTCCAGTGTATTGGTGGAATGATGAAATTGCTAGCTTGCGTTCAGAGTGTATTAGCGCCCGAAGGCGGTATACACGAACGAGGGGTCGGTTAGAGAATAACGTGCAGCACCAGTTGTATAGGGATAAAAGAAAGGCATTGAAGATTGCAATTCGTAGGAGCAAGCGTAGGTGTTTCCTGGATGCTTGTGATGAAATAGATAGTAATCCTTGGGGCTTAGCATATAAGCTAGTAACCAGGAAACTTAAATGTCTTGGCCCATCACCGCCAAGAGAAGAGAATATCCTCAACGGAATTGTAGACCATCTTTTTCCTCAACAGGAAGCTCCGACATGGCAACACAGCTATCCAGCTAAATTATTCGACATTCCTCCGGCTACGGTCGTCGAGATAGAAGGTGCTGTCTCAAAATTCAAAGACAAGAAGGCACCAAATATTGTACTGAAGGAGGCTGTTAAGCTCCATCCTGATTATTTCCTGAAAGTAATAAGCGCATGCTTGATTCAGGGAACTTTTCCAACAATCTGGAAGAGGCAGAAATTGGTGCTGTTACCTAAGGATAACAAGCCGCTAGACGACCCTTCCTCCTATCGTCCGCTCTGTATGATAGATACAAGTGGAAAACTTCTGGAGAGTATAATCTGCAGAAGATTGGAAGATTGCGTACAAGCTAACCTAGGTTTATCAGATAACCAATTTGGCTTCAGGAAAGCAAAGTCAGCGGTGGACGCTATCAAAGTTGTAGTAGAAACCGCTGCTCAAGCTATCCAAGGGAAGAGGTGGAGGAATGGAACAAAAGGGTATTGTGTGGTTATAACCCTAGATGTAAAAAACGCCTTCAATACGGCAAACTGGGAGCATATAGTTAATGCTTTGGTCCGTATAGACATCCCAGGGTATCTACTAGCAATTGTACGGGACTATTTCCGGGATAGAGAGCTAGTTTATGATACCGATAAAGGTACTAAGAGGCGCAAGATCATTGGTGGGGTGCCTCAAGGTTCAGTTCTTGGCCCACTATTGTGGAACGTCATGTACGACGGAGTATTAAGATTGGATCTACCGGAAAAGGTGAAGATAGTTGGATTCGCAGACGACATAGCGTTAGTGTGTGAAGGGAAAGAGTTACTAGAGGTGGAAACCATTGCAAACGCCAGTATTCAGATCGTAAGATCTTGGTTAAGATCAATGGGCCTAACTCTAGCTGACCATAAAACGGAAGCGGTTCTGATTAGTAGTAGGAAAATTAGGGAAACTGTCAGGCTAAATATTGGCACGTGTAGCATAGAATCTAAGGAATGTCTAAAATACCTTGGGGTCATGATTGACACTCGTCTGTCTTTCCAAGAGCACTTGAAGTACGTAGGCAGTAAAGCATCAAAAACATGCACAGCGCTATGCCGGATCATGCCGAATACAAGAGGTCCAAAATATCTGCAGAGAAAATTACTCTCTAGTGTAGTAAGAAGCATTATCTTATATGCATCGCCTATATGGTCAGGCTCACTTAGATATCCTACTTATGTGAACCTGATATCTCCTGTGTATAGGCTGATCGCCTTGCGTGTATGTAGCGCATTCTGAACTGTATCGGACCTGGCCGCTTTTGTCATTGCCGGCATGATACCGATCGAGCTAGAGGCCGCTTCGGATATCACGGTTGGGTTGAGAGAATCGTGTCTGCGAAAATGGCAAGAAAGATGGGCGACAGCTGACAAGGGAAGATGGACCTACTTACTGATACCAGACATCAGAGCATGGCTATCAAGAAAGCATGGCGATTTGAACTACTATATTACACAGTTTCTAACTGGGCATGGTTGTTTTAGGTCGTACTTGTACCGTTTTGGACATGACAGTACTCCGTTCTGTCCGAGTTGTGATGGTAATGTCTTGGAAGATGCTGAGCATGTGTTCTTCATCTGTCCACGGTTTATTAGTGATAGGGAATATTTAGAAACAGTCCTAGGACGTAGTATCAGTCCGAGCAGTATCGTTCCAATCATGTTGGAATCTTTGTGCAACTGGACGTACGTCTGTAGTTTTGTAAAATTGGTTTTGTTGGAACTTCGTAGGTTAGAACAGATTCGCAGCAGAATCAATGTAGTTTAGTTTAGATGTAGGGTGTATCACTTTTCCCACCCCGAGACGTAAAGCCTTGCGGCAGTCCCTCGGGGAGCATCTGGGTCAGGGCGAAGGGGTGTTTTTTAGCGAGTTAAAGTCTCGCACTACTGGCAACCACCATCACTGCCAGTGCCTTTCGATGGTTTTTCACCCCGCGAATAAAAAAAAAAAAAAAAAACATACATACATACATACATACATACATACATACATACATACAGGTGGCGTGGGTGCGAGCGTTCAAGGTAAAGCGCTGGCTTCCCATTGGGTGTAGCCAGTTAGCGATCCTTGTCCCTGCTCAAACCCAGTTGTCACACGGCCTTCTCGTGGCGCTACTGAATAGTTCTTAAAAGTTGAGAATGAACTAACTGTGTGACAGCGATAATGGATTGGATGACGACCTGACGCAGACGATTATGGGCTGGGAGCTGACGTATTCCGTGACCTGATTAAGCACGGGTGACATCGGGCTGAAATGGCTCACGGGCTAATGCGGAAGCTACCTCCGTCCCGGTAAAACCCTGGCAGGGGCTTAAAGTATGATCAAAGTTTGTAGCCAATAGTTTTTGGCTGTGCAGGGTTAGTTGAGATGACTCCTAATCAGCTCCCGACCTGGCTCTGTACACAAGTCTCATAAGGCCTTGTGTCAACCCTCGCGAGGAACTCACTGCTTGCATAGCCACCCTCGGGGTCACTACAAGGGTAACTGCACATTCACTCAACAAAAAGTGAACTAAATTTTAATAAAATTAACTTAACCCGGAAAATGCGGGAATGTTTTGGACAAAGAAAAAACTTTTTATTGAGTGTGCGGCAAACGGAGACTACAGCTTTAAGCGGGGACCCAATTGAAAAAAAATGAATAAAAATAATAATAATGATAATACTGAGAGTATAAATGAGTTGAGCATGGGTGAAATTGTAAACCCTTTTGCTAAGAAATCGGTGACAACCAGATAAATGAGTTGAGCATGGGTGAAATTGTAAACCCTTTTGCTAAGAAATCGGTGATAACCAGATCACCTAGTACAGTGGTGAGTAGGACCGTTGAAAATAGTGAAAATGGACAAAATAACGTCCAGAGGCTAGGAGAGAAGATCTCAAAGCTCGTAGCTTTGCACAAGGAAATAGTGACAATGTCACGTGAGATACAGGTATTGTACATGCAGGTCTCAGATGAATTGAGTAGCGGAAGTGCTAGTAGTACAAAGAAAACACAGACTAGTACGCATACTCAAACAGACGAACCACCAAGGCTCAATCCTGTGATGGGCGGAACTCCAAAGCGTAGAAGGGAGGACTTAAGCCCAAAAGGTAACAGAGCTAAAAAGAATAGGGGAACAACGCCTAATAAAGTAGTCAGGGTAGGTGGACACACTATACCCAAGGCTATAAACTTAAACTTGGCTGGCAAACCGGATCTAAGTGCTAAAGATCCTGGCTGGGTTAAGGTTGGCCCAAGGGCTAAAACAAAGAAAGCGTCCGTTAAACCAGATGCTATAGTGATTAAAACCTGTGGAGATACTTCCTATGCGGATATTCTCAGACAGGTGAAGAGGGACCCTAAGCTAAACAACCTGGGTCAAAATGTGAAGAGCATTAGGAAGACAGGGAAGGGTGAACTGTTGTTTGAGCTGAATAGACCCGCGCACCAGAATACGGGCGAATTTAGGTCGGCTATAGAAGAGGTGCTAAGTGATGCTGCTAAGGTTAGATCACTATCTCATGAGGTCAGGCTTGAGATTAGGGATATAGACGAAGTAACCTCTAAGGAGGATATTTATGAAGCTCTCGTCAAAATATCTGACGAATTTAAAGCTTTGCACCCTACGGTAGTTAAGTCGCTAAGGAGAGCATACGGTGGGACACAGACCGCCACAATTGGCGTGAGTGCACTGATAGCTCGCCGCCTTATAGAGATGGCAAAGATACGTATTGGCTGGGTGGTTTGCCGAATACGCGAAAAGGTAGCACCAAAAAGATGCTTTAAATGTCTGGATTATGGACACGTAGCAGCGAACTGTAAGGGGCAAGACCTTTCAGGGAATTGCCTACGGTGTGGCAAAACGGGCCACAAAATTGGAACCTGTTCCAATAAACCATCCTGCTTGCTCTGCAAGAAGGGAGCAGACACCGCTAGTGACCATGTCACCAGAGGTGCAGTTTGCCCGTTTTATAAAAGAGCTCTACAGAAACTTACGGAGTAGAGTAGAACCTAAGTCACCAAAATGCGTATATTACAGTTAAATCTCAACCATTGCCAGGCAGCCCAGGAACTTCTTAAGCAAAGCGTTCGAGATATAAGTGTAGATGTCGCTATTCTAAGTGAGCCATATCGGACCATGGCATCTGTAAACTGGGTTTCCGATAACACGGGTACATCGGCAATATGGAACACCAGCACGCTAACCATACGCGATAGAATAACAACGCAATGTGGATATGCTCGAGCGGTTATATCTGGCATCACTATTTACAACTGTTATATACCCTCTAGGTATTCTATAGAAGACTTTCGGGTAATAGTTGACAGTATTGTAACGGATGCAGTTGGAAGAACCCCCGTAATAATAGCAGGTGATTTCAATGCGTGGGCTGTTGAATGGGGCTGTCCCTCAGCAAACGCAAGAGGAAGAATACTCTTGGAAGCATTTTCTGTACTGGATGTTGTACTCATCAATAATGGAGTTGAACACACCTTCAGAAGGGGTGATGCTGGTTCAGTAATTGACATTACATTCGTCAGTGCCAGTATCGCAACCCAAGTGAACTGGAGAATATCTGACATCTATACACATAGCGATCATAGCGCTATAATAATAGATGTGCAAGACGCACAGCCCCGTGCTATAGTACAAGCACGTGTCTTGACAGGATGGAAGGTAAATACCTTTGATAAGGATAGCTTCGCAGCCTGCATGGAGAACATGGAAATGGCTGGTTCAGCAGAAGACATGGCAGTGCAATTAGTGCGCAATATTACTAGTGCCTGCAATGTAGCTATGATAAGGCGAAGAAGATCGCCAAATAAGCCTCCAGTGATTGGTGGAATGATGAAATTGCTAGCTTGCGTTCAGAGTGTATTAGCGCCCGAAGGCGGTATACACGAACGAGGGGTCGGTTAGAGAATAACGTGCAGCACCAGTTGTATAGGGATAAAAGAAAGGCATTGAAGATTGCAATTCGTAGGAGCAAGCGTAGGTGTTTCCTGGATGCTTGTGATGAAATAGATAGCAATCCTTGGGGCTTAGCATATAAGCTAGTAACCAGGAAACTTAAATGTCTTGGCCCATCACCGCCAATTCCTCAACGGAATTGTAGACCATCTTTTTCCTCAACAGGAAGCTCCGACATGGCAACACAGCTATCCAGTTGAATTATTCGACATTCCTCCAGTTATGGTTGTCGAGATAGAAGGTGCTGTCTCAAAATTCAAAGACAAGAAGGCACCAGGCTTAGATTGCATCCCAAATATGGTACTGAAGGAGGCTGTTAAGCTCCATCCTGATTATTTCCTGAAAGTAATAAGCGCATGCTTGATTCAGGGAACTTTTCCAACAATCTGGAAGAGGCAGAAATTGGTGTTGTTACCTAAGGATAACAAGCCGCTAGACGACCCCTCCTCCTATCGACCGCTCTGTATGATAGATACAAGTGGAAAACTGCTGGAGAGTATAATCTGCAGAAGATTGGAAGATTGTGTACAGTTGTGAAAACGATTATACACAATCTTCCAGCAGATTGGAAGATTGTGTACAGTTGTGAAAACGATTTACGTGGGTACCTGCCATTGTGGCCTTACCCCACGGTGATCTTAACACCGGGTGAATACAATGCGTCTACCAGCGCCCCCATACATGACAAACTGCCATGCATGAGTACCAATTCGATCTCATGTTGTTTGGACATGATCTCCCCCTTGGTTAGGAGCGGAGCCTTTCTAAAACTCCTACCGATCTTTGGGTCAAGGCACCCGGTCGCAATGCAACTCCACATCGAGCTCAAATGAACTCTCCCCGCGATTTGGGTTTAAACCGCAACCACCACGATACTCCCCGAAGGGCCGCACCATAGCCGGGCAGGAACAAGTTCCTGGGGCTCCCGGTTCCCGTGGTACCAGATTTAAGTCTCCGGTCAGACTTCGTAGCCCAAGGACTACTACCAGTAGAGCCCCAAACGGCTCGGGGACTGGTGACCCCCTGCAACCATACTTACAGTAAACAGCACACAGGAACACAGCAATAACAGCAAACAGCAACATAAAACAGGAACAACAGAAACGTCAGCGACAACAGCAAATCAGCAGCCATACAACGAACAAAACTGCATCACCCGTAACACAAAACACACACGGGCACATAGCACAATAAACAATAAGCAACACAAACATTCAACATTCACCCTCACGGGTGAGTCAGTTGGCCACCCCCTTGTGGCCCAGCCCTTGACAAAACAAACAAAAACAAAACAACAATAAGACATGACCCCCCTCACGAAGGGCCTTACAAACAAAAACAACGTTGCCAGCAACCCTGCGACACCAAAACAAAACAGCAACCAGCAACACAGCAAACAGCAACCAGCAAACAACACACAGCAAAGTACATGACACCAGAAACAGCACAGGGCACAGGAACTGTGCTCTATGCTCCTCATGGTTGCCTACACTAAGACTTCAACCACAACTGCAACCAACTCCGCCGACGAGAGACGCACACAGTCACGCGCGAACCTGCGGTTCAACAAACGACGGTTCCGGAAATGGCAACAACAGGGAGGCTACCCTCCCTACCTTGGTCTCCGCCTAAAGACCTCACGGGCATACGCGCCCAACGCGTCAAAAGACGCGCCGACCGCCGAAACCCTACTGAAATCCCAATGGTCGCCCGCCCCTACTACGCCCATTCCCTCTAGATCCCTAATGTCATCATAAAGATGACATTCGACCAGAACGTGTCTCCAGTCCTCAGGGCTCTCACCACATCTGCACAGCGCAGTCTCGGACAGGCCCCTCTTATGCAAAAATGCATTGAAGGAACCATGCCCCGTAAGCAAGAAGCCCCTACTGAGACTGAAGCCAAATTCCGGCCGTCCCACAACAAAATCAGCCTCGCGAATGAATTCGTGCGTTGCTCGCTCCTTTGTACTATTCGCCCATCGCGCCCGCCAGGCAGACACAAGACGTTCCCAAAGGAGCGCCTTGATCCCTATTAACCACAAGATCAAGAGCAGAAAGCCAATCATGTGGACAAAGCGGTAGCCCCTTCCTAACCTTGAAGGCGATCGCACGGCGAATCACCTCCAGATCAAGAGGAGCCACCCCCAGCAAGACCTGTAGAGCATCTGTTGACACCGTCCTACAAACTGGCATGCAAGCAAGCATCGCAGTTCTCTGGGCGGGCTCTATCTTATTGCGGCCAACAACAGTCATGACTGTCTCGTACCACACAGGTGCACCATAAGCTGCGCATGCAACAAACAGTCCACCATATATGGTACGAGTAGCCCGCCTGCTGAGGCCCCATTCACTTCTGAGGATGCGCCTAACTTTACCTACTACAGCAGTAAGCCTGTCCCTCACATATGAGAGGTGAACCATAAAGTTCAACCTCTCACTCACCATTATTCCCAGGTATTTGACTTCCGTCGCATACCGGAGACTAATGCCGCCAGAGCGAACGAGTGGTGGACGACCCCGAGACAACCTGCCTTTCAGCAGCCACGGTCTTGTCCATAGCCACCTCCACACCCACACTATCGCCCCACTCGCGCACAACACGCATGGCCCTCTCACCCCGGCTTTCCAGATCAGCACGAGACTGTCCTTCAACCAAGATGAGCAAGTCATCCGCGTATGCACACAGTTTGAAGTCACGCTGCAACGACCTCAGCAGGGAATCCATCATGAGGTTCCATAAAAATGGACCACAGATGGACCCCTGCGGACAGCCGCGTACAACGTCCCTCCAAACCGTGTCGCTGGCGCCCACCACACAGGCTTTCCTACCGCAGAAGTAACTCTCCCATAGAGCGAGCTCCCGACAGCCTACACTACGTAGTCTATCGAGAACTACACTCCACAGGAGATTGTCAAACGCACCCCTGAAGTCTACGAACAGTCCCAGTACATATCTTTCCGCAGAGCTAGCAACACTTGACTTAACATGCAGCCAGGCATCGTCAACAGACCTCCCCTCCCTGAAACCGAACTGGAATTCAGACAGTGCTGCACCCGGACACTCTTTCAGTCGAAAGACCATTATCCTCTCCAGTACTTTTCCAAGCACTGGAAGAAGACTAATGCCCCTATAAGAGCGAGGATCAGTCCTCACTTTTCCGGGGGACTTTAAGAGCACCACAACACGTGCCTTCTTCCAAGCCTCAGGGAAGTAGCCCTCACTGAGACACTTCGCAAATATTGACTCCAGGTATTCCGGCATGGCCTTCCAGATGCTTTTACACATCTCTCCAGTCATACCGTCTATACCCGGAGATTTCCTACTCTTGACCCTATGGACACAAACCTCTATTTCGGATCTTTCCAGCGCAGGAGGGGCGGCTCCCTCCCTAATGAGAGGAGGGCTACCGCCCGCCCGTACAACCGGAAAGAAAACCCCCAACAACGCGCCCATAATATCGCTCCAGGAAGACAATGTTACATTGTCAACCTGGAGGCTTCCTACTTCTAAACGCCTGTGTCGACCCGAACAAACGCGATAGACACGACCCCAAGGATCGTCCCTATTTTCACGCACGAATTCCCTCCACTCGTCTTCTTTTACCCTACAAATTCTACCCTTATATTCCCTCAGGCTAGCCAGATATTCAACCTTACGAGTAGCTAGATCATCTGCGTTAGACTGCCGGGCCCTCTGGAATCTCTTCCTGAGGCGCCTGACACTCCTCCGCATCAGATCCAGTTCATCGGTCCACCACTTGACTTTTCTTGGCCTACCCGGACGGGCTCGGCCAAGCAGCGCATCATTCACCGCGCACATCCAGTCGTCAATCTGGCCAACCTGAGCGTCTATACCCAATTCCCTGAATTCATCTATAGGCTGTACCATAGCAGCCGCCCTAACACTATTCGCGTAACCGCCCCAGTCTATGTCCCTTTTACGCCACCCGCGAGGTGACCCAGATATCCAACTCCGCCGGCGATAAGTGAACCGAATCTCAATGAGATTATGATCACTCACACCAGCGTTGTCACATACCCTCCAGCTGAAGTCGAAGTATGACAACGCCAAGTTATTGGCAATTGTCACGTCGATATCGCTGCGGCCCTGTGGAGCGTCAAACGTGTACAGATCACTAGCCTCGTTTAACACCGAAGCACCAACTCTGACCAGCCATTCGCCGAGCATGATTCCTCTAGTGTGGTTCATATGACCAGGCGCATGCCTGGGCATTTTACTGAACCACATAGAGGAACATGCATTTGCATCCAGGCCTAGAATAACGGGTGCACTACTCGCTAGGAGTAGGACCGTATCCATGTACCGAATGTACGGCTCCAAAGGGACGGCAAACCTGCAATACAGGCTTGCAAAGAGCACCCGCCCAAACTCCCCCTGTACAGCAACGCAGACCCCCCACCGGGTACAGCTCACGACCGTACAATCGACCCCCGGGTCATCCACCACTACCGCAGAGTTCCCCTCCAAATCGGGGAAAACCCGCATACCCCCAGGAAGCCCCCTGATGTCACCAAACCGGAGGTACGGCTCCTGCACTAAGGCAACAGCCGCACCCCGTCGCCGCATCGCCTGCCCAAGTTCGCACGTGGCCACGTACGACTTCTGAAGGTTTTGCTGTATTACAACCGCGGTATCCATCTTAATGACGAGCGTTCACCCTAGCAACCATGGTCGCATAGACCGGGCACGCTGCAGACATCATCATATGATCCGCCTGCAGTCCATTGAACGCACAGTTCCTGCACCTCAGCTCGTTGGGGCATCGGCTCGCCCAGTGGCCAGCGTCTCCACATCTTCTACACACGTCCGACTGGAACTTGCATTCTCGCACCCTGTGGTCAAAACCTAAGCACCTGTAGCACGCCGGAATAGGGTCCAGCGTCCTGACCGCGAATCGGAACCACTTCACGTAAGCACCCGTAGATCTTAAATGTTCTGCCACCCTCGACGTGCATTCTAGGGTCACATTAACCGTGCTCTCCTCCACCTTCAAGGGTACGCTCACCAGTCGGACGGCTCTTTTATACTCGCCAGGAGCCATCATCTCCCCGAGGTTCATGGAGTATAATTCCTCCATGAACTCATCCGGAGATATTTCCTTATGCACACGCTGTACCACAATCTTTGGCCCCAACTTGTCCTTTACAGCTACCTCTAGTCCCACTTCGGCGAACTTCTTATTTTCTGCCACCTTTCGCCGTTCAGCCTCCGATGGCGTGCGAATAACAGCACCCTCCTTCGTTGCCCTCACTTCATGCACTCTTACCCCCAGCGTCGGTCCAACCTCCCCAACCACCTTCTCCACCACCTCTTTGGCGCTCTTACCCGCCTTGCTCTTCACAACCACAGACCAGGTCTCCACAGGCCTCACCAGCGGTAGTGCTGGGTACGAAACGGGTGCCACCACCTCTTGGGTCCTTGCCGCCACTCTCCGACCAGCTGGGGGCACAGCACGCTGTACAGCTACCGGATCAACCGGAACCACCGTGGATCCTGCTTCCAACCTTCCCCTAAGGCGCTCGTTCTCCGCCACCAACCCCATCAAGAGCACTTCGTACTCGCCTACCTCTTTAGCGATCTTGCGCGCAACCAGCCTCCCCACCTCCTCAGCCATTACCAATTCCATTACCCTATCCGTAACTTTCTTCATCGCCACAATTACACCCTCCGCTTCCATCTTCTTCTTCTTCTTGCTTCGGGATGCCCTCTCTTGCTTGCCCGTCAATACCGCACCTTCACTCAGCTCTTCAATAGCGGTTACCACCACTTCATCACCTAATGGCACTTCAGAAACAGCTACCGCACCAGAAGCACCCGATTCGCTCCCCATGAAACTCGCCCCACTAGGAGCCGGGTACTTCACCATAGCCGTGGTCCTGCCTCGCTTGGCCTTTGGGGACACTATCTTCACCTTCCTGGCCATCTCCCCATCCTCAGTCGACGAATATTCCGACTCCGTGTGCCGTATTTTGGGAGGCACAAACGGCGGAGGCGCCCTCGGGTCATCCGTCGTGACGTCACTTGCGTCACCCTTCGCTTTTGGCTTTTCGCCCATCCTCTTACTAGCCGGTGGCATGATGCAACCACCAACTACTCTTCCCTGTCGAAGTAATTCCAGCAACAGCCACTAAAATCCGGCAGGAAAGTTCACCAAAAGAAAATAATAAAAAGCTCAGCAAATCAGCCAAAAATCGGCGAAAAATGCCAAGAAAAACTGCTCCTGTCGTGTAAATACCAGCTACACAGCCACTAAAAACCGGCAGGAACGTTGAAACTGAGATTGCGTAGCGAATACGCAATCAATATGGGCAAAAAAGTCCAATAAAACCGGCAAAAAGCGCCAAAAACCGGTCAAAAACCGCAAAAAATCGGCAAAAAATCGGCCAAAAACCACGAAAAAACGGGCAAAAACCGGTTAAAACCGTAAAACCGGTTAATAAAACTGGTAAAACCGACGAAAACCCGGATAAGAACTCGTATGACCGAGTCCAAAACGACCGCAAACAGTCCAAATACACGTTCCACGGCAAAAACGTGCACCGAATATGAAAAAACCGGTTCCGAGTTTTTTGGAAATTCCCAAAATTGGGTCCAGAAATCGCCAAAATCTCCTCACTTTCCCCGGTACAATCCCGGGAGCAACACGGCAACTTCAATTTTCGCACTAAGGCGGCAACACTTTTTTATAGCGGAATACCAAATTCCTCAAAAGTACACACTGTATATACAATAATATATACTTACATATGGAAAAAATCCAAAATACATACAAATTTGCTCTTATAAGCAATTTTAATCCAATCTAAAAAATGTATGTAACCAAAAACCTGTGTATTTGGCTTCTGCTTGTGCAAAACACCCACACAAACACTCAGTAAAAGATATGCGTTCACTAAAACGTCTATAACTTTTTAACCGATTGTCCGATTTTAATAAAAAATTCACCACGACACTCGCGACAAAATTTTCTATTGAAATGTCTAAATTTCATTTTTATACGCACTTTTAACCACTTTAATTTTGGTGTAAACCGCCAAAAACTTTCCGTATGAAAAATACACGTCCGTACGCTACCAATCACAACTAGAAAGTGAAAGATTGTGTACAAGCTAACCTAGGTTTATCAGATAACCAATTTGGCTTCAGGAAAGCAAAGTTAGCTGTGGACGCTATCAAAGTTGTAGTAGAAACCGCTGCTCAAGCTATCCAAGGGAAGAGGTGGAGGAATGGAACAAAAGGGTATTGTGTGGTTATAACCCTAGATGTAAAAAACGCCTTCAATACGGCAAACTGGGAGCATATAGTTAATGCTTTGGTCCGTATAGACATCCCAGGGTATCTACTAGCAATTGTACGGGACTATTTCCGGGATAGAGAGCTAGTTTATGATACCGATAAAGGTACTAAGAGGCGCAAGATCATTGGTGGGGTGCCTCAAGGTTCAGTTCTTGGCCCACTATTGTGGAACGTCATGTACGACGGAGTATTAAGATTGGATCTACCGGAAAAGGTGAAGATAGTTGGATTCGCAGACGACATAGCGTTAGTGTGTGAAGGGAAAGAGTTACTAGAGGTGGAAACCATTGCAAACGCCAGTATTCAGATCGTAAGATCTTGGCTAAGATCAATGGGCCTAACTCTAGCTGACCATAAAACGGAAGCGGTTCTGATTAGTAGTAGGAAAATTAGGGAAACTGTCAGGCTAAATATTGGCATGTGTAGCATTGAATCCAAGGAATGTTTAAAATACCTTGGGGTCATGATTGACACTCGTCTGTCTTTTCAAGAGCACTTGAAGTACATAGGCAGTAAAGCATCAAAAACGTGCACAGCGCTATGCCGGATCATGCCGAATACAAGAAATCCAAAATATCTGCAGAGGAGATTACTCTCTAGTGTAGTAAGAAGCATTATCTTATATGCATCGCCTATATGGTCAGACTCACTTAGATATCCTACTTATGTGAACCTGATATCTCCAGTGTATAAGCTGATCACCTTGCGTGTATGTAGCGCATTCCGAACTGTATCGGACCTGGCCGCTTTTGTCATTGCCGGCATGATACCGATCGAGCTAGAGGCCGCTTCGGACAGCTCGGTTGGGTTGAGAGAATCGTGTCTGCGAAAATGGCAAGAAAGATGGGCGACAGCTGACAAGGGAAGATGGACCTACTTACTGATACCAGACATCAGAGCATGGCTATCAAGAAAGCATGGCGATTTGAACTTCTATATTACACAGTTTCTAACTGGGCATGGTTGTTTTAGGTCGTACTTGTACCGTTTTGGACATGGCCGTACTCCGTTCTGTCCGAGTTGTGATGGTAATGTCTTGGAAGATGCTGAGCATGTGTTCTTCATCTGTCCACGGTTTAATAGTGATAGGGAATATTTAGAAACAGTCCTAAGACGTAGCATCAGTCCGAGCAGTATCGTTCCAATCATGTTGGAATCTTTGTGCAACTGGACGTACGTCTGCAGTTTTGTAAAATTGGTTTTGTTGGAACTTCGTAGGTTAGAACAGATTCGCAGCAGAATCAATGTAGTTTAGTTTAGATGTAGGGTGTATCACCTTTCCCACCCCGAGACGTAAAGCCTTGCGGCAGTCCCTCGGGGAGCATCTGGGTCAGGGCGAAGGGGTGTTTTTTAGCGAGTTAAAGTCTCGCACTACTGGCAACCACTATCACTGCCAGTGCCTTTCGATGGTTTTTCACCCCGCGAATAAAAAAAAAAAAAAAAACATACATACATACATACATACATACATACATACATACATACATACACACATAAATACATACATACATATAAGAAAGGCTTTAAATACAAATGTTTATATCATATTTAATGTGAATTAAAATTTAAGTATTTTTATTTTATTTGCCATTGCCAACACTCAAGGAAGATATTAATACCCCGCAGCAAAAAAAAAAAAAAAAAAATATAAATAAATAAACTTCCAAATACATGTAATTTCATCATAACCTACAAACAGTGAATATTTAAAGCGACAACAGCAATAACATAAACAAAAAAACCAACCCGGCAACAAAACATCCCTCAAGTCATAAAAGTTGCCATTTTATTAATGAAAAAAGCTTATAGGAGTATTAAAAAAATCAGTTTCAAGTGAATGAACAAGTACTTTTCAGAATTCATGCCACCACTGCCAGCATACGAGTACAAAACAAAATCCTACACTTTTTTTAATTACAAAAACAATACAGAGCAAAGAGAGGGGAAAGTTAAAACGTCGAAAAAAAGCTTACGGTTATTTTAATGAGAAAATCACGAAAATATGTAACTGCATATTGTTTTTTAAATACTTTTTTAACGTTCGGCTTTCATGCAGATTTTTTGAGAGGGTTGCTAAACAAATACGAGTACTCGTACTTTTAACACTTTTGCATTAAAAAATTAACCGAAACTTTACACACGCTTACCGAATTTAATTTTAAAAAATGTTTAAAATTCCGAATTTATAGAAATGAAATAAAATGTTTGTACTCGTATAAATAAAGAAAGTGCTCTGTAAGAAATGATTGTGAACGTATTTTTTTTTTTTTGCTTTTTGGTAAATTATCCTTTGAAAATTTTATATAGAAAATTTATTTATCAGGCGATTAATTATTTTCCATAGATCGTCTCGAGGTGAAACGTCTCTAGGTGAAAAATGCGCAGTGCCGCATTACCTGTGACTGTCGATTTTCTCATTATCATACCCTTCACAAAAATGTCAAGGGTGTATATAAGTTTGCGATTCTGTTTGTAATTTCTACAGTTTTTATTTACGACCCTATAAAATATATATATTCTGATTCAGAATTAATGGAAAAGTCGATTAAGCGATGTCCGTCTGTCCGCTGTTGAAATGCCGTTTCTGAGAAAACCATTAGACTTAGAAACTTTTTTCTTTCACCATTCTTTTACCCCATCGATTCATGGGTTTGCTATTGAAATTCAGTTCATTGGTTCACATATAGCAGAGATATATCCAAAATTCAATTTTTTGCAATTTTGTATGCAAACTTTTGAAAAAACAACTTTTCAGATATCGGTCAATATATACCCGAGATATAACGCAAATCGGGTTTTTTTCAAAATGTCGCGTAAGCGAACTTAAACAACTTCTTTTGCTCAAAAGCAGTTTTGGTAATGAAATAAGGTTATATAAATATGGAAAATAAAAATTTCTGATATCGGTTCATATATACCCCAGATATTGCCTAAGCCGGGTTTTGCATGAAAACGTCGCGTAAGCGAACTGAATCAACTTTTTTGCTTAAAAGCAGTTCTGGTAATAAAATCAGATTGTATAAATATGGAAAATGAAAATTTCCGCTATCGCTTCATATATACCCGAGATATAGCCTAAACAGGGGTTTTCATGAAAACAACT
Organism: Thecocarcelia acutangulata; assembly: GCA_914767995.1. Classification (NCBI taxonomy): domain Eukaryota; kingdom Metazoa; phylum Arthropoda; class Insecta; order Diptera; family Tachinidae; genus Thecocarcelia; species Thecocarcelia acutangulata. The sequence continues at coordinate 73,333,169 of OU612097.1, forward strand.
TTTTTGTGCTCAAAAGCAGTTCTGGTAATAAAGTAAGGTTATACAAATATGGAAAATGAAAATTTCCGATATCGGTCCATATATACCCAAGATATAGCCTGAATCGATTTTTTCATTAACATTTTTTTATTTTTTTTTTTGCTGAAAAGCAATTCTCGTTGTAAAAGAAGGTTGCTAAAATACAGAAAATAGAAAATTCCGATATCAGTTCATATATAACCGATCATATTTAGTTCACATTTTTAAATATACTATACATATACGTGACTATCGTGAAGGGTATTTTAAATTCGGCCCAGCCGAATATACCACACTATTACTTGTTTTCTGTTATGTTGGTACAGATGTGTGTTATGTACTTATGTTGGCAATATCAGCCATTTCGAATTGTCAGTTTGTTTTTGACAAATAAAAAGGTTACGTCGCATGGACATCGCTAAAGAGCTGTTGAACATCGTTAATGACGATGCAGATATCCTCAAAAAGGTCATAACTGATGACGAATCATGGGTGTATGGCTATGACATTGAAACCAAAGCCCAATCATTCCAATGGAAGCGTTCAGAAGAGCCAGGGCCGAAAAAAGCACGTCAAGTTCGGTGAAATGTGAAGGTTTTGCGCACAGTTATCTTGGACTGCAATAACGTGGTGCATAATGCATTCTTGCCACAAGGTCGTACGATTAATAAGGAATAGTATCTAGAAGTTATGCGCCGTTTGTGCAAAGCAATTCGTCAGAAACGCACAGAGTTGTAGAAAAAACAATGATGGATTTTGCACCAGCTCACACATCAATGCTTGTGCGTGAGATTTTGCAAAAAAAATAAAAAATAAAATAAAAGCAACCGTGGTCCCCGCTGACTTTTTCCTCTTCCTAAAACTGAAGACAGCGAAGAAAGAAAGCGTTTTGCTGCGATTGAGGAGATAAAAGAAAAATCGAAACAGCAGCTGCTGGCGATATCAAAAAGCGCGTTTTAGAAGTGTTTCTAGGATTGGAAAAAACGCTGATATAAGTGTATTATATCTGGGGGATTACTTTAAGAAGACAAGATAGTTAGTTATTGATGAATAAATAAATACTTTTTAAAAAAATTTAAAATAAAGCTAATTTTTTGATCAGCCCTCGTATGAGCAAAAAAGAACAGCTTGCAGTTGTAGACTGTTACTTCTTCGGAAGTTTTATTTAACACAGTGTTCAACAAAAAACATTTTTTTGGCTGTCCTTTGAGTAAAAATAAGTGGACTATATGATGAATCATGATGCCCTTACTTCAACCTATTTTTTCTCTATCTCGAAGATATTTTTTTTTGTTATTTTGTTTATTTGAATTGAAATTACTGTTTCAAGATGTATATTATGTAGCATACGGGAGAGTTCCCGTATGCTAATGTGTTCTGGAAAAAATTAGTGAAGGAAAAACTAATAGGAATTACTCAGACATACGACTTCTCTAAAGCCCACGTGGGGCTAGTTAGGTCAATGTGCGAAAATTTTTTTTTATATAATTTTTTTGTATGAGAGCCTCCTACAGAAAGGACATAGGACAAAAAAAAATGTATATCGGTGTTATGTTTCGGAGCTTTTACACCTTTTATTTTCACATTTGATCAGTCAAAGTCTAGCTTTGATAGTGAACGGACGTATTTGTTTGTAACCGGAGTGCTATAAAAAAAATTAAAAAAAAAAGAAACGGTATAAGTAGAAAACCGCAATAAGTGGAAGAGTGCATTTATAAAAAAGAAAAACTTGGTGACAATTATTTTTATATACATACTTTTAAAGTAAAAAAAAATATAAATAAAAAAACAAAAATTGCATGACTGTACCTAGTAGATGCAATTCTGAAAGGGAGCTTAGCTCCACTAGAAAAAACCTCTGGATTTCTGAGGAAGAATCTTTGAAAAAGTCATTGGATAATCTCCTGCCTCTAAGAGATAAAAAACGCACGCGTTCGTGTTCGCCATCTACCAGTTCAGTTATTGCAGATAAGCCGAAAACACAAGTAGGCATGGACAGGTATGTAACCGTCGTTAAACGTCAGCGAAGCCCGAAATCCGCTCAGATATCATCACAACCAAAGATATCTAAAGATGATAATACCGCTAAGGCAATGGAAAGTAACAGAAATGCACTCCTTCAGACTGATGAGCCAAATACAGCAAAAAAAAAAACCATTTAAACCGCCACCGATATATTTGAGAGAACCTACTTCTAGTGAACTGCTAAAACAACTAATTACGGCAATCGGCAAAGACACCTTCAACGTTACATCAGTAAAGCATGGCAGCATCAGCGAAACGAAAATCCAGGTAAACCATGAAAATGATTACCGAAAATTGTCTGATGTTTTGGAAAAGGAGAAAAAATCTTTTTACACTTATCAGCTTAAAAGTGCTAAAGGTATTCTGGTCGTTATAAAAGGTATTGACCCGTGTGTAGCCACGGATGATGTTAAGGTTCGTTTGGAGGACAAAGGGTTTAAAATCAAAAGTGTAGTGAACATCAGGAACCGTGAGAAGATCCCTCAACCCATGTTTAGGGTTGAACTGGAACCAAGAGATATTGTCCTGAAACGGAATGAAACTCACCCAATTTATTCCCTCAAATTTCTCTTGCACCGTAAAGTTATCGTAGAGGAGCCGCATAAGCGTTTAGGTCCAGTTCAATGCCTAAACTGCCAGGAATTTGGCCATACTAAGGCCTATTGTAAACTGCCCGCAGTTTGTGTTGTGTGTGAAGATCTACACGGCACTTCACAGTGCTAAAAACCAAAGACTGACTCGAACGCTAAAAAATGCAGTAACTGAAATTCATCACCAAGTACTTTCGAACTCTAAAAAGTATTGTTACATTTTTGCCTTTAAAGACACTTTTGCAAATTCTTCAATTGAAAATGAAATAATGACATTCGCGTTTGTTTGTGACATAGTATTTAAACAATTCAGAACTCTTTTTACTCTTAACACCATAGTGTATTAACACACTAGACTTGATTATTATTCTGATTTATGACTGTCTTGAACAATGTTTAAAATTACAACTCTATCGAATAATTGCCTACTAAATATACTCGTTTATTCCCTTCTACAATCATCATGAACTTTCTAGTTATTGATAATTCCAGACTCAAATATACAAATATAATTCTTAAGCATATACACACTCACACATACAAACTTTCGTAGCAATAACATCTAACAATAAGAACGCAACAACAATAATAAAACCATTGGTGGTTGATTTATTTAGAATTTTCCGTTCTTTAAAGCTCTTTGTTTATTTGTGAATTCTGTTTTTTTTTTGCTTTATGTTGCTTGTCCAGATGTGCGTGTACATTTATAACAACCAGATCAATCAACGGCTGCACAATACGTTAGAAGCAGTGTGGACATACACAATTATATTTCACAGCTAAATCGGCTTTAAAATAATGCTAAAAAATGCGAAAAATAATCTTAAACTGCCAAAAAATAATGCTAAAATTTTACCTGAATTATATTTTTGTTATTTTAGTTAACATGTCTTTAAAACCCATTTATTTTTCATAATTCTTCCTTATAAACACTTAAGCCCGGGGCACACGAATCCGTCGTACATTATACGTTGCCTTTTTCAACTGACAACTAAGTTGAAATACATGAAGTCTTATGAACTTTGTCACATTCCGAACTTCTCCGTCAACGCAAAGCAACTTTTAACGTACTTTGAAAACTATCAGTTTGTGTTTTTTGTACAATTTGATTTATTTTTTTGTTTATTTTGTTTAAAAATAAAATTAATTAAAAGGGAATTGTGTTCGACTTTCTGTGCTGTATCTGAAAAATGAATCAAAAGATTTTAGTCAAATTAAAATAAAAAAACAGTTGAATTAATATCCCTTAACAAGCTACCGATTGTGCCAACTTCATACTTTGTATACGTTAAAGTCAGTTCAAAAAGGAGACGGATAACGTACGACGGATTCTATGTGCCCCGGCTTTTATGGGCCATCGTTTCAATATAATTTAATAAAACATTTATTGAACACAATCTGAAAACATAAAACAAATATATTTCAGACTGTGTGCAATTAAAAAAAAAATAAAATCTTTTTGATATTACCGTTTTGTATGGTGGCCCCTAATGATTGACCATAGAAGCCAGGTATTTAATTATTTGTTTGGTAACTATACAGTTGCAAAGTATAGGATGTACAGCATGGGCGGGGTGACAAATACCATAATGCCCAAGGTGGTATTAACAGTACTTTTGTAGCGTCGCTGTGACTAACTATAACGACCTAAGCCTTCACATAGGAAGTTTCCACGTGGTTAACAATGAATAACCTCTAAAAAACTGTAAACCAATTCAGTTAGTTGAGGCAACCCGTTAACCAGTGCGAGCGAGATGCAAAGCTCTCGAAGACCGAACAACAAAAACAACAAGCCTAACCCCACTTAAGAAATAATTACGATGACGCGAAAGCTGTTCTTTAGCCCAGAGCTGCTTTACGACTGGGAAGCGTGGCATATTTTACAAAAATTTATATATTATTGGGCATATTCATAAAAATTTAAAGGAATTTGAAATGTGTTTTAGTTAAAAAATTCCATACAAAATTTTACTAAAATTCATTTCAAATACATTTTAATTTTTTATGAATATGGCCCTATAAATATATTATATATTTATATATTATTTATATAAACCCTTAAGGAGAACTATAAATCTTATCATTTCATCAGAATAATAATACAATTTCTAATATGTATTACCTGTTGTAATTATTTTGTGGTTAACATATATATATATATATATATATGTGTATATATATATATATATATATATATATATATATATATATATATATATATATATATATATATATATATATATATATATATATATATATATATATATATATATATATATATATATATATATATATATATATATATATATATATATATATATATATATATATATATATATATATATATATATATATATATATATATATATATATATATATATATATATATATATATATATATATGCGCTGGTAGAACTGGAAAGCCAACTTTCAGTCTTAATTTATAGGAATGTAGCACTGTTTGCCATTGAGGGTTGAAAAGCTCAACAGGATATGATGTTACTTTAGAGTCTATGAAATTGACTACAGACATTTATTCGACAGTTCTTTCTTATACCCATTCTTTATTATTTTTATTATGGCCTTTGAAACTATCTAAGTCTTGGACAGTGGTACAGAATTCATTTGTATAAAGTAGGCCCGAATATGCATCACAGCGCAGTTGAAATCATATTTGTAGTAATAAGTTTTTTTTCATGCATTTACAGCAAAAACGCTTCCAGGAAAACATCTATTTCCGCTGCTTGAGTATCTCTAGCGATAGGTAGAGTCTGTCTGAAATCATCACCCAAAGGTGCCACCGTCCGTTATCTTATATAGTTCAATCTAAAGTTTCAACGACTCTTTTGTAGGCAAACTTACATCGCTGTAGCATTCGCCCATTTATTATTCTGGTTAATACTATAGACCAGTGTTTGGTTACATACGAAAAATGAAATTATATCATCACATACATGAAAAACTGCATAGTTTGAACGAACACAATGTTTGTCCGATTTCCAATAGAAAAAAAAATGTTCAAGTTATTGCGTCCTATGTCCAATTCTTTTTGTATTTTCAGCCAGTTCATAAACTATTTCAAAATAGTTCGCACGAATATTTTCTTAAAACATATGTATTCAGAAATTTTGAAAACCAGATTTATTCAAAAATTCATTCTTTGGACGCTGTTCAAATTTTTTTATTTCTTTGACATAAAGAATAAAAATTATTGAAAATCTGTTCATTATAGTGGAGTGTTGTGTTTAATATAATTAATTAATTTGTCTTGTGTTTGGACGGACATTTTATATACCTAAAAACTTTTTCATACTACGAAGTCATGATTTAATAATATAATACTTATTTTATCTCTGGTTTCGCTTTAAAACAGGCTACGGAAAACACCTGTTTTCCGCAGACAAAGTCGCGGGTGATTGCTAGTAAAAAAAATTTATTTTTCAGAAGGACATTTCATCTGTCCGGTGTCCAAATTTTTATAAATTTCTAGCCCATTATCAAACATCGTTTCAAACAAAATGGCGAGTTTTTTTTTAAATGATCTTTTAAACGGTCATTTTACACCCCTTTTATCGCTTCTGTGGCTGAAGTTTCAGAATAAAAACTATCCTATGTTGATTTTCAATCTTAAAAACATCTGCTAACCGAGTTTCATTTAAATTAGCTTAACGATTTAGGCGTGAGAAGCTTAAAATATGTTCATTCTTCCTACTCAAAAATTTATTTTTCGGACAGTTTTTCTGTCCGATGTCCAACAAATTTTTTGTTAGCAGATTCTTTAGAAACCTTCCTAAAAGAAAAGACCGGTTCTTGAATTGCGGAAATATTAAGGAAAAAAAAATTGTGGACGGTAATTTTGCTCCCTTTTAAACACCTTGTGGCTTAAATTTAAAAAAAAAACTCTCCTATAACGAAATATGGAGTGAATAGTTTGAACATATTTTTCAAAGGTTTCCTCTAAAATGTCGACGTATAGACATCATCTGTTTCATAACTGTTCTATTGTATTTTTACTGTAGTTATTTATATTTAAAGATTATTAAACGTCTGTGCAAAATAAGTAATTTCCGTCGACATATTTTATTTTACAATATTAAAAAAGACGTTGAATTGATTAATACCTTTTTATTGCCGTCCCCGCTATTTGATTGCAGTTTTTTTTTTAACTGTAGTAACTTCTATATTATTTTTATTATATTGTACTTTTTATAATCTTCGTTTCACTGTATTTACAACCTCAGAACATAATCCCCATGCAGAAATTTATATTTCTTGCGAGCGAATGAATTTGCGCAGCGAACGCCAACAATGTCACTCACTCACCATCACAGCTGCTTGCATAATGTTGTTGATTGTGAGTGTACTCGTACTCCTTGACACATGTTTGAGTAGGAAGGTAAACATGCTGAAATAAAAATATTTGATCGTCGACTTTCCCTACTTATGCATTTTCATTTGGGGGAATAGTACAATATTTGTTCACTGCAGTGTTTTTCATAAGCTAAAACATTTTTCAATCCTTTTTTTTATTATTTCTCTTGTTCTGCTTGGGGTTCGGATAAAAGAAACTTTGTTTTTCATTTTATATTTATACAAGTAATGATGTTTTTTCCGTAATTTACCCTTGAATTTTTACTCCATTTTGTTAATAGTAAAATAGGTTTTGGAGTAGGAGTTTTCAACCTTACAATGACTTTTATTTAAAAGAAAACATTAATTTATGTATATGCCTAGTTGTGTATATGCACACAAATTATTTATTTAATTTGCGAATTATTTGGTAAAAAATTAAACGATAGAAAAAGTTTTTTAATGAAAAACTTGTGGATAACTATTAGTTTTTAAGAAAATTTTTTTAATTATCAATAACTTTTTTTTTTTAATTTTTTCAAAACTTTTAAAAAGATAAAATTTTTCTGAATGTACATCAACTACAAAAGTTTTCTGCAGGGTCTTCCATATGGCAGTTGCGATATTGTTGAAACCATATTTCCTGAATTCGAAGTTATTTATTTAGTTGGTTTTTTTAAATCTTCAGGGTTGGGAGTAGCATTCAAAACCACAAACAAATTATAGTATTGACTCATCTAAATGAGTATTCTGTCCGGGCAAAGTCGCGCGTATGCTACGATCGCCATACTTGTTCTGTCGTTGGGGCGATAGACTACAGTATGGTTTCATTTTGAGTTCATTGGTTCAGTAAAGACCGAACGAGTATGTTATTCGTACAATGACAAAAATGCTAGGTATGCCGAAATCATTGATACTGTCTGTGAAAAAGTGCTTCAGAATTCGAGGCAGGCGATTGACATGAGATCGCACAATGTGCAATGCAGCCCATATGGCGCTTCATATTGTAATGCAATTCTAAAAAATTAAACCTTAAAATTAAACATAAATTCGCTCAAAAATTTTCCGCTTCCTCTTGGCTATTTTACAGTCGTGCATTTAAACCGCTGATCCAGATATATTTTTCCATTAATTTATCATTCACTTTGTTGGTATTTAATAATGTCGCGGATTTCATGCTAAGTGCACTGTTTGCTGTTAATATTGCTTATATTTTCATTCTGAAATTACAACTTCTTTTTTTTCTTTTGCGAAACATAGTCGTACTAACTGAAAAAAGGTCAATGACATTTGAGTAGAATAAAAAAACCTTTGTTTTACGAAACCAACTCAACAACGAAGCTCATGGCTAAAATGCTGGAGCAAAAATAACTGCTTTTGCCAAATTAAAGCAGCAACTTTGAAAATAATTAGAAAATATTGCCACATCCAGAAACTAAACGAGTGAAGAATAACTCTGTACAAACGAGAAAAAAAAAATTTTGTTGTTGGCCATAAATTTACAAAAACACAAAACGAAAAAAAAAACACAATTTTACAAGATTGTTCCGTAATAGGAAAAACTGTGCAAACAAAAAACCCGTTAAGCCGTTTGCAGGCGAGTGCGAATTTATTGAAATCCGACATAGACAGATACACGTACCAAAAACCAAAAATAAGCAGAAACTTTATTTTTTTTTGCTTAAACTAAACGCTTTTATGTCTTGAACAAATCATTTTTTTAAACATCAGTGAAACACGTAAAAACAAGTGAGAAGACTTTGTGTTGAGTAAAAAAAAGGATAAAAAGAAAACTGAATTTTTTCGTTACTATTAATACAACAAGAATTCTCGAATAGAATAGTCTCACTCTAGAAAAGATTTCTTTTTTTTTAGTCAATGCAAGCTCTCTCCCGTTGCTGTTAAAAATAAAAATATTTTTGTTTATAAAAAAGTAAGCTATAAATATAAAAACACACTAAAATGCATCTAAAATAAATGGGCAAACATTCGCCTTAAACATATCTTAACAGCTTTAAAGTGGCTTTTAAAATATTGACTACTGTGGCGAACAAGACTAAAAAAGTGCGAAAAAAATAAGAAAATAATTGTGGGAAGTAACCGCTTAAGCATTCAAAATTTTCCGGCATAACAGACAACTTTAGGATTTAGCCAGTAACGCTGTCTGCATTGCTGGGACAATACAATAATAGTACTCGCATTAGGGCGATCGTTTATATGTATTTTTTAAACCGGTTTCCAAATAGTTTTTATATATAAACCAGTTTCTTTTACTTAAAATATATAAATGAAAATGCATTAATAAAATAAAGTTTAAAGTGATTTAAAAAGAACAAACTTGAAAATAAAGGACTGGAAAACTTTACGGCCTATAAAGGCAGTCGGGTTGTGGTTTCCGAAATTTTTGTTGACTTTACAGGAGGATAAAAGCAATACATATAATAAAGTTAAAGTTCAATTCGATCAAATTTCTCTCCAAACTTAAGACACCTTCACATGGTAACGAAAATGTGTCGTATAAAGGAAATCTTACCGTGTAAAAACAAAATGTATTCAGTAGGAGAGAAATTCAGATGCGGTCTTTAAATCTTCATTTTCTAAACGATTTCAGAAAACTGTGTATTCTAATCACATCAGAGTTGTATTTTTTTTAAATTTGCATTGGTAGCACTTTGAGTATTTATTGAAGGTGGTACAAGATTTAGAAAACCAAGCAATTGCAGTTCAAGAATATTGCATGTTGTTTTTGTAAATATTGTAGAATTGTAACCATTCGAATAGTCTTATTATACTCGAACTTTCATTTGATTATATGCCTAGTTATACATTATTTATTTATTTTTTAATCTATCTATATATGTATATAAAAATGAATGTTTGTATGTATGTATGTTTGTCCTTTATAGAATCGTAAACTATGCATTTGAGTATAGGATGATCTTCGGCAAAGTTGTTGTGCATAAGCCCTGGAAGGTTTCTAAGTTGGTGCGACCACGCCTACTTTAACGTTCACTTTTTTTAAATTGTGAATTGTAATAAATAAAAGTTTTATGTGCTACGGCCATTTTTGCGTCCCATATCATGCGGGAGGACGCTTGCCGGGTAGGCCAGACCTCTAGACCGATCTGTCTGAAACTTTCACAGCACACCACTGAAGCTCTGGTATCTTTTATAAGACCCTACTTTCGTTTGACCATGCCCACTTTTTTTAATTGAGTAATTGATTCCGAATGGGTTTTAAGAGATTTACTTCAAATTGCATACACATACACATCTTACTGTAAGCGAGGCAAAAATTAAAGTTTCACGAGCCACACCTCCTTTAACACCCACTTTATTTAAATTGAGTAATAAATGGGTTTTAACAGATTTAATTAAAATTGTATATACATCTTACGGTGGGCGAGGTAAAAAATAAAGTTTTATGTGCCACGCTCATTTTTTCGCTCCATATCATACGGGAGGCCGCTTGCCATCCGATCTGCCTGAAATTTTCACAGCACACCACTAAAGCTCTGGTATCTTTTATAGGATACTTCTTTCTTTTGACCATGCCCACTTTTGATTCCAAATGGGTTTTAGATTAACATTCGTTGAATTTAATGCATTTTTGAAGCCGTCCGTTTTGTGGAAAGACATAAACTCAACGAACGTGTGTGTCGACCTGCAGAATGACTAAAATGAACAAGTATTTTAAAATAAATTACTGGATATTGGCAATCGTAAATTCCTCTTTGGTATTTCGACCGACTGCATTCAGTTTCCTGACGCTTTCTACCACTTGACCGGATCGAATTCTAAGCTCATCCTCAATGTGCTCTCTAACATTTCGCAAAATTACAAAAATCTTGATTGGTTGCGCGAATGTGGTGTTATCGACCTGAATTCTCGAATTCAATGATAAATTGTTCGCGAATTGATGATGCAGAAATCGGTGGCTCTCTTTACTTCCCAAGATGATACAATCCTGTTTTTAAGCTTAGTGGAATTACCCGGACCGGTAACTATAAAGTTACATAGTATAAACCAACCACATATCTGCAATGACACTTGACTTTCGGAGAATAAAAAAGTAAGAATACTTGAATAAAATTATAAGGAAGAAGACGTTTTGATACCACGGATCCTAATGGTTTCGAGAAATACATTATTCGGCTTGCTTTCGCAATGAAAACCTATGTTTCTACGTTTTTCTCCCCTTTTAACTACATCAATGTAAATAAAATTTGAAGGCAAAACAACGTTTGCCAGGTTAGCTAGCTGTAAAATAAAATTATATGTAAATTCGTACATATTTAGAATTTTTTTAACATGAAAAATAATTAGAAGATATGCATACATTACATACTTACGAAGAAGTAACTTTATTTTGATGAAGGTTTTTATTTGAATGCCATTCTACGATATCAGATCGTAGTTCGAGAAGCTGTGAAATATGTTTATCGGAGGACTTTGCATTGTACTCATTCCATTAGATCAGAGTATTAATTTGGCATATTGCACCACTGTATGCTACGAACTCAGGACCTTTGGTCGCATTATTATCCTCTTAATTTGTGCCTGTGTTCGTTTCATTCTCATCAAGGATATCGACATTCCATGCAGTAATCTATTCACTTGGGAGAAAACAATCAGGTGCAAGTGTCGTCAATAACAGTTGACACTTCGAGTTTGCGATTATAAAAAGAATCCGATGGAAATAGCACCGATAAAAGGATATCGTCTTCGTCGTCATACTGATAACTATCCCAATTCAGCATCTTATTCCATGCTTTTTGTAAAACTCTTTGAGAGCATTCATCTCATGCTATTTTCAAGAGCAAACTTGCACTACGAAGATCGTGCTTCTTTAATAATTCGTTAATCGGCAAACTTTTTTGTGCCACAATGGACGCAAATAATTAATTGCGATAGCAAAGCTTTGTCACTTTTACAAGTGTTAAAATGATATCAAAAAAGTTAGAATCACGTGTAGTGAATGAACGCCGATTAATTTTTCCATATACTAAACTTTTCTATGACTTAACTTCATGGAGCCTCCACTGTACTTTGCTTTTACTTATCATACAAATGTAAACATGCAAAATACTTGCAACACATTTTTTTAAATTTTTTTTTAAGTACGGAGAAAATTTTGTAATATTTCGCAAAATCAAATATCTTGCACTACCATGTCTCTTTAGTAATATATACACCACGTGTATTTAATATTATGTATGTACCAGAAAGAAAAAACTTTTACTAAATTAAAGTATATTTTACTTGCTTTTAGTACAAGTCATATTCAAAAATTTAAGGACGAATAACACACAAGTGTACTTAAAATAAGCCGAAACCGAGATTGCTCAACAAAACCAATCCTACAATGTCTTAAAATTAGTATAACATTTTTGAATCAAGTGCAGAGTTCTTGAACCGAATAAAAAACCAAAATAAAGATAAAAATACATATATGTGAATGAATTACTGAGAAGTAGGAATGAAAGTTTCTTTAAGACAAAAAAAAATGCTGTTTTTGTTTTACTTGGGAAATATTACTTGAGCATTTCTCTTTTTGAATCCTCATTAATTTATTTAAAACAAGTAAGAGTGTAGTATATTCGGCTGGGCCGAATCTAAAATACTCTTCACGATAGTCACGTATATGTATATTTAAAAATGTGAACAAAATATGCTCGGTTATATATGAACCGATATCGGAATTTTCTATTTTCTGTATTTTGGTAACCTTCTTTTATAACGAGAATTGCTTTTCAGCAAAAAAAAAAAAAAAAAAAAAAAAATGTTAATAGAAAAATCGGTTCAGGCCGATGTATCGGGTATGTGTGGACCGATATCGAAAATTTAAATTTTCCATATTTATAAAACCTTATTTCATTGCCAGAACTGCTTTTGAGCACAAAAAAGTTGTTTCAGTTTGCTTACGCGGCATTTTCATGAAAAACCTGGTTTAGGGTATATATGGACCGATATCGGAAATTTTCTTTTTCCATATTTATATAACCTTATTTCATTACCAGAACTACTTTTAAGCAAAAAAAAGTTGTTTAAGTTCGCTTACGCGACATTTTTATGAAAAACCCCATTTGGGCTATATCTCGGGTATATGTGGACCGATATCTGAAAAAAAATTTTGTTGCCTTTTAGTCACCATGCTTAATGAGTGTGTGAGTTGAAGCAAAACAGATAACTTTTTTTGTCGAAAAATTTCCATACAAAATTTCAAAAATTCATGGCTTTTTTCGGAATTTTGAATATATTTCAGCTATACGTGAACCGATATTACTGAATTTCAATAGCAAACACATGGCAATATGGAGTAATAGAATGGTGAAAGAAAAAAGTTTCTATGTCTAATGGTTTTCTCAGAAACGGTATTTCAACGACCGACAGACGGACAGACGGACATCGCTTAATCGACTTTTCCATTAATTCAGAATTAGAATATATATACTTTATAGGGTCGCAAAAAAAACTGTAGAAATTACAAACGGAATCACAAACTTATATATACCCTTAACATTTTTGTGAAGGGTATAATAATGGAATATTTTTTAACGTTTTCCAAAATTAGGTTAACTTCTATGAAATGTTGACATATACGACTATACAGCTATGATATATAAAAAAAGTTGTATACATTTTTTGATTGGTATAAATAAAGTAATCTGCACTTCAATTCTATTCTTTATTTTTTACTTTAATATTGCATGCTCTTTTTATCGTAAACATTATTTGTCTACAGAGTTTAAGAACTTTGATTCCTTTTCTACTTTGTTACATTTTTACAATATTCACCTCTTCCGCAGCGGAATGAAGTCAAGTACCTTGGTATCCACCTCGAACGTAGGCTAACGTGGAAGCATCACATTGATGCAAAAGTCACTTAATTAAAACTAAAAGCAACGTAACTGAATTGTCTTATGGGCAGAGATTCTACTTTGAAGTTAGATTGCAAACTTTTGTTATACAACGCCATTCTAAAACCTATATGGTGCTATTGAATTCAATTATGGGGCACCGCCTCACCTTCCAACATTGAAGAATTTCAAAAGCGACAAAACAAAATTCTTCAAACGTTTACTGCAGCTCCATGGTATGCAAAAAACTCAAGAATTTATAAGGATTTGTGTGTTCCACTGGTAAAATACGAATCCTCTAAGTACGCGACAAGGTCTATCAGCAAGCTGGAGCTTCACCCAAGTATTCTTGCATACAACATACTTAATTCTTTTTTTTATACCCTTCACAAAAATGTAAAGGGTATATATAAGTTTGTGATTCCGTTTGTAATTTCTACAGTTTTTTTTTGCGACCCTATAAAGTATATATATTCTGAATCAGAATTAATGGAAAAGTCGATTAAGCGATGTCCGTCTGTCCGTCTGTCCGCTGTTGAAATACCGTTTCTGAGAAAACCATTAGACTTAGAAACTTTTTTCTTTCACCATTCTTTTACCCCATCGATTCATGGGTTTGCTATTGAAATTCAGTAATATCGGTCCACGTATAGCTGAGATATATTCAAAATGATGAAAAAAGCCATTTTTTTTGCAGTTTTTTATGAAAATTTTTGAAAACAAAAGTTGTTCGTTTTGCTTCAAACTTCACACACTTATTAAGCATGGTGACTAAAAAACAAAAAAATTTTTTTTTCAGATATCGGTCCATATATACCCGAGATATAGCCCAAATCAGATTTTTAATGAAAATGTCGCATAGGCGAAGCTAAATAACTTGTTTTTGCTCAAAAGCAGTTCTGGTAATAAAATTAGGATACATAAATATAGAAAATGAAAATTTCCGATATCGGTCCATATATACCCCAGATATAGCCCAAACCTGGTTTTTCATGAAAATGTCGCGTAAGCGAACCTAAACAACTTTTTGGTGCTCAAAAGCAGTTCTGGTAAGGAAATAGGGTCATATAAATATGAAAAATTAAAATTTTCGATATCGGTCCATATATACCCGAGATATAGCCTAGACCGGGGTTTTCATGAAAATGCCGCGTAAGCGAACTTAAACAACTTTTTTGTACTCAAAAGCAGTTCTGGTAATGAAATTAGGTTACATAAATATGGAAAATGAAAATTTCCGATGTCGGTCCATATATACCCGAGATATAGCCCAAATCTGGCTTTTCATGAAAATGTCGCGTAAGCGAACTTAAACAACTTTTTTGTGCTCAAAAGCAGTTCTGGTAATGAAATAGGGTTATATAAATATTAAAAATGAAAATTTTCGATGTCGGTCCATATATACCCGAGATATAGCCCAAATCGGGGTTTTCATGAAAATGTCGCGTAAGCGAACTTAAACAACTTTTTTGTGCTCAAAAGCAGTTCTGGTAATGAAATAGGGTCATATAAATATGAAAAATAAAAATTTTTGATATCGGGCCATATATACCCGAGATATAGCCTAGACCGGGGTTTTCATGAAAATGCCGCGTAAGCGAACTTAAACAACTTTTTTGTGGTCAAAAGCAGTTCTGCTAATGAAATAAGGTTATATAAATATGGAAGATGAAAATTTCCGATTTCGGTCCATATATACCCGAGATATAGCCTAGACCGGGGTTTTCATGAAAATGCCGCGTAAGCGAACTTAAACAACTTGTTTGTGCTCAAAAGCAGTTCTGCTAATGAAATTAGGTTACATAAATATGAAAAATTAAAATTTCCGATATCGGTCCATATGTACCCTGTCCATATGTAGCCCAAATCGGGGTTTTCATGAAAATGTCGCGTAAGCGAACTTAAACAACTTTTTTTTGCTCAAAAGCAGTTCTGGTAATGAAATAAGATTACATAAATATGGAAAATGAAAATTTCCGATATCGGTCCATATATACCCGAGATATAGCCTAAACTGCGGTTTTAATGTAAATGTCGCGTAAGTGAACTTAAACATCTCTTTTTGCTTAAAAACAGTTCTGGTAATGAAATAGGGTCATATAAATATGAAAAATGAACATTTTCGATATCGGTCCATATATACACGAGATATAGCCTAGACCGGGTTTAACATAAAAGTGTCGCGTAAGCCAACTAAAACAACATTTTTGTGCTCAAAAGCAGTTCTAGTAATGAAATAAAGTTATATAAGTATGGAAAATGAAAATTGTCGACATCGGTCTATATATACCCGAGATATAGCCCAAACTGGGTTTTTCATGAAAATGTCGTGTAAGCGAACTTTAACAACTTTTTTTTGATTAAAAACAGTTCTGGTAATAAGATGAGTTTATATAAATATGGAAGATAAAAATTTCTGATATCGGTCCATATATACCCGAGATATAGCCTAAACCGTGGTTTTCATGAAAATGCCGCGTAAGCGAACTTAAACAACTTTTTTCACCTTAAAGCAGTTCTGGTAGTTAAATAAGGTTATATAAATGTGGAAAATGAAAATTCCCGATATCGGTTTATATATACCAGAGATAGCCTAAACCGTGGTTTTCATGAAAATGCCGCGTAAGCGAACTTAAACAACTTTTTTCACCTTGAAGCAGTTCTGGTAGTTAAATAAGGTTATATAAATATGGAAGATGAAAATTTCTGATATCGGTCCATATATACCCGAGATATAGCCTAAACCGTGGTTTTCATGAAAATGCCGCGTAAGCGAACTTAAACAACTTTTTTCACCTTAAAGCAGTTCTGGTAGTTAAATAAGGTTATATAAATGTGGAAAATGAAAATTCCCGATATCGGTTTATATATACCAGAGATATAGCCTAAACCGTGGTTTTCATGAAAATGCCGCGTAAGCGAACTTAAACAACTTTTTTCACCTTGAAGCAGTTCTGGTAGTTAAATAAGGTTATATAAATGTGGAAAATGAAAATTCCCGATATCGGTCCATATATACCCGAGATATAGCCCAAACCGGGTTTTTCATGAAAATGTCGCGTAAGCGAACTTAAACTACTTTTTTCACCTTAAAGCAGTTCTGGTAATAAAATAAGGTTACATAAATATGGAAAATTAAAATTTCCGATATCGGTTCATATATACCCGGTGTATAGCCTAACAGGTTTTTTGATAAAATGCCGACTAAACAACTTTTTTGTGCTCAAAAGCAGTTCTGGTAATGAAATAAGGTTATATAAATATGGAAAAAGAACATATCCGATATCGGTCCATATATACTCGAGATATAGCCTGAACCGATTTTTCCATTAAAAAAATTTTTTTTTTTTTTTTTTGCTGAAAAGCAATTCTCGTTATAAAAGAAGGTTACTAAAATACAGAAAATAGAAAATTCCGCTATCGGTTCATATATAACCGAGCATATTTTGTTCCCATTTTTAAATATACTATACATATACGTGACTATCGTGAAGGGTATTTTAGATTCGGCCCAGCCGAATATACTACACTCTTACTTGTTTAAAGCTTATTTTGCGCTATTTGTAATTTTCTGGGGCAGCGTAGAACATTAATGAGTGAAAAACTGCTTTTAATATTTATTTTTATTTTCCAATGTTGTATTTCGATTTATTAGAGAGTAGAGTATTATTATGGTTTTATTTAGTTTGTCAGTAATATATGGGATATGGCAAGGCGAATTCATTTTACCAGGTGAAACTGTAAGAACAGATGTACTACTTTTTTTCTATTTGTAAAACATCAAGTGTCAAAAGTTGTTTCTGCCCTGTCGGATAATCAGTAGCTGACTACAAAAATGGCCAACTTTTTATTAATTTTTATGAACCAATTTTAAGCTATCATGTATACAATGCAAAAATGTATTTCCAATGTCGCTGCCTAGTAGCCGCCGCAGATTTCAGTTTACTACTGCGTGATATTGAAATCTTTTTATATACTTAGGTACATATAAAATTTTCAATACTGTGGAAGTTTTCCAAAATAAAATTTTTTATGTAAGTACATATGTCAAATAATAAAGATATTAATATTGTTTTAATTTTAATTAAAAGTGCAAGAATGAGAGTCGTTAGCAAAAGACATTTAAGAAGCCTTCTTAAAAAAGAACGTAATGTATACGGCAACAAACAAACATTTGATACAATTTTATTTATTTAAATTATTTCTGAAATTTTTAAGTTTTTTGCAATATGCATTGTAATATTTTTTGTTTGTAGTAATATGTAATATGAAGTTGAAGTTTTTAAGAAGTTATTTTTAAAAATTACAAATAAATACGTTAAAAATGTTGACTAATTTATTTTATTACGAAAAAATATTGCAATTCAATGATTGTTAGGTGTCAGCTAGTTACAAAAAGCTGTTTTGCCATATAGTGTCAACAATTAACTTTTCGTTGATTTTAAACTAACTAACTTATGGTTGACTTAAAAATATTGATAACTTCAAAAAGTTAACATTTAGCAAGTTAACTGTAAGTTAGTTGAAAAGTAGTGTAAAGTCGGACAATTGAGTGAGTACTTTCTAGGACATCACAATGTTGAAATAGTTAATTGCTTCCATTGAAAAGTAATCCAAGTGTCAGTCAGCACTAGTTGAGGAATAGTTAACTTAAAGTTAGTTTAAAATAACCTCAGTTGCCGACAGGGTGGTTTGCTCGCATACAAACATATCAGCAAGTAAAGTGTGTGTATGTATGTACTAGAGGGCTGCTCAAGCACAATAAAAATGTCTTACAAAATATCGTAGTATTTTTAAGTACTATCCATCCATCGTCTTCTTTCACATTTCAAAACAAACACTTCAGTGCCGAAATGTTCGAAACACACAAACGAATACTGTCTTATAAGTATTTAGAACAAACAGAACCAAACACAAGTAGAACCAAATGAAATAAAACAAATTTGAAGTAGAACCTCAAGCATTGAAATAATGTTCTATTTCAGTTTTGTTTATAAATATTGTTGTTGTTGTTCATGGTTTTTATCATTGTATTAGTGCACAAGTGCTGTATGCACACACAGTATGCTTATGTATATGTGTTGTTGTTGTACATGGTTTTTGGCTTTGTATTAAGCACAAATATTTAAGACGCAGTATGCTCAAATGCTTACTGTGATTCATCGTGCTTACTGTGATTCATCTTTTATTTGCTTTTTTGTTATGTTTTGTTTCGGATTTTGCTGTGAAACAGAATTCAAGTACAGTCAAGCACTGTCGTGAAGGCATTTCAAAACTATGAAGTGTTTGTTCTGTTTCTAAATGTTCTATAGCTTGTTTGTTTTGTTTTAAGAATTGCTTTGAAATACAGTGCTACTACACAGTAGTGAGCAGTGTTCTTTATAACATTCTGTGGAGCCCTTTAGTATGTACTTTCTATACAAATTTTTTGACACACCCATGTTTTTTTGCATTGTTGTATTTATTGTAATCCCAGTTTCACCTGGTAAAATGAATTCGCCTTAGGATTTGGTTTTTAAATTTAAGCTTCTGGTCGAGTATGACATCCAGATATTTTACTGTAGTATCCCATGTTATTATGTTATTGTTGAGATTTATTGGATTTTGTGGTACAAAACAAGTTTTCGCCTTCTCATAAAGTATGTTGCTTGTGACTGTGGAGTATTAATAATTATTATGTTGTCAAATAGTCGCGAATTTTTACAATTTAGAAGTGACATCTGTAGCAAATATAGCAGACCCCAACAACGCTGTACCATCTTCGAAGATTGAAACTTTGCAAAAATTTTGTGTTGGAAAATTAGCTGTATTAAATATTATATGAAATGGACGACAAACAAGAGCCCTGTGGACAATCAGCTGTTAAGGTTTTTTTGTTGAGAATGAGTGGAACTTATATAAACACTAAATGTTCTATCGTTTAGAAAACTTTGGATAATTTTCATTAATTCTGTTGCAAAGTTAAAGTTCAACATTTTAAAAATCAGTCCGTTATGCCACACTGAGACGAAAGCTGCCTTAGTATCGAGAAGGATCATTCCAGTTAATATTCCATGTTCAAAATTTCAGATTTTCTGATTCTTACTAGAGGTTGGAAAGTGTTATGTTCTTTTCAGAATCCAAATTGAAAAGATAGTAGAATACTCGTACTATTACCATTAATAAACTCCGTTTGTTTGTCTTTTATGACCTTTTCTAGAATTTTGCTTAACGATAAAAGTAAACTTATCGGTTTGTATGACATTGGGTTCCCAGGTAGCTTACTAGGCTTTAATATTGGTATAATCTTGGAAAGTAGCATAGCCGTAAATAAGCATTTACCAATTATATAACGACCTTTAAAACTTTTTATGGTACATTTTTAAGGCATTTATTGTTAATACCTTCAATACCTGGAGATTTTTAGCCTTTAACCCTTTGCATATGGCTACGAATATTATCTAAAGATAATAACGAGATTTACCTCTGGTTAGGATTTATTACTCTCAAACACCATATTTCATTCTCTACAGTTGTGAAAGTTTTACATCAGCACTTGCTTTTACTATCTTATATGATGATGCATCAATTCCATGGAGTGAATTAGTCACGATTCACCAGCGCCTCCGTGTGGCCATATGTTTGTAGACATATGAGCAACTTCTTGTTGAGGAGTTCAGGCTTTCTAATCCCTCCTGTATGCAATTTCACAGCAATTAATGGAAGACAAGACTTAATGAGTTGGTAGGCCGAAGACCACTAAGAGCATCAGCCTTTAAACCAACTCACCCGTCAATCATCACCACCATATCCTTACAGTACAGGCATCTGCTGTATAGACAACAGATCCTCGGGAGGTTGTTAGTCCACGAAAAAAGCAACGCCAAACAATTATCAATGATATTAACACCCCCTTCCTACGTTTTAGGTTTAAACCACAGCCAGAACGTTCAAGCCCGGGTTGAACTGCAAGCAGAACCACCTGGGGGCCATGCTGATCCACGTTCTGCCAATTTATACTCTTGGCAAGATTTTCGGAAGCCAACACAACATAAGTTATGCGGCTTTCTAGAGTTTTATTTGCTACAACAAACTAGGGACCCCTTCCCTTCTTTACCCAAAAAAAAGGATTCCCTTGTTTTGCATACGCCAAGCCAAAAACTGTTCATCGGGGGGATTTCATTCTCTACAGTAGTAACGGTAGCAGATCACCAAGGCTTATGTCAAAATATGGATTAAAATTAAATTCCTAAACGAATATTTCGCATTTTTTGTTGCTGAATGGTGTACATATCAGTATTACCCTTTAATGTTGGTATACTTTTCCGCCTCTTCTTTAAAATTTGTGATATATTCAAAAAAGAAGAGCCTTTACGCAAAATCGATAACATTGTATTCGGTAAATTGTTTCCAAAATGATTTATTTATTTTTTAATAGCTTTGTTTAGTAAGTTGTATTTGGTCTGTATTGCTCTCTAACGTAATAATTTTCTTAAAAAAAAAAAAAAGAAACATTTTCATTTGAATGAGGTGAGTTTATTCTCGCTCTATTTTATACTCTATTTTTGGTACACTTTGTTTGATGGCACTATTTATACATTCATTAATGTTTCAATTAATGTCTCAATTAGTTTTGTTTCTGTAATTGTGTCCAGCTCTACACTGAAAAGAATTCCTTCTTTAATGAATACATTCGTTAGATTAATGAAAACTTCATTAAGTTAATGAAGAATAAATCATTACATTTATGAATACTTTTCATTAAAACAATGAAAAAATTCATTAGGCTAACGACTCAATTTCATTAGTTTTATGAATTAACATTAAGTAAAACTTTCATTTCTTTAATGAATCTTTTTCATTATTGAAACGTTATTTGTTCATTAGGCCAATGAATGTGTTACATTATTTTTATGAAATATTTTCACTATTTTAATGAATACATTCGTTGAACCAATGATAATCTTCACTAATTTGGTGAAAAATTTTCTTCATTCTAATGAAATAAAATCATTAGTTTAAGGAGGAGTTTCATTATTCTAATGACCTTTTTTCATTAGCATTGTGCTACTGAAAATAAACTAAACAATTTTTTTATATTACGCATAAAAGAATTTTTTGTTGTTTTAATAATAATGGAAAATAATATAAAATTAATAATACTAATACATTTCATTTGGAATGATGGTTAAAAGAAAATCAAAACATTTTAATTCAACACAAAATAACTTAAAAAATAATATGTAATGTTACATATGTAAACATTTTGGATAATTAAATAAGTTTAAACAATGGTTATGCTTTTGGAAACTTGTGATGTTTTGCTTTTTGAAGAACGAAAAAAAAGTCCCGTTGCGTGCAAAAACAAAACGTTTGCTTTGGGTATAGATACATAATTGTTCACAACGAACGCTAAGGAAAAAATTAAGTGTGACTTTGTTGTTGTAACGGAATAAATATTCTTTTAACCAAAAAACGAAAGAAAAGCCCATCTCTTTGCTTTTGATTTCAACTATGTAGGTATTAAAAATGAGGGTAGTTTATGAATTCTAATGAAAAGTTTAGTTAATATAATGAAAATTTTCATAAGAACTAAAAAACTATTGAAATTTTTATTAAAATAATTTTTTACACAGTAATTAGTGTATAAAATAATTTACTTTGTCATTTAGTTAGTAGTTATAATATATTTATTTTCTCACTTTTAATAAATCTCTAAAATTTTGCACACAGCCTTCAAAAATTTTTTATAACAAATCCAATGAAATTTTCTAATGAAATTATGAAAACTAATGAATCAATTTTAGTGAATATTTTCATTAATGCTATGAATTTTCATTCATGGAACGTAATTTTTCATTCCGTTAATGAAAATTATCTAATGAATGGGGTTCATTGGAAATATGAAGCAAATATTTTTCAGTGTACTGCACCAAGATATCTAATATACAATTTTTAAAAATTCCCCAATTTGCTTGACTAAAATTATAAGGTATATTGGGCATTACGTTGTGACTAGTATGCACTACAGTCTTTATAGACAAATTACCAGAGGAAAGGTCATTAATAGCTTGTACTGGTGACATGTTCTGGACTATGTTTGTTAGGGAAAAATCTTAAGTTGAAGATTTCACGGATTTGAAGGTATGTATGTGTAGCCATATGGATACAAAATTTATATAAGATATAAGAAAATCTGTACTTACCGTATTTTTGTACTGGGCGAAAAAGGTGTAAATTATAAATTATTTCAAGATTTTCTTTGGATGTTTGAAAATTATTCTCACATTAATTATTACAATCTCAAAAATCTTAATTCTGAGAGAAAAATCTTCAAATCTTGTTTAAAATCTTCATAATTAATGAAAATTTTCATTTTGGCAACACTGCTCATAGGTTCTCATTTAGAAAAATATTTAGTCTATCACATAATATTGATATGTTTAATTTCATTGATGCGAAAAATTTATTGAATATTTGAGATATTTACTTTTTTAACAAGCTTATATATATAACCCATGCCACATGAGTGATTATCATATATGAAGGTATATAAAACTGTATATACAGTGTAGCGGCTTTAGTGCTAAAATTGGAGTTGCCAAATTTCATCCGGGGAAGCGAGGGGATTTTGGAGATTCTCGGAGCCGCTTTTGGAAACTCCCAAAAAGTTCGGCTTAGAAACGGTTTTTCATATTCGGTGCACGTTTTTGCCGTGGAAGATGCATTTGAACTTCAAACGGTCGTTTGCTTTAGTGTGAAAATTGAAGTTGCTGTATTGCTTCTGAAGCACTGGTGGATTTTGACGTTTCCTGAAGCTGATCTTAAATGTTCCCAAAAAACTAGGAACCGCTTTGCTTCATATCGAACCTGGTTTTCATATTAGATGCTCGTTTTGGCCGTGGAACGTGTATCTAAACTGTTAAAGGTCATTCGATTTAGTGCGAAAATTAAAGTTGCCATATTGTTCACGGAGAAGTGGCGGATTTTGGCGGTTCCTGATACCAATTTGAAGAATTAAAAAAAATCAGAACGCGTTATACGGATATTTCTTAGTTTTTATACTGTATTTATGTTTAATTAATCTCACAAATGGTGCAAAAATGAACTGACTGTAAGTGAGTTGAATACAACTGAAGGTAAAACATATTGATAATAGTTTCAAAAAATTCTGCAAGAATACATTTATTCCAAGTGAGTATGAGTAAGTTCACGTGTCGCTCCTTTAGTGTAACGTAGTCATAACTAAAAAAGCGCGTTTCGAGAAAAATACATTTTAAGATTATAGTTTCCATACAAGTCTTAGAATTTTTTTTAGAACATATCTCCTAAAGGAAACAGTTTAAAAGTAATTTGAATAAATTTTTGCCACAATATAAAGGGTAGTACTGTTAAGAATTCTGCATTGTTAACTCGAAAAGCTCATTTTTTGAGATATGACTATGTTGCAATAAAGGAGCGATATGTACGCAAGGTCATGAGAAACAATTTTTTATTACGTGTTCCTAAAACTGCTCCAATCATGTTTCAATATTAATAAACAAAAACAGATTTAGTGGGCTATTTGTTAAAAATACGTTTTCGAAACTACCTATTAAGTATTTTGAAAAATATTTTTCAACTTTCGAATAGCCATTGTCAGCATTCACCTGTTTGGGGTATCTTCCTTTGAGTGTAACAGGAAATATGTGTGTATTTCAGCGCCTTCAGGCTATTTTTAGACATAAATATTGTTTTATGAAATAGACTGATGAGGTTATATTTAAAGCATTTAAGTCTTCTGTTCCGTTGGAGTGACGGATGGATGAGTGAGTAAAAGTGCGGCATTGGCTGCCAGGCAATTTCTATCATAATGTCCAATAATTTTTCAACTTCATCTTATGCGTTTTCTACGGCCTCCAGTGAATACGATTTTCTTATGAAGTTGCTGCAGCAAGTTGCTGCCTTTTATTATTATTTATTTTCAAATGAAATTTTTTTTTGTAGTATACCAATAAAATTAAAAAATACAAAATTTTTGTAAACTTGAATTGAGTTTTTGTTGCATTTGAAATATTAGCTTTGCCAAAAATAAATTCTTGGTGTTTTGTTCTTGATGGTGATGAATCTTGAAGCAGCCATGTCACCAACAAACATCGTTATTTGTATGTAAATCATTAATGACTGAACTTTTTTAGTTATATACATATGTACGATATTAACTAGTCAGTTGTGATTTCGAGTCCAACTTCAGTCAAGAAGAAGAATTATTTTTAATTATAACAATAATTGCTGTGAAATGATAATACCAAAGGAGAACAGAAAAATGATTTAATACCCTATAGCCGGGGGACAATTAGCTGTTTCGTAGTCGCTGGATATCTGAAAAAAAATTTTTTGCCTTTAAGTCACCATGCTTAATAAGTGTGTGAAGTTTGAAGCAAAACGAACAACTTTTGTTTTCAAAAATTTTCATACAAAACTGCAAAAAAAATGGCTTTTTTCATCATTTTGAATATATCTCAGCTATACGTGGACCGATATTACTGAACTTCAATAGCAAACCCATGAATCGATGGGGTAAAAGAATGGTGAAAGAAAAAAGTTTCTAAGTCTAATGGTTTTCTCAGAAACGGTATTTCAACAGCGGACAGACGGACAGACGTTCTTAATTCTGATTCAGAATATATATACTTTATAGGGTCGCAGGAAAAAACTGTAGAAATTACAAATGGAATCACAAACTTATATATACCCTTTACATTTTTGTGAAGGGTATAAAAACACTAAAAGTTAGTAAACAACAATAATAAATATTGAAAATAATATTTTTATATAAAACAATAATTAAAAGTTTTTTATTCAATATGTATATATTTGTTGATTGATCATAAAATCAAACATGTTTTGATGGGAAATAAAATAACATTCTTTTTATGTTAAATGTAATTATGTGTGTATGTATGTATGTTAAAGCTTTTGATGTTGTTTTATTTTCTATCACAAAATTTTTTTCGATATTATAATTAATCAACAAATACTCGTACATTCGTCAAGAAGTTTTCTAAAGAAATTTTTAAAGAAAAACGAAATATTGAATAAAAAGCTTTTAATCATTGTTTTTTTATAGATAAAACCTTGAGCTCATATATTATTTTTAAGATTTTTATATACATATATGTATGTATATAAAGTGATCAAAGTTACAAAATATGAAGAAAACATATAAACAAAAAAAAAGAGATTCAGTACAATAGCTAATAACAATGAAATGGAGAGTTGCCACGTTATAACAATCCGAACGTGAAGAAAAATAAAACCCTTTACGGTGACTAAATATAGTTAGTGAATAACGTAGGGGTTAGTGCAAACCACAAAATGTGTGGTTAAAGTTAACACTTCTAATTGGGGTGAAAAGTTAGTGAATTGCACTACAGATTTAGATCGTATGCTACAAGAAATAGCGAATATGTGCTCGTTCATGTCGGACGATCGGTTATTTCAGAATCGACAGATATTTCTTATTTAGGAATGTAATTAAAACACAATTTGCTGCTGTGGAGTACACATATCGCAAAAGTTAATGCCAAAAATCATCAGCAACTGGATCTTTGTACAAATTTAAAAATAAATTAGGTCTACAAGCCAGGTTAAGGATATACCAATTACTCATGCATTCTCACTTAACGTATTTACCTACAATATACGAGTGTATTAGTACAGACACATATCACACGTTTATTATATCACCTATAACTATTAATTACAATACTAAATTTTACTACCTAAAACATTAAATAAAAAGCCAGTTTTATTACAACCAATAGATTCACAAAGAAGCTCGCAGCCAGCGCAAAGTAAAGCGCTTAAAACGGGGTCTTCCAGTACTAACTTGCACGGATATAAAACTAAATACATTTTGCCAGTTTTTGGGTTATATAAACAGCAGTTGCTACTCTATGCATTTAAGTCTCTACGAGGACTCAGCTCGAAGGCCATCAAGTGTGGTAAAAATCTTACTAGAACAGGTAGAATTACAGCGCAATTCCGTGACTTACAAGTTGCAAGATATTGCATAAATTTCACTAAACAGCGCATTGCTTTTGAAGAGCCATAAATCTTATTATAATACTGTTATGCCATGTTATAGCCTCCAAAATGTGTGTAAGGCGTAGACTCTTACTTAAGATATATTAAAAAAAAATATAAATAAATAACACCATTCAAATATGTTGTTAATTTTGTTTAATTTTTAAAAGGCAAAAGTTTTGTTTTAATATTATTCTTAGTAGGCGTAAAATATATAAATAAAAAAATATAAAGAAAAAATAGGTCTAGGCTACAAATACTCGAGTACACAATAAATAGTTGATAATCATAAAGGAAAGATAAACCCGAAATGGTATAAAAACGAACCCAAAAAAGTATTAAAACTAACAAATGCAGTTGAATAAATTTATAAGTCATAATTATTATACAATTCCTGGTGTTAAGTGCATCCAAAATTTGCGAAACAGTTTTATTATATGATATGATACAAGAAATGATAGAACTGAATTACCGCCATATGGCATTAGGTCACCGGTGTTATTGAGACTTAATTTACAAGATGTCGGCAACGTTATCACTGACACTATTGCTGGTAAAATGATGTAGCTAGAAGAACTATCCTCTTTATTTTTAATGCTATTTAGCATCTGGTGTATTATCCCGCGTGAAACCTGCCTATGCTTACTATGATACCCAAACAGAGAAAAGATCCCACTATGGTAGAATCATATAGGCTGACAAGACTATAGCCAAAAACTTTAAAACTGTTCGAAAAATCGTTAATAGTGAAGTTAGCTGCAATACTTAATGAAGCGGCACGTATTACTAATCATCTATCCAAATATTCTAAATATGACATCAAAGTAATTCCCATTCATTTGCCAATCACCCATTTTCCACTCACCGTAAAATTGTTAACGACAAACAGTCCGCTATAGCCCTTTCAGCTTCTAAAAGCCCTCATTTAGACTTTGATGAACAACAGTACCTGACAGGTCTGTTCCAAATATTCTAAATATGCCAATAAAATGAATCCCATGTATAATAATTGCGTATCACCCAATTTCCACCCACTGTGAAATTTTTCGTGAGAAACAATCTTAATACTTCTAGTAGCTCTCATTTAGTCCCTTGATTTGATATGCAGCGATACCTAGCAGGTCTGTCTAGGATAGTTCATCTAATATACTTCCATACTCATATTTAAGATGCACATAAATTCCATCCCGGATAATAAATTTCCAGAGAAACAACTGAGTAAAGTTTCAACGGATTTGAAAACTGTTTGTAACGGCTTTTGTTGTATAAAACGATTTTGGACAGGTCTCTTAGTTAGTTTTGCCCATTTTAGGCTTATACTTTATCCATAATGTGAAGGATCTTTGAGAAAGTGTTTTAAATTGTTTGCAGATGGCCCCCAGAATGCTCTAAACTTGTTCTCCTTTTGTCTTTATTTCATAAAGACCCTATTTTGGACTTTCTGTAGGTCAGACCTTGAGAAATAACTGAATATTATTTGGACTTTTCTGTACTGCTTAGTAAGCATCAAACTACTCTTGAAGAAGAACACCGAAAGTGATTCGAAATATCGCAAAAGAAAAATACACAATTTATTTAATAAAATATAAAAGAGTTTTATTTAAATTTGTTCTGGACCTTGAGCCTGAATAAGTAATAAATACTTGTAAATAAATAAAAGCTAAAAAAAAAATGTGCGGTACCTTGTACTGGGGGGAAAATGATAAAACGGAATACACTTGTCTAATCACATATTCTTCTAAAGAGGCTCTGAGTTTCTAGTTATTTTTGAATAAGTATTCCCGCGCTCTGATTGAACTTCGAACATATGCGATTTCCTTTAAGTTCGTTCACTTTTCAAATACGAATTGACCGGGGCCGGAGACAACAACATAATTTTATAATCGGTAACTTTGTCGAAAAACTATAAAGAAGAAAAAGCGACATTAAACTACAATAACAATAAAATAAACATTTAACAAAGTCATTGTTGTTGGTTGTTCATTTGGCAATTTGATACTTTTGATGAAATTCGGCAAAAGACCAAAGTGAACAGAAATTAAAAAGTCCCTTTTATTTTCATTTTAACAAGCGTGAACGGCTGCATTTCTTTTAGATTCATGCTCTAATAGAGTAATTTGAACCACATACGAGTACGAGTATAAAATAATAAAAAAAAAAAAAAAAAAACAAAACAGGACAGTGGAGTAGAATAGAGAACGAGTAGAAGGCAATGCAAACAAAAAAGAAAAGTTGAAAAGTTATATGAAGTTTTATTATACGAGTAAATCTTGCCATTCTTGGTGGCAGTGCTGATGATTGCCGTACTTGGTGGTCAACAACCTTTAAGGATAGGCCTGCATACATGCACATATACGTACATACATACATACCCAGTGGCAAACTTTTGTAGTCCTTCTTACACATGTTTTTCATCCAATACTCATTCTCGATTGCCTTCTCAGGAAGGCCTTATAGAAGGCCTACTAACTCCCTTCTAAAGGAAGGCTTGTTTCTAATTATGTGTATCTACATACGTATGAAGACTACAAACGTACGCTTGTAGCAACAAAAATTGATTAACTGTTTAAATAAAAATTCCAAAGAAAAGCGGCAAAAAAAAAAAGATGTAAACTTAAAATAATTTTGCTTAAAATGCATTATAGGTCGGTCGCATTGTGTATTTTTGTGGTAAAAATTTAAAAATTATTAAAAGTTCGCTAAGGCGAAAAAGAAAATATTCTAACGAAAGTATACTAACAGATTAAATAGATTAAATAGAAATGTGGCCTGTTGAAGAATGCCTTCTATCAGGCCTGTTGAAGAAGACTTTATATCAGGCCTTCTGAGGAAGGGAACGGCGAAGGCCTTGGCTGGCTAGGATAAAGTGTGTAAAAAATATATGAGTATGGAATGCAGTAGCAAGGTCTTGTGTCTGCCAAATAAGGCCTTCTAGCAGGCCTGTTTACTCCTTCTTTCGTTCGCCGTTTTTCTTTGGAATTTTTATTTAAACGGTTCATCATGTTTTGTTGCTACAAAACTTCGTTTGTACTATGGAGTACGCGTACAAGATACACATAATTAGAAACAAGACTTCCTTTAGAAGGGAATTAGTAGGCCTTCTATAAGGCCTTCCTGAGAAGGCAAGCGAGAATGAGTAATGGATAAAAAAAATGTGTAAGAAGGCCTTACAGAAGGCCATATAAATGAAGGACTACAAAAGTTTGCCACTGGGTGACTATTATTTGATTTCACACACATCTTAAATGAAACGCTATAGAGAGGAATACGAGTAAAATGGGCTTTTGCAGTTCTGCATGATTTAACAAGGTGCATTTTAACACCAGAATTAAACTAAAGAACTAAGTTTATGATGCCATTGTGGCAAACAAGTCAACATGAAAACAAACAGTGTGTTGAAAAAGTTAATAAGCAAGCACTAAATTCTGTTTTCTTTTCTTTTCTTTTTTATTTTATTTATTTTTTTTTTTTCTTGAATGTATAACGAATATTTTTAAATATGAAAACAATTAAATATACAGAAATAAGTCAATACAAAATATTTTTCACACAGTTTAGTTATTGCTGAATTTCAAAAAATTCCTGTAAAAATATTTGTTGATTCAACGAACAATAAACAATAATTTTTTTAATTTACTGTTTTGTCTTTCGTTCTGTACACACGTGTTTTACATTGTCGTCCGGGTTTTCTATACCTATACTTATGTTTATTATAAATTTGTAAAAAACGAAATTATACCGGAATAGGTAAACTTTTGTTTTGTATCATGTGTGCACGTGTTTTTTTATTATTTTATTTTTTACTGCCGTTTATTTGTTCTCTATTTGTTATTATTAATTTCTTTTTTATGTTCATCTTATGTGTTGGACTAAAAATCTGTTCTAGATTCACACAAGAATTTCTCCAATTTAGCAAATAAATTAAGTCCATCGAAAATATTTTAAGAAAAGCAAAAAGTTTTTTTTTAACTAAATCTGGGACCGCAAAAACATTACATTTACTCAAGTATTTCACTTATTTGTAGAATCTTTTAAATAAGTTTAATAATAAATGAAGAAAATTAACTAATGTCTGATATCAGTAAACGCATCTTTCTAGCATCCAACCGTGTACGCCCGCCAAATTTAAAGATGTTACGTACAATAGGGGTTTGGTGAAATGCCAAGTTATTATAAAAAACAGCGCAAAACAAAATTATGGTCTGTGTATTTTTTATAAGTTATTAATATAATTTAATATATTGGTTTTTAATGTTGTAATCACGAAAATACGAATCCCCTGAAGAAGTGAACATAAAATTCACGAAACGTTGGGAAAATATGTAGTAAAAATTCTGCACTTTTATTGGCATAAAGAACGTTAGGCTTCACCAACTAAGTATATACAAAAAGCAAATAAATTTATATTTAAAAAATGAATCTTGTACAGAAGGTAAGGTCCTCCTGAAGTCGTGCGTTTTTTTCTGAGGGCCATCGAACTGCGTAAATTGTACGGAAAATCAAATTTTGTCGCTTTGAAATTTTTTCAAAGTTAAATGCCGTGGCGGTACTCATAATTGATTTTGGGGCCTAGTTTACATTTGATATACGCCTCTGACATGCCAATGCGATCCTGAATCCACACTTTTTTTTTACAGACGACACAGCGTTTTTGAGCGTTCATGAAAACCACGAATTAGCTTCACGAAATTTACAGAAATATATTTCAATATTGGAGAAATGGTTGAACATTTTGAAAATCAAGTTAATGAACAAAAATGTATGAGTACATGAGTCACATTCACATTTTTTAAACAAATATGTTCCCCTATCCAAATTAAGAAAAATTCACCTCGACCGTAGACTAACGTGGAAGTTTCACATTGATGCAAAAGTCTCTCAGTTGAAATTAAAAGCAGTGCAACTAAATTGGCTCTTATTTATTTATATCAGCGAAATGTTTAATAACAGCTGAGCAATCGGTATAATATAGTGCTAAGGAATTCAATTATTGGACACCGCCTCAACGTCAAAAAAAACTCACGAATTCATAAATATCTGAGTATTCTGCAGGTAAAAGACGAATTTTGTAAGTACTCGACAAGGTATATCAATAAGCTGGAACTTCTTCCAAATCCTCTGGCACTTAATTTTGGCGGCCAGACCCGGTTGAGAAGTAGAGATACCTTTGCCACTATCAGAGCGTTAATCGCAGGTGGTTTTACCGATATGATTCGCGCAAACTTGGACTCAGTTAGTTTTTTATATTTAGTATTAAGATTTGAATACTTATTATTATTTGAATACATTGTGAAGATTCAATAAATAAATAAAAGCTAAAAAAAGAATGGTGATCTGACAAAACAAACTAGATGACTGATAGCTTAACAAATGTATGTATGTAGCTACAACAATATGCCTGCTAAACGAGTACACAGTCATATTGTTGTAATATGACAGCGCATATTATTCCAATTGCAATAAACCATGTCGTTTTACGGTTTTGTTCCTCCATCTGGTGTAAAGTTAAAATAGAAATTTTACATCTTCCTTACATTCACGTTGGAAAGGTTTCTGTCCAAAAATGTGTTATTTTTCTCAGTCTAAAACTCCGATGATTCCAAAGGTCACATAGAAGTGGAGTTTATAAATTTAGATACCTTTATTTTCACACATTTTAATTATTTTTTGAAATTATAAAATATATAAACTGAAAATTTTTCACAGAAACGATGGAAAATAATGTCAATCAAATGATCCCCATTTTTAGTTTTACGACGATGGGCTTGTTTTAGAGTATTTTTCATAAAATTTTAAAGCATTTTTTGAGCACTACAGCAGTAATGTTGACCTTGAGTTCGAGGATTGCATCGAGCTTGTTCACATACACTCGCTCCATCAAATAGCCCCAAAGAAAATAGTCGTATGTTAACAAATCTAGCGAACGTGCTGGTCAACAAATTACCGAATTTATTGAAATTTTAAAATTCCATTGCTCTGATTCTGTGTTCAGTTATTAACTTGTTCATTATATATTCTGATGGTATTTAAAAATATATTTATATAAACGAAAGAGCTGTTAAAATGTCGATTGTGTCGAGGTTGTTTTCTTTTTTCGTCTGTGCACTTTTCTTTAACTCTGTATAACATAACTGAATAAGTATCTGCATACATTTAATGTTTGCTAATAAGTGTGTTCACATACGTGCATACATATTTACATACGAGTAAGTCTCCCTTTAATGAATTAACAAAGTTGTAACACAAAACAGAAACAACTAGAAAACAGCTCATTGCTGAGCTCATTTTGGTCACACTATCTCTTTTCATTTCACTCTTAGCCAGTTTTTCCTCCTTTTCTTCCCCATGATGAGTTGAAAGACGGCTTTTAACGTTTGATGTTTTAACTTTTCTCTTTTTTATAACAATATATTTAAAAAAAAGTTGTTGTTGCAGGTTCTGGTTGTTAAAAATAAAAATTATTGAAAATTATTGCATTTGACTGGGGTTTTATTATTGTAGTTGCTTTTGTGTTTTTGTTGCATAAATGGTCAAAACTTACAAACATACATACTTACATACATACATACTACTGATTCAAAAGAGTGTGAAATTCAATATGCGTGCTTTTGAAGAATCAACCAACATCGTACATACATAATTAAAGACATGTCTAAAGAAAATCAAAAGCAAAAAGTTACCAAGAAAATTATATACATTTTTTAACAAAACCATTTTAGCAAAATATGGGGGAAAATATTACAAGGGGATTAATTTCCCTTCGCATTTCAGCACAAAAACAAATGTGAGTCTTTTAAGTGCCGAAACCAACTAGGAACCGTTCTTATATCAAGTTGTTAACACCGAAATCAAAAATAAACCCAGAGGATACATCTAATTGATGGGTTTTTGTTTGTTGCGCGTTCAAGTGTTCGCTCGCATACATACAAATGAGTTGCAATTAAATATTATTTTCTATGCTATTTTATTTTTTGGGGTCTTTAAGCATTAACTAAACTTGTTTAGTGCTTTGACTCTTTTTGTATGTAACTTGAAAATAACAGAGTTAAACAAAAATCAAGACTACGCTAGAGCAAGAGGATTTCTAGAAATGTACAGGGTTTTATATTAAGCGGTGTCTATCTTAAAAATGTTAATTAATCATCAAGGATCTGTCCTCAACTCAATAGAGTAGAATGTCCAATACAGTCGCATGGGGTGTAGGGCCGATGAGTCACATGTGGTTACTACTGGTATCATCTATGAAAGCTCGAATTAAGTAATACAATATTTTCTTCTTTTAAAAGAGTTGCATATACTCGTGTATTTCAACAACATGCAATTTTTGTAACAAGTCTCAATGGCCTTAATTGATAAACTCGTCAATGGATCAAATAAACATTTATTTTTGAGATCGATAATTTATCCGAATACGGCCAAAAAGTCTGCCCTATAATAGGTTTCGGAGTATGTGCTATTGTAGAAATAAAAGTTTTCTTTTTTTTTTTTTTTTGTTAAGCGTTTTTATTTATTGAATCTTCAAAATGAACTAACAATAAGTATTCAAATCTTAATACTAAATATTAAAAAAAAAAAATAAAATACAATGTGCTTTTTGCTTACGTCCAGCCAATGCTAGACAAAAAGTTCTATTGTGCGGGAGCAATATCGGTAGAATCACCTATTGAACGTTCTGATGGTGGCAACGGTATCCCTTCTTCTCAACCGACTGTGGCCGCCAAAATTAAGTATATTACGCGCAAGAGGGTTTGGATGAAGTTCCAGTTTACTGACATACCTTGTCGCGTACTTAGAAAATTCCTCTTTTACCAGCGGAACACTCAGATCTTTATGAATTCATGAATTTTTTACGTATCATGGAGCCGCTGTAATTGTTCGAAGAACTTGGTTTTGTCGCCTTTGAATTTTATCAATATTTGACGCTGAGGCGGTGCCCCATAATTGAATTCCGTAGCACTATATAGGTTTTAGAATTGCATTGTATAGCAGAAGTTTGCAATCCAACTTCAAAGTCGAGTTTCTGCCCATAAGCCAATTTAGTTGCGCTGCTTTTAGTTTCAACTGAGTGACTTTTGCTTCAATGTGAGACTTCCACGTTAGCCTACGGTCCAGGTGAATACCAAGGTACTTGACTTCATTTTGCTGCGGAATAGGTGTATTGTTAATTTGTATAGCCGAACATGTTTGCTTACGCAGTGTGAATGTAACATGAGTACATTTTTGTTCATTAACCCTGATTTTCCAAAGCTTCAGCCATTTTTCCAATATTGAAATGAATTCCTGTAAATTTCGTGAAGCTAATTGGAGGTTTTCATGAATGCTCAAAAACGCTGTGTCTGCGAAAGTTGAAGTGTGGATTCCAGATGTCGTTGGCATGGCAGAGGCGTAAATCAAATATAAAGTAGGCCCAAGTATGCTACCTTGGGGAACTCCTGCCTCGATAGGTTGAGTTGGGCTTATAAAATCACCTTCTCTGATAACAAATTTCCGCCCATATAAGTAGCTTTCCAGAAGCTTGTGAGTATTTGCAGGCAAGTTCAACTTTATTTTGTGCATCAAACCACACTTTATCAAAAGCTTGAGAAATGTCAATGAATAGAGCTGAACAATACTTCCTCTCCTCAAAGGTCTGTCTTATGACATTGACTAGTCTGTGTGTTTGTTCTATGGTGCTATGTTTAGCCCGAAACCCAAATTGATGATCAGGGATGCATCCCACATTGTTCAATATTGGACTCAACTTAACCATTAATAATTTTTCGAATACTTTTGAAATTGTTGGCAGTAGACTTATTGGTCTATATGATTCTACCTTGGTCGGATCCTTCCCTGGCTTGGGTATCATAGTAATCATAGAGACCTTCCACTCTGCAGGGTAATACTCAAGGCGTAAAATAGCGTTAAAAATAAAAAGTAGAACTCTTCTAGCTACACGAGGTAACTGTTCAAGCATTTTGCCAGTAATTTGATCAATACCTGGAGCTTTCCTGGGGTTTATGCTACTGATACCTTGTTCTACATCTTGAAATGTGAATCGCAAAGACACAGGCGGTCTAACTACATATGGTGGTAATTCAGATGCAGCATTTGTTATATCATTTGTAATAAAAACATTTCTCAAATGGTTAACATACACCATCCCCTTTTCTGAGTCACTTCTTGCCCAGTCGCCAGTTGAAGTTCGCAAAGGTGGCTTACCTATTACGGGTCTTTTCAGACCTTTTATCGCTTTCCACAGAGAATAGTCAGATTGCGGAGTACCATCCAGGCTTTCCAAATATGTTTTAAGGGAAGATATTCTATGGACTTCAAGCAGATTTCTTAACCGAGTTATGCATTCCCGTAGCCTAGTTTTAAGCTGGGGAGATCTGCGAAGTTGCCACTCTCTTCTGACTCTTCTTTTTTCTGACAGAAGTTGCTCAATTTCAGACGAATAAGTTCTATTGGTTTCATTTCTGGATCTTATATGACTAGTGGTAGCATGCTGTACGGCCAGTTTGAGGTTTTCAGAAAAATCGTTAATTGACACATCAATATCCGCAGGCGTTCTCAAGGCGATATTTTCAGTACAATGTGTACTCAAAAATTTGTTGTCTTTTAGCCAATTAACTCTATTGACGGTCAACGGGGAGCCAATCTCTTGGGGAAACGAAACAGAGATTACAGTGGGAGAGTGATCTGATGACAAATCTAATGAAGGCTCCACTTGCATCCACTCTAAAGGAAAATTTTTCGCAACTCCAAAATCTATAACATCAGGGATCTTTCGTCGGTCTGACGGCCAATAAGTGGGATGTCCGCTGGAAACCACATCTAAGCCCATTTTGGAAACGGTGTCAAAAAGCACACGGCCTTTCGGGGTAATTAAACGTGATCCACAGAAAGTGTGTTTAGCGTTATAGTCGCCAGCCGCTAAAAATCGAGGCCCAAGTGAATTGAAAAAATTTGTATATTGATTTTCTGTTACTGAAAACCGGGGTGGGGAATAAATCGATGAAATAACAATTTTGTGATAAAAATGTTCAAAACATATGTTTGTTGCTTGGAGATACTCCTCACATGTCTCGTGTAGCAAATAGTGCTTAATTCTAGTTTTTATCAAAATTGCTGAGCCTCCGCAAGATCTGCCACGGGGATCTTTAGTATCATACAGCGTGTAACCATTAATTTTGAAAAAACTGTTAGTTGTCAAATGGGTTTCAGCAATCAGCATTATGTCGATTTGCTTTTCCATAAGGAAGTGCTCAAGTTCATTTTTGTGTTGGCGAATGCCGTTTGCGTTCCAGAAACATATTTTTAACCAGCTCATTTTTTTAAAATTGCCTGCAAAATAGTGGATTGCATTTTCAGCATTTCCTGCATCATGTTCGTCATAGAAACCGTAAATGTGTTTATGGATTGAACAAGAGTCTGCAGAGTTGCCTCAAGATTTTTAAAATTTTGATCGGAATTTTGGGGCATGGGCTGCTGATTCAACTTTTGTATATCGGTTTTGACCACATTAGCATATGAAACTTGTTTGGGGTTTTGCATAATTATTTGGCTGGTTGACTGGCCTATCTGGGGAAAGTTGTTTGCAGAAATAATGTTTGACTGCTGGGGTTGCTTCAAGGTAATTGATGACTTATTTGTCATTGATTGTTTAAAATGAGTGTAAACAGGACAGCCCTTGTAATTTGCAGTGTGGTTACCTCCACAGTTACTGCATTTTTTAGCGCTCGAGTCAGTCTTTGATTTTTTGCACTGTGAAGTGCCGTGTAGATCTCCACACACAACACAAACTGCGGGCAGTTTACAATAGGCCTTAGTATGGCCAAATTCCTGGCAGTTTAGGCATTGAACGGGACCTAAACGCTTATGAGGCTCCTCTACGGTAACTTTACGGTGCAAGAGAAATTTGAGGGTATAAATTGGGTGAGTTTCATTCCGTTTCAGGACAATATCTCTTGGTTCCAGTTCAACCCTAAACATGGGTTGAGGGATCTTCTCACGGTTCCTGATGTTCACTACACTTTTGATTTTAAACCCTTTGTCCTCTAAACCAATCTTAACATCATCCATGGCTACACATGGGTCAATACCTTTTATAACGACCTGAATACCTTTAGCACTTTTAAGCTGATAAGTGTAAAAAGATCTTTTCTCCTTTTCCAAAACGTCAGACAATTTTCGGTAATCATTTTCATGGTTTACCTGAATTTTTGTTTCATTGATGTTTCCGCGCTTAACTGATGTCACGTTGAAATTGTCCTTACCGATTACCGTAATAAGTTGTTTTACCAGCTCATTAGA
This sequence comes from Thecocarcelia acutangulata, assembly GCA_914767995.1. Lineage (NCBI taxonomy): Eukaryota > Metazoa > Arthropoda > Insecta > Diptera > Tachinidae > Thecocarcelia > Thecocarcelia acutangulata. The sequence continues at coordinate 73,371,351 of OU612097.1, forward strand.
AGAAGGTTCTCTCAAATATATTGGTGGCGGTTTAAATGTTTTTTTTGCTGTATTTGGCTCATCAGTCTGGAGGATTGCAAATCTATTACTTTTCGTTGCTGTAGCGGTATTATCCTCTTTGGATATCTTTGGCTGTGATGATATTTGCGCGGATTTAGGGCTTCGCTGACGTTTAACCACGGTTACATACCTGTCCATGCCTGCTTGTGTTTTCGGCTTATCTGCAATAACTGAACTGGTAGATGGTTGGTCTTCTGTTGTAACAACAATGTTTGGCGAACACGAACGCGTGCGTTTTTTATCTCTCCAATGATTTTTTCAATGATTCCTCTTCAGAAATCCAGAGGTTTTTTCTAGTGGAGCTAAGCTCCCTCTCAGAATTGCATCTACTAGGTACACTCTTGCAATTTTTTTTTTATTTATATTTTTTTAATTTAAAAGTATATAAAAATAATTGTCATAAAGTTTTTCGGTTTTGCAAGAAAACAAAACTTTAGTATATAGTTTTTTTCCCATTGGGTAGGTAATCTTCACGCTACAATAACAACAACAACAACAATGCACTGCCACCGCACTTGTTTTATTGAAATTGATTTTATTGTTTAGTTAATGAAATGTAAGGAATTTATTTTCCCGTTGTTTTTTTTAAAATAATTTGTTATTGTTTTTACAACTTAATACAATATATTATTGTTTTTTGTATGTAAGTTTAAGAATATGTTAGCACAATGATTTTTTGGTTTGTTTTTTTTTCACTTTTTAAAAACACGACTGTGCGGTTGAAGAATCACAGAGTGAAATAAAGGTAATACCCGTTTTTATACCATTCACAACAATGTAAAGGGTATAAATTCGTATCTCGTTAATAGTTTTTCGACCTTTTTTTATAAATATAATTGTTGTTTATATGAGCTTGAGGTCACTTGTTTTAAAAATTATTTGTTTATTAATATTTCGATATTTCGACACCCCCTTGTGTGTCTTCTTCAGGACAAATTTTCCTGAAGAAGACATACAATTTTTAAAACAAGTGACCTCAAGCTCATATAAACAACAATTATATTTGAAAAGGGTATAATTTGTGATTCCGTTTGTAATTTCTATAATTTTCAATTGCAACGCTATAGATTATATAGATATATATATATATATATATATATATATATATATATATATATATATATATATATATATATATATATATATATATATATATATATATATATATATATATATATATATATATATATATATATATATATATATATATATATATATATATATATATATATATATATATATATATATATATATATATATATATATATATATATATATATATATTTATATATATAATATGTATATATAGATATATGTCGATATATGTCGATCGTTGAAATATCGTTTTTGAGAGAATCATTAGACTTAGAAACTTTTTCATTATTCTATTGCTCCAACGATTCATGGAGATGCTATTGAAATTCAGTAAAATTAGTTTACATATAACTTAGATATATCCAAAAGTCAGAAAACAGTATTTTTTTGCAATGTATTCGTTTTGCTTCAAACTTGACACAATTATTCAGCATGGCGATTACAGGCTAAAAAATTTTTTTCACGATATCGGTCCAAATATATCCGAGATATGGTTCAAAACGATTTTTTAAAAACTCTTATTAAAAGTAGTTCTTGTAATAAAAGGAGGTTACCAAAAAAAGGAAAATGAAAATTTCTGATATTGGTCCAAATATACCCGAGATATAGCCAAAACCGATTTTTCATGAAAATGTCGCGTAAACGAACTTAAAAAATTGTTTTGGCTTAAAAGCAGTTCTGGTAATAAAGGGAGGTTACCAAATATAGCAAATTAAAATTTCCGATATCGATCAATAATACCCGCCATATGTCTAACCAATTTTTCCATGAAAAAAATTTTTTTTTTGCTTAAATAAGTTCGGATTGTAGAAGGAGGTTACCAAATACAGAAAATTAAAATTTCCGATATCGGTCCATACGAGATATAGCCTAAACTGATGTTTCCATGAAAGATTACCTTTTTGGCATGGCGATTACAAGGGGAAAATAGTTTTTCCTGATATCGGATACGAATATATTCGAGCAAATTTAGTCCAAATTTATAGTATATACTATATATTTTGGTGACTAGCATTTTTTGTTTTTTTTAAGCATTTTTTATTTATTGAATCTTCAAAATGAACTAACAATAAGTATTCAAATCTTAATACTAAATTTAAAGTTAAAAGAAATGTGATTTAAAATTAAAAAAATTGATTTTTACTTAAGTCCGACCAATGCTAGACGAAAAGTTTTATTATGCGGGAGTTATTTCGGTAAAATCACCTATTGAGCAACATGATTGTGGAAAGGGTATCCCTTCTTCTCAACCTAGAGTGACCGTCAAAATTAAGTATATTACGCGCAAGAGGGTTTGGATGAAGTTCCAGTTTACTGACATACCTTGTCGCGTACTTAGAAAATTCCTCTTTTACTGCAGTAATCGTTCGAAGAATTTTGTTTTGTCGCCTTTGTATTTTTTCAATGTTTGACGCTGAGGCGGTGCTCCATAACTGAATTCCGTAGCACCATATAGGCTTTAGTATTGCGTTGTATAACAAAAGTTTGCGATCTAATTTTAATGTAGAATTTCTGCCCATAAGCCAATTTAGCTGTGCTGCTTTTAGTTTTAACTGAGTGACCTTTGCTTCAATGTGAGACTTTCACGTTAGCCTACGGTCCGGGTGAATACCAAAGTACTTGACTTATTTGTGCTGCGGAATAGGTGAGTGGTTCGTGACTATAATGAAGGCTATTATACTACACTCTTACTTATTAGTCCTAAATTTATTTTCAATAACCTAGTTCCAAATGTTTTTTTATTACTGCTCCGGTTTGCAGCCGATAAAATAATGTCCGAGAAACCCTTGAAATTTTTAAATTTTGTCAATGGCAAAACTGAAATTTTCAATATTAAATATTTCAGTTCATTTTAAAAATTATAAACGAAAAAACGACGTGCCAAAAATACATGAAATTAATTGCAAATGCATATTTCCAAAAACATTTCTCGGAAGCATGGGAATAATAAAACTAGGAAAACAGGACATTTAATTTTTCTGACGATGATAACAAATTGCTATCGAAATATCTAAAGTAAATACTGTTGAATTTTTTACATAAAACCAAAATGGTCTTTAGCTGCAAAATTAACAACTAATTACTTAAAGAAGACCAAATAACTAAATATTAATAGAAAATAATGGTTCCAATTGAGTGACTGGGCTTCTCCCAACGCATTAGCAAGATACCCGAACAATCCGATATTTTGTATTGTATTGAAATCGTATTTGTATCGATTTCGTAAATTGACATCGAAAAATATTAAATTTTTATACGTGAGTGTTTATATCATAAAAAATTGATTTGAGAGACGCCTACTTTCAAATGGAGCTCGATCTAGAACAAAATAAAAAAATATATATAGGGTGTTTTTTTAAGCTAGATAGAACTTTAAATTGTAAAAAGTAACACAAAAAATTAAATTTTGATGAAACATTTTTTTTATTTGTTTCAGTATACTCTGACAAATCATCATGAATAGACTCACGCTTGAACAACGCTACGAAATTATCCAAATTTACTTTGAAAATCAGTCGTCGATTCGCGCAACTTATAGACGCAAAATTGTGTTCAGCGATGAGGCGCATTTTTGGCTTAACGGGTTTGTTAATAAGCAAAATTGCCGCATATGGAGTGAGACCAATCCACAAGAGACCCTACAGACTCCATTACATCCAGAAAAATGCACTGTTTGGTGCGGTTTTCATGCTGGTGGCATCATCGGACCTTATTTCTTCAAAAATGAGGCCGGAGCTCGCGTTACGGTCAATGGAGATCGTTACCGCACCATGATCAATGATTTTTTGTTTGAAAATATGGATGACATTGATCCGGAGGAGATGTGGTTTCAACAGGATGGCGCTACGTGCCATACGGCGAACGCAACCATCGACTTACTGAAATCAAAATTTGGCGATAAGTTGATTTCGAGAAATGGACCTGTCAATTGGCCTCCAAGGTCGTGCGATTTGACACCTCTCGATTATTTCCTGTGGGGCTACGTGAAGTCACTGGTTTATGCTGATACACCAGCAACAATTGACGCCTTGGAGGCCAGCATTGTTCGTGTTGTTCGTGACATACGGCCAGCAGTGCTCGAAAAAGTGGCCCAAAATTGGACGTCCAGAATGCGCTTCGTCAAGAACAGCCGCGGTGCCCATATGCCCGAAATCATTTTCAAATGTTAATGTCACGTATTGATCTTTCGAATAAAAAAAAATTTCCATACATATTATTTGCCTGTCACCCAACTTCCACCCACCTTAAAATTTTTCCTGAGGACCAGTCTACTATAGATTTTTCAGATTCTAATAGCCCTCACTTAGATCATTAGTTTGATGTTTAACAGTAACTGATAAGTCTGTTACAAATATTCGAGATGTGCCATCAAAGTGACTCCCATGCATAATATTTTCGTATCACCCAGTTTCCACCCACTGCAAAATTTTTCATGAGAAACAATACAACAAAACTCTTTAAGATTCTAACAGCCCTTATTAAAATTTGTAGTTTGAGGTACAACAATACCTGGCAGGGGTTTGTTCCAGGCCTTTAGTTTGGTGTACAACAGTAAATGGCAGGTATGCTTCAATATCAACCATTTAAATTAAAAAAGCAACAAAACCAAATTCTTCGATTACTGCAGCTCCATGGTATGTAAAAATTTCACGAATTCATAAGGATCTGAGGATTCCGTTGATCTACTAGATTTTGGGTAGATGTCAATGCCCTATAATAAATGTATGGATGTCCTGCTGTTTTTAATTAATTATTTTTTCAGAACGTGTAATAATGACTTCTCGACAAAGTTTTATATTAATATGCCAGATAGCAATATTCATTCAATAATTATTCATTATTACCTACTACGAGTAAATTATCAAAATTCAGTACAGACTTTTTAAGAGATGCAAATAAGTAAGACTATAGACTATAACAAGGCGCTATATTAGTGGATTCCAAAAATGACTACGGCGAAAAATTCAACTTTTTAGGTAAAACCGAGTTTTATTTGCAGAGTTTAACTTTGTACAATACTAGATATCAAATTTAAAATCAAATAACAGATTCTTGTTTAAGTCCGAACTCATTTCATTTTGCAGTTTTACAATGCCACATGTTTTAAAACGCAACCGTGCTAAGTTTGTTATAGTTTCTTACTGTTAATATGTTTTGTTTTGCATATTCGAAATACCCTCTAGATAATAACACAACGTAAGCCAAGTTCTAATTTGCAAAATCCATCATAAGTTTGGAGTCAATCAAATGCTGTCATAACTGGAAGGATAATTTTGCTTCAAGCAATTTTTAGTACAATTTATGCTCATTTATGTGCATATTTCATTGTTGCTGCAACATAGTGTTGCCAAGCATAGGGATTTTTAACAGATATATTTTTTTATTTGCACATGTAGGGGAAGAAGGACAGATTTTGTATGATTAGGCTTATTGTAGCGATTTTTAAATAATCACGAATTTTGCTTCAAGCAATTTTTAGTACAATTTATGCTCATTTATGTGCATATTTCATTGTTGCTGCAACATAGTGTTGCCAAGCATAGAGATTTTTAACAGATATATTTTTTTATTTGCACATGTAGGGGAAGAAGGAAAGATTTTGTATGACTAGGCTTATTGTAGCGATTTTTAAATAATTACGAATAATTAGCCTACTAGTATAATTTTTCGGACTATGAAGAAAAACTGTTGTCCAAATTGTATGTTGATGCATTTTGAACCAATTTATATACAACGTTAAATATTTTAACAACAACTCAGTATTTCCCAATTACGAAGAAATTATTAAAATCGTATTAAAGGCCTAACTATAATATGCATAGATTGGCTTAAGCTTTTACCAAAATTAAACGAAAAGTCTGTCAAATGCATATGTGAATGAAAAACGACTTTTAGTTGACCATAATGTACTTATATGAACTTAATGATTTTAAACCCATTGTTGCACAACTGCGTAGTACTTGTGTAATTACTAAGTAGATTATATAAAAAGTACTAAAAATGACAACGAAGTATTTGTATGCAATAATTTCCAAGCAAAAAGTAAAAACAATTTTGTGGTAATTTGTGTAATTAAAAATTGAAAAAAGCTAAAACACATTTCTATTAAATTAAATATAATATTATTTGTTTAAATTTTTCTTTATTGTAATAATTTTTGTAAACATACACACACAAACTCCTGAAAACAAATGATTTCGCACAGAAAGTGCGTTCAGTTTCGTACTTTGCTTAAGCAACTGACATTAGACGAAACTTAACGAAAAGTTTCATTAAGCACATTATAGTTGTACACATTTGATTATACGTATTCGCACAGTTGCTTAAGCTGGCTTAAATTAGTTTATGCACATTATAGTTAGGCCTTAAGACTGAGAGGGCTATTTCTATAATTACCAAGAAGAAGAAGAAAAACTACACCGTGAAGTTTCAAATTCCATATGCATTAAAATATCTCATTTGCAAGCTTAATTAATCGCATATATTTTAGTTGCACAGTCTATAATAACAATGTGAAAAATCATAAGAGTCTCGTAACTAATTACATTAATAAATTAATGGATAATAGGATCGACCTTGAGCTAGACGAATGATAACAACCCATCATATAATATTGGTAATATTAAAAATAAGTTCGACTATTTAACATTAATAAATACATTAATGGATATCTTTACATCGTTGTCCTCACGTAGAAAAGCCCTAACTCGAATTTTTCCGGAATATGAATTTATTATTGATTCTGAAATAAATTTCACATAAATATCCGACCTTGGATATTGCAAATTGTTTAAACCAAGAAAATTATTTAAATAAATTAGCATCAACAAAAAGTTCTTCCTTAAAGAAAAAATATTAAAAGATAAAAAGAGCAACATAACCTAAAAAGTTTTTGTCTGCTACACTGAATACAGGAATATCGGATATATATTCTGATCTATAATAAGAACAGTCTTAACAGATTAAACCCCTTCGACAAAATAAAATTTTCAAAATGTTTAAAAATTTCGCCAATGACACGCAATTAACACTACTCGTTAGTGAAGTAAAACCGAGCTTACCGACGCAAATTCAAAAACCTGTTGCAAAAATCAAAACATGAACAAACGATTTCTCTTCGGGAAACTCTTTGGAGATCCAGGATTCAAAAACATTTGAGATTTGAATGGAAATTGTGGACTGCATGGCCCCTCAAAGTATGGACTATTTTAGCATTTAGGAAAAAACTTAAATAATGGGAAAAATTATGAAACTTTGAGTCTAATTGCAGAAAATCTGTTTGAGATTTAATTACTGTTTGACAGTTTTCTTTGAGTGAATTCATTCTTAATCGAAGTGAGGAAAATAGTTTTCCTTAGGACATTTTCTCTTCTAACAGGAACGGTTTTTCGAATATAGTGTTGCAAAAAATATAACGTTCCAAGCAATGTCTCTACAAAACCCAAAATTACTGGAGCTATTTAGGGGCTCGAAACTATTCAAAGTAAGTTTCATCCCAATATTCCAAAGTTTCAAATTCACAAAAATGTTCATATTACATAGAAAATTTGCAAAAAATAGTAAAATTTTTAAATTTTTTCTATTCAAATGGGCCGAAATTATAGTTTAAGATCCTCTCCCTCCTCATATGAAAAACATACTTATTTTCTCGAATCTTGAAGACTGCATAATGTCGAATGTTCAAACATAATTTTGTCAATATAAATATAATTGTTTGGTCGCAAAGAAATAAGATCAATCATTCGTGGTATCTGATGTCCCCGTAAGAAAAATATTCAGTGTCCTGTTAATTCAACACTTTTAAAATTAGAGTTTTTACAGCCGAATCATTGATAGAATATGATATGATCGAAGCAAGGGGAGATATGTTTCCTATATAAAAACTAGCTAGGATGATTTAGTAATTTACAACAGCATAGCTAATGTATATAGGAATATTGCTGACTATTAATATTAATTTGAAGGAATAATTAATATTTCAAATTAAAAATTTTTTTGGTTTCTACATATGTACATCGGGTTCTAGTTCAAGTTTTTCCTTTTCTTAAGTTTTTTCTTAAGAAGGATTTTTTACAATACAAATTTGCTGTGATCAATAATTATTGATTGAAGAAGAGAAGAAAAATAATAATCAAATCTTTAGCTGGGGGACAACTAGCTGTTTCGTAGTCGCTACACTACTCATCAGCACCCACTGGGATTTGAACTCGGGTCATGACGTGCATATGTACAAACAAAAAAAGTTAAACGCATCATCTTTCATCAAAAAATATTAAGATCGTAAATTTTCGACAATGTTTGCCCGACTTTAAATGTGAGTGACTGTATATATATATATATATATATATATATATATATATATATATATATATATATATATATATATATATATATATATATATATATATATATATATATATATATATATATATATATATATATATATATATATATATATATATATATATATATTATAAATAGTAAGGAGGTCAGTTGAAATGAAGTACATCTTACACCGTTTCAAAAACCCGAGGCACTTGAATCCTTTTTTAGAGACATGAAAAATGTGTTCAGTCCAGAAAACGTCACTGCTCTTCATGTTCTTCATTCCAATAACATCTAGAGTATCCGATTCTTCAATATTTATACCATCCATGAGTACAGATAAAGCAGCACTTGCGATCGTACCTCTGAATTAATCTTGAACTCGTGTGATGAGACCCCATCTATAACAACTCGTATAGTGCGGTCTCTGAGAAAGCTCGATATAAACCGCCAAAAGTCATCACCAGCACCAAAAGCAGTAAGTTTTGCCAGTTTTGTTAATATCCAGAGCTAACCCTTTACTTTCACCGAAATGGTGCCACTCATTCTTCGTGAAGAAACTTTTCACGCCTAAGTACCCTGGCACGCGAAGATCTTGCCTTTTTGCGTAGCGTAGTAGTGTCTGGGTTTGTTATTACTTTGTAATTGGATTTTTGATTTACTTGAAAAATACTAATAATAATAAATATTTTTTTTATTATACTTTTATAAAATCCTTTTCGTGTTTATGTTTTTCTCTTGACATTTGAAAATTATATATTTTTTGTGACATTGTATTTATTTTTCTGTTGCATTTACCTCTTTTGAATTCGCTTTGACTGCAGCAAAAAATCGGCATGGATAACATATTGAATTCTGTTGTCGTAAACATAGTATTAAAATAATTAATTTGTGCAGTATATAAATTGAATATGGCACACGGAAATATTTTTCCGATTATAAGGGATTCTTATGCAATATGGTAGGGATTTCACATAAAATGTCCTGGCAACACTGCTGCTACGCCACTGCTACCACCGTCAATGTTATTTTTATTGCCGGAGTTAATGTTTTTATGCGAAACTGATGATGCATCTTTTTAAAGAGATTGTTTTTCGATGCATGCGTCATGTAGGACGATGGAATTAAAACGAAATCTCTTGTGTTTCTTTTCATTTAATTGCAACCAAATGCTGTTTTAAATACAAATCTGATTTCCAGAATCTGAATTTCAAATAGAAAGAGGACATTGGCCGTTAAAAACAGGCAAAAAAAAAAAAAAAAAAAAAAAAAAAAACGAAAACATGTTTAAGTCTCAAATACAACTGGTTGGAATGGAATACTTGTTCATTGGGAATGCGTCATTTTATACATTTTTTTCTGCTTTCAAATTAGAGTTGAGTGGATCTGAAGAGTAAATACATGAAGTTCGATGTTTGAATCTTACTTATGAATAGGTTTCGTTTTTTTTCTTTTAAGTCTCATTGTTTTGAGTTGTCTTCAAATGGTTCTTTTTTATTGTTGGCATGAAAAGTGGTTTCTTGTAAGATTTAGCAACCACGTATTAACCGGTTTTTATATTCGAATGACCTTGCTTAGGACGTTTCATATTTTTTTTTTCTGAGAAATGGAAAAAGGTAAGAAAAAAATATAATTTATCGTGTTACGTAAACAAATAATTATCATGAGGGAAACTTATTTTTAAAAGACAGCTTTTAAAAACAAATTTATTTCCAGGGCCGGTAAAAAATTTGCTTAAAATTTTTTTTTTTCTTTTGTTTTTTTTGGTCAACTAACGGTACTATTAAGTTATACACTGATTTAAGTTAAAGTTTTTTAGCAAACTGGAAAGTATTTTTTGAGCAATTTTTGTTTTTAAACATCCCAGTGAAAATTTGGTAATGTGTTGCACTTACCTAACAACATACTTTTCATTACTATAGTATTTACCGCCTGCATTACTTATGATTAGTTAAGTAATGGCCTGCTTAATATCTGTTGTATATGTTCCTATGTACTCGTAAGTAGTTGTTCGTGGCAAATATACGTACTCGTACATGCACAAGATTTGCAATGAAAATTGAATAAAGGAATTTGAGTAATACTTAGATTTGCTAAAACTTGAGATAAGGTTTAGGTGAGAAAAACGAGTTTAAAAATTTTAAAATGTATTTTTATGGAAAAGGTTTTTAAGAAAAATATTGAATATAAATGATTAAAAAAAGCTTTTTAAAAGGGACACACACTTCTGTAAGGCTTTTTTCAAGGCATATTGTTTATAAGAATGAGTTTATATAGTAAAAGTATCATGATTTAAAGACAGGTCTTTCATGTATTATATAAAGTTATCCATCATATTTTATGCATTTATATAAAACAGCTTCAACCACTTTGAAAAATTTTATCGACACCAATTCGTAAACCAAGAACTTATAAGCAATTAGCATTTTTAATGACTTTTTTGTAAAGACACTTTGATCTAGTTACTCGTAAGCGGGAAAGATAAGTACTTGCATCTAATGACATCGCCATGATAAAATAATGAATTAAAATGCCAACGTGGAGTTAGTGAAGAAAGAGAATGTTTGTTAACATTTTAACACATTACTTTGCAATAGAAGGTTTCGGTGGGATTTTTTACTTTGTCTGCAAACTCTTTCCTATACTAATATTATTAAGGGAAAATGTTGTATGTTTGAAAGAGGTAATATCTCATACGAGAACGGATTGATATTGAACCTACCTAGCGCTAGATGGCAGCACAAACACAACATTTTTTGTTTGTTTTGAAGTTGCGATATGTCAAAAGTCAGCTATTAAAATTTCACCTAAATTCATCGATTAGTTTATTTGTTGCAGTCGTTTGAAGTTAGCAACTTTTGCGTTTCTTGAAAAATGGAAAAAAGATTAATTTCGTCAAGTGATTAAACACTATTATTCAGTCGAATCATGGCAATACTGACCACTGGGACCATGAGGATAACACCAACCAAAGCACTTCTTGCACTTATGAGCTGGGTGCCATATGACTTAGAAGCCAGGCAGATAGCACTAAAAGCCGCGATCAGGTTGAACGCGACAGGAGCATGGACCCAAAGACCGTGGGGATATGCCAATATACTGGAGATTGGAAGGGACTTAGTCCCTGATCTAATTGGCTACTGCATCCCAAAACCATTCCTCTCAACGAGCTTCGGCTACCAAATTAAGGAATCTCCTCTAAAATCTAGATACTTCTATGTTTACATGGATTGGTCCAGAAGGGGGAAAAGGCTTGGGGGTGGCGTTTACATAGAAGAATTTAACACTAAAACATCCTTCAGATTATCAGATGGATGCAGTGTTCTTCAGGCTGAAATATCGGCTATAAATAAAGCGGCCAGATGGCTGACGTTTTACAAGATATTCGGTAGGGATATCATGATAGTAACGGACAGCAAGGCCGCCATCGACTCCCTGATTGGAATATACACTAATTCTAGTTTAGTTCAGGAATGCCGGACATCTTTAAATAAGATGGCGAGACATTCTAATATAACCCTAAAATGGGTACGTGGACATGGGTCCAACAATGGCACCAGCATCACTGACAACTTAGCCAAAAAAGGGACAGCCCTAGAGGATAGGGATATAGACCCCTTTTGCGGACAACCATCAATAGCGTGTTGGGAAAGAATAAAACTCCACACACTGGAACGTGCACAATAAAAGTGGCTCACAGGGCCTACATGGCTTATATCAAGGAACCTGTGGCCACATATTAACTCTAAGAGAACGTGGGAGCTATTAAAACTGCCCAGGTCTCAATTAAGAGTGACTATAGCAGTCATCACATTGCCTGTTTGGGAACCATGCCAGGAGACTAGGCCTACCCCATAATAACTTCTGTAGAAGTTGCCAAGACGAGAAGGAGGAGACGATCCTTCATCTCCTCGGCACATGTCCGGCATTGGTGCATCATCGTCTAAGATACTTAAGCGAGCGGAGCTTCAACAGCCTATCTTGTTTGGCCTCAATCAAACCGACCGCGCTAGCCTCTTTCATAAGAAGTATCGGATGGCTAGTATAACAGCATGTAACGCTACACTAAGAGGTTCCCGTCTTTCCTTTCCATCCCTATAACTTCTTTTCTTCACTCCACTATTATACTTTTCAGGCAATCACAAAGGGAACGACTATAGCATCCAAGTGAGCTGGACGACCTCCAGCTGTATACCCATCCGGGGTATACAGCGGCCTGCCTACCTAACCTTACCTATTATTCGAAAAAGGAAACGGCGAAAGAGACCAAAAAAAGCTCGATAGATATTACGGTGAGTCTACTGCAACAGATTACATGGTAAAATATTGGATTGCTGAATTTAAACGCGGCCGAACAAGCACCAACAGGAAGGCCAAAAGAGGTGCTTACTGAAGAAAACATAAAGAAAATCCTCTATATTGTTATGAATGATGGCCGAGTCAAGTTACGTGAGATTGTTGAAATGGTAAACATATCATATAAACATGTGTTCAATATTTTGCATGAAAATTTGCATATGCAAAAGCTATCGGCAAGATAGGTGCCGCGTTTGCTCAGTGTCGAGCAAAAACGGGCTCGACAGACCACTTCACAGTCGTGTTTGGATGTGATAAAGCGTAATCCTGTTAATTTCTGGTGTCGATTGATAACTGTTGATGAAACGTGGGTCCACCACTGAAACAAAAACTCAATCGAAGCAATGGGTGGAAGCTAGTGGAAGTGCTCCGATGAAGGTGAATGCAGTGAAATCGGCTGGCAAGGTTATGGCTACTCTATTTTGGGGTGCACAGGGAATATTGTTCATCGATTATCTTGAAAAACGATCCACAATCACAGAAAAGTGTTATCGTGCATTATGGAATTAATTGATTGATGCAATAAAAAAAAATATATATATCAATTTTAAAAAATAAAAAAGTGCTCTCTCTTCAAGACAACGCACCGATTCACACCGCATTACATACGGTGCTAAAATTATTTAAAATACATTATAAATAGGTTGATCATCTATCTTATAATCCAGATTTAGCTCCTAGTGACTTTCCTTTTTCCAAACTTGAAAAAATGGCACGCAGGAAAAAGATTTATCTGAAACAAAGAAGGGATTGCCGAAACTAACGCGCAAAATCGTATTATTCAGATGGTATAGAAAAGTTGGAATATCATCTTACTAAGTATAAAAAGTTTTAAAAATACTTAAAAAGTGAAAAAAATTATTTGTCAACGACTAAAATGAAAATACGGTTACTGCCGACAATAGTAGATGTACTCGTATGTAAGCTAATAAGTCTGCTTCAATTTGACTCCAATACTGATGTCGTGGAATGTATTACCAATAATCAGCTCGGCTTCATAGTGCCACAGAACATACAAACAACTAAATGTGACAATAAACAATTTAAAACTGAGAAATATTGCTCAACTCTCATTGTTGACGTTTCGCAGGCTGTCGATAAAGTGTGCATAAAATAAACTTGCCTTCAAACACACGAAATCTATTAGAGCGCTAATTATATGGTAGTAACTTAATCGTCAAGAAAGGAAATTTCATAAAATCCACTAAGCAATTGAAATACACTCATAGTACATTCGCTCCGTGTAAAGAGACATGCATGCACGAAAGTTTAGTCAAATACTTTGGTATTTTCCCTCAATTCACGTTGAAGACTGACATTGATGCGAAAATCACTTAGGTGAAACTGAAAGTAGTCAAACTATCGATAGAAAATCTCCGTAAAGCAGGATTGCAAACTTTTATTGCACAATGCAATTTTAAAACGTTTACGGAGCTATGCGATGCCGCTTCGACATCTAACTTTGAAAAAATACGAAAGCGTCGAAATAAAACTCTCCGCTTCGTAGTTGACAAACTCACAAGTTTGTTACTTGTACAAAACGTACCCTTAGTAAGGAATGACTTTACAAAGTACTTGACAAGGTAGTATATGAATAAACTTAAACTTCACTCAAATTCTCTCTCATTTAACATCTTTAACTTTAGCAGGGATAATAGCTGAGAAAGAGGGATACGCTTTACATAGTGTTGGCAAATATAAAATTTTAATTTAAGAAAACATATCTTAAAATATTTTTTACGACCAAATGCAAAAATAATAATGTTTGTTGATTATTACAAAAGGATGGTTATTCTAACAAAAGATAACCATACTTTTGTAATTTAGAAAAGTTAATTTAAAACAAATCTCCTTAGCATAAAATTAGTAGTATATGTAACAGAGCGCGAAATAAACAACACAAACTTCTTGCCAAAAATGACATAATTTTACGTTTGTGAAAACATTTTGTGTTGTTTAGGGACTGTTTGCCTGTTTGCACAAATATAGCGTAATTGCAGAAATCAGTCCGCTTGTGTAGTTTAGCGCTAAATTTTGTCACTTTAATGAAAGTAGTAGAAGAAGAAGCACAAAAAATAGATCATGAAAAAGTTTTGTTTGTTAGAATTTATAGAATCGTATAAAAATCTTCCTTGTTGAAAAATTAAAAGCAAGGTCTACAGTAACAGGGTCTCAAGAAATAGAGGCTATACTCGTAACATTTTTGCAGAGAAGTTATAAGAGAAATATCTCGGGGCCAACGAAGAAATTGCAATAAATGCAACTTATATTCTGCGGACTTCGTATGACGAGCAAAATTGCCGTCGACTCTCATTAGAAACGAAATAAAAGTGATTGATTTGTGTTTGTATTAATTATGTTTGTGTAGTTTGAATGCAAACAGAAAGCGTGTGTTTGCCAAACGGTTTGTGTAATATATTTATTTTTTTTATCAATTACTCAGGTTCTGGCACATACATATGCAGACATTCTACTGGAACTAGAAATATAGGTTATGAGGAGGAGGAAAGAGAAAGTAGTGGTTGTGGAAGTTTGATTTGTACCTATCAGTAACAACCCGGAATGAACAAAACAAGCGTCATCACAGCTTTTAAAGTTTTGGAATTAGTTAAAACTATTTAGAGCCCAGTGTATATAAAAATTAAATTTTTTCTAGCATTGGGTGGACATGAGTAGCAAAATACTGTCGTAGATCAGTTCTGGGCTGGAGAGCAGTTCTCGCGTCATCGTAATTATTTCTTAAGTTCGGTCAGGCTTCTCGTTGTTGTTTGGCCTTCGAGAGTTTTGCGTCTCACTCTTATTGGTTAACTGTCTACCTCAACTAACTGTAGTTTATTTTACATTAGTTTACATTTTTTTTAAGGTATTTCGTTATTAACAACGTGGCAACTTCCTATGTGAAAACATAGGTCGGTACAGTTAGTCACAGCGCCGCTGCAATTTCAGCCGAAGGTCCATACGACGCATTATAAGCGTTAACGCGTTCCAAGCGTTAAGTAAAATCAGTGCAATTGTATGAGACAAGTTATATATCACAAAGTATTGAACGCATAGATGCGTACGATGCAAAAAGTAGGTTTACTTTCTACTTTTGCACGCGTCATAAGCATTATAAAAACTGTCAGTTGTTTTTTTCACAATTCATTTTTATTTTTTCAAAGTTTTCGTCAATAATATTCGTGTCGTGGATTGTTTTTTAAAGTTTTTGTGCTAAAAAAATGCTGTTATTTAAAAAATACTTCAAACATAACAAAAAAACGTATCGCATGAAAAGCGTTGTGTGTAGCTTGAGTTTAGAAAAGTGTAGAACGCGTAAAAACGCGCAGCGCATGTAACGCGTGGAATTAAAGTCTTCGTTACTCCGCCCATGCTGTGCATCGTATACTTTACAAATTTATTTGAAACTTTTGTTATATAAATATATAAATAAATAAGTAGAAAAATATAAATTGCTATATTAATTTTAAGATTTCTATTCTTACTGTTAGTTCTCTTTGAGGACTCCGTACACAAATAAAGTGTTAAAAAACCAAAAAATTTTTTAAACGTTTTTCATCAAAAAAAGGGTTTTTAAATTTGAATAAAATTAAATTAAGAATTATGTACTTTTCAATTTACGCATATTTAACATTAAATGCAAATTATTCCAACACAAATTATCCTCATGCTAACACCAGTCTATATGGGAGGATTTAAAGAAAAATACCGCATTTCATATTTTTACTACAATTTACTACAGAATTCTACTATTTTTCAGTGTTTACAACTCGAACAATTTGCCCTTCATTTACCACACTCTTGAAAACTTCGTTACCCCGTTGTAATTTAAACAAACAGTAAACGTTGTAAATTTTTATTGGGAATGATGATAAAAAGGGTGATTTTTGATGCAAGAACTTTTACATTTTCTTACTTTTTTCATTTTTTTTTGCAGTTTTGCTTACTTGTTTAAATAAACATAAATACAAAAAAACTTTTTTTATGCAGTCGTTTATTTACGACTCAGGTAATCCTAAGAGTTCAATGTTCCTTAAAGCTTCCTGCCACCAGCCATAAACAGCGAAACATCTGGTCGTTGTACGAACAGAAACAGCAGCAACGACGACAAGATCTGCAACAGCAACAACAAGAATAATATGCAAACAGCAGCAGCATCTATTAACATTTTTTTTCCACAGATGTAATTTGGCGTATGGCAGCGCTCAAACTCATTTACAAATTTAACATAAGAATTTTTTTCAAAACAAATAAATGGAAATTTAAAAGGATGATTTTATTAAATTGAAATGTTCTTTAAGTTTAAAAAAATTTTTCCTGAAGAAGACGAAATATTGAATATAATTAAAGCATTTTTTATATAAAAAACAAAACTGACCTCAAGCTTAAAGATCATTTCAATTTAATTTAAATAAAAGGTCAAATAATTAGGATCAAGAGGATGATTTTATTTTTAAGAAAGTAATTCGTTAAGGCGTAATTATATTCCAAAATAATTCACTATAGTTTTCTATAATCTGAGGTCAGTGAACAAAATATTAAAAACTACAATAACCTTCTAATTAGGAAAGTTTTTTCGTCATTATGCACGATTTTGATTTCGAATCACAACGTCAATTTGTTTGACCAAATTATATATTTTTATTTATTTTATTTACGTACAGATTAGATAAAGCAAAAAGAGCAAGTTATGATATAGTATTGGATTTGACAGATATTTTTCAATAACAAATAATAAAGTAAAAAAAAATATGAGCAGGTTAGCGCCCCTTCTATACACTTTCTTTTAATTCTCCTTAAAATAAAACAATAATGGCTAGTATAACGTTAAAGTTATAATTTTTAGAAAAGTATATTAAAAAATTAACCAAGAAACTGGTCATCAGGATAGCGCCATTTGCGATAATTTCAATATATTTAGTTTTTTACTGCTAGTTTGTCATAATTTGAATATTTTTCCGCCTTTATTTGAAATCACTTCGCAAGTTCGATTGCGAATGGTATTGTACAGGCTTTCAATGTAATCCAACTAAAAGGTGGACCAAGCGTATTTGATGGCTTCGAGTAGTTCTGTTTTTGTGCTGTATTGCTTTCCGGACTCGTGTATTTTCCTAGCCAACCAGCCCCATACGTTTTCAATTATATTTCGGTCGGGCGAGTACGTGGCCCCTCAAGGATGTTATATGTGCGCTTTGCCACAGTTAACATCTCAGCTGATATTATATAACCAGCTTTAAACAAAAGTTCATTTAAATTATTGATTATTAAGTAATAGAAAATGGATTGTGAAATCTAATTTAATTATAAGCACTTTAATATTACACAATAGGTTTGCATATTTTCGCTTGAGATTGCTTTAACACTCTCGAATCATACTGAAATAGTTTCTATTGAATGTATCTCACGTATTCTAAGATTAGTTGTAGAGAATAATGTTACTCATATTATTGTTTCCACCTAAAAAAAATCAAAACATTTATCTATTTTTCTAATTCATAGATTTTTAGCCGGCCCTGCAATCTCGAGGTAGTTGCAAGATTTGAATAAATTATTTTAATCAAGTTGATCACGTCAATACAAAAAATTAAAAAATTTTTCTCTAGATATGACTTAATACATTTTTTCTGAAATGAGTATTTTAATATTCTCTGTTGAAGAGGCAAACAAAAGAGGCACTCATATTGGCAAAAGTCAAAGCAATACCGCCCACGATTTATATGAATGTGCACACATACATATATAACACTCAGGTTTTTGATAGCACGATTTTACCATTTAGCATTAAATTTTATTTTGACTTCGTTGAATAAAAGCTTTAAAATTAACATTTTGCTGTATAGAGCCTTGCTGTCTTATACACTAGCAAATATATTTAGAATTCGTTGTTTTCAAAAATGAGTTTTATAAGTTTCATTGCTCAGCATTTCTTTGTTGTAATCATAGTGTATTTTCATGTAAAAACCTTTGCAATAAGGGGGTTCTTTCAAGAGATTCAGCAAAACGTTCGTTGTATTTAGTTTTTTGTTATAACAGCGTTCGTTATATAAAGTTTCACTGTAATTTTGTATCAAATAATAATCAAGCCATATCGCATATTGCAGACGGTAAATAGTAAAATATTGTGGAGTATGCTGTTAGGTGAGTGAAACACATTAGCAATCATTCGCTTAAAAACTTAATTGCAATTAAAGAATTTTTTGAACTTAAAATCTGTTTTGGTTTTCTTAAATTTCTTTATTCTGTTATCTGGCAATATTTCACTCTCCTCCGGGTAGCTTCTTCAGGCCAAATAATATTTAATTTCAGTTTTTATATTTCTACTAAATTTTTGAAAAACATAAACAAATAACTTGAAATAAAAACATTTTCTTTTTAATTAATTGAAAATAAAATATTTTAATTTCTTACAAATACATATACACAAGGCAGCTTTATACAGGTAGTGGCAGAATTACAATAAATACAACACCAACAAATATCAACATGCACTTTGTTGGTAGAATTTACGAATAGTTGTCAAAATTTTGACAACACCTCGTGAATTCTATCAACAAAATAAATGTTGATGTTTGTTGGTGTTGTATTTATTGTAATTTTGCCACTACCTGTATAAAGCTGCCTTGCATATACATAGTTCAAAACAACAACACCAACAACAAATACAAATAACAACATATTACAAACAACCCTTAATTTTTAACTAAAGCTACGTACATACGGTTGTAAGATCTTATAATATTGCTAGTAAAATTGTCTGAAAATGTGTTACAATCGTGTGAACTGCCTTACAACGTTGGTCGAAAAACCATTGTCAATCAATTATAAGACGATAATTAGTACTAAAGTACTAAAGTTATGTACACACGGTTGTCAGATGTTACAATATTGTAAGATCTGGCAACATGCTGACAATGTAGTAACAATGAAAAATTGTCCCGCAGAAGTAAATTGTGTGTTCAGACGATCGTAAGAAAATCTTACAATTTCATTGCCAGACTATGGTCTGACAAATAATTCATCTGACAACAAAAATTGCCAGTTCACACGGTTGTCAAATTGTTAGATGAAAAAAATTGCCACACATGTTGTAAGGCATTGCCACTTATGTACATTAACAACTATCTGTTTGGTAGCGTTGCCCATCAAACTTTTTTCTGACAATGATGTCATTGTCAGGTGCATTAATTTTATACATCTGACAGTTAAAACTGAGCTTATAATACCACCCAATTATCTGGCAATGCCGACGAAGAGTGTTCTCACGCTTGTCAGATGCCTGACAACATTGTCGTCTTACAATTGATTAACAATGGTTTTTCTGACAACGTTGTAAGTTAAAATTGCCAGTTCACACGATTGTAGTACATTTTCAGACAATTTTACTGACAATATTGTAAGATCTGACAACCGTGTGTACATAGCTTTATATATTTTGGCTATATTCTCCATATCTGTCTTAAAATTAATTCTTCTATTCTCTGATGTGCTAATAATCTGTAACATCTCTAACGTAAGTCTACGTTTATAATTACTTTCTCCTTTTTAAAATTGTCGTATCTTCAAACTTTGTGAAATGATTCGATCTTGTACAATGTGAAGTCAATGCTGTTATTTGCGTTGAGTTTCTCATCCTATATTTCTGATCTGATTTATGCCCAGCTAATCTAGTTTTAAGTTTAAGACAGATATAGAGAATATAGCCCAAATATATAAGTACTTAGTTAAAAATTAAGGGTTGTTTGTAATATGTTGTTATTTGTGTTTGTTGTTGTTATTTTGAACTATATATATGTAAGAAATTAAAATATTTTCTTTTCAATTATACTCGTATGAAAGGAAAAGAAAATGTTTTTATTTCAAGTTATTTGTTTTTGTTGTTTTTGTTTTTCAAAAATTTTGTAGAAATATAAAAATCCGAAGGAGAGCTAAATAATTTTTTTTCGTCTTGGGCCAGTACTCAGGGGATGACCCCTACATATGCAGTGCATTGTACCGGTACTAGGAAAATAGGTTATGAGGAGGAGGAAAGAGGGAGTAGTGTTTGCGAACATTTGACTTGAACTTTCCAACTTATAACAGATAGGAAACACTTCTGCAGGCAACTTATTCCACAGACGAAGCGTGCGGCTGAAAAACGAATTCTCCCTGCAATGCGTAGTACGATTCCCCGGACAATCGACCACAAATGAATGAGCTCTGGACGATGAAAGCGTGTTACGTAGAAATGTGCGAGTTTCAGGAACGAGTTCCCTAATCTCGTCAGAGCAAAATCCATTGTAGTAACGATAGAACAGAGTAACGATAGAACAGATAACAAAAAAAAAAAAAAAAAAAAAAACAAGTAAGAGTGTAGTATATTCGGCTGGGCCGAATCTAAAATACCCTTCACGATAGTCACGAATATGTATAGTATATTAAAAATGTGGCCTGAATATGCTCGGTTATATATGAACCGATATCGGAATTTTCTATTTTCTGTATTTTAGTAACCTTCTTTTATAACAAGAATTGCTTTTCAGCAAAAAAAAAAAAAAAATTTTTTTAATGAAAAAATCGGTTCAGGCTATATCTCGGGTATATATGGACCGATATCGAAAATTTTAATTTTCCAAATTTATATAACCTTATTTCATTACCAGAACTGCTTTTGAGCACAACAAATTGTTTAAGTTCGCTTACGCGACATTTTCATGAAAAACCCGATTTGGGCTATATCTCGGGTACATATGGACCGATATCGGAAATTTTCATTTTCCATGTTTAGGTAACCTAATTTCATTACCAGAACTGCTTTTGAGCAAAAAAAAGTTATTTAGCTTCGCCTATGCGACATTTTCATTAAAATCCGATTTGGGCTATATCTCGGGTATATATGGACCGATATCTGAAAAAAATTTTTTTGCCTTTTAGTCACCATGCTTAATAAATGTGTGAAGTTTGAAGCAAAACGAACAACTTTTGTTTTCAAAAATTTTCATACAAAACTGCAAAAAAAATGGCTTTTTTCGGAATTTTGAATATATCTCAGCTATACGTGGACCGATATTACTGAATTTCAATAGCAAACCCATGAATCGATGGGGTAAAAGAATGGTGAAAGAAAAAAGTTTCTAAGTCTAATGGTTTTCTCAGAAACGGTATTTCAACAGCGGACAGACGGACAGACGGACATCGCTTAATCGACTTTTCCATTAATTCTGATTCAGAATATATATACTTTATAGGGTCGCAAAAAAAAACTGTAGAAATTACAAACGGAATCACAAACTTATATATACCCTTTACATTTTTGTGAAGGGTATAAAAAAGAAATTTAAGAAAACCAAAACAGACCTTAAGCTCAAAAAAAAAATATGTTTTAAAAGAGGGTCGAAATTAAGAAATAATAAGCATAAAATTAAAGAAGTCAAGAAAAGTATAGTTCCCACCTGTCCTAAAACTGAGAACATGGTAAACGTACACTCTTTGGTAGTACTGCTTTAATCCTTCAGGCAACGGGCTCTCGATTTTATTTTCCGTCTATATTTATTTTATTCGATTTTTGGTTTGTACTATTGGACTACGGGCTTTAGTTCAAGTTTTTCCTTTCTTAAATTTTTTTATAAGAATGATTTTTTATAATACAAATTTGCTGTGATCAATAATTTTTGATTGAAGAAGACAAGAAAAATAATAACCAAATCTTTAGCTGGGGGACAACTAGCTGTTTCGTAGACGATACACTACTCATCAGCACCCATTGGGATTTGAATTGTGGTCATGTCGTATCATGATCTGCTGCCCTAACCACTCATGAGGCAGCCATGGTCAGAAGAACATTACATTTTCTTCATAAAATTATTGTATCGGCAAATGTTTTTTCTAACTGGTAAAGCTGCCCTTTTGTTTGTTTAATTTCTAATACTTCCTTAATTTCTTTCAGTTCGTTGCTGCAAGTAAAACAAATGAATATGTAAATAAATATAAAAAAAATTAACATTTTAAACTGGCGCAGACTAGACTAGAATGAAACTTTGTTTCGGTTTTCGCTGCCAAAGCATCCGATTCATTTCTTGGAACTACTTCTTTATTATTTACGTTGATAAATTCTTTGTTTATGTGGTTAATTGTTTCAGTCGGGTATAAAAGCCAAAGCTGAGTTCTGTGTTGAAATATTTTTTATATAAAATGATGTCGCTCTCCATGGGGAATAGAGGATGAATTTATTTTTAATATCCTTTTTAATTGCTGTCCCAAAGAGAAAAATATAGGTACGCTCTGAGCATAAACAAATTACACTGGGTGAAAAAGTGCCCTAAAAATGTTTTTTTTTTTGCTTACAGTTAGTTATGCGGGGGTATCGACGTTGCTACAAATCGTAGGACAAATCGTACAAGTATGAAATTAGTAACGTGTATCATGCTGTCGTACTTGTGAAATATACTTTCCAGCGCGAAAATCAAAAAGTTTTGATTCTGAAGTATGAAAAAAAGTAGTGTGTATACAGCGAAATTTGTTTTATGAACAGCAGATTTATATAGAGCGGTTTTTATGCCTATATGTTGGATATTTTGTTTGAAATATAAAAACTGTTTAAGTTCTTCTAAATTTTTCCAGCTAAAGATCGTTGTTTTGTTGTTTTTTATGAAAAAGGTTTAACAAATTTATATTTTCAATATTTCGCTAACAGTTTGTTACATAACACTTAAAATAAAAATATTTTAGTTTTGCCTAGAGATTCTAACAAACTGTCAGAGAAATATTGAATATATAAAATAGCTAAACCTTTTTAATAAAAAAAAAAAAAAACAAAAACAAAACAATGATCTTTAGTTAGAAAAAATTAGAAGAAATTAATATAACCAAGATCAAATAAGACGAATATTGATTTGCATGTGTGTGTATTGCCTTTAAATATTCCTGTCAAATGAAATAGTATGAGTGGCAGTAACGCTTATCTGAAAATCGTACTACAACTCATACATCGTTAAGTACCAAAGATACATACACATACACACTATTGAAAACCAATTTAACGGAAAAACTACTATTCATAAAAAACAACAAATTATAATGGTGACAATACTCGGAAGTTTGGAGCCTTTCGTTTTCTAACGCTATAAACACATAAGTGAATGAATGATTGATTTGATTCTATTTAGTAAGTTAACTAATGGGTGATTTTATAAGAACTATCGAAAATTAAAAAAAAACACATAAAATTCAGAAAAATGCATGAAATATTTATTTGGATCGATAGTTGGGTCGATATAATTTAATGTTTGAAGATTATTTCACGCAAATGTTGGCCGCGGCTGCGCCTCAAATGGTCTATCCGCTTAGTCCAATTTTGGCATACTCTTTCCAACATTTCGGCCGGTATCTCACGAATAATGTTGGCAATGTTGGCTTCCAGTGCGTCAATCGAAGCGGGCTTGTCGCTATAGACATTAGCCTTAACATAGCCCCACAAAAAATAGTCTAGAGGCGTTAAATCGCACGATCTGGGCGGCCAATTGACTGGTCCCAAGCGTGAAATAAACTGTTCACCGAACTCGCCTCTCAATTGGTCCATTGTTTCGCGTGCTGTGTGGCATGTGGTACCGTCTTGTTGAAACCACATGTCATGCAAGTCAAGCTCTTCCATTTTGGGCAAAAAAAAGTTTGTTATCATCGCACGGTAGCGCTCACCATTCACAGTAACGTTGTGATTCGCATCATCTTTGAAGAAATACGGCTCAATGATGCCGCCAGCCCATAATCCGCACCAAACGGTTGTTTTCTGTGGATGCATTGGTAGCTCTTGCAATGCTTCTGGCTGCTCTTCACTCCAAATACGGCAGTTTTGCTTGTTCACGTATCCATTCAACCAGAAATGAGCCTCGTCGCTGAACACAATTCTTCGATAAAAAAGTGGATCTTCATCTAACTTTTCAAGAGCCCATTCACCAAAAATTTGGCGTTGTGGTAGGTCGTTTGGCTTCAATTCTTGCACCAGCTGTATCTTATAAGGCTTCACACCCAAATCCTTCCGCAAAATTTTCCACGTAGTGTAGTAACAGAGGCCCAATTGCTGCGAACGGCGCCGAATCGATAATTCACGGTCATCACCAACACTGGCCGATACGGCTGCGATATATTCTTCAGTTCGCACTGTACGTAAGCGTGTTGGTGGTTTAATGTCCAACAATGTAAATTTGGTGCGAAATTTTTTTACAATAGCCCGAATAGAAGCCTCAGTAGGTCGATTAAACTGACCATAAAATGGAAGAAGCGCGCGATGAACTTCTTAACAGAGCACGCATTTTGGTAATAAAATTCAATAATTTGCAAGCGTTGTTCGTTTGTAAGACGATTCATGATTAAATTATAGACCAAACTGAAGATGTTTGACAGTGACACAAGATACAAAACGTGCGTGAGCTGTCAAAACTAGTGTTGCCAAAAAGATAATAGCAAAAAAATCACTCTTTATTAGCAAAATTAATATATCTACAAAAGTAAAAAAACATTTGGTATCTTCCTACTTTTACTGTTTATAATAAAAATAAACCAGGAAAATGTAGAATAGTATGGGATGCTGCGGCGAAATTTAATGGGATTTCACTAAACTCTGTGCTTTATAAAGGCCCAGATCTTCTCGCATCGCTACAAGCGATACTTTTTCAGTTTAGAGAAAGATCTGTGGCTCTATGCGGTGACATTGAACAGATGTTTCACCAGGTATTCATACGTGAGGAAGATCGCCATGCTCAGCGTTTTTTGTGGCGAAATTGGGAAACTAATAGAGAACCAGATGTTTATATAATGAACCTTATGATATTCGGCGCCTCATGTGCTCCGTCTATTTCGCAATTTATAAAAAATGCAAATGCTTCTAAATTTGAGTACCAGTTTCCACAGGCTGTATCTGCTGTAAAATAAAACCATTACGTAGATGATTTTCTTTATTCTACGGATACAGTTAGTCAGGCAACAAGTATAGCAAAAGAAGTTTCCTATATACAAACTCAAGCAGGGTTTCAAATAAAGTAGTTCAGGCATTAGAAACATCTCCACCGCCGAAGCAAACGCCTATAAATATGGGCTCAGATAAGGAGTTGGAAAAAATTTTAGGCTTTTTTTGGAACTCAAAAGATGACACGATTACATTTAAATTATCATTTCATATTTTAAACAACGACATAGTTCGACTGAATAAAAAAGGCAAATTTTAAAAATATTAATGTCTGTTTACGACCCTTTGAGCTTAATTGGTAATTTCGTGATGTACCTGAAGATCATTCTGCAGAGCATATGGAGAAGCGGCGTAGGTTGGGATGAGCCGATTAAGGATGAACAATTTGCAAACTGGAGCAAATGAATGAAATATTTGCCGGATCTAGAAAAAATTAAATTTCAACGTTGTTACCTAAAATCACTTGCTGATTATGCCAACACTCATACCGAGTTCCATACATTTGTCAATGCGAGTGAAAACGGTTACGCTGCAGTAGCATGTTTTCGAATAATATCAAAAAAATGACATCGTGTGTTCTGTAATAGGTTCTAAAACTAATATAGATCATTAGAGAGTGACATCAATACCACGTTTAGAACTAATGGCTGCTCTTATTAGTGCGAGGTTCGCAAATTATATAATTAAAAGTCATTCTATATCGATTAAAAACAAATTCTTTTGGTCGGACTCGAAAACAGTAATATATTGGTTAATAAATAACAACAAAAAATTTCATCAGTTTGTTTCCTTGCGCGTAAGCGAAATTTTAGAGATAAGAGATCTACACGAGTGGCGGTGGTTGCCCGGAAAGCAGAATGTAGCAGATGAAGCAACTAAGTGGGCAAAAAGACCAGACGTTTCTTTTACTAGCCGCTGGTTCACAGGCCCCGAATTTATCTTAAAACCGAATGTCGAATGGCCAAGTAATAAAACTGTCTTAGAGTCAAACGAAATAAATGCTCCTGAATATGTCCAAGTACATTCAATTAAAGAAACTCGATACCAACCGATTCACTAAGTGGAGCAGATTTTTAAGAACCACGGCATATGTGTTTCGCTTTTATGACGTAGTTAGAAAACAACTTTATGCAAACAATGAATTCATGCCTTGTGAACTATCCAGAGCAGAAAACGTTTTATTTGGGCTTGCCCAGTCAGAATTTTATTCCGAAGAAATAAGTACTTTACAACAAAATATAAAATTGCAGAAATCAAGTTCACTTTATAAACTTACACCGAAACTGGACGAAAATAAAATTTTTCGTGTAGAAGGGCGATTAGAAAACGCATTAGTTCCACATGATACCAAATTTCCTATTATATTACTGAGGGAGAGCCGTATTACATACCTTTTGATAATGAATTTCCATATAAAATACAAACATTTGACTAATGAAACCGTAGTGAACGAAATTCGGCAGCGTTAATATATCCCAAGGTTACTAGCTACTCTTAAGAAAATAATCAAGCAGTGTCGAGCATTCAAAATAAGAAAAGCCCTTCCAGCTTATCCTCAAATGGCAAGGCTACCAGAAGCTAGCCTAGCAGCGTTTTGTCCTCCATTCACCTACACAGGCGTAGATTATTTTGGACCGATTACGGTAGCAGTAGGTAGACATACGGAAAAAAGATATGGCGCACTGTTTACATGCCTCACAGTACGGGCGGTTCATATAGAGGTTGTTAACTCATTAAACACTTCATCATACATAATGGCCATTAGAAACTTCATATGCCGCCGGGGAACTCCCAGAGAGTTTTATAGTGATAATGGCACAAATTTTGTTAGCGCCGAAAGAGAAATTCGACAAGCCATAGCTGAAGTTGATAGAAATGAACTTACTTTTACTACCGCGACCTGTAAATGGAACTTCATCCCACCATCATCACCACATATGGGGGGAGCTTGGGAGCGGCTTGCAAGATCAATCAAAACTGTTTTTTGTAGTATCCTACCCACTAGACTACCCAGTAAAGAGCTTCTGCGGGGTTGACTAGCCAAAGTCGAAAACATAATAAACTCCCGACCTCTAGTTTACATCCCGATAGAACATGAAAACGCTGAGACTTTAACGCCAAATCATTTCCTGCTGCTTTCATCTAACGGCATGAAACCTTTAGCAACATACGACGACAGCAGTGCTATCCTTAAACATAACTGGTTGAGATCGCAACAGTATGCGGAACAATTTTGGCGCAAATGGGTAAAAGAATATTTACCAACTATTGCGTTCCGGTCAAAGTGGCATGAAAAAACTAAGCCGTTACAGGTAGGTGACTTAGTTGTTGTGGTTGACCCGTCGAGTCCCAGAAATGTGGGGCCAAGAGGAAAAATACTTGATACAATTATGACAAATGACGGGCAAGTACGTAAAGCAAAAATTTTAACAGCAAGCGGTATAATTATATACAAGACCACCGTGTAAACTGGCGACCATAGACGTCACTGCGAAATAGAAGTATGATTTCGAAAACTTCTTTGTTTTTTGACGTATCATTAAAACAATTTTCTTTTTAAATTCCCAATAATTTATTTAGATTGTTGGGACATAAAGTTGAATGTTTGAGAATATCTTTCAAAAATGTCCAAAGTTAGGGTAGCTCCTATGAAATAACGATAGACAGCTGGAAAATATAAAAAACAAGCTGTTTATAATAGTTTAATCGCTATCAATATTAGAAGCTAATATAGTGAATAAAACTCAATGGTTTATAATTGAATATTTTTTTAAAGTTTTGAATTCATCTTTAAATTTACTCACGTTAAAATATGAGCACACGCTTTTACATACAAATTTGAAGAATTTATAGCTTATAACTTTTTAAGCTCTATTCACATGTGACATTTTAAATTCATCTCCAACATATACAATATACGAGTATGTATACCCTAAAATAACTATCACATAATATTTCAGTATTACAAACGTACATATATATCTACGAGTACGTATCATTTATATTACTTCAATTTCCTACATAAATTAACTTTAAAAGACGAAGTATGCAGGAAATTGCTTGAAAGATATGAAAGTAAAAATGTTATGTACAAAAATCGTCAAAAATAGACCTTACATCGTCAAAGTGTTATTCTCAAAATATTTATATAGTTATAGCCAAAATCGTCAAAAAAAATTTTTTTTTTGTTAAGTGTTTTTATTTATTGAATCTTCAAAATGAACTAACAATAAGTATTCAAATCTTAATACTAAACATAAAAATAAAAAAATAGGAAAAAAATAAAAATAAAATAAAATAAAATGTGCTTTTTACTTACGTCCAGCCAATGCTAGACAAAAAGTTCTATTATGCGGGAGCAATATCGGTAGAATCACCTGTTGAACGTTCTGATGGTGGCAACGGTATCCCTTCTTCTCAACCGACTGTGGCCGCCAAAATTAAGTATATTACGCGCAAGAGGGTTTGGATGAAGTTCCAGTTTACTGACATACCTTGTCGCGTAGTTAGAAAATTCCTCTTTTACCAGCGGAACACTCAGATCTTTATGAATTCATGAATTTTTTACGTATCATGGAGCCGCTGTAATTGTTCGAAGAACTTGGTTTTGTCGCCTTTGAATTTTATCAATATTTGACGCTGAGGCGGTGCCCCATAATTGAATTCCGTAGCACCATATAGATTTTAGAATTGCATTGTATAGCAGAAGTTTGCAATCCAACTTAAAAGTCGAGTTTCTACCCATAAGCCAATTTAGTTGCGCTGTTTTTAGTTTCAACTGAGTGACTTTTGCTTCAATGTGAGACTTCCATGTTAGCCTACGGTCCAGGTGAATACCAAGGTACTTGACTTCATTTTGCTGCGGAATAGGTGTATTGTTAATTTGTATAGCCGAACATGTTTGCTTACGCAGTGTGAATGTAACCTGAGTACATTTTTGTTCATTAACCCTGATTTTCCAAAGCTTCAGCCATTTTTCCAATATTAAAATAAATTCCTGTAAATTTCGTGAAGCTAATTGGTGGTTTTCATGAACGCTCAAAAACGCTATGTCGTCTGCAAAAGTTGAAGTGTGGATTCCAGATGTCGTTGGCATGTCAGAGGCGTAAATCAAATATAAAGAAGGCCCTAGTATGCTACCTTGGGGAACTCCTGCCTCGATAGGTTGAGTAAAAATCGTCAAAATGGCGATGAATCGTTAAAGACGGCAACTATGGTCACATGGGATTACAATTTGTTGTTTTTTCATTCTCTCCTGCTGTAATTCGTTGTTTCTTCATTCGGTTTTGCTATTGCAGTTGTATACAAATATCACTGACTACGTCATATTCTGAAGCTCACTAGTGTAAACAATAAATAGGATCTGCGCAAATATTTTGATTCATGGTCCTGACAAGTATAGCCCCCCACCCACCAATTATCTTTTTTAAAGTTATGAAAGCTTAAGACAAAAAGGTTTTTTCTCTCTGCCATCCTACCAAAGGTGTGCCGAAATTATATTGAAACATTTTCATTGTTTAATTAATTTAATTTTTCAACTTCAGATCTTTGTTGTTGTTCTTTTTTTTATAAAAAATTAAAAAATTTTACTTTTATATTTCGCTAAGATACTAAACGGCTATCTAACTATATATGTATCTATATGCGTGTGATTTGCTCAAGAAATTTAATTTTCTTCTTTTTTCCAAGAATGTGCCACGGTTGCAATAAAACTACTAAAAGATCAAACTTTTTCGTTATTGAACAGTTTTCAAATGCCGCCAAACTTCTTCCTCATTAGTGTTCATGTTCACGCATTTATTTCTGCGGTTGCGGTTCAAAAAAGACACAAAAACCATGCGAATTATTTTGATTTAAGTCACTTTTGTTTTCTAAAATCACTTTTTAAGTCTTAGCTACCAGTTTAAGCTTTTTTTCCATTATACATTATATTACATACGAATGTATGTTCCCTTTACGTCGAAGATTTTTTCCATTTATATATTTAGCAATTACTTTTTCTGCAACCACAAACATACATAAGTATGTATTACTTTTAAGTATGTTCTACTTTTTTTCATTAATAAATTAGTTGTTTTTGTAATTTGATAATTAGCAACAGTTGGTTTTTCTTTTCTCTTCTGTCAACAGCGAACAGTCTGTCTTCCTTTTCTCTTTGCCTCAAATTCTATCACGTTGGTCGATATGCGAGTAATTTTGTGTTGATCTGGTAATAATTTCCAGGAATTTAAAAATATCGGAACATTTTATTTTCGTTGACCATTGATGAAAAAATAAGCTATGTTGCCAATTATTAATTTCAGGCTGAAAATCTTGCACAAGTATTTTTTTTTTTATTGTTTGTCTGTGTATTTTGTATGCGGTGTTTAATTGAGTTCTCATCGTTATTTTGAACTTTGTTTACATTTGAAGTAGTTCTAGGAAGGGCTTATTTTTATGTTGGGGAATATATGTAAAGTTAAGCCTTTAAGTTATTATTATTAAAACAATCGGCCGTATTCATAAAAAGTATTTTATATTTATTAAAGGTTTATTTCACAAATATTGTATGGATATTTGCGAAATAAACCTGTAAGACACAAAAAATATTTTTTATCAATATGGCAGATAATTTTTTGTTTTTTAAAGTAAGATTTCTAGGAGTTAGTGACTTTTAAGAATATTTTTTGTATTAAGAAGAAAAAAAAAAAACAAGTTAGAGTGTAGTATATTCGGCTGGGTGGAATCTAAAATACCCTTCCCGATAGTAATATATATGGTATATATTACAAATTTGAACTAAATATATATATATATATATATATATATATATATATATATATATATATATATATATATATATATATATATATATATATATATATATATATATATATATATATATATATATATATATATATATATATATATATGTATATATGGACCGATATCGAAAATTTACATTTTCTGTATTTTAGTAACCTGCCTTTATAATCAAAACTGCTTTTAAGAAAAACAAATTTAATTTTATCTTAATATTATTCGACCTTCGTTTGTTAAATAAATTTAATTTTTGCAGCTTCAGATCTTTGTTTTTTGTTTTTTATAAAAAAAATTAACAACTCAACATTTTTTGTATCTCGATGGTTCGATAACAATTTGGTATCATCATCAGAAAAATTAAAATAAGTTCTGATAATAAAAGGAGGTTATTAAAATACAGGCAATGAAAATTTTCGATATCGGCCCATATACATATACTCGAGATATATGAAAAACCGATTTTTCAATGAAAAAAATTTTTTTTCTGAAATGCAACTCTCGTTATTAAAGGAGGTTACTAAAATACAGAAAATGGAAAATTCCGATATCGGTTCATATATAACCGAGATATTAGCTTAAACAAACTTTTCCATGAAAATATCCATGAAAGATTTCGTTTTTAGAATGGTGATTACAAGGCAAAAATATTTTTTGAATATAGCATATTTAGTTCAAGTTTGTAATATATACTAAACATATACATGACTGTCGTGAAGGGTATTTTAGGTTCGGCCCAGCCGAATATACCACACTCTTACTTGTTTCACTTCAGTTTGTGTAAACAGAAACAACTTTTAACACCCTCAAGTCAGAAAATTATCACCTGCGCTAGTGATGCCACCTAGTTAATTGCACCATGAATAAGACCATCGGGTGAAAATATTATTTATTTCAACTATTCACTCCAACTTTTATTTATATGACCCGTCTCGCTCTCAATTTTATTTTACACTAATGTCAAGTCAATATTGCGAAATTTGGAATGCTTCGTTTTTTATTCAGTTTTCGTGAATATAAATCTTTGAAGAATTATATGAACTTTCTGGCGTCGAACAATTTTCAATATTAATCTTCGTGCAAAGAAGGAATTGGAGCTGAATTGGTCATACAGTCTGTAAAAAAATATCCTAAGTTTTCAGATGTGTTATCGAGTGGTTTCTTAAGGCAAGTTGCAGAAGAGGCGAAGGAAAATTAAGAGTGAGTCGAGGAATATTAATAAAAGCTGGAGGAAATAAAGAATATTGCAATAAATACATTTGAAAACAAGATTTTGTTATATAGTAAATTTACTTGAGAAAGCCAACATAACAATATTTTTCTTAAAAAGTTCGCCTGTCATCATTTAAAGATCAACGGAAAAAACATTTGGGAGTTTCTGAATTAAAAATTACTAATTGATGAATTAACACTCTGACTTGTAACCGTCAATAAAAAATATTGATCTCATCAGTCATATTAAAACTTCATTAGTTTCTTACTTGTTAAGCGACGCCAAAAACGAAGATGAAGAAAAACAAAATATATAGAAAACCGACTATTGCGCATGATTGATGCAATAGTTGTTGTTTTACGTTTTAAGTCGGCTGCCTGTCTGCAGTTGATTTCTTGAATTCCCATTGTATTGGGTCAATTCATTCACTTAACCAGTCATTCCGTCACTCATTCATGATGACTATCGATGATGACGTTGTTGACCATTCCGTAAGCAAACAAACGCCATGTGTGTGGTCTTCTATTTCTTTATTAAGGTTTGATCTTGTTTTGCTGTTTAACTTTTTTCTTCGCATCGGCTCTTCTATTTCTTTTTTTTTTTTTTTTTTTTTTTGTCTTAGAACAACTCAACCGAATGCGAATATCTGTCTGTTTTTTATTTATTTATATATTTTTTAATTGATCATATTTTTTTGTATCGACGTTGCCGATCGTCACACATATTTTGTGTTGATGAGCATCTTTAAGTCTGATGTTGGCCGTTACTTTGTTTTGTTTTATAAATCTTTTAGTTTATTTCTCTTTCTAATTCACACATTGTTGTTTTTGTTAATGCAATCTTGTTTATGACTTAAGGAAACTTACTCCAAGTCATTTTCCCTTAATGTTAAAAACGATTAGTGATATCTTTATGATGATAAAAACTAAACGATTAGTGTGAAAAGACCACACGCACGTTGGCCATAGAATTATTTACAATGTTTGTTGAAAATGTAAAAGAACTTTTTCATTTTCTTGCAAAAATTCGATTTACACGAGTAAATTAACGGTATTTACTTATAGGTTTTATATTATACTGTACACTACATTTTAATTATCTTTTCTACCACAAGTTAAAAACACATATATACACAGGTCAAAACGTAACAATATGGTTTAATTTCAGTTTAATTAATACTTTATTTTATTTTTTATACCCTTCACAAAAATGTAAAAGGTATATATAAGTTTGTGATTCCGTTTGTAATTTCTACAGTTTTTTTGCGACCCTATAAAGTATATATATTCTGATTCAGAATTAATGGAAAAGTCGATTAAGCGATGTCCGTATGTCCGCTGTTGAAATACCGTTTCTGAGAGAACCATTAGAGTTAGAAACTTTTTTCTTTCACCATTCTTTTACCCCATCGATTCATGGCTTTGCTATTGAAATTCAGTAATATCGGTTTACATATAGCTGAGATATATACAAAATTCCGAAAAAGCCATTTTTTTCAATTTTGTATGGAAATGTTTGAAAAAAAAAAAATGTTTGTTTTGCTTCAAACTTCACATACTTATTAAGCATCGTGACTAAAAGGCAAAAAATCTTTTTTTTCAGATATCGGTCAATATATACCCGAGATATAGCCCAAATCCGGTTTTTCATGAAAATGACGCGTAGGCGAACTGAAAC
Organism: Thecocarcelia acutangulata; assembly: GCA_914767995.1. Taxonomy (NCBI): domain Eukaryota; kingdom Metazoa; phylum Arthropoda; class Insecta; order Diptera; family Tachinidae; genus Thecocarcelia; species Thecocarcelia acutangulata. The sequence continues at coordinate 73,405,811 of OU612097.1, forward strand.
ATTTTTTTTTGCTCAAAAGCAGTTTTGGTTATGAAATAAGGTTATATAAATATGGAAAATGAAAATTTCCGATATCGCTCGATATTTTCTGTATTTTAGTAACGTCTTTTCATTACCAGAACTGATTTGAAGCAACAAAATTGTTCAGGTTCGCTTACGCGATACTTTCATAGACTATATTTAGGGTTTAGGCTATATCTCGGGTATTTTAATGTAAAATCGATTCTATATAAAGTTTTGTTCGATGTAACTGAGGCTAATGAATGCCACTGGTTTAGAATTCTTGTATCAGGCGGTAGAATACCTATTGCTTTAAAGTACTTTTTTTTTTGTCGGAGGCAGATTTAATGCCTAGATATAAAACAATGCCGATTGAAGGCAAATGAATAGTTAACTTTATTTTGAAAAAGTCCCTACTAAGTGAACAGTATTCTTCTAAATACAAAAATATGTATGTTAATAAATACAAAAATAAAAACCGCTAGTTCTGAGGCAGCGTACGCTGTACAAACCATGATACAAAAAACAAGGTAACCGCTTCGCTACAACAATACAACAATAAAAAAAAAAACAACAGGTATTTTGTTTGTGTAAAAAGGCGAATTCACACTTAAGTTGCCAAAAGTAGTTGATAACGAACATGTACAAAAATTTAAATGGCGCCGAAAAAGGTAAACAAAACTTGACAGAGAAAGTGCCGCCATATTAATCGAATTCGTCTGAATTCGCCGATGCATCCACCTAATAATTAGTTCACCTTGGTACAAACAATGCGGGCAATTAACAAAAATGCACATGTGATTCAATATGAGACATTGATGGACATTTAGTCAAACAATTGTTTGTAAGCAACGTCTTATTTTTCTTAAGGCCCATATAGCCGACCGTAGAAATTGTAACTGTAACGTAAACGTAAATGTGACGTAAATGTAAATATAGTAGCACTTATAGAACACTAAAAATGTACAAACAACAGAATATTTTTATGGCAAAAAGATTAGCTTAAATTATATTATAGTATAGATAAAGTCTTAATTGACGATAGTAGTGACGATGACTGCTCAGACATTCGTTTGCGATACAAATCAGAAAATCTGTTACAGATAAACTATAAAGATTAAATTGGAATGAACGAATTTTAACACATATTAAATGCTTAGAAATTTTGTATTAATTATTGATTCTGTAGCTTTCAAAAAATGTTCTTTTAAATATATTTTGTCCGAACTAGAGTCTACTAGTTCAGAAAGCATTTTTCAAGGAGCACTTGCTGATAATTTGATAAACTTTCTATTGTTTGAGATTTTTACAGAAGGTAGCTGGCAATACGTTGTTGGTAAGGATTTTAACGTCAACACAGCTCAACCAACATTTTTTAAAGTGCTGGCTAAAGTATTAAACAGATTAGGGAGTTTGTTGTGCTGCAAGTGAATATCTAAGAGCGTGAGAGCTGATGAGGAAAGAATACCAAATACTTGCGTAGAGTTTCTTAAGAGCTGCGTTAATATAAATAAATGTCAACTCTTTCGAAAATTGTTTCACTCCTGCTGCAGAATGTTCGTTAAAACCGCACGCAATATCATGATTTTTTTCATTAGACTCACCATTGGTTTAATTTGCAATTTGCTTCTGCATTTCTCTCTTTTATTCCTACAACACGAAATATTAAAAGAAACTCTATTACAGCATTTAAAATGTTGGAATTAAATTAGTTAAAACTGATCAGTGCCCAGTCTATATACTCGTACCTTCGACACTGCTCAGATTAGCAAAATTTAGTCCAACACCTTCCACACTACTCGTACACGGTACTGTAATGTATTGAAAAGAAATTAATAATGAACATATAAAGAAAACGATGAAAAAAAAAACATTTACACGTCTTGCTACCTATTCCGATGAACTTTGGTTTCAAACGAATTTAATAATAAACATATATAGTAGAAAATACGGACAAGGGCAACAAAAAAAAAAAAAAAAAAATAAAAATAAACCAGAAACAGAAATAAACGGAAGCCGTGTACACAGCTTGCTACCTATTCCGGTGCAATATAGTTTCATACGAATTTAATTAATGAACATACATACATATGTATATAGAAAATACGGGCAGCAGTAGCAAAAGACGTGTACACAGGATGAGGGACAAAACACTACTCCGATTTTTGGCGAATTTTGATGGACAATTTGACGCTGGAGATGGAAAAAAATCTGACAACCCAACAGCGTTGTCAACTGTTAAATTTCAAAACGCACCAAAAAGGGGGAAAAAGCGCGTTACTTCAACAAAAACGCACCGAATTTTGAATTTCTTTCCTCCTGTCATTCTTAAAGGCCTATTTTATATCTTAAGAAGTGCAATATTTTTATATTAAAAAACACGATATTGAAACAGCCTTTTAAGCGGCTATTATACAATCAAACTGGGTCTGATAGCACTGCCTGTAGTGCGATTCACTATGCTTTTTAAGCCCCAATTATTTCGGTTAAAATTATTAACCACAAAATTAACCTTTTTCCTATTCACAAGTACTTTAAACACCATATGCTGGGGTTTAAAGTCAGCTGTTTGAGCCAGCTGTTGTATTTAACCACATAAATAGGTGTTAATTAACACCCCAATATTTGGTGAGTTTAAAATGGTGTTGATTTTACATTACATATCATTTTACATATTCATTTAATTTAATTTATGTAAATTAACTAATAAAAAACAAAAAAAGTTAGTAAACAACAAAGTAAAATCTTGAATATAATATTTTTGTATAAAACAATAATTAAAAATTTTTTATTCAATATGTATTTCGTTTTCCTTTAGAAAACTTCTTAAGGAAAGTATTTGTTGATCGATTATAAAATCAAAAATGTTTTGATAGGAAATAAAATAACATTCTTTTTATGTTAAATGTAATTATGTATGTACATATGTGCTAAAGCTCTTCATGTTATTTTATTTCCTATCAAAAAAAAAATTTTAAATACTGTTTTATATAGAAAAGATCTCGAGCTCATATATTATTTTCAAGATTTTTATATATATGTACGTATAGAAAAAGGTCAAAGTTACAAAAGATGAAGAAAACATATAAACAAAAAAAAAAGAGATTCAGTACAATAGCTAATAAAAATGAAATGGAGAGTTGCCACGTTATAACAATCTGAACGTGAAGAAAAATAAAACCCTTTACGGTGGCTAAATATAGTTAGTGAATAACGTAGGGGTTAGTGCAAACCACAAAATGTGTGGTTAAAGTTAACACTTCTAATTGGGGTGTAAAGATAGTGAATCGCACTACTGATGTCATGCCATCAAATTCGTTCAATAGCTAGAATTCGTGTTAGTTAACCTTGGCCTCTGTTTCTCTGTTAATTTAATTAAGATAATGTTAACTTTACAATAATTATAACGATATTTTTTTAAATTTATTATTAAGCAGTATAATGTGTTGATCCTATTTAATTGACCTTTTGTAAATAATGTTCTTGTTTTTAATAATTTGCAAAATTCGAGGTCGTTTTTTATAAAAATGTTTAAATAAATTTATTTAATATTTCGTTTTCTGTTGAAAACTTCTTCAGGAAAATAATTGTTATAGTGGGTGTTTTTTTTAATTCGAAAAAATTTTTTCTGATAACTATTTTCCTGAACAAGTTTTCCAACGGAATACGAAATATTAAATAAATTTATTTAAACATTTTTATGAAAAAAAGAACTCATATTTTGCAAAATATTAAAAACAAGAAAATATAATAATTATAATAAATTATAATAAATATAATATCTTTACTGCCTATTATCACGGAAAACTACGTTGTCGAAATTATATTGCGGGAGCATACAACTATTATTGTCGAAAGAATTTATGATTATCGGATAATTGAAAGTTACAGAATTGCACTAGAAGCCTTCAAATTCGATTAATAGCAATTTGATCAAACACAGTGTACATTTCATTTGTGTTTTCGTAAACGGTGTCTCTAAAAGAATTAATGTAAATATACGAAACTTTGCCAGAATTATAACAAATAAAAGATGAAGTTTACCATAATCAATATTTAATGCAAACGATTTGGAAAAACTTTAATAATTTGGTAAGATCTCAATTACCAAAACCGTAACGTATTCACGAGCCATCATAAATAAGAACTTTTCTATTCGGAGACTGGATTTATTGTAATACTGGTATTTGACAAACTTGGCTTGATCGTTTAATAGCAAAACGTAAAATGTTTCTTTTTCGTTCGAGAGTGTGAGAAATATATAGAACACGAAAAATGATACGTAAAAATTTTGGAAACTTGACTAAACTTTTTTTCTTATATTAAAACAAAAAGTTGAGTTAAATTTGATTTTGTACCACCGAAATTTAAAAAACGCACTGAAATTTAAAAAAAGCCCACCCCGCACCAACTAAAGAATTTTTCGCAAAAATAATTTTAAAAAGCACCAAAAATGGTGCGCACCGAGTTGACAACGCTGCAACTCCAGTCTCAAATTCTACATGTGATAACTGGTATGTTAAAAATAGCAACATTCATAAAGATCTGTAGGTACCGTTAGTAAAAAACGAAATTTTTGGCTAAACACCCTAACAAATTGCAAGCACCTCCAAACTCGCTAGCTCGAAATATCTTGCTGCAGTGTAGACACTCTCGCGTGAAGAAAAGGAACGCCGTGGGGAAAACACTGCTTAATGAATTATTTGAAAACTTGGTATTAGCACGACACTGGTTGTTGTAATGCTTAATTAAGATTAAGATTAGATCACTAATTGTAAAGTGTATATGTGATTTTGTTTGTAATTTCTACAATTTTCATTTCCAACACTATAAAGTATACATACATATTCTGAATCAGCATTGATAGAAAATTCGATTTTCGAAAAGATAAATTGTTTGTTCGGCTACAAACTTGTTTGTCTTATTTGCGATTAGGAGGCAAAAAAAAAAAATTCTTCTATATCGATCGATATACACCCAGATATAGCCTAACCCAATTGTTCCAGGAAAATGACGCATAAGCGAACTTAACCAGCTTTTTTTTTGTTTTGTTTAAAAGCAGATCTGGTAATAGAAGGAGGTTACTTAAATACAGAAAATGAAAATTTCTGATATCGGTCCATATACTTACTCGTATATCTGAGATAAATCTTACACTGATTTTCTATGTAATTTCCTTTTTGGCATGGTGCGTACAAGGCAAAAAATGGTTTCCCCGATATCGGCCATATATATCCGAGCATATTTAGTTCACATTCGTAATGTATACTATTATTTACGTGACTATCGTGAAGGGTATTTTAGATTCGGCTCAGCCGAAAATACTACACTCTTACTTGCTTTAATCCATTTTTACTCCCTAATCCCTTAATAAATAATAAGTTTTTTATGAATAAGATCCTAAAAAATAAAATCTTTTATATTAATTTTGGTTTCTCGTAAATTAATATGCATTTTCTATAAATTTACGTATGTCTTTGGTTATGTTTTTGTACATTTGGTAACTTTCTCAAACATTTTGGCTCTAATAATGATGATAATTAAATTACATTGTAAATTGAATTGTATTATTATTTGAATTGCACAGGTATATGTACTTATTAATCTAGCTGTGCAGTACTACTTTATTTCGACCTTGATGGCTTTTGTATTGCAATGTGTTACAAATAAATAAATAAATAACTAATTTTTTGCCGTGACAGCACTGACCGTAAAGAGAACTTGCTTAAAGAATCTCATCGAAAAAAAAATAATAATAATAATAATAGTAACATTAACAGAACTTATTTAAAACTAAACGTCTTTAGATTGTCTGCAAAGATATTTATTTGTGTTTTAATGTTGCTTTTGTAAAAGAAACAAGTAACAGCGTGGTATATTCGGCTGGGCCGAATCTAAAATACCCTTCACGATAGCCACGTATATGTATAATATATATAACAAATTTGAACTGAATATGCTCGGATATATATGGAGCGATATCGGGGAAAAAATATATAATTACTATTCCAAAAAATAAACCTTTCATAAACATTTTCATGGAAAAGTCGGTTAAGGCTGTATCTCAGGTATATATGGACCGATATATATATATATATATATATATATATATATATATATATATATATATATATATATATATATATATATATATATATATATATATATATATATATATATATATATATATATATATGTATATATATATATATATATATATATATATATATATATATATATATATATGTATGTATATATATATATATATATATATATATATATATATATATATATATATATATATATATATATATATATATGTATATACTTTATAGGGTCGCAAATGAAAATTGTAGAAATTACAAACGGAATCTCAAACTTGTATATACCCTTAACATTTTTGTGATGGGTATAAAAATATCAAATAATTATTCAAAGTTATCAGTAAATATTTTAGCATTCATCTATAAAATTTACAGGTAAAATGTTTATTTATATTTCTTACGTGCTAAAGTAATTTCTTGCCTTTATTGTATTAAATTTATTTATCTATCTAACAAATAGCCGTCTAATGTAAATTTGAAAGAATCAGTGTTGCCACAGTGTTGAAAAGAGCCTTCAAAATGGATTTAAAAATGTAGCCAACAAATCTAACATCAAAACACAATTTGAAACTAAATTCTTTGCAAAGGTTTTCCAAATCTTTGGATAGTGAACCACTATTTTTGCAATACTTTAATCCGGCAATATTATTTTAACAGAAAACTATTCACACACTTTTTCATTTGTTTTTGTTGTTGTGGGGCTCACACATGAATGTACGCGTATGTAATTAAATACCAAGAACATTTCGCCAGGATTTGTGTTGCAACAAAAAAATATAAAAACAGCAACAACAAAGTATGTAAAAAGCTTTGAAATTGATTGAAGTTGTCAGTTTTGCCGACAAAGGCGGCAGCCATTAAAAGAATGGTGTGACTGGCTTGAGTTAAAACGGTGTGTAACAGCAAAACTAACAAAAACTAAAGAACAAAACCAGGCTGAGAAAAAAGGGAAATAAACTAAAAAGAATTTTACCTTAGCTATTCTGGCTGAGATTCCTAAAAGAAAAAAAAAATACAAATAATAAAGATTGCCAACGTATAAAGAACAACATTATTAAAATCAGTCAACAAGAAATGGTCAACTTCACAACAAAAACACGAACAAAAGATGAAACAACAAATCAAAAAGACTGAAAAAACCGGGGTTTTTTATTTATGAACAATTAAAGGCGGCTGCGGAAAAAGAATTTAATTTAAGCAAAGTTGATTGGAACCAGAGCGAAAACTACAACGAACTGTTAGGAAGGGGAAAGAACCTATTCCTTATAGAATGTCCAGTGTTGTAATGTGCATGAACATTATGACGCACTTTAAATGTCTATGGACACTATGACACTTAAAGCGACATAACGTCCATGGATAATACGACACTTTAATTATGGAATTTATTACAATTTAAAATGTTTATATAAATATATAAAATGGTGGCATGTCATAAGGTCCAGTGTCATAATGTCCATGAACGTTATGACACACTTAAAAGTGTCATAAGGTCCATGGACCTTATGACACTTAAACTTTTGAAAATGTCATAGTGTCCACGGGTATAGTAACACTTTGCAAATGGACATCATGTCATTTTTAAAAATGTCATAAGGTCCATAATTAGAAAAGAATTTGTATATGAAGATAACCGTATATTTCAGTGATAATGTGAACCAATAAAAGCCGTTTCCATTATCAAATTGGCCCACATTTTCGTTGGCAAAACTTTGATGCATAGCTCTTGCTTATATTGCCTAAAAGAAATTAACACTTTCACTCTTTTTGATTAAAAAAGTCATCATATTCAATACAGAACTTTTTTATATTCTCTTTAAATCTAGGAATTAATATTCCCTTGAAAAATTAAACCAAAATTTGAGTTTTTTTCCATAAATGAGTTTTCACAGAAGTAAAAAGTACTTTATCATCAAAATAAATAATCGCTTATTGAGATATATTTAGGAGTATATCACGTTCAAAAATTTTTCTATAGTAAAGGCAAAGTTGAATTACGTTTCTTAGATTTAGTGTCCAAATTTTGAAAACCAGGAGAACAAATTGTAAAATATCTGCATTTCTTAGCTCTGCCAAGCATGTAACGCATTTTAAGATTTCTGTCACCTGACTATTGACGTTGATAGTATTTTCTTCGATATCTTTTGTTTCTGAATCGCTTTCTTCTCCAATATCTTTTTTTTATTATTTAATAGTCTCTATGTCTTTGCATTGATTGATTACTTATAAAGGAACTATGAATATAAAGGAAATTATAATAATATAAAGGACAACCAATTTGATTTATCTGATAAGCAATCAAATGAAAGAAAACTGTTTTATGTATTGATAGTAATACTAAAAACCTCAGATACTAAAAAAAAGTATGTATGTCTAGTGTCCAATTGCTGATCAAGTTTTTGGATTTGATAATCTTTATTACTTTGCAATGGTTGATCACTCATAAAAGAAGTATGAAGCAATTGGACACTAGACATACATATATCAGTATCTGAGTTTTTTAATATTACTATCAATACATAAAACAGTTTTCTTTCATTTGATTGATTATCAGATAAATCAAATTGCTCGTCCTTTATATTAATATATATGTATGTACATAGATATTTCTTTTTAAATAACAGCACTTAGAAAACACACAAATCGTAATGGCAGAATTATAAACAAATCATATCAGGTGACAAAAGGTGTTGTCGTTTGACAACATTCGTTCTTAATTGAACAAAGTGATCTCATCTTGACAACAAGACATTCTCAACAAATATCGGTATTTTTGTGCCATCTATTCGCAATTTGACGGCGGTATGTTCACAGTTTAACAACCATGTGTCCACAATTTAACGAGATATGCACTATTATTCGCTGACAAAAATTAAATGACGTCGTTTTTCTCTTTGTGTACCTATACGTTCATATACTCATATATAGTTATGATAAAGATATTAAAATCAAAATTTTCAACTTATACAAATTTTTTATTATTACTTAAGTTATGGACACTATGACACTCCGCAAAGTGCCATAGTGTCCACGGACGTTACGACACCTCCGTGATGGACAATATGTCACTTTCAAAAGTGTCTTAACGTCTATGGACCTTATGACACTTTTAAGTGTGTCATAACGTCCATGGACTTTATGTCACTGGACGTTATGACATGCCACCTATAAAATGTCCAATATCTGTGAATTGAAGAAAAAAAAAAAATATATATATATATATATATATATATATATATATATATATATATATATATATATATATATATATATATATAATAAATTACAGAAATGCATAGTAATATATGTAGATAGATATATTTATTGACAGTTTGATTTTTTCGTTAGAAATAAAAAGATGTTTTGTTTGTTTTTTTTTTAATATTAAAATTCTACATTAATTTTGTTCACCTTTATCTAAAAAAGATAAAAACGTGAAATTGCTGAAAATATAGATATTGAGTATTTGCGAATATATAAAGGTAAGTGTGTTGAATATTAAGATGTAAACATATGCATCCAAAAAAATATGCAACCATATTGCTATGGTTATGAATGACTTTTAAAATTCTAACTGCAAATGAAATTCTCAATAAATATTTTTGTTTTCTTTCAGCAAATGGATATATGAACATCAAATCGGAAATTTGTGTATTAATTCCGTAGAGATGGAATCCGATTATTTTTATACCCTTCACAAAAATGTAAAGGGTATATATAAGTTTGTGATTCCGTTTGTAATTTCTACAGTTTTTTTTGCGACCCTATAAAGTATATATATTCTGCATCAGAATTAATGGAAAAGTCGATTAAGCGATGTCCGTCTGCCCGTCTGTCCGCTGTTGAAATACCGTTTCTGAGAAAACCATTAGACTTAGAAACTTTTTTCTTTCACCATTCTATTACTCCATATTGCCATGTGTTTGCTATTGAAATTCAGTAATATCGGTCCACGTATAGCTGAGATATATTCAAAATTCCAAAAACAGCCATTTTTTTTTGCAATTTTGTATGAAAATTTTTGGAAACAAAAGTTGTTTGTTTTGCTTCAAACTTCACACACTTATTAAGCATGGTGACTAAAAGGCAAAAAAATTTTTTTTTCAGATACCGGTCCATATATACCCGAGATATAGCCCAAATCGGGTTTACCATAAAAATGTTGCGTAAGCGAACTGAAACCACTTTTTTTGCTCAAAAGCAGTTTTGGTAATAAAATAAGGTTATATAAATATGGAAAATGAACATTTCCGATATCGGTCCATATATACCCGAGATATAGCCTGAACCGATTTTTCCATTAAAATTTTTTTTTTTTTTTGCTGAAAAGCAATTCTCGTTATAAAAGATTCTCGTACTAAAATACAGAAAATAGAAAATTCCGATATCGGTTCATATATAACCGAGCATATTCAGGTCACATTTTTAATATACTATACATATACGTGACTATCGTGAAGGGTATTTTAGATTCGGCCCAGCCGAATATACTACACTCTTACTTGTTTTTTTCTAATTTTTATTATACATATTATTAATATATTTTATAAGCTGTGTTTTTGTGTAAGTATTACATGTATATACTTATACTTATTATAACAAAATAAAGCTATCTGTAATAATAGTAAGATTACTTTATAAAAGTAATACGGCTACATATGAGAAAGCGTGTGAATGGTTAGTATAATAATATGGTTGAGTATGACAATTCTTTGATAACTTTAATTAATACTATGGTTACTTATTATTATAACAATGTTGAACCCAAATATAGTTATTTATAGTATTTTTTTACAATACTATTGTGAGCCTCAATGGAGTTTTAGACATCGAGCAACAATATAATATTATCAGATACAACCATATAACTCAACCATATATTTTTTCTACGTGTTATAAGCGCGGATGCAAATGCACACCACCAGATCTGGTGGAGCTCAGACAAAAACAAATGAGGTGAGGATATAGTAGAATTTAATCTTGAAAATTACTTAGTAGTTTTAAATCAAGGTAACAAAACCACCTTCGTGACTTCGAACAGGCAAGAGGTGTTAGATATTACGCTTGCCAGTTCGCATATCGCAAATCAAATACAGAAATGGAGAGTGTTGGATGACAGCTCCTTTTCTGATCACTGCTATTTAGATTTCAAAATAAGCATCACGAGAAATCCTGAATAGTGACGTAGGCCTATACCCGACTATAACCAATGTCACAGACATGGAAATATCAGTGCGGAAACTTAATGACGCTTTCAAGAACGCCACAAGACAATCTTATACGCTATCTGTACAAAGAGAAAATCCAAATGGTGGTCAGCAGAACTGTCGGAGACAAGATAAAAATATCTTAAACTTTTCAACGAAACTAACAGAACAGGTAACATTGATTTATCCTTCAGTGGACAAATACAAGAATCTCGTCAGCAAGTCCAAGCGAAGATCCTGGAAGGAGTTCTGAATAGTACCTTCGATACATGCAGACTTATACAAAAGGCAGAAAGATACTGGGCTACAAATTGCGAGGAGCCGCTAGAAGAATTAACGGACACCCACTTTCCGGGTAACCAACCATTGACTGAGAACGATAGCTCTCCTCTAATGCGGTGTATCTGGATATAATAAGAGATACTGCATTGGGCAATCAAGAGTTCCCAACCGTTCAAATCACTTGGACCGAATGGAACAATTCCCGCAGATCTACAGAACAATCTGGATGAAGATCACACCTTGGCTACTAGAAATTTATAGAGCTGACCTAAACTGAGCGATCATTCCAACGGAATGGACCAAACGTAATTACATACTAGTGGAGGTAAGATATTACATACTAATGCAGCCTTCATGGATGTTGAAGGTGCATTCAGTCGAGATCCAGGCAGTCATAGATACTCTTGACAGTCTGGAGGTTGATCGAACCACAATCTTGCTCATTACGAGCATACTTTTTTTTTTTTTTTTTTTTTTTTTTAGCATTTTTTTATTTATTGAATCTTCAAAATGAACTAACAATAAGTATTCAAATCTTAATACTAAATTTAAAAATTAAAAAATGTGATTCTTAAGTCCGGCCAATGCTAGACAAAAAGTTTTATTATGCGGGTGCTATTTCTGTAAAATCACCTATTGAGCAATCTGATGGTGGCAGCGGTATCCCTTCTTTTAAGCCGAGTGTGGCCGCCAAAATTAAGTATATTGCGCGCAAGAGGGTTTGGATGAAGTTCCAGTTTAGTGACATACCTTGTCGCGTACTTAGAAAACTCCTCTTTTACCAGCGGAACACTCAGATCTTTATGAATTCGTGAATTTTTTACATACCATGGAGCTGCAGTAATCGTTCGAAGAATTTTGTTTTGTCGCCTTTGGATTTTTTCAATGTTTGACGCTGAGGCGGTGCCCCATAACTGAATTCCGTAGCACCATATAGGCTTTAATATTGCGTTGTATAACAAAAGTTTGCAATCTAATTTCAGTGTCGAATTTCTGCCCATAAGCCAATTTAGCTGCGCTGCTTTTAGTTTTAACTGAGTGACCTTTGCTTCAATGTGAGACTTCCACGTTAGCCTACGGTCCAGGTGAATACCAAGGTACTTTACCTCGCTGTGCAGCGGAATAGGTGAGTTGTTAATTTGGATAGGCGGACATGTTTGCCTACACAATGTGAATGTAACATGAGTACATTTCTGTTCATTAACTTTGATTTTCCAAAGTTTTAGCCATTTCTCCAATATTGAAATGTATTCCTGTAAATTTCGTGATGCTAATTGGTGGTTTTCATGAACACTCAAAAACGCTGTGTCATCTGCAAAGGTAGAAGTGTGGATTCCGGATGTCGTTGGCATGTCAGACGCGTAAATCAAATATAAAGTAGGCCCCAGTATGCTGCCTTGGGGAACTCCTGCCTTGATTGGTTGAGTTTGGCTTATAAAGTCGCCTTCTCTGATAACAAACTTTCGCCCGTATAAGTAGCTTTCCAGAAGCTTGTGTGTATTTGCAGGCAAGTTTAACTTTATTTTGTGCATCAAGCCGTCGTGCCACACTTTATCAAAAGCTTGAGAAATATCAATGAAAAGAGCTGAGCAATACTTCTTCTCCTCAAAGGTTTGTCTTATGACATTGACTAGTCTGTGCGTTTGTTCTATGGTGCTATGCTTAGCCCGAAAGCCAAATTGATGATCAGGGATGCATCCCACATTGTTCAATGTTGGACTCAACTTCGCCATTAACAATTTTTCGAATAGTTTTGAAATTGTTGGTAAAAGACTTATTGGTCTATATGATTCTACCTTAGTTAGATCCTTCCCTGGCTTGGGTATCATAGTAATCATTGAGACCTTCCACTCTACAGGATAATACTCAAGGCGTAAAATGGCGTTAAAAATAAAAAGTAGAACCCTTCTAGCTACACGAGGTAACTGTTCAAGCATTTTACCAGTAATTTGATCAATGCCTGGAGCTTTCCTGGGGTTTGTATTACCGATAACGTTTTCGACATCTTGAAAATTAAATCCCAAAGACACAGGAGGTCTAACAACATATGGTGGTAATTCCGCTGTATTATTCTCTGAATCATTTGTGATAAAAACGTTTCGCAAATGATCGACATACAACATTCCCTTTTCAGAATCGCTTCTTGCCCAGTCGCCAGTTGAATTTCGCAAAGGTGGCTTACCTATTACGGGTCTTTTTAAACCTTTTGTCGCTTTCCACAAGGAATAATCAGATTGAGGGGTACCATCAAGGCTTTCCAAATATGTTTTAAGGGAATCCATTCTATGGACTTCAAGCAGATTTCTTAGCTGAGCTATGCATTCCCGTAGCCTAGTTTTAAGCTGGGGCGACCTGCGAAGTTGCCACTCTCTTCTGACTCTTCTTTTTTCTGACAGAAGTTGCTCAATTTCAGATGAATAAGTTCTATTGTTCTCATTTCTAGATCTTAAATGACTAGTGGTAGCATGCTGTACGGCCAGTTTGAGGTTTTCAGAAAAATCGTTAATTGACCCATCAATATCCTCAGGCGTTCTCAAGGCGATATTTTCAGTACAATGTGTACTCAGAAATTTTTTGTATTTTAACCAATTAACTCTATTGACGGTCAACGGGGAGCAAATCTCTTGGGGAAACGAAACGGAGATTATAGTGGGTGAGTGATCTGATGACAAATCTAATGAAGGCTCCACTTGCATCCACTCTAAAGGAAAATTTTTCGTAACTCCAAAATCTATAACATCTGGGATCTTTCGTCGGTCTGACGGCCAATAAGTGGGGTGTCCGCTTGAAACCACATCTAAGCCCATTTTAGAAACGGTATCAAAAAGCACACGGCCTTTCGAGGTAATTAAACGTGAACCCCAAAAAGTGTGTTTAGCGTTATAGTCGCCAGCCGCTAAAAATCGAGGCCCAAGTGAATTGAAAAAATTTGTATATTGATTTTCTGTTACTGAAAACCGGGGTGGGGAATAAATCGATGAAATAACAATTTTATGATGAAAATGTTCAATACATATGTTTGTTGCTTGAAGATACTCCTCACATGTCTCGTTTAGCAAATAGTGCTTAATTCTAGTTTTTATCAAAATTGCTGAGCCTCCGCAAGATCTGCCACGGGGATCTTTAGTATCATATAGTCTGTAACCATTAATTTTGAAATAGCTGTTGCTTGTTAAGTGAGTTTCAGCAATCAGCATTATGTCGATTTGCTTTTCCATAAGGAAGTGCTCAAGTTCATTTTTGTGTTGGCGGATGCCGTTTGCGTTCCAGAAACATATTTTTAACCAGCTCATTTTTTTAAAATTGCCTGCAAAATAGTGGATTGCATTTTCAGCATTTCCTGCATCATGTTCGTCATGGAAACCGTAAATGTATTTATAGATTGAACAAGAGTCTGCAGAGTTGCCTCAAGATTGCTAAAATTTTGGTCGGAGTTTTGAGGCTTGGACTCTTGATTCAAGTTTGGATTATCGGATTTTACAACATTCGCATAAGAAATTTTTTGGGGGTTTTGCACGTGTATATGGCTGGTTGGCTGGCGTACCTGGGGAAAATTGCTTGTAGAAATGCTGGTTGTCTGCTGGGGTGGCATATTTAAAATTGGTGACCTATTTGTCATTGACCTCTTGAAGTGAGTGTAGACAGGGCAACCCCTGTAGTTTGCAGTATGGTTACCTCCACAGTTACTGCATTTTTTAACGCTCGCGTCAGTCTTAGGTTTTTTGCACTGCGATGTACCGTGAAGTTCACCACACACAACGCAAACTGCGGGCAACTTACAATAGGCCTTAGTATGGCCAAATTCTTGGCAGTTTAGGCATTGAACGGGCCCTAAACGCTTATGAGGCTCCTCAACGGTAACCTTACGATGCAAAAGATACTTGAGGTTATAAATGGGATGCACTTCATTCTTTTTTAAGGCAATATCTCTAGGTTCCAATTCAACCCTAAACATGGGTTGAGGAATTTTTTCACGGTTCCTAATATTAACCACATTTTTAATTTTGAAGCCATTGTCCTCTAGGCCGGTTTTGACATCATTCGTATCCACAAAAGGGTCAATCCCCTTTATAACGACCTGAATACCTTTGGCACTTTTAAGCTGATATGTGTAAAACGATCTTTTCTCCTTCTCCAGGACATCAGACAACTTTCGGTATTCATTTTCACTGTTTACCTGGATTTTGGTTTCATTGATGCTGCCGTGCTTAACCGATGTTACATTAAAAGTGTCTTTGCCGATTGCAGTAATAAGTTGTTTTACCAACTCACTAGAGGTAGGCTCTCGCAAATATATTGGTGGTGGCTTAAAAGTTTTTTTGGGTATTGCTGGTTCATCGGTCTGAAGGATAGCAAACCTATTACTATCCATTGTCGTGGTGGTCTTATCATCTTTGGGTATTTTGGACTGAGATGACATTTGAGCGGATTTGGGGCTTCGCTGCCGTTTAACTACGGTTACATACCTATCCATACCCACTTGCGTTTTCGGTTTATCAGCAATAGCTGGACTGGAAGATGGTTTGTCGTCTGTTATAACAATAATGTTTGGCGAGCACGAACGCGTGCGTTTTTTATCTCTTAGAGACAGGAGATTGTCCAATGATTTTTTCAATGATTCCTCTTCAGAAATCCAGAGGTTTTTTTTAGTGGAGCTAAGCTCTCTTTCAGAATTGCACCTACTGGGTACACTCATGCAATTTTTTGTTTATTTATATTTTTGTTGCTTTAAAAGTATATAAAAATAATTGTCACAAAGTTTTTATTTTGTATTAATTCACTCTTCACTTATTGCGGTTTTTTACTTATACCGTTATCTTTTCTTTTTTTTTTTTGTAACACTCCGATCAAAAAACAAATACGTCCGTTCACTATCAAAGCTACACTCTGACTTGACGAGCATACTAAAGCGCATAACAATACCATCGACAATGGGGAATACTACAACTACGAGAAAAGTATGCAGGGGTACATTTTTTGGAGGGGTACTATCTCCCCTTTTGTGGAATGCTGTAGTGAATAGTCTGCTCAAAAACCTGGATGATAAGAGGACGCAAACTGTAGTCATTTAGACACCATAACCGAGCAGTTAAAATACGCTCTAAAGTACCAGCGAAAACCCAGCGAAAACGGTACTCTTCAGCAAAAAGGATAAAATTCCATACTTCAAACCATCAATATTAATGGCACCACAGTTATCCTACCAGTTAAGCAAATTATTTAGGCGTCATTTTAGGCAGCAAACTATCATGGAAAGAGAATATAAAGGGTAGAGTAGCCAAGGCTACAAGGAGCAATAGGTTCAACATGGGGCATACAACTAAAAGAAGTTGCGTGACTTAATGCAATGGTTATAAAACCGATAATTTTCTATGGAGCATCAGTATTGTGGAAATCACTGGACTCCGCAACAAACAGACTGCAAATTAAGAAAGTTAGTCGAACTCTTGCAATACACCACAAGGATCATGAGGACAATACAAACTAAAGCACTTCTTGCACCTTGAGCTGGATGCCATGTGACATGGAAGCCAGGCAGATAGCACTAACAGCTGCGAATGAATGCGACTGGAGCATGGACCCACATAGCATAGGGTACTCGAGACTGGAAAAGATCTAGTCTCCGATCTAATTGGCTAGTGCATCCCAGGAATCTCCCTTACAATCAGGAACCTTCTATGCTTACACGGATGTGTCAAGAAGGGTTGGGGGAGGCGTTTACATAGAAGAATTCAACACTTAAATATCCTTCTGAAAACTGAAATATCGGCTATAAACAAAGTGGCAAGATGGCTGACGTTTCACAAGATACTCGGTAGGGACATCATGATACAAACAGACAGCAAGACCGCCATCAACTCCCTGATTGGAATATCCACTAGTTCCAGTCTAGTCCAGGAATGCCGTACATCTTTAAACAAGATTTGTTTTTCATTCTTTTATTTATTGAATTTTCACAAAGTGAACTAACAATAAGTATTCAAGTCTTAATACTAAATACACTAAATTAATTAAGTCCAGCCAATGCTAGACAAAAATGTTTTCTTTTGCACCAACAATATCGGTATAATCACCTATTTAACATTCTGATGGTGGCAAGGGTATTCCTCCTTTACAGCCGAGAGTGACCTTCAAAATTAAGTATATGGCGTGCAAGAGGATTTGGGTGAAGTTCCAGTTTACTGACATAGAGAGAGACAGAGAAACACAGAGATCTTTATGAACTCGTGAGTTATTTACGTACCATGGAGCTGCAGCAGTTGTTCGAAGAATTTTTTTTGTCGCCTTTAAATTTTTTCAATGTTAGAGGTTGAGGCGGTGCCCCATAAGTAAATTCAATAGCACTATATAGACTTTAGAATTGCATTCTATCATAAAAGTTTGCAATTCAGCTTCAATGCCGAATTTCTGCCCATAAGCCAATTTAGTCGCGCTGCTTTTAACCTTAACTGAGTAACCTTCGCATCAATGTGAGACTTCCACGTCAGCCTGCGGTCGAGATGAATATCAAGGTACTTGACTTCATATTGCTGCGGAATAGGTGAATTGTTAATTTGGATAGCTGAACATGTTTGTTTACGCAGTGTGATGTAACGTGAGTACACTTTTGTTCATTAACTTTAATTTTCCAAAGTTCTAACCATTTCTGTAATATTGAAATATACTCTTGCAAGTTTCGTGAATCTACTTGATGGTTTTCACGTACGCTGCAGAATGCTGTGCAGTCTGCAAAAGCCGAAGTGTGGATTTCAGATGTCGTTGGCATGTCTGAGGCGTAAATTATAAAATCGCCTTCTCTAATAATAAATTTCCGACCGCATAAGTAGTTTTCCAGAAGCTGTCGAGCCACACTCTATCGAAAGCTTGGAAATGTCAATGAATAGATTTGAACAAATACTTTTTGTCTTCAAAAGTCTGCCTTGTGACGTTGACTAGTCTGTGCGTTTGTTCTATGGTGCTATGTTTAGCTCGAAAGCCAAACTGATGATTAGGGATACATCCCAATCCATCCACCACTGGAGTCAACTGCACCATTAACAATTTTTCGAACAGTTTTGAAATTGTTGGCAGTGTACTTATTGGTCTGTATGATTCTACTTTAGTGGGATCCTTCTTTGGCTTGGGTATCATTGTAATCATTGAGACCTTCCACTCTGCAGGATAATATTCAAGGCGTAAAATAGCGTTAAAAGTAAAAAGTAGAACTCTTCTTGCTACACCAGTTACCTCGTGTAGCAAGAAGAGTTCTACTTTTTATTTTTCAAGCATTTACCAGTAATTTTATCAATGCCTGGAGCTTTGCTGGGGTCTGTATTACAGATAGCTTTTTCGACATCTTGAAAATTAAGTCTCAAATACACAGGAGGTCTAACAACATATGGTGGTAATTCCGCTGTATTATTCGCTGAATTATTTGTAATAAAAACGTTTCTCAAATGCTCGACATACATAGCAGATCGCTAGTACAATAGTATGTAACGCCACACCGAACAGTTTCCTACTTTTTCCCCTTCCTAACTATACCCCTTCTTACCACTCTCTTTTCACCTATCCTTTATAGAAGCAAACACGAAGGGACCTAAACACGGGATATTTTGGGAATCCAGCGGCCTGTCTTCCTAATCTAATCTAACAAACATTTTAACAGAGTTCAATTTTTTTCAAACATTTTCAGCAGAGTTCAATTTAAAAATTTTATTGATATCAAGGGATTTCATAGAAAATTAATTTTCTACAATAAAGTTATTGGTAAGAAGATTTGTCCATATATTTTTGGATAGAAAAATTATCAATAAACTAAAATTTTTTTTAGAATTTTGTAACAACATTTTTTGGTAACAAAGCTTTTTTTATAGAATAGATAAAAAACCTTTTAAGAAACATTAACAAATTAAAGAAATATTTAAATATACAAGTGAGATACACACTACTAACATACCTTAGCAAACTATTAAAGAACACTTAAGAAATAAGCATAATTAAAATGGAAATAATAATAGAAAATATTAAACTAAGAATCCATAAACAAAGACTCTATTCTAATTATGATAAGACCCTTATTTTTCTCACCATTAAAGAAAAACTAAAAAACTAAAACGAAGACTCTATTCTAATTATGATAAGGCGATATCCTAAATCAATAACCAACACTTAGTAAGAGTATCATCACTTAGTTCTAAGACGATATTTCTGTACTTTATTTTTCTTTCACACGCTGATAAAACCCAGACTAGATTTAACATTTTCATTTCTAGTATTTAAGAAAAAACTTGGAAATAAAATAGTCAGTTTATGAACAAAACTCGAGGAAGAAACATACTTTTGTTTCTTTATTTCACTTACATATATTTATAAATAAGAAAAAATATATCAGGTTCCAAAAATTTTCAATAAAAATTATTAAGATAAAAACCAAATCTTCCTGCAAAGTACAGCA
The DNA here is from genome assembly GCA_914767995.1 of Thecocarcelia acutangulata. Lineage (NCBI taxonomy): Eukaryota > Metazoa > Arthropoda > Insecta > Diptera > Tachinidae > Thecocarcelia > Thecocarcelia acutangulata. The sequence goes on from OU612097.1 coordinate 73,425,841, forward strand.
AAAAAAAGTTTTTTTTTTTTTATCTGAGAAGTTTGTTTAACAAGAGCTATTTTTAATCCAGCATTTTCGGAATTTAGAAAAACAAGTCAAATGAAAACTTTTTCTTTAAATTGACTTATTGCCAAGCATTGACTTATTGGAAGCGATAATTACCAATTAACACCCACAAGTGACAAGTAGTCGCAGCAGTTCTTTATTGGAAGACTTAAATGGCATTTATTTTTATTTCTTTTAATCGTCAATAAAATACATTTCTCATTTTTTTTTTTGCAACCCGCACATTTGTATGGTAAACTTTGTCGGCACTTAAGACAAAATTAAAAAAAAAAAAAAAAAAAAAAAAAAAAAAAAAAAAAATTTAAAATTATAAAAAATAATTCAAAGCACGCTTATTCATAAAAGAAATTCAGTTTTTCATTTAACAACATTTTTTTTAATAGTTTTAAGCACCCCTGGTTATAACTGATTTTCACCGGCAGTGACTGGCGGTTAATACAAAAAAAAAAGATTGGCGACATTTGTCAAAGGAAAAACAGAAAGAGAAAAACACTCCGCCAGTTACTTATTTAAACAATTATTAAACACCTACTTATTGCATGAGTTGTTGAAAAATGTATTTAATTTCATGTTGCTACCAAATCAAACTAAAAACAACGACATAGTTTTGCTGAACACCTGATTTTGGTTTGTATTAATTATTTCTATTCATTCGCTTTAAAATTTTGCCAGTTGGCGTAATAACACGAATCTTCATTATCATTGCTAATAACTTGTTTTCTCGTTTTTAATTGCAATAAATACACATATTTATATATAAGGTGTTCCAGAACTTGATGTCATGTCGAAACGGGTAAGTCAACTAAGAAATTAGCTTGAAGTCCAAAGAGTGACTTCCCTCACAACCTATTTGGAAAGCCTCGATGGTAGTCCTCAATCCGATTATTCTTTGTGGAAAGCAGCAAGAGGGTTAAAGAGACCCGTTAGATCTAAGCCACCCTTGCGTACTCCAACTGGGGTCTGGGCCAGAAGTGACTCCGAAAAGGGAATGCTGTACGTTAACCACTTGAGAAACGTGTTTGCCATTGACGGACTGAATGATGAAACTGATATGCCGCCATATGCAGTTAGACCTCCCGTACCTTTTAGACTTCGTTTTCAAGATGTCGATAATGCTATTAGTAACTTAAGCCCCAGAAAAGCTCCAGGTATTGATAAAATTACCAACAAAATGCTTGTGCAGTTACCCCGAGTAGCTAGAAGACTCGTCCTTTTTATTTTTAATGCTAAATTACGAGTATTTTCCTACTGAGTGGAAGGTGGCTGTCGTTACTATGATACCCAAACCAGGAAAGTTGAGTCATATAGGCCGATAAGTCTATTGCCAACAATTTCAAAACTGTTCAAGAAATTGCTAATGAAGAGGTTGACCCCAATCTTGAATGGAGTAGGATCTATTCCTAACCATCAATTCGGTTTGAGGGCTAAGCATAGCACCATAGAAATGACACACAGGCTGGTGAAAGTTATCAGAAACGCGTTCGAAGATAAAAAATATTGCTCAGCTCTATTTATTGACGTTTCCAAACCTTTTGACAAAGTGTGGCACAAAGGCTTAACCCATAAAATAAAATTAAACTTGCCTACAAACACGCACAAGCTGTTAGAGAGCTACTTATATGACCGGAAATTCGTCGTTAAGGAAGGTGATTTCAAAAGCTCGGCTCAGCCAATCGAAGCTGGAGTTCCCCAGGGTGGCATATTGGGCCCAACTTTATATTTGATTTATGCTTCAGACATGCCAACGAGCTGCAAAATTCACACTTCAACCTTTGCAGATGATACAGCATTCATCAGTGTCCATGAAGACTATAAATTAGCATCACAAAATTTGCAAGAACATATTCTTATATTGGAGAAATGGCTGAAACTTTGGAAAATCAAAGTAAATGAACAAAAATGTACCCATGTTACATTCACACTACGTAGAAAAACTTGTTCGGCTATTAAAATCAACAACTACATTGTTCCGCAGCACAGTGAAGTCAAATGCCTTGGTATTCATCTCGACCGTAGGCTCACGTGGAAGTCTCATATTGACGCTAAAGTCACACAGATGAAATTAAAAGCGGTGCAGCTAAATTGGCTCATCGGCAGAAATTCTATCTTGAAGATAGATTGCAAACTTTTGTTGTATAACGCAATCCTAAAGCCAATATGGAGCTATGGAATTCAATTGTGGGGTACCGCCTCTGCATCCAACATTGAGAAAATTCAAAGGGCCAGAATAAAATTCTCCGTATAATTACTGCAGCTCCATGGTATGTGAAAAACTCTCGAATTCACAAAGATCTAGGTGTACCCTTAGTGAAAGATGAATTTTCAAAACACGCGATAAGGTACATTACCAGACTGGAGTCTCACCCGAATCCTCTCGCACGTAGCATCCTTAACTTTGGTGGCCACACTCGACTGAGAAGGATGGACGCCCTTGCAACCATCAGAGCGTTGGAACAAAATACACCCAAGAAACAACTTTTCGTCTAGCATTGGTTGGACCTAAGTAAATAAAATCTTTCAATATTAATTAATTTTTTTTCTATATTAATTAATGAATTTTTAGTTTTAAGATTTGCATACTTATTGTTAGTTCTTTTAGAAGATACAATAAATAATTGAATTATACAAAAAAAAAAAAAAAATGTCGAAAAATGGACATTTCAGAAAAACCTAGAAATTTGGTCTAACTGTAATTATTTTTCGGTTATTGTAGTTAATTTTTAAAGAATTGAGTTTTATTCACTATATTAGCTTCTAACATTGATACCAATAAAAAATTATGAACACCTTGTTTTTTATGTTGTCCTGCTGTCTATATATATATATATATATATATATATATATATATATATATATATATATATATATATATATATATATATATATATATATATATATATATATATATATATATATATATATATATATATATATATATATATATATATATATATATATATATATATATATATATATATATATATATATATATATATATATATATATAAAGTTTTATTATGCGCATATTATATCGGTAAAATCACCTACTTAACGCTCTGATGGTGGCAACGGTATCCCTTCTTCTCAACCGAGTGTGACCACAAAAATTAAGTATGTTTCGTGCAAGAGGGTTTGGGTGCAGTTCCAATTTGCTGATATACCTTGTCGCATGCTTTGAAAACTCATCCTTTACCAGTGGAACACACAGATCCTTGTGAATTCGGGAGTTTTTTACGTACCATGGAGCTGCAGTAATTGTTCGAAGAATTTTGTTTTGTCGCCTTTGAATTTTTTCAATGTTTGACGCTGAGGCGGTGCCCCATAACTGAATTCCGTAGCGCCATATAGGCTTTAGTATTGCGTTGTATAACAAAAGTTTGCAATCTAATTTCAATGTAGAATTACTTCCCATAAGCCAATTTAATTGCGCTGCTTTTAATTTTAGCTGAGTGACTTTCGCGCCAATGTGAGGCTTCCACGTTAACCTACGGTCGAGATGAATACCAAGGTACTTGACTTCATTTTGCTGCGTAATAGGTGAATTGTTAATTTGGATAGCTGAACATGTTTGTCTACGCAGTGTGAATGTAACGTGAGTACACTTTTGTTCATTAACTTTAATTTTCCAAAGTTTTAACCACATCTCTAATATTGAAATATACTCCTGCAATTTTCGCGAAGCTGCTTGATGGTTTTCATGTACGCTGCAGAATGCTGTGTCATCTGCAAAAGTTGAAGTGTGAATACCACATCTGGTTGGCATGTCAGAAGTGTAAATTAAATATAAAGTGGGTCCCAGAATGCTACCTTGGGGAACTCCTGCCTCGATTGGCTGAGTTGGGCTTATAAAGTCGCCTTCTCTGATAACAAACTTCCGGCCGCATAAATAGCTTTCCAGAAGCTTGTGAGTGTTTGCAGGCAAGCTCATCTTTATTTTGTGCATTAATCCCTCGTGCCACACTTTATCAAAAGCTTGGGAAACATCAATGAATAGAGCTGAGCAATACTTTTTGTCCTCAAAAGTCTTTCTTATAACATTAACTAGTCTATGCGTTTGTTCTATGGTGCTGTGTTTAGCCCGAAAACCAAATTGATGATCCGGGATGCATCCTACATCACTCAATATTGGAGTCAACTTCGCCATTAATAATTTTTCGAAAAGTTTTGAAATTGTTGGCAGTAGACTTATTGGTCTATATGACTACTTTAGTGGGATCCTTCCCTGGCTTGGGTATCATAGTAACCATAGACACCTTCCACTCTGCAGGATAGTATTCTAGGCGCAAAATAGCGTTAAAAATGAAAAGAAGAATTCTTCTAGCAACACGAGGTAACTGTACAAGCATTTTGCCAGTAATTTTGTCAAAACCTGGAGCTTTTTTTGAGTTTACTTTATTTATAACGTTTTCGACATCTTGAAAACTAAGTCTCAAAGGCACAGACGGTCTAACAGCATATGGCGGAAATTCAGCAACATCATCCACTGTATCATTTGCAGTAAAAACGTTTTTCAAATGATTAACATACACCATCCCTTTTTCAGAATCACTTCTTGCCCAGTCGCCAGATGAAGTTCGCAAAGGTGGCTTACCTATTATGGGTCTTTTCAGACCTTTTGTCGCTTTCCATAGAGAATAGTCACTTTGCGGGCTACCATCAAGACTTTCTAGATAATTTTTAAGGGAAGCCATTCTTTGGATTTCAAGCACATTTCTTAACTGAGTTATGCACTCCCGTAGCCTGCTTTTAAGCTGGGGAGACCTGCGAAGTTGCCATTCTCTTCTAACTCTTCTTTTTTCTGACAAAAGTTGTTCAATTTCAGACGAATAAGTTCTATTGTTCTCATTTCTGAACCTCATATGGGTAGTGGTAGCATGTTGCATGGCCAGTTTAAGGTCTTCAGAAAAATCTTTAATTGATATATCAACATCCTCAGGGGTTCTCAAGGCAATATTTTCTGTACAATGAGTACTCAAATATTTCTTATATTTTAGCCAATTAACTCTAGTGATGGCGAACGCCAAGTCACTATACGGGGAGCCAACCTCCTGGGGGAACGAAACGGATATTATAGTGGGTGAGTGGTCCGATGACAAATCTAATGAAGACTCTACTTGCATCCATTCTAAAGAAAAATTTTTTGCAACTCCAAAATCTATAACATCTGGAATCTTTCGCCGGTCCGAGGGCCAATAAGTGGGATGTCCGCTTGAAATCACGTCTAAGCCCAGTTATATATATATATATATATATATATATATATATATATATATATATATATATATATATATATATATATATATATATATATATATATATATATATATATATATATATATATATATATATATATATATATATATATATATATATATATATATATATATATATGTATATATATATATATATATATATATATATATATATATATATATATATCTTTACACCTTTCAAACAAATGATCAACCAATTGTTGGTTGGTACGATTTGTTTTTTGAAGGTATCAAAAAGCATAATTTTTTTAGTTTGCTGGAATATTAAGTTGAATGTTTGAAAATATCATTCAAAAATTTCTAAAATCTACTGATGATTAGGGGAGCTCCTATGAAATGTCGACATATAGACAGCTGGGAAACTTAAAAAACAAGCTGTTTATAATTTTTTGAGTGGTTATTTTTTATTATTTTGTATCACTTAGACTTTGCAGCCATAACTCTAAACAACATTTCTATAGCCACAGTAAAAAATAAAATAAAAAGTAAAACTCTTCTAACTACACGAGGTAACTGGTCAAGCATTTTACCAGTAATATTATCAATGCCTGGAGCTTTCCTGGGGTTTGTGTTACCGGTAGCGTTTTCAACATCTTGAAAACTAAGTTCCAAAGACACAGGCGGTCTAACAACATATGGCGGAAATTCAGCTGCATCAACCGCTGTATCATTTGTGGTAAAAACATTTCTCAGACTGTTAACATACACCATCCCCTTTTCAGAATCGCTTCTTGGCCACTCTCCAGCTGAAGCTCGCAAAGATAGCTTAGCTATTACGGGTTTGTTCAGACCTTTTGTCGCTTTCCATAGAGAATAATTGGATTGAGGGGTACCATCCAGGTAAATTTTAAGGGAAGCCATTCTTTGGATTTCACGCAGATTTCTTAATTGAGTTACGCATTCCCGAAGCCTAATTTTAAGCTGTGGAGACCGGCAAAATTGCCACTTTCTTCTTTCTCTTCCTTTTTGTTTTTTTGACAAATTGTTATAAAAAAAATAATAAAAATTTCTTGGCTGAAGCCAGATTTGAGCTTGAGCCACAAAAGAAATATAACATAATATTGTAAATAAGAGTAAAAGTAAAATTAAAACCATTTAGTCTTTTCATGTTGTGACTGATAGGTTCAAGACTTACTTCCTAATTCGATTTTCCTAATTCCAGTACAATGCACTGCGTAAATATGGACCATCATCTGAGTACTGGTCCAAAATAAGGAAAAAAGCTCATTACAAAAAACGAATGCTAAAAATATTCTGAAATGTAACTGTTAATATATCATCTATTTTTTCAGGTGTGAACCGAAATTGTGTGAAAATAAGCAAAATTGGTGGGGGACGGTTATATAAATATGTATGTATATTCTCTCACCTAGCGATAATCAGGTGGCAGGTAGTGTTTTGTCTTATATCCTGTGCACACGTGTTTTCTTTACTGTTGTCCGCATTTTTTTATATGTTCAAAATAAGTTATTTTTATCAAAACTTTTTTCTGCTTATTTTCACACACACACACACACACACACGCACGCACACACACGCGCACACACACACACACGCACGCACATAATTAATTTATGTTTGTGTGTAGAATAATTCAAGCGCCTTGTATGTAGCTTGTTGCTTTTTATTTTCTAAATTATAGCCCTGATTAAATAAGCTTGGCCCACTGACCTCCAAGCATAGAAAATGTATTTTAAAAGCACCAAAAACTATATAGAAATATAGCAAATTTTACTCAATGTTAGAAATTGAAGTCAAGCGTAAAACCGTTAGACTTCTGCTTTAACGTGATCTAACAGCTAAAAAAAAAAAACAAACAACATAACAGGGTATTTCAAGAAGAGGAAAATGTTTAATATTGGAATATAATTCTTAAAATGTTTTAAACTCTGTAACAAAAGTGTAGCTAAGTTTTCCATCGTTACATGTATTTCGTGAATTTAACAATTTTTATTTTACATTTTGGATGAATTAATTACTTACTTACGTATTTTACTTTGAAAATTTATATATTTTTTTATTATTATTGGTGGTCTACGCTTCATATGCTAAACAGTACACTCTTTCGATTTTATATATAGTATTCATCTTAATTCCTTATAGAGAAAATAGTTAAGAGAAACGAAGCAAGAGAAAATGAATGTGATGAAATCCGCATTCAAACTTATACTATTACATATTTTTGATCAACTGGTGTGTGTAGTACTACACTTGTATGTTGACGTGACTATCACTACATCGACAGTTGGTTTTGGTTCGCCTTGGTTCCGGGCTTAGCAATTACTAAAAACAAAAGTAATTCTTTATCCAACCAGCTAGCCATACACACATCTCACGGGTAAGATGCGTCACTGGTGTTTCGGCCATTTTTTTTCCAGATTCCGGGTGGATTGGTTCGTTTCCCTTTTGGGAATTTTTATTTGAGCTCATATGAATTGATTTTAAGAAAAGAACTTGGATGAAGGCTACAATATTGACGTGTTTTTCTACTCCTACCTAAATCCGGAGAAATTTATCATCATAAAATATAAAATTGCTACTAATCAACTATATACATATTTCTGAACCACCCTGTCCGCTAACATAAATCAAAGTTTTTAAAAGTTTTTAATGTATTCTATAACGTTTTCTTATTTTTCAAAGTGGCATTGACTCTCGCCAATAATTGCGAGCAAAAAACATCAAAACGAAAGAGCCGAATCAATATGCATACTACGGGTTGGGTTTGCAGTAATGCCAAGCGTTTGTGTTTCGGTTATTACTCACTGGCAAAGTACAGAGCTGTAAACAATTTCCAAGTTTAGCAAACTGTAAGTTATGGTCTATGAGTTCACTTCAAAGCACATACATTTTTTAAAAGAGCAAAAAAGATGATACTTCGACAAATTAAAGGGCAATTGCGGCAAGATTTATAACCTCTGTAAATAAATATGAAATTTTATGGTTTAAATTATCCAAAAGAAATACGACATTGAAAAAAAGATGCTCATACATACATATGTACATATATAGATATATACGTTTTTTCTAAACTTATAAAATTATTATTAACGGTACGACAGCATTGCAATAAAATAAAATAAAATAAAATAAAATAAAATAAAATAAAATAAAATAAAATAAAATAAAATAAAATAAAATAAAATAAAATAAAATAAAATAAAATAAAATAAAATAAAATAAAATAAAATAAAATAAAATAAAATAAAATAAAATAAAATAAAATAAAATAAAATAAAATAAAATAAAATAAAATAAAATAAAATAAAATAAAATAAAATAAAATAAAACAAAATAAAATAAAATAAAATAAAATAAAATAAAATAAAATAAAATAAAATAAAATAAAATAAAATAAAATAAAATAAAATAAAATAAAATAAAATAAAATAAAATAAAATAAAATAAAATAAAATAAAATAAAATAAAATAAAATAAAATAAAATAAAATAAAATAAAATAAAATAAAATAAAATAAAATAAAATAAAATAAAATAAAATAAAATAAAATAAAATAAAATAAAATAAAATAAAATAAAATAATATAAAATAAAATAAAGTAAAAAAAATAAAATAATAATGAATATAATTTCTTATTAAAATTTTTTTGTAACAAATAAAACTTAATCTATCCGTTTGCATATTCTCTTACTTTATTGACGGCATTCTAGTTTTGACCAATTTTCATTATATAATGAATATTCAATATTCTTCAGCTGACAATTGCAATAATTTGAGAACCTTATCATATTGCAACCACACTTTTAGTTTCAGACTTGTTACATTAGATGATATATACATAGAAATATCTAATCTCTCAATAAGTAAATCGCCTGGGCATGATGGTTTGACCCCGAAGATGTTTTACCGGTGTGGCCAAGAAATATCACCATATTTACTTAAGATTTTGAACGATATCATTAAAACCTCAGAATATCGAGAGATATTGAAAATAGCTAAAATCATTCCGATACCGAAGGTAGTCAATGCTAATTAGGAGTACAGACCCATAGCTGTATTACTTGTTAATGATAAAATTTTTGAAAAAATAATACGCCAACAACTTTTAAATTACTTCGAAAACCATAGCATGCTGCTTGAAGGTCAGTACGGGCTTAGGAACGGTAGGGGCACGGAGAATTCATTATAAGTTAATGTTTGGGTGATGGTTACAGTGGAGTCTCCGGAGTTTTCTATTATTTTTCAAAAGTTTTTGATCTAGTAGATCATCAGATTGTGCTTGAAAAACTTCAATACTATGGAGTTCGAAATCCAGAGCTCAGTTTAGTCAATAGTTATTTGACAAACAGGAAACAATATGTAGATTTGAATGGTAGTCGAAATCCTATTACAGACATTAAGCATGGTGTTCCACAAGTCAGCGTGTTTGGCCACTTAGATCTACATTAACGACACTGCAAACATTGAGGTTTTTGGGAAAGTACATATCAACACGCTTACGTAGAGTGCGAACTGAAGAAAATATCGCAGCCGAATCGGCCAGTGTTGGTGATGACCGTGAATTATCGATTCGGCGCCGTTCGCAGCAATTGGGCCTCTGTTACTCCACTACGTGGAAAATTTTGCGGAAGGATTTGGGCGTGAAGCCTTATAAGATACAGCTGGTGCAAGAATTGAAGCCAAACGACCTACCACAACGCCAAATTTTTAGTGAATGAGCTCTTGAAAAGTTAGATGAAGATGCACTTTTTTATCGAAGAATTGTGTTCAGCGACGAGGCTCATTTCGTGAACAAGCAAAACTGCCGTATTTAGAGTGAAGAGCAGCCAGAAGCATTGCAAGAGCTACCAATGCATCCACAAAAAACAACCGTTTGGTGCGGATTGGCGGCCGTATTTCTTCAAAGATGATGCGAATCACAAATTTACTGTGAATGGTGAGCGCTACCGTGCAATGATAACAAACTTTTTTTTGCGCAAAATGGAAGAGCTTGATTTGCATGACATGTGGTTTCAACAAGACGGTGCCACATGCCACACAGCACGCGAAACAATGGACCAATTGAGAGGCGAGTTCGGTGAACAGTTAATTCACGCTTGGGACCAGTCAATTGGCCGCCCAGATCGTGCGATTTAACGCCTCTAGACTATTTTTTGTGGGGCTATGTTAAGGCTAATGTCTATAGCGACAAGCCCGCTTCGATTGACGTACTGGAAGCCAATATTGCCAACATTATTCGTGAGATACCGGGCGAAATGTTGGAAAGAGTATGCCAAAATTGGACTAAGCGGATGGACCATTGGAGACGCAGCCGCGGCCAACATTTGCATGAAATAATCTTCAAGCATTAAATTATATCGATCCAACTATCGATCCAAATAAATATTTCAGGCATTTTTCTGAATTTTATGTGTTTTTTTTTAAATTTCCGATAGTTCTTATAAAATCACCCATTATATATATATATATATATATATATATATATATATATATATATATATATATATATATATATATATATATATATATATATATATATATATATATATATATATATATATATATATATATATATATATATATATATATATATATATATATATATATATATATATATATATATATATATATAGTATATATTTTCCAGAATTTCGCAGGATATATTTTAAACACTAATCCATATATTTTGCTATTTGCATGCGTTATACATACATATATAAAAACACGTGTTAATCAAAAACTTCCATAGACTTTGTCCACAAAATAACTTAAAATTATTTCTATACGGTTTTTACTTTTATCTTTACGAAATAATTAGTGATCGTAGCATTATATGAAATAGCTGTAAATTTTGCTAATTTTTTATACCCTTCACAAAAATGTTAAGGGTATATATAAGTTTGTGATTCCGTTTGTAATTTCTACAGTTTTTTTTTGCGACCCTATAAAGTATATATATTCTGAATCAGAATTAATGGAAAAGTCGATTAAGCGATGTCCGTCTGTCCGTCTGTCCGCTGTTGAAATACCGTTTCTGAGAAAACTATTAGACTTAGAAACTTTTTTTCTTTCACCATTCTTTTACCCCATCGATTCATGGGTTTGCTATTGAAATTCAGTAATATCGGTCCACGTATAGCTGAGATATATTCAAAATTCCGAAAAAAGCCATTTTTTTTGCAGTTTTGTATGAAAATTTTTGAAAACAAAAGTTGTTCGTTTTGCTTCAAACTTCACACACTTATTAAGCATGGTGACTAAAAGGCAAAAAATTTTTTTTTCAGATATCGGTCCATATATACCCGAGATATAGCCCAAATCGGATTTTTAATGAAAATGTCGCATAGGTGAAGCTAAATAACTTTTTTTTGCTCAAAAGCAGTTCTGGTAATAAAATTAGGTTACATAAATATGGAAAATGAAAATTTCCGATATTGGTCCATATATACCCGAGATATAGCCCAATCCGGGTTTTTCATGAAAATGTCGCGTAAGCGAACTTAAACAACTTTTTTGTGCTCAAAACCAGCTCCGGTAATAAAATAGGGTCATATAAATATGAAAAATGAACATTTTCGATATCGGTCCATATATACCCGAGATATAGCCTAGACCGGGGTTTTCATGAAAATGCCGCGTAAGCGAACTTAAACAATTTTTTTGTGCTCAAAAGCAGTTCTCGTAATGAAATTAGGTTACATAAATATGGAAAATGAAAATTTCCGATATCGGTCCATATATATCCGAGATATAGCCTAGACCGGGTTTTTCATGAAAATGTCGCGTAAGCGAACTTAAACAACTTTTTTGTGCTCAAAAGCAGTTCTGGTAATGAAATAGGGTCATATAAATATGAAAAATGAAAATTTTCGATATCGGTCCATATATACCCGAGATATAGCCCAAATCGGGGTTTTCATGAAAATGTCGCGTAAGCGAACTTAAACAACTTTTTTGTGCTCAAAAGCAGTTCTGGTAATGAAATAGAGTCATATAAATATGAAAAATGAAAATTTTCGATATCGGTCTATATATACCCGAGATATAGCCCAAACCAGGTTTTTCATGAAAATGCCGCGTAAGCGAACTTAAACAACTTTTTTGTGCTCAAAAGCAGTTCTGGTAATGAAATTAGGTTACATATATATGAAAAATGAAAATTTCCGATATCGGTCCATATATACCCGAGATATAGCCTAGAACGGGGTTTTCATGAAAATGCCGCGTCAGCGAAATTAAACAACTTTTTTTGCTTAAAAGCGGTTCTGGTAACAAAATAAGGTTATATAAATATGAAAAATGAAAATTTCCGATATCGGTTCATATATACCGCAGATATAGCCTGGAACGGGGTTTTCATGAAATTGCCGCGTAAGCGAACTTAAACAACTTTTTTTGCTTAAAAGTAGTTTTGGTAATAAAATAAGGTTGTATAAGTATGGAACATGAAAATTTTCGATATCGGTCTATATATACCCGAGATATAGCCCAAACCGGGTTTTTCATGAAAATGTCGCGTAAGCGAACTTTAACAACTTTTTTTTTATTAAAAACAGTTCTGGTAATAAGATCAGTTTATATAAATATGGAAGATAAAAATTTCCGATATCGGTCCATATATACCCGAGATATAGCCTAAACCGGGGTTTTCATGAAAATGCCGCGTAAGCGAACTTAAACAATTTTTTCGCCTTAAAGCAGTTCTGGTAATTAAATAAGGTTATATAAATATGGAAAATGAAAATTTCCGATATCGGTCCATATATACCCGAGATATAGCCCAAACCGGGTTTTTCATGAAAATGTCGCGTAAGCGAACTTAAACAACTTTTTTCACCTTAAAACAGTTCTGGTAATGAAATAAGGTTATATAGGTATGAAAAATGAAAATTTCCGATATCGGTCCATATATACCCGAGATATAGCGCAAACCGGGTTTTTCATGAAAATGTCGCGTAAGCGAACTTAAACAACTTTTTTTTTGCTTAAAACAGTTCTGGTAATAAGATGAGGTTATATAAATATGGAAAAAGAAAAAATCCGATATCGGTCCATATATGTATACTCGAGATATAGCCTGAACCGATTTTTCCAATAACATTTTTTTTTTACTGAAAAGCAGTTCTTGTTATAAAAGAAGGTTACGAAAATAGAGAAAATTAAAATTTCTGATATCGGTCCATATATACCCGAGATATAGCCTAAATCGGGGTTTTCATGAATTTAAACAATTTGTTGTGCTCAAAAGCAGTTCTGGTAATGATATAAGGTTATATAAATATGGAAAATTAAAATTTTCGATATCAGTCCATATATACCCGAGATATAGCCTGAACCGATTTTTCCATTAAAAATTTTTTTTTTTTTGCTGGAAAGCAATTCTCGTTATAAAAGAAGGTTACTAAAATACAGAAAATAGAAAAATCCGATATCGGTTCATATATAACCGAGCATATTTAGGTCACATTTTTAATACACTATACATATTCGTGACTATCGTGAAGGGTATTTTAGATTCGGCCCAGCCGAATATACTACACTTTTACTTGTTGTTAACTATATTGTAAGGCAGCTTTACCAGGTAGTGCCAGAAATACAATAAATACAACACCAAAAAACATATGTACTTTGTTGGTAGAAATTGCAAAATGCTGTCAAAATTTCGTCTCTCGTTTTTTTTTAAAGCAACAAAGTCTATGTGTTTTTTTTTCAAAATTATGTACCTTGTAAACAAAATTACAAATTTATCGAATGGAAACAAAACATGACTGTGCTTATACCGCTATCTTGGAAAGATGCCTTGCTATGTTGTCAGTTAGAATATTTAAATTGGTGTAACAACATCTCGATCGCATTAAAAAATTGGGAGACGTGAAAGTTTTATAATTAAAGTTTAAGTTTTTTTTTATTAAAAAAAAAAATAAATGTCCATATATACCCGAGATATAGCCTAAACCGGGTTTTTGATGAAAATATCGCATAACCGAACTTCAACAATTTGTTTTGCTTAAAAGTAGTTCTGGTAATAAAATAAAGTTATTTAAATATGGAAATAAACTTTGTTTGCTTAAAAGTAAATCTGGTAATAAAATGAGGTTATCTAAATACAGAAAATGAGAATTTCCGATTCGGTCCCGAGATATAGCCTAAACCGATTTTTTCATGAAAATGTCGTGTAAGCGAATTCAAACAACTTTTTTTACTTCAAAGCAGTTGCGGTAATATAAAGAGGTTATCAAATATAGAAAATGAACATTTAAGATATCGGTCCATATATACCCGAGATATAGCCTAAACCGATTTTTTTATGAAAATGTCGCGTAAGCGAACTTAAAGAACTTTTTTTTTGCTTAAAAGCAGCGGTGGTAATTAAAAGAGGCTACTGAAATACAGAAATTGAAAGTTTCCGATATCAATCCATATATATCCGAGCACATTTAGTTAAAAATTTTAATATATACTATATATTATTTATGTGACTATCGTGAAGGGTATTTTAGATCCGGCGCAGCCAAATATACCACACTCTTACTTGTTTAGTCTGATTTAGCTGCACAAGAACGTAAACAGTATATGTAAGTTTGTGATTCCGTTTGGAATTTCTTCAATATTCAATTGCGACCTTATAAAATATATATTGTGTATCAGAATTGATAGAAAAGTTGATTGAGCGATTTCTGTCTATCGGATCGGTAAAATCGGTTTATATATACCTGATATATATCTAAAATTCAGAAAAAAAAATTTTTTTTTTCAATTTTGTATGAGCACTTTTGAAAAAAAAAATTTTTTTTCGGTTCAAACTTGACACAATTATTAAGCATCGCGGTAAACAATAATTTTCCCCTATATCAAACCATATATAGAGCCTGAATCGCCTTTTCATGACATTGTGGCGTAAGCGAACTTCTGGTAATAAAAGGAGGTTACTTAAATACAGAAAATGAATATATCCGATATCGGTCCATATACGAGTATACCCAATACTCGTATAGTCTAAACCGATTTTTCCATAAAAATAAGATTTTTTTTTGCTTAAAATCAGTTCTGGTAATTAAAGGAGGTTACTAATATAGAGAAAATAAAAATTTCCGATATTGGTCCATATATGTATACCCGAGATGTGGCCAAAAACTGGGTTTCTTGAAAATTTCGCGTAAGCGAATTTAAACAATTTTTGTTGCTTAGAAGCAGTTCTGGTTATAAGAGGAGGTTACTAAAATACAGAAAATGAAAGTTTTCAATATCGGCTCATACTTATATACCCGAGATGTAGACTAAACCTGGTGTTCCATGAAAAGTTTGCTTAAAAATAAAGAAAGTGAAAATTTCCGATATCGGTCCATAAATAGCCCAAATGAAAATGTCGCTTTGAAAAAACAATCGTTTAAAAACTCGCGATACCTAAAATAAGTTTGTCAATAAAATTGCTACATTTTTACACTATTGTGAGCGGTATTTTAGATTCGTCCCACTATTACTTGTTTTGATTGCTTTCAGTATTAAAAGCTAATAAAGTAAATAAACTTATATCAATAAAAAATTATAAATAGCCTGTTTTCTATGTTTCCCAGCTATCTATATGTCGACATTTCACAGGAAAGACTTTGGAAATTTTTGAAAGATATTCCCGGGCATATATGTAAATAAACTTAATTAATTTGGAAGAACTTATGTTTCTTAACTCCCTTATTTTTTTATACCCTTCACAAAAATGTAAAGGGTATATATAAGTTTGTGATTCCGTTTGTAATTTCTACAGTTTTTTTTTTGCGACCCTATAAAGTATATATATTCTGAATCAGAATTAATGGAAAAGTCGATTAAGCGATGTCCGTCTGTCCGTCTGTCCGTCTGTCCGCTGTTGAAATACCGTTTCTGAGAAAACCATTAGACTTAGAAACTTTTTTCTTTCACCATTCTTTTACCCCATCGATTCATGGGTTTGCTATTGAAATTCAGTATTATCGGTCCACGTATAGCTGAGATATATTCAAAATTCCGAAAAAAGCCATTTTTTTTTTGCAGTTTTGTATGAAAATTTTTGAAAACAAAAGTTGTTCGTTTTGCTTCAAACTTCACACACTTATTAAGCATGGTGACCTAAAGACAAAAATTTTTTTTTTCAGATATCGGTCCATATATACCCGAGATATAGCCCAAATCGGATTTTAACGAAAATGTCGCATAGGCGAAGATAAATAACTTTTTTTTTGCTCAAAAGCAGTTCTGGTAACAAAATAAGGTTACATAAATATGGAAAATGAAAATTTCCGATATCGGTCCATATATACCCGAGATATAGCCCAAACCGGGTTTTTCATGAAAATGTCGCGTAAGCGAACTTAAATAACTTTTTTGTGCTCAAAAGCAGTTCTGGTAATGTAATTAGGTTACATAAATATGGAAAATGAAAATTTCCGATATCGGTCCATATATACCCGAGATATAGCCTAGACCGGGGTTTTCATGAAAATGCCACGTAAGCGAACTTAAACAACTTTTTTGTGCTCAAAAGCAGTTCTGGTAACGAAATTAGGTTACATAAATATGAAAAATGAAAATTTCAGATATCGGTCCATATATACCCGAGATATAGCCCAAATCGGGTTTTTCATTAAAATGTCGCGTAAGCGAACTTAAACAACTTTTTTGTGCTCAAAAGCAGTTCTGGTAATGAAATTAGGTTATCTAAATATGGAAAATGAAAACTTCCAATATCGGTCCATATATACCCGAGATATAACCTAGAACGGGTTTTTCATGAAAATGCCGCGTCAGCGAAATTAAACAACTTTTTTTTGCTTAAAAGCAGTTCTGGTAATAAAATAAGGTTATATAAATATGAAAAATGACAATTTCCGATATCGGTCCATATATACCGCAGATATAGCCTGGAACGTGGTTTTCATGAAAATGCCGCGTAAGCGAACTTAAACAACTTTTTTTGCTTAAAAGCAGTTCTGGTAATAAAATAAGGTGATATAAATTTGGAAAATGAAAGTTTTCGATATCGGTCCATACATATCCGAGATATAGCCTAAACCGAGTTTTTCATGAATACGCGGCGTAAGCGAACTAAAACAAGTTTTTTTGCATAAAAGCAGTTCTAATAGCAAAATAAGGTTATATAGGCATGGAAAATGAAAATTTCCGATATCGGTCCATATATAGCCGAGATATAGCCCAAACCGGGTTTTTCATGAAAATGTCGCGTAAGCGAACTTAAACAACAATTTTTTTGCTTAAAAACAGTTCTGGTAATAAGATGAGGTTATATAAATGTGGAAGATAAAAATTTCCGATATCGGTCCATATATACCCGAGATATAGCCTAGACCAGGGTTTTCATGAAAATGCCGCGTAAGCGAACTTAAACAGCTTTTTTGTGCTCAAAAGCAGTTCTGGTAATGAAATTAGGTTACCTTAATATGGAAAATGAAAATTTCCGATATCGGTCCATATGTACCCGAGATATAGCCCAAATCGGGGTTTTCATGAAAATGTCGCGTAAGCGAACTTAAACAATTTGTTGTGCTCAAAAGTAGTTCTGGTAATGAAATAAGGTTATATAAATTTGGAAAATTAAAATTTTCGATATCGGTCCATATATACCCGAGATATAGCCTGAACCGTTTTTTTCATTAAAAAAATTTTTTTTTTTGCTGAAAAGCAATTCTTGTTATAAAAGAAGGTTACTAAAATACAGAAAATAGAAAATTCCGATATCGGTTCATATATAACCGAGCATATTCAGGCCACATTTTTAATATACTATACATATTCGTGACTATCGTGAAGGGTATTTTAGATTCGGCCCAGCCGAATATACTACACTCTTACTTGTTTTTATTCAATTTCAAAATGTTGTAAAAAAGTTTATTTAAAAAAAAGTTATTTTTTACAAAAAAAAAAAGTATGTTTTTCAAAAATATAACAACAAAATACTTTTATGAAAAGCACTTTTTAAAAAGTTTGTTTTTGTTAAGAGAGTGTATAAGAAAGTACCTTTTTGAAAAGTAATTAAAAAAACAACCTTTTTGAAATGGTTGTTTTTTTAAATAATGACAATTTTTTAAAAACTAATTACATATTTTGAATATAAGAAGAAACATTTTAAGGTTTGAGTAATTTCAGAACTATTTTCGTTTAATAGACTCGTATAGTGTTCAATAACATGTAATTGTTAACTTTTTCTCTAATAAACAGTTGACTGATAATTATAGAAGTATGGCAACAGTGAGAGGTTTTCAAATTGCGATGAATGAACAACGAGTGGGCGGACGCTGGATATTGTTATTTGCTACCAGACAACTCTCGAAAATATTAATGGTTTAAATATCAAATGGTTGCGTTTTTCAATTTTAATTTTATAGTTTTGTCTCTTTCAAAAGGCATGTAATTTATGCGGCTGAGCTCAAGTATGGCTTTAATAATTCTTTTTGCGTATGTTTACTTGTTTTTTCTTTTACTGCTATTATTGTGGCAATTCTAGCGTCTAGTTGTCTAACAATAAACTGTTTGCGGTTTTATAAACAGAGCACAATGGGTGGAGAAAAGAAAAACAAAAACCGAAACGAAAAAACAACATGTAAAGCATTTTGGCTGAAAGTATCAATATACGAATATGCTACAATAGTCTGCCTTCAAATAATATATATAATTTTTAAATTACCATTACAAAGTCAATTTAAAGCAAGCTGTTGTTATCGTAATTTTACATTCATTGTGATTTAATGTATTTTTTTTTAACTTTTCCATATTTGTGGGCATTTGTAGTCAACATGGTGGCAACAAGTAATTGTCAAAGCGAGTAATTGTTAATGTAATTGATTTTGCAGATCGTATTTTACTTGGCATTTTGTCTTGTCTCAATCGTATGAATTATAATTATTTTGAATCTGATTTTGATATTTGTATTCGAAAACTCCTTTGAATACTCGTTTTTAAAATAAGCATTTCTTTGTGCCACATAAAAAATTTTATCTTAACAGTATCAAATCTATTGCTCTAACATAAACACTTAATTGCAACATGATCAAAAAAGATAGAAACAAGGAAGAGTGTGGTATATTCGGCTGGGCCGAATCTAAAATACCCTTCACGATAATCACGTATATGTATAGTATATTTAAAAATGGGAACAAAATATGCTCGGTTATATATGAACCGATATCAGAATTTTCTATTTACTGTATTTTAGTAACCTTCTTTTATAACGAGAATTGCTTTTCAGCAAAAAAAAAAAAAAATGTTAATGGAAAAATCGGTTCAGGCTATATCTCGGGTATATATGAACCGACATCGGAAATTTTTATTTTCCATCTGTATACAACCTTACTTCATTACCAGAACTGCTTTTGAGCAAAAAAAGTTGTTTCAGTTCGCTTACGCGACATTTTAATGAAAATGCCGGTCTAGGCTATATCTCGAGCATATATGGACTGTATCGGAAATTCTAATTTTCCATAATTATATAAAATAGTTTCCTTAACAAAACTGCTTTTGAGCACAAAAAAGTTGTTAAAGCATTTTCACCCCGTCTAGGCTATATCCCGGTCTTGGCTTTATCTCGGGTATACATGGACCGATATCGGAAATTATTATTTTCCATATTGATATAACCTGATTTTATTACCAGAACTGCTTTAAAGCAAAAAAAGATGTTTCATTTCGCTTACGCGGCATTTTCATGAAAATCCTGGTTCAGGCTATATCTTGGGTATATATAGACCGATATCAGAAATTTTAATTTTCCGTTTTTAAATAACCTTTTTTCATTTCCAAAAGTGCTTTTGAGCACAAAAAAGTTGTTTAAGTTCGCCTACGTGACATTTTCGAGAAAAACCCGGTCTAGGCTATATAAATTTTCATTTTCCATTTTACGCGACATTTTCATGAAAAACCCGATTTGGGCTATATCTCGGGTATATATTGACCGATATCTGAAAAAAAAAATTTTGTCTTTTAGTCACCATGCTTAATGAGTGAGTGTGTGAAGTCTGAAGCAAAACAAACATTTTTTTTCAAACATTTCGATACAAAATTAAAAAAAAGGGTTTTTTCGGAATTTTGTATATATCTCAGCTATATGTAAACCGATATTACTGAACTTCAATAGCAGATCCATGAATCGATGGGGTAAAAGAATGGGGAAAGAAAAAAAGTCTCTAAGTCTAATGGTTTTCTCAGGAACGGTATTTCAACAGCGGCAGACGGACATTGCTTAATCGACTTTTAATTCTAATTCAGAATATATATATTTTATAGGGTCGCAAAATAATAAAAAAACTAGAAATTACAAACGGAATCACAAACTTATATATACCCTTTACATTTTCGTGAAGGGTATAAAAAAACTCATTACCCATCAGCATGCAAAAGCGTTGTAAAGGGAAAAATCTAGCGCTGTCGTTTAACTAAAAACAATTTGAACAAGTAAGAGTGTAGTATATTCGGCTGGGCCGAATCTAAAATACCCTTCACGATAGTCACGAATATGTATAGTATATTAAAAATGTGACCTAAATATGCTCGGTTATATATGAACCGATATCGGAATTTTCTATTTTCTGTATTTTAGTAACCTTCTTTTATAACGAGAATTGCTTTTCAGCAAAAAAAAAAAAAATTTTTTTTAATGGAAAAATCGGTTCAGGCTATATCTCGGCTATATATGGACCGATATCGAAAATTTTAATTTTCCATATTTATATAACCTTATATCATTAACAGAACTGCTTTTGAGCACAAATAATTGTTTAAGTTCGCTTACGCGATATTTTCATGAAAAACCCGATTTAGGCTATATCTCGGGTATATATGGACCGATATCAGAAATTTTAATTTTCTCTATTTTCGTAACCTTCTTTCATAACAAGAACTGCTTTTCAGCAAAAAAAAAATGTTATTGGAAAAATCGGTTCAGGCTATATCTCGAGTATATATGGACCGATATCGGATATTTTCTTTTTCCATATTTATATGACCCTATTTCATTACCAGAACTGTTTTTAAGCAAAAAAAGATGTCTAAGTTCACTTACGCGACATTTTCATTAAAACCGCAGTTTAGGCTATATCTCGGGTATATATGGACCGATATCGGAAATTTTCATTTTCCATACCTATATAACCTTATTTTGCTATTAGAACTGCTTTTAAGCAAAAAAGTTGTTTTAGTTCGCTTACGCCGCGTATTCATGAAAAACCCGGTTTAGGCTATATCTCGGGTATATATGGACCGATATCGAAAACTTTCATTTTTCATATTTATGTAACCTAATTTCATTACCAGAACTGCTTTTGAGCACAAAAAAGTTGTTTAAGTTCGCTTACGCGACATTTTCATGAAAAACCCGATTTGGGCTATATCTCGGGTATATATGGACCGACATCGAAAATTTTCATTTTTCATATTTATGTAACCTAATTTCATTACCAGAACTGCTTTTGAGCACAAAAAAGTTGTTTAAGTTCGCTTACGCGGCATTTTCATGAAAACCCCGGTATAGGCTATATCTCGGGTATATATGGACCGATATCGAAAATTTTCATTTTTCATATTTATATGACCCTATTCCATTACCAGAACTGCTTTTGAGCACAAAAAAGTTGTTTAAGTTCGCTTACGCGACATTTTCATGAAAAACCCGATTTGGGCTATATCTCGGGTATATATGGACCGACATCGGAAATTTTCATTTTCCGTATTTATGTAATCTTATTTCATTATCAGAACTGCTTTTGAGCAAAAAAAAAGTTGTTTAAGATCGCTTACGCGACATTTTCATGAAAAACCCGATTTGGGCTATATCTCGGGTACATATGGACCGATATTGGAAATTTTCATTTTTCATATTTATGTAACCTAATTTCATTACCAGAACTGCTTTTGAGCACAAAAAAGTTGTTTAAGTTCGCTTACGCGGCATTTTCATGAAAACCCCGGTATAGGCTATATCTCTGGTATATATAGACCGATATCGACAATTTTCATTTTCCATACTTATATAACTTTATTTCATTACTAGAACTGCTTTTGAGCAAAAAAAAGTTGTTTAAGATCGCTTATGCGACATTTTCATGAAAAACCCGATTTGGGCTATATCTCGGGTACATATGGACCGATATCGGAAATTTTCATTTTCCATATTTATGTAACCTAATTTTATTACCAGAAGCGCTTTTGAGCACAAAAAAGTTGTTTAAGTTCGCTTACGCGGCATTTTCATGGAAACCCCGGTTTGAGCTATATCTCGGGTATATATGGACCGATATCGGAAATTTTCATTTTCCATATTTATGTAACTTAATTTTATTACCAGAACTGCTTTTGAGCAAAAAAAAGTTATTTAGCTTCGCCTGTGCGACATTTTCATTAAAATCCGATTTGGGCTATATCTCGGGTATATATGGACCGATATCTGAAAAAAAAATTTTTTGTCTTTTAGTCACCATGCTTAATAAGTGTGTGAAGTTTGAAGCAAAACGAACAACTTTTGTTTTCAAAAATTTTCATACAAAAATGCAAAAAAAAATGGCTTTTTTCGGAATTTTGAATATATCTCAGCTATACGTGGACCGATATTACTGAATTTCAATAGCAAACCCATGAATCGATGGGGTAAAAGAATGGTGAAAGAAAAAAGTTTCTAAGTCTTATGGTTTTCTCAGAAACGGTATTTCAACAGCGGACAGACGGACAGACGGACAGACGGACAGACGGACAGACGGACATCGCTTAATCGACTTTTCCATTAATTCTGATTCAGAATATATATACTTTATAGGGTCGCAAAAAAAAACTGTAGAAATTACAAACGGAATCACAAACTTATAAATACCCTTTACATTTTTGTGAAGGGTATAAAAATGATGTGTATCAACCATGAATACTACAGACCCCATACTGTGACGCAGTTGCTGTTGTTTGTATGATGTGCGATGATAAAGTTCAACAAAATGTGAAAAATAGACAAGGCAAGAAAAGCCTAATGAAAAAATTATACTCGTAAATGTCTTCAGTCACATGAAAATAAAAATTTAGCTTTTGCTTTTATTCTTGTAATTGAAAAATGTGATAGATAAAAAATTATAATGAATACTCTTACACAAGCCCAAACTGTCAGATGAGCAATTAATAAACTACGTAAGCGTGAACACGGACAAATTTGGCAAAATAAATTGTGGAAATTTGGTGCACTTTGTTTCTTCATTTTGCATGTTGAAGTAAATATGCTGCGGCAAAAAATAAAACAAAACAAAAAATAAAAAATTTGTCACGCTGCTCGTAATCAAATATTTCACATATAAAAACCAAAATACTACAAACTTTTCGGCGCAAGAGTTTGTATCTTACTCGTTCTTAGAAGACTGTAGAAGTATTATGAAGTGCTTTCGCTCCAAGCCCTTACTTGTTTGTTCCTTTTATACCCTTCACAAAAATGTAAAGGGTATATATAAGTTTGTGATTCCGTTTGTAATTTCTACTGTTTTTATTTGCGACCCTATAAAGTATATATATTCTGAATCAGAATTAATGGAAAAGTCGATTAAGCGATGTCCGTCTGTCCGTCTGTCCGCTGTTGAAATACCGTTTCTGAAAAAACCACTAGACTTAGAAACTTTTTTCTTTCACCATTCTTTTACCCCATCGATTCATGGATTTGCTATTGAAATTCAGTAATATCGGTCCACGTATAGCTGAGATATAGTCAAAATTCCGAAAAAATCTATTTTTTGCAATTTTGTATGAAAATTTTTGCAAACACAAGTTGTTTGTTTTGCTTTAAACTTCACACACTTAGTAAGCATAGTGACTTAAAGACAAACAAATTTTTTTTCAGATATCGGTTCATATATACTCGAGATATAGCCCAAATCGGATTTTTAGTGAAAATGTTGCATAGGCAAAGCTAAACAACTTTTTTTGCTTAAAAGCAGTTCTGGTAATGAAATCAGGTTATATAAATATGGAAAATGAAAATTTTCGATATCGGTCCATATATACCCGTCATATAGCCTAAACCGCGGTTTTCATGAAAATGTCGCGTAAGTGAACTTAAACATCTTTTTTTGCTTAAAAGCAGTTTTGGTAATGAAAGAAGGTTATATAAATATGGAAAATGAAAATTTCCGATATCGGTCCATTGATACCCGAGATAAAGTCTAAAACAGGATTTTCATGAAAATGTCGCGTAAGCAAACTTAAACAACTTTTTTTTGCTTAAAAGCAGTTCTGGTAATAAAATAAGGTTACATAAATAAGGAAAATAAAAATTTCTGATATCGATCCACATATACCCGAGATATACAGCTCAATTATGAATATTCTCACGGAATTTATTTCTCTCGGAATTTATTCCTCATGAAATTTATTTCTCACATAACATACTTTTTTCAATGCAAATTAAAGAGAAAAACACAATTTTTGTTAACTTTGCCGTAAGAGTGTTTTCAACGAATCACATGAAGAAAAAAATAAAAAATCTCATATTTAACTTTTGTTCATGATTGGAGGAAAGTGAAAAGTGAACAATTCCTACGGAATTTTTATTCATAATTGGGCTCATAGCCTAAACGGATTTTTCCATGAAAATGTCACGTAAGCCACTTAAACAATTTTTTTTTCTTAGAAGCAGTTCTGATGGTAAAACTAGGCTACTAAAATACAGGAAATGAAAATTTCTGATATCGGTCTACATATATACACCAAAGATATAGGATAACCTATTTTTCAAGACTTTTTCTATACCCTTCACAAAAATGTAAAGGGTGTATATAATTTTTATATTAAAGCAGTTCTGTTTATAAAAGGGGTTTACTGAAATACCACAAAGTGGACATTTTTGATATCGGTCTACACATCGTCCAAATGAAAATGACGCGTTTGAAGGTTAGGTTAGGTTTAACAGGCTGCCAGCTATTATAAAGCCAGCCTACTTGGGTCCAGTCAGGTCCCGTTGCGTTGCCTGGATCTGATATGTACCTCAGTAGATCTACATATCACTGGCTTAGAACCAACCCGAGGATCGGATAAAGGAGTCCAATCCATTTACATCGCATTCCGATACCTCCGTCAAATCATGCAACATCGGTCTGCCTAGGTACAATGCCCTTATATAAGAAAGAGCTGGACACTGACAGAGGAAGTGCTCAACGCTCTCTTCTTCCTCCTCGTCTCTGCAACTTCTACAGAAGTCATTAAATGGAAGATTTAACCTCCTTGCCTGCGTCCCTATGTGGCAATGTCCCGTCAGAACCGCCACAGCAGAACGCAACCTCCGTCAGGGCAAGCCCCTTAGAATAATAGTCCTCCTGTTATCATATTTGGGCCATGTCAGTCTTGATATTCGACAGGTACCCTCATTAGACCATCTGTTTTGAGCGGTCTGAAAAAGTTGACGCTGTACTAGTTTCTTAGGGCTCGCAAGCGGGATTCCAACGATCCCATCAATATCTCTTTGTTGTAGCTGGACACCGGCCTTTGCCAGTTCATCCGCTACTAGATTTCCGGACACTTCACTGTGCCCTCGTACCCACATAAGCTCCAGGTTCGCATGTCTCGCTATCTCGTTTAGAGATATCCGGCATTCACGAACCAACCTGGATGTCGTATAGACTCCAGCTAGTGCATACAACGCAGCCTTACTATCAGTACAAATTCGGATATCATTCTCATATATCCTGTAGTACCTTAACCAGTTAGCTGCCCTCATAATGGCCGCAATTTCGGCCTGCGCTACGCTACACTCATTTTGCAGCCTAAAACTCATCCTCCTCTCATACAAGGGGATAAAGATACCCCAACCGACTCCCGAGTCCGACTTGGATCCATCTGTAAAAATTTCAAGCACGTCCTCTTGACGATCTGTACAAGTCGTCTCCGAGAACGAGCCTGATAAGATTACATCAAATCTCTTGTCGGGCAGTAGAGCCGGCGAGCAGTAATCAATATTTGCCGGAAGGTTCACTATTCTCCCTATTATTGAGGCATGACCATATGTCGCCTCCTTCCACGTCCTGCTTGACCACAACCTGATAGCCGAATTCATGGCTATTTCCTTCACCATGAGATCAGCCGGCAGCCAGTTCAGCATAGTGAAAAGTGCTTTCGATGGCGTAGTGCCGGAAGCACCAGTCACCATCAAAGCAGCAGTACGCATTATCTCTTCTGCGATTTTGCAGCAGGTGGTTTTCTCCAACGACTTCCACCACACAACGGCTCCATATGTTAGAATGGGCTTTACAACCGTGCTGAAAAGCCAGTAGGAGTTTCTAGGATTTATTCCCCAGGTCTTTCCAATAGCCCTTTTGCACAAGAATAAGGCGATAGCCCCTTTTTCTGCCCTTGACTGGACATTATGCTGCCAGGATAGTTTGGAATCCAGGTAGATGCCCAGATATTTCGCACTGTCTAACAACACTAGCTCAACCCCCCTTACGGTTGGCAGAGTAAACGATGGAGTCTTGTATCTTCGAGTGAAGAGCACAAGCTCCGTTTTTTGCGGATTCACACTTAGACCGCTATTTGTACACCATCCTATTATAACGCTTAGCGCAGAGCCTAGTTGCTGTGATAGTATATCCGGGTACTTACCCGACACAGCAACCGCAATATCATCGGCATATGCCACTGTCCTAAACAGCATGGAATCTAACTCCATCAATAACGAATTCAGAGCTAAATTCCATAGAAGAGGAGATAGAACCCCTCCCTGTGGAGTGCCCCTTCTAGCCACTCTGCAAATTGTGGCTCGCCCCATATTGGAAGTAATGACCCTATTGGTCAGTAAATTCTTTATGAAGCTAACAATTGACTGGTGAACGTTCAGTCTTTCCAGAGCGATTATTATAGCCCTTGGCAACACATTATTAAATGCCCCCTCTATATCAAGGAAGGCAACCAGTGCATACTCCCGCTGCTCCAGAGCTGTCTCTACATACCCCACGAGCGAATGCAAGGCAGTCTCAACAGATTTGCCCTTGGTATAGGCATGTTGAGATGCTGATAAATGGCTCGGAGTAATTGACATTCTAAGATGTAATTCAATTATCTGTTCCAGGGGTTTAAGCAAGAAGGATGACAAGCTTATAGGCCTGAAATCATTCGGAGTGGTGTGTGAAGCCTTCCCCCCTTTCGGAATAAAGATTACAACACACCTTCGCCATGATTGCGGAATGTAGGACCAATCAAGGCAGGCCGAGAAGATCCTTATCAACCATGCATTATAAGTTCCGCATTTTTCTGCAAATCAGCTGGTATAATACCATCTGGACCCGGTGATTTATATGGGTCAAAGCTATTCAACGCCCAAAGGATTCTGCTTCGATCAAAAGATAAGCAGATATCCCCTTGGCAATTGTCTATACCGGTCATGCAGTCTCCCATAAAGGGTGTGCATCCAGGGAAATGCGTGTCCATGAGAACTTCTAGAGTCTCATGTCCGCTGGTTGTCCAGCTACCACACTGTTTCTTAACGAAACTTGGTATGGGCTGGGTGCTAGATAGGATTTTGCGAAGCCTACTAGTCTCAGAAGCTCCTTCCACACTACTGCAAAAGGACCTCCATGAACTCCGCTTCGCATTCCTTATCGCGTGTGAAAAAACAATCATTTTTCACGGCGCCTTAAATAAATGTGCATATCAAAGATTTTATTGAACTATCATTATTACAAATTAAAACAGCATATATAGTTCAAATTTGTAATATGTACTATACATTTACGTGACTATTGTGAAGGGTATTTTAGATTCGGCCCAGCCGAATTTACCACACTCTTACTTGTTTTATTTTAATCTAGAGATTTTAGCGTTTTGGAAGAATTTATTGACAAGTAGATTTGACTGAAAAAGAAAATATTTTCTTTGGCTTGTGGCCAAAACCGACAGATACTGAAAACTTTTGGTTTTCGAATATCGAATAAACCGGGTATTTTAGTACGTTTAACCGGGAATTTAAGATATAAATAAAATGGTATTTGTTTTCTTTCGCGGTAAGGAGCCATGGCTGGGGAGCCAACATGTGTATCGAATAATAAATGGATTAGCTTATAACTATATACATAAGATTGTTATTGTGAATTTTTTATTTTTGTATGTATTAATGAATTTTTTTTATTTCTCTAAACATATACTTATGTATATATTATTCAAAGCTCAAATTACTTGTGCTCTGTAATATATTATTTTGGCCTTATTTGAATTATGAATTACGGATAAATTGAATAATAAATAAAATATAATATATAAAAAAATGTTTCAAAGATACAAAATCTGTTTGAATTTCAAATACGCTCGTAACTGAAGTATTTTTATGAGAGTGCAGAAAGAGAATTTAGTTCACAGTTGTATAATCATTTGTGTACTTGTAAACAGCGTTAACAGCGGTGATTGTGACGAAAATTCTGAATATGTACTAAGCAATTCTATTAAATGTATGCAAACAACAACAAAACCTTTAATTAATTAATCGCTGAGAAAAAGTTTGGGAAAGCTAAGTTTTGAAAAACTATTTTCAGAGATGCAATGAATAATACACGATTTTTAAATACGTACTTATGTATTATATTTTTCATCTGTATTTCACATTTTGCCACTACATATCCAAACCATACATACGTATGAGCAATCAAAAATAGTAGAATTCGACTCAGAGTACATTCAACATAAGTTGTTTACCAGCGTTGTCAACTTTGACATTTCAAAACGCACCAAAATGGGGGAAAAAGCGCGTTATTTCAACAAAAACGCACCGAATTTTGAATTTTTTCAATTTTAAAACTCTTTTTAAGAATTACAATATGTTTATATTAAACACACGGTAATGAAACAGACTTTTAAGCGACTATTATACAGTCAAAATGGGTTTGATACCACCGCCTGATGGCATGCCATCAAATTAGTTCAATAGCTAGAATTCATGATTGTCAAACTTGGCCTCTAGTACGCCTCTGTTAATTTTATTAAGATAATGCTACGTTTACAATAACTATAACGATATATTATCAAATTTATTATTAAGCAATATCATATAATAATATTTGCGTCAACCGAAATCAGCTGCTACTTTTACTGCCTATTATCAGCGACACAAAACTACAGCTGCTTACCGTCCTCAAAATTATATTGCAGAAGCATACAACCATTACTGTCGACCTAATTTACGATTATCGGATCGATTAATAGCACACTGTACATTTCATTTGTGTTTTCGCAAGCGGTGGCTTAAAAGAAATTATCGAAAATTTGCAAGAATTATAATAAATAAAGGATGAAGTTTACTATAATCAATATTTAATGTAAACGTTTTGGAAAACTTAATAATGTATTTAACAATTTGGTAATTTCTCAATTACCAAAACTGTAACGAATTCACGAGTCATCATAAATACGAACTTCACAGTTCAGAGACTGCATTTATTGCAATATTTGACAAACTTAGCTTGATCGTTTAATGTCAAAATACTCTCTAAAAGCAGCAAATTTTATAAAACGATGTGTGTCTTTTTCTTTCGACAGTGTGTATAATATACAACAGCAAGATGGTCTTACTTTGTGCAAATAATATTGAACGTTTTCCACGCAAAACGAAAATGAAATTTGGGCACTTGATTAAACTTTTGTCTTACATTAAAACAAAACGTTGAATTGAATTTGATTTTGTGCCGAACTAAAATGTATAAAGCTTTTATGTAACAATAATTTGTAGGATATCATTTTCTTGTATGGGTTTGTCTCTGGTAGGGTGGTAAAGACAATGAGTACTGCGGTTCGGCGGTACACTAAGCAATTATTGGGAAACTTCGTTTTTTAAGGGTATTCTTCACGAAAAACTCAGTGATGACCCCATTAAGTACCATTCAGTGCATCTCCTGTTCGTAATTTTCCAGATGTAAGCATTTCAACATAATGATATGTAATAAGTATTAAAATGTTTGAAAATTCTGTTTTTAGAAATTAAACCATTTAGAGAATCATCTTCACAAAACTCATATGACGTATGTGTTTGTGTTCACGAGCATTTATTTAAAGCGTGAATAATTTATGAGCGGCAAATGCCGCTCATAATACTATTGTGAAAGGTATTTTAGATTCACAACCCTTGTTGTGAATTGCATTGGAGTTCTCAAGTCCTATTTTACAAACAAATTTATAAAAATCTCGGTCAACCGGATTTATCTGCAACTATTAACCAGAAACCAGGGTTTCGTTAATTGCCCCTATTCGCGCCTTAAATACAAAAGGGTCACAACAAATTTTTGAAAACTAAATTTTTCCCTTAAAAGTCTATTTTTTCTATTTTCGCAAACATAATATAAAATTGAAAAAAAGTATAGCAGAACCTTCTTCAATATTGAATTTTTTCATAATGGAAAAATACGTTCTTTAAATATTACAATATATTTACATAAACAGTTTTTTATCTCCTGAAAATTTTAGTATTTTGAGTTGTGACCCTTTTGTATTTAGGTTACGAATTGATCACCCTAGTTACGAGTACCAGGCAGGCAATAAATACAAGTACCTTAAGATACCTGTGCTTTTAAGACGTTTTCATATTTGTTGTTTTTCTTCAACCGTACACAAAATTTATGGATAAAAAATATTTTCTAGATTATTTACCGATAACGGACATTTTCTACTAACAAATAATCGATAGCTAAAATTTATTTCAGAACATATGACCTATCTACAAAATTTATCGACAGCAAACATTTTCTGTAGACAGTTTATTGAGATAACGTTTACTATCTACAAATCGTTTCTTTTAGAAATTTTATCGATAACAAAAACTTATGGATATGAAAATTTTTCTGTAGAAAAAATTTGTATTGAAAAGTTAATGGTAATAAAAGTTTTCTACAACAATATTACCGATAACAAAATTAGGAATTATACATATGTACGATATTAACTAATCAGTTGTGAGTTCGAGTCCAACTTCAGTCAACTGTGAAAATGATTTACATCAGTACCTGCCTTGACGGCCTAACCTGATGGTGGACCAATTCCACGGAGTGAATTTTTCACGATTCACCACCGCCCCCGTGTGGCTTGCTAGGCTCACACAGGCAGCAACTCTTGTCATATGATTGCGGTCATATGAACAACTTCTTGTTGAGGAGTTCGGGCTTTCTAATCCCACATGTATGCAATTTCCCAGCAATCAACGGAAGACAAGGCTTAATGAGTTGGTAGGCCGAAGCCCACTAAGAGCATCAGCTCTTAAGCCAACTCATCCGTCAAACCATCTCCACTGGTTCTTTACAGTACACGTATCTGTTGTATAGGCAACATATGCTCGGCAGATTGTTAGCCCTCGAAAAAAGCCATCACCAAACAATTATCAAGGATACTAATACTCCCTTCCTGCGTTTTAGGTTTCAACCACAGCCAGAACGTTTCAGCCAAGGTAGGCACCTCAACCATGATCAGCCTGGGTCGAACCGCAAGCAGAACTTCCCGGGGCCATGCTGATCCCCGTTCTGCAAATTTATACCCTTGGTAAGGGTTTCGGAAGCCAACACAACATAAGTCATGTGGCTTCCTAGAGTTTTGTTTGCCGCACCAAACGAGGGACCCCTTCCCCTCTTTTCACCGAAAAACAGAGCGCGTAAGTTAGGAATACGCCAAGGCAAAACCTGTTACCCGGGGGGTCCAACTTCAGTCAAGAAGAAGGATTATTTTTAATTATAACAATAATTGCTGTGAAACAATAAGACCAAAAAAGAACAAAAAAATAATTGAATACCATTAGCTGGGGAACAACTAACTGTTTCGTAGTTGCTAAACTACTCAGCAGCACCCACTGGGATTCGAACTCGGGATCATGTGAACATGATGTATTTTTAATAGGGCCGCTTAATCAACTCAAGAATTATTTTTCTGTAGAAAATTTATCGATGCCGTAATTTAAATCATATTAAATAATATAAAACAAATTTGCTCATGGAGTTCTTGGTGTTTTAAGGAGACACTTTTCTTTTCTGCGAAATGTAGAGAAGAAAAAGTCAAATGAAATTGTGTATACTTTGTAACATAACCAACCACATATCTGTAAAGACACTCGACTTCCGGTGAACAAAGTGATGAACAACGCTAAAAAGGTAAGAATACTTAAATAAAATTATAAAAAGGAAGACGTTTCGATACCACGAAACCTAATGGTTTCGAAAAATACACTATTCCATCATTGCGGCTTGCTTTCGCAATAAAAAGCCCATATTTGTACGTTGTTTCGCCTATATCAATGTAAATAAATTTGATGGCAAAACAACGTTTGCCGGTCGAGCTAGTTACTAATCATAAATAATAATTGAAAATACTGTATGTGACTAAAATATTTTTTTCAGTCGCTTAAAGAGTAATCTACACACTCCAAAAACTGAAACCTGAAAATTTTTATATAAACAACAATAAAACAACAGACTTTAATCGTAATCCAATACTGCAACTGCCAATGTCATAATAATAACAACAAAAGCAACAACGACAAAAACCAATTGCAATGAAACAACTTTGTGGTTGATGTTAAATAATTGCAGTCTGGTTGGTGGCTGCAACGTTGTTTCTTTTTACATTAAAAACTACTGCAATTTCAGTTCGTGTCCCAATTTGTTGGCCAGTTTTAATAATACCTGGCAAACAACAAAAAACAAGCTTTCTCTTTCGCAAACGTCCATTTCAAAGGTTTCCAAGTCGACTGATGATTAGGGTAGCTCCTGTGAAATGTTGATGTAGAGACAGCTAGGAAACATAAAAAACTAGTATTTTATAATTTTTTGATTGATTACATATTTGATATTAAAAATTTTCTTAAGCAAAATAAATAGAAACAAGAATTTTTTGAACAATAATGCTAGATAATTTATCGTTTAACAATTTTTTTTATGTTTTTAAAGATAATTTATTGATAACAAAATAATGTTTATTTTTTTATCAGACCTCGACGATATTTATATAATGTGCTTGGAGGTAAACGTTATTATAATTCTCAATCAGTTTGTTATATAGTTTTTCTAACATTTTTGAAAGGCTCTTTTTGAATAGACTAATGCCATTTTTAGAAAAACAAAATATTATACCTGATTACCAATTTGGATTCAGGCATAAACATGGCACACCTGAACAGTGCCACAGAATTGTTAATAATATTACGAACGCGTTAGAGAGAAAACTATATTGTTCTGCAGTCTTTTTAGATATTCAACAGGCGTTTGACAGAGTTTGGCACACTGGACTTTTGTATAAGTTGAAAAAATCTTATTATCCCAGCCCGATTTTATTTACTACTGTAGAGGTAATATTACTCAAGCATAGTATTGATAGCATAAGTATTTTTAAGTAGCATTAAGTCACATATAAATAACTTGTCATAAATTGTTGCTCTTCACTGTAACACTGCACATTCAATTATAAAAACAGTTATAAATAAAAGCACGTAGAAATGTATGTGTCTGCTATTGCAAGCCGTTAGGTGAGAAGCAACCACTTTATACTCTAAGACCAAAACAACAACAAACATGTAAACTAATTATAGCAACCACAAGCAGAAAAGAAATAATAAAGTCAGTCTCTTATGAACATTCATCAAGACTACACTACTAAAAACTTATCTTCAAGAAAGATACTTTTTTGTAAGCGTTAACAGCAGCTGTTCAAGTTTCGGTCGTATCAACGCGGGAACTCCACAAGGTAGTGTTCTGGGGCCAGTATTGTATACCATTTTTACATCAGTTACGCCAACTTGTGATAATATAACCACGGCTATGTACGCAGACGATACTGCAATATTAGCTTCTGACAGATCTCCAATTATAGCTTCTGAGCTACTACAAAATCAATTGAATCTTCTTCAAGATTGGCTTCAAAAATGGAATATTAAAGTGAATAGTGCAAAATCTGGTCATGTTACATTTACCCTAAAAAAGTCTGATTGCTCGCCAGTGTATTTAAATGGCGCCATTATTCCAATCAGCAACACGATTAAATATTTGGGCCGTCATCTTGATCGGAGACTTACCTGGAAGCAACATGTTAAAATAAAAAGAGGACAGCTCAATACAAAAAAAAAAAGAAAAATGTTTTGGCTTTTGGGTCCAAGATCAAGCTTAAGCTTAGAAAATAAAGTTCTGTTATACAAAACAATACTTAAACCTATATGGACATATGGTATTCAACTTTGGGGAACCACAAGTAATTCTAACATCGAGATATTACAGAGATACCAATCAAAAACTCTCAGACTATTAACAAATGCTCCATGGTTTGTCACCAACAAAAATATTCACAAGGATCTACGAATTCCAATGGTCAAAGATGAAATTAATAAATTCAGTGAAAGATACCTAAATAGACTAAGTAATCATTCCAATGTATTAGCAATAAACCTATTGGGTGATAGCAACGAAATCCAAAGACTTAAAAGGCTACATATACTTGACCTACCCTACAGAAAGTAAATAAAAAAATTCGAATGTTATTGCATCAACTAAAAAAAAAAGTAAAAATTTTTGCACCTACTTTTTTTTTTCTTTAATTGAAACTCAAAATATGTATGTTAAATGTTATGAAATTTGCTTATTATTTTAACTGTAAAATACATTGCAAATATATAAATAAAAATAAAAAAAATTGCTTGAAAATAGCTTTTACAATATTTTTTAAAATACTGCATCTCAAAAATTTCAATTTGGAGATAAAAATCTTCAAATCTTGTTTAGTAGAAAATTTTTCAAAATAAAGGTAAAATCTTCATTCTGGAAACGCTGGTGCAAGAGATTGTAACCATCATGAGAAAAATTAGAAAAGAAAAAACATTTTTCTCAGGTGAAATGTTTTTTCTTCTCATCATTATACCCTTCACAAAAATGTAAAATGATTATCGTGAAGGATATTTTAGATTCGGTGTAGAATATACTACACTCTTATTTATTATACCCTTCACAAATATGTAAAGGGTATATATAAGTTTGTGATTCCGTTTGTAATTTCTTGTTTGTATATATATTCTGAATCAGAATTAATGGAAAAGTCGATTAAGCGATGTCCGTCTGTCCGCTGTTGAAATACCGTTTCTAAGAAAAAACCCTTAGACTTTGAAACTTTTTTCTTTCACCATTTTTTTACCCCATCGATTCATGGGTTTGCTATTGAAATTCAGTAATATCGGTCCACGTATAGCTGAGATATAGTCAAAATTCCGAAAAAAGCAATTTTTTGCAATTTTGTATGAAAATTTTTGCAAACAAAAGTTGTTTGTTTTGCTTCAAACTTCACACAGTTATTAAGCATGGTGACTTAAAGGCAAAAAAAATTTTTTTTCAGATATCGGTCCATATATACCCGAGATATAGCCCAAATCGGATTTTTAATGTAAATGTCGCATAGGAGAAGCTAAACAAGGTTTTTTTGCTTAAAAGTAGTTCTGGTAATAAAATAAGGTTCTATAAATATGAAAAATGAAAATTCCCGATATCGGTCCATATGTACCCGAGATATAGCCTAAACCGGGGTTTTCATGAACATGCGGCGTAAGCAAACTTAAACAACTTTTTTTACTTTAAAGCAGTTCTGATAATGAAATAAGGTTAACTAAATATGGAAATTTTCACTATCGGTCCATATATATAGATATAGCCCAAATCGGATTTTTAATGAAAATGTCGCATAGTCGAAGCTAAACAACCTTTTTTGCTTAAAAGTAGTTCTGGTAATAAAATTAGGTTATATAAATATGGAAAATAAAAATTTCCCATATCGGTCCATATATACCCGAGATATAGCCTAGAACGGGGTTTTCATGAAAATGCCACGTAAGCGAACTTAAAAAACTTTTTTTTTTGCTCAAAGGCAGTTCCGGTAATAAAGTAAGGTTATATAAATAAATGGAAATTTTCGATATCGGTCCATATATACCCGAGATATAGCCCAAATCGGATTTTTAATGAGAATGTCGCATAGGCGAAGCTTAACAACTTTTTTTGCTTAAAAGTAGTTCTGGTAAGGAAATAAGGTTATATAAATATGGAAAATGAAAATTTCCGATATCGGTACATATATACCGGAGATATAGCCTAAACCGCGGTTTTATACGTGACTATTGTGAAGGGTATTTTAGATTCGACCCAGCCGAATTTACCACACTCTTAGTTGTTTTTTTCTGATTCTTTTTTGTGATGGTTACAATCAATCTTGCCCCCTTGTTTCGGAATGACATTGAGTTTTGGGACAAAGCAAAAAAAAAGATTTTTTTTTTGACATTTATATTTTTTAAATAGAAATCTAACCATTTAGTGAATCACCACACTAGAGGTAGGTTGACATAGTTCAAATACTTGCCCAATAAAGGGTAACCGCTACTTTCTTATTGAGTACAATTTTCGGCAAGCGCATACATATAAATAACTAAAATACAAATAAGTATGTACATAAATATAAAGATTTGTTTGTTTGTTTATGCAAGAACGATTATCTTTTTCCTTCAATTTTGTTTGAACAAACAAAACATAGAAAAATGCGCTTCTAAGATTTTATGTTATTTACAATTTTTCGCTGTCCGAAAATAGGGCTCAATAAGAAAGTAGTGGTTACGCTTTTTTAGGCAAATATTTGGACTATGTGAACGTACCTTAAGCAAGACCAAGTTTTCACAAAACTCATGTAACATACACGAAATATGTTTTTATTGAAAGAGTAAAAATTGCTGAGTAGAAACCTGTAGATAAAAACAAAGATTTATTAAATAGTTTTTAAGTCCATTTTACTTTGTTCTTTTTGTTAAGTACTTTTATTTTAAAACAAATTTATTTATTTTATTAAAATTGGTACCATTCGAATTATTCGAAAACGGTTTTATAAAAAAAAAAAAAAAAAAATAAATAAATAACCGATTATCCTAATACATCCATAAAGTGCATTAAAATAAAGACAAACGGTCGGTAGTGTTTTAATGAAGGACTGTTTAGGGTGTGTGATCAATTTATTTTAAATGGTTTAAATACAATATTCACCTCGAACTTAAAATGCAAAACATTTACATTCATATTCATAAAATATATTTTTTGGTCATTAGCGGTTTGTTTGGCAAAAAAAAAAATTTTAAGAATATGGCCCCAAAAATTTTAGCTTGAATCTTTTCATCATTCATAATATACAATTTGACGCTGTCTTTAGTGACTTAATATCCCTATATTTTCATAAAAATGGGTCAAACTATATTTTTGACTTAGAAAGCAGTTTTTTACTCACATTTTGACATTTTAATAGGAATAAGCTTGAGAAAATCAGCAACACATACCTGCAAAATAAAACGAATATAAGATAAATTTTAAATAGGAATATTGTGATATGTATAAATAAATATAAATAAAAAATCCTTAAGACATTCTAAACAATGACTTTCAATCGCAACTCTGTTGAGTTTCTACTTGTTTAACTGACTTGCAGGTTTTAGGTTCTCGAGTTAAAATTCCGTGAAGTTTGTTTAATATATTGTTACGTTTTTGCCTCTGAAAATGCTTTTACGGATTCTTCAATTGCAAATGAAACAATGACACCCACACTAGTTCGTTGCAAAGTACTTAAATAATTTACTTCATTTAGACTTCGTACCACTGTGTATCAAAACACTGGACTTGCTTACTCGTACTTTTATGATTTGTCTTTATCATTTTCTACAATCATCATGATCTTTCTAGTGATTGCATGTATATACATGTATGATATGAATTATGTAAAGATTTTTGATTCTCTATATAACTTGGTTTCTATGAATAAAACAGAAATTTAAAAAAGGTATTATTTATTACATATACATGGTATGATCAAAAATAATCGTTATTTTCAAATTTCGTGAGTTATTTTTTTTTTTGTTATGTTGGTACACATGTCTGTCTTATATGTTGGCAATATCAGCCATTTCGGTTTGCCAGTTTATTTTTGATAGATAAAAAGGTTAGTCGTGTTTTCGTGCGCTCTTCGATTTTTTTTTACTAAATTTTAAACAAAAACAGCGTTGCGTGAACATCCCTCAGGATTTCTTTTGAGGATTGGAAAAAACGCTGTCATAGGTGTATTATATTTGAGGGGGGTTACTTTAAAGGGGACAAGATTTGATGAAAAAATGAATACTTTTTGAAAAAATTAAAAATAACGCTCATTTTTTGGTCAACCCTCGTATATCGTTTTGCTGAAATGCTTACATCTGCTCAGCAGCAGACGAGCTGTCTGGTTCTGTTTTGGACGATCTTTGTGTTCTTTCGTGGGCAATACTTTTAAACAACGAAATTTAAAAACAATTGCTTAGTGTATCGACGAACCGCAGCGCTCATATGCATCTGTCAACCTAGCAGAGACGAAAATGTACGAGAATATTATATCCTGAGAACTTTACATATACTAATCGTACTCGTATATCGCCTAAAGGCGAATGTATTAAATATATGAAAACACGCAAATAACACATGTTTAATGTACCCAGACTGGCCGATCGGACTGTGAATGGTGTTCGCTATCGTGAAATGATAATGAGCTTTTTATGGCCGGAATTGGGAGATATGTATGTAGACTTCTTTCTTTGGGGTTAACTGAAAGAAGATGTGTACGTCGATAAGCCAGCAATAATTCAAAAGCTAAAGGATGAGACAATTCGGCACATTAAAGGCGTAGAACCTCAATTATGCCTCAACGTCATCAAAAATTAGGACCATCGGCGGCCATTGGTTTGTTCCATACATAATTAAACCATACCAATATATATAATCATGATTAAAAGAAATGACAATAATTTCCTAATAATTTGAGTTTTATTTAAAATCAACATCGGCTCTGAAAATTTGAACACTTTTTAGATATACTTCACATATCTCTTATATATGTAATGGCAATATCAGCCATTTTGGATTGTCAGTTTGTTTTTGAAAGATAAAAAGGTTAGTGGTGTTTTGGTGTACTTTTCGTTTTTTACTATTCGAAAAAATGGATCAAAGAAACTGTAATAAGTTTTGTGTAAAAAATGAAATTAAATGCACGTGGTGCATTTACATCGCATTTCAGTTTTTAGGATCTAAATCGCAATAAAATTACAAGGTAATTATCAGGTGTACAACTTTGCTTCCGCCGTTTTGCAATAGGTGGCTGTAGTGGTGGTAAATGGTTGTCGTAGTAAATAGACCGTAGATGTCATACAATAAACTTAGGTATTTGTCTGTATCATAAAGTTATTCTCAATTAAACATGCCGGCTTACGAGCCAAATTATCGTCATTTGCAGCGCGTTTTTATATTCTGCTTTAATATGAAGAAATCTGCGGCTGAGGCTTATCGAATTAGTGAAAAAAGTGTGCCGAGAGTGGTTTCAACGCTGACTTTGACGTCAAAGACAAGCATGGCGGTAGAAGCGAGATGGTTTTCGAAGATGCAGAATTAGAGGCATTGATCGCGCCTCGTGCCAGACTCAACCAAACTTGGCAAGATAATTGGGAGTGATGCAACAGGTTATTTCAAACGTCTGTAAATCATGGGAATGATTCAAAAATAAGAAAATTGGGTGACGTACGAGCTGAAGCCGAGAGATATTGAACGACGTTTGCTTTCTTGTGAACAGCTGCTTGCAATGCAAAGACGGAAGGGATTTTTGCATCGCATTGTGACTGGGGACAAAAGTGTATTCATTCCGGTAATTCCAAGCGCAGAAATTCATAGCGATATCCCAGCCATGCTTTCAAGTTGACAGCCAAAGCGAGTAGTATTTGGTGGGACCAGCTCGGCGTAGTGTACTATGAATTGATAAAACTTTCTGAAACAATCACAGGCGATCGTTATCGAACGCAATTAATGCGTTTGAGTCGAACATTGAAAGCCAAACGACCGCAATACAACGAGAGACAATCCAAAGTGACTTTACAGCACGATATTGTCGGCCCATGATGGGGTCCAATATTGAACCATGTCATCAATTTGGTTTTCGGGCTAAACACAGCACCATAGAACAAACACACAGACAAGTCAATGTCATAAGACAGATCTTTGGAGACAAGAAGTATTGCTCAGCTCTATTCACTGACATTTCTCAAGCTTTTGATAAAGTGTGGCACGACGGATTGATGCACAAAATAAAGTCAAACTTGCCTGCAGAGAAGGCGATTTTATAAGCCCAACTCAGCCAATCGAGGTAGTTGTTCCCCAAGGCAGCATACTGGGTCCTGCTTTATACTTGATTTACGCCTCTGACATGCCAACGACATCTGGTATCCCCAAACTTCAACTTTTGCAGACGACACAGCTTTTTGAGCTTAACGAAATTTACAGGAATATATTTCAATATTGGAAAAATGGCTGAAGCTATGGAAAATCAGGGTTAATGATCAGAAATGTACTCATGTCATATTCACCCTGTGTAAAAAAACATGTGCACATATCCAAATTAACAACTCACCTATTCCGCAGCACAATGAAGTCAAGTACCTTGGTATTCACCTGAACCGTAGGCTAACGTGGAAGACTCACATTGAAGCAAAAGTCACTTAGTTGAAGCTAAAAGCAGCGCAACTAAATTGGCTTATGGCGAGAAATTCTACTTTGAAGTTGGATTGCAAACTTCTGTTATGCAACGCAATTCTAAACCACAGATGGTGCTACGGAATTCAATTATGGGGCACCGCCTCAGCGTCAAATATTGAAAAAATTCAAAGGCGACAAACCCAAATTCTTCAAACGATTACTGCAGCTCTATGGTACGTAAGAAACTCACGAATTCATAAAGATCTGAGTGTTCTTCTGGTAAAACAGGAATTTTCTAAGTACGCGACAAGGTATGTCAAATTAATTAATTATGTTAATTTTGGCGGCCACACTCTGTTGAGAAGAAGGGATACCATTGCCACCATCAGATTGTTCAATAGGTGATTTTACCAAAATAGCTCCCGCATAATAAAACTTTTTTGTCTAGCACCGGCTGGACTTACGTAAAAGCACATTTTTTTAATTTTTAATTTAGTATTAAGATTTGAATACTTATTGTTGGTTCATTTTGAAGATTTAATAAATAAAAAATGCTTAAAAAGAATTATGGGAAATTGGTTAAGACATACTTGGAAACGCTAAAATGGTCCACTCGGACTGTCACTTGTTTCGATCAATGGTATATGCCCTGATTGGTCAGCACTTTCGCTCTCATGAAGAAGGAAAAAATTGAATGTTTTCGTGGATAGTTTCAAAAGATGACCAGTTGTTTCAACGCGGGATTCATTCGCTGCGCGAAAGATGGTAGAAAGTAGTGGCAAGCGATGGAAATCGCTTTGAACAATAAATATATGTATAAACAGTTTTTTACAATAAAAAAAAGAAACGACGGAAGCAAAATTGTACGCTTATATACGAGTAAGTAACAATATCTGGATTCATCGTAAGGTTTTTGGCTTATGTAGATTACTATCGCATTTAGTAAGAAAAAAGTTCTTAGATCTATGATAATTTGAATAATAGAAGTTCGATATTGCAGCTGTGGTTGCCAGGCCTTTCCACCTTTATGCGCTAGAACTGGGTTTGAGATTTCGGCCGTTAATAATTAGATCTGCTACCCACAATTTTGTGAGGCTATTTTCTTTGTTTGTTATTTTGTTGTATTAATAATAAAATTTGATGTTTTATATCAAAATTATCACAAGTTTAATTTTCGATCTCCCCAAATTTTTGTTAAAAATATACAAACAATTTTTTCTAATTACCCTTTTTAACTATTTTCAAAAGAAAGAAAAAAGCCAGGTAATAAAATACATGTGTATAGTAATTTATTGCTCTTCAAAATTGCAGCAACATTTTGCTTTTCGTTTCTTTCTTTTTTTTTTTTTTTTTAATAATTTAACTAAATAAGATCCAGCAGCAACTTCAGCAGTAATCTAAAGTGCTATCAATTCTAACAAATATTTTAGCCCATTCAATTGATGGGCATTTTATGATAC
This sequence comes from Thecocarcelia acutangulata, assembly GCA_914767995.1. Taxonomy (NCBI): domain Eukaryota; kingdom Metazoa; phylum Arthropoda; class Insecta; order Diptera; family Tachinidae; genus Thecocarcelia; species Thecocarcelia acutangulata. The sequence goes on from OU612097.1 coordinate 73,468,096, forward strand.
AGTTTGTTTCCAATATTTTTTTTTTCTTCTTTGCAATGTGCAGAGCTGGGAATACTTGAAAAGCAAATACATATTTCGCATTTTTTGGACATATTCCTTACAATAAATTGAAAATGAGTGCGAAGCATAAGATCGCTACAAACCCAGATTGATTTCAGATAAAAGATTACTAAGACATCAGTTATTATACAGCTCGATTACAAATCAAAATTCCGTGGGAGTTTTTTCACGTTTCTTTTTCCTAGAATTATGCACAAAAATTAAGTTTAACGTTTTTTTTATTTTTTCTTTTCATTCACAAATAACATTCATTCCAACGACAAAGTCAACAAAAATTGTGCTTTTTTCTTTAGTTTGAATTCGAAAAAAGTACTTTACGAGAGAAATAAATTCCGTGAGAAATAATTTCCTGGGCTGATAGTATATCCAAGTCGGCTCTATAGTACCACTAATGAAAAATTATGCAAAATTAAATGAATTCTCTGTTAAGTAAGGCTCTTGGGAAGTAATCGTCTAGGGAGTTCTAATAAGTTTTATTTATGCTGGCACCTGAAGCAAATACAGGGTGGCCCAGAAAGACCGAAGTGGTGTGAATTGCTTATAACTTTTTATTTAAGAGATATTTTTTTAATTTTTTTTTTTAAATACATTAAATTTATGGGGAATATTTTTGGATTAGTTATTAAAAATGATATCCCGCAAGTGGTGGCCATATTCTGCTTCGCACAAATGTGCTCTTTCCAACACATTTTCCATGACCTTTCGCAAAACTTCCGGTGGTATGTTGTTAATTTCTTCTCGAATATTGGTTTTTAACTCCTCAATAGTCCTAGGCTTATTAACATAAACTTTTCCTTTTAAATAGCCCCAAAGAAAACAGTCTGGAGCGGTTAAATCCGGGGAACGCGGAGGCCAATTAAAATTGCTGTTACGAGAAATTATTCTTTCACCAAAGATGTCGCGTAAAAGAGTCATTGTGGCCCTCGCCACAATGACTCACCACAGGAAACAATCCTATGGTGTGCAAAATTCGCTGCAGCGACGTCCTTGAGAGGCCCAGTTGTGACGAACGTCTGCTGGTTGATGTTTCTGGATCCTCCCGAATACTCTCCTGTACCACTTGAATATTGTCAGCCGTGTGGACAGTTAGGTGTCTGCCGGGACCAGGAAGGTTCCTTACTGCTCCTTGTTCTCGAAAATTTGCAACCAGACGGTTTATTGTTGACTGAGAGGGTGCAACCCGCACATTAAATTGACGACGGTATGCATGCTGAGTCAACACAATGGACCGTTGATTTGAAAAGTAAATTTCAACAATTTGGGCACGTTGTTCAATTGTGTATTGCTCCATTATAAATTATCCAAGTCTTCTTTACAAAATACTGAAAAGAAAAGAAAAAAAAAAATTATAATAAAAACACCACTTCGGTCTTTCTGGGCCACCCTGTATATACATATTGGCATCATGTTCCCACCCTATCTCAGTTGAAGAGAGGTAAGGAACTCAAAATATTGTAACAGATACCTTAGAGAAAAATTACAAAAAACGTGACTAAATATCCGGATGCAGCAAAAGTAAAAATATTAGCTGTAGAGATCATGAAGATTTTATTGTTTTTGTGGACGGCAACACTGATCAACCGTGTAAACCATATTTAGAGTTCAAAAGTTTCCTAAATGATAATATCCCATAGGTGGACCTTCTGGGAAGCTTTCCAAGATTTTAATATTTATTAATAGCAGATTCTGTTCCTCGGGGGTAGAGAGATTATTTTTCTCAGCAGGTTTTGTTCACTTCCCGTCAAGAGGCTATTTATTCTTATAATTCATTAAAACATATAGGGCCATAACTATAGTCAAACGCTAAAATTGTTTCTTTTTAAAAACAACTTTTTTGCATCTGCTGCTAGCTTTTTTCAACTATAGTCAAAATTAAAGTTGGTTCTAAGTTGAACTGGCTCTAAATGGGTGACAAGTCAAATTCATTAAACATTTGCATACAATCTAGTATATAATATAAACGAGTGATATCTCTGATCAACTGACAGGCAAAATTAAAAAAAATTTGAATAGAAGTTGAAAAAGAAAGAAGTTTGTAAACAGTATTATAAATTAGTTACAATGGAAAAATGGTTGTGTTTTATAAATTGATTTACCCTATAAATTTGCGCTTTTATTGACAGGGTCAACATAAAAGGATACGTGAGGCTAACTGGAGCACTTTTTCCAGGCTGTATCGCGAAAAAAAATGAAAACGAATCAAACCTTTGACAATATATTTTGGTCTTCTTATTGCAAAGTCGACGTCAATGTCTTCCATGTAGACATTTTATATATATTTTTTTAATTTTTGTACCAATTTTTACTTAATTTTTACAAAAACTATTTTTTTTTTACATTTTGTCATCTGACGGCGATCAGCTTATTTATTTAGAGCTATGTTAATTTACTTAAAAACAGATTTTTCTCTGTTTAACTTTAGAACCGGCTTTTAGTAAGTTTTTTTCTTGTTTATAGAAGACGAAAAGTATACTTTTTGTTAAACATTACTTTATATTTCTTAAAGTATACTTTTTTATTGACTATAGTTATAGCCCATAGTTTTTATTAACGGACGTACTTGCTATGCTGAATAACTTTTTAATTTATGTTTAGCAGTTATGCTAAATTCGAAATTTTAGGTTTGTTTATTTACTCGCAGAACAAAAGTTTATAGTAAAGGAATAAAAGACAAATTTACTGAAACAGTTTGTCAAATTTCAAAAAGTAAACGAATTGTTTATTGGAAAAATTTACATTACATTTTAGTTTTTATCTTATTGAATTGTGTTCTAAAATATTGTGTTGTTTTGGACTTTTATGTGAAAGTTAACTTAAAATTTTTATTAACAGTTAAAAGAAAAATTTACGGCATTCACTGTTTGAAAATGAATTGATGAAAGGTCCAAGTTAAAGTGACTCGTTCAAGTAGCGACAGGTATCTCGCGAATAACACGAGTAATGTTGCCTTTCAAAGAGTGAATAGTTTTTAGCTTATTCCTGAAGAAGGCAGGCTTCACATATTCCCAGTGAAAATAGAGCTCATCGAGATAAATCGATTATGACAATCCAAATTGCCGAGAACGACGAAAAATCGCTACTGTAATCTCTTCACTACCTTCTGTGTAAACACAAGGTAGTGAAGAGATTATAGTATATTCGGCTGGGCTGAATCTGAAATACCCTTCACAGCAGTCAGGTAAATATGTAGTTTATATTGCAAATTTGAACTAAATATGTTCCGAAATATGTGAACCGATATCGGGGAAAATTTTTTTTTAAGCCAAATCGGTTTAGGCTATATCTCGGGTATATATGGACCGATATAGGAAATTTTAATTTTCTCTATTCGTAACTTCCTTATATTACCAGATTTGCTTTTAAGAGTAAAAGTCCTAAGTCTAATGGTTTTCTCATTTTCATGGAAAAATCGGTTTAGACTATATCTTGAAATATGTACCGATATCGGGCAAAAATAATTTTTTTTTCCATAAATATTCATACAAAATTAAGCAAAAAAAGACTTTTTCGGAATTTTGGATACTATATGTGGACCGATATCGCTGAACTTCAATAGCATACCCATGAATTGATTGGATAATAGAAAAAAAGAAAAAAGTTTCTAAGTTTTATGATTTTCTCAGAAACAGTATTTCAACGGCCGAAAGACGGACATCGCTTAATCGAATTTTCTTTCAATAATTCAGAATATGTATACTTTATAGGGTCGCAAATGAAAATGGTAGAAATTACAGATGAAATCATGAGGGTGTATATACGAGGCCTGATCAAAAAATAACCGTTATTTTCAATTTCTTCTTTATGCCAGCGTTTTTTCCAATCCTCGAAACACTTCTGAAATGCGCTTTTATATATCGCCAACAACTCCTGTTTAGATTTTCCTTTTATCTCCTCAATCGTAGCAAAACGCTTTCCTTTCATCGGTATCTTCAGTTTTGGGAAGAGCAAAAAGTCAGCGGGAGCCAAGTCCAGTGAATGCGGTGGTTGAGGCATGATAACGGTTTTGATTATGGCCAAAAACTCACGCACAAGTACTGATGTGTGAGTTGGGGCGTTATCATGGTGTAAAATCCATGATTATTTTTTCCACAATTCGGTGCGTTTCTGACGATTTGCTTCCCGCACACGGCGCATAACTTCAAGGTAGTATTCCTCATTGACCATAAGATCTTGCGTCACGAATTAGTGATGCACCACGCCATCACAGTCGTAGAAAACAGTGAGCAAAACCTTCACACTTGACCGAACTTCACGTACTTTTTTCGGCCTTGGCACTTCTGGACGCTTCCATTGGGGTGATTGGGTTTTGGTTTCAATGTCATTGCCATACACCTATGATTCGCCACCAGCTATGACGTTTTTGATGAAATCTGGATCGTCAACAGCTCTTGAGCAATATCCATGAGACGTTGTTTTTGCTAAAAATTGAGCAATTTGGAGCAATCTTCGCTGCTGCACGTTTCATGCCTAAAATATCGATAAAAACTGCTTGGCATAAGCCGAACGATATGCCAACATCATCAGCAACCTCTTTGATAGTGATTTGACGATTATTCAAAATCAATTTCTTCACTGCTTTAATGTTTTCATCGGTTGTTCACGTGCTCGGGCGACCAGGACAAGCATCGTCATTGACATCTTCTCGGACTTCCTTAAACCGTCAACATTTCCAATGTCCAATTTTTTACACAAAACTTAATACAGTTTCTTTGATCCATCTTTTCGAATAGTAAAAAATCGAAGAGCACACCACAACACGACTAACCCTTTTGTCTGTCAAAAACAAGCTGACAATCCAAAATGGCTGATATATTACATATATAACAGACATGTGTACCAACCTAACAGAAATAAAAATGCGAAAATCGAACATACGTAAGTCAGGAAATTTGAAAATAACGGTTATTTTTCGATCAGACCTCGTTAAAGTTATTTTAGTTTTTGTTACCGCAATACACAACTTGAAAGTATTTTGTATTTGGAATGCATCAAGGCGTGTATATTGCCCGGCCCTGGCAACCAGTAACAACAAACATTAGTGGTTAGTTGAATGTTGCAATTGAGGTAATAAAGTAGCAAGAAAATATATAAGAAAAAAGAAAAAAAAAATGCTAACATATAAACAAGGAAGTAAAATTATAGTTATAATAAAATAGAACAAACCCGACAACAACATCGTAAGAGGCCTTTCCTTGTTACTTTTATAATTCAATACAATAAATATACGCCATGCTTAATAATAAAAATTGATGGCCTTTGCAAAGCCTTTTATTAAATTTAATGTTAAGATTTTCAGTTTGTTTGAAGATTGTTCGCAAGTTTTGGTTTTCTTTCCTCCATTTTAAAGAACACAAAGAGCTTCGCTTTCGACTTCTTACTAAGATTTATATGGAGTATCAGTCAAATCCATCATTTGGGGTTAAAAAGAACAGGGAACAGTAGCTGAGCTGATTACAAAATTATGAGTTTATTATAGAACAAAGTTTTAATGTTAAATTACATACTTAAGCAATAATTTATAAAACGGCATTTTTTTTGAGTAGAACACTAAATAATTTTCAATTTGAAATTGAGAAAATTCCATTTAAGTTTGAGCAAATTCTACAAGAAATTGAAGTTTGTGAAGATAAATTTGTATAATAATTTTTAGCAAAGCCAATTTTTTAAAATTAACGCCCCAACAGTGAAAACAAATTTGATGTTAATTTAAAAAATATTAAATAAAGGCCACGAATTCAGCTGCTAGGCTAAAAATCTAGTATATACTAAAGCTAAGAGGATACACTCCAGATGAAAATGGATGTTTTGAGGGTCCTAAATGACACCCAGCGTTGTCGACTTTGAAATTTCAAGAAGCACGGAAATGGGGGAAAAACGCTACATTTCAACAAAAACACACCATGGTTAGAATTTGTATTTTTTAAACCCTATTTGCATAAAAAGCATAACATTTTTATATTAAAAACATAACAATGAAGACTACACAACCAGCAAACTAAGCTTGAGAGCACCACCTGATGGTATGCCATCAAACACATTAATAGCCAAAATTCGTGTTTGTCAAACTTGGCATGTAGTGAGATGTTTTTTTTTTATTTGTTTTTTTTTTTAGCTTTTATTTATTTATTGAATCATCACAATGTGAACTAACAATAAGTATTCAAATTTTAATACTAACTACAATATTTTAACGAAGTCCAGCCAATGCTAGACAAAAAGTTTTATTATACGCATATTATATCGGTAAAATCACCTACTTAACGCTCTGATGGTGGCAACGGTGTCCCTTCTTCTCAACCCGGTCACACTAAACTTAACTAAAATTAAGTATGTTTGGTGCAAGAGGGTTTGGGTGAAGTTCCAATTTGCTGATATACCTTGTCGCATGCTTTGAAAACTCATCTTTTACCAGTGGAACACACAGATCCTTGTGAATTTGTGAGTTTCTTACGTACCATGGAGCTGCAGCAATTGTTCGGAGAATTTTGTTTTGTCGCCTTTGAATTTTTTCAATATTTGACGCTGAGGCGGTGCCCCATAACTGAATTCCGTAGCGCCATATAGGCTTTAGTATTGCGTTGTATAACAAAAGTTTGCAATCCAACTTCAATGTCGAATTTCTGCCCATAAGCCAATTTAGTTGCGCTGCTTTTAATTTCAACTGAGTGAGTTTCGCATCAATGTGAGGCTTCCACGTTAGCCTACGGTCGAGGTGTATACCAAGGTACTTGACTTCACTGTGCTGCGGAATAGGTGTATTGTTAATTTGTATAGCCGAACATGTTTGCTTACGCAGTGTGATTGTAACGTGAGTACACTTTTGTTCATTAACTTTTTTATTATTTCAACCATTGCTCTAATATTGAAATATACTGCTGCAAATTTCGTGAAGCTTCTTGATGGTTTACATGAACGCTAAAAAAAGCTGTGTCATCTGCAAAAGTTGAAATATGGATTCCGGATCTCGTTGGCATGTCAGAGGCGTAAATCAAATATAGAGTGGGTCCTAGAATGTTACCTGGGGGAACTCCTGCTCCGATTGACTGTGCGAGACTTATAAAGTCCCCTTCTTTGATAACAAATTTCCGGTCGCATAAGTAGCTTTCCAGAAGCTTGTGAGTGTTTGCAGGCAAGTTAAATTTTATTTTGTGCATCAATCCGTAGTGCCACACTTTATCAAAAGTCGATGAATAGAGCTGTCTGTCTTATGACATTGACTAGTCTATGTGTTTGTTCTATGGTGTTATGTTTAGCCCGAAAGCCAAATTGATGATTAGGGATAGATACATCCCACATCATTCTGTATTGGAGTTAATTTCGTCATTAACAATTTTCGGAAATTGTTGGTAGTAGATTTATTCCTCTATATGATTCTGCCTTAGTCAGATCCTTCCCTGGCTTGGGTATCATAGTAATCATTGAGACCTTCCACTCTGCAGGATAATACTCAAGGCGTAAAATAGCGTTAAAAATAAAAAGTAGAACTCTTCTAGCTACACGAGGTAACTGTTCAAGCATTTTACCAGTAGTTTGATCAATGCCTGGAGCTTTCCTGGGGTTTATGTTATTGATAACGTTTTCGACATCTTGAAAGTTAAGTCTCAAAGACACAAGCTGTCTAACAGCATATGGCGGAAATTCTGCTGCAGCATCCGCTGAATCATTTGTAATAAAATCATTTCTCAAATGATCGACATACACCAACCTCTTTTCAGAATCGCTTCGTGCTCAGTCGCCAGTTGAAGTTCGCAAAGGTGGCTTTTGCCACTTTCCACAAATAATAGTCATATTGCGAAGTACCATACAGGCTTTCCAAATATGTTTTAAGGGAAGACATTCTCTGGATTTCAAGCAGATTTCTTAATTGAGTTATGCACTCCCGTAGCCTAGTTTTAAGCTGGGGAGACCTGCGAATTTGACACTCTCTTCTAACTCTTCTTTTTTCTGTTAGAAGTTGTTCAATTTCATACTAATACGTTCTATTGCTCACATTTCTGGATCTTGAATGGCTAGTGGTAGCATGTTGTACGGCCAGCTTAAGCTTTTCAGAAAATCCGCTAATCGACACATCAATATCCTGAGACGTTCTCAAGGCAATATTTTCCGTACAATGAGTATTCAAAAACTTTTTATATTTTAACCAGTTAACTTTAGTGACGGTCAACGCCAAGTCACAAAACGGGGAACCAACCTCCTGGGGGAACGAAACAGATATTATAGTAAGTGAGTGATCTGATGATAAATCTAATGAAGGCTCCACTTGCATCCACTCTAAAGGAAAATTTTTCGCAACTCCAAAATCTATAACATCTGGGATCTTTCGTCGGTCTGACGGCCAATAAGTGGTTGGTGGAATACTTATTGTCGGTTCATTTTAAAGATTCAGTAAATAAAAAAGGTTTAAAAAAATAAAAAAATAATTATTGCCTGGAGTGTTGCAACGGGAACTGTCTATTTTTTGTTTTTAAATCGGGTTGACTGACGTTTCTCGGCATATTCTAAAATAATAAACTATTCAGACTTTTTTCTTCGACGTAATTTTTGACGCGCTCACGATAAAATTTTGTATAAAAACTAAAAAATATAAGTAAAAATATTAAATATATGTAAGTAAATTATATGTAAGTAAATATTATTATATATAACTACATATACAATATATTAATATAATAATTTATAAATATTTCGTAGGTCGAAGAAGCAGATCAATTTAAATCATAGGTTGAATTTATGATGCAAACACCATGATATTCGTAAAAATTCCACAGATCTAAGACCAGAAGAACAGAATAATCAGTGGGGTAAAATATGCGAAAAACTTAATTCTATGGAACCTCCAATAAGAGATATATCTTCTTGGAAAAAAGTATAGTTTGGATATGTGATGTTGAAAAAAACTAGCATTAATAGAAACTTTCTTGTATCTTCTCAGGTTTGAAGAGACTACAAAGTCAATACCAAAAAGAAGTTGGTCATTAATAAACAGCAAATAGAAGACACAGGAGGGGGCCCTAATAAACTAATTCAACTGAGCGATATGGAGGAAGCTGTTTCAACATTGTTAAATTTTAAGATGTCGGTTGCAGCAATGCCAAATGTTTATTGGTTTGGCGTGGAAAATGTTGTGACTTTGCCACTACATGTGCCCATATCCTCACCTCAAACAATTGGTGATGATTATCAAGAATTTTTAGCTTATGTTTTTAAGTCATTGTACATAATAATATCACAATGTACATACATACATATATAATAATATTTATGTCCATACGTATGTAAATACTTAATGTAAATACATACATAATAAAAATACAATATATAACGATAATTTCTTTTAATATTTATTAGAAGCTATTTAAAATTACATTTCTCAATAGAATAGCTTCATTAGAAATATCGATCACTTGAAGGGGTCACAATCTTTTCATCCGTTCGAGCCATAACAATACGCGGAATGCCTGATTTTTCAAAAAAGTACAAATTGACACCTTTCGTTTATTATCCATTCCAATTTTTATCCATTTAGGGTATATAAATTTTTTCAATAACTTTACAATCTCGGTAAGTATTTTTGAAAACGTTGATTGAGATACGTTGAGGTGCCAATCTTTTCCCCCGAAGGCAAGCAGCTAATATATCCATCGTCCATATCAAATATATCCATTGCGTTGTATCTCAGTTTCTTTAATGCCTGCCGAAGATTATATACTCCAATTTCATCCAGAAAATCAATTGAATCCATTTTATTTTTATTATTTTTCAAGTGATTACAAAAATTCGATAAAGTAAAACGATATCTCCTCGCGCGTATTTTAGAATCTGTCGACGCCGAGACGTCGAAAGTGAACATTAGACGTCAACGAAGTGAAGTGCGTATTTTGGAATAACTCTGAATAATTTTCATGAGGAGGATAGGAAATTGTTATCGAAGTATTGAAATTATAATAAATCCTGAGGAGGATAGGAAATTGTTATCGAAATATTGAAATTATAATAAAAAAAAAACGATACTTTTTTATAAAAAACAAAGGATCTTAGGCTGCAAAAATAAAAATTATTTTAGTAATTAAATGCTTAAAATAATTAAATTTTATTAATTAAAGTTTTAAATACACAAATAATAACCAGAGCAGGTAATTTTGAAACAGAGAAAAAGTTTTCTTGGCACTTCTCTAGATGTTTATCTTAAGTATTCTTGTAAAAGATGTGGCATCTTGTGTCTTAGACTTAGACTTTTTATATGTAAAAAACGTTTTCATTGAAAATTCCAAAAAAAAACCAACAATTAAAACAATTTTTAAATAAAATTTTTGGCTATAAAAATTATTTTCTATTGAAGACACCGATAAGAAAAAAATGCTAGTATAAAATGTTTCGATAAAAAAATTATCTATGGAATGCTCTTCGATATTAAAATTTTCCTACATAATATTTATCGATAGAAAAAGCTTTGCAGAAAAAATTTGTCGACTATAAACATTTTCTATAATCGTACAACATTATTTGATGCCTAAAATTTCCAATGAAAAATTATCGATAATAAAAAAAAAACTCTCCATAAAATTTCGGCAACAAAATTCGTCTACAACAAATTTCCCAAAATGAATGGAGAACAATCATAATGTCTGTTTTTCTAATAATTAAAAAAACATTCCTGCAGTTACCAACCACGAGTACGCAAGTTGGTAATTGCATTGAACAGCAGCAACAATAACAAAAACAACAAAGATTTAAAACACTGTCGGCTTTTGTGATTGTGCAGAACTGATCCATCTAAACCAGTGGTGCCCAAAAATTCTATATGGAAGAGTAAACACCAATACATTTAAGGAAGCACTATCTTTATTTAATATTTTTTGTTGTAGAAAGCAAAACATTTACATAAACAAAGTTCACACTGATAACCGCTGTCGTCACTCTGTCGTTCATGCAGAAACCATTGCGAAATGTGGCTAGCGAAGTGGTAGGTGTGTTCTGTCTATGCAGTCAAATCGCTAACTATGTATATCTGCGCCTATTCACCAGTAGTCTTAATAATTGCTACCCACTATTCGATAGCTAATACGCTGTCACTAGGTAATGCATAACGCACATATTTTTCTACGGCGCATTTAATGTCGTCTGTCTCTGAGAGCAATTATATTAATGCAAAGCTCCAGTTATTAAAACAACAAAAACTTTAGGATCATAATATCTTTCATAAAACAAACTTCAGTAGCATTTGTAATTTAAAGAACCAACATGTGTTTTTTAGAAAGTGTTGAAATTAAAAACAAGGTAAATAACAAAATGAGCAAAAGTAAATTTAAACGAAAATAATAACAACTAAGCAATTGGGTGCAGCAAAACCTAAAAATTAAATTATTTTTAATGATGATTAAATTATTTTGCCTTTTTTAAGATAATTTCTGCTATTTATTGTTCCAGCTTGGTGTCAGCTCTGGTTTGTAAGCAATTTATGCTAATGTATTTATCGAAAATTTCGATTCTTTCTTGTGTATTTCATTCAGAACAAATCTGCTGAAAAAGAAATAAAATGGAGTATCGAAATACTGAAGTGTTGAGGTCACTTATCTCGAATAATCAATACCGGAATTAAGTTAAGAATTAAGTACTACATACATACATATATTTATGAATTATTTTTTTTGTTCCTTTGCGTTTTAGCTAAAATGATTTGTTTTATTTAATTTGTTTGTTTACAAAACTTAATTATTTTAACATGGATAGCGAAGGGATAGAATAATGGGAGTGATAGAATTTACCAGCGAAGAAGGGTGGCGAATGTTGTAGTTTTCTGTGGCTAGTTCTTTCGATAGGTACTAGTGACTAGCATAAAGATTGCACCTCAGGTCTGGTACTTTATGCAGAAACTTGTAGCTAACCCTTTAGCTGGCTAAAGGTAAAGCAGAGACGGGTCAATCGTCACCGCCAATGACAAGCCCGTGTTAAATTCACCACTCAAATAAATGTGTGGTGGATTGTAGCTGGGCTAGCGGTGGTGCACAATTAGCTAGCGAATCTACACGTTCAGAGCTAGTCCCTTTTTCCACTGGGCAATGTTTACCAACAAAGCATGCGAAAGTGTTGTTGCTTTGCTTTTGTGTGTGTGCGGCAAAGAACGAAAAAAATATAAAAGACGAAGTTGTTTGTGTATTTTTCATTGTTAATGCTGAGCGCAGTATTTGTGTATTAAAGAGCACAGCCCTATAGTTAAGCGCATTTACAAAACCAATTGACTATCAAGCGCATATGGCTGGGCACACTTGATCTAAACATTCTCAACTTAAAGTAACGAACATTGAAAGCAGCCCCAGCAGCAATGTCAAACGCTTTAAACACTAAATTCACCTGCTGCAATTGACGGCATGTTTGTTGAAACCTCTTTTTCAAGATGCATCGACATTTATTCACTTGCCATCTTCTTTCATGTACTGATCATTTGTTGTGCATGCTTTGGACTTGTGCAAATTTTAAGTGTTTGTTTGCCGTCAAGTTCATGTGTTCTAAGATTTAAACATTTAAAATAATTGTTGTTGTTGTTGTTATGGTTTTTTTTGCTTTTGTTTTTTGTATGAAGTGAATCTTGCGCATGCCAAGCACGCACTATGTAATGCGACATATTATTATCTTCGCTGGAAAATCTTTCTGTTAAGAATCACTTCGTGTTCTCGCAAACAAACAAAAAAAGAAAAAAAAAATGGCAACAATCAAATTAACAAAAAAAAAAAAAGTTGATGTTTAATAGGGAGTAAGCGTCTGCTAGAAAAAAAAACATATATTCATTAATACTCCTCTCGCAAGGCATTGTTTTATTTTGAATGAGTTTCACTGAATAATAGACTTGCGTCTCCTACCCTAAAGTCTAAGGCGTGTTAATAACCCTTTATAGAACAAACGGTTGCCACAAAACAAACTCGTATTTATCCATTTAACTTTTAACCCTACTCTTACCAGCATGTCTCTGTGAGACACATTTAATTCAACTACTTTACCATAATCCAATGTAGCAATGAAAATAATTGGCATATCGCAATCAAAGTTCTTCACTTTTATTTTATGTATATTTTGTATTGTTTAAAATTCTAAATGATTCTATTTGATATAACTCAAAACGAAAAATGTCTGCTAAGCAGCAACTTCACCAAATTTTACTAATGGTGCACGTAATATATGACAAATATTTTATAACTAGCAGATCACCCCGGCCTCGCTCGGAAGGCATTTACTACTGATTGTATAGAATTGCTTAAAATTATATAAAGTAAATATTTCAGTACAAAGAAAATTTTTCCAATATTTTGCTTAAAATATTCTTCTAAATTGGATTAGTATAACTATATATTTCCTATTCTGATATTAACAAAACTCATTATTTTTGTCCGTAGCTGCAGTTCTAAAAACCGCCGCCGCGTTTCCGCTCGTAGCATTCTTATAAACATATTTAATAGACTTAACGGAGCTGTTGTACTCTACATTAAGTATATTTTATCATTCACAAACTGCGAAAACTAAAACCTTCATTAGTTTGACGATACGTACTTCTGGGTTAAGGCCTCATTAGTTTTTACTTTCTGTTGCCGTTCCGTGACGTTCTTTTCTGTAGGAAGTATTTTACGATCACTTTTTTTTGTAAATATATTCAGCAAAGCATAATCAAAAGAAAAACATTGGAATGAAGAATAAAAAAATTTTATAAAAACTATCTTGTGTGAAAAAACAAAATAAATTAATATATTAGAAATTGTGATGAAACAACTCAGATATGCATTTCTCACAAACTGCAGAATGTACGACACTTTTTATACAAAATATAACTTTATTCCGCTAAAATAATATTCTTTTGATCATCCATTGTTGCTTAATTGCTTGAAATGTATTAATCCTTAATTAAAACAAATTATTTTAGCTTTTAATAAAAAAAATCTAAACATATGAATAAAAAATTAACTTTTCCATACCAGAAAGATGTAATGCTATCACTTAACGTTGAATTCTATTTTCAACAGATTAGACGGCAACAGAACAGAACGAAAAATATAAACTAACCATGCACTTATAGTTTCAGAACGGAGAAGAACGTACAAACTAATTCTGCCTTTAGATTAGCAGGTCTACATTTAGCGTGCAACTATTTATCAATGTCCACTTTCTGTTTGACGATTCGATTTGTTTCGATCATCATGTCATTTTTAGCAAATTTAGAAACTTTAGTTTTAACCATTCTCAAGGTAGACAAAAATCAACATTTGCTTTGTACGAGCGTTACCATGCCCACCTCACCGACCTCAATCACTTTCTATATGATAATTTATATCGACTATAATTTAATTATATCGACCATTATTGCGTACCAAATTTAAAAACTTTTGCCTTGTATAGGATGACCATGCCTACTTTCCCGACCGGTGAGGTCTTTTGTCTGATAATTTTTAGCTACCATCATTTCGTTCGTATTAAGTTAAGAAACTTTAGCCGTTCTCAAGATATACAAAAATCAACATTTGATTTGTTTAGGAGGTAACATGTCCACTTTACCGACCTCAATCATTTTTTATATGATAATTTTTGTCGACCATCAAATCAAGTCTTGCGTACCAAATTTAAAAACTTTCGCTGTAACAGTTCTAGATATACAAAACTCAATATTTACTTCGTATGAAACTTCTGATGAATAAATAAATAATTTTTGAAAAAATAAATTAAAATAACGGTTATTTTTTACCATCCCTCGTATATAGATGTGTGATCTTACTTATAGGTTTACTTGCTTTCAATAAATTTAAGCTTTTACTTAAAATTTTCAGATATATGTCCACAGTTAGTAGGATTGTAATATTTTATGCTGGTACTACTAGGGTTAAGCACTGCAGTTGTTTGCTTCAAACGTCTACTATTCGCATTCGTAGACGCCATCCTTAAATGTATAGTTTAATTGCTTCAAGGTCTGCCTCAATATGCATGTTTCCTTACAAATTTTCCTTCAGTAATAAACGGCGTCAACATTTTTTCCCCAGTCGCAACCCAAATTGTTTGTTTGTCTGGCTGGTTATGATAGTTCGACGGCAATTTATTTGCATACAATTCACAACAGCATATTCGAGTACATTCAAGGCAAAATTAAAAAAAGTCAGTATAAATACTTTTTAAGACGAAAAGTTGCTACTGAAATGGAGCGGATTTTTCAAAAAGCCACGAAGTACAAACGTATTAATACAGGAAAATAACTATGGAATTCATGCTACTTATTTGTTTCTACAAAAAACTCATGCCACCAAAGTGTTTATTTTATTAAAATCGGTCATATTTTTACATAAATTTCTTGTCAACGAAAATTTCACTAAAATTCTGGCAACCGACAGAAGTTCTATAAAAAACTCTGTGAACAAAAAATTATTGTTAACGATAAGTTATTGTAAACCTGTTCTTATTGGAAAGTTGTTACCTTTAAATATGTATCTAATTGACTTTACTATCGAATATTTTCTCTATTTGGTAACCTCCTTATAGTTATTACCGAAACTGCTTTTAAGCACAAAAAGTTGCAAAAAAATGTTAAGTTCGCGACACTTTCATAGAACAATCAGTTTGGGGTATATCTCGGGTATATATGGACCGACATCGGAAACTTTCGTTTTCTGTATTCAATTAACCACCTTTTACTACCAGGACTGATTTTAGACAAAAAAAAATTTTAAGCTCGCAAACAATTTTTTTGAAAAATTTTCATACAAAATTGCAATAATAATGGCTTTTTTCGGAATTTTGAATATATCTCAACTATATCTAACCGATTTTACTAAATTTCAATTTCAAATGGGGAAAGAAAAAATTTTCTAAGTCTAATGTTTTTCTAAGAAACGGTATTTGAACGGAGGACAGGCGGACATCGCTTAATCAAATTTTTTATCAATGATGATTCAGAATATAAACACTTTATAGGGTCGCAATTGAAAATTGTAGAAATTACAAACGGAATCACAAACTTATATATAGCTCTAACACATAAGAAATTCTTTTAAAGTAAAGTTATAGAAAGCATTATATAATTATAGAAAGGGAATGCTGTACGCTAACCACTTTAGAAACGTGTTTGCCATTGACGGACTGAATGATGAAGCTGATATGCCGCCGTATGCCGTTAGACCTCCCGTACCTTTTAGACTTCGTTTTCAAGATGTCGAGAGTGCTATTAGTAACTTAAACCCCAAAAAGGCTCCAGGTATTGATAAAATTACTGGTAAAATGATTGAGCAGCTACCTCGTGTAGCTAAAAGAATCGTACTTTTTATTTGGAAGGTGTCTGTCATTACTATGATACCCAAACCAGGAAAGGATCCTACAAAAGTTGAGTCACATAGGCCGATATTGCTAATGACGAAGTTGACCCCAATCTTGAATGATATCGGTCCAGATATACCCGAGATATAGCCCAAATCGGATTTTTAATGAAAATGTCGCATAGGCGAAGCTAATCAACTTTTTTTTTGCTTAAAAGTAGTTCTGGTAATAAAAGAAGGTTATATAAATATGGAAAATGAAAATTTCCGACATCGGTCCATATATATCCCAGATATACCCTGAATCGGGTTTTTCATGAAAATGTCCTGTAAGTAAACTTAAACAACTTTTTTCCCTCAAAAGCAGTTCTGGTAATAAAGTATGGTTATATAAATATGGAAAATGAAAATTTCCGATATCGGTCCATATATACCCCAGACATGCCCTAAACCGGGTTTTTCATGAAAATGCCGTGTAAGCGAAATTAAACAGTTTTTTTTGCTTAGAAGCAGTTCTGGTAATGAAATAAGGTTATATAAATACGGAACATGGAAATTTCCCATATCGGTCCCGAGATATAACCTAAACCGGGTGAAAATACCCGATATCGGTCCATATATAACCGAGATATAGCCTAAAACGGGGTTTTCATGAAAATGTCGCGTAACAAACTTAAACAACTTTTTTTGCTTACAAGCAGTTCTGGTAATGAAATCAGGTTATATAAATATCGAAAATGAAAATTTCCTATATCGGTCCATATATACCTCAGATATACCCTGAACCGGGTTTTTCATGAAAATGTCCCGTAAGTAAACTTAAACAACTTTTTTTGCTCTAAGGCAGTTTCGGTAATAAAGTAAGGTTATATAAATATGGCAAATGAAAATTTCCGATATCGGTCCATATATACCCTGAAGCGGGTTTTTCATGAAAAAGCCGCGTATGCAAACTTAAACAACTTTTTTTTTTGCTTAGAATCAGTTCTGGTTATGAAATAAGGTTATATAAATATGGGAAACGAAAATTTCCGATATCGGTCCATATATACCCCAGATATAGCCTAAGCCGCGGTTTTCATGAAAATGTCGCGTAAGAAGAAATAAGGATATTTCCAAAAACTTCTGAGTTTTTAGAAAGTATTGGTAAAAGTCTATTGAATTGCTGAGTATAAGCAACGGCAAATGCATTTAGACATGCTTGACCTATAACTTTCAATATCGTTTTATAAGAAATTAGTTTAATTTTTTTTTATGATAAAAATGGAGTTACTTTTAATTAATATTATTCAATATTGAAATAATCATTCCATAACGTTAATGTTTCTTATTACCATATTATGGAAATTATTAGTTCATATCAAAGATTTTAATGAACTATCATTATTACAAATTAAAACAGCATGTATAGTTCAAATTTGTAATATGTACTATACATTTACGTGACTATTGTGAAGGATATTTTAGATTCGGCCCAGCCGAATTTACCACATTCTTACTTGTTTCAAATAATTTTTTATAACATTTTAATTTTCCTGATGATTATAACAAATTGTTATCGAAATATCGAAAATAAAATATCGTTAAACCTTTTTTATAAAAAACAAAAATCAATCAAGATCTTTAGCTGGAAAATTTAGAAGAAAATAATTAAGTTTGTGTGACGCTTTTCTAAAAAAGCTCGATTCAGAGAAAATGCGAGTTAGGGCCTTTCTACATGAGACTAACGATATTAGCTTCTAACATTGATACTAATCAAAAAATTATAAACAACTTGTTTTCTATGTTTCCCAACTGTCTATGTGCTGATATTTCATAGGAGCTACCCTAATCATCAAAAAATCTGAGGGGGGAAAACAGAGAAAACCTGTTCCAGGGTATGTATATTTTTACTCATCCAATGCACTAGGTCGTGTCTTCTCAGCCAATCCATACAATGCTGAATGCTTTTAAAAGCATTTGGGTTATTCAGTCTTGGTGGTACGACTTCTTCTCAAAATCTACGAATCGTCAATGCAGTACTGTGCACAACATATAGAGAAAGCTGTTGCTTAAAATCATTACCTTTACGGAAATATGTGAAAATGTCAAAATTAATATAAAATATGCGAATCGTTCTTCGAAACGACATCAAAACCAGAAAACGTGTTTTCAAAGCAATTGTTTGGTACCGGTAATGGAAAAATACAGACTGTTGCTACCACGCTACAGGTGAGATTTCATTTCTACTGGGTTTTTGTAAATTTACACCCGAAAAATAATCACAAAAATATTCCCCAAAATATTGTTCAAAATTATAATAATTACATTTGGTTGAGCGAAAGTGCTATTTTATTGGCAAAAAGTAAGAATATCTATGACATAAACTAAAAAAATTCAAAACTCAATTAAGGGCGAACTGCGTTCCTACAGGTAAATATATTCGATTCCAGACTTTGCTCATGTTGTTAATTTGTTGTTAAAATGATGATGGCAAACATTATTAAAGAAAATATAATAATATTTTTTTATCGAGGAAGTACAATTTTCAAGATCATTTCTATTCAAAAGTTACAAAGATACTTAGCAGTTTGGTTAGATAAGAAGCTACTTGTTAATGTTCATATTTCTCGTGTTATCGCCAAAATGAATAAGTTTGAAAAATTTTGTAAAATGCTAATTGCAAAACCAATATTGCAGGTGATATTGCTACATGGCGTGACTGTACTAGAGTTCATGTCAAACGAATACAAATAGTCCAGAATAAAATACCTATAATGGCTCTTAAGCTACCATGACATTTGTTACCAATAGCTTGTATGCTACGAAGTATTTTTTTTATTCGTTTATTTATCGGATCTTCAACAATAACGGCCGTATCCATAAAAACCTTAACAAAGCTTGGTAGGCAGTTGTTAAGAAAAATTCCTTAATGTTGTATGCAAAAACAATTATTTACTTACATACCATTCGTTTAAAGTTGAAATGAGTACACTTTAAGTGTACGTTAAAATGACATTTGGCTTCTTCATTTTAAAAGCACAATTTTGTAAAAAAATTTAATGCAAGCAATGTTTTATGCTTATTAAATAAGGAAATTTAGACAATGTATTGTATACAAATTGAAAATATTAATTTTGAAATAAAAATACGAAATGTATTAATGATGTGCTTTCAATCAAACGAATACAATGAAAAACGGTATTCGAATAATACAAATTTTTCTAGTAAAAGTAACCCCATTATTTTTTCTCATTTTAATTAATACACTACATATAATTAGCCATGTCACAGAGCTTAATTCCGTTCGGAAACGGAATTGAATTCTTTTTTTACTTCTTCAAAAAACGAAAAACTAAAAGACTTTTCGGAATGAAAACATTTCTAATTGCACAAATGAAACTAGTATTATCTTATAGAATTGATTTCATTCCGAGAAAGTTTTAAAATTTTCCTTTGTTGAAGAATTAAAAAAGCGATTCAATTCCATTTCCGAACGGAAGCGAATTCTGTGACATGGCCAAATGTATTCACCATTTATTTAAAAGATAAGTACAGGAAATATTTGTCAAAAATTGATCATTTTATGTAGCAATAATAAGAATAATAATTTCTTTTTTTTAATTTTATTTTCGGGTTAATATAATATTCATTTTCTTACATCACTACTAAAAAAATTACACCCGAACATAACGGCACTGCCAGAATAAAACAATTAAATTCCTTACTGTATTTAAAAGTTAACATACTGTTTTTCCATAAACTTTTTTAACAAATGTATGGTAGTCAAGTAAGATTTTTTTTTGCATATGGCCCTAAGTATTCAAACCTTAAGCTTTAAACACATAGACCACAGCAGACTTCACAACTTTACGACAGCAAATGCTGCAACCGGCAATTTTAGTTGTGTAGGCGATTACTGAAATTTTTTGAACACGGCAGGAACATAAATTCATTTGAATAAAAGTATTCTTCAGTGTGGCCACCTTAGAATTTTTAGCTTTACGAAATTCCATTGTTTTACAGAACGAGTTTTGTTTATATCAATTCTTCATGAATAAAGTTCTCTCTAAAAAAATACCTTAAAATCTAAAACAAAACAAATTAATTAAAAAAGCTTTTGTTTGCTACGCTAAATTCAGGTTAGGCGGGTCTTAAAAGTTGAAAATATAATCTTTTGATTTATAATGGAAACTATATTAAAGAATTGAAAATTTATATCGAATTTTCCAATATTTGGACAAAAATGATTCGACTCGAGAAAGAAAAATGTATGTATATAAATTATAAAATTGTTCGTCGAAGATATGCAATTAAAACTACTCATAAATGAAGTAACTGGTATATATCTGAAGAGACAAATAAACTATGCAAATGACAAAATTTTGCGTTAGACAACACAAACATTCAATATGTTTGCACAAAAATCGTGCAAACATGCTTCAACAACGCTAAATGTTTGTACAAATATTTTTGAATGTTTGGTAAGCTGTTTGTGTAGCTTGTTTGGCGCTTAACTAGTTCTTTTATAACACTAGGCATTCTTGTTTTGCGGATAAATATGTATGAACATATTTAACAGTAGAACAAATAAATTTATTAATTTATTTAAAAGCCCATATAAATTTTGTTTTTTTATTATACTTTAATAGAAAATAAAATATTTCCAAGAGCAAAATTTTTTTATTACATATATATTTTTTTTTATACATTGGTCACATTGTTTTTATTTTGTAGTTAACAAAAATAGAAATAGAAAAATAGAAGTTTAATTCGAGTGCGGCAAAAAAATCAGCATGGACAACAACCTGCAGTCGTGTCGTCTTGGTGTTGTCTAAATAAACGTTCGCATTTAAATGCATGTGTTTTATATTTGACATATTAAAGTCGGTTGTCTGCTGGCTTCAATGTGTTTAATGCTTTAATACTAAACATAAAAAAATTATTTAAGTCCAGACAATGCTAAACAAAAACGTTTTATTTTGCGCGAATAATTTCGGTAGAATGATCTATTTAGCGTTCTGATGGTGGCAAGGGTATCCCTTCTTCTCAACCTAGAGTAACCGTCAAAATTAAGTATGTTGCGTGCAAGCGGATTTAGGTGAAGTTTCAGGTTACTGATATACTTTGTCGCGTACTTAGAGAATTCGTCTTTTACCAGCGGAACACACAGATCCTTGTGAATTCGTGAGTCTCTTACGTGCCAGGGAGCTGCAGTAATCGTTCGAAAAATTTGGTTTTGTCGTCGTTGAATTTTTGCAATGTTAGATGTTGAAGCGGTTCCCCATAATTGAATTCCATGGCACCAAACAGGCTTGAGAATTGCATTGTATAACAAAAGTTTGCAAGCCAACTTCAAGAAAGAATTTATGCCCATATGCCAATTTAGATGCGCTGCATTAACTTCAACTGAGTGACTTTCGTTTCAATGTGAGAGGTCCACGTTAGCCTTCGGTCGAGGTGACTACCAAAGTACTTGACTTCATTGTGCTGCGAAATAGATGAATTGTTAATTTGGATAGCCGAACATGTTTGTTTACACAGTGTAAATGTAACGTGAGTACACTTTTGTTCATTAACTTTGATTTTTCAAAGTTTTAACTATTTCTCTAATACTGACAATGACACCTGCAAATGTCGCGAAGCGGCAGAATGCTGTGTCATTTGCAAAAGTTGAAGTGTTGATTCCGGATCTCGTTGGGATGTCTGAGGCGTAAAACAAATGCAATGTTGATCCTTGAATGCTATCTTGTGAAACTTTTGCTTTGATTGGCTGTGCGGGGCTTATAAAATCGCCTTCTCTGATAGCAAATTTCCAGCCGCATAGGTAGCTTGTGAGTGTTTTCAGGCAAGTTTAACTTTATTTTATGTATGAAACCGTCATGCCACACTTTATCAAAAGCTTGGGAAATGTCAATGAATAGAGCTGAACAATACTTTTTGTCTTCAAATGTCTGTCTTATGACGTTGACTAGTCTGTGCGTTTGTTCTATGCTATGTTTAGCCCGAAAGCCAAACTAATGACTAGAGATACATCCCACACCATTTAATATTGCAGTCAACTTCGCCATTAACAATTTTTTGAGCAGTTTTGACATTGCTGGTAGTAGACTTATTGGTCTATATGACTCTATTTTAGTGAGATCCTTCCCTGGCTTGGGTATCATGGTAATCCTAGACACCTTCCACTGCACAGGATTATACTAAAGCCGTAAAATAGCATTAAAAATAAAAAGAAGAATTCTTCCAGCTACGCGAGGTAATGCGCAAGCATTTGACCAGTAATTTTATCAATATCTGGGGGGTTATTATGTAATTCGATTCGAATCTGAAAAAAGTCGAATTCGTTGAATTACGTAGTACGATTTTCGAAAATTTATTTCCGGACGTTCGTAAACAATATGGTTTGTGGAATTTTTTTTATCCTCTTTCGAAGGAACAAAAATCCCTTTCGAAAGCAAATGCCAAAAGTATTTTTAACGTACATGTTTTATTCAAATGCCATTTTGATTGCGGAAATATATACACAAAATTTTTCTGCAACAAATCAAACATACAAATTTTAAAATATAAATATATACAATAAAGTTATTCTTTATTCGTAATAATATATGAAAGGTTTATAACTCCGGGTATTCCACATTTACTATAAAAATATCTTTTTGCTTCCATTTTCTTCTCATCACTTATTTCAAAAACAATGTGCTTAGGACAAGGAGTCTTTTCTATAGCTGACATACCTCCGCTAAACAAATAGAAATGTATGATTGAGACATTCCCAATAAACGGTCTTGCCCAACCTGATGCTGCTAGCCTCCTTGCGCAAAAAATTTCAAGGTGGCTGCCAATTTTAACATTGGACGTATGGCACTTGATCTTTGGGGAATTTTTAAATCTTCAGTTATGAAGTTCAGCACGTATATAAATGCGTTTTTATTCAGCCTATAATTTTTTACGAATCTAAAAATAATATATCCGAACTTAATGCATATTGCTATTCAGTAAAAATAAATTACTTACGAATTTTCATTGAGGTTCATAAAGTGTTGTCTACACCTGACATGAGAACACTAACAGGAACAGCAAAATACTGTTACTGTCTGGTGTAGACCTCAAATGTTACTGTTTTCTTGCCGTCTTGACACGGCTGTTAAGACGTCTGTTTTAAAAGCTCTGTCTTAACAGAAAATTGCATTTTAATATGAAAAAATAAAAATAGTTTCAAATTAAAAGAAATTGCAAATAAAAGGTTAAAATTCTTATTTTAGATTGCAAATTATAAAAAAGGACATAAAAAGTGATGATGAGCTTTTGTTGACGGAGTTGAAATAATAAAAAATCAAGACATACGTGTACTCTACCATGTAACAATCGGGCGGTCAAAGGTATGTTTTAACAGTATGTCTTAACGGAGTTTAGACGGGCAGTAATATTCGATGAATCTCTTATAATCTTCCGTTCGACTCTTTCTGGAGCCCAATCTTCTTCATTACTTTCCCACAAAAAAACACAATCCATTTAGTAATTTATTTTTATTTACCGATTGTAAAAGAGGAACGTTTTATTTTTTTAAAAGAATTTTGACATTTACATAAAACTGTTCAAAGTGCTGCCAAGTTTTTACGTATAAAATATAGGCGTTACATAGAATTTCCCTTAACTGCAAATTTCCCTTTTAAATACAACTGTGCGGGCCTTTTGAACGTACTATATAATACAATGTTCTTTTCAAATCGGTAATTACTTTCGAATTTGTTTCCGACTCGAATCGAATTACATAATAACCCCCCTGGAGTTTGCGTTATCGATAATGTTTTCGGCATCTTGAAAACTAAGTCTCCAAGACACAGGCGGTCTAACAGCAAATGACGGTAGTTCAGCTGAATCATTCGTTGTATCATTTGTGGTATAAACATTTTTCAAATGGTTAACATACGCCATCCCCTTTTCACTACAACCTATTGAAGTTTTAGCGCAAAATGTCAACAATCTGAAAACCCATAAGTGACTAGTTAAGGACTAAATATTTATTCCAAGAATCACCTAATGTGATGATATCACTATTAATATTAACTTAACTGCAATGCATTTTTTCTCTATCATGTGGTAAACATTGCTTTTCCTTTGTTATATTGTTGGTTGAAAGTTTTTCTTCAGCTTCTTCGTCCTCTACCACTCACTGTACTTTTTTTGATCCTGACAATATTGAAGATATAAGGCAAAGTTACTTCTATGAAATAATTCTAGTAATATGAGAAATGAATTAATAGCGAGCGCTAGCTGGTATGAAATATGTCATTTTCCCCTCTTGTTCTCGTTTGTCCGTAAGTTTTATTTATTTTATAGAAAATAAAACTTTTTCCTTGAATTTTATTTTTTCATTTATAAAAAAGCTATTTTAAAGCTAGTGAAATGTAAAAACTAGCCTAACTTAACAAATACGAATGTTTGCGCGGACTGCAAATGCAAATTCGAGCTTAAGCAGGTTAATATTATCGTTAGCGCAGAAAATACTCTTTGTACAGAGACCTGTATTTTTACTTTTTTTTATCTTGGATATACTTAGTACTCAGGGAATGACCCCTACTGGAAATAGGAAAATAGAACTGCGAAGAGGAGGTAAGAGGAAGTAGTGTTTGTGGACGTTTGACTGTCAATAACAACATGTAAAGACTAAAGCAAAAGTGATCACAGTATTTAAAGTGTTGGAATTAAATTAGTTAAAACTAATCAGGGCCCAGTGTATATAATTATATAATATATGTATTGCTGGTATAAGGCAATGAATATTAAAAAGAATAATATTGTCACATGGGTAACTAAAGTCAATAATGTTAATCGGCGGAATATGTCAAAATTTATAAGACTCCGATTAGATCATACGTCAATGACCCAAAAGCATATAATGGAAAAAGTAAATCCTCCTATCTGTGACTGTGACCTCACCATATCTCATATACTGTTACACTGCCATAAATTCCAACAATACAGACACAACATATTTTTAAACAAGAGCCCTCTGACTCTTTAGCAATACCATCTGATCAATCAATCAGACAAATTTTTCAATTCCTTAAAATGAGCAACCTATATAACAAAGTATAAAAAAAGTATATATATTTTTGCAGCAAGCACTTTTTTATATATTTATGTAATTGAATTATACACTATACGATAATATACAATGTACTTATATATCCATATATATTTGCAAAGTTTAAAATGAATATTCATAAGTTAGTTAAGCTTAAGGCCTAGTCCCTATAGCTTTTGATATTATTTAGTATTTACATTAATGTCCTTACTAAACTGTAAATAAATAAAAAAATAAATGTATTGCCTTAACTCTAACTCTATGAATAGTATTAATGTTATATAATTACCTAACCCTGAAATACTGTAAAATTATTTATATTATTTATGTATTTGAAAATTGAATGTTTGCCTTTGAAAAAATCAAAAGTTTGAGTTGTAAAACTGATTTCATTACGAAAAGAGCTTATTTTTAATACTCTTTTACGCGTTGAACTCGGCACGTCCTCCCAACGTGTTATATACCTTCGACACAACTCAGCGCGCTATGCGTAACTTGTGACAATGTGCCCAAGTATGTATACATACATATATGTATATACATTTTCCTTCCAATGTATAATTAAATATTGTAACATACCCTTTTCCCTTACCCTTTTTGATCAACTTAATTTGCAACATAGTCTGGAAAATTTTTTCAAATGATGTAAATTATATTTGATGGATCTGAATTTAAATAAATGCAGTTTTCAAGAGTTAAAAATTGCACCAACTTTTATGCTGTTGATCGGTTGACGAAATAACGCTGCATTCTTGCTTGCTTTTATTAAAAGAAGGGCCAAAAAAGCCTTTACACATCACTGGTTAGACCCATTCTGGAATATGGCAGTATTCTTTGGGACCCGATCTACAAAATCCGTAACTATCGTCTTGAGTCTGTTCAAAAACAATTTATTATTTTCTGCTTAAGACGCAGTAATGTTCACAGTAACTAAATATATTTATTATTGAAGTACTTTAAGCAGTCTGTAAGGAATTTGTCCATAGACTTAATACTAAATAAATATATAAATAAAATATCTACATTCACATCAGTGGGCTTAGGATTGTAATCGTCTATCTCACTTATTCAGATTGCCGTCTGAAACCTCCTCCTCCTCTGAAAAACTCGGTTTGTATGAACAAGTGTACTTACATTTTGTTTTGTTCGTATTAAATGGTCACATTTGTGTTCTATTTCAACTTTCAGAACTCTGTTCTGAGTTTAGTTTTAACCAAGGCGAATTCATACCAGGTATATGCAAGAGCAATAAATACAACACTACAAAAAATCTTTTTCAAAATTTCCAGGAAAAAATATAAACACAAAAAGGAATTAAAAAAAAAATATATTAAAAAAAATTTACAAGAAAAGAAAAACTTTTAATTATTTCGTGAAACTTTTGGTTGGTTCGTGAAAATTAAAGTTTCAGATCATAGAGCCTGGAAAGGTGAAAATGGGCAGCCATATTGGGGGAGGATTCTAGATGATAGCTGGACGCTCAAGATATAATACATAATATAAAAAATTGTTAAAAAAAATTTTTTTTTTTTAAATTCACAAAAAAAAAAAAAAAAATTACAATAAAAGAAAAACTTAATTATTTTGTGAAGCTTTTAATTACTTTGTGAAACTCAAAGTCTCAGATCACAGAGCTTGGAAAGGTGAAAATGGCCAGTAAGATTGGGAGGATTCTGCATGATATCTGGCGCTCAAGATACAATACATCATTTAAAAAATTCTTTTAAAGTTTTTTTTCCAACTTTGTTAAAATTATGACAATGACATCTGAAACAGATTAAAAATTATCAGCGGTGCTGTCAATTTCACCTGTTATGAATTCTGAAAACTGATTTTTTTAAAATTAATCTCTTGCAAACTTAATTTAATCGGTCACACTGCGTTGAGATTAAATGGGCGATTTTACGGACATAGCTCGCGTAAAATAAAACTCTTTGTGTAGTATTGGCTGGACTTAGCTATCGTTTATTATTATTTATTGTAAGTTCACATTGTGAAGATTCAATAAACAAATAATATCTTAAAAAGTAGCAAAACAAATTATATTCTATATAATATATACATATAATCTCTTATTTCATTTTATTGATGTAGTTTCCGAACCCTGATAATAAACTTGAATAAATACATTATAGTAAGTAAACTTTAATATATATGTACATACATAAGAACATATATACAATGGAATATTACATATCGATGAATTTGAGCATAAACATCTCTGTTAAATATCTCTCTCATTGTATATCATCATAATCATTAATATTAAATATTGCTCTTCGTAATTTATGTTGTACAGAGAAGGGTTTACGAAACAGAACAGTTCAACTCTCATTCCAATATCTCTGTTTAACATCACTTTTTATCATAATTAATATGTATTGAATATTACTCTCTCTAATTTACATTATATTCTAGACGACTTATTATTTTCAAAACTTCAAGATCTTGTTTGTAATAATTTTATTCATTCAATGGATGGCAATTAAAAAGGAAACATCTACATTAAAAAAACGGGTTGTTTAATTTTTTTTAAGCCCACGTACTAAGTAATTAGCGAAGTAAGCCACAAGAAGACCATAATTGGACTATTGAGGCTACTCGCTCACTGTCACTGGCGTATCGCCCAGCCCGATCCTTTTGGCCAGCAATAATTGGACCACTTAGTGCAGGCACTACTGCCACTACAAAAAGCAAAAACTATCCTGGTGTAATATTTGCGTACATAAGTAGTATATACTTGCATTTTAGCTGTTTTTTTTTAGTTTAAATTTAAAAAATAATCATTATTTGCGGTGCCTGATTCGGATATAATAACTGAATCATAGCTAATATAGGTTGGATTAGTGTTTTGTCTTCCATCCTGTGCGCACGTCTTTTGTTACTGCAGTGGTTATTTTCTATATATGTTCATTATTAATTTCGTATGATACCAAATTGCATCGAAGTAGGTAGCAAGTGTTTTTTTCTTTTCGCCGGTTTCTGCGTTTTCTTTATGTGTTCATTATTAATTTCGTTTGAATATACTTCATTACCTTGTAGTGCGGAAGGTGTTGGATCAAATTTTGTTAGTCTGAGCAGTGCCAAAGGTATATACACTGGGCACTGATCAGTTTTAACTAATTTAATTCCAACATTTAAAATGCTGTAATAGAGTTTGTTTTGGTATTTCGTGTTGTTATTATTCAAGCTCAAGCACCAAAAACACTACTTCCTCTTTCATCCTCCTCATAACCTATTTTCCTAGTTCCAGTACAATGCACTGCATATGGTGGGGTCATCCCATCCAAGATAAAAAAAGATAGCGGTTTTATGAAAAGACGAGTTTTGATAAAAAAAAAACAATATTTTCAAATTTCATGAGTTACGTATGTTCGATTTTCGCATTTTTTTCTGTTGTGGTGGTACACATGTCTGTTATTTATTTTCTAGCTATCTATATGTTGGTTTGTATAGGGTGTTTTTTTAAGCCCGATAGAACTTGAAATTGTAAAAAATAACACAAAAAATTAAATTGTAATCAAAAATTTTTTTTATTCGAAAGATGAATACGTGACATTAACATTTGAAAATGATTTCGGGCATATGGGCACCGCGGCTGTTCTTGACGAAGCGCATTCTGGACGTCCAATTTTGGGCCACTTTTTCGAGCAATGCTGGCCGTATGTCACGAACAATGCTGGCCTCCAAGGCGTCAATTGTTGCTGGTTTATCAGCATAAACCAGTGACTTCACGTAGCCCCACAGGAAATAATCGAGAGGTGTCAAATCGCACGACCTTGGAGGCCAATTGACAGGTCCATTTCTCGAAATCAACTTATCGCCAAATTTTGATTTCAGTAAGTCGATGGTTGCGTTCGCCGTATGGCACGTAGCGCCATCCTGTTGAAACCACATCTCCTCCGGATCAATGTCATCCATATTTTCAAACAAAAAATCATTGATCATGGTGCGGTAACGATCTCCATTGACCGTAACGCGAGCTCCGGCCTCATTTTTGAAGAAATAAGGTCCGATGATGCCACCAGCATGAAAACCGCACCAAACAGTGCATTTTTCTGGATGTAATGGAGTCTGTAGGGTCTCTTGTGGATTGGTCTCACTCCATATGCGGCAATTTTGCTTATTAACAAACCCGTTAAGCCAAAAATGCGCCTCATCGCTGAACACAATTTTGCGTCTATAAGTTGCGCGAATCGACGACTGATTTTCAAAGTAAATTTGGATAATTTCGTAGCGTTGTTCAAGCGTGAGTCTATTCATGATGATTTGTCAGAGTATACTGAAACAAATAAAAAAAATGTTTCATCAAAATTTAATTTTTTGTGTTACTTTTTACAATTTAAAGTTCTATCTAGCTTAAAAAAACACCCTTTATATGGAAAGTAGAGTTAAATATTTGACATAATTTCCAGAGGTTTCCAAGTCTACGGATGATTAGATTAGCACCTATGAAGTGTCGACATACAGCTACACAGAAACAAAAACTTACCTCAATACTGAAAAATGTGGCTTAAACTTGAGGAAGTGTAAGTTATTTACAATCTCAAAATATTTATTCAAGTTTACTCAAACTGAAAACATTTTTTCAGATATTTTCATTACATTTAGCTAAAACAAAATAGTAAAATTTGAATAAATTTCTACATATTGACTGGCACGATGATATATTATTCTGGTTTGATAACATTGATGACTTGAATTTAGGAAAACTTGATTAAATCTACAAGAGGAATTTGATTGCCAAAATCAAGTCAAACAAAGGAATGTTTTATTAAAACTAATATTTTCTTGTGAACGTTAATTTAAATATTTGTATAAGTTGTTTTCCTTACAATGCATTACTACTATTAAAATATTTGTACGTACATTTTTAACATATATCGCTCCTTTATTGCAATATGGTCATATCTCAAAAAATTAGCTTTTCGAGTTAACAATGCAGAATTGTTGACAGTACTGCCATTTATATTGTATCAATATTTATTCAAATTGCTTTTAAGCTGTTTGCTTTAGGAGATATTTCCTCAAAAAATTTGCTTAGACTTGTATGGATACTAAAAATTTTAAATGCGTTTTTCTCGAAACGAGCTTTTTTGCGATATGACTATGTTGCAATAAAGGAGCGATATATTTTGAAATTTTACAAATTATAATAGTTTATATTGTTAACAAAATCCATTGGTGTTGAATCGAAGAAAATTTGTTTATTTGAGAGGGAATCTTTTGATTTAAATATTATTTTCCATTAACGGTTAACTAAAATTTTTGGTTAATATCGAAATAATAATAAAAATAAATCCGTATATACATATATTCTGATACATATATTTTGATTTGTATAGAATTCGAAAAATTCTTTTTTTTTTAAAGTGCAATAAAAATCACGGAGTAATGTTTTGCCATCAATAATTGAATTTTATGTATGTATTAAAGTTTTTAGTAATGATCGCGGCAATTATTGTTATAATTATAAATAAAAATATTTCTTGGCTTTAGCCAGGATTGAACTCGAGCTAGACGAATGATACCAACCCATCATCATATAATATTAGAAATAATTGAATTTTATAGAGAAAATTCTATTTATCATTAGACAAACGACTGAAGAAGGTTTCAATCGATTATAGAAGGCATTACACATTATCCATGTTGCAAAGTTTTTCATATTGATAAAATAAAATGTGGTGCAAAATGCACAACTTGACCTCGTAACAAAAACATAATACATCCATCAATTTAGTTCGAAAGACGGTGACATGCATAAATCTTAAATGGATTTTTAAAGTACACACACACACACTTTTTGTATTCCTTGCAACTAAATGAAGTCATTGAAAATATTTTTAAAGTGAAAAATACCATTATATTAATAGGTTTTTTGTATGTCTATAAGGAGGATAATAGGGTACACAAGACTGCTTAACCTAGATGCATACCCACATACGTTCACACACACACACACACACACACATACACTCATCCATTTAGATTTTCAAATATTATGATTATTTTAGCACACATTAAGCAAGAGAAATACAACACACAGCATAAAACACATTAATGAAAAAAAGGGGGGAAAAACGCCAAAGTATAATAAATAAACAAATAAAAAACTGAAAAAGTTTCTCTTTGATTTTTCCTGCAGCACTTGTATAATGAAGTAGTTGCCATTACATTTTACGAGTATTCACAGCAACAACAGCACCAACATTTCAAAGTGAATGTGTACAAATTAAAGGAAGAAATCGTGGCAGGTTGAATACATTTCAACACGTTTGATTGAAAGCAGTGATGGGAAAGTTGGTGCCGTAGTGCTAACCCATTTTAATATTAATGCATACACTTGCTTAAAAGTTTGTCCCGCTTTCTTATTAGGCCTTTTTTTGTTCGCAAAATCATTCATACTTGATACGTGTGTATATTGTTCTTGTTTCTCACAAGGCATATTAAAAAAAGGGTGTTGAAAGTACATCGGTGTCACTTGTTTTTCGCCATTAAGCTAGCGGATTTTCAATGGTTATATATTTCGTACTGAACTCGCATCGAGAATTGCTTAATGGACTTTAGCAAAATCTAAAATCTAATAAAAACTAAAGAATGAAATAGTTTTTTGTTCCAACTATTTAGTTTCTAGTCTTATAGGTGCGAAATATTTGTTGAATAAACTTTTCTTCTTATAATTTTAACTTTAGTTTGCTTCTGATCTCATATAAATATGTTTGTTCCTAACAACACATGAGTGTGCTTGCATACTTTAGTCAAACATTTTTGCTTTGTAAGTTACTACTATT
The DNA here is from genome assembly GCA_914767995.1 of Thecocarcelia acutangulata. Taxonomy (NCBI): domain Eukaryota; kingdom Metazoa; phylum Arthropoda; class Insecta; order Diptera; family Tachinidae; genus Thecocarcelia; species Thecocarcelia acutangulata. The sequence goes on from OU612097.1 coordinate 73,500,303, forward strand.
TTGTAAATGAAAGTGGTACCAAAATATTTGTGCTTACATGTTCGTAATCACAGATGATTTTTATTCAAATATAAACATAACCTGAACTCTCTTGCTCTTTATTCACAGAATACAACTAACGTTACGCATTTTACTACAACTAGTAGTACACTTCTTCATCTTTTCTTCGAAAGTGAAAGCTTTTCAAGCCATGACCTTAATTTTATAACATATAATTTCTATCTACACGTTTATCCGCATGCTATTGTTTACAGAGATTTTAAGAATATAGAATTGGAACAAGAATTTTGTAACATAGACTGGAGTACAAATATTATCTGGTGATGAGTAGATAAGATTAATCGATCTTGCAGTTCCTTTGAGATCCAGAATTTTAGATAAGAAAACTAAGCCCTGGTTTTTTATGATATTAAGCGGGCAATTGGTAAAAGAGATATATTAAATTCGAGCTGGAAACGTTTTAGAACTCCAGAATTGTGTGAAATATATAGAATATCGAGAAGAATGACAAACAAACTAAATCAAAAAATTTTGCCACCAATTTTTCTATTGCAACTAACTCGAAACAAATGTGGAAAGCAATTAGGGATATTGGAATCGCAAAAACTTCTAGTGATGAGTCGCGTGAAATGGATGCAGACGTTTTAAATAAAAAATTGTTGATTATTCCTGTGGCAGCAACTACTTCTAATTTTCAAATGATTCTTTAAGTAACATTTTTTATTCCATTAATGTCACCCGATATGATGTGATCTGAAGTGTATTGTCAATCAAGTCCAATGTAATAGGAGTTGACGATATTGATTTAAAGTTTTTTTAAGTTCTTTTACTACAACTTGCTGACATTGTAACATTTACTCGTATTTTCAACAAGATTTATAACACTAATTTTTATCCTACATTATGGTCAAGAAGTCAAACACTGAATACAGACCGATTGCTATTCTACTATTCCTGAGAAAAGTTTTTGAAAGACTGGTTCATAATCAAACGGTACAATACCTTGAAAATAATGAAATTCTCACATGCTACCAATCAAGATTTCGTAAAGGACTCAAATGTATACTGGCCCTGTTGGATGTCGCAGAAGATACTAAAAGACAAGTTGATTGTGGCATTGTTACATTACTATTACAGTTCTGCTTGATCATTCGAAGGCGTTCGAACCTGTCGATCACAACATTCTATGTAACAAGTTAAAATTTTTTCATAACTTTGCAACCTCTGCTAGTGATCAATGACCTGTCGAATATTTAAATACAATTTCTTGCAATAAGTCTTCCCTATGACAATAGTTTTTCTTTTTGTAATTTGAAATTTATGTTTCCGTATTTTCCATTATTTGTATTTTTATTTGTATCATATAGTATATACTATTGCTGAATTCAAAAACTCAGTCGTATCGTGTATCGATGTATTTGGGGAGAAAATTTAAAACACAAAACATTAAAGCAAAAACAATTTACAAATATATTTTTTGTGAGTTTAATGTTTGTGTTTGAAATTGTCTCTCCAAATACATCGATACACGATACGACTGAGCTTGTGAATTCAACATATATATTATGTATTGTGTATTATATAATATATAATATATAACATATAATATATAATATATAAAATATAATATATAATATATAATATATAATATATAATATATAATATATAATATATATTATATATTGTTGTTGAGGTGCTACCATCTTAGCCATTAACTTTTCTTCAACAAGTTTTTGCATTGCAGACGAACCATCTTGGTTCACAAACGACGGCGTTTTGGGTAAAGCTGAAAAATTCTCCTTTGCTTTATTTGTTTTTGGTGTCCCTTATATTGGTGATAGAACTTGTTTATCTTCCATGAATTTAATAAACGCAGAAATCTGTTTTGCAACCTTTGTGCATGGTGATGACTCTGGAGTGACTTGCATTGAACAAATTGTTATTTCCGTTGGCTTAGTAAAGTTGTATTTTACTTTAGGATGGTCAACAAAATACCAAAGTTTTTGTGCCACGTTGAGAACAATACCTGTTTGTTCCAGAAAATCAGCGCCAAGAAGCGTTCTGTTTCTCGTGGCGTTTGGAAGGCATATTAATTCTTCGTACCCTATTACCAATAGCCATATCGCAAAAAGCAGACCTAACTTTGTTTGTTGACACTGCACCATCGGCAGGGGTAACTTCAGCACGTACTTCTCGAAACTGACATCCATTTGCGGTAAGAATTTTAGAAAGCTCCAGACTGGCAAGACTGGTTTTTGCTCCACTATCACTATCATGTGTTGTTGGTAACGAATGTCCAACCACAGTTGATGACAGCGAATTAAACGATAAGTACTGTGGACTGGTTGCAACTGCTAGGTTTCTGCTACAAGTAGTACAGTTTGCTCTATATACACCAGGTGCACCCATAACAAGAAAACATAGTTTTCTTAATGAATTCTTGTTTTTTGATGTTGGCTTAAAAGTATTTATTGATTCTGATGATTAGCAAGAACATCTTGATTTTGTTATGGTGTTGGTTGATGACTTCGTTGTTCAACATGTTTTTTCTTCTTCAGACACATTTCTATAGAATGCACCTTAATTTGGCAAAAGCTACATCGTTTAGCATTGGGGAACTCGCTTCTTTCTTCAACTGACAAGGTTGAATTGGCTTCAAAAAGAAACATCTTTGCGTCACGGCTGGCTGAAATCAAGTCTTCAAAGGTCTCAACAGCTTCACGGCGTACACAGTCTCTAATGCTTATGTTGAGAAGACCATACAACATATTTAACTGAATTTCTACAGTTGGAGCCTCTTTAAGTTGCGAAAGCAAAAGCCGCTTTTGGCACACAAAACTATCGGTCGGCGCTGCTTTTTGCTGCTTGTCTTCAAAAAATGCAGCAATTATATGCCAGTCGGGAACAGCAGGCGTAAATGTTTTCCTAATGAGGTCTATAGCTTGCTTAAAAGTTGATATGGTGCCTTTTATACCAATCCAACAAGATGCAGCGTAGTCTTCTAATAGCAACGGCATCCCACGTAACGCGTCGATATCCAAAATCTTTTCAATGTCCTTGAAAACAGATATTGCTGATAAGAATTTTTCTCTTTGTCCTTTAAAACGGGCAGTGAAATGGGTAAAAGACTCACCTTTTGAATTTACTCGTCTGAAAAAGTCGCCATCTTCTTTGTGATACTGTTGACTTCTCTGGCCTCTGCTGAAATTGTGACGTTTTCTTCTTCTTCCGACAAAGCATCTTCCAGGTCACTTATGCTGTCTTCTTCTTCGGTAGTGGTTTCTGAAGCCTCTAAGTTGGGCACCAATAAATGAACAATTGAAACGCAGAATTCTATAACAGTACTTTTATTTACTAACTACAACAATTTTCACCACTTCTGGGAACTTAATGCTGAACAAAGGTGTTAAATGTTAAAAGTCAGAAATCTAAGTGTTTTTATTCAAACAATTCATGCTGCTTATATCCTAATTTAAAACATAGTTGTACACAAAAATAGTATGAGAAAAGTTTAACAAAACATATGAAATATGACAACAATGTGTAGAGTTGTATTTACAAAAATTCCGTTAAATTCAAAATAGAATTTGAAAATGTTTATTAGTAGAAATAAAATAATAAGTGATTTGTTTCATTATATATTATATATTATATATTATATATTATATATTATATATTATATATTATATATTATATATTATATATTATATATTATATATTATATATTATATATTATATATTATATATTATATATTATATATTATATATTACATATTATATATTATATTTATTATTATTATTTTTTCCTCATGAACTTCACATGCTGCAATATGAGACTTGATAGTCTTATACATGGAACATTGAAAACAGAATAAATTGAAAGTGGAATATGTTTATATTTAGAAAAACTTTTATACCGACCATGTAGGATCTGTAACTATTATTTTACTAGCACACTAATCGCAAAAAACTATTTCTCAACTTCAAACTTTCCTATATCATCTTATTGTACAAATTAATGTTGAGTGTGCTAGAAATATCATTCTAGTGATCTTGGTGATTGTTTGCGTCGAGATGAATTCTGCTCTCGTGAGTAGTATAATTGTTTCTAGATGGATACTGGAACATTTGGAATGCATATTCCTTTTCCATAATGATGGCTTTTCAAACTCTTTGCAGCTATTAAAATAATTTTTTCAAAGAAGTATCAGGTATGTCAGCCAACAAAACAATGCACAAATATACATGAGTATATAGAATAATATATAAAACTTGAGCAAATAATTTTGTGAAGAAAAATTATTAAATGCATAATAAAGCGTTTTTTAGGGCATTGCCTTTCATGAATACCGTCTACATTCTGAGCTTACATTTTATAAAAGAATCGTCAAACATTTGAAAGAGAAAACAGAAAAAAAGAGAACAAGTATGGACAAAATCGAAACAAAGGCAATAGTGTGGTACCTGTGATCAAGAATTATATTAAAGAACGTCGGGTGTGATTCCTGTCCTAAATAGTTTCACTTTAAATATACTGGGCTAAAAAACGTGTAATACAGCGAATTGATTGATATAGATTTCATATGCAAAACATGCAGAAATTAAATACTTTGTATTATATTTTTACACTTTTTTATTCTTTAGAAAAATATATTTGTTGTTTTGTTTTTACTTTAATGTTTTAATGATGATCTCATAAATATTGAATAACTTAAAAATATCGAAATTTAGTTTTAGAGTATCATTTTTATTGAAGCATTTTTGTTGAGCGGTTAAATTGCACAAAATATTTTGAATTCCAAAAATTTTATTAATTTTATAAATACAGAGAAGTACTTAAATTTGTTTAAAAACCAAAGATTTTTTCGATTCAAAATACCTTGCCTACAATAGGATCATTATTTGCCGATTACTGGAAAATCGTATATATTTTGTAAAAAGTGAAATTCTTTTGTAACAAACAAACTATAAAAACAAAACAAAACTCTTCATTGAAGTGTAAAAACTATTAACAGTGGTAATATGTGTTTCCGATATTTTACAATACCGGTTTCAAAAAAAAGAAAAAAAGTTAAACTGCCGACTACTATTACGCTTGGACATAAAAGCAAGTGCGATTTTTATCAGTATATTTTCATGTAAATGCCATAAAGTGAAAAATATGTCTAGTATTTGATAAAATAAAAAAAAAAAAAATTGGAAACGAAAAAAACTAACTTAAAATATTTGTTCCATAAGCTTACATCTTCTTACATAAGTCGATAAAGATCTTCGCACATGATATCTGACAAAAACATTGAACCACTTTTTTTTGCGTAAATTTTTTTCCATACAATACTGAAACTTTAGATTCAATTTCAATTTTGAGATACGAGAAAATAACTTCGGGGTAACAATATATTGGAATTGATACTTTTTAATTTCTGCTCATAGAAATGAATATTTTTGTACTTTTATAATATTTGAACTGCTTTTCACGATATCATTTTTTAGCAATTAAATAATTTTTTCATACCTTTTTTGTGATTCCTGTCCTACTACCAACAATTTCCAAACTGTTCCAAAAATTGTTATTTTTTTTCTTTATCTGGGACCAGTACTCAGGGGATGACCCTTACAAATGCAGCGTATTGTACTGGAACTAGGAAAATAGGTTATGATGAGGAGGAAAGAGGGAGTAGTTAACAATAACAAAACAAAAGACTAAAACGAACTCTATTGCAGCATTTAAAATGTTGGAATTAAATTAGTTAAAACTGATTAGTGCCCAGTGTATATACCTTCGACACTACTCAGATTAGCAAAATTTAGTCCAACACCCTCCACACTACAAGGTAATGGAATGCATTGAAAATAATATTAATATTGAACATACAAAGAAAACACGGACAACGGTGAAAAAAAAGACAGAAAAAAAGTTAAGTCAAATTTGATTAATGGCGAATTTGATTCTAATATTCAACGATTTGGAATTTATCCCTAATCACTAATTCAGCTTTCGCCCTAAATGTCAAAAGACAGATTTTTGAGAGCCAAAACTATCGTTCAGCTCTATTCATTGACGTTTCCCAAGCTTTTGATAAAGTTTGGTAAGAGGATTTGATGCAAAACACAAACAGTTGCCCGTGAACACTCACAAGCTTCTGAAAAGATACTGGAAATTTGTTGTCAGAGAAGGCGATTTTATAAGCCCCTCACAGCCAATCCTGCGACCTACTTATGTGGGCGGAAGTTTGTTATCAGAGAAGGCGACTTTATAAGCCCAACTCAGCCAATCGAGGCAGGAGTTCCCCAAGGCAGCATACTGGGGCCTACTTTATATTTGATTTATGCTTCTGACATGCCAATAAGATCCGCAATCCACATTTCAAGTCTTGCAGATGACACAGCATCCTTGAACCTTCATGAAAACCATAAATTAGCTTCACGAAATTTGCAGGAATACACTACAATATTAGAAAAATGACTAAAACTTAACTAAATCAATATTATGATGCGTGAACTATATCGGTAAAATTATTTATTAAACGCTCTCATGGTGGCAAAGGTATCCCTCCTTCTCAGCCGAGTGCGGATGCCAAAAGGATTTGGTTGAAGTTCCAGTTTACTTAGAAAATTCGTCTTGTACTAGTGGAACACACAGGTTCTTATGAATTCGTGAATTTTTTACGTACCATGGAGCTGCATTAAGAATTATGTTTTGTCGCTTTTGAATGTTGAAGCTGAGGCGGTGTCCCATAATTGAATTCCATAGCCCCCAACAAGGCTTTGGAATTCAATTGTAAATAAAAAATTTGCAATCTAACTTCAATGCAGAGATGCTGCCATATGCTCTTTAGCTTTAATTTCAACTCAGTGATTTTGCATCAATGTGAGACTTCCACGTTAACCTACGGTCCAGGTGAATACCAAGGTACTTGACTTCATTTTGCTGCGGAATAGGTGAATTCTTAATTTGGATAGCTGAACATGTTTGTTTACGCAGTGTGAATGTAACGTGAGTTCACTTTTGTTCATTAACTTTAATTTTCCAAAGTTTTAACCATTTCTCTAATGTTGAAATATACTCCTGCAAATTTCGCGAAGCTACTTGATGGCTTTCATGTACGCTGCAGAATGCTGTATCGTCTGCAAAAGTTGAAGTGCGGATTCCGGGTGTCGTTGGCATGTCAGAGGCATAAATCAAATATAAAGTAGGCCCCAGTATGCTGCCTTGGGGAACTCCTGCCTCGATTGGCTGAGTTGGGCTTATAAAGTCGCCTTCTCTGATAACAAACTTCCGCCCACATAAGTAGCTTTCCAGAAGCTTGTGTGTATTTGCAGGCGAGTTCAACTTTATTTTGTGTATCAAGCCCTCGTGCCACAATTTATCAAAAGCTTGAGAAATGTCAATGAATAGAGCTGAGCAATACTTCTTCTCCTCAAAGGTCTGTCTTATGACATTGACTAGTCTGTGCGTTTGTTCTATTGTGCTGTGTTTAGCCCGAAAGCCAAATTGGTGATCAGGGATGCATCCCACAGTGTTCAACATTGGACTCAACTTTGCCATTAACAATTTTTCGAACAGTTTTGAAATTGTTGGCAGTAGACTTATTGGTCTGTATGATTCTACTTTAGTGGGATCCTTCCCTGGTTTGGGTATCATAGTAATCATGGACACCTTCCACTCTGCAGGATAATACTCGAGACGTAAAATAGCGTTAAAAATAAAAAGAAGAATTCTTCTAGCTACACGAGGTAGCTGCACAAGCATTTTACCAGTAATTTTATCAATACCTGGAGCTTTCCTGGGGTTTGTGTTACGAATAACATTTTCAACATCTTGAAAACTAAGTCTCAAAGGCACAGGCGGTCTAACAGCATATGGCGGAAATTCAGCAACATCATCCACTGTATCATTTGCAGTAAAAACGTTTTTTCAAATGATTAACATACACCATCCCTTTTTCAGAATCGCTTCTTGCCCAATCTCCAGTTGAAGTTCGCTGAGGTGGCTTACCTACTACGGGTCTTTTCAGACCTTTTGTCGCTTTCCATAGAGAATAGTCGGTTTGAGGGGTACCATCAAGACCTTCCAGATAATTTTTAAGAGTAGCCATTCTTTGGATTTCCAGCAGATTTCTTAACTGAGCTATGCACTCTCGTAGCCTGCTTTTAAGCTGGGGAGACCTGCGAAGTTGCCACTCTCTTCTAACTCTTCTTTTTTCTGTTTGAAGTTGTTCAATTTCAAACGAATATGTTCTGTTGCTCACATTTCTGGATCTTATATGGCTAGTGGTGGCATGTTGTACGGCTAGATTAAGGTGTTCAGGAAATTCGTTAATCGACACATCAATATCCTCAGGCGTTCTCAAGGCAATGTTTTCCGTACAATGTGTACTCAAATATTTCTTATATTTTATCCAATTAACTCGAGTGACGGTCAACGCCAAGTCACAAAACGGGGAACCAACCCCCTGGGGGAACGAAACAGAAACTATAGTTGGTGAGTGATCTGAGGACAAGTCCAATGAAGGCTCCACTTGCATCCATTCTGAGGGAAAATTTTTTGTAACTCCAAAGTCTATAACGTCTGGGATCTTGCGTTGGTCTGACGGCCAATAAGTGGGGTGTCCACTTGAAATCACACCTAAGCCCATTTTGGTAACGGTGTCAAAAAGCACACGGCCTTTCGGGGTAATTAAACGTGATCCCCAAAAAGTGTGTTTAGCGTTATAGTCGCCAGCCGCTAAAAATCGAGGACCAAGTGATTTGAAAAAAATTGAATATTGTCTTTCTGTTATTGAAAATCGTGGTGGTGAGTAAATCGAGGATATAACAATTTTTTCATGAAAATAATTAAGGCATATATTTGTAGCTTGGAGATATTCCTCACATGTCTCGTTCATTAAAAAGTGTTTAATTCTGGATTTTATTAGAATTGCCGATCCTCCGCAAGATCTTCCACGGGGATCTTTTGTGTCATACAGTATGTAGCCATTAGTTTTGAAAAAACTGTTAGTTGTCAAATGGGTTTCAGCAATCATCATTATATCGATCTGCTTTTCCATAAGGAAGTGCTCAAGTTCATTTTTGTGTTGGCGAATGCCGTTTGCGTTCCAGAAACATATTTTTAACCAATTCATTTTTTTAAAATTGCCTGTAAAATAGTGGATTGCATTTTTAGCATTTCCTGCATCATGTTGGTCATAGAGACGGTAAAAGTGTTAATGGATTGAACAATAGTCTGCAGAGTTGCCTCTAGGTTACTAAAATTTGGATCGGAAATTTGGGGCTTGGGTTGCTGGTTCAAGTTTTGGTCGGATTTAACCACATTAGCATATGAAAATTGTTTGGTATTCTGCGTGTTTGTGAAGTTGGTTGGATGGTCTACCTGGGGAAAATTGTTTTTGCCAATGACATTTGGCTGCTGGGCTGCTGGAGAAACCGATGACTTATTTGTCATTGACCGCTTAAAATGAGTATAGACAGGGCAACCTCTATAATTTGCAGTGTGGTTACCTCCACAGTTACTGCATTTTTTAACACTTGCGTCGGCCTTTGGCTTATTGCACTGAGTTGTGCCGTGAAGTTCGCCACATACAACACAAACAGCGGGCAACTTGCAGTAAGCCTTAGTGTGGCCAAATTCTTGGCAGTTTAGGCACTGAACGGGTCCTGAACGCTTATGTGGCTCCTCAACGGTAACCTTACGGTGCAAAAGATATTTGAGGTTATATATTGGGTGAATTTCACTCTTTTTTAGCAGAACATCCCCTGGTTCTAGTTCAACCCTAAACATGGGTTGAGGGGTCTTTTCACGGTTCCTGATGTTTACTACTGTTTTTATTTTAAAACCCTTATCTTCCAATCCGGTTTTTACATCATCAGTATCTACGCATGGGTCAATCCCTTTAATAACGACCTGAAGACCTTTGGCACTTTTGAGCTGGTAAGTGTAAAATGATCTTTTCTGTTTTTGCTTTAAACTTAACACAATTATTTGGCATAATTATTAAAAAGTAAAAATAATTTTTCCTGATTTCGGTCTATATACCCGATATATAGCCTAAACCGATTTTTAATGAAATCGCAATATAAGAATGTTTAATAAAAGTTGCCATGTTTAATAATTGTTTGAAGTTTGTAGCAAAACAATTAATTTTTTTTCAAATATTTTCATACAAAATTGCAAAAAATAATGGATTTTTTCGGAATTTTGGGTATATCTCAGCTATATGTGAACCGATTTTACTAAATTTCAATAGCAGATCCATGAATCGATGGGGTCAACGAATGGGGAAAGAAAGAATTTTCTAAGTGTAATGATTTCCTAAGAAACTGTATTTGAACGGAGGACAGACGGACATCGCTTAATCGAATTCTCTATCAATGCTGATTCAGAATATAAATACTTTATAGGGTCGGAAATGAAAATTGTAGAAATTACAAACGGAATCACAAACTTTTATATACCCTTTATATTTTTGAAGGGGAGTATAAAAAGAGTTCTTCTCGCGACACCAGGTAACTGTACAAGCAATTCACCAATAATTTTATCAATACCTGAAAATTTCCTAAAGTTTATTTTATTTATGACTCTTTCGACATCTTAAAAATTACAAAGTAAAAAATTGTGACTTGCTTCTAATGGGTTCTTTCAAACCTTTTGCTCTCCAGAGAAAATAGTTGAATTGCATAGTACCATCAAGGCTTTCCAGATAATTTTTTTAATTGAGTTTAAGCAGATTTCTTAGTTGAATAATGCATTCCCACAGCCTGATTTTAAGGTGGGGAGACCTGCGAAGTTGCCACTCTATTTTAACTCTTTTTTTCTGATAGAAAGTGTTAAATTTCTGAAGAATAACTTTTACAGTTCGTATTTCTGATTCTTAAGTGATTACTGGTAGCATGGTGTGCTGCTAGTTTAAGATTTTCAGAAAAATCTTCAATTGACACATTAATTCCTCAGGCGTTCTCAAGGTAATATTCTCTGGACAATGAGTACTCAAATATTTTTTATTTTATATATTAGCCAATTTACTTTAGTGACGGTTAACGCCAAGAGCCAACCTCCCGGGGGAACGAAACAATGATTATAGTGGGTGAGTGATCTGATGACAAATCTAATGAAGGGCATATGTTCAAAGTAATCCCAATAACAAAATTTGACAGCAAATACTTAAGTCTATTTCTTTTATAAGTACACAATGACATTCTGCATTATGTAAGGATGTTAATACTTTTTTCATGTTTTGTAATTACCTTGTACGTTCATTGAATTTTATATGTTTCATATAACGTTTTTCTTTTTTTTAATTTTATAATTTGTAGTTATTAAAAATATTGAAAATCTTTTTATAAATAAAATAACCTCAAGCGTATTATTGAAGAAAGGTAAATAGCAACTAAGATTAAGATAAATAATAGTTTCTAACAATTTTTGTTGCTACAATAAAATGATTTCAATTTTTCATTTCGTGGTTCGTTGACTTATATTGGCGTCAAATAATGGTCTCTATTTGAAGAGTGAACAGATAAATTCGTAAGTTATGTGCGCACCACACCTCCGTTAACGATACTTCACCCCAATGTTAAAAAATACACTTTCCCACATTTGTGTTTCTTTTTCCAAAACATAAAACAATTCAATTATTTTTTCAAATTTAGAAGAAAACACTTCAACATATATAAATAAAATTGTCATATTTCTATACGATTTTTACCATACTGACGACTTTGCGGATGAACAATAGACATGCATCTCTTTTGACCTATATGCCTAGAAAGAAGAAACTAAAAAGATTCTAAAACTGTCGGTATAATATTCAGCTGTTTCTCAGGGTCCAACTTATAGCGTGTGCAAAATAGGGCACACACGAAATAAAGAAAAAGGTCATATAGATCACATTTCTAAACATTTTAAAGCGTAAAATGGACCAAACTAAGAGATCTGCTCAAAATCGTCCCACACTCAACGCAATCCCTTAATAAGGCAAGCAGTATTCAATTCAGTTGAGACTTTGCTAAGTTGTTACTCTGGAAGCTCGTTATCCAGGCTGGAATTTATATAGCTCATAAATATCAGCATGGAAGTATGTATGGTGAGCTGTGGACCTATCTAAAACCTCCCTGCCAGATATTGTTGTACATCCAAATTAGAGCTATCAGAATCTAAAAGAACTGTGTTGGGCTATTTCTCAGCAAAAATGTTGCAGAGCATGTTGGGTGATACACCAAAAATTTGCATGGGGACAATTTAATGTAGTACACCTGCCAGATACTGTTGTAAATCAAACTAAAGGGAGAAATGAGAGCCACTAAAATCTGAAAGAATTATGTCAGGTAGCTGCTCAGAAAATGTTTTGCAGCAGAAGTACCCAACTTCTGTAAAATTTTACAGTGGATGGGTGAAAATTTAATGATACACAAAACTATATGGTTAGAAGAAACTTTATTGGCACATTTTGACTATTTAGAAAATATCTATCGTACATCAAACTAGGTAGCAAGTGTGGGTTACTAGAACCTGAAAAAGGTTCATAGAATTGTTTGTCAAGAGAAATTTTAGAGCGTGTGGAAGTGGGGTGATACGCAATAATCTAATCATTTTGGGTTCGCTTATGTACCTTCGTATGTACTTTTGTATTTTAATTGAGTTTCGACACATCGTTCGCATATAATAAAGTTGGACAAACCCAAATCAGTTTTATTTCCTTTGGATTGCGAACGCAAGCAGTGGTAAAGTGGCAGTAAATAAAATAGCTTTTATTTTTATTTTGATTAACATATCTGTATAGAAAAACTGTGTTCACTGCTGATACTTGTATAGTTTTGTTGTTAAAACAACTCATCAAGAACTGAGTTAAAAACTTAAGCATTAAACACATAGAACACAGCAGACTACCCGACTTCACAACATCAAATGCTGAAACCCGCAATTGTAGTTGTGTAGTGCACTACTGAACTGTTTTGAACACAGCAGCAACATAAGATAATTTTCAAAACATTATACTTCAGTGTGGCCACCTTAGAGTTTTTAGCTTCACAAAATTTAGTTGATTCTCCTCTCTTAAAAATAATGCATTAAAACGATAAAATGAGTAAATAAACTTAAAAAAGTTTTTATTTTTTAGGTGGGCCTTTAAAGTTGAAAATATAATCGGACATAACTTCTGATCTATAATCAGAACAGTATTAAAGGTATTAAACTTTACGACTATATATCGAATTTTTCAAAATGTGGAACCAAAATCTCTTAATTTTTTCATTAAACATATTCAATTAAAACTTTACTTACGTCAACTGGTATATATTGCTCCTTTATTGCAACACAGTCATAACTAAAAAAGCTTGTTTCGTAAAAAACGAATTTCAAATTTTTAGTTTCGATACAAGTCTTAGAAATTTTTTTTTTAGAAAATATCTCCTAAACGAAAAAGCTTAAAAGTAGTTTTAATAAATTCTTTGTACAATATAAAAGGTAGTAGTGTTCTGTTCTGTTGCGGAATAATCTGTTGAAAATAGAATTCAACGTTAAGTGACTGCCAGATATGTGTATGTTTTACTTTTTTCAGGTATGGAAACATTAATTTTTTATTCGAATGTAGATACGTTTTTTTGTAAAAAACTAAAAAAATTTGTTTCAATTAAAGATTTTGAAGAGTTAAAACATTTTTAGCAATTAAGCAACTATGAATGATCAAAATAATATTATTTTAGCAAGGAAAAAATTATATTTTGTATAAGAAGTGTCATAAAGTCTGGATATTGTGAGATAGAAGTGGACTATTTGGTCACCTTTTCAAAATTATTAATTTGTTTCTTTTTTCACACAAGACAATATTTATGTACATATTTTATTCTGCATTCCGATATGTTTCTTTTATATATGCTCTACTGTAGAAAGCAGCTGAATATTTTCACGGAAAAAGTAATTGTAAAATATTTGCTACAGAAATGAACGTCACAGAACGGCAACAGAAAGTGAAAACTAATGAGGCTTTTAGTTTGTATGTTTTTTTCCGTTCTGAATCAACGGAAACAAAACATTCTGTTCAACTGAAGCTATATGTGCATGGTTAGTTTATACTTTTTTGTTCTGTTCTGTTGCCGACTAATCTTTTAAACATAGAATTCATCGTTAAGTGACGGCCAAATTTGTGTAAATTTTTCTTTTTTCTGGTATGGAAAAGTGTATTTTTATTCAAAAACTAATGAGTATACACTCACATATATAATAACAGTAAAGAAAAACTTATTGATTTGTTTAAATCAGCATTTAAATTTTGTTTTTTTTTTTTTATATTTTTTTTTTTTTTTTTTATATTGGACCAGTACTCAGGAGATGACCCCTGCATATACAGTGCATTGTACCAGAACTAGGAAAATAGGTTGTGAGGAGGGGGAAAGAGGGAGTAGTGTTTGTGAACATTTGACTTGAACCTTCCAACGTTATAATAGACAGGAAACACGTCTGCAGGAAACTTATTCCACAGACGAAGAGTACGGCTGAAAAACGGATTCTCTCTGTAATGCGTAGTGCGATTCTCCGGGCAATCGACCACAAATGGGTGAGCTCTAGACGATGAACGCGTGCTACGTAAAAATGTGCGCGTTTCGGGAACAAGATCCCTAATCTCGTCAGAGCAAAATCCATTGTAGTATCGATAGAACAGAGTAACGCATCTCACACTGCGTCGATGCTCCAGTGAGTCAATAGAGTTGGATACCCTACTGTCACCGATGAGCTTCTGCGCCCTCTCTTGCGGACGGTCGAGTAACCCCAAAATAGACTTTGAGGCACCGGCCCAAACATGAGAGTTGTATTCAATTTTCGGTCGGATGTAGGTGGTATAAATAGTAAGTTATATTAGAAAATAAAATATTTCCAATAGTTAAATTGTTTAACATGTTTTTATACACATTGCTTACACTGTTTTTATTTTGTAGTCAACAAAAACACAAATTAGTTTGCTTTGACTGCTGCAAAAAAAAAAAAAAAACAGCGAGGACAACAACCACCAGTCATGTCGTCTTGCTGTTGTGAAGTCAAACGTTCGCATTTAAATGCTTGTATTTTATGTTTGACATATTGAAGTCGGTTGTTTGCTGGCTTCAATGTGTTTAATGCTATAGTCTAAAATATCTAAAAAAACATATCTCAACATATCTTGCTCTCTCTATCAGTCTCTCTCTCTTCTTTTCTTTTAACTATTTATTAAACTTTAAGCTTTTAACATACAACACTTTTAAATATATTCAACATTTTGTTTTTATCTACATCCGGCATCCGCTTCCTTCCTATTTCCATCATACAAAATATATTTATATGTTTGCATGTGTTTGTCTGTATGTAGGCTGGTAACGAAAATTTTATTTCTGATTGCCCTTACAACAAGTGGCAGGGGAAGGCAGAATATTTTGCGTGTGTCAATTTTTCCCATAAAATTTTGAAAACACTCCAACACACTTTACCCAGATACAGAGAATATTTTACTAACACAACAAATTTTGTATGAAGGCAGGAATGAGCTGTGAGCATTTTTTTAAAGCTTTGAGTTTTCTCTACATTTTTGTTTTCTGCTTCAACTTTGAACCTCATCTCATCATACATACTTCTCTGCGTTCGGTTAAGTTTGGTAGCTGTACGTTTTTATAATTTATTTCATTGTTTACACAATTTCGGTTCGCACATACTTCTTACTTTCAAACATCTATTGGCTTGTCTGCACACCCAACAAACAAATTGACTGACTAAAGAAAATTTTCTTCCCAACATGTAAAATATAGTATTAGTATTCCAGTGTCTAGTATCAATGTGTTTGATTTTTATCGCTAAGAACTAAAATAAATTCGGAGTAAGTGAAAAATTGGAAAAATTGACTAAAGGGAACTACAATTAAACTTTGACGTAATTTTCGATATTATTTTTTCTTTATACATAAATGAAAAGCTGTATGCGTTGTAGGGTGAGTCAATAATAGTGTAAATATGTTGTCTGCACTAGAACTCAGTAAAATATTATTAATTTATGTATTAATGTTAAATAGTCGAACTTTATTTTAATATTTCTAATATTATATGATAATGGGTTGGTATCATTCGTCTAGCTTGAGTTCAATCCTGGCTAAAGCCAAGAAATATTTCTATTTATAATTATAACAATAATTATAAACACCGCTTGTTCGGAGAGCGAAGAAAAACTTAAGGAAAAATTTGAACTAAAACCCGATGTACAAAAACCAAAAATCTAATTTAAAAAGTTATAAATTTCAACAAAAATTCAATATATTAGTATCGATGCTGTTTCTTGTTTGTTTATTTATGTATTTAAACTGGCACAACAAAATTAAAATTTTATAATTTACAGTGCTAGTGAGATAAAAACATGATTCACTACAAAAGACATCATCAATTTTACAATTTATGGCAATTGAAAAAAAAAATTAAACAAAAAATCGAAAAATTAACTAACAATATATAACTGCTAAGCACTAAGATAAGTTTTTCAATAATTCAGTTTTAAAATTGAGTGCGTTGCTAATAATTTGTATTTTATGGGGAAGCTGGCTCCAAAGACAAGTGAGTGTGTCTTTTTGCTGAAGTTGTTTCTTTCCGCGAGCGAATTTTGAAAATTTAATTTTGTTGAAAATGTAATCTGTACTCTCCGATATAAATATTCTATGTAAAAATATTAAGCATTTAAAGCTACGATATTTTTAAAGCTCAAGTTATTGATTAAATATGAGTAGGTTGATATCGAATCTTCGCACTTTCTATCATATACATATATATCTAGCAATACTATTGTGCTGCCGAGTTTTTTAAAATCTTTAATATCACAATTTGCATAAATTTCGCATTCATTCAACAAAACAGGTACTAGATACGCTTTTTCCAGTAACATTCGTATTGTCAATGGTGTACAATACTTAACGGCTCATAACCTCCACAACATTCCATACACTCGGCTTACAACCACCGTAATGTGGTTGGACCAAGTTGGTTTGTCATTAAACATAACACCCACGTTTTTTGACATATCTACATATTCAATTGTATTTGTGTTGATTTTATGATTAATGCCAACATTAAAGGTCGTTCTACTTCTGGACAAAAAAAAAAATCACTTTGGTTTTAATGCATTAATACAGAGTCCATTAGTCATGGCCATAACTGACAGAATTGACGGTAAATCATCATTTTGACAATTTTCAGGCCCAAATTTGGTAAAATGACGGTTTGACGATTTTTGTCCCAAAAATTACGATTTTTGCCATACGAATAGCATGGCTACATTAGTTTTTTTTATATAGATATTACACAAAGTGTATCTAAAGGCCCTAGTTCAATATCCTACACGGTCGTACGATTCATTTGCAGGAGAATTTTCCAGAAGTCTGGTTGACTTAACAATATCCCTTCAAAATGGAGTTGCAGTGCCACACTTTTATAATAGAATGATTGTAATAATTTACATATGTATATAGTGAAATAATTAAAAACTATTATTACAATAATAATTATAGATTATTTCAATTTATTTCTCAATATTCTCATATTTCAATTTTTATAAAAATTCTCAAATCGTACGATTTGGTAAAAAATATATCACACAGTTGCATTTTTAATACATCGAATTTTTGAGGTGGTTTCAAATAAAGGCGCAAACCCACATTACTGATTTTATTTAACAATTTTCAAAATATCACAAAAACTAAAAATATTGAAATCATCGCAAACGGCGCTATCCTGATGACCAGTTTTTGGTTACATTTTTTAATATACTTTTTCTAAAAATTACAGATAAAATATTAACTTAAATGTTATACTAGCCCTTATTGTTTTTTAAGGAGAATTTACAGAAATCAAATAGATAAAAGTAAGTCTATATAAGTATAACACAAATAGATTAGTTTATTTATAAGTTATTAATATAATTTAATATATTTGTGTTTGATGTTGCAATCAGAAAAATGTAAGTTTCACAAATATTGTTTTTAACTCAATATATTCATGTAATTTGATAAAAATTTTCTTTACAAAATAGACGAATCCCCTGGAGAAGTGAACATAAAATTCACGAAACGTTGGGAAAATATGTAATACAGATTTTGCATTTTTCCTGACATAATAAAAGTTAAGCCTCAGCAGCTAAGTATATACTATAAACAAATAGATTAGGTACCATTTAACATTAAAAGAAAGTGTAAAGGGGCACGCTAACCTGATGACGCGGAGTGTACATATGTATGTTTAATTATTTCCCGTACCCACAAAAAAACTTAAGAAAGGAAAAACTTGAACAAAAAGCCGTTGTTCAGATGTAAAAATAACAAAATCTATTATAAGAATTATAAAAGTTCAACAAAATCAATCAATTAATACTTGAATTTTTAGATATTTCTCAATTTTAAAATGATTTAAGTTTAACAAATTTGGCATCGCTTTCACTGAACCTAAATACTGCAAAATGAGACGTAAACTTGAAGAAATGTAGGTTAGTTACAACCTACAAACTATTTTATTCAGATTTTTAACTATTCTAATTTGTGTAACTAAAATAAAATTAAAAAATTTCTACATTTCTACAAGCATTTATTATTTAGATTTAATAAAAAAAATTAATTGAATACGAGTATAAGAAAAAAATTTATTCAAATCTAGAAGGCAAATTTTTTTAAACAAAATTTGGTTCACATTTTTCACAAATCTTTTCATAAATATATAAATTTATATCAGTAACAATAACCATTGGAGTTGCACTGAATAATATTTGTTTATTTTAATCAATTTTTTCACCGATTTTAAAAATAATCTTTTGATTTGAATACTTATTTTTTTCATAAGGGTTCACAAATTTTTTTATTTCGTAATCGCAAAGAAATTTTGTTCAGTGTCATGTAAAATTTCATACTAGCCGACAATTTGAACTTTTCTACGAATCAGGAATGGCGCATGAATTGTACCTAGTACACATTTCTCCAAAAAATTACTTTATCCAAATCGATTGTCTCTTTGTTTGTTGGGTGAGTTTGTGTTTAAGTACGTTTGCTTAAGTGTTCTTTTTTTAATCTTTCATACTACTCTTGTCTCGACTTTGTCGCGTCGAACGCTTTTGGTTCGTCTGCCATTTTAAATTTTCAAATAAAGGCTTTTGTTATTTGGTTTTACGTACTCTTTATTGAGTTCAACTTTTAGGCATTTGCTTTAGAAACAGGTGTAATTCTACGAGTGGAGCGTCTGTAATTCTACGGAGTATTCCATTTTGACTTCTTTGAATTTTTTCAATGTTGGATGCCGAGGCTGTGCCCCATAATTGAATCCCATGCACCATATTGGGTTTAGAATCGAGCTGTACAGCAAAAGTTTACAATCAAGCACTACCTCAATTAAATTGAAGTAGTGCGCCGTTTGTGCGAAGAAATTCGTTAGAAGCGCACAGACTTGGGGAAAAAACAATAATGGATTTTGCACAATGATAACGCACCAGCTCAGACATCGATTCCTGTGTGTGAGTTTTTGGTCAAAAACAAAACATGCCGTAATCAAACAGGAACTGTTGCCGCTACCAAAAAGCCCGAAATGCGCTGTTTCGAGGATTGAAAAAAACACTGGCATAAGTGTGTTATATATATATATAAACATTTTTTTGTTTTTCTTGTTGTCCGTGCTTTCTGTATGTGTGCATACTAATTTGAATGTTTTCGCTATGTGATCCTCTCCAGAATATTGTTAGTGTGCAGCGTGGGAGGTGTTGGACTAATGTTTTTTAGTTTGAGCAGTGTCGAAAGTATGTACACCAGACATTGATGAGTTTGAACGAATTTAATTCCCAAACTATAATGTTGAGATAACGTGTCTTGAGATGTTCGTGTTCTTCTGAAAATTTCAAGTCATATGTCCACTAAAACTACTCCCTCCTACCTCATTATTTGTTTTCCTAGTTCGAGCACATGTGCTACCAAATAAGCAGGAATACTATTTTCTTCTTTATTTTAGGCAAAGACACACAATTGCGCGTATTGCTCTTAAGAAGTAGAAATTAAAGTGAATTAGTGTTAAGTTTTTTAATTTTCGTTTCTTATATATGATGGTAAATCTATAAGAGTTGCATATAATTTATTTTTATTATGTAGAATTGCGTTTTTTTTAATTTACTTGACAAAAAATATTCTTCAAAGTTTACCAATTTGAGGATGAATTTATGTTGACCTATTTTATGGCGCTAACGGCACCAGAACAGCATCAAGTATTAAAAAGAGGATGTTTTTAGAGCAGTTACTACAATATAAATCCATATATTCGAGATATATATGAAAACAATCATTCAACCTGCTAACCGACCAACCAATCTGTCAACCAGCCAACCGGCCAACTAGCAGCCCGTTAAAACAAATGGTGCAAACAAAATGTTAAAATTCGTTCTACTTGCATGCATATAATAGAGAAATATATGATACTATGCTGGAAACTTTGAGTGTGTTAGTTATATGTGTGTATGTGTGGGTAAGTGTTCTGACAAAAACCAACAGACTGTAGAGAAGAACAATAAAACAACAGCATCAGCACCAATTTCAGAGTCAAATGGTTTTTAGAATAATATGAGTATCAACATCATTCTGCGAAGTATGCACAAACACACGCAGACAAAACACACACACATACACCCATGCCTATATGTAAATGCAAAGTTAAACCATTGAATGTCCGATTACAAAATTTTTCCTTTCATTCATTTTATTTCCTCATTCTTCTGTTCATTTTGTTCTCTCGGTCCAGTTTTATGAATTTAACTTAAAATGCCCAAAGGGGGGCTCTTCCTCTGCAATCGAAAATTCTTAAAGTCCATATTTTCTAAATTTAGTTAACTTTTCTTAATATTTTCAAAAAATTAAAAAATTTTAGGTCCCTATTGCAGAAAAGAACCCAATCAATCTCCAAACAGCCACAAGTTTCTGGCAGACAGAAAGCAACTACTGCAGTCATCTTTGAAGCCATAATTTGTTTCTCTTTATTATCATATTACCCGATCGTGCTATAATTTTCAGTATCTGGGAGCTTGGTGATCATAATAATCAAGCTATCAATTTTTCATTTTATAAATGTTACGGGTAGTGGAACAAGTGAAAACAAAGAAAAAAAAAAGAATTGGTTCTTCTTCGTTCTGAATTAAAGAAAAATTAAACACTTCAATCGAGTATATTTTAGCATTTTATTTAAAAATCGTGAAATACAAACTAAATAGTCTCAATATAACGGCTTTATTCGTAAACATATTTTGAGGTTTTTAAAGGTTTATTTGATAAATTTTACACAGAAATATGTCAAATAAGCCTGTAGTAAGCACTAAATATTTTTGACGCATCTGGCCGTAATACTATAACTTTTTTGGGTTTGATCAACTTTAGTAGCTGGGGCATCGCACCATACTAGGAGCTTTCAAATTATATACATACTAAATATATTTACTTTAATAAAACTTAATTTAGAAGATTTTTCCATTTTGACGCTGTTTAAAATCATAATAATATTTTGCTTAGTCTACCTTTTTCATTTCTTTTTTTAAATACTTTGTGGTGCGAGGGCAAAATAGCGATTCGCTTATTTAGTATGCCGTTTCTCACCGAAAAACTCTGCCTTTGTGTTTTCATTAAAAAGACGAAGTTTGATATCCATATGTATAAAAACTTCACCAGACATGTGAAAACCGGGACAAAAAAAGTTAAAAGGAAGGGGACTAACGAATATAGATACTGACTTGTTGAAGCCGTTTTGGAAAACACTTAATATACCATAACGTTAGAAAAATTGGAGATGAAATATTGATCGGACTTTCAATCGCTGAAATCATTAAACCCGTTTGAGCCGTTTTCAAGAACTATTAAGATATCGAGAATAGCTGAAAACTTGGTCAAAATGGGTTTTCCGGGGACCGATGACAGTTTAGATCGATATTGCAGCCTTAAAAACACCTAGGTAGCGCCTTTATCGAAATCATTTTAATAATTTTCGAGAAGCAAAAAAGGTATTAGAAATCGAGAAAGACCGGGACAAAGTTGGTATCTTCTGGGCCGAGTACAGTCTAGATAAATTTTTCGATGTTAAACCCCTTACAGAACATAAAAATGATTTGAAAAAACAATAAAAATATCAATTGTTAAAAACCAGATCAAAATGGCCTTTCCCAGGGCGGAGGACAGTCAAGATTTTTCGACCAACTGATTGTCTATAAATCATTTAAAACGTTTTGAAGAACCCATAAAAATATTACACTATAGTGAAAACCTGAACAAAATAGGTTTTCTCGGGAGCGGAGACATTCTAGCTCGTTTTTTGACTTAAAAAAACCTAGATACTGATTTTCGAGTAAGTAAGTATTACAGTAAGTATGTAAAGTATTACAAATGGGTAAAAACCTAGACAAAATGGAGTTTCCCGGTACCTCGAATATTCTGGATCAGTTTTTTTGATCTTAAAAACTATTAGATTCCGATCTTCATTATAACCGTTAGTGTCATTTTCGAGAACCAATAAAAGTATTACCAATGGGTAAAACCGGGATAAAATGGGTTTTCTCGGGACCTATCTATATCGATATTTCATCCCCACAAGCCCCTGGATACTGATTTTCAATAAAATCATTATAGCCGTTTCCCAGAACTAATGTAAGTATCACAAACTTAAAATGGATAAAAACCGGGGAAAAAATGGATTTTCCGGAATCCGGGACTTCAAAGCAAAAAAAAAAAAAAAACAATTTGAAACATGTAGAATACAGAACGCTTCTAATCCTTTAGATTCGCGCACTGTGATGTAAGTAAATACCTTTTCTGTCTTTCGAAGAATGTTGTATTTCATGGAAAATTTTTAAAGAATGCCCTTCTCCAGTTGTTTCCCGGTTTGTTTTGTTTTTGGCGATTTCCTTTCTTAAATTTGTCTCTAAATGAACCAATGTTCTTTGCCCCTCATCGGGTATATGAACTGGTGAAACAATACTATTTAATTTTTCGGAAATATTTGCCCAATCTGATCTGCAGTTGTTTTACCTGCTCTGAACTGCTAAACAATATGAGGATTGGCTTCCATTGTTTCTATAAGGGTGTCAAACTGTTGATAATTCAACCCATTTTCAGATGTGCTTCTAAGAAATAATTGATCAGGTTGTTAATTTTAATATAAAACTTAATTAAATTTACTTTATGTTTTATTTTTCAGTCTATTGCTACTTTTATACGTGCAAGTTATTTGCGAATAAAAATATTGCGTCCCCTTGCCCCATTACAGGTTAAATATGTCAAGAAACCGGACAAGCTTCTTTATTGGGAATGATGAGTGAGTACCATTCACTCAACGTATGCGCTTGTAATAGCCCAATGCTCCACCGGGAGTGATAAAGTGCTCCATTGACTTCTCTTCCCCACTGCAAAATCTGCAAATAACTGTGTTGGAAATGTCCATCCAGTACAAGTGCTTAAAGCAGGTATAAAGACCTGTAAGTGCACCTGTCAGTGTTTTGAGGCTTTTCCTATTCAGTTTTAGAGCACACTCGGCACAATATTGCACCATGTGCACCAAATGGACTACGTCCATTTCTTCATCTCCTCCTCAAGGAGACTCGTATTGAAGCCAAATGTTGGGATGAGTCCAATAAAAGCCTCCGCTGCATCAGCAGTAAATAATGCTTTTATTTGCAAATAGCTAACTCACGAAAATAGTTACTGATTAAAAAACTATTTGCAAATAAAGTATAAAATGTTGCCACTTTACTTGACGTTTTTACGGTTTTTGTCGTTGTGGTACACTTAATACCACATCAAATAACGCAAAATATTCCTGCAGAAATAAAGACTCTGATTTTTTCATTTTTATTAGCATTTGCTTTAATTGAACTACAAAAAAAAACATTAATTTTTTTTACTTTTCTTTTTATATTTTAGTAATCAAAATGCTGTTTACACTAACAGTGTTACCAATTATTTACATGCTGAACATATGACATATAAAAAAATGAAACAAGTGGAGAAATTGTCGCATAAACAATAAGTTAGTTATTTGAGATTAGTTTTTATTTATGAATAGGCTGCGTATAAACGTAATATATGTCGCTTTCAAAACAATACAGCAACAAAAAAATTGTGGTTGTCAAAAATAGCAACTTTCTGTAATGCCCATTTATCAACTGGCCACACAAATCAAGTTCCGGTACTGTCAGTAATCAAGCCATTAATTTTTATTTGGTTTATTCAGGGTAATTGTAAATTAAAAAAAAAGAGCTGGTACCATTTACGTACCGAACCAAAATGAACAATCATTGAAACGAGCGATTATTATTCCCAACACTAACGAACTGTACAACTTTGCTACTAATTAATTTTTATTTATTTTGCGGGCCAAGTATTTCACTATTCGGTATACATTATATTCTGAATTTTATCTGTTCACTTGCCAACAGCAGGCGGTTGTTAATAAGAGCCACGAAATGACCCACTAACCAGCTGAAACGTTTCAGCTACAAACATTATAAAGACAAAGTGCTTTTGCGTTAAACCCAATTTGTTGTTTTGCGGCTTAAAGCGAATGGCATCAAAGCCATTCCACCAACAGCAGCTACTGTTGTTTTCGTTTTCATTTTTTGTTTTACCTAATCTAGCACTGATGGCGACCCGACATTAAAAAATTATCCCAGAAAAAAAAAATTCCAGATCAACGGAAAAATGATGAAATGCGAGCAAAACGAAAATTTTATAATATCGCAAACTAAAAAAAACTCAGACTCCAGCATAATTGATAAAATTAAAAAAAATGGTTTGTCAGCAGAAACGCACACACACACACACTAGAAAGACGCACGCAGACACACCCTCATAGCCTGGAAAAATCTATAGACTCGCAAGAATAAAAATAAGACGATGCGGAAAAAACAAATTTTCCACAGTTTAATACTTTAGTTTGAGATCAACAAAGTGGATGGGCGGAATGGGAAGCATACAAATCAACAAAAAACAAATTTGATACTTTAAGGATTCTCTTTATGTGTCTTATGTTATAAAATTTAAGCTATATAGATTAGGGTAGTTTCTATGAAATGTCGACATATAGATAGCTGGGAAACATAGAAAACAAGCTATTTATAATTTTTTATTGATTTACAGAAAAAAAAAAAAACAAAATAGGTTGTACTTCAGAGTGCTAGTTTACACACGTCAAGTTTGACCCGTTAAGTCTTGAGTTTGTTGGAGAAGAGAATGGAAAAGGTTGTAGACTTGATAATACCGTCAAGTTTAACATAAAGTGTCAAAATATATGAAAACTTTAAGGCAAACAAGCTTAAACTTGACGGCACAAAGCTTTTGTGTGATAACGTAAATGCAGATTCAAAAGGAAATTAAGGCAGAACTGATCACGAAACCCTGATGTGTGTAAACTGGGACAAACAAATATACTAAATAAATAAATTTTAATTTATTAAATCCAAGCTGAGTTCATAACAGGTGAAATTGACAGCGCAGCTGATAACTTTTTTTTTTTAATTTTTATCTGTTTCAGATGTCAATGGCATACTTAAAACAAAATTGGGGAAAAAAATTTAAAACAATGTTTTAAATTATGTATTCTATCTTTAGCGCCAGATATTACCAATAATACTCCGCAATCTGGCTGGCCATTTTCACCTTTTCAAGCTCTATGGTTTGAGACTTCACGAGAAAATTAAAAGATTCACATTATAATTAAGTTTTTCTTTTATTGTAAATTTTTTTTATGGAAATTTGGAAAAAAAATCAAAACAATTTTTTAACTTTTGTATTGCATCTTGAGCGCCAGCTATCATTCTGAATCCACCCCAATCTTGCTGGTCATTTTCACCTTTCCAAGCTGTGACTTTAATTTTCACGAAATAACTAAAAGTTTCACCAAATAATTAAATGTTTGTCTTTTATTGTCAATTTTTTTAATATATATTTTTTTAATTCCTTTTTGTGTGTTGTGACATTTGAAAAAGATTTATTTTTTGTAGTGTTGCATTTATTGCTCTTGCAGTGACCTGGTATGAATTCGCCTTGATTAAATCCAAACTTTATTATGAATAGGGAAACTACAAATTTGAACTTAGGAGCGCGGACAACTAACTAATTTTTAGGAAGAAATGCTTGATTATACAAGTTTGAAACGCTGATGGCAACGTATGCATGTGTATGCGATATTTAATTTAAAGACTGAATTATTTTTTTTGTTGTGTTTTTAAAACTTTTTATGTGTAAAAAATAATTTATTGTTTTAAGAGATTTTGTTTTATTCAATGGAAATAAATATTTCTAAGGCATAAATGATAAAACTATAAACTCTCGGAGAAAATATTTGCCTAAAATTGAAACATTTAAATTTTAGTACAATGTTTTAGCACTTAAAAATTTGTTTAGCATTATTTCGAAGCCAATTTAGATCCAAAAATTTTTTTGATCTGGTCACACTGCATACTGTTAAAATTTTTTTGGAGATTTTTCATAATATCGTAATTGCAAAGGCTTGTTTATTGCTTTCAATACCTGCATGGTTCTTTGTAGTGCAACATTTTAAATGCTGGCTGATGGCATTTAAGTCAGTGAGTGCCATAAGACAAATACACACAATCAAACAAGTTTTAAAATTGCTGCAATACATTCAGAGTAGGTGTCAGTAACGAATATAAGGAGTATGGGGTGTAGCATGTAGCAATAGTTGTGCGTGTTTTTGTGTTGCTGCTTTGCTCAGAAAACATGACATCGTCAAAAAGTTGGTCAAATGACTGAATGACTTACTGAACGACACACTGACTAACGGACTGGCTGAGTGGCTGAACAATTTATCTCACAGCCTGACTTCAAGTCTGGCAGATTTTTAGTAGGGCAAACGTTGTTATGTGTGCCAGACAAACTTCGACCTAAAACCACAGACATTGTTGGTGTCCGTAAACAGTTTGTGAGCGCAAGTGTATGCATATAATGTGTGAGTTTGCATATAAAAACTTTGTTAAGGTATTAGTGACACAGAAAACAGTAATATTGAGTACATAATATACTTCTCGTTGCAAACAGCTACGTATGTATGTATGTATGTATGTATGTATGTATGTATGTATGTATGTATGTATGTATGTATGTATGTATGTATGTATGTATGTATGTATGTATGTTTTTTTTTTTTTTTTTTTTTTTTTTTTTTTTTATTCGCGGGGTGAAAAACCATCGAAAGGCACTGGGAGTGATGGTGGTTGCCAGTAGTGCGAGACTTTAACTCGCTAAAAAACACCCCTTCGCCCTGACCCAGATGCTCCCCGAGGGACTGCCGCAAGGCTTTACGTCTCGGGGTGGGAAAGGTGATACACCCTACATCTAAACTAAACTACATTGATTCTGCTGCGAATCTGTTCTAACCTACGAAGTTCCAACAGAACCAATTTTACAAAACTACAGACGTACGTCCAGTTGCACAAAGATTCCAACATGATTGGAACGATACTGCTCGGACTGATGCTACGTCCTAGGACTGTTTCTAAATATTCCCTATCACTATTAAACCGTGGACAGATGAAGAACACATGCTCAGCATCTTCCAAGACATTACCATCACAACTCGGACAGAACGGAGTACTGTCATGTCCAAAACGGTACAAGTACGACCTAAAACAACCATGCCCAGTTAGAAACTGTGTAATATAGTAGTTCAAATCGCCATGCTTTCTTGATAGCCATGCTCTGATGTCTGGTATCAGTAAGTAGGTCCATCTTCCCTTGTCAGCTGTCGCCCATCTTTCTTGCCATTTTGGCAGACACGATTCTCTCAACCCAACCGAGATGTCCGAAGCGGCCTCTAGCTCGATCGGTATCATGCCGGCAATGACAAAAGCGGCCAGGTCCGATACAGTTCGGAATGCGCTACATATCAATCATGACCCCAAGGTATTTTAAACATTCCTTAGATTCTATGCTACACGTGCCAATATTTAGCCTGACAGTTTCCCTAACTTTCCTACTACTAATCAGAACCGCTTCCGTTTTATGGTCAGCTAGAGTTAGGCCCATTGATCTTAGCCAAGATCTTACGATCTGAATACTGGCGTTTGCAATGGTTTCCACCTCTAGTAACTCTTTCCCTTCACACACTAACGCTATGTCGTCTGCGAATCCAACTATCTTCACCTTTTCCGGTAGATCCAATCTTAATACTCCGTCGTACATGACGTTCCACAATAGTGGGCCAAGAACTGAACCTTGAGGCACCCCACCAATGATCTTGCGCCTCTTAGTACCTTTATCGGTATCATAAACTAGCTCTCTATCCCGGAAATAGTCCCGTACAATTGCTAGTAAATACCCTGGGATGTCTATACGGACCAAAGCATTAACTATATGCTCCCAGTTTGCCGTATTGAAGGCGTTTTTTACATCTAGGGTTATAACCACACAATACCCTTTTGTTCCATTCCTCCACCTCTTCCCTTGGATAGCTTGAGCAGCGGTTTCTACTACAACTTTGATAGCGTCCACCGCTGACTTTGCTTTCCTGAAGCCAAATTGGTTATCTGATAAACCTAGGTTAGCTTGTACGCAATCTTCCAATCTTCTGCAGATTATACTCTCCAGAAGTTTTCCACTTGTATCTATCATACAGAGCGGACGATAGGAGGAAGGGTCGTCTAGCGGCTTGTTATCCTTAGGTAACAACACCAATTTCTGCCTCTTCCAGATTGTTGGAAAAGTTCCCTGAATCAAGCATGCGCTTATTACTTTCAGGAAATAATCAGGATGGAGCTTAACAGCCTCCTTCAGTACCATATTTGGGATGCAATCTAAGCCTGGTGCCTTCTTGTCTTTGAATTTTGAGACAGCACCTTCTATCTCGACGACTGTAACCGGAGGAATGTCGAATAATTCAGCTGGATAGCTGTGTTGCCATGTCGGAGCTTCCTGTTGAGGAAAAAGATGGTCTACAATTCCGTTGAGGATATTCTCTTCTCTTGGCGGTGATGGGCCAAGACATTTAAGTTTCCTGGTTACTAGCTTATATGCTAAGCCCCAAGGATTACTATCTATTTCATCACAAGCATCCAGGAAACACCTACGCTTGCTCCTACGAATTGCAATCTTCAATGCCTTTCTTTTATCCCTATACAACTGGTGCTGCACGTTATTCTCTAACCGACCCCTCGTTCGTGTATACCGCCTTCGGGCGCTAATACACTCTGAACGCAAGCTAGCAATTTCATCATTCCACCAATACACTGGAGGCTTATTTGGCGATCTTTTTCGCCTTATCATAGCTACATTGCAGGCACTAGTGATATTGCGCACTAATTGCACTGCCATGTCTTCTGCTGAACCAGCCATTTCCATGTTCTCCATGCAGGCTGCGAAGCTATCCTTATCAAAGGTATTTACCTTCCATCCTGTCAAGACACGTGCTTGTACAATAGCACGGGGCTGTGCGTCTTGCACATCTATTATTATAGCGCTATGATCGCTATGTGTATAGATGTCAGATATTCTCGAGTTCACTTGGGTTGCGATACTGGCACTGACGAATGTAATGTCAATTACTGAGCCAGCATCACCCCTTCTGAAGGTGTGTTCAACTCCATTATTGATGAGTACAACACCCAGTACAGAAAAGGCTTCCAAGAGTATTCTTCCTCTTGCGTTTGCTGAGGGACAGCCCCATTCAACAGCCCACGCATTGAAATCACCTGCTATTATTACGGGGGTTCTTCCAACTGCATCCGTTACAATACTGTCAACTATTACCCGAAAGTCTTCTATAGAATACCTAGGGGGTATATAACAGCTGTAAATAGTGATGCCAGATATAACCGCTCGAGCATATCCGCATTGCGTTGTTATTCTATCGCGTATGGTTAGCGTGCTGGTGTTCCATATTGCCGATGTACCCGTGTTATCGGAAACCCAGTTTACAGATGCCATGGTCCGATATGGCTCACTTAGAATAGCGACATCTACACTTATATCTCGAACGCTTTGCTTAAGAAGCTCCTGGGCTGCCTGGCAATGGTTGAGATTTAACTGTAATATACGCATTTTGGTGACTTAGGTTCTACTCTACTCCCTAAGTTTCTGTAGAGCTCTTTTATAAAACGGGCAAACTGCACCTCCGGTGACATGGTCACTAACGGTGTCTGCTCCCTTCTTGCAGAGCAAGCAGGATGGTTTATTGGAACAGGTTCCAATTTTGTGGCCCGTTTTGCCACACCGTAGGCAATTCCCTGAAAGGTCTTGCCCCTTACAGTTCCCTGCTACGTGTCCATAATCCAGACATTTAAAGCATCTTTTTGGTGCTACCTTTTCGCGTATTCGGCAAACCACCCAGCCAATACGTATCTTTGCCATCTCTATAAGGCGGCGAGCTATCAGTGCACTCACGCCAATTGTGGCGGTCTGTGTCCCACCGTATGCTCTCCTTAGCGACTTAACTGCCGTAGGGTGCAAAGCTTTAAATTCGTCAGATATTTTGACGAGAGCTTCATAAATATCCTCCTTAGAGGTTACTTCGTCTATATCCCTAATCTCAAGCCTGACCTCATGAGAAAGTGATCTAACCTTAGCAGCATCACCTAGCACCTCTTCTATAGCCGACCTAAATTCGCCCGTATTCTGGTGCGCGGGTCTATTCAGCTCAAACAACAGTTCACCCTTCCCTGTCTTCCTAATGCTCTTCACATTTTGACCCAGGTTGTTTAGCTTAGGGTCCCTCTTCACCTGTCTGAGAATATCCGCATAGGAAGTATCTCCACAGGTTTTAATCACTATAGCATCTGGTTTAACGGACGCTTTCTTTGTTTTAGCCCTTGGGCCAACCTTAACCCAGCCAGGATCTTTAGCACTTAGATCCGGTTTGCCAGCCAAGTTTAAGTTTATAGCCTTGGGTATAGTGTGTCCACCTACCCTGACTACTTTATTAGGGGTTGTTCCCCTATTCTTTTTAGCTCTGTTACCTTTTGGGCTTAAGTCCTCCCTTCTACGCTTTGGAGTTCCGCCCATCACAGGATTGAGCCTTGGTGGTTCGTCTGTTTGAGTATGCGTACTAGTATGTGCTTTCTTTGTACTACTAGCACTTCCACTACTCAATTCATCTGAGACCTGCATGTACAATGCCTGTATCTCACGTGACATTGTCACTATTTCCTTATGCACGTTTGAACGTGCCTTTAGGAAAGCTACGAGCTTTGAGATCTTCTCTCCTAGCCTCTGGACGTTATTTTGTCCATTTTCACTATTTTCAACGGTGCCTGGCACCGGAACGGTCCTACTCACCGCTGTAGGAGGTGATCTGGTTATCACCGATTTCTTAGCAAAAGGGTTTACAATTTCACCCATGCTCAACTCATTTATACTCTCATTATTATTATTATTATTATTTTTATTCATTTTTTCAATTGGGTCCCCGCTTAAAGCTGTAGTCTCCGTTTGCCGCACACTCAATAAAAAGTTTTTTCTTTGTCCAAAACATTCCCGCATTTTCCGGGTTAAGTTAATTTTATTAAAATTTAGTTTACTTTTTGTTGAGTGAATGTGCAGTTACCCTTGTAGTGACCCCGAGGGTGGCTATGCAAGCAGTGAGTTCCTCGCGAGGGTTGACACAAGGCCTTATGAGACTTGTGTACAGAGCCAGGTCGGGAGCTGATTAGGAGTCATCTCAACTAACCCTGCACAGCCAAAAACTATTGGCTACAAACTTTGATCATACTTTAAGCCCCTGCCAGGGTTTTACCGGGACGGAGGTAGCTTCCGCATTAGCCCGTGAGCCATTTCAGCACGATTTCACTCGTGCTTAATCAGGTCACGGAATACGTCAGCTCCCAGCCCATAATCGTCTGCGTCAGGTCGTCATCCAATCCATTATCGCTGTCACACAGTTAGTTCATTCTCAACTTTTGTTGAGAACTATTCAGTAGCGCCACGAGAAGGCCGTGTGACAACTTGGTTTGAGCAAGGACAAGGATCGCTAACTGGCTACACCCGATGGGAAGCCAGCGCTTTACCTTGAACGCTCGCACCCACGCCATGTATGTATGTATGTATGTATGTATGTATGTATGTATGTATGTATGTATGTATGTATGTATGTATGTATGTATGTATGTATGTATGTATGTATGTATGTATGTTTTTTTTTTTTTTTTTTTTTTTTTTTTTTTTTTTTTTTTTTTTTTTTTTTTTTTTTTTTTTTTTTTTTTATTCGCGGGGTGAAAAACCATCGAAAGGCACTGGCAGTGATGGTGGTTGCCAGTAGTGCGAGACTTTAACTCGCTAAAAAACACCCCTTCGCCCTGACCCAGATGCTCCCCGAGGGACTGCCGCAAGGCTTTACGTCTCGGGGTGGGAAAGGTGATACACCCTACATCTAAACTAAACTACATTGATTCTGCTGCGAATCTGTTCTAACCTACGAAGTTCCAACAGAACCAATTTTACAAAACTACAGACGTACGTCCAGTTGCACAAAGATTCCAACATGATTGGAACGATACTGCTCGGACTGATGCTACGTCCTAGGACTGTTTCTAAATATTCCCTATCACTATTAAACCGTGGACAGATGAAGAACACATGCTCAGCATCTTCCAAGACATTACCATCACAACTCGGACAGAACGGAGTACTGTCATGTCCAAAACGGTACAAGTACGACCTAAAACAACCATGCCCAGTTAGAAACTGTGTTATATAGTAGTTCAAATCGCCATGCTTTCTTGATAGCCATGCTCTGATGTCTGGTATCAGTAAGTAGGTCCATCTTCCCTTGTCAGCTGTCGCCCATCTTTCTTGCCATTTTGGCAGACACGATTCTCTCAACCCAACCGAGATGTCCGAAGCGGCCTCTAGCTCGATCGGTATCATGCCGGCAATGACAAAAGCGGCCAGGTCCGATACAGTTCGGAATGCGCTACATACACGCAAGGCGATCAGCCTGTACACAGGCGATATCAGGTTCACATAAGTAGGATATCTAAGTGAGCCTGACCATATAGGCGATGCATATAAGATAATGCTTCTTACTACACTAGAGAGTAATTTCCTCTGCAGATATTTTGGACCTCTTGTATTCGGCATGATCCGGCATAGCGCTGTGCATGTTTTTGATGCTTTACTGCCTATGTACTTCAAGTGCTCTTGAAAAGACAGACGAGTGTCAATCATGACCCCAAGGTATTTTAAACATTCCTTAGATTCTATGCTACACGTGCCAATATTTAGCCTGACAGTTTCCCTAACTTTCCTACTACTAATCAGAACCGCTTCCGTTTTATGGTCAGCTAGAGTTAGGCCCATTGATCTTAGCCAAGATCTTACGATCTGAATACTGGCGTTTGCAATGGTTTCCACCTCTAGTAACTCTTTCCCTTCACACACTAACGCTATGTCGTCTGCGAATCCAACTATCTTCACCTTTTCCGGTAGATCCAATCTTAATACTCCGTCGTACATGACGTTCCACAATAGTGGGCCAAGAACTGAACCTTGAGGCACCCCACCAATGATCTTGCGCCTCTTAGTACCTTTATCGGTATCATAAACTAGCTCTCTATCCCGGAAATAGTCCCGTACAATTGCTAGTAAATACCCTGGGATGTCTATACGGACCAAAGCATTAACTATATGCTCCCAGTTTGCCGTATTGAAGGCGTTTTTTACATCTAGGGTTATAACCACACAATACCCTTTTGTTCCATTCCTCCACCTCTTCCCTTGGATAGCTTGAGCAGCGGTTTCTACTACAACTTTGATAGCGTCCACCGCTGACTTTGCTTTCCTGAAGCCAAATTGGTTATCTGATAAACCTAGGTTAGCTTGTACGCAATCTTCCAATCTTCTGCAGATTATACTCTCCAGAAGTTTTCCACTTGTATCTATCATACAGAGCGGACGATAGGAGGAAGGGTCGTCTAGCGGCTTGTTATCCTTAGGTAACAACACCAATTTCTGCCTCTTCCAGATTGTTGGAAAAGTTCCCTGAATCAAGCATGCGCTTATTACTTTCAGGAAATAATCAGGATGGAGCTTAACAGCCTCCTTCAGTACCATATTTGGGATGCAATCTAAGCCTGGTGCCTTCTTGTCTTTGAATTTTGAGACAGCACCTTCTATCTCGACGACCGTAACCGGAGGAATGTCGAATAATTCAGCTGGATAGCTGTGTTGCCATGTCGGAGCTTCCTGTTGAGGAAAAAGATGGTCTACAATTCCGTTGAGGATATTCTCTTCTCTTGGCGGTGATGGGCCAAGACATTTAAGTTTCCTGGTTACTAGCTTATATGCTAAGCCCCAAGGATTACTATCTATTTCATCACAAGCATCCAGGAAACACCTACGCTTGCTCCTACGAATTGCAATCTTCAATGCCTTTCTTTTATCCCTATACAACTGGTGCTGCACGTTATTCTCTAACCGACCCCTCGTTCGTGTATACCGCCTTCGGGCGCTAATACACTCTGAACGCAAGCTAGCAATTTCATCATTCCACCAATACACTGGAGGCTTATTTGGCGATCTTTTTCGCCTTATCATAGCTACATTGCAGGCACTAGTGATATTGCGCACTAATTGCACTGCCATGTCTTCTGCTGAACCAGCCATTTCCATGTTCTCCATGCAGGCTGCGAAGCTATCCTTATCAAAGGTATTTACCTTCCATCCTGTCAAGACACGTGCTTGTACAATAGCACGGGGCTGTGCGTCTTGCACATCTATTATTATAACGCTATGATCGCTATGTGTATAGATGTCAGATATTCTCCAGTTCACTTGGGTTGCGATACTGGCACTGACGAATGTAATGTCAATTACTGAGCCAGCATCACCCCTTCTGAAGGTGTGTTCAACTCCATTATTGATGAGTACAACACCCAGTACAGAAAAGGCTTCCAAGAGTATTCTTCCTCTTGCGTTTGCTGAGGGACAGCCCCATTCAACAGCCCACGCATTGAAATCACCTGCTATTATTACGGGGGTTCTTCCAACTGCATCCGTTACAATACTGTCAACTATTACCCGAAAGTCTTCTATAGAATACCTAGGGGGTATATAACAGCTGTAAATAGTGATGCCAGATATAACCGCTCGAGCATATCCGCATTGCGTTGTTATTCTATCGCGTATGGTTAGCGTGCTGGTGTTCCATATTGCCGATGTACCCGTGTTATCGGAAACCCAGTTTACAGATGCCATGGTCCGATATGGCTCACTTAGAATAGCGACATCTACACTTATATCTCGAACGCTTTGCTTAAGAAGCTCCTGGGCTGCCTGGCAATGGTTGAGATTTAACTGTAATATACGCATTTTGGTGACTTAGGTTCTACTCTACTCCCTAAGTTTCTGTAGAGCTCTTTTATAAAACGGGCAAACTGCACCTCCGGTGACATGGTCACTAACGGTGTCTGCTCCCTTCTTGCAGAGCAAGCAGGATGGTTTATTGGAACAGGTTCCAATTTTGTGGCCCGTTTTGCCACACCGTAGGCAATTCCCTGAAAGGTCTTGCCCCTTACAGTTCCCTGCTACGTGTCCATAATCCAGACATTTAAAGCATCTTTTTGGTGCTACCTTTTCGCGTATTCGGCAAACCACCCAGCCAATACGTATCTTTGCCATCTCTATAAGGCGGCGAGCTATCAGTGCACTCACGCCAATTGTGGCGGTCTGTGTCCCACCGTATGCTCTCCTTAGCGACTTAACTGCCGTAGGGTGCAAAGCTTTAAATTCGTCAGATATTTTGACGAGAGCTTCATAAATATCCTCCTTAGAGGTTACTTCGTCTATATCCCTAATCTCAAGCCTGACCTCATGAGAAAGTGATCTAACCTTAGCAGCATCACCTAGCACCTCTTCTATAGCCGACCTAAATTCGCCCGTATTCTGGTGCGCGGGTCTATTCAGCTCAAACAACAGTTCACCCTTCCCTGTCTTCCTAATGCTCTTCACATTTTGACCCAGGTTGTTTAGCTTAGGGTCCCTCTTCACCTGTCTGAGAATATCCGCATAGGAAGTATCTCCACAGGTTTTAATCACTATAGCATCTGGTTTAACGGACGCTTTCTTTGTTTTAGCCCTTGGGCCAACCTTAACCCAGCCAGGATCTTTAGCACTTAGATCCGGTTTGCCAGCCAAGTTTAAGTTTATAGCCTTGGGTATAGTGTGTCCACCTACCCTGACTACTTTATTAGGGGTTGTTCCCCTATTCTTTTTAGCTCTGTTACCTTTTGGGCTTAAGTCCTCCCTTCTACGCTTTGGAGTTCCGCCCATCACAGGATTGAGCCTTGGTGGTTCGTCTGTTTGAGTATGCGTACTAGTATGTGCTTTCTTTGTACTACTAGCACTTCCACTACTCAATTCATCTGAGACCTGCATGTACAATGCCTGTATCTCACGTGACATTGTCACTATTTCCTTATGCACGTTTGAACGTGCCTTTAGGAAAGCTACGAGCTTTGAGATCTTCTCTCCTAGCCTCTGGACGTTATTTTGTCCATTTTCACTATTTTCAACGGTGCCTGGCACCGGAACGGTCCTACTCACCGCTGTAGGAGGTGATCTGGTTATCACCGATTTCTTAGCAAAAGGGTTTACAATTTCACCCATGCTCAACTCATTTATACTCTCATTATTATTATTATTATTATTTTTATTCATTTTTTCAATTGGGTCCCCGCTTAAAGCTGTAGTCTCCGTTTGCCGCACACTCAATAAAAAGTTTTTTCTTTGTCCAAAACATTCCCGCATTTTCCGGGTTAAGTTAATTTTATTAAAATTTAGTTCACTTTTTGTTGAGTGAATGTGCAGTTACCCTTGTAGTGACCCCGAGGGTGGCTATGCAAGCAGTGAGTTCCTCGCGAGGGTTGACACAAGGCCTTATGAGACTTGTGTACAGAGCCAGGTCGGGAGCTGATTAGGAGTCATCTCAACTAACCCTGCACAGCCAAAAACTATTGGCTACAAACTTTGATCATACTTTAAGCCCCTGCCAGGGTTTTACCGGGACGGAGGTAGCTTCCGCATTAGCCCGTGAGCCATTTCAGCACGATGTCACTCGTGCTTAATCAGGTCACGGAATACGTCAGCTCCCAGCCCATAATCGTCTGCGTCAGGTCGTCATCCAATCCATTATCGCTGTCACACAGTTAGTTCATTCTCAACTTTTGTTGAGAACTATTCAGTAGCGCCACGAGAAGGCCGTGTGACAACTTGGTTTGAGCAAGGACAAGGATCGCTAACTGGCTACACCCGATGGGAAGCCAGCGCTTTACCTTGAACGCTCGCACCCACGCCACCATGTATGTATGTATGTATGTATGTATGTATGTATGTATGTATGTATGCACGAGTAAGTGTAAGTAAAAAACAAACACGAGTCTGTTGAAGCAAGAAATGTTTTTTTTTCATATTTTTGTTGTTCGTTGGCATGGCTGAATGAGTGAGAGTGTGTATTACAGAATCCTTTCAAATTTAAAATTACATGTACTTTTGTGCTTATGTATACTCTACATAGAAACAAGGAGTGTCTGCTCTAGAGACATAAAGAAGCTTAAGAAACAACATATTACAAAAAAAAACTTAGTGCACGTTTTCTGCATTAAAGAAATAGAGAAAAGCTATATACTTAGCAGACATATATTTATAGATAGTACATATTCGTACATAAGTATTTACTGGGTGTGTAGCAGTTGCTTGGGAATGATTTGGGAAACCAAAACATAAAAACGAAAAAGTAGATTAAAGGCTGATTTCTTATTTCTTGGGAACCACATTTTTCAATGAACAAGAAGTATTGAAAGAAATATTTATTTCACTTTGTCACCCAAATATCTTGATTATGACGTTAAAAAAATTATCGTCAATATTTCGCTAACAATTTGTTAGCATTGTAATCGTTATAAAAAGCAACATAATGAAGATCTTTAGCTGGAAGAACTAAAAAGTACTTATTCTCCACAAAAATTTTTCATGATGTGACCTAAACATTTTGCCATCACTGTGTTCTACACACTACTTCTCCCATATAAACATGCATCCAGAGCTCGTGAATGAGGCTGCTAAGTATTTCAGTACAATAGCGAATGCGTAATAAACAACTCAATGAAGTTTTAGAAAGAGAATATTTTGTTGCATACTTTTTGGCAAAATTCATTCGATTTTCTGCGAACACACTGTGCTTGCAAATGTTGCTTCTAACTACTAAATACATTGCTATTGTTTTTCTTGCTGCCACATTAAGCAATATTTATTGCTTTGCAGTAGAGTAGAGTTTTGTTCAGACAGTCATACTTGTTTAGGTTTGCGTTGTTGTGAATTTTTATTGCCGCCAAGCCAATTTACTAAAATCTACTATGAACGAGAACATATAAATATAAGGAAGCAGCCACTGAGAAGTTTTTCCTCGACTTGAATTTTATGAACATACGAGACTTATTTGAAAGTGCTGCATTTAAATGAATACAAAGAAACTAAATTGTGGTTTTCGAGTTTTAGCAAGAAAACAAAATAATGACAAGAATGAAGTTGAAGCTCGAGAAATTCAACTCAAATATCACAGTGATAAAATTGTTAAAATATTCATTGTATTTTGATTAAATAACACAACGGTATACTGCCTAAATATCAGCGTAGGTCGGGGTGATATTTCGAAAAGGCTGCAAGGTAACTGAGACCACAAAGCTGTATACATTTTAGTAATATTATTATTTTTTATTATATCGAAGTACCACGTTCAAAACTATTAAACTCTATTAAACCTTTTTTGGCTGAAAATAATCTTTAGATGATCTAAAGATCATTAGGTATATTAACAAGCAAAATTGCTGTATGTGTGATATCGCCAATCCTCGCGAGGTTCACCAGGTGGCATTATATTTTTTGGTTTCATTGACGTTGGATTATTATATGATACTTTTTACTGCTTGTGCAGTTTTATTTTCCAGTGTAATAAAATTGTTTATACCTTTCGTTGTAATATCACAAAACCTCATTTTTTTGTAAGATCATGGTTTTATTAAGTACCAGGAGCAAATACTGTAAATATCTAAATTTATATTGAATATTATTATATGAAGAGTTGCAGAACAAAACGTGATTTTTTAGTTATTTGAAAATGTTGAAAAATCAAAGATTGGTTTTTACTTGAATATGAGTTCATTCTTTATTTTAAAAAAATTAATCGGGCAGCAATATGTCGTCCCAATATGTCGCCCAAATAGCACGTCTTGTTTGAAATAAAACAGAAAACGTTTTGATGTGCGTATTTTTGATATGTAAATATTTTTTATACATATATACAGGTATATAAAACGATTTTTGTTACTTGACCTTGAATGTAAGAGAATTTTCTCTTATACAAACTCCACCTTACATATTTTTCAGCTGAAATAAACTTTTCAATAAAAATATCAGTGTGACTCAATTAATTAATGTGCTGTTCATAGAATACAGACGAGCATTCGTCTAAAAAATTTTATACGGAAATCACTCAAAAAATTGAGTAACTTTCATACAAATTTTCTAGACGAGTTGCTCGTCTGTGTTCTATGAACAGCACATAAGTCTCCAGAAAGCAAATCTTTTTTTTTACTTAAAAGTATTATAATGTCTAGCAATAAGGCAAAGTCTTTGACCAGGTAAACCACAAACTATTGGCAAAGAAGCTTAATGCAAAAGGATTTACTGTAAGCCCCCTTTCAACTAAGAATCTTATTGCAAATACTGTAAACAATGGGTAATCTTTAATAACTCAAAATCAAAATACATGGATGCTATTACTGGTGTTCCTCAGAGAAGTTATCTTGGCCTCCTTTTATTCCTTATTATCATTAACGATCTTCCAAACGCTATTGAATTTGGGAACATTCTAATATTTGCTGATGATGTAAAACTTTTCTTTTCTACAAGCTGATTCAAATAGATTATTTAATTGGTGCAAAGTTAACCTCATGGAATTAAATCTAAGTAAATGCAAAACGATGACTTTCACACAATATTCACCTCTTTCAACTAAGTATTTCATTAATGGTACAGAACTTACAACTGTTGACATTACTTTAGATCTTGGAGTTTATTTTGACAAAAAAAAAAACTTAATTTTAACTCTCACTCCACTTTTGCTGTCACCAAAGTAAATAATATTTTTTTATTTATTAAACGCGCTCGGCCAAGGAATTCAAAGATCCTTACATGACCAAAAATCTATTTATTCTCCCTCCTCACAACCTACTTTCCTAATATGCTGCATATGTAGATGTTATCCCTGAGTACTGGTCCAAGTTAAAAAAAAAATTACACTGGTGAGACCCATTCTGGAATACTGCTCAGTAGTTTGGGATCCGTCCAAAAACAATTACAACTGTTCTGTCTTAATCATTTCCATTAGTACCCAGCATTAAACTTACCTTCATAACGCAGCCGACTAGCTCTTATTAACCTCGCAACATTGAAAAGCCGAAGAATTACATCAAACATATTATTCTTTTTAAAGTTTATATCCCCTATATTGGCACAATTCATCTCCGCGACATAATAAACATCGATGTACGTAACAGACAGCTAAGACCATACGTTCCACTCAATTAAATTTCATCGATCAAACTTCTTAAATTTTGATCCTTTCCATAGGATTTATGGCGAAGTAAACAGATTTTATGATCTCATCGACTTATCTGACAACATTCATGTTACTAAAGGCAGCTACAGACGATATGTTTTTACGTCTGTTTTTTAAAATGTAAGTCCTCATCCTTATTTACAGACGGTGTTTAAAATATGCTCACAAACGTACATGTATATATACGTCTGACATCGTCTATGCTTTTTATTATTATAAAAAAGAATTATTTAAAACATATTAAAATATTATTGCATTATAATTTTCAAAAGCCGAATACTCATACCGCCCAAAAACGGCGGCTGAATTGTTCGCAAGACATAGAGTTCTAATGTCAGGTGTTTAAACATAACAAAATAGAACACACTCTATTTGAAATTTTGTCAGATGACTTTGCTCATGTTTTTTACAGAAGCAATGTTTTTGAGGTCACATACGACGTGTAGGCATTTTACATTGTGAAAAATGACATGTACATTGTTAAAAACATATCGTGTGTTAACTACTTAAGAGAAGCCGTTTTTTGTACATAAACTCTAGTGATTATATTTATAACAGTTTGTAGTTTTCTAATGTAATTTTTCTTATATTAATTCTATATAAATCCTTGTTATACTGATATCTCAGCTGTTATTAGTCATTAAGCTGAAATAAATAAATAAATAAATAAATGGCAAATCAGATTTTTACACCATAACCACGAATGCTTATAAAAAGTAGTAGACAAATATGCAAGGAAGTTTAATTATTTCATTCGATAATGTATTTTTCATGGCTTTAAATTTAAAACACTTTACAAAACAGAAAAAAATATCAGCATCATCACAGTTATCTTTCGTCCATTAAGACCACAATTAATTTGCCGCTAACCCACTCAATTTTTGTCTGCTCGATTTTTACTGCATGAAAATTCAGTAGAACAATATGTTGCAACAATGATTGTGGTTTTAGACATGTAACCCATTAGAGTTGTTAAAATGAAAAGGGCTCAAAGCGAGCACCGAAGCTGTACAGACATTTGCAATCAAATAAAGAACTCGACAACCAGGCAGCCAACCAGCAAGTCTACAGGACTAAAAGTCACATAACCCAGCAATTCGCTAGTCAGCGAGACATAAAAACTGTTGGTGTCTGACTCACCAACTCACTAACAGACTCTCTGCAATGCCCAGCCCCATGTGACCGTGTAACCACTATTTTAACGTAAAAACAACAACCAGTACGTAATAAATAACAAGTGACGACATGCGCGAACATGCCGTGCGAAATATTGGCAGAGTGTGTTAAGGGTGGTCAAATGTATAACTAAAGTTTAATAGTAATAAATTGTGATGGGTTGTATTCCCAAATGTCCCCCAATCTCTTACACTGCACTTGTGTTTGTTTGTGCCTTTTATTTTTTGGTGTTGTACAATCTATCTAAGATTTGCTTAGGCATTAGCATGCCAAAAACAAACATCATTCTATTCATGTTTTTATTTTCTTTAAAATTTTCTGCTTCACTTGCGTGGCTGTGTCATCGATTAACGCCGGAAGAGGAAGTTTTAATTTAAGCACAATAAAATATTTCATAGAGAAGCTGAATGTATAAATTTTTAACAGAATACATTTTTTGCAAACTGGAAAAATTTCAATATTTAAAATGCATTTCTTTCTGCTGCATGAAGTCACATTTATGTGGCCAGATTTATGCTAGAAATTGAATTTAAACAGTTAAAAAATTACAGTTTAAGTCAAAGAAATTATCACTCAAAACTCTCATGATTGTTTGTAAACTTGAATAATT
This sequence comes from Thecocarcelia acutangulata, assembly GCA_914767995.1. Taxonomy (NCBI): domain Eukaryota; kingdom Metazoa; phylum Arthropoda; class Insecta; order Diptera; family Tachinidae; genus Thecocarcelia; species Thecocarcelia acutangulata. The sequence goes on from OU612097.1 coordinate 73,542,709, forward strand.
TATTTATTTAAATTAATTTCAAATAAATTTACGCAATTAATATTACAAAAAGAAAATTAACGAACTGTCGCTACAGAGGCCTTCGCTCTGTCTTAATAATAATAATTCACAGCCTTTCACTATAAAGTTCAATGTAAGCGGCATGCGGCAGCGCGCAGCAACAATGTGACCGGTTTACAAAAAATTATATTTTTTTATAAAAAATATTCGGACATAAATGTCAAGGTTTTTTTAATTGGCAGTGCCGTTAAAGGCGGCCAAGCGGCAATGTTGAATTCAGTTTAACTTTTTGTTTTGCCGCTTCGATTTTTTAAACCAAAAAGTAAAGGAAGAAAATAGAAGACCGAAATTAATTTTCGGTTTTGAAATAAATTCAAGCGGCAAATAGAACTGTTGGTTTGAATTTATTTGTTATAGGTAAATGAACGCGGCTAATAGAAGAAAAATTCATGTATCGGAATTTAAATAAAAGAACATTTCGATTTTCTTAACGCAAAATTAATAAATAAATAAATTTAATTGTAAAAATGTTTCTATGTTTTGTTCCTTTTCTTTTTGGTTAGACAAATTGAAGCGGCAAAGCAAAAAGTTAACTTGAATTCAACATTGCCGCTCGGCCGCCTTTAACGGCATTGCCAAATTAAATTAAATTCAACATATTGAAAAATTTGTATGAATATTTTTATAAAACTAATTTTTTGTAAATGGGTCACATTTTTGCCGCCCGCTGACGCATGCCGCTTATATTGGCCTTTCACTATAAAGCTTAAAAACTGTTATTGAAAATTTGTATTCAGAAAACACTTATTATGATAATCACAATTCGGTTGGAATGCAATCCGCTTATAAAAAAATGTTACTACTTTTATTTTATTGGCTTTTAAATAGTTTTGGCATACATTTAAAAAAAACCAGAATTTTTTTTTATATATTTTCTTTAAAAAAAAAAAATTCCTGGTTTTACCATAAAACGAAACGAGTGGAGAAAGCGAACGAATACAAAAAAAAATTTGTATGAAAATTGAAGAAAAGTAAATGAAAAAAGTCTCCAAAACCGCGCGGGTCAAAAAAATTTTTAATTTTACAGTTTTTTTGACTCACCATGCTGATATGTGAGTTAAGAAATTTTGAATTTTTGAACTGGTAACAGTACACATAAAATTGCCTCTTGAGTTCCAAAAAAATTGTAGCTTATGTTCAAATGATGAAAAATATATGTATTATATTAATCGGTAACCGAATTTTCGATTACTTTTTAGTTGTAAAATAATTTCCAAAGTCTACTGATGATTAGGGTAGTTCCTATGAAATGTCGACATATAGATAGCTGGGAAACATAGAAAACAAGCTATTTATAATTTTTTATTGGTATAAATGGTAGAAGCTAAAAATAGCGAATAAAAAACTCAATTGTTTGAATTTTTGTTCTCCGCTTTTCGATACTTTCAAAAAGCAAATCGTAGCAATAAACGATTGGTTGTTCATTTGTTTGAAAGGTGTAAAGAAATGCTAGAGATGTATATAAATGAAAAAGGTTGGTTTTTGTGTTTTGACAGGTATTATTAGAGCATTTTTTTTTTAAATTCTCAGCAATTTATTTAGATTGTTGGGATATAAATTTGAATGTTTGAGAATATCTTTCAAAAATTTTCAAAGTCTACTGATGATTAGTGTAGTTCCTATGAAATGTCAACATATAGATAGCTGGGAAACATAGAAAACAAGCTATTTGTAATTTTTTTTGTAAAATAATAAAAAACCATTTGCGTACAATAAAAATTTCTTTATTTTTATCTTTTAGTGAATAAAGTTAAAAAATGTATTAATAAAACCAAATTGAGCACATTTTTGAAGGCGAATGAGATGCGTTTTTTTCATTAGGAATAAAAAGAACTCGAATAACCTTAATATTACTTTTATGTACATCAGTCTTGTGTGTGTTAATTTTGGTCATTCAAAAATACAAATTTATTAAAATTGAAATATGAATGGAAGAAGTACATCCATACAAACATCCATTCATATGTATTTCGACACTTTTTTCAATTTATTTTTCAATTTCAAATAAACTTTTTATTTAAAATTTTTTTTTTCATATTTATTTAAATTTTTTTTTCATATATGAACACAAGCATCGTAATTTTTTAGGTGCCATTTTATGCAAAAATTTGATATAGCCGTGAGGGTAAGTCTAAGACATGAAAGTGATGACGATCATTCAGATGAGTTAGTGACCGCTGTTCTGTAACCGCTGTAATAACAATTATTATTAATTTCATATATAATATTTTCCTTATTTTGCCTATAAATATATGCCCTCTTATTTCAATGGGATTGTAATTATACTCAGTTTTTCTGAGAAAGTTTTCATTTTCACAATGAAATTAAAAAGTATTTTCAAACTACTACTTTTTGTGTAAAAGTAGTTTTGTTCGAAAACAAAACACAAATGAAAAGTAAAGAGTAGAATGTAGAACACAAACGTTTGAAATTGAAGCAATTTCAAACTATTTTCACTTCAAATAGGCTCAAGAACATACCCGATAATATTTAATATTATAATATTAAATACGTTTTTATTTATTTATTTTATTTTTTGTTTTTCTTTATTTTTTAACTTCAAAACATTTATCAATTTAAGAAAAAAAAACCACTGTTTAAAACTTTGGTTATCACTAAAATGTGTGTTTTTTTTCCCAATTAGGCTGAACTGAACGGACTCTATTTTAAAGGAAGCTTATTAGTGATCAAGTATAAGCTTGATTTAGTGAAAAGTTTTCGGCAACTGAAACATATTTATGTGAAAACTATCGATAGCAATAACTATAGATTGAGCGAAGAGATCAGTATATTTATCTTGCTTACTTTAATCTGCGATGCCATCATTTTCAAAGAAAAAAAAACGCATTGCGAAGCGGAAAAAACGCTAAATTAAAAATATTTGAAAACGCTAAAAACGGCTAAATATTAAAAAAGCAAAATTTCAATAGTTTAAATAAACCAGCAAAGAAGTATTTGTTTAAGTATATGTACTACATATCGCTCCTTTATTGCAACATAGTCGTATCTCAAAAAATGGGCTTTTCGAGTTAACAATGCAGAATTGTTAACAGTACTATCTTTTATATTGTGCCAAACTTTATTTAAATTACATTTAAACTATTTCCTTTTAGAGATATTTCTTTAAAACATTTTCTAAAACTTGTTTGGAAACTAAAAATTTGAAATGTATTTATCTCAAAACAAGCTTTTTTGCGTTATGACTATGTTGCAATAAAGGAGCGATATATTAAATTAATTTCTATTATATACATCAGATTTAAAAACAGTACATACATATAGTTTAGCGACAATATAAAATTTATGTCTCTTAATGGTAAATAGTCCAACTTATTGAAAATTTCTAATATTATATGATGGTATTATTCGCCTTGATCAAGTTCAAATCTGAATTTCGCCAAAAATTATTTTTATTTTAAATCATAACAATAATTGCCAGGTGCAATAACTCTTGATCAAAGAAGACAGGAAAAATAATTGAATACACTAAAGCTGGGGGACAACTAACTGTTTCGCAGTCGCACTACTGCTCATCAGCACACACTAGGATTCGAACTCGTATTTTTTTAATACGGCCGCTTAACCGCCTCAGTCTATATTTCTCTCATATTGATCACATACACGCAAAGAAAAGGCAATTTGGAATATTGTTGTGACAACATTATTATAAACTCTGCCACAATTTGCATTGTTGCCACTAGTAGTGTATTATAGTTTTTAGTATAGTTTAATTCATTATGATTACATGAGTGTTAAATTATTCCTATTTCTATTTTTACCTTTCTATAATTCTAAAACATGGTTGTATGAAAAAATATCGTTTAAACAAATTTTGGATACAACAAAATTTTTTGTAAAGTACAATAATAGATTATTCATTGAAAGCATACGTATGGTTAATATAGTTATCTCCAACATATGTTTGTTTACAGAATAAACTAGATATTGTTGGGTTTGTAAACGTTCGCATTTGCTTATCAGCTATGTCACAGAATTCACTTCCGTTCGGAAATGGAATTCAATCGGTTTTTAGTTCTTCAAAAAAGGAAAATTTAAAACTTTCAATATCATAAAAATAAAAACTTTAGTACAAAAAGCTTTCTATAGAGATTTATATGAACAAATGGGTTTATGTATGTGTTTTAATGTATTTGAATTCTATGGTTATTTTTACATATATATACATACGAGTACATGGGACAGATCAAGGATGTATCAATGTGTTTAAAACAACAATATTTTGCAAAATTCTACTCATTGTACTCTATTTTGCGTGCAAATATTGATTAAAAAAAAAATATCTACATTAAATGAATTAATGAAAATGTGGTTTTAATTTATAGAAGTATATATTTATGTACATTTACGAGTATTACGTACACATATAACAATATGACCTTCAACAATAGCACGGTTGATCGTGACAATAGATTTTATAATTTTTCAATAATACACGTAGAAGTGACAATACAGTTTTACATAACAGTTAAATTTTAATTTTTATAATAACAGTGACACAATTTTTGTAAATTTTATGGTATAAATTTGGCTCTTGGCTACACTTAGTTGTGTAAATAAATTTCAGATTGAAACCATATTATAAGCTTGTGCTCAAACTTATAATTTAATAATAGTATTTTGCCCTTAAAATATTGTTATATCCTCCATATAATTTTTCTTCTACGCAATTTGTTATAATCCCAGTTGTTTGTACTGCAAAAATAAAAATAATCTTATAAAAAATAATATTTCTCAGTTCATTGACAATTAAAACCTAATTAAATGCAATAAAGCAATTAGAAAAACATTTATATATGTGGATATATTTAAATTTTTCAATGTATTTAACAGATTTTACGCGCCAAAATAAAGTAAACAGTTTTACGCAAAGTTTTAAATTTTTAGAAAACTTGGCAGCTTTTTTATGTTTCGGTATATAACGAATAAGTAACGTATGTATTGCAATAGCAAAATAAAAAGTTTTATAATAAATAGTTGTACATTCAATATACAAAAAAAGAAAATCTCTGCGCGAAATAAGTAATATTGTTGGTAGGAATAATCACGGCACAATAAACAAAATCATAAACAAGCAAGTTCAATACAACACCCTAAAAAATTCACGCAGTGCTCTGGAAAAGCTGTAATAGCACCGTTAGAAGCGCACTACATAGAAGCGGTTTAAATATACGTGGTGCAGAGTACCGTGCAAAAGGCCACACATTTCAAAAATTAACTAGGATAAGCGCATGAAAAGTAGTTTAATAAATCTCAATCCTTTTTACCGATGAAAGTAAATTTGAAATTTTTGGTCTCAAAAAACTTTAGCCTTTAATGACACACGCATTATTAAAACTGTGAAGCATGGTGGCGGTTCGGCAATGGACTGGGGATGTATAGTGGCGTATAGTAATCTTGTATTTATTGAGTCTGCCATGAAAAAGGAAGATTACCTTCACATTTTGCAGCAGAATATAACCCCTAGTGTAAGAAGTTGGGCTTAACACACTATTGGATATTTCAACAGGATAATGATCTCAAGCATAAATCCCCAGACCTTAACCCAATTGAGGTACCTGTGGCAACAACTGGACTGGATTTGCAGCTTTTTCATAAGCATGTAATTCAATCCAAAATACGAGTTAATCAGTTTTTTTTAATTTTTCCATTTATGATCGAAAAATTATTACCAAAATGTAAGGAGACACACTCATACTATTGCATAATAGTCTTGCACTATTATGTACACCCTCAACTGATGCCACGTGTAAATGAAAACTGTCACAGAAAAACTTAAAAAGAAAAAGAAAGACATGCAAAATGTGTAAAAATGTTAATAGAAATATGCCCAATTACAACCGATACATGGAAGTCTCACATTGACGTAAAAGTCACTCAATCGAAATTAAAAGCAGCGCACTTAAATTGACTTATGGGTAGAAATTTTACCTTGAAGTTGGATTTTAAACTTTTGTTATACAACGCAATCCTAAAGCCTATACGGTGCTATGGTTCAATTATAGGGTACCGCCTCAGTGTCAAACATTGCAAAAATTCAAAGACGACAAAACCAAATTTTTCGAACGATTACTACAAAAAACACACGAATTCACAAGGATCTCAGTGTTTTACTGGTGAAAAACGAATTTTCGAAGTACGTAACAAGATATGCCAGTAAGCTAGAACTTTACCCAAATCCTCTTGCACGCAATATATTTAATTTTGGCGGCCACCATTAAAACATTAAATAGGTGATTTTACAGACAAAGTTTTCGCAAAATAAAATTGTTCACCCAGCATTGGCCGGACTTAACTAAAAATCACATACTTTTTATGCTTATTATTAAGATTTGAATTCTTATTTTTAGTTCACTTTGAAGTTTCATTAATAAATAAATGCAACAAAAAAATTCTAAGATCGTCCGCATTGTAACTTAGCATTCTTTGAACACGGCGTATCACACACATAAGAGAAGTAAAGCTCGTAACACAATACTGACATTGAATTGGTTTGTATATCAAAAATAAAAAGAAATTCAAAAATAGTTGAATATAATACAACAATAGTAACAATAAAAGTAATATTTAATAACAATCGCAGTAATTACTATAAACAGCGTGGATGATCAATAATGATAATAATAAAAGTAATTAAAAATAACAATAAAAATTGTATAGAATAATAAACGTAGGAAAAGTAATATCTATTAATAATAATAAAAAATAGTACGTTACAATAATAGCTACAATAAAAGTAATGTGTAATAATAATAATAACAATAATAATGTACTGTAACTAGAGCAATGAAATATTACAATGTAAGAATTAAATAATATGTTTTAATAATTTTCGCTATGTATCACAACGAAAAAAACAAAGTTCTGATTTAAAAGATTTCAAAGCGCTGAGCGACACACGAGTACTTGAAATTCTTGCTAATTTTTTATTTTGATTTTTGTTTTCATTTGGCTGTACGAGTATTCATATAAGAAGCCGATTGATGTTCGGCTCTTAGCAGCTGCTTTGACCTGCATTGATTTAAAACGTTATAAACATCTCTTGAAGTCACATGGAGCGTATGATTAATATATAACATACTTGTCAATCATCCGGCCGCCGTTATGAGGAAACAATGAGAGTTTTTATATTGAACTTATCAACATTTTAATGCTAAATTAACAATTTACCTAGAAAAAAAAAAAAGATAAAGTAGAATTATCAACAATTGTTTTACATAAAAATTAACAAATAAATATGTAATTTAAAAAAATGTAATAATACAGGAATGTTTTTATCTTCTACAGCAATAACATTTTCAATAATCCTTATTATTAACTTTTCATTCATTTTATATACTTTCAAATACTCGTACACATATCCAAAATCCCGTCTAAGTGATGCTCTACTGATCAAACAACAGCGGCAGAGACTTGCAATCAATAAATAATTTAAATTAAATTATATATATATATATATATATATATATATATATATATATATATATATATATATATATATATATATATATATATATATATATATATATATATATATATATATATATATATATATATATATATATATATATATATATATATATATATATATATATATATATATATATATATATATATATATATATACTACATAAATTGTAACGAAGTTTTACTTCATCACATAAGCATTGTATTGTTATCTGTTTACATATTACAAATTATGTTTATGTACATATCATTTTTATATATACTGGTGCTATATTGGTAGACACTCCATTTCAGTTTGATTTACTGCTATATTTTTTTTATATAATACACAATTATTTCCATTCAAGTGATGAATTCCAAATTTAAGTTAAGAGAATTTTGTAAGAGAACTAACAGAGAGTTCACCTATACTTTTACAGATAAGCATGTGTTAGACGATGCCCTCTGCATAACACTACCCTGTGGTACATGTAGAAACTATTGCAAAATGTGGCGAGCGAAGTGGTAGGTGCGTTCTGTTTATGCACTCAAATCGCTAACGAAAGGATATGCCACTCGGCTAGTATATCTGCGCCTATTCACCAGTAGTCTTAACAATTACTACCCACTATTCGCGTTATGCTACTACGCTACCACTAGGTAATGCATAACGCATGTATTTTTCTACGGTGCATTAAATGTTTCTCACTGAGAGCAACTACGTTAATGCAAAGCTCCCGTTATTAAGACAACAAAAACTTTAGGATCATAAAATTATCTTTGCTAAACCAAACTTCAATGGCATATGGAATTTAATGAACACGTGTTTTTTTAGAAAGTGTTAAATTTAAAAACAGGGTACACAAAAACAAAATTTTTTCGTGTTCAATAACGAAATTCGTCGAATCAGTTAATAAATTGCTTGAATGCGGACCTCTAAAGGAATTCGTGGATTCAAACAAAAGTTTAATAAAAATAATTATTGATCGAAAACAACTATTTTTTTAACATCAACAAAATACGATATCAAAGGTTTTTTTTTTTGTTGTATATTTATGTATATGTGTACAAATTATTTTTTGAGACAAACATTTTGTTGATATAAATTTTTTCTGTGTAAATAAATGAATTAGCAAAATGACTTTTTAACGAAAATAATAACGAATAAGCAATTGGGTGCAGCAGAAACTAAAAATTTAATTATTTTTAATGATGATTATTTTACCTTCTTTAAGCTAATTTCTACTATTTGTTCGAGCTTGGTGTCAGTTCAGGTTTGTAAGCAATTTATGCTAATGTGTTTATTAAAAATTGCGATTCTTCCTTGTGTATTTTCTTCAGAAAAAATCTGATGAAAAAAATAAAATGGAGTATCGAAATACCGAAGTGACCTCAAACTAGAATAAACAATACCGGAAACTAAATTGAGTTTATTTTATATGTACTATATACATACATACATACATACATACATACATACATACATACATACATACATACATACATACCTACATACATACATACATGGTGGCGTGGGTGCGAGCGTTCAAGGTAAAGCGCTGGCTTCCCATCGGGTGTAGCCAGTTAGCGATCCTTGTCCTTGCTCAAACCAAGTTGTCACACGGCCTTCTCGTGGCGCTACTGAATAGTTCTCAACAAAAGTTGAGAATGAACTAACTGTGTGACAGCGATAATGGATTGGATGACGACCTGACGCAGACGATTATGGGCTGGGAGCTGACGTATTCCGTGACCTGATTAAGCACGAGTGACATCGTGCTGAAATGGCTCACGGGCTAATGCGGAAGCTACCTCCGTCCCGGTAAAACCCTGGCAGGGGCTTAAAGTATGATCAAAGTTTGTAGCCAATAGTTTTTGGCTGTGCAGGGTTAGTTGAGATGACTCCTAATCAGCTCCCGACCTGGCTCTGTACACAAGTCTCATAAGGCCTTGTGTCAACCCTCGCGAGGAACTCACTGCTTGCATAGCCACCCTCGGGGTCACTACAAGGGTAACTGCACATTCACTCAACAAAAAGTGAACTAAATTTTAATAAAATTAACTTAACCCGGAAAATGCGGGAATGTTTTGGACAAAGAAAAAACTTTTTATTGAGTGTGCGGCAAACGGAGACTACAGCTTTAAGCGGGGACCCAATTGAAAAAATGAATAAAAATAATAATAATAATGAGAGTATAAATGAGTTGAGCATGGGTGAAATTGTAAACCCTTTTGCTAAGAAATCGGTGATAACCAGATCACCTCCTACAGCGGTGAGTAGGACCGTTCCGGTGCCAGGCACCGTTGAAAATAGTGAAAATGGACAAAATAACGTCCAGAGGCTAGGAGAGAAGATCTCAAAGCTCGTAGCTTTCCTAAAGGCACGTTCAAACGTGCATAAGGAAATAGTGACAATGTCACGTGAGATACAGGCATTGTACAAGCAGGTCTCAGATGAATTGAGTAGTGGAAGTGCTAGTAGTACAAAGAAAGCACATACTAGTACGCATACTCAAACAGACGAACCACCAAGGCTCAATCCTGTGATGGGCGGAACTCCAAAGCGTAGAAGGGAGGACTTAAGCCCAAAAGGTAACAGAGCTAAAAAGAATAGGGGAACAACCCCTAATAAAGTAGTCAGGGTAGGTGGACACACTATACCCAAGGCTATAAACTTAAACTTGGCTGGCAAACCGGATCTAAGTGCTAAAGATCCTGGTTGGGTTAAGGTTGGCCCAAGGGCTAAAACAAAGAAAGCGTCCGTTAAACCAGATGCTATAGTGATTAAAACCTGTGGAGATACTTCCTATGCGGATATTCTCAGACAGGTGAAGAGGGACCCTAAGCTAAACAACCTGGGTCAAAATGTGAAGAGCATTAGGAAGACAGGGAAGGGTGAACTGTTGTTTGAGCTGAATAGACCCGCGCACCAGAATACGGGCGAATTTAGGTCGGCTATAGAAGAGGTGCTAGGTGATGCTGCTAAGGTTAGATCACTTTCTCATGAGGTCAGGCTTGAGATTAGGGATATAGACGAAGTAACCTCTAAGGAGGATATTTATGAAGCTCTCGTCAAAATATCTGACGAATTTAAAGCTTTGCACCCTACGGCAGTTAAGTCGCTAAGGAGAGCATACGGTGGGACACAGACCGCCACAATTGGCGTGAGTGCACTGATAGCTCGCCGCCTTATAGAGATGGCAAAGATACGTATTGGCTGGGTGGTTTGCCGAATACGCGAAAAGGTAGCACCAAAAAGATGCTTTAAATGTCTGGATTATGGACACGTAGCAGGGAACTGTAAGGGGCAAGACCTTTCAGGGAATTGCCTACGGTGTGGCAAAACGGGCCACAAAATTGGAACCTGTTCCAATAAACCATCCTGCTTGCTCTGCAAGAAGGGAGCAGACACCGTTAGTGACCATGTCACCGGAGGTGCAGTTTGCCCGTTTTATAAAAGAGCTCTACAGAAACTTAGGGAGTAGAGTAGAACCTAAGTCACCAAAATGCGTATATTACAGTTAAATCTCAACCATTGCCAGGCAGCCCAGGAGCTTCTTAAGCAAAGCGTTCGAGATATAAGTGTAGATGTCGCTATTCTAAGTGAGCCATATCGGACCATGGCATCTGTAAACTGGGTTTCCGATAACACGGGTACGTCGGCAATATGGAACACCAGCACGCTAACCATACGCTATAGAATAACAACGCAATGCGGATATGTTCGAGCGGTTATATCTGGCATCACTATTTACAGCTGTTATATACCCTCTAGGTATTCTATAGAAGACTTTCGGGTAATAGTTGACAGTATTGTAACGGATGCAGTTGGAAGAACCCCCGTAATAATAGCAGGTGATTTCAATGCGTGGGCTGTTGAATGGGGCTGTCCCTCAGCAAACGCAAGAGGAAGAATACTCTTGGAAGCCTTTTCTGTACTGGGTGTTGTACTCATCAATAATGGAGTTGAACACACCTTCAGAAGGGGTGATGCTGGCTCAGTAATTGACATTACATTCGTCAGTGCCAGTATCGCAACCCAAGTGAACTGGAGAATATCTGACATCTATACACATAGCGATCATAGCGCTATAATAATAGATGTGCAAGACGCACAGCCCCGTGCTATTGTACAAGCACGTGTCTTGACAGGATGGAAGGTAAATACCTTTGATAAGGATAGCTTCGCAGCCTGCATGGAGAACATGGAAATGGCTGGTTCAGCAGAAGACATGGCAGTGCAATTAGTGCGCAATATCACTAGTGCCTGCGATGTAGCTATGATAAGGCGAAAAAGATCGCCAAATAAGCCTCCAGTGTAATGGTGGAATGATGAAATTTCTAGCTTGCGTTCAGAGTGTATTAGCGCCCGAAGGCGGTATACACGAACGAGGAGTCGGTTAGAGAATAACGTGCAGCACCAGTTGTATAGGGATAAAAGAAAGGCATTGAAGATTGCAATTCGTAGGAGCAAGCGTAGGTGTTTCCTGGATGCTTGTGATGAAATAGATAGTAATCCTTGGGGCTTAGCATATAAGCTAGTAACCAGGAAACTTAAATGTCTTGGCCCATCACCGCCAAGAGAAGAGAATATCCTCAACGGAATTGTAGACCATCTTTTTCCTCAACAGGAAGCTCCGACATGGCAACACAGCTATCCAGCTGAATTATTCGACATTCCTCCGGTTACGGTCGTCGAGATAGAAGGTGCTGTCTCAAAATTCAAAGACAAGAAGGCACCAGGCTTAGATTGCATCCCAAATATGGTACTGAAGGAGGCTGTTAAGCTCCATCCTGATTATTTCCTGAAAGTAATAAACGCATGCTTGATTCAGGGAACTTTTCCAACAATCTGGAAGAGGCAGAAATTGGTGTTGTTACCTAAGGATAACAAGCCGCTAGACGACCCTTCCTCCTATCGTCCGCTCTGTATGATAGATACAAGTGGAAAACTTCTGGAGAGTATAATCTGCAGAAGATTGGAAGATTGCGTACAAGCTAACCTAGGTTTATCAGATAACCAATTTGGCTTCAGGAAAGCAAAGTCAGCGGTGGACGCTATCAAAGTTGTAGTAGAAACCGCTGCTCAAGCTATCCAAGGGAAGAGGTGGAGGAATGGAACAAAAGGGTATTGTGTGGTTATAACCCTAGATGTAAAAAACGCCTTCAATACGGCAAACTGGGAGCATATAGTTAATGCTTTGGTCCGTATAGACATCCCAGGGTATCTACTAGCAATTGTACGGGACTATTTCCGGGATAGAGAGCTAGTTTATGATACCGATAAAGGTACTAAGAGGCGCAAGATCATTGGTGGGGTGCCTCAAGGTTCAGTTCTTGGCCCACTATTGTGGAACGTCATGTACGACGGAGTATTAAGATTGGATCTACCGGAAAAGGTGAAGATAGTTGGATTCGCAGACGACATAGCGTTAGTGTGTGAAGGGAAAGAGTTACTAGAGGTGGAAACCATTGCAAACGCCAGTATTCAGATCGTAAGATCTTGGCTAAGATCAATGGGCCTAACTCTAGCTGACCATAAAACGGAAGCGGTTCTGATTAGTAGTAGGAAAACTAGGGAAACTGTCAGGCTAAATATTGGCACGTGTAGCATAGAATCTAAGGAATGTTTAAAATACCTTGGGGTCATGATTGACACTCGTCTGTCTTTTCAAGAGCACTTGAAGTACATAGGCAGTAAAGCATCAAAAACATGCACAGCGCTATGCCGGATCATGCCGAATACAAGAGGTCCAAAATATCTGCAGAGGAAATTACTCTCTAGTGTAGTAAGAAGCATTATCTTATATGCATCGCCTATATGGTCAGGCTCACTTAGATATCCTACTTATGTGAACCTGATATCTCCTGTGTATAGGCTGGTCGCCTTGCGTGTATGTAGCGCATTCCGAACTGTATCGGACCTGGCCGCTTTTGTCATTGCCGGCATGATACCGATCGAGCTAGAGGCCGCTTCGGACATCACGGTTGGGTTGAGAGAATCGTGTCTGCGAAAATGGCAAGAAAGATGGGCGACAGCTGACAAGGGAAGATGGACCTACTTACTGATACCAGACATCAGAGCATGGCTATCAAGAAAGCATGGCGATTTGAACTACTATATTACACAGTTTCTAACTGGGCATGGTTGTTTTAGGTCGTACTTGTACCGTTTTGGACATGACAGTACTCCGTTCTGTCCGAGTTGTGATGGTAATGTCTTGGAAGATGCTGAGCATGTGTTCTTCATCTGTCCACGGTTTAATAGTGATAGGGAATATTTAGAAACAGTCCTAGGACGTAGCATCAGTCCGAGCAGTATCGTTCCAATCATGTTGGAATCTTTGTGCAACTGGACGTACGTCTGTAGTTTTGTAAAATTGGTTCTGTTGGAACTTCGTAGGTTAGAACAGATTCGCAGCAGAATCAATGTAGTTTAGTTTAGATGTAGGGTGTATCACCTTTCCCACTTCGAGACGTAAAGCCTTGCGGCAGTCCCTCGGGGAGCATCTGGGTCAGGGCGAAGGGGTGTTTTTTAGCGAGTTAAAGTCTCGCACTACTGGCAACCACCATCACTGCCAGTGCCTTTCGATGGTTTTTCACCCCGCGAATAAAAAAAAAAAAAAAAAAAAAAAAAAAAAAAAAAAAAACATACATACATACATACATACATACATATATCTATGAGATATTTTTTGTTTATTTGCGTTTTAACTAAAATGCTTTGTTCTGTTTTAAAAATTTTGAATAAAAATTTTTTATGTAATTTGTTTGTTTTTAAAACTTGGTTATTTTAATAGAATTCACGAGCGAAGACGGGTGACGAATATTGTAGTTTCCTGGCGCTAGTTCTTTCGATGGGTACTAGTGACTAGCATAACGATAGCACCTCAGGTCTGGTACTTTATGTAGAAACTTGTAGCTAACCCTTTAGCTAGCTAAAGGTAAAGAAGAAATGGGTCAACCGCCACCTCCAATGACAAGCTCGTGTTAAATTCGCCACTCAAATACATGTGTGGTAGATTTTAGATTGTAGTAGATTCTGAGCTAGTCCCTTATACCACGGGGTACATATTGGCTTTGCTATAACTACATTGTTTAGTTGCATTTGCAGTGTCTGCGTACACGGATGCTGGCGCAGGTTTTAACAGCCTCGCTAGTGTAAATGAACATTTACATGTAAGGCTACTCAAAATAGTGGTAGAGGGGTTTACTGGTTTAGACAGCCATAATCCTCAGACCAGTTGGTGGTATAGGGTTTCGACAGGTTATTACAGCCTTCGTTCCCAGACCAGTATGCGGTAGTGCTAGTGTAGTGGTGCAGAGGGATGCTATTGGTTCATACAGCCATAGATCCCAGGCATAGTTTAACTTATACATTAACCCACATAATAAATTTCACATTACCTCTGATCTTGAGAGAGTGGTATTCAAGCCGTCACGAGGAACGGACGTTCAGTTGGTCCGTTCACCAATTTATTTAATTTTGAATTTTACTTATTACTTAAGTTTTTTTCTAGTCTGATAAATAAAAAATATTATCCTACCTGGAAGGAACTACCGACTTTTACCCTGGCAGATTATGTTATAATATATATCAAGTCACATTTAACTGAATTTCCAGTTAATTTTTTAATGTATTTTAATTTCTATAATTAATTTTTTGACGCCGAATTTTCTTTTACTGCTTTTTCTCGTTCGAATGAAATATTGTTGCCGTTTTGTATTATTTTAGTTCGTTGTAATATTTCGATAACAATGTTTGTTTATTTAGAAAAACTTCTCTTATTAGTTCGTATTTAGACAAAACGATTGCTCCTTTGGCGAATTATTAAGTAAAAAGAATTGAAAAAATGGTTAAGCAAGAATATATCACTTTGTAAAAAAGAACTTAGTCATTATTTTTGAAAAACTTTTTTTGTCGGCTATGTGTCCCTCCTTAAAAATCATATCGCTCCTTTATTGCAACATAGTCATATCTCAAAAAATGAGCTTTTCGAGTTAACAATGCAGACTTGTTAACAGTACTACCTTTTAAATTGTACCAAAAATTTATTCAAATTACTTTTAAACTGTTTCCTTTACGAGATATTTTCCAAAAACTTTTTCTAAGACTTGTATGGAAACGAAAAATTTGAAATGTGTTTTTCTCGAAACAAGCCTTTTTGCGTTATTACTATGTTGCAATAAAGGAGCGATATGATAACTCGAGCACATGATAGGCCCTTATCTAATTAAGTCCAAAAATAAGGAAATGATTTGTTTTGAGTAATAACTGTTAGATGTGACAATAGATTTAATTATAAATAAATTCACAATTGCTTATGTAATCAACATGAGACATATTTAGATGACAAATAAATAAGAACTCGGTGGCTGAGATAGTTTAACGGCCGTATTAAAAATACATCATTTTTACATGATACTGAGTTCGAATCCAAGTGGGTACTGGTGAGTAGTGTAGCGACTACGAAACTGCTGGTTGTTCCCCAGCTTTTGTATTCTATTATGTTTTACTGTCTTATTTGGTCAAAAGTTATTGATCTGCAATTATTGTTGTAATTAAAAATAATTCGTGGCGGAAGCCGGATTTGAACTTGGGCCAGAAAAATACCATCATATTATATTATTAAATTCAATTAGTTTGTATTCGATTTCAATTTTGCATTAATCTGGGCCAGCAACACGTGGAAAATGTTGCAACTAAAGGAATATTCACACTGGGAATTTTCTGGAATAAACTAAAGGCAGAATTAGTTTGTACGTTCTTTTCCGTTCTGACTCAGCTGTTTTGTTTCTGTTTAATATAAATTATATGTGCATGGTTTGTTTTTACTTTTTCGTTCTGTTCTGTTGCGGACAAATCTGTTGAAAATAGAGTTCAATGTTAAGTAACAGCCAGACATATGTATGTTTTACTTTTTTCAGGTATGGAAACATTAATTTTTTATTCGAATGTATTCATTTTTTTGTAGAAAGCTAAAAAAAATTTGTTTCAATTAAAGATTTTTAAAAGTTAATACATCTTTATGAACTAAGCAACTATGGATGGTCAAAAGAATATTATTTTAGCGAGGAATAAATTATATTTTGTATAAGAAGTGTCATAAACTCTGCAGATTGTGAGAAAGAAGTGGGTAGATTGATTACTATTTCTAAATTATTAATGTGTTCCTTTTTTTGTGTTTTCATACAAGATAATATTTATATACATATTTTATTATTCATTCCAATGTTTTTCTTTTATTTATGCTTTACTGTAAAAAAAAACAGCTGAATATTTTCACGGAAAAAGTAATTGTAAAATATTTGCTACAGAAGTGAACGTCACAGAACGGCAACAGAAAGTAAAAACTAATGAGGCCTTAAGTTTCATGAAATCCGTGGGACAAAACAGCGCAATGGTTCACAAAAAGTACGATTACAGTAGTTGGAGATAAACGAAAAACGTAAAGGTCAATTTTAAAAGGAAGATACTGTCAGTAGTAGAGAATAACATCAAAAAGTGCAAAAAACGCAAAATTAAAAGTGCTATCAAAAACATAAAAATTAAATTTAAAAAAATGCCATAAATTTACTAAAAGTTGATGTTAGCTGAATTTCTTCTCCTATTATCGCAGATATTTTTGTTTGTGTGGAAAAAACAAGTACACTAACGAAGAAAAACGTTTATATTGCAAAAAATAAGAAGTTAGTAACAAAAACACTAACGCCAGTATCAATAACAATAAATATTAAAAATATTGCAGAAAACACCAACAGACAGAGGACAGACGACGTTAACGCAACTGACAGCAACATGTCTGCAATCATATCAAGCTAACACACTTGTACTCTCCATATCATCATCAATAATTGAAGCAAAAACAAATTTTGTTTCTATTGTTTGGTATTGAAATGAGAGTATTTCTATAGTAAAAGATGTAATTGGCAAACCCTACAAATGCGTGTCTATGATACGAACATGATTATAAAACTCGTTATCGGAATATATTTAAAGCGAATTCGTTACTATTTTATGCTTTTTGTGTTTTTTTTAGAGTATCTTATATGAACAGACAAATGAGATAAACATGCTCGTTGGACCTGAAACGTTCTGGAGGGGTTATTAGTCGATTTTTTAGGAGTTAATTACAGTCCCAAGGTGCTGCTGTTTATAACGAAAAGACTCATGAGATGATTAAGGACTGATGTCCTTTATGTACTTTGCGCCACTAAAGCTATATCCTGTGAGAGCCCTTCAATCCACATCCGGAGCGTAGATGAGCTGTGTGATAGTAGTGGACCAACTCTATCGTTAGATTAGATCGTCATAGCAGGTGCTCTCGTAAATCATGTCGAGGCTGAAGTAAGTCGCCATGGTTGATCCTGGAAATGGAATGGAAATTCGCAAAGAGTAACACAGACTTTTTAAAGAGGCTGAAAACTGAGGGACTTATCGCAGCTTAACGTATGAGAAACCGGTATAGAGGAAGTCTCACATATTGCACAATTATACAAATGCTTGTGTGTACGTCTGATTTTTTGATGTTTGATGCTTCTTGTACTCCACCCAGTAAGGCGCTGTTGACGATAATTTATTGGATGCAAGCTGATCTCTTCGTGAATACAGTGAACGTGTAGTCCACAATGAGGTTAAATACTAATGGCTTATGGAAAGAGGCGACGGAAAGCCATACTTTGATAATGACAAAGATAGTGGAGCTCGCGGTAAATATTCAATACTTTTTACCAACTATACTGCCCTATAAGAAACTTCATATAGTCTCTTCAAACATAGTATTGAAAATGGTCCAAATAAATGGACAAGAAAACGTGCTCGAGATCTGTTATGAGAGTCATTCGGGGTCTAGTGTCAATAGTGAAGAATTTTATACCGGAAAATAATAAAATAAGACCAGTTAAAAAAATATGTTTGTATACTTTTTAAAGTGTAATTAAAAAACAGAGAAAAGAGAAACTGTATAAATGTAGTTAGCAGATGTAATTCTGTAGAAACCATTCGATTTTTGATGAAGAGGCTTTGAAAAATCATTGAATAATCTCCTGTCTCTAAGAGTTAGGAAACATCCGCGTTCGTGTTCGCCAAATATTGTTGTTACAAAAGAAGACGTAACATCTTCCAGATAATTTATTGCTGAAGCCAAAAGCACAAGTAGGCATGGATAGGTATGTAAAAGTAGTTAAATGGCGGCGAAGTCCTAAATCCGCTCAAATATTATCTCAATCGAAAATATCTAAAGATGATAAAACCACAACGGCAACGGATGGTAATAGATTTGCTATTCTTTAGACTGAAGAGCCTACAACGTCCAAACAAAACATTTAAACCACCACCTTGAGCCTATTTCTAGTAAACTGGTAAGCAAACTTATTGCGGCAATCAGACACCTTCAACTTAACACCAATTAAGCACGGTAGAATGAGTGAAATAAAATCCAGGTCAACCATGAAAATTATAACCGAAAATGGTCGGACGTTTCGGAAAAATGGGAAAAGATCTTTTCACGCGTATCAGCTTAAAAGTGCTAAAGATCTTCTAGTCTGGGTACGGATGATGCCAAGACTGGATTGGAATACAAAGGATTTAGAATAAAAAAGGAACAAGCTAGGAACTTTGAAAAGGTCCCTCAACACATGTTTATGGTTGAACTAGAATCAAGGGATGTTGTCCTAAAAAGCAATGAAGCTCATCCAGTTTATACGCTTAAATTTCTTTTGCATCGCAGGGTTACTGTAGGGGAGCCGCATAAGTGTTTAGATCAAATACTGATTCGAGCGTTAAAAAATGTAGTATCCATGGAGGTAACCATACTACAAATTATAGGGGTTACCCTGTCTATACTCACTGTGAAAGACGAATGGCAAATAGGTCATCAATCACGTTTAAACAACTTCAGCAGTCAAACATCATTGCTCGAAATAATTTTCCCCAGATAGGCCACACAAACACGCAAAACTCCAAACAATTTTCATATGCTAATATGGTTAAATCCAATATATTACATTTGAATCAGGCACCCAAGTCTCAAAACTCAGAACGCAATTTTAGCAATCTTGAGGCAGTCCTGTAGACTCTTGTTCAATTTGTAAACACATTTACGGTTTCTATGGCAACCATGATGCAGGGTATGTAGTAAATGCAATCCACTATTTTGCAGACAATTTAAACAAATGATTTGTTTTAAAATATGTTTCTGGAACGCAAACGGCATTCGCCAACACAAAAATGAACTTGAGCACTTCCTTAGGGAACACAAATCAATATAATACTAATTGCTGAAACTCACTTGACGCTCACAAGTAATTTTAAATTAATGGCTACACGCTATATGACACAAAATATCCCCATAACAGATCTTGTGGAGCTCGGCAATTTTGATAAAAACCTCAATTAAGCACTATTTACTAAACGAGACATATGAGCTACATATATATGCATTGAACACTTCCATGGAAAAATCGCTATTTCATCCATTTACTCACTACGCCGATTTTCAGTAACAGAAAATCAATACTCACATTTTTTCAGATCACTTAAGCCTCGATTTTTAGCGGCTGACGAAACTTTTTGGGGATCTCGTTTAATTTCTCCGAAAGGCCATGTGCTTTTTACACTATTTCCAAATTGGTCTTAGATGTTATTTCAAGCAGACACCCAACTTATTGGCCATTTGACCGACGAAGGATTCAAGATTTTATAGATTTTGGATATACGAAAAATTTTCTTTAGAGTGGAAGCACGTGGAACTTTCACTAGAATAGTCATCGACAATATCTGTTTTGTTCCCCCAGTGCGTTGGGTCCGCGTATTTGGTGTTGACCGTCGCTGCAGTTAATTGACTAAAATATGAGAAACATTTGAGTACTCATTATACGGAGAATATTACCTTGAGAACGCCTGCAGATATTGATGTGTCAGTTAATGACTTTTCTGAAAACTTACTCATAAACATATTCAATATACGTTTCAGAAATATGAACAATACTCGTAGATCCGTCCGAAACTAAACACATTCTGTCAGAGCAAAAGCATACTTAGAAAAGAGTGTCCACTCCGCAGGTCTCCTCAGCTTAAAATTAGGCTACGGGAATGTATTACGCAACACAGAGCGGTTTCCCTTAGAACATTTTTGGATAGTATTGATAGTACTCTTCAGTCTAACCTTCTCTTTTGGGAAGCGACAAAAAGTTTAAAAAGATCCATTAGACTGTGGACGGGACAAGATTCGATTCTGAAAAGGGTATAGTGTATTTTAGTAATTTTTGACAACTTTTTACTGCAAATGATAGCACAAATGCTGTAGCTGAATTACCGAAATTGCTGTTGACCGCCTTGTGTCTTCAAGAATTAATGTTCAGGATGTTGAAACCGTTAGCACTAACGCAAACACGAAAACTCCAAGTATTGATAAGATTAATGGTAAAATGCTTGAGCAGTTACCTTGTGCAACTAGAGGAATTAGTATTAATATTCGTAACGCTGTTTTGCGTTTCACGCATTATCCAACAGAAAAGAAGATGTCTATGATTACCATGTTACCCAAGCCAGGCAAAGATCCCACTAAAGTAGAGTCATATAGACCAATAAGTCTACTGCCAAAAATTTCAAAACTGTTCGAAAAATTGTTGATAGCGAAGTTGACTCTAATATTGAATGGTGTAGAATATATCCCTAATTATCAATTTGGCTTTCGGACTAAACCTAGCACCATAGAACAAACGCACACCTATCAACATTATAAGACAGACTTTTGAAGACAAAAAGTATTATGCAGCTCTATTCATTGATATTTGATAAAGTGTGGCATGACGGTTTGATGCACAAAATATAGTTAAAGTTGCCTTCAAACACTCACAAGCTACTTATGTGGATGGAAATTTTTTATCAGAGCAGGCGATTTTATAAACACAACTCAGCCAATCGAGGCAGGACGTCCGCAAGGTAGCATACTGGACCCTTCTTTATATTTGAATTACTTCTCTGATATACTAACGAGATCCGATAACACAGCGCTCTGCAGCGTTCATGAAAACTTTCAATTAGCCATTCACACTGTGTAAACAAACATGTTAGCTTGTGCAATTAACAGTTCACTTATTCCGCAGCACAATGAAGTCAAGTATCTTGGTATTCGCCTCGAAGGTAGCCTAACGTGGAGGTATCACATTGATGCGAAGATCACTCAGTTGAAATTAAAAGCAACGAAACTAAATTGACTTCTGAGCAGAAATTCTGTATTGAAGTTGCACTCCAAAACTTTTTACAGAACATCATTCTAAAGCACATATGGTGCAACAGAATGCAACTGTGGGGCACCACTTTTACGTCATAAAACCAAATTCTTCGAATAATTACTGCAGCTCCATGGTATGTAAAAAAGTCAGGAATTGAGAAATATATCACTCCTTTATTGCAACATAGTCATAACTAAAAAATGCTCGCTTCGAGAAAAACTCATTTCACATTTTTAGTTTCCATAAAAGTCTTAGAAATTTTTTTTAGAAAATATCTTCTAAAGAAAACAGTTTAAAAGTAGTTTGAATAAATGTTTGGCATAATATTTATAAAAGGTATTACTGTTAACAATTCTGCATTGTTAATTGGAAAAGCTCAATTTTTGAGATATGACTATGTTGCAATAAAGAAGCGATATGTGTACTCCGCTGGCAAAAGACGAATTTTCCTCTTGCACGCAACCTACTTAATTTTTGGCGATCACAACTGGTGGAGATTATGGGAGACCCATGCGACCATCAGGTGATTTTACCGATATAGTTTGTGTCTAGCATAGGCTAGAGTTAGTTAAGTCTTTGAGCTTAGTATTAAGATTTGAATACTTGTTGTTAGTTCCCTTTTGGAAGATTAAATAAATAAATAAATGCTAAAAAATATGAGAGACTTTAACTGATCTGAATTGCGAGTGTCTAACGGGTTGATTCTTAAATGAGATAGCGACAGATTCGAACTGACAAAAGCGGAGGCTTGCTTAAAAACCGTTAGAAGCAACTATAGCGGTTTATAGCCGCTACAATTGGACAAACAAAAATGTTATTCATTTAAGCAATAGGGCTAATTTTCTGAATTTGACGTTTTATTATCTCTATATTTATTTATGTCTATATTTTTATTTAATTGTTTAACTTTGAATATTTATTACCATTTCTCTTCAAATAAGAATTCAAAAAAACTTAATCAGTTATCAATTTTTAATATTTTCATAATAAAACGACACAAAAAATTTGTCCGTTCAGAAGCGCATAATCAATTATCTCTTTTTTAGAATGCGGCTTAGTTCCTTGATCGGATATAAATATGTATATTTTCGTTATTTCTTATTTTCTACTGCATTATGTGCATTCCCCCGAGGAACAGGTTTTGCCTTAGCGTATTCCTAACTAGGGTACTATGTTTTTCGGGCAAAGAGGAGAAGGGGTCCCTCGTTTGTTGCAGCAAATAAAACTCTAGGAAGCCGCATGACTTATGTTGTGTTGGCTTCCGAAACCCTTACCAACCGTAAGCATAGCAGAACCCCGTGTGATTCTGCTTGCGGTTCAACGCAAAAACGTTCTGGCTGTGGTTGAAACCTAAAACGCAGGAAGGGGGTGTTGGTATCCTTGATAACTGTTTGGTGTGTGGCCATTTTCGGGGACTAACAACCTCCCGAGGATCTGTTGCCTTTACAACAACTGTAAGGAAGCAGTGGTGATGGCTGACGGGTGAATTGGTTTAAGGGCTGATGCTCTTAGTGGTCTTTGGCCTACCAACTCATTAAGCCTTGTCTTCCATTGATTGCTGGGAAATTGCAGGAGGGATTAGAAGGCCCGAACTCCTCAACAAGAAGTTGCTCATATGGCTACAAATATATGACAAAAATTGCTGTCTGTGTGAGCCTAACAAGCCATACGGGGGCGCTGGTGAATCGTTAATAATTCAATTGTGGAACTGGTGATGTAAATCTTTTTCACAATAGTAATATGTTCATATTATTCATTTTATATTTGTATTTGTTTACATTATATTTTTTACTCTTTTAATTTAATATAGAACAATTTTAGTTTTATATATTAAAATTTAGCTCTCTAATTCTAATATTTATGTTTTAGATTTTATATTTTGCTCACGCCGCGATCAGAGCACTCATGACTGATAGAACAATGCTACCACATGATCCCTACCAATTCAACCAACGGTGGTGAATGCAATGAGTGGTTCAACAACAATCGTGCGTTTCCTGTTCGTTCGTCAACTGAGAGTAAACCGCAAGAAAGAAACAGATATACTTATTAATAAGTCTGATGTCGTGAAAATCCTATAAAATATTATTACTGAAGTATTTAAAACTTTAACAAATTTTAAATAAAAAGTTTCACTTATTTATTCATATAACTTATTCGGTATTATATACTTAATGTAAAAAGTGAAGTAAATAAATATCACTGTTTATAACGTTTGATAAAAAGTTACCGAGTTTTTATTTTAATTCCTCGTTTTTGTAGCCCTCAAACTCGTTAAAATATATTTTTTTAATAGTTTTTCCAAATATTAGTTTTTTTATTAATACTGTTTTTCTTTTTTTACTCCTCTTATTATATTAATTTTAAATAATTTGGAGAAGCGAATATTGTAAAAAAAAAACTACTAAAGTTTAAACGCAGTTTCATGAAAAGTCAACAAAGCCGTTAACAGGGGAGAAGGTATATATGTAAATTATCATGCAGACGCATGCTTAAATACACACATACACATGTCCATGAATGAACTGATATAATAAACATTTATTATTCCTATTTTTTTCTGTTTTCTGAAGGCCATTCAACGAACTTATTTTTTTTATAATTTTTCTTTTCATTTTTAGCTCAACAAGAATTTCTGTTTTCAAAGTATCCTATTAAGTAGACCAGCAGCACATTGTATTCATGCAACGTGTACAATATAAGTCCCCACCCTCACCCGCAAAAATGCACACACACAGGCACACACAACTATTTTATGAAAATAAAATAAACAAGGGAATACTTACAAAGCAGCCAATATATTAAACGCACACAAACATTTCACGCACACAACCACATGCACTCATTCCCAAACATACGTCAGCTTTCACGTACATAGACGTACGAATATTATAATGGCTAGCTACAAAAAGGTTTGTTTTTACATTTTCCTTTTAACAAAAGACCAAAAAAACTGGGCTGAAATAAATTTATAAAAATATACATATATTCATAGCATATACATATACACACCCACACACTCTCATACACACACAAATAATAATAAAGACTCCAGTTTGAGCAACAACAGTAAAAGTAGGATTTTTAGATAAGTTATATACGAAAAGGCTGGTTTGTTGCCGCAACTGCTACTAATAATACTCCTGATGCTGGTAATGTATGTTGCACAGTGGGAGATAAAGAAACCAGGAGGAGCTCGGAACTTTGTGCTATAAATTTTCCCTGAAAATTATAATTAAAAAAAATTATAGGATGGTATTTGTCTGGCTCAAGTTCTATCCTGGCTTTTGCCAAGAACTATTATTATAATTGCCGCGATCGATAACTCTTTATCAAAGAATACAGGAAAAAATGATTGAATACACTAAGCTGGGGGATAACTAGCTGTACACTGAAAAGAATTCCTTCATTAATATAATGAATTTTGACATTAATCTAATGAAAATTTTCATTATTTTTCGGCCAATGATGGCCTTCATTGGACTAATGAATCTTCTTTCATTAAAAACTATTTAATGAATACATTCGTTAGATTAATGAAAACTTCATTAAGTTAATGAAGAATAAATCATTACATTTATGAATACTTTTCATTAAAACAATGGAAAAATTCATTAGGCTAACGACTCAATTTCATTAGTTTTATGAACTTGGTACATTAACATTAAGTAAAACTTTCATTTCTTTAATCAATCTTCTTCATTATTCAAACGTTATTTGTTCATTAGGCCAATGAATGTGCTACATTATTTTTATGAAATATTTTCACTATTTTAATGAATACATTCGTTGAACCAATGATAATCTTCACTAATTTGGTGAAAATTTTTCTTCACTCTAATGAAATAAAATCATTAGTTTAAGGAGGAGTTTCATTATTCTAATGACCTTTTTTCATTAGCACTGTGCTACTGAAAATAAACTAAAGAATTTTTTTATATTAGGCATAAAAGAATTTTTTATTGTTTTAATAATATTGGAAAATAATATAAAATTAATAATATTAATACATTTCATTTAGAATGATGGTTAAAAGAAAATCAAAACATTTTAATTCAACACAAAATAACTTAAAAAATAATATGTAATGTTACGTTACATATAACGAGTGATTTTTTTGCTATTATCTTTTTGGCAACACTAGTTTTGACAGCTCACGCACGTTTTGTATCTTGTGTCACTGTCAAACATCTTCAGTTTGGTCTATAATTTAATCATGAATCGTCTTACAAACGAACAACGCTTGCAAATTATTTAATTTTTATTACCAAAATGCGTGCTCTGTTAAGAAAGTTCATCGCGCGCTTCTTCCATTTTATGGTCAGTTTAATCGACCTACTGAGGCTTCTATTCGGGCTATTGTAAAAAAATTTCGCACCAAATTTACATTGTTGGACATTAAACCATCAACACGCTTACGTAGAGTGCGAACTGAAGAAAATATCGCAGCCGTATCGGCCAGTGTTGGTGATGACCGTCAATTATCGATTCGGCGCCGTTCGCAGCAATTGGGCCTCTGTTACTCCACTACGTGGAAAATTTTGCGGAAGGATTTGGGTGTGAAGCCTTATAAGATACAGCTGGTGCAAGAATTGAAGCCAAACGACCTACCACAACGCCAAATTTTTGGTGAATGGGCTCTTGAAAAGTTAGATGAAGATCCACTTTTTTATCGAAGAATTGTGTTCAGCGACGAGGCTCATTTCTGGTTGAATGGATACGTGAACAAGCAAAACTGCCGTATTTGGAGTGAAGAGCAGCCAGAAGCATTGCAAGAGCTACCAATGCATCCACAAAAAACAACCGTTTGGCGCGGATTATGAGCTGGCGGCATCATTGGGCCGTATTTCTTCAAAGATGATGCGAATCACAACGTTACTGTGAATGGTGAGCGCTACCGTGCGATGATAACAAACTTTTTTTTTGCCCAAAATGGAAGAGCTTGACTTGCATGATATGTGGTTTCAACAAGACGGTGCCACATGCCACACAGCACGCGAAACAATGGACCAATTGAGAGGCGAGTTCGGTGAACAGTTTATTTCACGCTTGGGACCAGTCAATTGGCCGCCCAGATCGTGCGATTAAACGCCTCTAGACTATTTGTTGTGGGGCTATGTTAAGGCTAATGTCTATAGCGACAAGCCCGCTTCGATTGACGCACTGGAAGCCAACATTGCCAACATTATTCGTGAGATACCGGCCGAAATGTTGGAAAGAGTATGCCAAAATTGGACTAAGCGGATGGACCATTTGAGGCGCATTTGCATGAAATAATCTTCAAACATTAAATTATATCGACCCAACTATCGATCCAAATAAATATTTCATGCATTTTTCTGAATTTTATGTGTTTTTTTTTTTAATTTCCGATAGTTCTTATAAAATCACCCATTATAAACATTTTGGATAATTAAATAAGTTTAAACAATGGTTATTTGACATTTAATTATTTGATCTTGTTTAAGTCAATATTTCTTATTTTCAGCTAAAGATCGTTTTATTTTTATAAAAAATTCAACAGTATTTATTTTCAATATTTCGATAACAATTTGTTATCATCGTCAGGAAAACATATAAAATATTAATTTTCCTTTAAACAATGAACTTCAGCAAACTTCACTTTAAAAAATGAACTGCAGCAAACTCATTTCTTTTTTTAAACGTTTGCTTCTACTTTTGGAAACTTGTGATGTTTTGCTTTTTGAAGAACGAAAAAAAAGTCCCGTTGCATGCAAAAACAAAACGTTTGCTTTGGGTATAGATACATGATTGTTCACAACGAACGCTAAAGAAAAAATTAAGTGTGACTTTGTTGTTGCATTTGTAACGGAATAAATATTCTTTTAACCAAAAAACGAGAGAAGAGCCCATCTCTTTGCTTTTGATTTCAACTATGTAGGTATTTAAAATGAGGGTAGTTTATGAATTCTAATGAAAAGTTTAGTTAATATAATGAACATTTTCATACGAACTAAAAAACTATTGAAATTTTTATTAAAATCATTTTTTACACAGTAATTAGTGTATAAAATAATTTACTTTGTCATTTAGTTAATAGTTATAATATATTTATTTTCTCACTTTTAATAAATCTCTAAAATATTGCACACAGCCTTCAAAAATTTTTTATAACAAATCCAATGAAATTTTCTAATGAAATTATGAAAACTAATGAATCAATTTTAATGAATATTTTCATTAATGCTATGAATTTTCATTCATGGAACGTAATTTTTCATTCCGTTAATGAAAATTATCTAATGAATGGGGTTCATTGGAAATATGAAGCAAATATTTTTCAGTGTATCACGGCCGCTACACTGCTTATTAGACACCTTATTAACGAAATTCCTAAAAAAGTAATTGTGGTGTTTTAGGTCGATAATAATCGGTTAAAAGTTGTCTACTGTTATTGACCTAATTTTTAATAAAAGCAGCGTTTACTTTTTTTACTAGCATTTCCATTTTATGTACCTAGCAGGAGTTAGATTTAGCATTTAACTACTCGTAGTATTAGTAGACTAATTACAAGTACCAGTTCTCAACTCTAAACATTATCATCTTAATGTTCAATTAACATTGAGTGTGCTAGAAACATCACTGGCACATTTAGTTCTGAATGGATGCTAGTATCATTAGCTCTAAACGGATATTAATACTACGCGTATTGGTTATAGACGTATATTAAAATACTTGGTCCGATTGGATGCTGTAGAACTAGTTTTATATCAGTTTTTTGTAAAGAAAAAATTCCACACTTGATGGTGTAGACCAAGTGTGCGCAGCCCTATGCGCTTGATACCCAATTGTAAATGCGCTTAGTTATAGGGCTGTGCTCAGCACAGCAATAATACACAAATACCGCGCTCAGCACTAGCAATAAAAAATACACAAACAACATCGTCTTATATATTGTTTTGTCGTTCTTTACTGCATACAGACAAAAGCAAAGCAACAACACTTTCGAATGTTTTGCTGGTAAACATTGACGACAGCGATTATCAGTGTGAATTTTGTTTTTGTAAATTGTTTTGCTTTTTACAATAAAAAATATTAAACAAAAGTAGTTTTTCCTTAAATGTATTGGTGTTTACTCTTCCATATAGAACTTGTGGGCACCACTGCAGACTAACACATTTCTATGTGTGTGAATATAAAGTCGTATTAAGGTTCTCAGACAGAAACACACGTTCAAAACCTCATTTTTTTTTTAAATTAACATAGCTCTGTTAGCGACTTAACAGTGGAAACAAATTTGTTAAAAGTTCAGTGTGAACTAAAGAAAAGAAGTTGATTTATGGTCACCAATCAGTTGGATAATAAAGCACATGTTGGAAATTAATAATAATTACGTATAAAAAATCAGTTAATTATCTACGCTTCTCGTAAAAACGAGGTTAGTAAGCCTCCATTTTTCCAGAAAAGTGGTCTTACCTTTATCAGAAATTTCAAAAATTGTCTTTTTATGCCCTTCACAAAAATGTTAAGGGTATATATAAATTTGTGATTCCGTTTGTAATTTCTACAGTTTTTTTTGCGACCCTATAAAGTATATATATTATAAATCAGAATTAATGGAAAAGTCGATTAAGCGATGTCCGTCTGTCCGTCTGTCGGTCGTTGAAATACCGTTTCCGAGAAAACCAATAGACATAAAAACTTTTTCCTTTCACCATTCTATTACTACATCGTGCCATGTGTTTGCTATTGAAATTCAGTAATATCGGTTCACGTATAACTGAGATATATTCAAAATTCCGGAAAAAGCCATGAATTTTTGAAATTTTTTATGAAAATTCTTGAAAAAAAAATTGTTTGTTTTGCTTCAAACTTCACACAATTATTAAGCATGGTGATTGGAAAGCAAAAAAAACATACCCGAGATATAGCCTAAGCCGGGGTTTTTATGAAAATGACGAAATAAACAACTTTTATTTCCTTAAAAGCAGCTCTGGTACTAAAGGAAGATTATATAAAGAAAGAAAATGAAAATTTGCGTATGACATGAAAATGAGGATATATAAATGTGGAAAATTAAAATTTTCGATATTGGTCCATATATACCCGAGATATAGCCTAAGCCGGGTTTTTCATGAAAATGTCGGGTAAGCAAACTTAAATAACTTTTTTTTGCTTAAAAGCAGTTCTAGTAATAAAATAGGGTTACATAAATATGGAAAATGAAAATTTCCGATTTCGGTCCATATATACCCGAGATATAGCCTAAACCGGGTTTTTTTTATGAAAATGTCGAAATAAACAACTTTTATTTGCTTAAAAGCAGCTCTGGTGCTAAAAGAAGGTTATTTGAAGAAAGAAAATGAAAATTTCCGTATCGGTCCATATATACCCGAGATATAGCCTAAACTGGGTATTTCATGAACTGGGTTTTCATGAACTTAAACAACTTTTTTGTGCTCAAAAGCAGTTCTGGTAATGAAATAAGATTACATAAATATGGAAAATGAAAATTTCCGATATCGGTCCATATATACCCGAGATATAGCCTAGACCGGGGTTTTCATGAAAATGCCGCGTAAGTGAACTTAAACAACTTTTTTGTGGTCAAAAGCAGTTTTGGTAATGAAATTAGGTTACATAAATATGAAAAATGAAAATTTCCGATATCGGTTTATATATAACCGAGATATAACTTAAACAAACTTTTCCATCCAAATGTCCATGAAAGATTTCTTTTATGGAATCGTGATTACAAGGCAAAAATATTTTTTCCCCGATATCGCTCCATATTCATCCGAGAATGTTTAGTACAAATTTGTAATATATGCTATATATATACGTGACTATCATGAAGGGTATTTTAGATTCGGCCCAGTCGAATATACCACATTCTTACTTGTTTATAGTTAATTTTCTCAACATCCAAGACTACTTAAGATATCCAACCTAGTAAGTGCTATAGAGGACCCTTTAAGCTTCCATTTGTATGTGGTGTGTAGTTAAAGCAGGTTTCCATTTTTGCAGTAAAGTTCCCTCATCTTCACCAGAAGCTTGAAAATATAACTGATTTTTATACGTAATTATTTTTAATTTCCAACTTCTTGGCTTTAGTTCACACTACATTTTTGACAATGATCTGACTTCTTAGCCTTTCTTTGGCCTTTTATTTAAAAAATTTGGGTTTGCTAAGAAAGGGTGGTTTTTGTCTGAAAAGTTGAATACGTATTTATCTTCCTATACATCATATTTATTATAAACATATATTTTTATAATTGCATTTATTTTTGTTTTCCTATGTTTTGTTTGTGTGTGTGTGCTTTTTTCCTCTTACTAAAATCTCTAATATTATATGATGGTATCATTCATCTGGCTCAGGTTCAATCCTGGCTAAAGCCAAGAAATATTTTTATTTATTAATTATAACAATAATTACCGCGATCAATAACTCTTGATCAAAAGACAGGAAAAAAATAATTGAATACACTAAAGCTGGGGGACAACTAGCTTAATGAAATCTTTAATTTAGTCTCATATCTTTTGTCAAATGTTTTATTACAAATGATATAGCCGATGATGCAGCTGAATTTCCATATGCTGTTCGGCCGCCAGAGCATTTGAGACTACTGCCAACAATTTCAAAACTTTTCGAAAAACTGTTAATGACGAAGTTGACTCCAATACTGAATGATGTAGAATATATCTCTAATCATCAATTTGGCTTTCGGTCTAAATACAGCACCATAGAACAAACACATAGACTAGTCAACGTCATAAGACAGACTTTTGAAGACAAAAATTATTGTTCAGCTTTAATCATTGACATTTCCCAAGCTTTTGATAAAGTGTGGCACGACGGCTTGATGCACAAAATAAAGTTAAACTTGCCTGCAAATACTCACAAGCTTCTGGAAAGCTACTTAAGCGACCGAAAATTTGTTAGGCGATTTTATAAATTCAACTCAGCCAATCGAGGCAGGATTCCGCAAGGTAGCATACTGGGACCTATTTTATATTCGACGTATGCCCCTGACATGCCAACGGGATCCGGAAGTCACACTTCAACTTTTGCAGATGACGCAGCATTCTGCAGCGTCTATGAAAGCCATCAATTTGATTCGCGAAATTTGCAGGAGTATATTTTAATTTTAGAGAAATGTTTAAATCTTTGAAAATCAAAGTTAATGAACAAAAGTGTGCTCATGTTACAATCACACTGCGTAAAACAACATGTTCGCCTATCCAAATTAACAACTCAACAATTCCGCAGCATAATGAAGTCATGTACCTTGGTATTCCTGTAGACCGTAGGCTAACGTGGAAATCTCACAAGCAAAAGTCACTCACTTGAAATTGAAGGCAGCGCAACTAAATTGGCTTTAGGCAGAAATTCCATATGGTGCTATGGAATTCAATTATGGGGCACCTCCTCAGCGTCAAACGTAGAAAAAGTTTAGAGGCGACAAAACAAAATTCTTCGAACAATTACTGCAGCTTCATGGTACGTAAAAAACTCACGAATTCACAAGGATAACATACATATCCATTAGTAAAGGACGAATTTTCAAAGTACGCGACAAAGTATATCAGTAAATTGGAACTTCACCCGAATCTTGCACGCAATATACTTAATTTTGAAGGCCACTCTCGGTTGAGAAGGAGGGATACCCTTGCGACCATCAGAACGTTAAATAGGTGATTTTACCGATATTGACCGTGCAAAATAAAACATTTTTGTTTAGCATTGGCTGGACTTAATTAATTTTGTGTATTTAGTATGAAGACTTGAATACTTATTGTTGTTAGTTCAGTTTGTGAAGATTCAATAAAAAATCTTTTGTGTTAAAACGGAAATTTATATGTTGTAAAAAGTAAAAATCGTTGTTTTTACCCCGAAATTTTTCCCATCTTTTATAACAGGAATCTGAAAAATATGTTCATCCATCCATCATTCCAGTGATTAAGCTTACGATCATACCGGTCAGCCTCGATGGCTGATTTGGTAGAGTACTCGACTAACAGTCTCGAGGTCGCAGGTTCGATTCCTGCCTCAGAACCTGGGTGTTACTGCAGACAAGCAAAAAAGCTTCACAGTTCTTGTGTTTGATAAAAAAAAAAATACCTTAATGGTTTCTACTATTACCGAGTTCGTCCAACAGTCCGTGTGTATAAAAGATGAAGAGTCAGTTGTTGAAAAGAAGTCTTGAGCTGCAAGTTGTTTTCAGTAGTAAAATATTATTTGCTTTACCACCAAACTCTAATTTAAATTATTAAACTGTAATTATATCTTTGGACTTTGTGAAATCTATCATTAAATTTAAATACAAAATAACAATAAAATTTCAAGTGCTAAAAAACTGAAATTAATTTATACTGAATCTCGTGAATGTTTTCAATAAAATCATTTTATATATGTGTATAATTTTAAACATATTGAGAATTACCCATTTTACATACATATGCATATACATACGTATACTACTAATTTTGGAGAGAAATTTGATGACATTAATGTTCAAATTTAAAAAACCAAAAATCTAATTTATAAATTTAATTTAATATTGTATCAGCGCAGTTATTTACTATTTGGTGTAAAGAAAGTCAGACCAAACTTTTAAAAATCTTTTTCTACAATTAAGTTTTTTCAACAAAAATTTTTGTCACCACTGCGCTACAAGAATACAACTGGTAGCAAAACAAATGTTAGTTTAAAAATGCAACAAAAAAAAAATATATATATATTATTTTCTGCACCTGCTCTAGTTATTAAAATAAGTAGCAATAAATATAAAAAGTCTTGCAAATTGTCTTTGAATTTCAATCAGTCGTATCACTACGTTATCTGCTGTAATGAGTAATTCAATCAGCAAATGTTTGCGAAACATATTTCTTCATGTTCAGTTTTGTGCCCACCGTTTCTCCTTCTAACTGTGTACGCTTAAATTAATGTACGAGTATAGTTTATGTTTGCATTCTACAGAATACAAAATTTCAATGGCTCCATTCTTGTCAGGTTTTTTTTTCGATTTGTTTTGTTTTTACCGCTTCAAAAAAACAGAAAACTAAACTAAATGATAAAAACCGTTTCCTATTTTTTATTTTCAAACTGTATTTTAAATTGAATTATGTTCACAGTGAAAAATATTTATTGGCGAAAAAGGAGAAAAAATAAACTAAAAATGTGAACCTGTCTGCCACCTTTACAAAAAGGTGTATCCAACTTTATAGTTTTATTATAAACTTAGAACTTTGAAAATTTGCTTTCTTTTCCTCCACTGTGTCCAAGTGGTTGCTGAATGTTAATGATAATGATGATGATGATGTTGTTCATATTGGCTGTGATAACGATGAAGGGCCATCAAGGACGAACATATTTTTATTTTTGCTTAAGTGTATTTGTTAGCTCAAAATTTACACATACTCGCAAACTCTCACTCAAAAAATACACATTTCACCGTTTTGTTGCTTATATTTTAACAAGTCTATTTGCTACTAGACAAATTTTAAGGACCAGGGTTTTCAACCCAGTGAGTTTCGCACTGTTGATGTTTTTTAAAAGCGTTTGTATCAAAAAATGAGTAGTCGGTGCGCAACGCGCTTTCTTAAAATTTTTGGCGCTTTTTTAAATTTCAGTGACGCTAAATCATATTCAATACAACTCTTTATTTAAATAGCCGGTGCCTCAAAGTCTATTTTGGGGTTACTCGACCGTGTGCAGGAGAGGGCGAAGAAGCTTATCGGTGACAGTAGGTTATCGGTGACAGTGAGTTATCTATTGACTCATTGGAGCATCGACGCAGTGTGGGGTGCGTTACTATGTTCTATCGTTACTACAATAGATTTTGCTCTGACGAGAATAGGGATCTTGTTCTCGAAACTCGCACATTTTTACGTCGCACGTCCTCATCGTCTAGAACTCATCCATTTGTGGTCGATTGCCCGGGGAATCGCACTACGCATTACAGAGAGAATTCGTTTTTCAGCCGTACGCTTCGTCTGTGGAATAAGTTGCCTGCAGACGTGTTTCCTATCTGTTATTTTTTTTTTTTTTTTTTTTTTTGTCATTCATTTATTTATTGAATCTTCAAAATATGAACTAACAATAAGTATTCAAATCTTAATACTAAAAATAAAAGTTATTTAAGTCCAGCCACTGCTAGACAATAAAGTTTCATTTTGCGCGAATAATATCGGTAGAATCACCTATTTAACGTTCTGATGGTGGCCAGGGTATCCCTTCTTCTCAACCGAGAGTGGCCGCCAAAATTAAGTATGTTGCGTGCAAGAGGATTTGGGTGAAGTTCCAGTTTACTGATATACCTTGTGGCATACTTAGAGAACTCGTCAGTTACCAGCGGAACACACAGATCCTTGTGAATTCGTGAGTTTCTTACGTACCATGGAGCTGCAATAATCGTACGAAGAATTTGGTTTTGTCGTCTTTGAATTTTTTCAATGTTAGATGTTGAGGCGGTTCCCCATAATTGAACTCCATAGCACCATATAGGCTTTAAAATTGCGTTATATAACAAAAGTTTGGAGTCCAACTTCAATGTCGAATTTCTGTCCATAAGCCAATTTAGTTGCGCTGCTTTTAATTTCAATTCAGTGACTTTCGCATCAATGTGAGGCTTCCACGTTAGCCTACGGTCGAGGTAAATACCAAGGTATTTAACTTCATTATGCTGCGGAATAGGTGTATTGTTAATTTGGAGAGCCGAACATGTTTGCTTACGCAGTGTAACGTGAGTACATTTTTGTTCATTAACTTTTATTTTCCAAAGTTTCAACCATTTCTCTAATATTGAAATATACTGCTGCAAATTTCGTGAAGCTTCTTGATGGTTTTCATGAACGCTGAAAAAAGCTGTGTCATCTGCAAAAGTTGAAGTATGGATAGATGGTATAGATGCGTAAATCAAATATAGAGTGGGTCCTAGAATGCTAACTACCTTGGGGAGCTCCTGCTCCGATTGACTGTGAGAGGCTTGTAAAGTCACCTTGTTTGATAACAAATTTCCGGTCGTATAAGTAGATTTCCAGAAGCTTGTGAGTGGTTGCAGGCAAGTTCAACTTTATTTTGTGCATCAGTCCGTCGTGCCACACTTTATGAAAAGCTTGGGAAATGTCGATGAATAGAGCTGAACAGTACTTTTTGTCTTCAAAAGTCTATCTTATGACATTGACAAGTCTGTGCGTTTGTTCTATAGTGCTAGGTTTAGTCCTATCTGTTATAACGTTGGAAAGTTCAAGTCAAATGTTTACAAACACTACTCCCTCTTTCCCCCTCCTCACAACCTATTTTCCTAGTTCTAGTACAATGCGCTGCATATGTAGAGTACTGGTCCAAGCTAAAAAAAAAAAAGGTAAGTGTCCAAACTTTCTATTAGATGCCCAGCTTTACTTCCAATACTTTGCAATAGATTGTTGTAGCGGTAAGCGATAATCAAAATAAATAGATCGTAGATATCATAAAATAAACTTTAGTATTTATAAACATAACGCCATAAAAATATTAGCCGATTTACATGTGCATCATAAAGTTATTCTAGATTAATCTGTGTGAAGGTAAATTTTAATATATATAACCCTAAACATAAACCAACTGACTTAGAGATCTGTTAAGAAACTAACATAGCTCTGTTAAACATAAGCAATCGTGGGCAATGTATTCCAATCGCAATTGTGGACACATTTTTGGACTTGCCAACCAAAATATAAGTTAAAGCATTAAACACATTCGAGACAGCAGGCGACACGAACACACGACTAAAAATGCCGCTGGCTACAAATGTATCCTGCAGCCAGCTACATAATTATCAGCTGATATTGTTTTCTTTATCTCCTTACAGATATTAAAAAGGTTTTTGTGCATATAAAATGGCTGAGGAAATTTAGAAAATTCTATAGTAGCTATTGCTAAAATAGTGCGAGCTACTTAGTATTCGATGTAATAATATATATATATAAATATTAAAAAATTAAATATTTGCAAATCACAATCAAAATCCACAATTAAAATTAAAACTTCTGAAATATAAACATCTGCTTTTTTGCATTTCAATGTTGCCACTTATAATTTTTTTTTTTAGCTGTTTCCAAAGCTATTAACTAGGTTGTGAAGAGTAAGAAAAAACCAAAGAAATGCAATGAACTATTTAAAGATTAAAATAATTTAAATATAACTCTATAATTTATAAACCAATATACGGAAATAATTTTTTTGGCGACAATTATTATTAAACATTTTCAAATTAGAAATATACACTTTCATATATAAAAGAAGACGTGTGTGTGCATCTAAAAATGGTTGTTGTTTCAATAATATTATAATAACCGAAAGAAATATATAAAACACTAACAAACATTTGTAATAAGAACATGAATTTTTGCTTCGGTTTTCGAAAAATGTAAATAAAACGCAGTGTGCTACTCTATACGAAATTTCAGGTTACAAAAATCAGTTTTTATGCACGGAAAACTGTCATGTTGATTTTTGTCTGAAAATTTGTTTATGTGTATTTTAGTTATTTAACAATTAAATTTGAAGTTAGGCTCTTATATACCAGAAAATATAAAATTGATCACGCAGAACTAAAATTATCCGACATTTTAAATAACAATGCTTTTTGACAATTCTTTTCACCGAGAACAGCGCATACGAGTATATGATGAAAAAAAAAATTTTTTGATTTAAATAAGACTTTTTGCTATATATAATATAGTCGTATAAAGAAACAATATTTAAAAAAACAAACATCGCTTGAAACTTGTCTTAAAAAGCTGATTAGACTTAAAAAGTGCTTAACGGAAGATTTTAACGTAAAATTCTTGTATGAATACAGTTTTGTTGTATTTGCCCTAAAAATAATATCTAAAGCTAGTCAACTTTTTTATGAATACAATTTGTGAATTTCTGTTCAAAGCACTAATTAATTTGACTTCGCTTGATATATTGACATCACTAACAAAGCTTTTGTAGCCAATAAAAATTGAAATTAGTTTAATTGGACTACAACGAAACCACCAGCATGGCCAACAACCTGCAGCCGTGTTGCCTTGCTGTTTTCAAAATAATCATTCTCATAAGAACACGTGTATTTTAATTTTGAGCTTTTGTAGTCGGTAGCCTGCTGTCTCGAATGTGTTTAATGCTTAACTTTATACTAAAAACTAATAAGAAACTAATAACAGAAATTAATATATACAAATATTAAAAATTATAAATTTTCCAGGAAGTCAGGAACTCCAAGAGAATCAAAGAAGATGGGCGGATAAAAACTGATGGAACTAAAAGACATTATTTCTGTTTAAAGGAATTATTGCTCAGAATCTTTGACAAAGTTATAAAATGTTAAAAATTTTGATTTTCTGGAAATTCGGTATATGCAATTTCTTTAGAGGATCAATTCCAGGAGAACTATTTTCAAATATAAAAATTGCAACTTCTTTAGAGGATGAGTTTCAGAAGAACAAAGGAAGATGGATGGAAGAGCTATGGGTATCACAGTTTTAAGATTTATTTGAAGAAACAAGTAGCTAACACCTGGGATTCATCAAATGCTCTCAAATACCTACAGTGAGTCCGCTATTGGTGAAAGAACGTGCCGAGAGTGATTTCAAGGACGGTGGTTTTGAAGACTATCGTGGCGGTAGAAGAGAGTCAGAAATTAGGAGATTGGATGCCGTAGGAGTTGAAGGCGAAGGATGTTGAACGGTGTTTATTTGCTTGTTGACATACAGAAAGCATCACTGTATCGCATTGTGACTGGGGACGAAAAGTGCCAATCGAATATTCCACGTCGACTTCCAAATCGAATATTCACGGTTCCAAGATCATGCACAGTATTTGCTGAGACCAGCTCGCCGTAGTGTATTGTTACGTTTTTGCCTCTAAAAAATCTTTTGTGAATTCTGCAATTGTAAATGAAATAATGACACTCGCACTTGTTCGTTATACAGTACTCAAATAATTCACAACTTCATTTACACTTGATAGAAATGTGTACAAAAACACTTTGACTTATGACAAAGCCTAAAAATAAACTGACTAGTTGCTGCCATCCTGCCTGTAATTTACACGTGTTTATCAGTTTCTACAATCGACATGAATTTTCTAGTCGTTCATAATGTAAAAATGTATTTCTTTCGCATAGACACATTCATACAAATGCTTGCGAACAATAGGCAAGTCACAACAACAAACAATAATAAAACGAATACCAAGAATGCAAGAAAAACAACAACATCATGTGTAGTTGCCTTACTTGAAATTTGCGTAATTTAAGTTGTATATGTTTGTTTGTTTGTGTATTATGTTTTTAGTTTTATCTTATTTGTATGAATGTGTTGTACGTTTATAATAAGCAGATCAACAGCTGTTCACTGGGTTAGATGTGAAAAAAAACTTAACAGTATTACGAATTGTTAAAAGCTACTGAAACAATAACAGGCGATTGTTATCGGACGCAATTAAGTCCTTTGAGCCGAGCTCAGCCCAAGTTCGTCAAATATCACCATAAAACCAGACAGTGAATAGTGAAGTTTTTTTCTTTTCTTTTTTACTTGGACCAGTACTCAGGAGATGACCCCTACATATGCAGTGCATTGTACCAGAACTAGGAAAATAGGTTGTGAGGAGGAGAAGAGAGGGAGTAGTATTTGTGAACATTTGACTTGAAACTTTCAACGTTATAACAGTCAGGAAACAAGTCGGCAGGTAACTTATTCCACAGGCGGAACGTACGGCTGAAAAACGAATTCTCTCTGTAATGCATAAATAAATTGTAAGAAGATCGGATGGAGTGAAGTACATTTTACACCATTAAAAAACCCCGAGGCACTTGGATGCTTCTTTAGAGACATGAAAAATGTGTTCTGCCCAGTGAACATCAAACTGTATCTTCATTCCAAGCACATCAAGAGCTTCCGATTCCTCAATATTTATACCATCCATGAGTACAGATAAAGCAGCATCTGTGGTTGTTTGTTTGTGTGTTAATAAACAACATTGGGTCTTACGAGCGTTAAAGGTAACCCTGTTTTCTCGATTCGATTCGGAGATTAATAGAAGATCACTGTTCAGTGAGTCGTTCATATTTTGCCTCTTGGCAACGATCTTGGATGCGCTGGGTCTAGAACTGAAAGAGTACGAATGGCAAATGCTGCTATCATCCGCGAAAGAGTGGATAGGGTGGGAAGTTTGGTATAGCTCTTATATATAGCTCTTAGCACTCAAACTTAAGCACGTGCGTTTACACGTTTGGCGCTAGACACTGAATGATGATTGTCTTGAAACAATTTATATAAATTCTATAGTTGTGTTTAACATTAATTTAAAGGTCTTATTTATAAACATTTTATTAAGCTCTTATTAGACTTATTTTGTATAGAAATATGAGCTTAATAAACAATAAATAATTTTTATAAAGAGGGCAGTAAATATTTCTCATGGCAACAATAGAATCGTTAAAATGAACACAAGCCCCAAACATATATCGTTAGAAATGCTTGCGACAAAAATACACATTGTTACGGAGACTATTATATTCTGCTATTGTAACAATATTTTAAATGTATTTATCTCATTTTTTATTTTTACAAATGTTTAAAGTTACTACGGAATATTTTATAATTTGATGGATTATTTCTTGAGGTCTATTGCTCAGTTTGTTTTTAGCCAATTTTATTTCTATTATTTTATTCAACACTCTATTTTTGTGTACTTTATTAGATATTTGATTATTTAGTAAAAGGAAAAATGCTAAGAACGCTTTCAAAGATCTGAAGTCAATTAGGCACAACGAAAAAAAAACTAACTAATAATCAAACAAAGAGTTGAGAGACTGATAGACACCAAGCAAGCAACCAACCAAAAGCCGCCATCACCGCCATCGCCGCCACCACCACCACCACCGCCAATACCAATTTAAGTATGAAAAAAAAATAAATGAAAAAGAATAAACATTAAAAGAAACCGACATCATGTTGTAAGTCAATGTTTTGTTGTTTATGTTTATTTGCTGATGTTACGTTTGCTGTTGCTGCTAATAATTATGATGGGTTTCTGGCTGCCGTGTTGCTGTTGCAAGCTTAAATTGCTGTAAAGTGTCAGTTGTTGCTGAAAATGATAATGATGTTTATGATGATGATGATGATTATGATGAAGATAAGGGGTATCACTATGATGATAATAAACTATTGATCATAATGATGGTATAGGCCAAATTCACGATCACTGAAACTTAATGATCGGACCAGTATTTATGTGTTTTTCTGATTACATTAGTTTTTCTTTATTATTACTTTTTGCTGTCAACGGGCATGTTTCAATGTAGTGGGTTAGCAGAGTTAAAAGAAACAAAAACAGTTTGGTAGATATATGATCTTGTAAATGTTTATAGGAATGTTTGTTTTCAATGATTGCTACTGAAATGTGTTTGTTGTCTGACAACTGTTTGTGATTAATGATTAAAGCGAGTGTGCTAACGATCATATTAATGTGTTAGCGTTGCACACTTGCACGATCATAGTTCCTAGCCAAAATTCCTCTTAATTCGTAATATATTCGAAAATGACTTGTCAACATGTGTTTAGAATGAACAACCCTCGTTGGTATAAAACTAAATTGTTGTTTGTTGTGATATTTCTATAACGCTTTTATTCCG
This sequence comes from Thecocarcelia acutangulata, assembly GCA_914767995.1. NCBI lineage: Eukaryota > Metazoa > Arthropoda > Insecta > Diptera > Tachinidae > Thecocarcelia > Thecocarcelia acutangulata. The sequence goes on from OU612097.1 coordinate 73,584,099, forward strand.
AATAATTATTTTATACAAATATTTTTTTTTTTTAAATATCGCATAAAGCATACAGTCGATTCATACGTACTAACATTTATTTAAGTTCCAAAGTAACTTATGGTTCTCCGTGTGGAGTCGTCATACTCCCATCGGACGCGTCCCCAGGTGGCGGATAGGGGAGGACGGAAACATTCACATATATGACCATGACACAAACGCGGCTTATATGTGCATGCCCCACGTCCGGACTTGAGGGGGATATAGGGCAGAGGAAAACACCAATCCGCTGCCATGTGTCAGCCTCAGGTCAGGTAGTTTATACCCCGAATACCACGAGGTATACAACACCCGCGGACCAAAATGTCCCACTGAAGGCCAAGGTTGTAGAAGCTGCGCCGAGGGTCTGTGTGGCTATACAGTGGATAAAAAAGTCTAGTAGCGAGTAGTTTCTCCTCCGGTCTAGGGCACGGACCGGTTGTAACTAGTTGCCTAGTCCATACACGCCGTCACTGTATGGATGGTCCTTGCTTTACTGGCCCACTCGTGGGAATCAAATGTATTCAAACTTAAATAAAAATAAAACAAAACAAAACACGACAGTCCATCAGGCTGGCAAACCCAAGCTGATGGACTGCCGTCAAAGTCCAGTCAAATCCTCACCGAAAACCGGAAGCAGCAGCAGTCAGGTGCACAAAGCTGAAAGGCCTAGTACACCGGCTGACGCAAAAACAAAAGCTGTAAACACAGCTAATCTTCGCGGGGTGTGCCTAAAAGGCCAAAAGCACCCTGCAGACTTTTCGGACGTGCCGGGATGCTCGAAATTGGCAAAACCTACAACATCTGGCAAACTGACAGATGGGTAAACCAAAGGAGAGCAGACTGGAGCAACCACATCCAATAACACACAGGTGGAGCGGGAACAAAGCATTAGTTCCGGCAAAACCACACTAAAAATTAGGGCGGCTCGACGATATGTCGAAAAGCTTAGTAATGTAGCTGAGGAAGCCATGTCAAGCAATGACAAACAGTGCTTAACATGGGCCAAGGCATTTTTAGCCGAAACCCCGGAACCAGAAGTCGCAGCTGTCTGCGGGACAGTATGCAAAAGACAACGGTCCGAGGAAGAACAGGCAAACCCAAGTAAAAAGCCGAGGAAGGGGTCCACGGTCATCAATAGACCTTACAGTGAGGTTGCAAAAAACCCACTGAACAGGGCTATAGTTGACCAAAGCAACTTTGATGGAGCAATTACCCGCGAAAAGTGGGGATTGATCAGTCAGAGTTTGCTGGACAACTTCCTAAAGGCGATTAATAGCAACACCGGCCCTCCACCGCAGTTTACTGACGCGGGGTGGATCCAGGGTCGAGTAAAACTGATATCGTGCGTTGACGAGACATCAGCCAACGCCATGAAAGATGTCATCGTAGCATTAGGGGAGGTATGACCAGGGGCACGGCTGGAGCTGATCTTGGTCAGAGACATCCCTCGACGGCCGAGAGCGGCTGCAGTCGTTCCTGCGGAACCACATGACTCCGATGCAATTCTCAGGATCCTTCAGATCGCGAACCCTGGCCTCCCCACACATGACTGGAAGGTGGTCAGTGTCGCAGAGGCTGAAGGATCCTGTAGAAAGGTAGTTGTGGTCCTAAACAAGGAATCCTTGCCATTACTTCGAGACAGGCAGGGCATGGTTTTCTATGGATATCAGGGAACCAGGATCTGTCTGTATCGAGGAGATGAGAATATGGACCACAAGCCAGAAATAACAGCCAAAGAGCAACGGAATGATGAAGAGGCAGGGGCGGAATCCAATTCAATACAGAGCTCCCAATCAAACTCTAGTTTGATTGGAGGGTTCTTTAGGGGATTGGAACAAGCCACAGTTGAGGATGAGGACATTTTGCTGGAATCCGATCCAGAGAATGCCACCATCATCAACTATGACCTCGACATCGAATAAAGATGAAGGTCACGCAGATCAACCTTCATCATTGTAAAGCAGCATCGGTTAGCCTTATAGATCGTCTTGCAAAGTAAGACGTCGACATTGTGCTAGTCCAAGAGCCATGGACGAACAATGGCAAGATCCTTGGACTAGGAGCGAAGGGCTATATACTTTTATATGCTGCAAATGCAGGTAATGGGGATAAAACCATAAGATCCTGTCTTATAGCCAAAAGGCACACTAATATCTTGATTTTATCTGATTATAGCGATGAAGACACTATTACTGCCACGGCAAATGTAGAAGGAACCAACATATGGTTTCTATCCTGCTACATGGCCCATGGTAAGGATGAACCACCACCGGGAAAGTTGGTGGAGAGAGCGGCAAAGGCCGCGAAAACAAAAGGCATACCGTTCATCATTGGAGCGGATGCGAATGCACACCACCGGATCTGGGGTAGCTCAGATACAAACAAAAGAGGTGAGAGTATAGTAGAATTTATATTAGAAAATGATATAGTAATTCTTAATAAGGGAGACAAACCCACCTTTGTGACTTCGAACAGGCAAGAGGTGTTAGACAACACGCTTGCCAGTTCGAATATCGCAAATCAAATACAGGAATGGAGAGTGTCAAATGACTGCTCCTTTTCTGATCACTGCTATTTGGATTTCAAATTAAGTAAACAGCATAGAATTACATTCTATCGCAATAGACGGAAAACGGACTGGAGAAAACAAGGAGAAATCTCTGAGTAGAGACCTGGACCGTTACCCAACCATAACCAATGTCATGGATGTGGGAAGTTCAGTAGAGAAACTTAATGTTGTTTTCAAGAACGCCATAGAGCGATCTTGTACTTTATCTGTAAAAAGAGAGAACAGCAGACCTAAATGGTGGTCCGCAGAACTGTCTGAGACAAGGCAGAAATGCCGCAGACTTTTCAACGAAGCTAAAAGAACAGGTAACTGGGTCGATTACAAAGCTTCAGTGAACAAATACAAGAATCTCATCAGGAACTCGAAACGAAGATCCTGGAGGGAATTCTGTGGTAACGTCAATAGTACGTCCGATGCAAGTAGGCTTCGGAGTATACTTTCACAGCAACCGACAATCCCAAGCCTTATTCAAAAGGCAGATGGAAGTTGGACCGCAAATTGCGAGGAATCGCTAGAAGAATTGATAAACACCCACTTTCCGGGTAATCAACCACTAGGGGAGAACGAAAGCTCTCCCCTGTCCCACGTCCAGAATGCAGTATATCTCGATATAACAAAAGGGATGCTGCACTGGGCAGTCAAAAGTTTCCAACCGCTCAAATCACCAGGACCGGATGGAATAATTCCCGCAGATCTACAAAACAATGTAGATCTGATCACTCCGTGGCTCCTTGAGATCTACAGAGCCGCTCTAAGCTGGTCATACATTCCCAGGGAATGAACCAAAAGCAAGGTAATCTTCATTCCTAAGGGAGGGAAGATGTCTCACACTAAGGCGACGGAATACAGGCCAATTAGCCTGACATCCTTTCTTTTGAAAACGCTAGAAAGGATCTTAGACATACACATAAGGTCCAATCTTAGCAAAACCCAACTGTCGCTATCTCAACATGCCTATACAAAGGGTAAAACAGTTGAAACGGCGCTTCATAGCTGGGTTAGTCATATTGAACGAGCCAATCAATATAAAAACTATACCTTAGTAGCCTTCATGGACATTGAAGGTGCTTTCAATATTGTCGAGACGCAGCCAGTCATAGATGCACTTGAATGCCTGAAGGTTGATCGACCTACAATTATGCTCATTATGAGCCTACTAAAGCGCAGAACTATAACATCGACGATGGAGAACTCAAGAATTACGAGAAAAGTATGCAAGGGTACTCTTCAGGGAGGGGTATTATCTCCCCTCTTGTGGAATGCTGTAGTGAATAATCTGCTCAAAGACCTAGACCATAGGAAGATAAAGACTGTAGCCTATGCCGATAACGTAGCGATTGCAGTCTCCGGGACCCATTTAGACACCATAACGGAGCAGTTAGAATACGCTCTAAAGTTGGTAAGTCAATGGAGTATACAATGCGGACTAAAAACAAATCCAGCGAAAATGGAAATCGTACTTTTTAGCAAAAAGTATAAAATCCCAAACTTCTCACCTCCAAAGTTGGACGGCACCACGCTTATCCTATCGGATAAAGCGAAATACTTAGGCCTCATTCTAGACAGCAAGCTATCATGGAAAGAGAACATACAGGCTAGAGTAACCAAGGCTACAACAGCCATCTATCTATGTAAAAAAGCAATAGGCACAACATGGGGCATACAACCAAAAGGAGTTGTATGGCTTTATGAAATGGTTATAAAACCTATAATTTTCTACGGAGTATCAGTATGGTGGAAATCACTGGACTCTGCAGCTAACAGACTCCAAATTGAGAAAGTCAGTAGAACCATGGCAATACTGATCACAGGGGCCATGAGGACAACACCAACCAAAGCATTTTTTGCACTCATGAGCTGGATGCCATGCGACTTAGAAGCCAGGCAGATAGCACTGAAAACCGCGATCAGGTTGAACGCGGTAGGAGCATGGACCCAAAGACCGTGGGGACACACCAATATATTAGAGATTGAAGGAGACCAAGTCCCCGATCTTATTGACTACTGCACCCCAAAGCCATTCCTCACAAGGAGTTTCGGCTACATAATTGAGGAATCTCCCATAGAACCTGGATACTTCTATGTTTACACGGATGGGCCCAGAAGGGGAGAAAGGGTTGGGGGTGGCGTTTACATAGAGGAATTTAACACTAAAATTTCCTTCAGACTAGCAGACGGATGTACTGTACTTCAGGCCGAAATATCGGCTATAAATAAAGCGGCCAGATGGCTGATGTACCACAAGATATTCGGAAGGGATATCATGATAGTTACAGACAGCAAGGCCGCCATCAACTCTCTGACTGGAATATATACTAATTCTAGTCTTGTCCAAGAACGCCGGATATCTTTAAATAAGATAAGGAGACATTCTAACCTAACCCTAAAATGGGTACGTGGACATGGGTCCAATAATGGCAACAACATTGCTGATGAATTAGCCAAAATAGGGACAGCCCTAGAGGACAGGGATAGAGACCCCTTTTGCGGACAACCCTTGTCAGCGTGTTGGAAACGAATAAAACTCCACACGCTAGAATATGCCCAAGAAAGGTGGCACACAGAGCCCACATGCCTTATATCAAGAAGCCTGTGGCCGCACATTAACTCTAAGAGAACAGGAGAGCTACTAAAACTTCCTAGATCTCTCCTAAGAATGACGGTAGCAGTCATCACTGGACATTGCCCGTTCGGAAACCATGCCAGGAGACTGGGTCTACCATATAACGACTTCTGTAGAAGTTGCCAAAACGAGGAGGAGGAGGAGACAATCCTTCAACTCCTCGGTACATGCCCGGCATTGGAGCATCATCGTCTAAGGTACTTAGGCGAGCGGAGCTTCAATAGCCTTTCATGTCTGGCCTCGGTCAAACCGACTGCGATAGCTTCTTTCATTAGAAGCAGCGGATGGCTAGTAAATCAGCAAGTAATGCCACACTAATAGTTTCCCACCTCCTTTCCCTCTTCCTCACTCCTTCTATATCCCTTTAACCTTTTATTTTCTTTTTCCTTTACTAACTTTTTCAGGCAATCACAAAGGGACCTACAGGACCCAAGTGAGCTGGAGTTTCCGGGTACTTGCTGGAAATCAAGCGGCCTGCTTACCTAACCTAACCTAACTTATGGTTCACCGCGACTTTTATCGGCCCAACCAACGAATGATTTTGCCCCAACTGGGCAACATACTACTGCAAAATTACACTAATGTTTAAAGCCCTGCATTAAACTTTTTAAGTAATTTTGAAAATTTAAAAACTATTTTTAGTCCACTCTTTGAAACATAATTAAAATTTGACGTGGCACTTTTACTTTTCTTTCCCCGTCGTATATAAAATTGCCGAAGGACTTAAAAAAGTGGGAGTACTCGTACAGGTATATATATTTTTATTTTCCAATATAATCTCCTGGAACTTCAATACACTTAGCCCAACGCTTTTCTAGCAATTCTATCTCTTGATTAAAATAGTTTTCCTCAAGGTCTTCAAAATAGTAGTTTACAACTGTAATTGCATCTTAATTTGACGTAAAACGCTTGCCAGCAAGGAATTGTTTTAGATTTGGGAACAGGTAAAAGTCACTGGGAGGTGGGTGGTCAAGCAACTCGTACTTTAATTCGTTGATTTTAGCCACTGTTAAAACACTCTTATGCGCTGGTGCGTTATCTTGATAAAAAATTATTTTTTTGTGTTGTAAGCCAGGACGTTTTTCTCGAATTTGTACATTTAAGAAGGTTGCAATAGTACTCTGATTTATTATTTTACCATTTTGCAGATAGTCAATCAATAAAATACCTTTGAAGTCCCAAAAAACCGTTGCCATAAACTTACCAGCCGTTTGAAGCGTTTTTGCCTTCTTTGGGGCACTTCCTCCAGCTTCAGTCCATTGTTTGGGCTTTTCTACTGTCTACTGATGATTAGGGTAGTTCCTATGAAATTTTTTTTTTTTTTTTTTTAACATTTTTTTATTTATTGAATCTTCAAAATGAACTAACAATAAGTATTCAAATCTTAATACTAAATTTAAAATTAAAAAATGTGATTCTAAAGTCCGGCCAATGCTAGACAAAAAGTTTTATTATGCGGGAGCTATTTCGGTAAAATCACCTATTGAGCAATCTGATGGTGGCAGCGGTATCCCTTCTTTTAAGCCGAGTGTGGCCGCCAAAATTAAGTATATTGCGAGCAAGAGGGTTTGGATGAAGTTCCAGTTTACTGATATACCTTGTCGCGTACTTAGAAAATTCCTCTTTTACCAGCGGAACACTCAGATCATTATGAATTCGTGAATTTTTGACGTACCATGGAGCTGCAGTAATCGTTCGTAGAATTTTGTTTTGTCGCCTTTGGATTTTTTCAATGTTTGACGCTGAGGCGGTGCCCCATAACTGAATTCCGTAGCACCATGTAGGCTTTAGTATTGAGTTGTATAACAAAAGTTTGCAATCTAATTTCAGTGTCGAATTTCTGCCCATAAGCCAATTTAGCTGCGCTGCTTTTAGTTTTAACTGAGTGACCTTTGCTTCAATGTGAGACTTCCATGTTAGCCTACGGTCCAGGTGAATACCAAGGTACTTGACTTCGTTGTGCTGCGGAATAGGTGAGTTGTTAATTTGGATAGGCGGACATGTTTGCCTACACAGTGTGAATGTAACATGAGTACATTTCTGTTCATTAACTTTGATTTTCCAAAGTTTTAGCCATTTCTCTAATATTGAAGTATATTCCTGTAAATTTCGTGATGCTAAATGGTGGTTTTCATGAACACTCAAAAACGCTGTGTCATCTGCAAAGGTAGAAGTGTGGATTCCAGATGTCGTTGGCATGTCAGACGCGTAAATCAAATATAAAGTAGGCCCCAGTATGCTGCCTTGGGGAACTCCTGCCTTGATTGGCTGAGTTGGGCTAATAAAGTCGCCTTCTCTGATAACAAACTTCCGCCCGAATAAGTAGCTTTCCAGAAGCTTGTGTGTATTTGCAGGCAAATTTAGCTTTATTTTGTGCATCAAGCCGTCGTGCCACACTTTATCAAACGCTTGAGAAATATCAATGAAAAGAGCTGAGCAGTACTTCTTCGCCTCAAAGGTTTGTCTTATGACATTGACCAGTCTGTGCGTTTGTTCTATGGTGCTATGTTTAGCCCGAAAGCCAAATTGATGATCAGGGATGCATCCCACATTGTTCAATATTGGACTCAACTTCGCCATTAACAATTTTTCGAATAGTTTTGAAATTGTTGGTAAAAGACTTATTGGTCTATATGACTCTACCTTAGTTAGATCCTTCCCTGGCTTGGGTATCATAGTAATCATTGAGACCTTCCACTCTGCAGGGTAATACTCAAGGCGTAAAATGGCGTTAAAAATAAAAAGTAGAACCCTTCTAGCTACACGGGGTAACTGTTCAAGCATTTTACCAGTAATTTGATCAATGCCTGGAGCTTTCCTGGGGTTTGTATTACCGATAACGTTTTCGACATCTTGAAAATTAAATCTCAAAGACACAGGAGGTCTAACAACATATGGTGGTAATTCCGCTGTATTATTCTCTGAATCATTTGTGATAAAAACGTTTCGCAAATGATCGACATACAACATTCCCTTTTCAGAATCGCTTCTTGCCCAGTCGCCAGTTGAATTTCGCAAAGGTGGCTTACCTATTACGGGTCTTTTTAAACCTTTTGTCGCTTTCCACAAGGAATAATCAGATTGAGGGGTACCATCAAGGCTTTCCAAATATGTTTTAAGGGAAGCCATTCTATGGACTTCAAGCAGTTTTCTTAGCTGAGTTATGCATTCCCGTAGCCTAGTTTTAAGCTGGGGCGACCTGCGAAGTTGCCACTCTCTTCTGACTCTTCTTTTTTCTGACAGAAGTTGCTCAATTTCAGATGAATAAGTTCTATTGCTCTCATTTCTAGGTCTTAAATGACTAGTGGTAGCATGCTGTACGGCCAGTTTGAGGTTTTCAGAAAAATTGTTAATTGACACATCAATATCCTCAGGCGTTCTCAAGGCGATATTTTCAGTACAATGTGTGCTCAAAAATTTTTTGTACTTTAACCAATTAACTCTATTGACAGTCAACGGTGAGCCAATCTCTTGGGGGAACGAAACAGAGATTATAGTGGGAGAGTGATCTGATGACAAATCTAATGAAGGCTCCACTTGCATCCACTCTAAAGGAAAATTTTTCGCAACTCCAAAATCTATAACGTCTGGGATCTTTCGTCGGTCTGTCGGCCAATAAGTGGGGTGTCCGCTTGAAACCACATCTAAGCCCAATTTGGAAACGGTGTCAAAAAGCACACGGCCTTTCGAGGTAATTAAGCGTGATCCCCAAAAAGTGTGTTTAGCGTTATAGTCGCCAGCCGCTAAAAATCGAGGCCCAAGTGATTTGAAAAAATTTGAATATTGGCTTTCTGTTATTGAAAATCGGGGCGGTGAGTAAATCGAGGAAATAACGATTTTTTCATGAAAATATTCAATGCATATATTAGTTGCTTGGATATACTCCTCACGTGTCTCGTTCATTAAATAGTGCTTAATTCTGGATTTTATTAGAATTGCCGATCCTCCGCAAGATCTTCCACGGGGATCTTTTGTGTCGTACAGTATGTAGCCATTAATTTTGAAAAAACTGTTGGTTGTCAAATGAGTTTCAGCAATCAACATTATATCGATTTGCTTTTCCATAAGGAAGTGCTCAAGTTCATTTTTTTGATGGCGGATGCCGTTTGCGTTCCAGAAACATATTTTTAACCAATTCATTTGTTTAAAATTGCCTGCAAAATAGTGGATTGCATTTTTAGCATTTCCTGCATCATGTTTGTCATAGAAACGGTAAAAGTGTTTATGGACTGAACAAGAGTCTGCAGAGTTGCCTCAAGATTGCTAAAATTTGGATCGGATTTTGGAGGCTTGGGCTCCTGATCCAAGTTTGGTTTATCGGATTTTACCACATTTGCATAAGAAATTTGTTTGGGGTTTTGCAAGTTTACATGGCTGGTTGACTGGCGTACCTGGGGAAAATTGTTTGTAGAAGTGGTGTTTGACTGCTGGGGTGGCATATTTGAAATTGGTGACCTATTTGTCATTGACCTCTTGAAGTGAGTGTAGACAGGACAACCCCTGTAGTTTGCAGTATGGTTACCTCCACAGTTACTGCATTTCTTAACGCTCGCGTCAGTCTTAGGTTTTTTGCACAGTGATGTACCGTGTAGCTCACCACACACAACGCAAACTGCGGGCAGCTTACAATAGGCCTTAGTATGGCCAAATTCTTGGCAGTTTAGGCATTGAACGGGCCCTAAACGCTTATGAGGCTCCTCAACGGTAACCTTGCGATGCAAAAGATACCTGATGTTATAAATGGGATGCACTTCATTCTTTTTTAAGGCAACATCTCTAGGTTCCAATTCAACCCTAAACATGGGTTGAGGAATTTTTTCCCGGTTTCTAATATTAACCACATTTTTAATTTTGAAGCCATTGTCTTCTAGTCCGGTTTTGACCTCATTCGTGTCAACAAAAGGGTCAATCCCTTTTATAACGACCTGAATACCTTTGGCACTTTTAAGCTGATATGTGTAAAATGATCGCTTCTCCTTCTCTAGAACGTCAGACAGCTTTCGGTATTCATTTTCACTGTTTACCTGGATTTTCGTTTCATTGATGCCGCCGTGCTTAACCGATGTTACGTTAAAAGTATCTTTGCCGATTGCCGCAATAAGTTGTTTTACCAGCTCACTAGAGGTAGGTTCTCGCAAATATATTGGTGGCGGTTTAAAGGTTTTTTTAGAAATTGTTGGCTCATCTGTTTGCAGTATAGCAAACCTATTGCTATCGGTTGCCGAAGTCCTATTATCATCTTTAGAAAATTTCGGTTGAGATGATATTTGAGCTGATTTGGGGCTTCGCTGCCTTTTAACCACGGTTATGTACCTGTCCATGCCTACTTGGATTTTTACCTTATCATCAACAATTAAACTGGAAGATGTTTTGTCTTCAGTTGTAACAACAATATTTGGCGAACACGATCGCGGGCGTTTCCTATCTCTTAGAGACAGGAAATTTTCCAATGATTTTTTCACCGATTCCTCTTCAGAAATCCAAAGGTTTTTTCTACCGGAGCTAAGCTCTTTTTCAGAATTACATCTGATAGGTACACTCATGCAATTAATTGTTTCTATTTTTTATTTACAATTTTAAATGGTATTTAAAAAAATGTCTCAAAGTTTTTTTTTTTTAAACAAAAACACTCTGTTCACCTATTACGGTTTTTACTTAATCCCGTTTTATTTTTTTTTTTTTTTTTTTTACTTGCGATCAAAAAACAAACACGTCCGTTCACTATCGAAGCTAAACAACGACTGAAATGTCAACATATAGATAGCTGGGAAACATAGAAAACAAGCTATTTATAATTTTTTACTGGTATAAATGTTAGAAGCTTAAATAGCGAATAAAAAACTTAATTGTTTGAATTTTTGTTCTCTGCCTTTCGATACTTTCAAAAAGCAAATCGTAGCAACCAACGGTTGTTCATTTGTTTGAAAGGTGTAAAGAAATGTTAGAGACGTTTATAAATAGAAAAGCTTGTTTTTTGTGTTTTGACGGATATTATTAGAGCATTTTTCTTTTAAATTCTCAACAATTTATTTATGTTGTTGGGATATAAAGTTGAATGTTTGAGAATATCTTTCAAAAAATTTCCAAAGTCTACTGATGATTAGGGTAGTTCCTATGAAATGTCGACATATAGATAGCTGGGAAACATAGAAAACAAGCTATTTATAATTTTTTACTGGTATAAATGTTAGAAGCTTAAATAGCGAATAAAAAACTTAATTGTATGACTATTAAAAGTTAATTTGCTATCAAGAAGAACGCCTAAGTCCAGCATCTCCGACACTAATTCCAAACGGTGTCCACCCAATACAAATATCACTGATCCAGTTCCTTGGAAAACGCTTATGTTTACACTTGTTTATATTAAGTGTTATTAAGTTTGCCTCACACCATTGAAAAAAACTATTTAAGTCATGTTGTAAATAACATCTGTGCGCAGTGTTGCCGTAACTAAAAATAATTTTAACATCATCAGCGTACATTAAAATATTGCAAAAATGTGTAGCACATGGCAAATCGTTAATAAATAGTGAAAACAAAATAGGGCCAAGGTGACTGCCCTGAGGTACACCATATTTAACTTCAATCTGATTTGATACAGCATTTTTAAAATTCACGCTCTGTTTTCGCCCAGTTAAATATGATCTCAGCCAGTTTATTGTTTGTGGAGTGAATCCCGTAAGCTGCAGTTCCAGTAATAGAAGGTGATGATTAACTTTGTTGAAATCCTTACTAAAATCTGTATATATAACGTCAATTGAAAGTTTATTTATAAATCTTTTATTAACTATGCAGGTTAATTCCAAGAGGTAAGTAGCTATCGATCGGCCTTTCCTAAAACCATGTTATTGATTTGGCAAAACGGAAGAAATTTGATGAATTAAATTATCCGTAACACATTTTTCAATAAGTTTCGGGATAGCACTAATCATTGCAATACCCCTGTAGTTGGATATATTGGACTTACTTCCAGATTTAAAAAGTGGAATAATATAGGAATTCTTCCAGATATCAGGGAAATAACCATATTTTATGGATTTATTAAATAAAATTTTCAGTGGAATCGCCAAAGCATAAGCACAGTATTTTAACACGCAACTAGGTATGCCATCAGGTCCACCATTGTACGAAAGTTTTACGCTTTTTATAGCTGACAAAATCTGTGACGTTGAGATAAGACTGAGATGTATTGGAAGAGCTTCACGAATTGAGTAGTCATATGAACTACGGCTAAAATGAGTATCTGAATATGTTGTTGAAAAGAAATCAGAAAACTTGCAGTTGAAGTATTAGTGGATACATTATCTAAGTATTTCATCACGTGCAGAAAACTAGTTTCTCTTCTTTTAAGGCTCAGTTAGCCGACTGGAATGTAGTGTAAAAGTAACGTAATTAAACAGCTGCTCGGTTTTGTTATGTGTAAAGCAGTTAGAACGGTTATTGAAATGTAATGTAACGTAATCGGAATGTATGAACCTGTAGAAAATAGAATTTTCTTACATTTTTTTAAGTGTTGTCAACATGGTGATATAAAAAGCATTTAATAGCACAATTTATTCCATTACCTCATAACATTAGTTTAGGTTTTATTTTAAAATCTAATTTTATTTCTCAAACTGAATCTACAGACGCAAGGCAGCTTGCTTACGGTAGTGGTATAATCACAGCTGCCTTTTGTTTCCTTTGCGTAAATTTGTCAAAAGCACATAGACTTCCTTGCTTTTCAAATAAGTTTTGATAACTGTTCGTAAATTCTACCAAAAAAAATACATGTTGATGTTTTTCGATGTTGTATTTATTGTAATTCTGCCACTACCTGTTTAAAGCTGCCTTGTACAGACTCAATTAAATAAAAATTTTATTTTATTTTATTTTATTGTTAAAATTTTGATATCTTTCTCGTTTTTTTAATTCACTAATTTTTGTGTATAATCAGCAGAAAAAATATTATTCGGTGGTCGAATAAATTTACTTCATTCACATTGGCTATATTCGTGAGCGTGGTACGCGTAATGACTAGAGCGAAGCCCATTTATGATTGAAATACATATATTTCACATACCTTTAGGTGAAAGAACTTATTGCAAATATCAGATTAATAAGTGATTAAATTCAATACAATCTAAAAATAGCATATTCTACATATGTATATGTAAACTATTTAAGTAATCCAAATCAATACTAACTTTTAAATACATACATATGTAGTGAAAGAAAGTAAACAAAATTGTCTACATAAATCGCTTAAACGTAATTATTTACGCTTCAGTAACAACACTATTCAAACATTTTTTTATGTATACATTTTTTTATTTTCTCTTTTTTTACTACCCAACAAACACGAAATCAAACATTTGATATAAAATGACTATCATATGATATCAACCACAATTTTCAAATCTTTTTCAATGGTTTGATTTTAAGATTCGAGTTTAAATTAAAAATCATTTGAATATAAACATTTGATACTCAATGTTTTACTAATTTGATATTGACTGTAACTACAAATCATATCATCAAATCATTAGCAAAAAATAAATTTTAAGAATTAGGGAAAAGATTAATAAATGTGATTTGTTTGTGAGCAATATGCAGTTAAATATGAGCAAAAAAATTTGTTTAATAAGTAAAAACGCATGAAGGAACACATAAAGAAGTGAAATAATAAGATATAAATAGATTGCCCGATTTCAGCGAGATTTAGAATCAAGAGGAAACAACTACTTCGTCCTTTCGAGAATTTCAAGACTAAGGAAAAAATAATAATAAATTAAATAATAATAATAGAAAATTGAAATTAAAAGAAACATGATTTGTAAAGCAAAAAATAGTTTTTACATATATTCCACATCACAATCCACATTTGAAAAACATTTGAGAATTACATTAGGAATAAATAAATTTCTGAATTTGAAAATAATTTCCCCTTTTGTTTGACAATACTAGGTTTTTAATTTGAACTCAAATCAGTATAAAACGTTTGTCGTTTGAGAAAACGTTTGATTTCAAATCATTCTCAATTAGTGTTTGCTGGGTAGGCTGTACCTATGTACATAAATACATGTTTATATTCATAAAAACCCAAATTTGCTTTAATAAACTTTTGTATAAAATATTTGAATTAAGGTTTATTTAAAATTAATTTTGTACATGCCCATAAATCTTTTATTAGTAGTTAAATTTTTTCCAAAAAGATATGTTAAGTTTTTTACGTTCTATAATCGCACTTACGTCTTAAGTTTACTTTACGTTACTACCACATTCCATTTACATTACATTCCAGTTGGCTAACTGAGCCTTTAGAACTAACAAAATTATAAAATGATTTAGGGTCGCGTTTTAATTTTTGCTTCATATTGTTTATATAGCTATTGTACTGTAAATTGTTCAACATATTATATTTAGCTCGCGAAATGGCGTATTTAGAATAAGCAGAATGTAACCCGAATTTCTTAAGTCTTTTAAAATACCTATTTATTCTTCAGATTAGTCAATCTTTTTGTGTTCCAGGGAGGACCAGTTACAGGATGATATGATTTTTTAGGCAAGCATTCGTTGAGATATTTAAAGATTGTTTTGTAGGAAAGTGATATTGACGTTTCAAGTGTTGATACATTAGATATACTGGATAACATTTCCAACCAGTTTGTGTTGCAAAGAAGATGCAAAAATGTTTTGAAACTATTAGCACTGCTATTAAGTTGTTAACTTAGTTGAAGATTGCGGCATGTACATAAAATTGACAGTCAGAAACTAGGTATTAATGTCGGGGTATTACGATGTTTTGGTTTCATTCTGCCTGGAAAAATATATATATATTTAAGTGTTAGAGTGTAGATGACTTTATGCAAAAAAGCCATAGTACGATTTTTTAGCAATCTTTCAAAAGAGACTCCATAAAGAATATTGCAAATGCAGGATACATGATCAAGTCGCCTCAATCTACACACATCTCTTATAATGATGCTATATAAAATAAATTGCAAATTGTTCACACCCATATATCAGGGAAGGAATTAAGTACGATTTGGCAATTAATGTCCTTACTCTCAATGGGCTGAAATACTGTGTTGACTAGAAAGCTCTTAACTTAACATAGGTATGACCCACCCGAAGATTTATGTGATCAGTCCATGTCAAAATGCTGTTGAATATTACTCCTAGATTTTTTGCTGCTTTAACAATTTAAATTTTCTCACCATTTAAAACAATGTCATCGGTAATAGAACGAAGGAAGAGTTTTTTACGTATTACAGTGCATTTAGATTTGTATGGATTCAAACAGAGCCCATTAGATCTAGCCCAAAGGAAAATTGTTTCTTAGATCTGATATACATAAAGTAATATCCTCTACCGGGCTAGTTAATGTAAGATATTGCATTTAGAAAGTTGTTTTCTCAAATCATTGGCATAAAAGGAAAATAAAGGTGGTTCTAAAATATAACCCTGAGGCACTCCCCTATTGATATGTAAGCTATCTGCCCAAACATCGTTTTAAAATACCGATTGTGTGCGATTCAAAATATAGGATGATGTCAGTTTAGTTGACCTCTCGGCGAAAACTTCTATTGCAAATTAATGTGTTAAAATGGTAATAAACATATTCTTCACTACTTTTATTTTAGCATTTTAAGTCATTATTTTAACATGGCGATGTCATCAGAGGCAAGTACTTACCATTCTCGCTTACGAATAACGACTTCAAAATATCATTACAAATATGGCATTAATAGAACTAATTGTTTATAACTCCTAGATTTACGAGTTGGTGTCCATGAAAACTATCAAAATGGCTGAAGGTGTCTAGTATAAATGCATAAAATGTGATGGATAACTTTATAAATATAAAAAAAGATGTGACTCTAAATTATGGTACAAATGCCACTTTTATAAATGCTTTTTTACAAATAGTTTCTGTTGTAAAAGGCCTTACAGAATTTTGTGTTCCTAAAAAAAATCTTTTTTGAATAAAATTGCCACTTATATTCAATATTTTCCTTAAAAACTTTTCCCATAAAAATTAATTTTTAACGTCATGGAATTAATTACGGCACTGGTTTTTTAGTACTGTGATTTATAATTTGAAAAACTTATATTTAATACATTTGAACGAGTCTGGAAGGTAAAATCAACATTAGCAGACAGCAGAACAAGCAACACGAATAGTAAGATTGATGGAATAAAAACATTTCGTAAAAGCAAATATTGATATACTTAATTTTCCATTTTGTAAACATTTTTAAACCAGTTTATGTCTGTCTGTTTATCTTTAGGTTCTACCAAATCCAAATATTACACAAATTATTTTATTCAATTTACATTGTAAATAGTATACATGCACTAACATATATTTGCCAACAACAACTACATACATACATGCATACGAACATATAAGTACAACAGATGTTTTTGCAAGTCATTACTTAACTACTTCTTAGGGCCATTCTTACAACCTAATGATAAATTTGTTGATAGTTAACCTCAACATTAGTTACCGTGAACGATAGTCACCATTAAATTTTACGCATTTCTGCAACAATATTTTCAGCAGAAAATATGGCAGCTTCAAATGCTTAAAGTTAGCTTTGAAATTTACCATGAGGATAAACCTGCTGTTAAGTTATCAGTAACTTTTCAGGTTAATGATAACTTGTAATAACAAAAAAAATATATATATTATCTGTAAGATAATATTAATGTTAACTATTCGTCAGTTATTATAATACAGGTGGTAAATACTATGATATTGGAAAGTATGCTGTTACGTAAGTGCAACACTTTACCAAGGTTTCGCAGGGATGTTCGAAAATTTAAAAAAGTGGTTTAGTTTCTTAATGAGTATATCATGTTCTACCGTGTCGAACGCCTTAGAGTGGTCCAAAAGTACTAAAAAGTAATATGACCATATTCCAATCTTTGCCGCATCTCTTCACTGACATCCACAAGAGACACTGACATGATTTTGATGAAAACCAGATTTTTTTTTCATTCATTTATTTATTGAATCTTCAAAATATGAACTAACAATAAGTATTCAAATCTTAATACTAAATATAAAAGTTATTTAAGTCCAGCCACTGCTAGACAAAAAAGTTTTCTTTTGCGTCAATAATATCGGTAGAATCACCTATTTAACGTTCTGATGGTAGCCAGGGTATCCCTTCTTCTCAACCGAGAGTGGCCGCCAAAATTAAGTATGTTGCGTGCAAGAGGATTTGGGTGAAGTTCCAGCTTACTGATATACCTTGTGGCATACTTAGAGAACTCGTCAGTTACCAGCGGAACACACAGATCCTTGTGGACTCGTGAGTTTCTTACGTACCATGGAGCTGCAGTAATCGTACGAAGAATTTGGTTTTGTCGTCTTTGAATTTTTTCAATGTTAGATGTTGAGGCGGTTCCCCATAATTGAATTCCGTAGCACCATATAGGCTTTAGAATTGCGTTATATAACAAAAGTTTGCCATAAAAAAAAAGTTTTGCCATAAACCAATTTAGTTGCGCTGCGCTGAGTGACTTTCGCATCAATGTGAGGCTTCCACGTTAGCCTGTGGTCAAGGCAAATAGCAAGGTATTTAACTTCATTATGCTGCAGAATAGATGTATTGTTAATTTGGATAGCCGAACATTTTTGCTTACGCAGTGTGAATGTAACGAAGCTAATTGATGGTTTTCATGAACGCTGCAAAAAGCTGTGTCATCTGCAAAAGTTGAAGTATGGATTCCGGATCTCTTTGGCATGTCAGAGGCGTAAATCAAATATAGAGTGGGTCCTAGAATGCTACCTTGGGGAACTCCTGCTCCGATTGACTGTGAGAGACTTATAAAGTCCCCTTCTTTGATAACAAATTTCCGGTCGCATAAGTAGCTTTCCAGAAGCTACCAGATTGATTACGAGAAAGCAAACTATGAGTGTTGTCATATGTAATAATTGTTTATATAATTTGGATCGAAAACACAATATGGTAATTGGTATATATTCGCCATTCGCTTTGGACAAGGGTATAATTATTGCATGTTTCCAGTTCGATGTTTAAATACCCGACATTATAATAGAATTAAACAGAAACGTGATTACGGGCGAATAAAAGGCAAATACAATCGTATAAATTTTAGCCGCAAGTTATAACTTTCCACTGCGTTAGATTTTAATAAATAGCACATTGACATAACTTCATATTGAGTAACGTTGGAAGAGTCGGCTA
This sequence comes from Thecocarcelia acutangulata, assembly GCA_914767995.1. Classification (NCBI taxonomy): domain Eukaryota; kingdom Metazoa; phylum Arthropoda; class Insecta; order Diptera; family Tachinidae; genus Thecocarcelia; species Thecocarcelia acutangulata. Next base: position 73,602,517 of record OU612097.1, read on the forward strand.
TTATCTCATTATCTGCGTTTAGCGTATCGGCGGAAAATTGAAATGCGTGTATGTGAAGTTTGCTTCAATTACAGGAATGTTAGTAAACGTTTTGTTAAGCACATTTGCATCCACTTGGAATTTAACACTACTGTTAGTGTTTCAAATTCCTATTTCACGGATGGTATATCATGTTTGTTGGGAATTAATAGCGCTACTGAGCCGATTGGAATAATATTCAGGTTTTGCATGTTTTATTTTCTTATTAACATTTTTTCCGGCGATAGAAAATTGTAATGTGAGCTCAGAAGTTTTACATCTTTTTCACCCGGCGTATGCGAGATCCATTTGATACAGTACTATGGACGAAATCGCGATTTTAGCGGAAAAAACTTTAAATTTTTACAAATTTTTTTGATGGTGTACAGTACCCAGCATAGTGATAAGAAAAAACTAAGAGAAATTACAGTTGGCAGCCCTGTTTATGTACAAACAACTGTTCATGTTTACACATTTTTTAGTACCTGTTAATACAAGCGAAACAGCCAAATTTTTATAAAATATTCATTTAAATAAAATATTTTTGTAAAAATGAGGAGTAATACTCGAGGTGAGTATTTTTTGCTTTATAGAAATATAGTTTGCTAAATGTTAGTATTTCGTACTTATTTTGGTGGTTTCTTGTGTGTATATTTTTGTGAAATTTCGAAGGGTTTTATCGTCTTTCGTGGAGTAAAAATAACAATTTCATGAAGTATCATTGGAACTATTATGGAAAATTCTGAAATATTTTAGCTTTGGTTGACAAACAACAGGAATGTTTCGAATTAAACAAAAGGAAAGAGTCCATACGAGATTGACAGTGAATTAAGTAAATTAATATATAATAATAAAGCCCGTAACTTATCTAATTTTGTTAAACTAAAATGGGATAAACAATCCAGATATTAGAAAGTATTTATTTAATTATTTATTTCAGCAAAATGATTAATAACAGCTGAGAAATCAGTATAACAAAAAAATAGATAGAATTAATATAACAAAAATTTCATTAGAAAACTACAAACAGTAATAAATATAATCACTAGAATTTAACAAAAGGAATCTTCTCTTAGTAACATGATCTTTGTCTGATAATTCGATGAGATCATTAAATCTGTTTACTTCGCCACAAACTGTACGAAAAGGATCAACATTTCAGAAGTTTGATCGATGAAATTGAAGATACAGTGGAAGGTATGATCTTAGCTGTCTGTTAGGTATATATAATAATAGAAAATATAATAAGGAATGGTTGGTTAGGGAATCAATTTTTATTATACCGAGAAAGATTAGTGCGACCAAAAATTATTTAACATTGACTTCCGAATTAGCTTTCCAGCAAGAGAACAAAGCGCAATTATTACTTCATGCTGCCTCTATATCTGCCAAAAAAAATCCCACGCAACAGATTTGAACTTTGTCCTACATAGTTCATTGAAACTAGAAAAGGATGAAAACGAAAAAACAGGCCATGATTAATTAAGCCCTATATCTTTTGAGGATATGTATCCATTATTTTGTTATTTTCAGATTAATCCACACCATTTACAGCTTCTTTAAAATTATAGATTATTATTTTTTTATTGGGAAGCGTAGGGGATGATGGTATAAGAAGCACGTTGACCGATTTTTTATTTCAAGTTACTTTTTTGTCAGCAGAAGTCCGTGCAGCAATTTTAGTGGACTGGGCTTACCAGGAAGTACGTTTTGCCACAACTTTAAAAAAAAGGGGGTGTGGTCCCCACATTTTTCCCCAAATCGATTATTTATCATTAGAGCTCTACACACGAAATTAGATTAATATAGCTTGTCGACCGTAGTGCAGTAAACGAAAACCAGAGTTTTTTTTTACTTTTTTTAGTGGCACAGTTAAGCCGCAGATATGCCAAATGCTATGCTCCAAAAACATAGATTGTCCATCAACAGAGAGCATAAAATATATGTTTTCCCTTGCAATAAGTGACGAGTATTCATAAAGACGGCTAAAATCTATTTGTTTGAAACCCGATAGCAGAAACGTTTTTCTACTTGTAGAATTTGAAAGTTGTAAGTTAAAAAAAGCAAGTCATGCTTAGAAAAACATGAAGCCGATATTTAGTCGTACAAAATTATATTATTGGTGTCAGACCCAAAGAATAAGTCAATCAGCGTGCTTGTTGTGGATGCATGGTTAGTTGGGCATATCGTATTAACAGGAAAAATGCCAAGAGGGGACATATTAAAGGGGAGCGTTACCTTGGTTAAGACATTTGAATTAAAATCGCCGGAAACAAGATTTTCTTGTATTATATATAAACTCGTTAGGGGTATTCTTTTATTTGACCTATAAACACAATATATCAGCAACTTATTGTCAAATGATAAAACTTTAATCAACATGAACGCAATAACTTGTTGAGAGTCTTTTGCAACAAATTATGCAAGTTTTACAAATATGGCAACTCTACCACCAAGTCGTTCCCAATCAGATTTAAAACCCTTATAGCATTTTCTAGCTCTCAAGTGATGTCAAGTCATGACGAATATCTTTTAACTCTTATATGCAGTTTTGTTTTTTACTTTTGTGTACGGAATTTTTGACAGAAAATAAAATTTTTTTTTTCGTGCAGGGAACCTAGCATCCCTCCCCTGCCTAATTGAAAAAATTTAGTCGTGTTTTTCAAAATGAATAACTTTGGAAATTAATTCACTAATGACGAAGTAATATGTTATTTTTAAGCAGGAAAATTTCAAAAATATTATTCCAGTGGTCTGGTGTCCTATAAAGTCCAAGCAAACAAACATACAAACACTCATTCCATTTCATATTATATATGTAAATAGATGAGCTCAAAACCCTAACGGCATACTATAGAAATATTATGTTTAATGTGAACTGTTCAGCTAGATAACTGGGTGTGTGTGAGCGAATTGAAACAAGGTAAAACACTATTTAATACAAACATTTTGCCACAGCCAGTGCTGTCAGAACAAATATGGGAGCGATCGTCAATATCCCGATAATTTTTGAAAATATTGTCGTTTTTAGTTTTGAAATGTCGTCTAAATATCAGACTTATAAAATTACCGAATTTATAATAAATTTTAGAGTTTTATTTAACATTATAAAATATCCAAAAAAATTGACAGAGTGTGGCATGCTGCACTACTGGCAAAACTTGCTGCTTTTGGTGCCGGTGATGACTTTTCTGGGTTTATACCGAGCTTTCTCAGAGACCGTACTATACGAGTTGTTATAGATGGGGTCTCATCAAACGAGTTCAAGATTAATTCAGGGGTACCGCAAGGTTCCCTTCTCTCTCCTATTTTTTACCTTCGTCAATGACCTTCTGTATCAAGTTTCCAATTCTATCCACTCTTGATGTTCTTGGAATGAAGATACAGTGTGATGTTTGCTGGACGGAACACATTTGTCATGTCTCTAAAGAAGCATTCAAGTGCCTTGGTTTTTGGAAACGGCGTAAGATGTGCTTCACTCCATCCGATCTCCTTACTACTTATACAACCAATATCCGACCGAAATGGAATACAACTCTCATGTTTGTGCCGGTGCCTCAAAGTCTATTTTGGTGTTACTCGATCGTGTGCAGGAGAAGGCGAAGAAGCTTGTCTGATATCCAACTCTATTGACTCAGGGAACATCCACGCAGTGTAGGGTGCGATGCTCTGATGACCTTGTTCCTGAAACTCGCACATTTTTACGTAGCACGTGTGCATCGTTCAGAGCTCATCCATTTGTGGTCGATTGCCCGAGGAATTGTACTACGCATTACAGAGAGAATTCGTAGCTGACGTGTTTCCTGTCTGTTATAACGTTAGGAAGTTCAAGTCATATGTTCACAAACACTACTACCTCTTTTCCCCTTCTTACAACCTATTTTCCTAGTTCTGGTACAATGCACTGCATACGTAGGGGTCATCCCCTGAGTACTGGTCTAAGATTAAAAAAAAAAAAATCTCACGTGAGCAGATCATATAATTTGACACCGTTTGACTTCATTTTTTTGGGTTATTTGAAATAAAAAGTGTAGGTCAATAACCCAGCAACAATTCAAGAGGATGAGACAATTCGGCAGATTAACGGCATTGAACTTCAATTATGCTTCAGCGCCATCGATAATTGGGACCATCGGCAGCCATTTGGCCCATAGTTTATTCCATACATAATTGACAGCGTTGTCAACTCGGTGCGTTTCGCATCGTTTTAGGTGCTTTTTAAAATATTTTGTGCAAAAAATTCTTTACTCGGTGCGCTGTGCGTTTTTTTTTTTTTAATTTTCGGTGCGCTTTTTAAATTTCGGTGGCACCAAATCATATCCAACTTAACTTTTATTTAAGTGCCCAAAATTTGTACATACCATTTTGTAGAGCACAATCAGAACTCGGAGTAATAATGTGGAAAACGTACCATATCGTATGCACAAAGTAAGATAATCTTGCTGAATCACGCTGAATCGTGAAGTTCGTATTTATGAAGGCCTGTGAATTCGTTACTGCTTATTATTTAAATTATTAAATTTTCCCAAAACGCTTTCATTAAATTTTGATTATGGTAAAGTTTATCTTTTATTTGTTACAATTCTAGTAATTTTCGTATATTTCAATAAATTCTTTAAAAGACATCCACTGTAGCCAACTAATTTTCACTGTTCGCTTACGAAAACATAAATGAACTGTCTTTGATAGAATTACTATTACATGAGAGCTTATTGGTTTGTAGTGCAACTTTGTATCTTTTAACCATCCGATAATCGTAAATTTTTTCGACATATTTCATAGCTTTATCGCTCCTGCAATATATTGCTCCTGCAATAACATTTTGACGACCTTGAATTAAATAATGTTTGCTGAATAACAAATTTGATAAGATATCGTTATAATTATTGTAAAGATACATACCATTGTCTCAATAGAAGTATCGGAATCGAACTAGAGGCCAAATGTGACAAACACAAGTTCTGGCTATTGAACGAATTTGATTACTTGCCATCAGCCGATGCTATCAGACCCAGTTTGATCGTCTAATAGCCACTTAAAAGGCTGTTTCATTATCATATTTTTAGTATAATTTTTATAATACAAAATGAGGTTTTAAAAACTAAAAGAAAATTTCTAAACTTGGTGCATTTTTGTTTAAATAATGCGCTTTTTCCCCCATTTTGTTGCGTTTTGAAATCTCAAAGTTGACAACGCAGACAATTAAACCATAACAATATTATCATAATAAAAAGAAATTAAAACAGTTCTTAAATAATTTGTGTTTTATTCAAAATCAATATCGGCTCTTAAAATTTAAACAGCCTTTAGATATATTTTGCGTCTCACCTACAAAAAAAATCGTACTTTTTAGGACCAGAATCGTCAAATCGTCATTTTGCTAAATTGCGCATAAAAATCGTCACATCTGGCAGCTATGGCCACACCATATTAGTACACAGTTAATACATATACAGTTCAAACCGTTAGAAGAGAGACAGAAATAAAACAAACAAAAAAACATAATGTCCTTAATATCTTTTTAGTGAATATGTATGTATGTACGTTTTTTTTCGATATTTTTTATACACGCTAGTACAACAAAATAATGGAAATGTATATAAAATGAAATGTGTGTATTGTTCACCCATACCCAGTCTCCAACAATATTCCAACAAGACGGTGGTGCTTATTAATGTTTGTGTAAGTGTGTGAAAAGCAAATATTTGTATAACAGTGTGCGGGCATATTTGTTGTCAAGCGAAAATGTTTGTATATTTATTACGCTTTTGTTTTCTTGTTTATTACAAACATTAGAAAAAAATGAAGAATTAGAAAAAGACAATTACAGCCATGTTGACGTTCATACAAAAGCAAGGAAGAAAGATAGACAGACAAGCAAGAAAGAAAGTGTGCTAGACAGGCAGACAGCTAGAAGTTGTGACACGTCTACAGGTTAAACGAAACGAAGGAAAACTGCAAAAATTTTCCAAGCAAAATTGTTTTTCATAATATAACACAATGACTGACTATGTGTTCTTTATATATAAATATTCCGAAGAAATATTTATCTACCACTGTTATAGATTTTACGTCTGTAACAAAAAGTTTCTCTAAATAATGTACCCAAAGCATCTCTTAAGATAAAGAGGATATATTTTTGTTTTTAGTTTTTTGCAGAAAGTTCTTTAGACTGCAAATATTCTAACAAAAATATAATCACATTTAATTAATTCATCTTGTCTATTTGTTTCAAATAAACAATAAAAAAAAAACTAAATAGAAGGAAAAAGGTCATACTTATAAAGCAGTTACTGCAAAACTCAATGAAATAAAATTTTACTTACATATTTTTAATGCAACTCCCTAGGTACAGTCACATTGACCAAATATTTGACAAAATAACCATAATCTCTACTCTTGTTTTTTTTAACTACAACAGTACTCCCGCTAATTTGCTGGCGTTTTGCAGCTGCTTTCTTGTTAGCCAGTAATTTATTTTAGGCACCGATTTGGGGCTGTTTACAAAACTTGCGTGTTGCAGGCAAGCTTGTTTAAATCTGGTAAGTGCTTAATGTAAGAATCCATAACAAATTTGATAGAAAGCATCTGAACGGGAATAATCGAAATCGAAAAGATCGCTATTGAATGAAAGGCGTTCAGATTAACACAGGCCTAGCGAACTTTCTCAAAGTTAAAAAATATATGAATTTCTTAACATAATTTATTTGTTTAACAGTAGTGCCTTCGAAAGTATATTGCATTGATTTCGCAAATATTGTCCACCGCCGGCGTGTACCATCGTAAAAAATTTTATTTTAAATTTTAATCAAAATATTTGTTGATCATTCTATGTGAAACGAAAACCTTAAATATTTTTCAACAAGAGTATTTGTAGATTTAAGGAAGTCTCTTTGTAGCTCTATAGTCACTGATTTATTAATGACTGAAAATATTTATTAGTATATTAATATTTTCGTAGGTAGTTTTAACAACCGAATTTCAGTATACGAGTATACAGGGTGGCTAATCAATTTTGCTAGATTAAAAAACTCAAATAACTTTTAGTAAAGTTTATGTAATTTATTTCTTAGAAACTCATTTGAAAAATAATGCGTTTTTATTAAAGTAATTCATGAAGTTTTGAAAATAATTGAGTTCGTGTCTAACCTCGTTGACACATGTACGACCTTTTAACAAATAGTTATTCCTTACTGCCTGGAGTGTTGCAGGGGGAATTGTCTCAGTTACCGTTCGAATGGATTGCTTTAAATCATCCAAATTTGTTAAACTTCTTTTGTAAACTTCTTGTTTGCAACAAGCCTCCAAAAAAAAAAAACATCAGTTGCAGTGAGGTCAGGAGACTTTGGAGGCCAATGGAATGTGGAGTTTCTTGAAATCAGTGTATTGGGAAATCTTTTACTCAATTCTGTCATAATAGGCGTGACTATGTCACAAGTTGCAACATCTTGTTGAAATCAAGCAAAGTTGAAGGGGATTCTCTTTCGGCGTAATTCCGGAAAGACCGTTTTCTTCGAAAAAGAAAGGTCCGACAATGAACCTTGAAAAAATTGCACACCACACTGTGATGAGAAGTGGATGTATGTGCATCTGATGGAGTATCTGTGGGCATAGATGCCAGATAAACCTAGCTTAAAATCGTCAAATTGGAGGGAAAAAATCGTCAAAATCGTCAATATTATTACTGCAAATCGTCAAAAAATCCTCATTATTTCTGAATAAAAGAATTAATTCAATGGCATAAAGTATAGAAAAACAAGTCATGGCTGTCTTTAATAAAAAATTACAACATATAAAGCTGTAACAGCAAATAGGTATATACTCCTTCAAACATGAAGTTAATTTCATAAGTATACCATTCATAAATTCTTGTGACATATTTTTTTTTAATATGATTTCATTTAATAAAAGGCACTATTATTATACTAAACACTTCTGTTAAATCGGACATATCTAAGTAATACGACTAACAACAACAAAGTTTTAGATAGTCTTTAGTACACAGTTTTTCCGAAAACGGTCTCTTAAATTAATGGACTCAAACTTAAACATTTGCAGAAGATAATAAAACTAATATTTTTGCTATAAACTTAGTCATAGGAGGATACTTTATTCCATAAATCTAGTATTTTCGTAAATATAGCGTAAAAGAAATGCTCAAATTTTAATAGGCTTCGTTACTCTAATTAGTAATAAATTTCTCGTCTTTCGAATACTACGATGAAATAAGAAAACTCTTTCATTATGTCAGAAAAACGTCAATTTCTTCTTTTATAATATTGTAACGATTTATAGAAGTTACAGTTTTGAACCCATCTTCAAATTTAGCCTGCTTAAAATATGAGCACACGCTTTTACATACAAAATTTGTAAAATTTTTAGCTTAAACGTTTTTAATCGATATTCACATATGCTATTTTAAATACATTTCTAACATATATAATATATGTATGCTTTAATATACCTATCACATAACATTTTCGTATTACATGCATACATACTTTCATTTCCTACATAAATTAACTTAAAAAAGGAAATATGCATGCAGTTGCTTGAAAGATATGAAACTAAAATTGTGATCCACAAAAAAATCGTCAAAAATAGACCTAAAATCGTCAAATCGTCAAAGTGCTGTTTTAAGCACCCAAAATCGTCAAAATGACGATAAATCGTCATATATAGCAACCATGTCTGTGGGTTAGAGTTACTCCATATTCGTTAATTTTGTTTGTTAACATTGCCGTTTAAATTAAAGTGTGCCTCGTACATAACGTGAAAAATAACGTTTTCATCCTCCGGCACCATTTGAATGGTGTTCTCCCAAAGTTCCAAGCGAATCGGTATATCTCTAGCGTTCACTTTGTTTTTTAATTGGATCATATATGGAAATAAGTTTAAATCTAGGTGCAAAATTGTCTGCAGTGACTGTTTGCTGAAACTCTAGGATTGGATTGTATGGCAGCAGCTACAGCAGCGATAGAGTCCTGAGTCCGAACTGAGGGATCTCGATGATAAGGCATTCTTGTGATTATGCCACGCTCGGCAAAATTCTTCTCGAACCTCATTATAGTCCATCTGCTAGGAGGAGTGACGCCAAACGTGCGCCTATATTATCTTTGGACGGAAACAACGGACTCTAAAGCGTGAAAGCGTTGCACTATCCAAATTCTTGTTTCATTATTCGAATTCTCCATTTTAGTTAAAACACAATAAAAATGGAACAGGTTAGTTACACAGAAAATAAGTTATTACGTTTTTCTTTTTGGCAGCAGCTTTCATCAGCCCCCCTGTATATAGATCTCAAATAATTTCCGATGTCGAAATTGACTGACTTCTAATTTCTACATTTTTTGTCTTCAAGGGAAGGAGTTTAATATTTTACGCTATAATAATGACCTAAAAACCAATGTTTACAAATTTCAAAAAATTTCATCGCCATTAAAATAGGTTCGTAGGTTTTTATTAGAAATCGGTGTATACTTGGAAATAAGTACTATAGAAAAAGAGAACGAAAGTGTACGTAAAAATTTCGCAATAAAATAGTTTTGTTTTCCAAAATCAAATAAGTATTTCTTTTTCAAAATGTTTTATTTCTACCAATAAAAATTATAAATAGCTTGCCTTCTATGTTTCCCAGCTATCTATATGTCGACATTTCATAGGAACTACCCTAATCATCAGTAGACTTTGGAAATTTTTGAAAGATATTCTCAAACATTCAACTTTATATCCCAACAATATAAATAAATTGTTGAGAATTTAAAAGAAAAATGCTCTAATAATACCTGTCAAAACACAAAAAACAAGCTTTTTCATTTATACACGTCTCTAACATTTCTTTACACCTTTCAAACAAATGAACAACCGTTGGTTGCTACGATTTGCTTTTTGAAAGTATCGAAAAATTGTTTGAATGTTTTATTTCAATAAACTTTACTATTTTTCGTTTTTTGAAGATCCAATACACAGATTGAGTTCCGCATCCAAACGGAATTAGCCGCCCGTGACATGTTTGACATTTGTGAAAAATTCCTCGTGCATAAGTTTGTTTTTGTGATCTAAAGTAGATAGCACACGATATGTTTTTAGTAATGCATTTGTCATTTTTCCCTCTGTTAAATGCATACATATCGTTTGTTACCTCAAAGACATTGCAATGTAGTCTACAAATTTTAAATAGAGATAATAGACAAGTGTGCTCTGCAAAAAACTCAACGGTGGCTTTTTGCTTAAAAGCAGTTCTGGTAATAAAATAAGGTCTTATAAATATGGATAATGAAAATTTCCAATATCGGCCCACATATACCGGAGATTTTAATGAAAATGCCGCGTAAGCGAACTTAAACCATTTTTTTTTTTTTGCTCAAAATCAGTTCTGGTAATAAAACTAGGACATTAAAATACAGAAAATGAAAATTTCTGATATTGGTCCATATATTCCCGAGATATACATAGTTTAAACCGATTTTTCATGAAAATGTCGCCTAAGCGAACATAACAAAATTTTTTTGCTTAAAAGCAGTTCTAGTAATTAAATAAGGTTACCAAATACAGAAAATTATTATTTTTATAAGATGCAATAATTTTTTTTACGAAATTGTACCTAGCTGCTTTTAAGCCTCTATAAAGCCATTTGGCGCTAAGGCATAAAAATATTACTGTGAAATTACAATAATATAAAAATATATACATTTATAAGAAAATACACGACCTTTTCAGTAATTTATATTATAATTTTATTATATTCCTTACTCCAGTCCTATTAAGTACGTTTTGCGTACATTGATCACCAGGCAATGTCGTCGAGAATAATCGCGCTCATACACTTATATACTGTTCTTGTTTTAGGGACCACTGAACTAAATTCATGCGTACGTATGTGTAATGTACAGTGGAATCAAACTCTTGAGCACATTCTACACATATATTTTGCATCTCATCACATGTTTAACGAAAACCGCAGATATATTTAATAGTTTCTAAATCTTTTTACTTTGTTCTTTTCCTGAATTACTTTGCTTTGGCTCAAATGTTACTTCAACCATAAAAAAAAAATATATATATATACATATATATTATTTTATTAAAAAAATTGTTTCTAACTTTTTTATTAAAAACCCAGTTAACAGGGTGTTTCTTTAATGTTATACCGAAAACCGGGATTTTTTAGATTGCGACACTTGGAGGTATTCGAAAACCGGTTTCAGAAAAAAGTCGAATAATTGATCACGCTAACACACACATACATGTATAATATTCATATTAGTCAGTCAAGTTGAGGCTTTTTTTTCCTTCATTCATTTGTTTATTGAATCTTCACAAAGTGAACTAACAATAAGTATTCAAATCTTAATACTAAATACATACAATTAATTAAGTTCAGCCAATGCTAGACAAAAATGTTTTATTGTGCACGGTCAATATCGGTAAAATAACCTATTTAACGTTCTGATGGTGGCCAGGGTATCCCTCCTTCTCAACCGAGAGTGGCCTTCAAAATTAAGTATATTGCGTGCAAGACGATTTGGGTGAAGTTCCCATTTACTGATATACGTTGTCGGGTACTTCGAAAATTCGTCTTTTACAAGACGAACACAGAGATCCTTATGAATTCGTGAGTTCTTTACGTATCATGGAACTGCAGTAATCGTTCGAAGAATTTTGTTTTGTCGCCTTTGAATTTATTCAATATTAAGTTTCTACCCTTAAGCCAATTTAGTTTCGCTGCTTTTAACTTTAACTGAGTAACTTTCGCATCAATGTGAGACTTCCAAGTTGACCTACGGTCGAGATGAATACCAAGATTTTTGACTTCATTATGCTACGGAATAGGTGAATTGTTAATTTAGATGGCTGAACATGTTTGTTTACGCAGCGTGAATGTAACGTGAGTACACTTTTGTCCATTAACTTTAATTTTCTAAAGTTTTAAACATATCTCTAATATTGAAATATACTCCTGCAAATTTTGCGAAGCTGCTTGATGGTTTTTATGTACGCTGCAGAATGCTGTATCGTCTGCACAAGTTGAAGTGTGGATTCCGGATCTTGTTGGCTTGTCTGAGGCGTAAATTGAATATAAAGTAGGTCTTAGAATGCTACCTTGGGGAACACCTGCCTCGATTGGCTGTAAGGGGTCTACAGTCAATCTTATTTCATTACCAAACCTGCTTTTGAGCAAAATAAGTTGTTTAAGTTCGCTTTCGTGGCATTTTAATGAAAAGCCCGGTCTACGCCATATCTCGGGTATATATGGACCGATATCGGAAATTTTCATTTCGCGTATTTATATTGCCTTATTTCATTACCAGAACTGCTTTGAAGCAAAAAAAAAAAAAGTTGTTTACGTTCGCTTACGCGGCATTTTAATGAAAACCCTCTAGTCTTTATTTGGGTCTAGGCTTTATTGGGATATATATGGGCCGTTATCTGAAATGTTCATTTTCCATATTTATATTACCATATTTCATTACCAAAAGTGCTTTTGAGCAAAAAAAATTACGTTCGCTTACGCGACCTTTTTTTTTTAAGAAAAACCCTGTCTATGCTATATCTCGGGTATATATAGACCGATTTTTTTGCTTTTAAGCCAGCATGCTCAATGAGTGTGTGAAGCAAAAAAAAAAACAATTTTTTTTTTACAATTTTCATACAAAATTGCAAAAAAAAATGTTATTTTTTCGGAATTTTGATTATACCTCAGCTATACGTGAACCGATATTACTGAACTTCAATAGCAGACCCATGAATCGATGGGGTAAAAGAATGGTGAAAGAAAAAAGTTTCTAAGTCTAATGGTTTTCTCAGAAAAGGTATTTCAACAGCGGCAGACAGACAGACGGACATCGCTTAATCGACTTTTCCATTAATTCTGATTCAGAATATATATAAATAAGAACTGTAGAAATTACAAACGGAATCACAAACTTATATATACCCTTTACATTTTGGTGAAGAGTATAAAAATTTGGCAACTTTGTGTGAGATAACGTAAAAATTTTTAATGACATTTATATATTAATAAAAAAATTAATTAAACTTAAATAACTAAACAAATCTAAACAACTAAATTTTTGACAAATTATTGAATAATGTTCGAAAAAAATCTTCGCAGCTTAAAAAACGACTATTTTATGTAGAAAATGTAGAATAGAAGTAAAAGAAAACCGGGATAGCATTCATGGGATGTGTTAAAGCTTTCATGTATCTTGCACCAGTTTAAGTAAACAACAATTTTGATGTTTCGTCGACAATGAGAGTGAAGAATTGGCCTTCAAAATGCAATCAAAGCCATTCGAACAGCAAGAAAATAATTGAGCGACATAAAAAAAACTGCTAATAAGGCTTGAGATGAGCTGTTTGAAATGAGAAACTGTCTTACTTTTACGTAAAAGCAATATGATGAAATATTACCATGAGTGGCAGAAAATAAAAGGAAAATTGATGCCGTACAAAAGGAAATTTTTTTGCTAAAATTAAAAGTCAATGAATTAAAGGAAACCGTAAAAATTTTCAAGTTAGTAAAAAATTTATAATAAAAGTCGTGTGAGAAAATATCACTGCTACTTTAACAAAGATTTGAAAATGGGTTAGTGTTGAGTTAAAAATGAGAACATAGATGATGGATTTATAATTCATCTGGATTTATTATCCACCTTCTACATGTATGTATGACATGCTTTTAACTTTTTGCTGAAATAAAAAGAGAACATATTAAATTTTAATAATTTTATTTCGTTTACTTCAATCTACATGTGCGAATTCGCCAATTTTATGCGGTATGCATTTACCGGAACACCCATTTTGCGATATCAAATCGCAAAACTATACTTGTACGTTTGTCAGAATACCTATTTGGCGATTTCAAATTGAAAACGCTAAATTTAAGCGACTTGCGTTTCTCAGAACATGCTTGATTATAATTTTCTTTTTAACTATGGATAATAAACATTTTATAAATAATAATTATTTAAATATATTATCAGTCAGTAAATTTTCCGATTTTTAATCTGATTTCTGAAAATATACGAAGCATTTCCTCAATTGAGAAGTTTAATAAGTTCCAGCTTATGATTTATAATGTATCAAAACTTACAAATATTTCAGTTGAAGAAACCTGGTTCTTTTCAAACTTAGCAGAAATTTACAATATATTTTCATTTTGACTGCTGCAGACAAGATGGATATAGTGGAACTTCAATATAATTTAAAATATTGAATATAAAATTGATAGCCGTGAAGGCAAAGACTTCATTAAATCAATAACAATATCGTATCAATAATATTAAAATCAAAGTAAGCCCATGAAATCAAGTTCTCTATGAGTATAGATCGCAGAAGTCTGATTCGAATAGTTTTTCTAGCTTTACGGAGAGTATTTTATTCAGTTCTAGATATTTCTATAGCACGATTGTTTGTGGCTAAATAATATAAGGTTCAGGGAATATACTTTCAAGCCATGGTTACAAAAGAGGCCATCAACTCATAATGAGGCACTGCTCGGTACGCGTATTGACAGTAACATTGCAAACCCCACCCAAATCCTCTTGCGTACAATATACTTAATTTTGGCTGCCACACTTGATGGAGAAGAAAATATATCGTTGCCACCCACCATCAGAGCGTTCAATAGGTGATTTTATCGATATAAAACTTTTTTTCTAGCATTGGCCGGACTTAAGTAAAAAGCACCTTTTTATAAGTATTTAGTATTAAGATTTGAATACTTATTGTCAGTTCATTTTAAAGATTCAATAAATAAAAAATAAAACAAGTAAGAGTGTAGTATATTCGGCTGGACCGAATCTAAAATACCCTTCACGATAGTCACGAATATGTATAGTATATTAAAAATGTGACCTAAATATGCTCGGTTATATATGAACCGATAGTGGAATTTTCTATTTTCTGTATTTTAGTAACCTTCTTTTATAACGAGAATTGCTTTTCAGCACAAAAAAAAAAATTTTTTTAATGGAAAAATCGGTTCAGGCTATATCTCGAGTATATATGGACCGATATCGGATATTTTCTTTTTCCATATTTATATAGCCTTATTTCATTACCAAAACTGCTTTTGAGCACAAAAAAGTTGTTTACTCGGCATTTTCATAAAAAAACCTGTTATGCTATACACCGGGTATATATGAACCGATATCGAAAATTTAAATTTTCCATATTTATATAACCTTATTTTATTACCAGAACTGCTTTAAGGTGAAAAAAGTTGTTTAAGTTCGCTTACGCGACATTTTCATGAAAAACCCGATTTGGGCTATATCTCGGGTATATATGGACCGATATCGGAAATTTTCATTTTTCATATTTATGTAACCTAATTTCATTACCAGAACTGCTTTTGAGCACAAAAAAGTTGTTTAAGTTCGCTTACGCGGCATTTTCATGAAAATTACGGTTTAGGCTATATCTCTGGTATATATAAACCGATATCGGGAAATTTCATTTTCCACATTTATATAACCTTATTTAATTACCAGAACTGCTTTAAGGTGAAAAAGTTGTTTAAGTTCGCTAACGCGGCATTTTCATGAAAACCACGGTTTAGGCTATATCTCGGGTATATATGGACCGATATCGGAAATTTTTATCTTCCATATTTATATAAACTCATCTTATTACCAGAACTGTTTTTAATCAAAAAAAATTTGTTAAAGTTCGCTTACACGACATTTTCATGAAAAACCCGGTTTGGGCTATATCTCGTTTATATATAGACCGATATCGACAATTTTCATTTTCCATACTTATATAACTTTATTTCATTACTAGAACTGCTTTTGAGCACAAAAATGTTGTTTTAGTTTGCTTACGCGACACTTTTATGTTAAACCCGGTCTAGACTATATCTCGGGTATATATGGACCGATATCGAAAATGTTCATTTTTTATATTTATATGACCCTATTTCAGGACCAGAACTGTTTTTAAGCAAAAAGAGATGTTTAAGTTCACTTACGCGACATTTTCATTAAAACCGCAGTTTAGGCTATATCTCGGGTATATATGGACCGATATCGGAAATTTTCATTTTCCATATTTATGTAATCTTATTTCATTACCAGAACTGCTTTTGAGCACAAAAAAGTTGTTTAAGTTCGCTTACGCGACATTTTCATGAAAAACCCGGTCTAGGCTATATCTCGGGTATATATGGACCGATATCGGAAATTTTCATTTTCCATATTTATGTAACCTAATTTCATTACCAGAACTGCTTTTGAGCACAAAAAAATTGTTTAAGTTCGCTTACGCGGCATTTTCATGAAAACCCCGGTCTAGGCTATATCTCGGGCATATATGGACCGATATCGAAAATGTTCATTTTTCATATTTATATGACCCTATTTTATTACCAGAACTGCTTTTGAGCACAAAAAAGTTGTTTAAGTTCGCTTACGCGACATTTTCATGAAAAACCCGATTTGGGCTACATATGGACAGGGTACATATGGACCGATATCGAAAATTTTCATTTTCCATATTTATGTAACCTAATTTCATTAGCAGAACTGCTTTTGAGCACAAACAAGTTGTTTAAGTTCGCTTACGCGACATTTTCATGAAAACCCCGGTCTAGGCTATATCTCGGGTATATGTGGACCGATATCGGAAATTTTCATCTTCCATATTTATGTAACCTAATTTCATTACCAAAACTGCTTTTGAGCACAAAAAAGTTGTTTAAGTTCGCTTACGCGGCATTTTCATGAAAACCCCGGTCTAGGCTATATCTCGGGTATATATGGACCGATATCGGAAATTTTCATTTTTCATATTTATATGACCCTATTTCCTTACCAGAACTGCTTTTGAGCACAAAAAAGCTGTTTAGGTTCGCTTACGCGACATTTTGATGAAAAACCAGGTTTGGGCTATATCTCGGGTATATATGGACCGATATCGAAAATTTTTATTTTTCAGATTTATATGAACCTATTTCATTACCAGAACTACTTTTGAGCACAAAAAAGTTGTTTAAGTTCGCTTACGCGACATTTTCATGAAAACCCCGATTTGGGCTATATCTCGGGTATATATGGACCGATATCGGAAATTTTCATTTTTCATATTTATATGACCATATTTCCTTACCAGAACTGCTTTTGAGCACAAAAAAGCTGTTTAGGTTCGCTTACGCGACATTTTGATGAAAAACCAGGTTTGGGCTATATCTCGGGTATATATGGACCGATATCGGAAATTTTCATTTTCCATATTTATGTAACCTTATATAATTACCAGAACTGCTTTTGAGCAAAAAAAAGTTATTTAAAATCCGATTTGGGCTATATCTCGGGTATATATGGACCGATATCTGAAAAAAAATTTTTTGTCTTTTAGTCACCATGCTTAATAAGTGTGTGAAGTTTGAAGCAAAACGAACAACTTTTGTTTTCAAAAATTTTCATACAAAACTGCAAAAAAAATGGCTTTTTTCGGAATTTTGAATGTATCTCAGCTATACGTGGACCGATATTACTGAATTTCAATAGCAAACCCATGAATCGATGGGGTAAAAGAATGGTGGAAGAAAAAAGTTTCTAAGTCTAATGGTTTTCTCAGAAACGGTATTTCAACAGCGGGCAGACGGACATCGCTTAATCGACTTTTCCATTAATTCTGATTCAGAATATATATACTTTATAGGGTCGCAAAAAAAACTGTAGAAATTACAAACGGAATCACAAACTTATATATACCCTTTACATTTTTGTGAAGGGTATAAAAACGCTTAGCGAAAGAAAAATGCAAATGAAATTCTCATTAAAGGCCTTGCTACACTATCATACACGATCGTGCGATCTACTAAATAAAGCATGTGTGCTGAAAAAGTACTAAAAATTCAACCGTGCGACAGAGTTTTTAACAAATCGTGCGATTTGAAAAATTATATGAAACTTTTCAAAACATTATAGTTCAGTGTGGTATATATTGTGAAAAATATGGGAATATTGGTGGTGCCTCGAGAAAAAATTTAAGTAATGTGAAATTATTATGTTAACAAAAGTTTTTAATTATTCTATTGTGTACATAAATTATTGCAACCATACTTGTATGATAGAGTGACCTACAACGCCATTTTGAAGCGATTTTTTCAAGTAGGTCAGACTTTTGAAACAGTTTCCTGTGAATGAATCGTACGATCGTGTAGGATAGTGAATCAGGGCCTTAAGAGATCATCTCATAACGAGTGATTTTTTTGCTATTATCTTTTTGGCAACACTAGTTTTGACAGCTCACGCACGTTTTGTATCTTGTGTCACTG
Organism: Thecocarcelia acutangulata; assembly: GCA_914767995.1. Lineage (NCBI taxonomy): Eukaryota > Metazoa > Arthropoda > Insecta > Diptera > Tachinidae > Thecocarcelia > Thecocarcelia acutangulata. The sequence continues at coordinate 73,620,821 of OU612097.1, forward strand.
TCAAACATCTTCAGTTTGGTCTATAATTTAATCATGAATCGTCTTAGAAACGAACAACGCTTGCAAATTATTGAATTTTATTACCAAAATGCGTGCTCTGTTAAGAAAGTTCATCGCGCGCTTCTTCCATTTTATGGTCAGTTTAATCGACCTACTGAGGCTTCTATTCGGGCTATTGTAAAAAAATTTCGCACCAAATTTACATTGTTGGACATTAAACCACCAACACGCTTACGTAGAGTGCGAACTGAAGAAAATATCGCAGCCGTATCGGCCAGTGTTGGTGATGACCGTGAATTATCGATTCGGCGCCGTTCGCAGCAATTGGGCCTCTGTTACTCTACTACGTGGAAAATTTTGCGGAAGGATTTGGGTGTGAAGCCTTATAAGATACAGCTGGTGCAAGAATTGAAGCCAAACGGCCTACCACAACGCCAAATTTTTGGTGAAGTTAGATGAAGATCAACTTTTTTATCAAAGAATTGTGTTCAGCGACGAGGCTCATTTCTGAATGGTGAATGGTGAGTGCTACCGTGCGATGATAACAAACTTTTTTTTGCCCAAAATGGAAGAGCTTGACTTGCATGACATGTGGTTTCAACAAGACGGTGCCACTTGCCACACAGCACGCGAAACAATGGACCAATTGAGAGGCGAGTTCGGTGAATAGTTTATTTCACGCTTGGGACCAGTCAATTGGCCGCCCAGATCGTGCGATTTAACGCCTCTAGACTATTTTTTGTGGGGCTATGTTAAGGCTAATGTCTATAGCGACAAGCCCTTTTCGATTGACGCACTGGAAGCCAACATTGCCAACATTATTCGTGAGATACCGGCCGAAATGTTGGAAAGAGTATGCCAAAATTGGACTAAGCGGATGGACCATTTGAGGCGCAGCCGCGGCCAACATTTGCATGAAATAATCTTCAAACATTAAATTATATCGACCCAACTATCGATCCAAATAAATATTTCATGCATTTTTCTGAATTTTATGTGTTTTTTTTTTTTTTTTTTAATTTCCGATAGTTCTTATAAAATCACCCATTATTATCTGTTAAAATGAGCGGGGGCGCATTGTGTCATATTTTTCGCATATTGCGCGACCAACGATTAATTCACAATAATACTAGCATTTTTCATTCACTAATATTTAAGCTTATTCTTTAAATTATTTCTTACTTTTTAGTACAATACCGAAGCGTATTTTTCAGTTTTATTTTTCTCTTTATTAGTAAACATCTGCAATATTACGCTCGATAGGCATTTGAGTACATTCGTTTCTTATTTAGTAAATAAATCTTCGTTCAACATTCGCTTAAACTACGAAGTGCTTTACATTTGATATCAATAAAAATACATTTAAAATAAGCACAAAACAATAGTGAACCAAAAATACTAGTATTATTGTGAAAATCTATGTATATAACCGGGTCCAAAATGACCGTAAAGAGTTTGGACACACGTTCCACACAAAAACTAAAATGAAAACCGGTTCCAAAGGGGTTAGCTAAACGGTTCCGAGTTTTTTGGGAAATCCCAAAACCGTCTTCGGGAATTGTCAAAATTCCCACCACAATACGGCAGCCTCAATTTTCGCGCTAAATTTAATGACCGTTAAAAGTTCAGATGTACGTTCCTCGACAAAAACGAGAATTGAATACGAAAAACTGTTACAGTACCGGGTTCCGAGTTTTTTGGGAATTCCCAAAGTCGGCTTTAGGAATTGCCAATCTTAGCAAACAGAAAACCATTTCTTGAAATATACAATGAAAAGCGTTTCGTTGGAACCATAGGGTATGGTGTTATGTAAGGAAGTGTATTGGGTCAGCCCCTTTTCAGTATTTATCTCAATATTAATAAACACCAAAAACTTTTTGAAATTTAATCAGCTTTGCCAAGGGTATCTGTTTTCTACCCTTACAAATAAGAAACTGTTTTAAAAACTTACATGTATGAAATACGACGCTACAGTGATAATGGAATAATCGAGAATAAACAGACTAAGCATAAATGCTGAGAAAACAAAATTTTTTTTTTTTTTTTTTTTTGAGCATTTTTATTTATTGAATCTTCAAAATGAACTAACAATAAGTATTCAAATCTTAATACTAAATTTAAAATTAAAAAATATGATTCTTATGTCCGGCCAATGCTAGACAAAAAGTTTTATTATGCGGGAGCTATTTCGGTAAAATCACCTATTGAGCAATCTGATGGTGGCAGCGGTATCCCTTTTTTTAAGCCGAGTGTGGCCACCAAAGTTAAGAATATTGCGCGCAAGAGGGTTTGGATGAAGTTCCAGTTTACTGACATACCTTGTCGCGTACTTAGAAAATTCCTCTTTTACCAGCGGAACACTAAGATCTTTATGAATTCGTGAATTTTTTACGTACCATGGAGCTGCAGTAATCATTCGAAGAATTTTGTTTTGTCGCCTTTGGATTTTTTCAATGTTTGACGCTGAGGCGGTGCCCCATAATTGAATTCCGTAGCACCATATGGGCTTCAGAATTGCGTTGTATAACAGAAGTTTGCAATCCAACTTCAATGTCGAGTTTCTGCCCATAAGCCAATTTAGTTGCGCAGCTTTTAGTTTCAACTGAGTGACTTTTGCTTCAATGTGAGACTTCCACGTTAGCCTACGGTCGAGGTGTATACCAAGGTATTTGACTTCACTGTGCTGCACATGTTTGCTTACACAGAGTGAATGTGACATGAGTACATTTCTGTTCATTAACTTTGATTTTCCAAAGCTTTAGCCATTTCTCTAATATTGAAATATATTCCTGTAAATTTCGTGAAGCTAATTGGTGGTTTTCATGAACACTCAAAAACGCTGTGTCATCTGCAAAGGTAGAAGTGTGGACTCCGGATGTCGTTGGCATGTCAGAAGCGTAAATCAAATATAAAGTAGGCCCCAGTATGCTGCCTTGGGGAACTCCTGCCTTGATTGGCTGAGTTGGGCTTATAAAGTCGCCTTCTCTGATAACAAACTTCCGCCCATATAAGTAGCTTTCTAGAAGCTTGTGTGTATTTGCAGGCAAGTTTAGCTTTATTTTGTGCATCAAGCCGTCGTGCCATACTTTATCAAAAGCTTGAGAAATATCAATGAATAGAGCTGAGCAATACTTCTTCTCCTCAAAGGTCTGTCTTATGACGTTGACTAGTCTGTGCGTTTGTTCTATGGTACTATGTTTAGCCCGAAAACCAAATTGATGATCAGGGATACATCCCACGCTGTTCAATATTGGACTCAACTTCGCCATTAACAATTTTTCGAATAGTTTTGAAATTGTTGGTAAAAGACTTATTGGTCTATATGATTCTACCTTTGTCAGGTCCTTCCCTGGCTTGGGAATCATGGTAATCATTCAGACCTTCCACTCTGCAGGATAATACTCAAGGCGTAAAATAGCGTTAAAAATAAAAAGTAGAACTCTTCTAGCTACACGAGGTAACTGTTCAAGCATTTTACCAGTAATTTGATCAGTGCCTGGAGCTTTCCTGGGGTTTATATTACCGATACCATTTTCGACATCTTGAAAATTAAGTCTCAAAGGCACAGGCGGTCTAGTAGCATATGACGGTAATTCCGCTGTATTATTCGTTGAATCATTTGTAATAAAAACGTTCCTCAAATGATCGACATACAACATCCCCTTTTCAGAATCGCTTCTTGCCCAGTTGCCAGTTGAAGTTCGCAAAGGTGGCTTACCTATTACGGGTCTTTTTAAACCTTTTGTCGCTTTCCACAAGGAATAATCAGATTGAGGAGTACCATCAAGGCTTTCCAGATATGTTTTAAGGGAAGCCATTCTGTGGATTTCGAGCAGATTTCTTAGCTGAGTTATACATTCCCGTAGCCTAGTCTTAAGCTGGGGAGATCTGCGAAGTTGCCACTCTCTTCTGACTCTTCTTTTTTTCTGACAGTAGTTGCTCAATTTCAGACGAATAAGTTCTATTGTTATCATTTCTGGATCTTATATGACTAGTGGTAGCATGCTGTACGGCCAGTTTGAGGTTTTCAGAAAAATCATTAATTGACACATCAATATCCTCAGGCGTTCTCAAGGCGATATTTTCAGTACAATGTGTACTCAAAAATTTTTTGTACTTTAGCCAATTAACCTTATTGATGGTCAACGGGGAGTCAATATCTTGGGGGAACGAGACGGAGATTATAGTGGGTGAGTGATCTGATGACAAATCTAATGAAGGCTCCACTTGCATCCACTCTAAGGGAAAATTTTTCACAACTCCAAAATCTATAACGTCTGGGATCTTTCGTCGGTCTGTCGGCCAATAAGTGGGGTGTCCGCTTGAAACCATATCTAAACCCATTTTGGAAATGGTGTCAAATGGCTTAATTCTGGTCTTTATCAAAATTGCCGAACCACCGCAAGATCTTCCACGGGGATCTTTTGTGTCATATAATGTGTAGCCATTAATTTTGAAATAACTGTTGGTTGTCAAATGGGTTTCAGCAATCATCATTATATCGATCTGCTTTTCCATAAGGAAGTGCTCAAGTTCATTTTTATGTTGGCGAATGCCGTTTGAGTTCCAGAAACATATTTTTAACCAATTCATTTTGTTAAAATTGCCTGCAAAATAGTGGATTGCATTTTCAGCATTTCCTGCATCATGTTCGTCATGGAAACCGTAAATGTATTTATAGATTGAACAAGAGTCTGCAGAGTTGCCTCAAGATTGCTAAAGTTTTGGTCGGAATTCTGAGGCTTGGGCTCCTGATTCAACTTTGGTTTATCGGATTTTACCACATTCGCATAAGAAATTTGTTGGGGGTTTTGCACGTTTATATGGCTGGTTGGCTGGCGTACCTGGGGAAAATTGGTTGTAGAAATAGTGTTTGACTGCTGGGGTGGTATATTTAAAATCAATGGCCTATTTGTCATTGACTTCTTGAAGTGAGTGTAGACAGGGCAACCCCTGTAGTTTGCAGTATGGTTACCTCCACAGTTACTGCATTTTTTAACGCTCGCGTCAGTCTTAGATTTTTTGCACTGTGATGTACCGTGAAGTTCACCACACACAACGCAAACTGAGGGCAACTTACAATAGGCCTTAGTATGGCCAAATTCTTGGCAGTTTAGGCATTGAACGGGCCCTAAACGCTTATGAGGCTCCTCAACGGTAACCTTACGATGCAAAAGATATTTAAGGTTGTAAATTGGATGCACTTCATTCTTTTTTAACACAACATCTCTTGGTTCCAATTCAACCCTAAACATGGGTTGAGGAATTTTTTCACGGTTTCTAATGTTTACTACATTTTTAATTTTAAAACCATAGTCTTCTAATCCGGTTTTGATATCATTCGTATCTACAAAAGGGTCAATCCCTTTTATAACGACCTGAATACCTTTGGCGCTTTTAAGCTGATATGTGTAAAACGATCTTTTCTCCTTCTCCAGAGCGTCAGACAATTTTCGGTATTCATTCTCGTGGTTGACCTGGATTTTGGTTTCATTGATGCTGCCGTGCTTAACCGATGTTACATTAAAACTGTCTTTGCCAATTACCGTAATAAGTTGTTTTACCAACTCACTAGAGGTAGGCTCTCGCAAATATATTGGTGGCGGCTTAAATGTCTTTTTAGGTATTGCTGGTTCATCAGTCTGAAGGATAGCAAACCTATTACTATCCATTATCGTGGTGGTCTTATCATCTTTGGGTATTTTGGACTGAGATGACATTTGAGCGGATTTTGGGCTTCGCTGCCGTTTAACCACGGTTACATACCTGTCCATGCCTACTTGTGTTTTCGGCTTATCTGCAATAACTGAACTGTTAGATGATTTGTCATCCGTTGTAACAACTATAAGTGGCGAACACGAGCGCGTGCGGTTTCTTTCTCTTAGCGACAACAGATTTTCCAATGAGAAAACAAAATTGTTGAGAAGAGTTTATTCTGTAATTTTTTCGATATTTTTTATGACGTTTAGACTAAATATTCTAAATAACCAAGCGTTTAGAATTTCTGTCGATGGAAATTTTGATGAAAATCTCGTTCCAATCCTACAAAGTATCTTATCATAAGATAAGTATAGGCAAAAGATCTCAAAAATACATCTTTTTGGAAATTTTCAAGGGCAACGCTGTTAAAAATAATAATCAGTACGTTTATGGAGAAGTTGAAATGCTGCCTGTTTCGAAAATATGTAAAAGAAAAGCTCTACATGAATTCCATTATTTTTTTTTTTGTTCTTTCTTTCAACACAATCGTTAGAGACATAAGAAAAAAAAGTAATAACAGAAAAAAATTTGAACAACACCCTGTTAAAATAAATTGGGTTCTGTTGTTGTTTGTTTTTTCCATTCGTTTTTGTTTTTGTTTCTGGCGGTATGAAAAACCACCCATAAAACTCGTGTCTGCTTACGAATTTAGGTTGCAGCCGCCATCACAGCCGCAGCCACAACCTACAGCAACACAAAAACATTTGCTGAACGAATTGTTTTCTTTTTGATTTTGTTTTATTTCAGTATCTCTGTATTTGAGAGCCGATTACTTGTAAGTGCAGTTGTATGTGTTAAACAGAGCTTTTGCACATTTTCCTTTCTGCCGGCAGGGTTTTATTTGATGTGTTCGTATGCGTGTGTACAAATGTATGTGTGTGTGTGTGTGTGAATGCGTGTGTGTGAATTCGCGTCTTGTTTTATCTATACTTATTTATACAGCATTTTATTTCTAACAATGTTTTCAGGGTATTTTCCCATCTACTTTAGTTGTTGCTTCTTTAGTAGCATGCTGCTCTTGATGTGTGTGAGTGGTGTCTCTGTGTGTGACTGCCTGCTTCTTCATATATTTGTGTTAGTGGCAACTGCCGGTTTTATACTTATTCATCCTGTCTTGTGTGTTCGTTAAAGAAAAAAATATATATCTCTTTTCCAAAGTTTGAATATACAATATATGTATGTACATATAATTAAAAATGAACAGAAAAAGCAACAAAAACTGGAAAACTTTTCCGAGCCAGAGTTCTTAACGAGTCTTTTGTCTCAAGGGTGATTTTCAACTTGTAAAACTTTTTTCTCTTTTTTTATTTTTTAATGCCACTGAAAGTTTCTCAAAGTGTCTTCTTTAGGAAAGGAATTAGCTTATTAATGAATTTCATTAGAAGCACTTATAATATACGAAGGCAAAGAAAAAGTAGTTTGAAATATGGTTACAGCAGCATTAGTATATATTTAATAATATTGCGTATCACTGTTAAACGCCTTGTATTATCGATTTATTCAGGTTCTGCCTCTATATTGTTTGTATTTATGTAATTTTATTGTTATCGCCTGTCAATTTTAAAATATGTTGCATACAATAATAACATTAAAAAAACTTTCGCAATAAGAAAAAAACTATAGTCTTCATAACACCCACTACCCAGCATTATGGTTGTACTTAATCATACTATTGGAATACTACTTGAAACTCTTATGGTGAGTGCTACTATTGTTGTGATCATCCATATTATGGTACATTCAACCATATTAATACGATTGTTTTTTCTTAATTGCAACCGCTCGCTCATAGGTAGGTAGGCCACTGGATTTCCCATTGTATCCTAGGTTTTCCAGTTCACTTGGGTCCTAAATTTGATCTCTTTGTGTTTGCCTGTAAAATAGAAAGGTGTAAAGAAAAGTGATACGGATATAGTTAAAAGGGGAAAATATGTTCTGTGTGGCGTTGCATGCTATCGAAGCTCCGCTCGCCTAGATATCTTAGGCATGTTCCGACGAGGTGAACTTCTTCGTCTTGGCAGCTTCAGCAGAAGTCATTGTAGGGTAAGCCCAGCCTCTTGGCATGGTTCCCAAATAGACAATTTCTAGTGATGACTGCGACTCTAACTCTCAAGTGAGATCTAGTTAGTTTTAAGAGCTCTTTTGTTCTCAAAAAAGTGATATGTGGACACTCCTTGATATAAGGCATGTGGACTCCGTGAACCATTTTTCTTGGGCATATTCCAGCATCCTTTAACCGGACTGGAAAACAAGTTTTTGGACCTCGAACATACAGAATGTCTATCTGAAAAGGACAATTAAAGTAACTCCGGAATATATGAAACGATTTTCAAAACTCTTTGCTTCTTTTGAAAGGATATGCCATAAGCCTGAAAATAAAAAAAAAATTGTGTTCTGACCAAAAATAAATTTCTGATTTGCCAGCGGGCGGAAAAAAAAGTTTTTGTAAATCGGACCAACGACACCGAAAAATAAATGTTTGTATACTTCGCTATTTATAAACTAATTTTAAATATTCCGTCTTAGTTTATCAACGACCTGAAAAAAACGTCCAAAAAAATGAATAAAATAAAACATTCCGCTAATATGAACAGATTTTTAGTAATTTTTATTCTTTTGAGAAAGTTTATCAGAGAAATAAAAAAAGTGGGCATCGCACAAAAAAAATTTCTGACCAAAAAATTTATTGTTGAATAAGTCTGATTTTCAAAATCCTTTTATTGTTTGAAATGTAATACTTTCCCTCTGATCCGCTTACATATGTTTTAAGAAAGTGTCCGTGCGAAACAAACAAAGACAGTATGGTTTTCTTTTGAAATGGTTTATGAACTGGCTGAAAATGCATAAAGAATTGGACATGCACGAAATAACTTGAAAGTTCTTTTTTTTATTGGAAGTCAGACAAACATTTTGTTTGTTCAAACTATGCAGTCATTCATTTTTGCGATGGTTTAATTTCATTGTAAATGTGTAACCAAATACTAGGCCGCAATGTTAGCTATTGGTTTGGGATGTATGCACGATGGATTACAAAGGAATCGCTGAAGCTTTACATCGGACTATATAAGATAACGGACGGTGATACGATTCTAGACAGACGCTATCGCAAGGGGTACTCAACTAGCAGAAATAAATGCATGCCTGAAAGCGTCCTTGCTGTAAATGCATCGAAAAAGATACTCCTTACTATAAGTCTGACTGCGCTGTGATGCATATTCGTAAGTAATTTTTTTGAACGGACATTTTACATGTCCAAAGACTTTTTTATTCCAGAAAGAATATCGAAAACTGATTTATAACCTTTATTTTTCGGTATCGTCAATCCGATGTCCAAGAACTATTTTTCGGACGGACCCGAAATTATTAACTCGAAATAGGTTACAAATTTTTTTATTTTCAAGCCTTTGGCATATCATTTCAAAAGAGGTAAAAAAGTGTTTTCAAAATCGATTAATATATTGAGGAGATACTTAAAATTTTTTTCAGATGGACATTTTGTCTTCTCGATGTCCATAACTTTTTTCCAGTGCGTTTGTAAACTCTCTTAAGGGAAGAAATAATATCTTAAATCGCTTCATAAATACCGCAGTAATTAAAAAAAATGTGTTTTTCGGGCGGAAACTTCATCTGTTTTTATATATTTTCTCTTTCAAAATAAAACATTAGTTTATAAATGGCGGGGTTTTTTTCTCCATTCTGTGGCAGAAATTTCAGAATAAAAACTACCCTATGTTGATATAGAGGGATTGAGGAAGAGGGAAAGGAGATGTTTGAAACTGCTTAATGTGGCATTACTTGCTGATTTACTAGCCATCCGCTGCTTCTTATGAAAGAAGCTAGCGCAGTCGGTTTGACCGAGGTCAGACATGAAAAGTTATTGAAGCTCCGCTCGCCTAAGCATCTTAGACGATGAGCCGAGCATGTACCGAAGAGATGAAGGATCGTCTCCTCCTCCTCCTCCTCGTCTTGGCAGCTTCTGCAGAAGTCGTTATATGGTTGGTCCAGACTCCTGCCATGGTTTCCGAACGGGAAATGTCCAGTGATGACTGCTACCGTCATTCTTAGGAGAGATCTTGGAAGTTTTAATAGCTCCCCTGTTCTTTTGGAATTAATGTGCGGCCACAGGTTCCTTGATATAAGGCATGTGGGCTCTGTGAGCCACTTTTCTGGGCATGTTCTAGAGTGTGGAGTTTTATTCTTTTCCATCACGCTAACATGGGTTGTCCGCAAAAGGGGTCAATATCCCGATCCTATAGGGCTGTCCCTTTTTTGGCTAATTCGCCAGCAATGTTGTTGCCATTGTTCGACCCATTTCCACGTACCCATTTTAGGGTTAGGTAAGAATGTCTCGCCATCTTATTTAAAGATATCCGGTTTTCCTGGACAAGACTAGAATTAGTGTATATTCCAATCAGGGAGTAGGGTATTTTAATGTTAAATTCCTCTATGTAAACGCCACCCCCAATCCTTTCTCCCCTTCTGGACCCATCCGTGTAAACATAGAAGTATCCAGATTCTAGGGGAGATTCCTCCATTTGGTAGCCGAAGCTCCTTGTAAGGAACAAAATATTTTACCAATAAGAGAGTTTCCAGATGCACAAACAATTATATCGGCTATCTTCTTCTTTTCGAACAATACATAAACAGTTTGAATGCTTTATAAAGTTTATAAAATAAAATTAAAACTAAGGATACTATTTTTTTCATCTTTTGAACTCCCTCATAGCTTGCAAAATTATTATGCAAATTAAATCTGTTGAAAGTAAGCATTAAATTGCATAAACAACAATGTAAAATTGTAATTTAAAATTTATTATAAAAAAATAGCCCACTGGTATAAGGAACTAGCTCCGAACCTGTAGATTTGCTAGCTAATTTTGCACTACCGCTAGCCCAGCTGCAATCTACCGCACCTGTATTTGAGTGGCGAATATAACACGAGCTTGTCATTGGAGGTGGCGAGTGACCCGTTTCTGCATTACCTTTTTAGCCATCGAAAGAACTAGCCTTAGAAAACTATCGCATTCGCCACCCTCCTTCGCTATCCATATTAAAACAATTTAAATTCTGTAAACAGTCAAATTACATAAAATTTTTTGCGTAAAAACAGTTATGGTTATAAAACCAGATGATAAATTATAACACAGAAAATGAAAAATTCCGGTATCGGTCCATATATACCCGAGATGTAGCTTAAACCGATTTTGCCCTGAAAGAAATTTTTTCGCTTAAAATCAGTTCTGATTATAAAAGGAGGTTACTTTAATACAGAAAATTAAAATTTCCGATATCGGTCCATATATACACGAGATATAGCCTAAACCGATTTTTCCATGAAAATTTCCTTACCTTTTTGGCATGGCGAATACAAGGCAAATAAAATGTTCTCCAATATCGGTCCATTTACATATATTCAGTTCAAATTTCTAATATATGTACTATATATTTAAGTGACTATCGTGAAAGGTATTTTGGATTCGGCCCAGCCGAATATACTACATCCTTACTAGGACAAACACAGCTAAAGCAAACAAACGTATATACGAGTATAGATATATATATATATATATATATATATATATATATATATATATATATATATATATATATATATATATATATATATATATATATATATATATATATATATATATATATATATATATATATATATATATATATATATATATATATATATATATATAAACTACTGAATGAATAACTTAATTTCATTATAACGATCAACGGTCAGGACTGAAAATCACAAGATTTCTATTCATATTCTCTATCAGGAAAACTAGTTAGTTAGTTTATATGGTAATTAGTTAATCAAAGAATTACGTTTCGACGAAATCACATATAAGATGAATAAAATGTTATTTACATTCACTGAATGGTAGTTACCACCATTAATGAGTTATAAGTAGCATAGTGCAATTTTCGGTAAAATTGGGTGTAATTAGCTGTCAGCCGTCTGAAAAATGAGTCTAAGGACACCAGCAGGATTCTGTATAATTACACATTGCAGATAACTGCCTGTTCGTTAGTAGGTTTATGCACAGGTACTCATAGCATAAATGTAATCGTCTATGAAAAGTGTCGCCTCGCTGTCGACAAAAAAATTCATTATTAGCATAAAGCTCTATAAAAAAACCCTACAGCCATTAGAGAGGTTATGAATCTTGAGCTCGTCACTCAAAATTCTATGCCCTGCATTGGTCTTTGTATTTAAGTCATACGTGTATATACTCGTATGCTGATATTACTAGGTTACCACACACTTAACACCTAAACGGTTGTGTCAATCAATATAAGACATATGAAAATGTTAAACTTCAACTGTTTTTGCGAGAGAACTTTTTGATAAAAACCGTAGAATTGAAGAACTCTTTGCATCTATGTGCAGGTTTATCGCAGAGCAAAAACGTATATCAAGAATGTAAATGTATGTATCCATTTGCTCGGATTATTTTCGTAAGAAGGACAAAAGTATTTTTTTAGATTTTCAGCTTTTTCTAAAATATTTTTTAAAATGTTTTTCCACAATCTTTTTTTATTAGTGCCTTCATATTAAATCTTTGCATGAACTAATATAAAACTGAATAAAATGTTTAAGTTTAACAGCACCATGCTACTGTATTAACAGAGATATGTTAATATAGCAGGTTTATTTCTAAATTTAAATTTTATCATTATGTGATTGACCATTCGATCAGTAGATCTTAATAACGAGAAAGAAGAGCGTACAGCAGTTCAACTTATTTTTCATGCGGCAGATGTTTAATATCTGACACTAGGAATACTTGGCTGTAGATTATTTTAGGACATATACTACCTTTTAAATGAAGGTCACGTTTCGGTTGGAGTAGCAAGTGGCTCCGTTCAAAGTGGGAAGACCATACTTGAAAGTTTTCTCTGAACAAAGATATCATAATAAGTCCTCATTACGGAGCAAACGGCAATATTCACATACACATTATTCTAAATGTAAATTGTTATAGAATGGGTCTATAAGAGATAAGCACGTCCAGGATTTAAAGATGTTTAATATTTTATTTTCTTTAAACTACATGCAATAGTACATGAGTTGGTACAGAGTGAGACCAACAGTTTCGAGGTCGTAGTTTCGGTATTTCAGCAAAACAATTTTTCTATTTTGTGTTTATTGGAAAAATATTTAAAAACACCTTTCAAATTATGATTTTTCGTTACTTACGACTATTAAAAACAATCATCCAGATTTTGTTTATAAATTTTGCATCACATACCTGCAAATAAAAAAGAAAATTTGCATTTATTTAATATGATATTTAGTTTGTACACATCTAGTAGGTCTTCACACAATTGCAAAGTATACTAATATCGCATCCATTATTTACAGAAATTATAAATTTAATTTACATAATTTATATTACAAATAAATGGAAAACTAACTACCTTATAATAGTGACAAGATAATTCATTGAAAATGAGTCTTTAATGTTCTTTGTAATTCTGAATTGATATACATTTGCAAATAGAAACAGTCCATCACTATTACGTTTAAGTAGTTAAGTAAGCATAATTGTTTAAGGTGATTGAGAAATAGTAAGCTGGCCATAGGAAATGCTACAGCAACGTAACCATATTCTTTTTACAGATGGTAATTTATAGTCAAGCAACTCATATTAGTGTGACACGTTTGATGAAAACTTAATGATGAAAACAGAATACGACCGCAACTTCAAGCAAAAACTACTCTCAGAGAAAACACATCCGTCACAAACTATCATTTGTTGTTATGTTGCTAGGTAAAAAGCTTTATCTTTTAGTCTTATTTTTTCGTACCAAAGCTTTGGCTTTGTTTACAAATTGTATAAAATTTACTAAAAGTATGGTAATCTTATTGAAAGCTTTCTGACTTCAAAGCGGGAGTATAAAGCTGGATTAACACATTGTTTCGGAACAACATTTTTGTTTTTGAGAGTTTATTCTGAAACGATTCACCTACTTCGAGCATTTCTTCGAGACAAACAAAGCTACTATATAAAATAGCTAAGCAAACGATACATTTTACTGTTACTAGGTGACAGCTTTTTCATTTCTGAATTAAGCTTCAGTGTAATCCATGATCCATGTGGTATATATCCATGTGGTATACTCGGCTGGGCCGAATCTAAAATACCCTTCACGATAGTCACGTATATGTATAGTATATTTAAAAACTTGAACTAAATATGCTTGATTATATATGAACCGATATCGGAATTTTCTATATTCTGTATTTTAGTAACCTTTTTTTATAACGAGAATTGCTTTTCAGCAAAAAAAATGTTAATGGAAAAATCGGTTCAATCAATTTTTTTTTGCAATTTTGTATTAAAATTTTTGAAAATAAAAATTCTTTGTTTTGCTTCAAACTTCACACACTCATTAAGCATGGTGACTAAAAGGCAAAAAAAAAAAAAAATCGATATCGCTCCATATATACCTCAGATATAGCCCAAATCGGGGTTTTCATGAACATGTAGTGTAAGCGAACTTAAACAACATTTTTGAGCTCAAAAGCAGTTTTGGTAATGAAATATCAGGCATGTTCTGAGAAACGCAAATCGCTTAAATTTAGCGTTTTCGATTTGAAAATGCCAGGTGTTCTAAGAAACGTTTAACGCAAGAAATATGGTTTTGCGATTTGAAATCGCCAAATAGGTGTTCTCGAAAACGCATATCTCTTAAAATTGGCGACTTCAACTGGCATGTATATATTGAAGTGAACTGATTGAATTTGCTAAAACTAAACTTGCAAAAGGGAATAAAATTATTCACAATTAAAATTTAATATGTTTTCTTTTTATTTCAATAAAAAGTTTAAAGAATTTTACACATTTTCATTTAGACAACTAAATTGAAAAGTTTTTCTATTTCTTGTCAAATTTTTTTTTGTTTTATATTACTACCACTTACATATAGACGTATGTAAAACACATGTTGTATTTTTTTGGAAAAAACTCCTAAACGCCAGTAAAGCGCGCGTTCCTCAGAACACGTAAAAATCAATTAAGCGTTTTTCAAAACGCATTGGGGTTTCAGAACGCGCGTTCTCGGAACATGGCTGTATATATATCCTTTACATTTTTTTGAAGGGTATAAAAAGTAAAAATAAGTATGTACATAAATTAGCAAATATATATGTATATATTGACACTGGCGTTTTAAAACTATATCTGATTTCTTATCTGTTATAATACACTATTTCTTATTCGAGATTATTCATCTCACTTAACAGCAACGTTCTCAATAATAGCGCACAAGTGAATGAAATTTATTTCTTTACACATGTGTGTGAAATTAGAGTCGTTTGTACTCAGTCGACTGCTTCAATGTCTTTCATGATATGATCAAACTATACCGATTCTAACTTTTTCTGATATGGTTTTTATTTTCGTTTTGGTTCTTTCAAGCTTTAGAGCCCGTCGGCTACTGTACAACTAATGGCGTGTCCATTGGCTGAAAACTGCTATCCATTATGCAGGTGTCATCGATTTGAACGTCTTTGCTGTTGAATTTTTTTGTCGCCTTCATTTTGTGATATCTTTCCTTACAATTCATCTACTCCCATCGCTAGTATTTGTTATTGAAAATATGGGTTATTATGTACATTGTAAGTATAAGAAATGTTAAAATTTTATATGCTATGTATGTTGTACGATGCTATGCTGAGCACATACAGAAACACTGAAATTTGAGCAGGTCCAGCTTGCTTTACTATATGTTTTGTCCGAATTTATATGATCTTTCCATGTTAATTTATTGTTAAAAATTACGCCTAAATTTTTGGCTTTGGACATGATTTCAATTTTTTCACTATTAGTAATAATGTCTCGAGAAATAACGGGGTTAACACTTTTTTTCGATTTTATTTTGACTTGCCAGGATTTAAGCGAAGTCCATTCGTGCTAACCCAAAGATGCGAGTAAATTTTGTTTATTTCTTCATTGAGAGTTGATGCTCATATCTATGTCACGAATTGAGCAGCTTACTGTTAATTGCACATCATCTGCGTATAAATGTGTTTTACATTCTAAAAGTTGTTCTGGTAAATCATTCACATAAAGAGAAAAAAGCGGACCCAAAACAGAACAGGACTCCTTTTGATACAGCTAGTTTTTTGGACCATTTGTCATATACAAACACTGATTGATACCGATTTGAGAGGTAGCTCGATAAAAGTTTAATGGAAGTTCCCGAAAAATTAAAAAAATATTTGAACTTGTAGAAAAGCATTTCATGGTTAACCATGTCGAAAGCCTTGGTATGATCAATGAGTACTAAGAAGTTAACGTCTCCTAGGTATATCTTCACTAACATCTATCAGAGCAGTAACACAACCAAATTTTGGGACGAAAGCCAGATTGAACATTTGGCAAAAGGTTGTTATTAAGCGTGTATTGGGTTATTCGTTTATGTAATAGCTTTTCCACAACCTTTGAAAAAAAAGCACAAAATGGCAATAGGCCTATATTCCCCATCTGCTTTTGGTACAGGTATAATTTTAGCTTTTTTTCCAGCTAGAGGGATAAGAGCTGGACATTGTTATAGTGTTAAAAAGATAGGTGATGAATGCGAGAATAAAAGGTAAAAGAAGTTTAACAAATTTAGGATGCATGTTATCGGTGCCTACTGAGCTCGATTTTATCTCAGAGCAAGCTAGGAAAACGTTATTTTGTGTTACACATGAAAACTGAAAGTTGTTTCCTGCAATATTTTCTTCTGCCGCCATTGAGTCAAATTGATAAAAGTTTATATTCGCCGTAGTGGAAGGTATATTTATAAAAGATTCGTTTATTTCATTAGCATCCACACTACCTTCAGCTTTCTTTGTCTTATTGCCGATACCAATTTCGCAAATGGTTTGTCAGGTTTTTCTTAAATCATTTGCAGAGATAAATATTCTCGAATAGTAATCTTTTTTGGCAGCACTTATTAGTTTCTTAACTTTTTTCCGAGCTTTTGAAACTTGCAAATGCAGCTCCGGAGTTCTAAACCTTTTCTACGTAGTGTATGCCCGATCTCTAAATTGTATTGCACTCATTACAACATTCGTGAACCAAGGTTTTTGTTTATGTGAAATTTTTTTATCACAAAATTGTTGAGTTGTTGGTTTTTCCACAAAAAAAAAAAAAAAAAAAAAAAAAAAAAAAAAAAAAAAAAAAAAAAAAACATTGTTCATTAACTGAAGGCATATAAATCGCTCCACAATATTTGCGATGAATGTACACAAAGATCGTTAAAATTTAGATACTTAAAATCGCGATAACTAAAACAGTGATCTACCTGTTGAACTTCAAAGTCGCAAATTAGAAAAATCAAATCGTGTTTAGAGAAACATGGTGCTGAAATCTGTTCATATAAAAGAATCTTAGATGTTTCCGACACGAAGAAAACGTCAACGTGAGTTGTATTTGTGGTGTTTACGGGGAAAAGGCCCCTCTGGAAGATTATTATCAATTAAAACATTGGAATTTAAATCACCTGTAACGATTATATCATTATAAGCTGGAGAGACTGTTTCAAGAGTTGAAAAAAGATTATTGGAGGTGCTCTTTTATTCGGTCTATATACGGAACCAACTAGCATTTTTCTGCCATATGAAGACACTTCCACAAAGACAAACTCAACGTATTGTACACTTGTGCTATTTTTGTAGCATAGTTGTGCCGAAAAGTTGTTTTTATAAATATAGAGACACCACCACCAAGGCTTTCTCTGTCGGATCTAAACACATTGTACCCAAAAGGACATATAAGGGAGTTAAAAGTGGCCGTGCATAGCCATGTTTCTGAGACGCAAATAACATCTATATTTGAATTTTCAAAAATTAGTTTAAATTCATCTAATTTGTTGTTATGGCTTTGAGCATTTATGTGTACTATTTTAAAGCCACTTCTACGTTTAGCTATAATTCGAACCATACTCATTGTGATGTCTCTAGAACTTCCATTTCTCTGACTTAATGAAGGCATGCAGTATATTTTGTATTGTAAATGTTTGCAATGCTAATTAAACAAATTTGGAAAACTAACATAAAAATAAGAAAAATGTGATTCAGCTCAATTAGTGTAAAAAGAGTAATATTTATGAAAGTAGTATTGAACCTAAATTTCTCATAACATTTCAACTTAACAATAATGTAAAAATTGTAATCAAATCTTGAAAAGGTAATAAAGTGTAAAAAAATGTATAAAGAAAAACAAAGCATAATTTTTTTAAAACTACTTTGTAGAGCGAAAAAGTCGCGTAAGATGTTCCGGAAAATATATTTTAATACTTTCGTCGCGATCTTCCGATTTTACGTAGAAAGTGTGTACTGATTTCAAGCATTTACCCTTCTTCAGCCCAAGTGACTTTTTAAATATCATACTCGTATAGTTGTGTTGGGTTGGATTTTCATTTATGTAGAATGGTATCGCACTCTGAAAACCAGCATCGCTCAATCGTAGAGGTGATTTCGTTTTTCGCCAAAGTGCCGGTACTGTTTTCAAGAACGTGTTTTTAATAAATGGTGAGCGAAATTTGATCATGATGGGTAAATCTATAGTACAGTTTCCGTTTTTGTGGTTTCTTATGCGCAAAATTTCATTAAAGGGTGGCATTGCAGATAGTTTCAAATATTTTGTTTAGGTTTTGCGTTGTTGTGGAAAGGTATTCCAGTAATTCGCACTTCAGATCCAACCATGGTATTTTCTTGATTTAGTTGTTTTGTTTTCAATATTTCAATATCAGATTTAAGTTGATTAATTTCTGTATTAAACGAATCTAATTTAACAACTTTGTCATTTAGGCCCTTTACGAGTACTTCCCGTTTTACATCATTTAATATTTCATCTTTAAAGACTGTAAAGTTTACTTCAATCTCTTCTATTTCTTCTCTTCACTTACCATCAGCTATCATCTCCTTAATTAGTTCTGACTGCTCTTTTATAAATTGATCTTGTTTGATAAACTTTTCATCCAACCAATTCCATAAGCGGCTCGGAGAAAAAGAGTCACTTGAGAAAAGAAAATCAGAAAAAGAGTTTAATTCAGCTTGATCCGCCATTCTCTTAGTTCTTCTTGTTGACATCATTGAGATATTTATTTTTTTTTTTTTTAACTTTATTATTTTATTTATTGAATCTACATAAGAAATGTAATGACAATAAGTATTCAATTCTTAATACTAAAAAAAAATTGTGATTAAAGTCCCGCCAGTGCTGGACAAAAATTTATTTTTATGCGAATATTATTTCAGAATTCAGTCATCTGTTTAGAGCTCTAATGGTAGCCAAAGTATCCCTCCTTCTCAGACGGGTATGACCACCAAAGTTAAGAATATTAACTGCAAGAGGATTTCGATGAAATTCAAGTTTGTTAGTATATCTTGTCGCGTACTTCACAAATTCAGATTTCACAAAAGGTACGTTCAGATCTGCGTGGATTCGTGAGTTTTTAACGTACCATGGACCGTCTGTAGTTCTACGGAGTATTCTGTTTTGACTTCTTTGAATTTTTTCATAATTGAATCCCATAGCACCATATTGGCTTTAGAATCGAGTTGTAAAGCAAAAGTTTACAATCAAGTTTCAAGGTCGAATTTCTGTCTATTAGTCAGTTAATTTGCGTTACTTTTGCCTCGATGTGCGACTTCCGTGTTAGTCTACGGTCAAGATGAATACCGAGATATTTGACTTCACTGTGTTGAGGTATTACTTTATTGTTAATAGTAATGGGTGAGCATGTTCCTATACGCAGTGCGAATGTAACATGGGCACATTTTTGTTCATTAACCTTGATTTTCCAAAGCTTGAGCCATTTCTCTAGCTTGTCGATATGTTCCTGTAAATTTATTGATGCTTGCTGGTGGTTACTATGTATGCTAAGGAATGCTGTATCATCTGCAAATGTTGAAGTGTGAATGTTGGTGCTTGTCGGCATGTCAGATGCGTAGATCAAATATAAGATAGGCCCTAATATGCTGCCTTGGGGAACTCCAGCTGGAATAGGCTGGGCGGGGCTTATGAAATCGCCTTCTTTTATTATAAATTGGCGACAATATAATAAAATATGTACGTTTGCAGGTAAGTTAAACTTTGTTTTATGCATTAAGCCATCGTGCCACACTTTATCAAAAGCTTGTGAGACGTCGATGAATAAGGCAGAGCAATATTTTTTATCTTCAAATGCCTTTCTTATGACGTTAACTAACCTGTGTGTTTGCTCAATGGTGCCATGTTTCGCTCTAAAACCAAATTGGTGATTGGGAATACATTCAACCTTATTAAGCATTGGATCCAACTTCGCCTTTAGCAATTTTTCGAAAAGTTTTGAAATTGTTGTCAGTAGACTTATTGGACGGTATGATTCTACTTTCGTGTGATCCTTCCCTGGCTTAGGAACCATTGTTATCATGGACACCTTCCACTCTGCAGGGTAATACTCAAGTCGTAAAATAGCATTAAAAATAAAAAGAACAATTATTTTAGCTACACGAGGCAGCTCTACGACCATTTTGTTGCTGATTTTATCCTTACCTGGAGCTTTTTTAAGGTTTAGATTACCAATAGCATTTTCAACTTCTTCAAAATTGAATCTTAAAGGCACAGGAGGTCTACTAACAATAGGTGGCAACTCATTTGCATTATCAGACCTATTTGTGGAAAAAACGTTTTTCAAATGGTTAACAAATAAATTACCCTTTTCCGCGTCATCTCTAGCCCAGTCACCAGACGGTGAGTGTTTTGCGTTGTAATCTCCAGCTGCTATAAAACGAGGTCCTAATGAGGTAAAAAAACTTGAATATTGTGATTCCGTTACTGAAAATCGAGGCGGCGAATAAATCGATGAGATAACCAATTTGTAATGAAAATTTTCCACACAGATATTAGTTGCTTGAAGATAGTCCTCACATGTGTCGTTCAACAAAAAAATGCTTTGTCCTAGATTTTATCAGGATATATTTATGAAGAGAAATTATTATAATTATTATATTAACGATAATGATTTATCGTTGGAGCGCTTGCCCATATATATAATTACATAACAACTATATCAACCTTCCCTAAATTGTGGCAAACTGCACGTATTATTCCGATTGCGAAAATACCTACTGCCTCATGTTCTAAAGATTTCCGACCAATCAGTATTTTACCAGTTTTAGCTAAAGCTTTGGAATCTATTCTGTCGAATCAGATTACAAATTATTTGAAAGTAAATTCTCTGATAAATCCATTACAGTCGGGATTTCGTGAAGCCCATAGCTGTACTACAGCTGTGTTAAAGGTTATGGATGATAGTAGGCCAGATTATGATGATGGTAATATAACGCTTATGTGCTTGTTAGATTTTTCTAAAGCTTCTTGATAGGGTGGATCAATCCATCTTATGTTTCAAGCTCAAACACTATTTTGGATTTAGTTGTACTGCGTTAAGACTTTTGGAAAACTACCTTTCGGGGCGTCTACAGAAAGTTGTGGTTGGTGATAAGGTATCGGACATGAGGACAGTTATATCTGGTGTACCTCAGTGGTCTGTTCTTGGTCCCCTTATGTTCAGCATGTTTGTCAATGATATTTTTAGAGTCGTTAATTATGTAAAAATACATGCGTATGCTGATGACATTCAGTTGTATTTATCTAATCATGTAGGTCTTCTGCCAGTCAGTAGAGCTAAATTTGACTTCCTAGATTTCCCGGAAATTTACGTTAGTGACACGGTGCTTTAGCATGTTGAAAAAGTAAAGTACTTGGGACTCCGACCTTAATGTGTAATGACCATATAAATGTTGTTGTGAGAAATATTTATCTCACTTTGCGTAACTTAAGGATGTCCTCCGAGTTTATCCCAATTGACGTGAAAAAGCTTATACTACCACTAATAACTTATTTCGCTGAAGTTTATAGTAATATTGACTCTCAATCATTACATAAGATTCAAGTGGCTTTTAACAATGCAATCCGTTATGACTATGGCATAGATCATTACAGTAGTGTTTCTTCCTGGCGTAGGATGATCCTAGGCTGTGATTTATTGGACTATTTGCGTATAAGAAATTTGTTATTTTTGATGGTTTATTGATAAGAAAAACACCATCATACTTGTATGTAAAACTAAATTTTGGGACTTCAACCCGTTGCATGAGACTACTGGTACCAAGACACTTACATCTCAATACATCCAGATTTTTTTTCATTAACGCCATTAAATTGTGGAACTCTTTACCCTTAAGTTTTAAACGTATATAAGCGAAAAACAGTTTTGCTAAAGCTATCGTTGACTATTATTCAAAAAATTTACTATGATTCAAAAATGATTAACTTTAAATTCTCTTCATTTTATTTGTTATGCTCAAGTATGTATTTATATTTTTTAACTTAATAAAAACATATTTAATAAAAACATATTTAAATATTTAAACCCCTATTCTATAATAATATTTTGATATACATATGTACATTTGTTTTTCCCTTCATCGAAAATGTTATTGAACTATAAAAGAATAATATTCTTATGATGAAATAAAATAAAATAAATAAAATATTTAATCCAATTTTGTTGATGTTGTTGTAATGTAACACGAAAAGAAAGGGTATTATGTTTAATGACTTTTTATTTTTGTCTATGTTTTGAAGTTTATTGAACTTAAAATAAACCAGACAGTAAAGCTATGTACACACGGTTCTCAGATGTTACAATATTGTAAGATCTGGCAACATGCTGACAATGTAGTGACAATGAAAAATTGTCCCGCAAAAGTAAATTGTATGTTCAGACGATCGTAAGAAAATCTTACAATTTCATTGTCAGACTATGGTCTGACAAATAATTCATCTGACAACAAAAATTGTCAGTTCACACGGTTGTCAGATTGTTAGATGAAAAAAAATTGCCATTGCCATATGTACATATATCAACAACGATCTGTTTGGCAGTGTTGCCCATCAATTTTTTTTTCTGACAATGATGCCATTGTAAGGTGCATTAATTTTATACATCTGAAAACTGAAAAACTGCCAATTATCTGGCAATACCGACGAAGAGTGTTCTCACGATTTTCAGATGCCTGACAACATTGTCGTCTTACAATTGATTGACAATGGTTTTTCTGGTTGTAAGTTAAAAATTGGCAATTCACAGGATTGTAATACATTTTCAGATAATTTTACTGGCAATATTGTAAGATCTGACAACCGTGTGTACGTAAATTAAAGCTATTGAAGCTTACTTCCAGCTTACCACAAATTTTTACTGCAGTTGCATGTGATGACATCGTCATGTGCGCAATTGCATTTTTAGGATTGTTGGAGCTAAAGTGTGTTTTTTTTTACACGACAATATAACTCTGTTCCTTGCAAAAGTAATTTCTGTATACAATGTGCGAATCTAGACCAGCTTCGTCTTAAGTGCCAAAAGTGTTAGCGCCGAGTGTTACATTTGCAGGTGCCCGTTCCCAGTATTTTATTCATTGATTTGACTCTAATTTTGTATTTCTTCTAACAAATATGATTTCTTTTGTGTGCCTTGAATGCTGATATCATAGTGTACGACTGAAAGCGGTAACACGCATTTAATTTTTTCGGAACATAGCTAACCAAA
Source organism: Thecocarcelia acutangulata (assembly GCA_914767995.1). Taxonomy (NCBI): domain Eukaryota; kingdom Metazoa; phylum Arthropoda; class Insecta; order Diptera; family Tachinidae; genus Thecocarcelia; species Thecocarcelia acutangulata. The sequence goes on from OU612097.1 coordinate 73,644,191, forward strand.
GATGGGTCGTTGATGTCATTATTGCCGAAAGCAAATATTGAAGAGTATGATCCAAGTTTTCCGGGATCACAAGTATTTCTTTACTGTAAAGTTCCCACATAATATAATCTGTTGGCTTGGGATCGTTGCACCGTAGAAGAGATATAAAAATATCACAAATACGTTTGTAGTACAATTGTAACAATTGCACATATTTTTGTAGCTTCTAAGTAATATTAGAGACAATATTTAATTCTTAGATGTATAGTTGAGATAATACAAAAAATATATATTTGCATAAGATATATTGATACAAATGTATTAAATATATTCCAAAACCCCCTTTATTCTGTTTTTAATATTTTAATAGAAATATCTCTGCCATTTCCCAGATATTTTAAAATGCATACAACAACTAATAAAAAGCAAACTACTACAAATAGTGTTTTCATGATTGTCAGGTGTCTGATAACATTTTACTGATAATGTTTTTCAGACAACGTTGTTATACAAAAATTGGCAGGTCACACGATTGTAAGACATTTCAAAAAAATTTTACTGACAATACATATTGTCAGATCTAACAACCGTCTGCACGTAGGTCTAGTTCTGTTTCATCATGTATATGTATGTTTCTGGAACGCAAACGGCATTCGCCAACAAAAAAATGAACTTGAGCACTTCCTTATGGAAAAGCAAATCGATATAATGTTGATTGCTGAAACCCATTTGACAACCAACAGTTATTTCAAAATTAATGGGTACGCATTATATGACACTAAAGATCCCCGCGGAAGATCTTGCGGAGGATCGGCAATTCTAATAAAATCCAGAATTAAGCACTATTTAATGAACGAGACACGTGAGGAGTATATCCAAGCAACTAATATATGCATTGAATATTTTCATGAAAAAATCGTTATTTCCTCGATTTACTCACCGCCCCGATTTTCAATAACAGAAAGCCAATATTCAAATTTTTTCAAATCACTTGGGCCTCGATTTTTAGCGGCTGGCGACTATAACGCTAAACACACTTTTTGGGGATCACGCTTAATTACCTCGAAAGGCCGTGTGATTTTTGACACCGTTTCCAAAATGGGCTTAGATGTGGTTTCAAGCGGACACCCCACTTATTGGCCGACAGACCGACGAAAGATCCCAGACGTTATAGATTTTGGAGTTGCGAAAAATTTTCCTTTAGAGTGGATGCAAGTGGAGCCTTCATTAGATTTGTCATCAGATCACTCTCCCACTATAATCTCTGTTTCGTTCTCCCAAGAGATTGGCTCACCGTTGACTGTCAATAGAGTTAATTGGTTAAAGTACAAAAAATTTTTGAGCACACATTGTACTGAAAATATCGCCTTGAGAACGCCTGAGGATATTGATGTGTCAATTAACAATTTTTCTGAAAACCTCAAACTGGCCGTACAGCATGCTACCACTAGTCATTTAAGACCTAGAAATGAGAGCAATAGAACTTATTCATCTGAAATTGAGCAACTTCTGTCAGAAAAAAGAAGAGTCAGAAGAGAGTGGCAACTTCGCAGGTCGCCCCAGCTTAAAGCTAGGCTACGGGAATGCATAACTCAGCTAAGAAATCTGCTTGAAGTCCATAGAATGGCTTCCCTTAAAACATATTTGGAAAGCCTTGATGGTACCCCTCAATCTCATTATTCCTTGTGGAAAGCAACAAAAGGTTTAAAAAGACCCGTAATAGGTAAGCCACCTTTGCGAAATTCAACTGGCGACTGGGCAAGAAGCGATTCTGAAAAGGGAATGTTATATGTCGATCATTTGCGAAACGTTTTTATCACAAATGATTCAGAGAATAATACAGCGGAATTACCACCATATGTTGTTAGACCTCCTGTGTCTTTGAGATTTAATTTTCAAGATGTCGAAAACGTTATCGGTAATACAAACCCCAGGAAAGCTCCAGGCATTGATCAAATTACTGGTAAAATGCTTGAACAGTTACCTCGTGCAGCTAGAAGGGTTCTACTTTTTATTTTTAACGCCATTTTACGCCTTGAGTATTATCCTGCAGAGTGGAAGGTCTCAATGATTACTATGATACCCAAGCCAGGGAAGGATCTGACTAAGGTAGAATCATATAGACCAATAAGTCTTTTACCAACAATTTCAAAACTATTCGAAAAATTGTTAATGGCGAAGTTGAGTCCAATATTGAACAATGTGGGATGCATCCCTGATCATCAATTTGGCTTTCGGGCTAAGCATAGCACCATAGAACAAACGCACAGACTAGTGAATGTCATAAGACAAACCTTTGAGGCGAAGAAGTACTGCTCAGCTCTTTTCATTGATATTTCTCAAGCGTTTGATAAAGTGTGGCACGACGGCTTAATGCACAAAATAAAGCTAAATTTGCCTGCAAATACACACAAGCTTCTGGAAAGCTACTTATACGGGCGGAAGTTTGTTATCAGAGAAGGCGACTTTATTAGCCCAACTCAGCCAATCAAGGCAGGAGTTCCCCAAGGCAGCATACTGGGGCCTACTTTATATTTGATTTACGCCTCTGACATGCCAACGACATCTGGAATCCACACTTCTACCTTTGCAGATGACACAGCGTTTTTGAGTGTTCATGAAAACCACCATTTAGCATCACGAAATTTACAGGAATATACTTCAATATTAGAGAAATGGCTAAAACTTTGGAAAATCAAAGTTAATGAACAGAAATGTACTCATGTTACATTCACACTGTGTAGGCAAACATGTCCGCCTATCCAAATTAACAACTCACCTATTCCGCAGCACAACGAAGTCAAGTACCTTGGTATTCACCTGGACCGTAGGCTAACGTGGAAGTCTCACATTGAAGCAAAGGTCACTCAGTTAAAACTAAAAGCAGCGCATCTAAATTGGCTTATGGGCAGAAATTCGACACTGAAATTAGATTGCAAACTTTTGTTATACAACGCAATACTAAAGCCTATATGGTGCTACGGAATTCAGTTATGGGGCACCGCCTCAGCGTCAAACATTGAAAAAATCCAAAGGCGACAAAACAAAATTCTACGAACGATTACTGCAGCTCCATGGTACGGAAAAAATTCACAAATTCATAACGATCTGAGTGTTCCGCTGGTAAAAGAGGAATTTTCTAAGTACGCGACAAGGTATATCAGTAAACTGGAACTTCATCCAAACCCTCTTGCTCGCAATATACTTAATTTTGGCGGCCACACTCGGCTTAAAAGATTTTACCGAAATAGCTCCCGCATAATAAAACTTTTTTGTCTAGCATTGGCCGGACTTAAGAATTACATTTTTTAATTTTAAATTTAGTATTAAGATTTGAATACTTATTGTTAGTTCATTTTGAAGATTCAATAAATAAAAAAATGCTTAAAAAAAAAAAAATGTATATGCACCTATGGCTATTTTTCTGTAGATTTGATTAAAAATTTAATACATATGGATTGGATGGAATTCGGAACACTTAGGAAAGTTACGTCTGGTTACTGGTGGAAATTTTTGCGTTTGGACAAATCATAATCGGAAGTCATATGAGACTGAAATAACCTAAATTTGCATTCTGTAATGTATTTATTAAAAAGTGTATTTAGTTTTTTTTTGTGACGGCAAATTTTTTAAGTAGATCAATCCTCAATTGCTCCCAAATTTCTAAAACTTTATCGACAACTTTTGGTATGAATGTCTTGTATGAACACATTTTATTTTTTATTTCAACGATCGCACAAAAAAAAATAATATTTCAAAATATTCAAAGAATTCATCTAGTTCGCTCACTAAATAGTATCACATTACGTGAAGATATCTGTCCAAAAGCCTGTGCTGGTGGTTCTTCCTCTTCTTCCGTATTGTGTTCTAAATTTTCTAATGATGGTGAGAATGATTAATGTATTCACATTGTCTTCTTTATACCACCTATCAGAATGAACTTCTAGGATATGATATTTTGATATGCCGAAGTGGCTACCGAAAAATCGATGCCACAAAATCGATTGCCAAATCGACCCACCCAGTCTCGTCGGCAACCGGTGTGATTTTTTATTCGGCAAGCTTGTGTATTTTATTATGCGTGCTTTAAAGAAAACAAGTAAGAGTGTGTTATATTCGGCTGGGCCGAAGCTATAATACCCTTCACGATAGTCACGTATATGTATAGTATGTAATACAAATTTGAAGTATATATGTTTGGATATATATGGACCGATATCGGGGAAAAAATATTTTTGCCTTGAAATCACCATTCCCAAAAAAAATCATTCATGGACATTTTTATGGCAAAGTTTGTTTAAGCTATATCTCGGTTATATATGAATCGATATCGGAATTTTCTATTTTTTGTATTTTAGCAACCCTCTTTTTATAACGAGAATTGCTTTTCCGAAAAAAAAATGGAAAAATCGGTTTAGGCTATATCTTGGGTATATAAGGACCGATATCGGAAATTTTCATGTTCTGTATATTATTAACCTCCTTATATTACCGGAACTGCTTTTAAGCAAAAAAAAAAGTTGATTAAGTTCGCTAGCGCTACATTTTCATAAAAAAATCGGTCTAGACTACATCTCGGGTATATATGGACCGACATAAGAAATTTTCATTTCCCATATTTATATAACTTTATTTTATTACCAGAACTGTTTTGAAGCAAAATAAGTGTTTTAAGTTCGCTTACGTGACATTTTCATGAATAAACCGGCTTAGGATATATCTCGAGTATATATGGACCGATATCTGCCTATTAGTCACCATGCTTATTAATTGTGTGAAGTTTGAAGCAAAACAAACAACTTTTTTTCAAAAGTTTTCATACAAAAATTGCAAAAAAAATTGCCTTTTTCAGAATTTTGAATATATCTCAGCTATATGTGAACCGATTTTACTGAATATCAATTGAACACCCATGAATCGATGGGGTAATAGAATGGTGAATCTAATGGTTTTCTTAGAGACGGTATTTCAACGGCGGACAGACTGACATCGCTTAATCGAATTTTCTCTCAATTCTGATTCAGAATATATATACTTTGTAGGGTTGCAATTGAAAATTTTAGAAATTACAAACGGAATCACAAACTTATATACGAGTATACCCTTAACATTTTTATGAAGGGTATAAAAAAGTTCGATTTTTTTTTTTGCAAGTCGCAAGAAAAGAGTAACTATGGGGAGCTAACTCTGATATAATGTTCAATAGTGGGTGTTCTCCGCCGTAACATCATTGGCAACAAATTTGTGATTTTCAGCAATTTTCCTAATTTCAATACACATTTAAGAAAACAGCATATGAAAAATTATATGTCTTTAGAAGACATTCTTACGAATAACATGTGTTCTTATTTAAGTGCTGAAACAACAGAAAGCAATTCCATTTTATTTATTCTACTCGTATCTCTTAGCAAGTTTGAAATTGAGAGAAATTTCTTCTATTTTTCTTTAGTTCTTCTGGCTGTTCAGATTTTATTGTGTTCGTGTTGCATTTAAACAGAGATTTATGTTGCATTGCATGCAACCATTAATTTTCATTAAATGCTTTCAAAATTTCTCCGCCAGTTGGAAGTTTGTTTATTTTCTTTCGTTTTCTTCAACATTACGTATAAATTTTACACCAACATGTTTTCTTTAGATGGTTTTTTCTTACTAAAATATTTTTTTTTTAATTTGGTCACTTTAAGTTTTTCACTTTCATTGGGGAAATAAACACATTCTGCTTACTTTTGTAAAAAGAAAATGTAAATGGTGCTGGCAGTTAAATTTTATTTAAGTTTTTTTTTTTTAATAAGATGACAAAGAGACCAATATAATATTTTAAATAAAGTTTCTTTTCAACTTTCGCTTGCATTCAGGAACACAAAATTGCAAACTTTAATACTTGTTTAAAACTTTGCATCTAACAATTTCTACACTTTTTGTGGAGGCTGATATTCTGTCTATTTTCATCCGAGTTTATGACGACATTTTAAGATGTGATAGTCCTTCTTTTCGTAAACCATTATTCGAAATGAATAATGGTTTTTAAACTTACCTTTTTGTTAGTTTCAGTATGTAGAACTAAGTGCAAATGAAATGAATTATTCATATTATTGAAAATATAGATCGATATTTATCTGTAAGTAGTTTTATCATATGGATCGAGAAATGATAACCGACTTCAGCGACCAAAAAAGCAGTCAATGAACATTTTCACAAATAAGAAATAAAATTGAAATGGAAATCCATTGTTCGTATTCTAAATTATGGTCTTGAGTTCACAGAAAAGAAATTATACGTGACATTTTTTTGGGCGTGGATAGTTAAACTTGTGACCGCGATTTATTCTCCCCGAAAATTTAAATTACACTACAACGAACATATGAAAAATATTAACAAATTGATTCAGCCGTTCTGCGTTTTATATAAATTAAAAAAGTGGCCGTAAAATTAGGGTGCGGTTAATTTTTTATTCCCTAAAAACTTCAGGTGGGCTATGCTGAATACTTGTAGAAATAAATTATCCGAACTAACCGTCTCATTTAGTGCAACCGTCTCATTTATTCCAACCGTCTCATTTAGTGCCAACTCCCGAATAAAAGAGCTGTTCTTTCGTTAGCATAATTAACACACAAAAAAAAAAACATTGAAAATTTTGATATCCGGGAACTGGCAGATCTGATTACTTACTGTTAGTTCAATTAATTTTTTAGACTGCGATCTGTCGAACGTCAGCTGTGAAAATTTCACCCAAATTAATTGATTAGTTTATTTGTTGTAGTCATTTGAATTAAACAACTTTTGTGTTTCTTACAAAGTGGAAAATGTGAATTTCGCCCAGACAAAAGAGAAGCTCGATAAATGGTGAGTCTGCTCCGTTAGATAACATGCTAAAATATGGAATTGCTGAATTTAAACGCGGCCGAACAAGCACTGAAATAATACCACCAACAGGAAGGCCAAAAGAGGTGGTTACTGAAGAAAATAACAAGAAAATCCTCGATATCGTTATGAATGGTCACCAACTCATACTGCTACCTATTCCGGTGCAATTTGGTTTCATACGAATTTAATTAATGAACATACACCTATAGAAAATACGGACAGCAGTAACAAAAGACGTGTGCGTAGGACGAGAGACAAAACACTACTTACCGAAACTAATGCGTATTTTCAGGGGTTACCAAAATCGTATTATTCAGATGGTATAAAAAAGTTGGAATATCGTCTTCCTAAGTGTATTGAGCTAAAAGAAGACTGTGTTGACAAATAGTTGGTTTTTGAAAAAAATGGTTTTTTCTACTTAGGTAGCTGCAATATCAATCCGACTTTGTATGTCCGTGATATAAGATATGTTGAGTAACTTTGTAGAAAAAATTAAGGTGTATGTTTACCTTGTGTATCTTCTACATAAAGTTAATTTATAAATAATTTTCAATCAATTGTGGAAAACGCTCGTAAAAAAGGGGAAAGTGGGGATCAAATGTCGTACAAAATTGTTGGTCATATAATTCTGAAAACACAGATCCCCAAAAAACGGCAAGAATTACCTAAATAATTCATTTTTCAAAATCAACGTATATCCACCAAATAAACCCGAAAGTGCATAGGAAATGTTCGTCCATATCGGTGTAGTAGTTTTTGAGCACTTACGTACAAACATTACATTTTTATAGAAACATGTAGAAATCTAACACCGCAAACTAGTAATCGAGTTTGGCGGTAACACCCTGATGTCCGGATAATTTTTATATCCTAACGAATTACCTATTAATGTGTTGTTTGTGTGAGAAATTCTCAGCTTTTTTTTTTGAGAGGGGCCATTCTGTAAATGGCGCATAAGACTTTAATATACAATTTATTTTACATTACTTTCATTTTATAGCAAAGAATAGAATACAATCTGCACAGTTCTTTTTCTATAATTTTTTTAATAAAAAATATCCCTTTTCATTTTTATTTACGACCTTCTTTTATTTGCGTTTTGTTTTTTGTTTTTTTTTTTGTTGTTTGTTTTGTCATATTCTCACACATCATCACTTCTACCATTAGCAAACCATAAAACTATCGCCTAAATTGGCGACATATTGTTGTCGCCATTTTGCAGCTTCATTTACGTCGCCAGGCTGCCAAGCCGACACCAATAATAATATACAAAACAAAAATTAAAAAAAAAAAAATACTCATCAACAAAAACAATAAAATCATGCAGATTTCTTAAACTAAAATCATTAAACATACGCACTCACATACGGCAATATACAGCACAAACACAAACACTCAAACAAGCACATCTAACATGTTTTTTACAGTTAACAATCATTACAACAACTGCAAAAGAAACCCTAAAACTATTAGGACAACGTATGTGTAAAGTCGGAGGCAGAAATTATTCATCATTTTTAAACACAATAAAAATCACAATGCGCCTGTATGTGTCTGTGTGCACTTGCACAGACTCTTTCATATTTAAACAAAACTTTTGCCAACCGGCTGCCAGAGATAGTAATTTAGTATTTAGTATTTTATTTATTTATTTTATTGCACAGACATTTTTTCTATATTCCATAAGGAAATTCGTTGATTTAGTTAGCAAATTGTTTGAGTGCGGACTGAAAAGAAGTCGTCAACTCACACAAAAATTTAGTAAAATGGTTATTGATCGCAAGTAGGTATTTTTTCAACAACCAAATATGATATATGATGTACTCGTTTGTACGTTGTTGTAAAGTTTACAGTGTAAACAGAAATATTACTACGTTGAAAAGAAAATTCAATCCATCCGTATCGAAACGTATGTACGTGAGTACAGATTTTCTTAAATCAAGTAAGGTGCGCTTGGTTCAAGTACGGATTCTTCAAGGACTATATACTTAACTTTAGACATACTTAATCCCGAATTCGTACTTGATATAAGCCGAAAATGAGATTCATCTGGAAAAAAAACTGAGATTGAGCCAATCTTCAAATCCGATTTATTCAAGAACTTTATAGATGACCTAATCCCGAATCCGCACTTGATATACGCTGAACAACGAATTCGGCTTACTTCAATATCTATTATTATTTTCAAAGAACAATCGAGTCTAAAACAATTTACTCCATTAGCTAATAAAATTTAAAACAACCAAAAAAACGTAAACAGCTTGTTTTTGTGTTTCCTAGCTGTATATATGTTGACAGTTCATAGGAGCTACCCCAATCATCTACTGAAAAAATTTTAACATTTAACTATGTATCTCATTATTTTGAATAAATTAATGAGAATTCCAAAAAAAAAAATATTCTAATAATAAATATCAATCACAAAAAATATTTTTTTTTTGCTTCGTTTTTTTTACTCCATTTGAGACTTCTGCGCTTGCTTCAAGAATTGTATACTCGTACTTACATTATGTCTTCGCAGGTTTGATTTTCCTGAACTATCTCATTTTTGGCTTATTTTTATATACACTTGTTTGTACAGCAAACATATTAAAGCGATTTGACAAAAGACCAGCAAACTGATATCCGATTGTTGAGAGCAAAGTTTAGTTAAATCAGCATAAACATTATTGAAAAAAATGTTTTTCTTCCGCCAATACATCACTAACATCACCTTCAAAAACGAATTATATATACAGGGTGTCCATGTTCATGTTTATAACGTAAAAGTAAATTTTCATGTTCAATAGGCTTAGGCCCAGTTTTTGACTTCATGTTTAAATACAAAATTAGTCAATTTTCTTTACAATTAAGTTGTATTTAAATTAAATAAATAATTGCTTTTACACATTTAAATGCGATGAAAGTGTGGCAACTTCGCCTAAATTCCAAATATTATGGATAGTGTTTCATAGAACAGCTGTTTGTTAGTGGAAGAATAGAAAAATTCTTAAAGAAAAATATTAAATTTATTAACGGTATAGAAAAACTTAATAATTTTATTACATGCGATGTTATTTTTGATTAATTATCATATTGTGCTGTTGTTTAGTGAAAAATTAGCAACTAATTTCCAAATGTCTTCTACAGGCATGTATGCTAAGTTTACCTGCTTTGCACTAAATCAAATGCAAGCACACAAAAACCATATGACATATGAAACAAACTGAAATAAAGCTTAAATGAAGAAGTTTGAGCATTTAAGTTTAGTCCAAATTTGTAATGAACAACTGATTTTGGTATTTAAATGGAACTTAAAGCTAATTAACGTTTAAATACGAACTCAAAAATTGGGCTTCAGTTACTTTAACCCATATTAAATTTCTCGTTTTTCGAATTCTACTATGAAATAAGAAAACTTTTTATTTAAGTTAGAAAATACACTTTCTGCTTTTATAATATTGTAAGGATTTGTAGAAGTTACAGTTTTGAACACACCTTCAAATTTAGTCTCCTTAAAATATGACCACACGCTTTTACATACAAATTTCTACACATTTTGGCTTATAATTATACTAAGCGCTACTCACAAATGATATTTTAAATTCATCTCTAACATATTCAGTATATGTATACTCTAAAATAACTATCGCAATATGACAGTAAAAATGTGATCTACAAAAATCGTCAAACACAGGCCTTAAATCGGCAAATCGTCAAAATGTTATTTTCAACACCCAAAATTGTCAAAATGACGATAAATCGTCAAATATGGCAACTAAGACTATGATTACAAATGAATTTCCGCCGTTTCTAGAGAGATGCTATGGCACTAGACATGCGTCAGAATTACTTATTTAAAAGCAACATAATACTATTTTAGTATTATCTCGTGTTATCAACATATACGGGTATGTTCTTGATTCTACTTTGAAGTGAAAATAATTTGAAATCACTTCAATTGCAAGCTTTGGTGTTCTACATTCTACTCTTTACTTTTCATTTATGTTTTGTTTTCGAACATTAATTCGAAGTAAATTTTCTGGTTTTTGAAACTACTTTTACACAAAAAGTAGTAGTTTGAAAATACTTTTAAGAAAAATGAGAAAAATATTATATAAAAAGTTAGTATTTAATATTTTATTAACTAAAGTCCCTTGGCGATATCATCTCTTACTAACTCATCTGAATCATCGTCATCACTTTCATGTCTTGGACTTACACCCACCGGCTATATCAAAATTTTGCATTAAATAGCGCTTAAATAATTACGATAATCGCTGTTCATGAATAATTTGATAAATCTAACTAAATGTTGCTCTTATAAAGTAATAAGCGATAGATTAACAATTTTGCACCCTTGTTTTTGGGCAAAAGATATCACTGGTATTTCACGAAAAAAAAAAATAATAAAAATATGGTTCATTTCAGTACTGGCTTTTATAAAAGAAATAAAATTGAAAATTTGGTTCGTCTCAGTACTCATTATCTGAAAATTTAGCCAAGTTTGATTTTCGGAATTCATTTTGAATGCAAGAACTAAACACCCAAACTGAAACTTTATCAGAACAACAAAAATTTAAAGTTAACTTTTCAAAAAAATTTTTATTTTCATTCTACTCTTTTTCTGGAACATTCCGGATATTTATTTTTATCCAAGAGGGCGTACCTAGCCGGTCAATGACACCAACTCTATTAGGGCAGCGGTTCACGTCATATAAAACTGTGATGGCAACACACAACATTTATAGTTACAGACAGCATTGTCAACTTTGAAATTTCAAAACGCACCAAAATGCAGAAAAAATCGCATTATTTCAACAAAAACGCGCCAAGTTTAGAATTTTTCTTTTCATTTGTAAAATCGTACTATAAAAAGTATATTATTTTTATATTAAAAACACGATAATGTAACAGCCTTTAAGCGGCTATTAGACGATCAAACTGGGTATGATAGCACCGGCTGATGGCACTCCATCAAATTCGTTCAATAACTAGAATTCGGAATTTATCGGAACTATGTTTCTAAGTGTAATGGTTTTCTCAGAAACGGTATTTCAACGATCGACAAATGGACAACACTTAATCAATCGACTTTTGTTCTACGTTAATATCAGTGGAAAAGGATGAGGGATAACGTACGAGGGATTCTATGTGCACCGGCCTTTTTTTTATCTTGGACCCGTACTCAGAACTAGGAAAATAGGTTGTGAGGAGTGGGAAAGAGGGAGTAGTGTTTGTGCACATTTGACTTGAACCTTCCGACGTTCGGATGGAGTGAAGTACATCTTATACCGTTTCAAAAAACCGAGGCACTTCTATAGAGACATGAAAAATGTGATCTGTCCTCTAGTACGATTCTGGAACTTTTGTTAAACCAATATTATCTTTACAATAATTATAAGGATATTTTGCTAAATTTATTATTCAGCAACATTATTTAATTATAATCGGTGTCAACCGAAATCAGCTGTTAGTTTTATTGGCAATTCGTCGTTAAAATTATATTGCAAGAACATACAGTAATAATTGTATGTATGGAAGGGATGAAATATGTCGAAAAAATATACGATTATCTGATCATTAAGAGTTACATGACTACAAGCCATCAAGCATGACTCTCCTCATTCAATAGGTCAGAATGGGCGTCTTTTAAAGAATTTATTGAAATATAGGAACGTTTGCCGGAATTGTAACAAATAAAAGGTGAAGATTTTTATAATTTAAGGCAGAAGATTTCGAAACAATTTAATAATTTTGCTAATAGCTTGGTAATGTATCAACTACCAGAGAAGCAACTATTTCACGCGTTATCATAAATATGGACTTCACTATTCAGTGTCTGCATTTATTGTAACATTTGAGAAACTTGGCTTAATCGTTCAATAGCAAAACACTCAAACAGAAAATTTTATAAAACAAAATTTCTTTTTTATTTAGAGAATTGGCACTTGAATGTGATGCACAAAACGATTTTAAAAATTGTGTACACTTTAATAAACTTTCTTCTTACATTAAAACAAAATGTTGAGTTGAATACGATTTAGTGCCACCGAAAAATTTAAAAAACGCACCGAAAATGACAAAAAAAAATCGCACAGCGCACCGAATTGTTCGCACAAAATATTTTATATAACACCAAAAACGGTTAGAAAGCTGACAACGCTAGCTACAGGCTAGTATTAGTTGTAGTAGCATCTTTTGCTAAGCATTTATTTACTTTTTTACCTTTCAGTTTCGTTTGATTGTATAATAGTCGCTTAAAAGGCTCTATTAAGTAAGTTCATCGCGCGTTTCTTCCATTTTATGGTCAGTTTAATCGACCTACTGAGGCTTCTATTCGGGCTATTGTAAAAACATTTCGCACCAAATTTACATTGTTGGACATTAAACCACCAACACGCTTACGTAGAGTGCGAACTGAAGAAAATATCGCAGCCGTATCGGCCAGTGTTGGTGATGACCGTGAATTATCGATTCGGCGCCGTTCGCAGCAATTGGGCCTCTGTTACTCCACTACGTGGAAAAGTTTGCGGAAGGATTTGGGTGTGAAGCCTTATAAGATACAGCTGGTGCAAGAATTGAAGCCAAACGACCTACCACAACGCCAAATTTTTGGTGAATGGGCTCTTGAAAAGTTAGATGAAGATCCACTTTTTTATCGAAGAATTGTGTTCAGCGACGAGGCTCATTTCTGGTTGAATGGATACGTGAACAAGCAAAACTGCCGTATTTGGAGTGAAGAGCAGCCAGAAGCATTGCAAGAGCTACCAATGCATCCACAAAAAACAACCGTTTGGTGCGGATTATGGGCTGGCGGCATCATTGGGCCGTATTTCTTCAAAGATGATGCGAATCACAACGTTACTGTGAATGGTGAGCGCTACCGTGCGATGATAACAAACTTTTTTTTGCCCAAAATGGAAGAGCTTGACTTGCATGACATGTGGTTTCAACAAGACGGTGCCACATGCCACACAGCACGCGAAACAATGGACCAATTGAGAGGCGAGTTCGGTGAACAGTTTACTTCACGCTTGGGACCAGTCAATTGGCTGCCCAGATCGTGCGATTTAACGCCTCTAGACTATTTTTTGTGGGGCTATGTTAAGGCTAATGTCTATAGCGACAAGCCCGCTTCGATTGACGCACTGGAAGCCAACATTGCCTACATTATTCGTGAGATACTGGCCAAAATGTTGGAAAGAGTATGCCAAAATTGGACTAAGCGGATGGACCATTTGAGGCGCAGCCGCGGCCAACATTTGCATGAAATAATCTTCAAACATTAAATTATATCGACCCAACTATCGATCCAAATAAATATTTCATGCATTTTTCTGAATTTTATGTGTTTTTTTTTTTAAATTTCCGATAGTTCTTATAAAATCACCCATTATAAAGTATATATACTCTGAATCAGCATTGATAGAAAATTCAATTAGGCGATGTCCATCTGTCCGCTGTTGAAATACCATTTCTGGGAAAACCATTACTCTTAAAAACTTTTTTCTTTCACCACTCTTTTACCCCGTCGATTCATGGGTTTGCTATTGAAATTCAGTAATATCGGTTCACATATAGCTGAGATGTATCCACAATTCCGACAAAAAACCATTTTTTGCAATTTTCCAGATATCGGCCCATATATACCCGCGATATACTAAACCAGTTTTTTCCTGAAAATGTCGCGTAAGCGAACTTTAATAACTTTGTTGCTTAAAAGCAGCTTTGGTAATAAAATTAGGTTATATAAATATGGAAAATTAAAATTTCCGATATCGGTCCATATATACCTGAGATATAGCCTAAACCGATTTTTCCATTAACATGTTTTTTTTTGCTAAAAAGCGATTCTCGCTATAAAAGAGGGTTTCTAAAATGCAGAAAATAGAAAATACTCATATCGGTTGATATATAACCGAGATATAGCTCAAACAAACTTTTCCATTAAAATCTCCATGAAAGATTTCTTTTTTGGAATGGTGATTACAAGGCAAAAATATTTTTTCCCCGATATTGGTCCATCATTAGATAAGGCCGTAAAGGCAAGAGCGGATGTAAATCTTTATACAACTGCCCATGAGCCAATTTGGTTGCGGTGCTTTTAATTTCAACTTAGTGACTTTTGCATCAATGTGAGACTTGCACGTTAGCCTACGGTCGAGGTACTTTACGTCATTGCACTGCGAAATACGAGCAGGTGAGTTGTTAATTTGGATACGCTAAGATATTTCTTTACGCAGTGCGAACCCGACTTGCGTACAGTTTTTTTCATTAACCTTGATTTTCCAAAGTTTTAGCAATTTCCCTAATATTGAAATATATTTCTGCGAATTTCGTGAAGCTAATTGATGGTTTTCGTGAATGCTGAAGAATGCTATCTCATCTGCAAAAGTTGAAGTGTGGATTCCGGATATCGTTGGCAAGTCAGAGGCGTAAATCAAATACTACATAGAATGCTACCCAAGGTACCACCTTGATTGGCTTAGTTGAACTTATAAAATCGCCTTCTTTGATAACAAATTTCCAGAGGCTTTGCAGAAAAGTTTAACTTTAGTTTGTGCATTAAACTGTCGCGCCACACTTTATCAAATGCGTGTGACATGTCAATGAATAGAACTGAACAATACTTTTTGTCTTCAAAAGTCTGTCTTATGGCATTTATTAGTCTGAGTGTTTATTCATGGTGCCCTGTTTAGCCCGAAAGCGGAATCGATAATAAGCGATGCAACCTACATCGTTCAATATTGGAATAACAATTTTTCGAATAGCTTTAAAACCTTTGGTAGTAGACTTATTGATCTCTATGGTTTTACGTTAGCGGAATAATTCCCTAGCTTTAGTGCCATAACAGTTATAGTATATTATTATTGGATGGGATATGGCCCTCATCGGGTATTTGCCCTGTGACCACTGTTGATCTATTGTGCGTTCCCTTGCCCCATTGAAGGTTAAGTATGTCAAGAAAATGGACAAGCTCCTTCATTGGGAGTGATATTAAGTCACATTCACTTAACATATAAGCTTGTAGTAGCCTATATCTTCTGCGTCCCAGTGCTCCACAGTGGGTGATTAAGTGCTCTATTGACTCCTCTTCATCACCGCAGAATCTGCCAATGTCTGTGTTGGAAATGCCCATCCTGTACAGGAACTTGTAGCAGTTATAATAACTTGTAAGTGCACCTGTCAATGTGCTGACACTTTTCCTGTCCGTTTTAGAGCGCGTTCGGCCCTCTTTTTATCAAAGCTTAGAAATTTCTTGGAGTGTTCATAACCAGTTGTCTCGTTCCAATGTTGTTCAACATTTCTTTATCTCCTCATTCAGGAGACCCTTATTGAAGCCAAAAGTTGGAGTGGGTCCAATAAAAGTCCCCTCTGCTCATTTCATTGCCGCGCAGTCATACATACTTTCCACTATGCAGGATAATATTCAAGATGAAAATAGCGGTACAAATAAAAAAAATCATTATTCTAGTTGTACGAGGTAACTGCTCAAGCATTTTACCATTAATCTTATTAATACTTGGAGCTTTGCAAGTGTTTGTATTAGTGATAACGTTTTCGACCTCTTGAAAACACACAGGTGTTCTTACAGCATCCTGCGGTATCGCTGTGTCATTCTAATAAAACATTTCTCAAGTAGTTAACATTTTCAGAATCGATTCTTGCCCGGTCCCCAGTTGGAATTCGCAAGGGTGGTATACCCCATTTCCCCAAGGAAAGGCAGACGCCATTTTCCCCAAGGAAAATCAGACTCAGGAGTACCATCATTGCTTTCCAAATAGGTTTTAAGGGAAGCCATTCTCTGGTTTTCAAGAAGATTTCTCAATTGAATCATGCATTCCCGTATATAAATTTTAAGCTGCCGAAACCCACTCTCTTAAGTCTTCTTTTACTGACAAAAGTTGCTCAATTTCAGATGAATCAGTTCTGTTGTTCACATTTGGTTATACCATGGTGTACAGCTAGTTTAGGGCTTTCACAAAAATTAGTAACTGACACATCAATATCTTCAGGTGTTCTTAAGGCAATATTTTCCGTACAATGAGTACATAAATTTTTATTTTAATCTTCGCCAATTATTTTGGGGAACAGAAATTGTAGTGGGTGAGTGATGCTGACAAATGATGAATGATGACAATCTGTTGATGACAAATCTGTAGAAGACTGACTGCAAAACTTACAACATACAGGTCGGACACTTGGCATCTTGCTGCACTAAGATATAAACCAGTGTTGTCAGATCGTAAGATTTATCAGTTTTGTTGTTGGTTTTTTTTTAGATTCTGATAATTTTTTTCCATAGAAAAAAGTGTTTTGGAAATTAGTACTTTTTTAAACCAAGAGGAACTAAAATGACAAAATAAAGGCTTTTTTTACTGTACACGAAATGTTTTCTAATAAAAAATGGCCAAACTTATTTGTACTCCTAATAATTTTGTTGTTGCCGTCATTTTCATTTGTGTTGTTGTAAACTGTTATTTCAAATGTAAATTTATTGTGTTAATTTATTATGTGACACAAGAATTATTGCTGGCTTGTGTAGTCTTAATTATAGCGAACCAGCCAAACAAAATGCGAATAAAATTGTTATGGCCAAAGAAAAAAAAATTTTTTGAAAAGAGAATTTTTTTGTCTAAATATAAACAAACTTTTCTACACATTAACATAAGTGCATACATAATTACATGCATATCGTCGTCGAAGATACAAATTTTACAAGAGAAGTACAAAAACTTATCTTATAAAAAAAATTACTACAGTATAGTGGAATTAGAGCACAACTACTTACCTTTTTCGAAAGAAATCTAAGAGTTCGTAGAGGCATGTAAGATAGCCTATTGATTCATAATCAAATAAAATCTCGGTTTAAACGATATATGTCTGCTATGTAGGCAGGACAGGAAAGTATATATTTGTCATTTTCTCAAAAGTTTGAATCCGTCGAGGAAAAATGAAAATGCATGACAAATTTGATTAACTAAATATATAATTCTCAAACATTTTACCATGGGTCATTATTGACACTCGTCTGTCTTTTCAAGAGCACTTGAAGTACATAGGTAGTAAAGCATCAAAAACGTGCACAGCGCTATGCCGGATCATACCGAATACAAGAGGTCCAAAATATCTGCAGAGGAGATTACTCTCTAGTGTAGTAAGAAGCATTATCTTATATGCATCGCCTATATGGTCAGGCTCACTTAGATATCCTACTTATGTGAACCTGATATCTCCTGTGTATAGGCTGATCGCTTTGCGTGTATGTAGCGCATTCCGAACTGTATCGGACCTGGCCGCTTTTGTCATTGCCGGCATGATACCGATCGAGCTAGAGGCCGCTTCGGACAGCTCGGTTGGGTTGAGAGAATCGTGTCTGCGAAAATGGCAAGAAAGATGGGCGACAGCTGACAAGGGAAGATGGACCTACTTACTGATACCAGACATCAGAGCATGGCTATCAAGAAAGCATGGCGATTTGAACTTCTATATTACACAGTTTCTAACTGGGCATGGTTGTTTTAGGTCGTACTTGTACCGTTTTGGACATGGCAGTACTCCGTTCTGTCCGAGTTGTGATGGTAATGTCTTGGAAGGTGCTGAGCATGTGTTCTTCATCTGTCCACGGTTTAATAGTGATAGGGAATATTTAGAAACAGTCCTAGGACGTAGCATCAGTCCGACCAGTATCGTTCCAATCATGTTGGAATCTTTGTGCAACTGGACGTACGTCTGTAGTTTTGTAAAATTGGTTCTGTTGGAACTTCGTAGGTTAGAACAGATTCGCAGCAGAATCAATGTAGTTTAGTAGTTTAATTTAGATGTATCACGTTTCCCACCCCGAGACGTAAAGCCTTGCAGCAGTCCCTAGGGGAGCATCTGGGTCAGTGCGAAGGGGTGGTTTTTAGCGTGTTAAAGTCTCGCACTACTGGCAACCACTATCACTGTCAGTGCCTTTCGATAGTTTTTCATCCCACGCCTAACAAAAAAAAACATACATACATACATACAACCATATATATACATACATATATTATACCCTTCACAAAAATGTACTTATAACTTTGTGATTCCGTTTGTATTTTCTACAATTTTCATTGAATCAGCATAAAAATTCGATTAAGCGGTGCTTGTCCGTCCGCCGTTGAAATACCGTTTCTGAGAAAACCATTAGACACTTTTTTCTTTAAACATTCTATTAGTCGACCGATTCATGGGTTTGCTATTGAAATTCAACTTGTTTTGCTTCAAATTTGACACAATTATTTGGCATGGTGATTAACAGGCAAAACAACTTTTCCCCGATATCGGTCCATATATACCTACCCGAGATATATATAGCCTAAGCCTTTTTTTTAATAAAAATGTCCCATAAGCTAACTTAAAAAAGTTGTTACTTAAAAACAGTTCTGGTAATAAAAGAAAGTTATTTAAATATAGAAAATGAAAATTTTCGATATCGGTCTATGTATACCATACGAGTTTATTTATACCCGAGATGTATCCTAAACCGGGTTTCCCCGGTATAGGAGGTAAACATTTTTTCCCCTGAAATCGGTCCATATATATCCGAGCATATTTAGTTTAAATTTGTAATATATACTATATGTTTATGCGGCTGTCGTGAAGGGTATTTTAGATTCGGCTCAGCCGCTTATACTACAATCTTACTTGTTTTTTAATTCGTTTGATAATTAATTGCTGTTAGCGGCTTTTAATTTTTTTTTTCTTAATATGTTTTTTAAAGTTTAACATGACTTTTTCTTTATAAAAAAACAGCTAAATCAGCGTATTGTGGTGAAGAAGCCGAATAAAATGAAAATTTCTATCTACAAGGAAAAAAAGTTTGAGGAAAATAAGTGCAAGCAACAAGCAAGTGATTAATTTGATTTAATATGTCTGGTCGTACGGTTACTAAGAAAATGCAATGATTTAAGGTGAATTTATTTCACATGTCGGGCAGATAGACGAAGAATGAAACGTATGTGAGGTCATTGACACTTTAAAAATAGTAATTTCAAATAAATTTAGGAAATTAAGCTTTACTATCGTCAACGACATATTTACAAATTGTAATACAACTGCAGCAAAACGTTACTACTTATTACTTTAGCTGCAGAGTAAAGAAAAACTTTATTGGTTAAAATGTTTCATAAAATAATTGTCAAACCGATGTTTTTAGGTTCAATAAACATGAATTTTATATACACAGGCGGTTCGGAAGCTTCTTAGCCTATTAATGAAAGAGAATAGTAAGTTTTTCAAAAATATTTTTATTTTTCAATATAATCTCCTGACACTTGAATACACTCAGTCCAACGCTTTCCTAGCAATTCTATTCCTTGATTAAAATAGTTTTCCTCAAGGTCTTCAAAATAGTGGTTTACAACTGTAATTGCATCTTCATTTGGGGTAAAACGTTTGCCAGCAAGGAATTGTTTTAGAATTGGGAACAGGTAAAAGTCACTGGGAGCTCAATCAGGAGAATAAGGTGGGAGGTCAAGCAACTCGTACTTTAATTCGTTAATTTTAATCATTGTTAAAGCACTCTTGTGCGCTCGTGCGTTGTCTTGATGAAAAATTATTTGTTTGTGTTGTAAGCCAGGACGTTTTTCTCGAATTTGTACATTTAATTGATCCAAAAGGTTGCAATAGTACTCTGAATTTATTGTTTTTCCCTTTTGCAGATAGTCAATCAATCAATACCTTTGAAGTCCCTAAAAACCGTTGCCATAACCTTACCAGCCGATGGAAGTGTTTTTGCCTTCTTTGGGGCACTTCTTCCAGCTTCAGTCCATTTTTTGGTTCTTTTGTCTCTGGAGTATAGTGGTGGATCCATGTCTCGTCAACAGTTATGAAACGACGCTTAAAATCCATTTTATTTCGCTTAAAACTATCCAAACAAGGTTGAGAAATGTTCATTCTTATGTGTTTTTGGCCATCTTGCAGAAAACTTATTCATCTGTAGTTTTTCATGCAAAATTTAATGGACTCGATCATTTGAGATGCCCATGATATTAGCTATTTCACGCATTTTTATTCGTCGATCATTTAATACCATACTATACACTTTGGCTACAATTTCTGTTGTTGTTGCTGTTTTTGGACGTTCATCTTCAATGCTGGTACCCGGTTTAGGCTGTATCTCGGGTACATATGGGCCGATATCGAAGATTTTCTTTTTGCATATTTATATAACCTTATTTCATTACCAGAACTGCTTTTGAGCCTAAACGAGTTGTTTAAGTTCGCTTCCGCGACAGTTGCATGAAAAACCCGGTTTAGGCTATATCTCGGGTATATATGGGCCGATATCGGAAATTTTCATTTTCCATATTTATATAACCTTATTTCATTACCAGAACTGCTTTTAAGCAAAAAAAGTTGTGTAAGTTCGCTTACGCGGCATTTTCATTTGGGCTATATCTCGGGTATATATGGACCGATATCAGAAAAAAAAATTTGTTGCCGTTTAGTCACCATACTTAATGAGTGTGTGAAGTTTGAAGCAAAATAAACAACTTTTTTTGTGAAAAATTTCCATACAAAATTGAAAAAATTCTTTGGCTTTTTTCGGAATTTTGAATGTATCTCAGCCGATATTACTGAATTTCAATAGCAAACACATGGCAATATGGAGTAATAGAATGGTGAAAGAAAAAAGTTTCTATGTCTAATGATTTTCTCAGAAACGGTACTTCAACGACCGACAGACGGACAGATGGACATCGCTTAATCGACTTTTCTATTAATTCTGAATCAGAATATACATATGTACTTTATAGGGTCGCAAAAAAAACTGTAGAAATTACAAACGGAATCACAAACTTTATATACCCTTAACATTTTTGTGAAGGATATAAAAATAAAAATGCCAGTTTAAGTTATAGCAGAATTTCCAAATGAAATGTTTTAACAACCAAGTTATAACTTTAGCCAAACTTCAACATGAGCGGTCCACATTTAACTTTAACTTGAAGTTAGTGTTAAAGTTAGGGTTTTAATATCAGGTGAGGACTACACTTTAAAAGTAACATATTTTTATATAAAAAACACGATAACGAAACAGCCTTTTAAGCGACTATTATACAATCAAACTGGATCTGGTAGCACCGCCTTATAGCAGCCATCAAATTCGATCAATAGTTAGAATTTGTGTTTGTCAAACTTGCCCTCTAGTACGATTCTGTTACTTTTATTAAGATAATGGTATCTTTATAATAATTATAACAATACTTTATTAAATTTATTATTCAGCTGTATTACTTAATCGATAAAGTCATCCGAAATCAGCTGTTATTTTTGATGCCCATTAGCAGGTGCACAAAGCTACAGCTGCTTACCGTCGTTAAAATTATATTGCAACAGCATACAATCTTTACTGCAGGAGATGAAATATGCCTGAAAAATTTAGAATTATCGGTTCACTAAAAGTTACAGAGTTACTACAAATCATCAAACTCTATTAATAGCAATTCCATCAAACAGAGTGTAAATTTCATTTGTGTTTTCGTAGGGGAACAGTGAAAATTAGTTGTCTAAAGTGGGTGTCTTTAAAATAATTTGTTGAAATATACAAATATTTGCGCTTTGGAAAAATTTTATAATTTAATTAATAATTTAGGTATTTATCAATTACCAAAAGAGCAACGAATTCACGCGTCCTAATAAATACCAACTTCACTATCTGTGTCTGTATTTTTTGTAATATTTGACAAACTTGGCTTGATCGTTTAATAGCAAATCAAGCTCTAAATGCAGCCAATTTTATTACACGAAATATTTCTTTTTGTTTCGAGAAACTGTACTCGTATAGTACATCAAGATTGTCATTCTTTGTGCATATAATAAGGTGATTTTTGTACATTATAAATCCGTGTGCTGATTGTGCTCTGCAAATGAAACATAAACATTTTTGGCAATTGAATAAATTTTTTTCTTACATAAAAAAAATTGAGTTGAATTTGATTTGGTGCCACCGAAATTCAAAAAGCGCGCCGAAACGGTAAAAAAAAGCGCACAACAAATTTTAAAAAGTACCATCCATAAATGGTGCGAAACGCACCGAGTTGACAACGCTGATCATGACTCCTTATTGGAATATCTTTGGATAGAGTTTTTTCAACTATTAACTTAATAAGAGTGTTTCTTTGCACGGCACTTAACTTTTATTTCTATACTTCAACAAAGCTTTTCAGTTGATGATTGTCTCAATATTCTTTCCAAACTCTAATTGCAGAATGAAAATTTGAGCAGTTTAAAACTGATGTATTTATGTAGAATTTACCTGGTTTAAAATTTGCTTTCCCTAGAAATCATCCTATTTTAACCAGTTATCGACTTTTGAGTCCACAGATATAATGTCGTCATCGACTCTTTTAGCGAAAACAATATGAATATGAATGAAATTTAGAATAGATGAAAGTTTAGTCAAAATAAACGAACCTTTTTTCAAAATAAATGAACTTTTTCCGAAATAAATGAAATTTTGTCCAAAATAAATTAAACTTGTTCAAATTATTATTTATTAAAATGTAGAAAAATGTCGTCGCTCTATGTGAATAAGAACATCTAGCTGCGTAATGACATAGTTTTCCTTAGAGCACTGATGGGGTAGCATTTTTGGAGCGATATTTATTTATAATTTGTTAATAAGTGTAACTAATTTTCTCGTGCTTTACAAAACGAATTTAACTCTTGTATTCATAAAAAATATTTCCTGTTTATAAAAGGTGTATTTGACAAACTTTGTATAGACATTTGTCAAATAAACCTGAAATCAAGAAAAAAAATTTTGATGAATATGCGCTTAACTTAATAAATTTTTAGCAAACATTAAAAAAATTTTTTGTTAATAAAAACTACAAATTATGTATGTAAATTATATTTGCATATTCTAGAATAGTAAAAGTAAATTAACAGCCTGTTTATAGAGCACGACAAAATTCACTCGTGATAAGCCAATTGATGGACGAGCACGTAATGAAAAGCGTTTGTATAACTCGACTTGGCTGTGTCGTGCAACTTACGTTACCTCGCCTATATGTCAAATATAATTATATGAAGTCGTATTGTTTTTCATATGAAAATTCTTTTTCAAGCAAAAAAATCGGCAACCCTATTCTTCACACTGTTGACATCAAAATATAAATAAACAACAGAAATTTTTAAAAAGTAAATTTTCAATGAAAAAAAAATCTTTAATCAGGATTCTTTGGAATAAACCAATTTCCTTAGCAGAAAAAAACTTGATCACTTATTAAATAATAAAGTAATTTTAAAATAAAAAGCAGAATATTGTTTATATATAGAGAATGCAAGGATGAAAAGAAAGATTGGTTACCAATAATGCGAACATGAATCAAATCACCAAACGATGGATGAAAACCACGACACCGCGAATACTTTATTTAAATTTAGAGGATAAAAAATATGCGCAAAGTACGGGAAAGAATTCACAAAACAGTAATGATACACATTTTGTTTTATTTTAAATTAACAGCTAATTTAATAAAATTAAATTTCTACTTTAGTTTATATCATTCCTAAAAGGTTCGTTTAAATTTCTGCATGCTCATCTTACCCATTTTGAGCTACGAGTAGTCCCTATTAATTTTATCTGTATTTGGGTCAAACACATATAAAACTTTTTCATTCGGTTCATCTCCTGTTAAAATCAGTATTTTAATTTTCTTTATACATAAGTACATATATTTCCGGAGTTTATTTCGCCTCGACAATTTTCCGTTTTTTAAAGGTTCAGAAAAATCCTAATGCCAGATTTAAATGAATTAGAAAATACAGTTTTTAGTGTTTTGATTACCATTTTTTATTGAATCATAAAATACATATTATGGACTTATCTACGGAATAGCGCATCGCGCAATAGTTAGTTGAAATTTTTCATAACCATTTTGCTAAGAGTCGCAAAGAAGTATGGTCAAATTATGCCTTCAGCATAAAAACCACTCTAAACAGAGGCACTTTGTGCCATCACATGTGGGTTCTTGTTGAAAACTACTGAACGTACTCTTTTCGGAATCCTATTCACATGGTGTTGTTTTAATGACCTTTGCTGCCAGCTTCGGTCCCACTCAATCCCATTCATGCTATCACAAAACAAACAATTAAGAAAGTTTTAGATGTACAATGCAAAGCGTGCAGTTTTACGCCAATCGGGAACCAAATTTTGTAAATTAATTTGAATAGAAATTTTTAACTGTTCACTAAATAACTGAAATTACATTTATTTTTGTTTTTATCCAAACACTATTTTTATATATTTTATGCAGACGAATATGATTTTTTATTCGTCACATTTGACATTTATTGTGACTCAAGTTGTGTTATACAAACCAAAATAAATTGATAGCTGTTACGTCTTTTAATAAAAATCGTCAATAGTTGTCATGTATAAACGAAAAACCGAAAAACGTTGCTAAGTTAGTGCTTTTCATAGACGAGTCGTGTGCTATGAATTGGCTGTAAGTTTAATTTTCCAATTATTTATTATACCCATCATAAAAATGTTAATGTTTCGTTTGTGAATCCGTTTGTAATTTCTACAATTTTCATTTCCGACCCAGTCAACAAGTAGACTTGATTTCATTTTACTGGAGCCCTTTCAAATTAGGCAACTTAGTTGCGCAAGTCTGTTGAAACTAAAAACAAATATATCAAAAATGGGCTTGCACAACCAAGTTACGAAATGTTAAAGCATTCTTATTCTGAAACATAAGAAAACTTTCGGTCTAGAATTGGCACATTTTCTTTTTATTTTTTATGTTTAGTGCTAAGATTTTAATACTTAATATTAATTCATTTTCAAGATTCAGTAAATAATTAAATGCTTAACAAACAATCGTTTTTGCATAAAACGTTAGGAAATTATTCCTGACAATTGCTTACCAAGCTTTAAAAAATTTTCAATTATGTTTGGGTTTTTTTTTCTATAAATAGTTCATACAATCAATTTCTTTTGAGTGAAAATAACCTAAAATTATTTGATATTTTAACAGTTTATATAGCATTTGAGTGATTTTTGTGAATATAAACTATAAGCAAAATATTTGTAGTTTTGGAATAGCTAACACTATTTGTGTATAGAATTCTTTTATTATGGTCACTCCAATCATATTTTTATAAGAATGGCGTTTACTGGTTTGTCTATGTTTGGTAAATTATTTATCGGCAATTTATTATGGTATTTACTCGTAGTGCTTAACATCAGTTTATGTCAAGAATACCAAACGATGTTTGCGAAACGCAAACAGACAACAAATCAAAAAAAAAAAAAAAAAAACAACAAATTATGGGCATGCATATGCATGTTAAATAACTTTAAATGCATTTACATTTGTAGCTGTAAGTTGTTGAACGAAAATTAAACTTTGTAACACACAATATTTAAGCGTAATTCAGCCAACCTGTATATAAATCTATTACTTTTGGCACACTTTGTGGGACGTTCAAAAAGAAGAAGCAAAAGAAGTACAAATAGTTGTTTTGAAATAGAAAGAGAAACAGTTTTTCAAAAATGATTTTTTAATATACATATGTAGTTAACAGCCGCACTCTAAAACAGCAATGCAATTAATATAATCGTCTTTCTGGCAAATTATTTATGAGTCGTATCAATTGGACGCATTGAACATTTCCAATGTTTTTTATTTCACAAAAAAAAAATCAAAGTGTTGTCATCATTATCATAGATACGAGCACAGTGGGACAAAATGCTAAATTTCAGTCAAAAAAATCAAACAAGTTTTTGTAGTGTGGCAACAACTTAAGTAACCGAGATTTATTCAATTTATCATATATATAAAAAACTGCATACTTTTCTCTTGTTTTGTAAAAGAAGTAGTTGAATTTTTTTTTATAATACTATTCAAAAAATTCTATAAGGCAAAAATATATAATTAAGTTTTTTATTCGCTATTTTTAGCTTCTACTATTTATACCAATAAAAATCATAAATAGCTTGTTTTCTATGTTTCCCAGCTATCTATATGGCCTATGAAATGTCGACATATAGATAGCTGGGAAACATAGAAAACAAGCTATTTATGATTTTTATTGGCAAAAATATATAATTAAATAAAAAAATGATAAATTAATCATTAATTATTCTTTATATAAACGGTGATCTTCATTCGAATCGTAACAAATGGAATACTACTGAAATACGAGTACAGTAAACAAAAATTTATGCACTTCGTTCTTTTTCGCAGCAACTTTTCTTTAATAATTTTAATTTAAATAATTTCTAAATTGATTACAATTCTTAATAAGGAAAACCCACAAGGTAATTTTGAGTGGAAATGAAGAGCATCTGGAGAAGCTTGAAAATATTTCATATTTGCAACTATAAAATTGATTTACTTACATTTATCAAAATATGTTCAAATGTATAACTCTATTTTCAAAAATAATAATGAAAACGAAAAAAAAAAAGATTTCAATAACCAAATCAGCGTCCCTTCTTCATCATACGTTATACTTTTTTACGCTGAAAGAAAAATGTTTCATTATAGAAATTAAACAGTTTCGTCCACCATTCTTTCGTTATACCATGAAAAGTTTCATTTCGGCTGTAAACTTCATTAATGGGATGAAAATTCAAAATTGGGACATACATGGATAAACATATAGTGCATAAATATTTAAATAAATACTTTTGTTTTGTTTGTTTATATCATTGAAGTTTTGTTTTTTATATAATTTGGCGCGTTTTAGCTCTTTTTGATACACATAACTCAGCGCTTTTTCCGCTTAAAAATGCGCTTGTTGCTTTGAAAATGTTGGCATTGCTGGAAGAAGCTTATCGGCGGCAGTAAGGAGTCCACCTCTATTGGCTGACTAGAGCATCGACGCAGTGTGGGGTGTGTTACTCTGTTTTATCGATACTATAATTATTTCTACTCTGACGATATTAGGGATTTTGTTTCCGAAACTAGCACATTTCTGCCTAACACATACGCATCGTCCAGAGCTCATCCATTTATGGTCGAGTGTCTATTGAATCGCATAACGCATTAGCTTCGGTACAATGCACAGAATATGTAGGGGTCATCTCCTAAGTACTGGTCGAAGACAAGAAAAAAAAATTGCGCAGCACCACAGTTAATATTTAAAATTCATTAATGCTACGAAAATTCACTCATTCGTGTTATGACAAACTTTTGCAGCATATACAATGGAAATATTTCATTGTATTGATGTAAGATTTTCGTTGTTTCGACACAAAATGGCAAAAAATTGTTATATTTAATTACATACTCTCGAGGTCGCAGGAGCTGTCACAAATTCTGGCATTACTGCTGACACAAAATAATTGCAACGTTTTTGTGTTTGTTAAAAATATAGTTTGAAAAACTAACACAAAAAAAAACGCTTCAAAATAAAACTAATTATCCGTGTAGCACGATCCGAATTTTTTTCGGAATCCCCTAAAACGTCTTTTAGGTTAATTAGGCTAAAATTCACCACTTCCCCGGAAACATTATGGCAACTTCAATTTTCGCACTAAATGAATGAGTACAGATAAACCTTCCACGGCAAAAACTGTTACCAAATACATACGAAAGTCCGGTTCCTATTCGTTTAGTTTCCTGTAGCCGAAAACGGCTACAGGAAACGTCAAAATCCCCTACTTCCTCACAAGCAGTACGGCATCTGCAATTTTCGCACTAAAGCGAATGATCATTTAAAATTCAGATTCATGTTCCAAGGCAAAAACGCGCACCGAAGATGAAAAACCAGTTCCAAACCGGCTTCAGGAATCCCAAAATCCCCACACTTCCCCGAAAGCAATACGGCAACCGTAACTTTCGCTCTCAAGCAGCAACACAGCATATACAGTTTTATATCCCTACATATGTAATAATAGCTCAATTGGCATAGGTTTCGAGTGTTGCAAACATACAAACAAGCAACCAAACAAATATACATACAAGTGAAACTAATATAAGCGTGTTAAAAAGAAAAATTAATGAAGTCATTTCCTTATATATACTACCTGCTGTATTTTTTAAGCATTTTTTTTTTCTCTTTATTGAATCTTTAAAATGAACCAAGAGTAAGTATTTAAATCTTAATATTAAATTTAAAATTAAAAAATATGTGCTTTTTACTTATGACCTGCCAATACCAGACGGGAGTTATTTCGGTAAAATCACCTATTGATCAATTTGATGGTGGCAACGGTGTCTCTTCTTTTAAGCCGAGTGAGGCCGCCAAAATTAAGTATATTGCGTGCAGGAGAGTTTAGATGAAGTTCCAGTTTACTGACATACCTTGTCGCGTACTTAGAAAATTCCTCTTTTACCAGCGGAACACTTGGATCTTTATGAATTTGTGAATTTATTACGTACCATGGAGCTGCAGTAATCGTTCGAAGAATTTTGTTTTGTTTGCTATATCATTTGTAATAAAAACGTTTCTCAAATGATCGACATACAACATCCCCTTTTCGGAATCGCTTCTTGCCCAGTCACCAGCTGAACTTCGCAATGGTGGTCTTTTCAGACCTTTTGTCGCTTTCTATAGAGAACAGTCAGATTGCGGAGTACCACCCAGGCTTTCCAAATATGTTTTAAGGGAAGCCATTCTGTGGATTTCAAGCAGATTTCTTTTCTTTTTTCTGACAGAACTTGCTCAATTTCAGACGAATGAGTTCTATTGTTCTCATTTCTGCATCTTATATGACTAGTAGTAGTATGCTGTACGGCCAGTTTGAGGTTTTCAGAAAAATCATTAATAGACACATCAATATCCTCAGGCGTTCTCAACGCGATATTTTCAGTACAATGTGTACTCAAAAATTTTTTGTATTTTAGCCAATTAACTCTATTGACGGTCAACGGAGAGCTAATCTCTTGGGGGAACGAAACAGAAATTATAGTGGGTGTGTGATCTGATGACAAATCTAATGAAGGTTCCACTTCTAAAGGAAAATTTTTCGCAACTCCAAAATCTATAACATCTGGGATCTTTCGTCGCTTTCACGGCCAATAAGTAGGATGTCCGCCTGAAACCACATCTAAGCCTATTTTGGAAACGGTGTCAAAAAACACACGGCCTTTCGAGGTAATTAAACGTGATCCCCAAAAAGTGTGAATATTGGTTTTCTGTTACTAAAAATCGTGGTGTTGAGTAAATAGAGGATATAACGTGTTTTACGTGAAAATAATCAATGCATATATTTACAGCTTGGAGATATTCCTCACGTGTCTCATTCATTAAATATTGCTTAATTCTGGATTTTATTAGAATTGCCGAGCCTCCACAAGATCTTCCACGGGCATCTTTTGTGTCATATAGTGAGTAGCCATTAATTTTCAAATAACTGTTGGTTGCCAAATGGATTTCAGTAATCGATTTGCTTTTCCATAAGGAAGTGATTTTTGTGTATTAAAACGAAGATTTTTTTGTGTTTGCAATGAAAACTTTTCTTCATATATGAACAAATTTCGTTATATTTACGATTGTTGTTTCTTTAAGAAACAATATTCATATACTACATGAAGCTTTACGTTGGCCCCAAAACCAACGGCAAAAACGAAAGTTTTTTTTATCAGTGTAACAGATTTCCATGTCTACTGATGACTACGTTACCCGTTTTGAAATGTCAATACAGAACACAACACAATCCTGCATATCTTTAGATTTATCTAAAATTTTTTATTTAAATGTACTTTAGTCATCTAGTAATTAATTCCAATAATTATAAAACTGTGTGAATATCTGTGTCCAACTATGGTTTAAATTTACCAAAATTGATCACAAAGTCATCTCTTGAATTTTTTCACATTCGAGTAATTTTTATTCTATCAGTACACAGAAAGAAAAAGCTAAAATTAAATTTAAGTATTATTTACTTGCTTTAGTATGAGTCGTATTCAAAAGTTTAAGTACAAATAACATACAAGTGACCACACAACGGGACCAATATTGCACCCAAGTGCGCTGGCTTTTCGGTGGCTGACAGCCTGTTAAACCTAACCTAACACACAAGTGTACTTAAAATTGACCGAAACACTAATTGTTCAAGGGAACCAATCTTGTGATGTGTTAAAATAAGTATAAAATTCCTGAATGAAGTACTTTAGCAGAGTAAAAAAACCAAAACAAATACACATACATGTGAATGAATTGCTGAGAGATAGGAATAAAACGTTCTCTAAGCAAAAACTGATCGTTTTGTTTTACTTGTGAAATATTATTTAATCATTTTCCTTCCTGAATTCTCATTAATTTATTTAAAATATTGGAATTTATAGTTAAATGTTTGAAAATATTTGTTGTTTTCCAAATCTACTGTTGAATAGGATAACTTCTTTGAAATGTCGACATATATTCTTAGCTATTAAACTCAAAAACCATCTAGATATATTTTTTCGTTGGTATAAATATTAGTGTATAATACAGTAAATATTAATAGACTCAATTGTTCTCATTTCAAGTACGAATCCGTATTCGGGATTGAATCTTGAATCAATCGCATTTTAAAATTGCTTCTATCTCAGTTTTTGAATGTCAATCTGATTTTCGGCTCATTTCAATTAAAGATTCGAGATTATATTTATATGTCTAAAAGTAGGTATTTCGTGCTTGAACAATCTATACTTAAAACAAGCGCATCTTATTTGATTTAAGAAAATCTGTACTCACGTACTTACGCTTGGATACGGATAGATTGAATTTTCTTTTCTTTTTCTTTGTATCTATATAGGTTAATATTCTTCCGTTGTTAGTTTGTTTTTCATGTCGATGGATTTCATCGACAAAAAAAATGTTGAACATCGGCTGGTTTCAAACCGCTAAAGGCCAAGGATATTTTTTGACTGATTTCTAAACAGATATTTTGAATTAAGCGATAAATATTTTCCTTTCGATAAAGTTAAATTTATCCCAAAATTTGTAAATTTTATGTTTTATAAAATCTTAAATAGCCGTTAAATGATGTTTGATCATTGCACACTGTGTCCAAATATTTATACCGGCATTTTTATGTCTTTTATTAGACAGTCAAAAATATTTTTTTGTTTTATAATATTGATTTGACCATGATGTCATTCATGCTTATGGCAATAGCAAATGCTTTTGCTGAAGACACATTTTAAAGTCGAATTAAATATACAACAATTCGGAGTATTCAAATGCATCGTTAGGCAGCAGTTGTCTTGTGTGGAAGTGTTCGTGTGGAGTGACTGCTGCAAAATACCACAGTAAGCTGGGTGATTCCTCGTGAGGCTTGATTTATAATGTAAAGTAAAATACCAAAATTTGAATGTGAACTGAAAATCTTTTTTATTATTTTGTTGTACAACTGTGCTTCCACCGTTTTTTTCCGAAATTCGAAGCATTATTCTAAAAAAAATTGGTAATACATTTATGAGTCAAAGTATATGTCAGCTCTGGCCACTACTTTCTCCCATCGTTCGGGTGGCGTACGAAGCCCGCGTTGAAAAAACTGGTCATGTTTTGAAGCTATCCTCGAATCGATAAAATTTTTTTACTTCTCCATAAGGCTGGAACTGCAGGTCAGCCAAAGCGCATGCCATTGATCGAAACAGGTGATAGTCCGAGGAAGCAAGTTCTGGAGAATACGGAGCGTGGGCTATGACTTCCCATTTCAGCGTTTCTATGTACGCCTTATCGGCATCCACTTTCTTTGTTTCTGAGTCATTCCCATAACTTTTATGCATTTTGAAATAACTTATTACATCACTAGCAATGACCCTGCCAATTCTTGTTGCGTTGACCAAGTAATGTCTCCGATACTGCATCTTAGAAAACTTTCCCTCTTTCTTGAGGCGTTTAAACCACTCTCGGCATGTTATTTCCCTAATAGTGGACTCACGATACGTCTTTGAAAGCACTTGATGAACTCCAGTCGCAGATTTTTGCACACTAAAGCAGAAAATTAAAACTTGACATCGCGAATAATTTTATGATGCACACACAAATCGACTAATATTTCGATGTCGCTGTGTTTGCAAATACCTATGCTTATTGTACAACATCCATGGACCCCGTGGAACAGCAAAGTCCCAGGGAGATTCTGCCTTGTAGATCTCCCGGTGCTTATCATGGTTAAAATGCCTACGTTGGCTGGCGTTCTCGCAGGAAGGGGAATTAGTTTCCCAGATAACCATGGTGCATGCCGGTTTTCGGCAGCTAAGAGCCCCCCGAGGTACTGTTGTCTTGCAACAGATATCTTTACTGTAAGGAACCAGAAGTGACGGTTAGACGAGTGAGTTGGTTAATGGCTGATGCTCTCACTGAGCTTTGGCCTACCAACTCATTGAGCCTTGTCTTCGATTGACTGTTGGGAAATTGCACACTGGAGTGATTAGAATGTCCAAACTCTTAAGTAAGGGGTTTAGCCATATGGCTACAAACTTTTAGCAAAAAGTTGCGACCCATGTGAATAATTCGTGGAGTTGGTCCATCATTAGATTATACCGTTGTGGAATGTGGTGATGTAAATCCATTCCTCAATTGTACGGCATCTATAATATATTTATTTTGAATACCATATACCGCTACTCGTACAGCCATCTTTTGCAAAATGGCGGAGGCAATGTTGTTCACCCTACATCAATTAAACTTGAGCCAGAACAAATTACAAATATTCAATAAGTTCAACTACTTATCATTAATATGGGAACAATTCATATAGTTTATTGTATGAAAATGATTTCATGTAAATTTTGGCCATGACTATGTTGTTTGGACAGTGTTTGGTATGTTGCGAAGAACACGAGTGTGTCAATCGTAGCTGGCTTATTCCTGAAGAACTTAGAGTTTACATATCTTGCACGATCTGGATGGTCAGTTTATGGTAGCAAAACTTGAAATTAAGTGTTCACCAAATACTTTCTCAAAAAGTACATTATTTTAGACGGTGAATGACACGCAACGTCGTGCTATCAAAACCAGAACTCATCGAAATCATGCGCTTGAATTTGAGGAAGCACATAGTTAGAATGGTGCGAAGATGGTTACCACTGACGGTAACATTCTTATTTCCCTCGTTTCTCAAGACATATGGACCAATGATATGAATGATAATGGTAGTTTTTGGATCTTTTCGATTTGCTTATCCCCCCAAATATGGCAATTTTGTTTATCAACGACTTATTGCGCCAGAAATGTGCTTCATCACTGAATGAAACATATTCCTCACAAAACAGTTGAACAGTTTTGAGGCACTGTTGTGGTAGTATGATTCTTCCTATGAACGATACCGAACAAAAATAGCAAAACATTATGAAAAATGCGTGATCTATCAAAAAAAAATTGTACTACATGAGATCAAAAGTCTCCGGCCTAACACTTAGATGGCGCTAGTTTTATTGCAGTCATCAGTTCATGATATTCTATTCACTAGTTCGTGAGTTATTGTGATATCTATTTATCTATTGTGATATCTCTACTTTTGTTACTTTCAAAACAATGGATCAAAAATAATTTCATGTTTTAAATTTACACTGCCTCTGGATGGGGGAAAAATACCGTTCAAGCAAAGCAATGACTTAAAAAGTGTTAACAACAATAAAACGGACGTAACACCAGAAAACATAAAAAAATCCGCAAATGATTATAACACATTTATATATATATATATATATATATATATATATATATATATATATATATATATATATATATATATATATATATATATATATATATATATATATATATATATATATATATATATATATATATATATATATATATATATATATATATATATATATATATATATATATATATATATATATATATAGAAAATTTTTTTTTGCCAAAATAGAAATTTTTATGGAAAAATCTTTTTAGGCTATATCTCATGTATATATAGGCCGATATCGTATTTAAGTAGTGTAGTGTTTTGTCTCTCATCGTGTGCACACGTCTTTTGTTACTGCTGTCCATATTTTCTGTATGTATGTGTATGTTCATTAATTAAATTCGTATGAAACCAAATTGCACCGGAATAGGTAGCAAGTTGTGTACATGTTTCTTTTTTTGTATTTTCTTCACCGTTGTCCGTGTTTTCTTTATATGTTCAATATTAATATTATTTTCAATGCATTTCATTACCTTGTAGTGTGGAAGGTGTTGGACTAAATTTTGCTAATCTAAGCAGTGTCTAAGGTATATACATATATTTTATATGCTGCAATAGAGTTTGTTTTAGTCTTACGTGTTGTTATTGTTACAGTTAAACCTCCACGAACACTACTCCCTCTTTCCTCTTCATCATAACCTATTTTCCTAGTTCCAGTACAATGCGCTGCATATGTAGGGTCATCCCCTGAGTACTGGTCCCAGATAAAAAATAAAAAAAAGTAACCACCTTTTATAATCAGAACAGCTTTTAAGCAAAAAAAAATTGTTCATGGTAAAATCGATTTAATACTATATTTTGGGTATATATTTAGACGACTATATGGACCGATATCGGAAATTTTCACTTTCTGCATTTAAATAATTTTCTTTCAAGACCAAAACTACTTTTAAGCAAAAAAAAAAATTTTTTTTTAATGAAAAATCGGTCTGGGCTATATTTCGGGTATATATGGACCGATATCAGATATTTTCATTTTCTGTAGCTCAGTAAACTCCTTTTGTAGTGAGAACTGCATCTAAGCAAAAAGCATTTTCATGGAAAAATCGGTCTAGACTATATATGGACCGTTATCGGAAATTTTCATTTTCTGTATTTTAGTAACCTACTTTTATTACCAGAACTGCTTAAAAAAAAAAGCTGTTTAAGTTCGCTTACGCAACATTTTCATGAAAAAATCGGTTTAGGCTGTATCTCGGGTATATATGGACCGATAATGGGAAAAATTTGCCTTATAATTGCTATTGTGTGAAGTTTGAAGCAAAACAAACAATTTTTTTTCAAATATTTTCATAGAAAATTGCAAAAAAAGAAAATGGCTTTTTTTGGCCTTTTGGATATATCTCAGCTATACGTGAACCGATTTTACTGAATTTCAATAGCAAACCCACGAATTGATGGGGTAATAGAAAGGTGGAAGAAAAAAGTTTCTAAGTCTAATGGTTTTCTCAGAAACGGACAGAAGGACATCGCTTACTTCTGCTGCAGGATATAGTATATACTTTATAGGGCCGCAAAGGAAAATTGTAGAAATTACACACGGAATCACAAACTTAATAATAGTATAAAAAAGCCTATTGAAAATCAAACCTCACACTAAACCACCCGATATAAGTATATATGTAAGTGAGTGTCATGCGCATAATTTATCTAAATATTAACTTTTGTATTTGGGAGATTGCGTTTGGCAAACTTCATGACCAATTTTTAAACGTTGCGTATTTTAATTTAAAAATATGCAAAAACATTGACAAATTATAAATTAACCATTTGATTAATGTTATACGAGTAGAAAACAGCAAACTGCACATGATTTTAAGATTTGTTTAGCACAAGCAGCGTTAAAATCCATCCATATGTACTATTTGAATTTATATATTTGGTTTAATTTTATTTCTTTTTTTGTATTTGTGTATGCAACATACGAGTATGCGTCTCTATTTCGTCGAGTCGACGTCATTTCCACATATCTCCATACTTTTTTTGTGAAAATTAAATCCCACAGTATTATAATGCGTAAAACTTGTATCAAGAGAATGTACACTAAAACACCTTCTCTGACTAGATCGCTAATTAAATCAAATTTTCCCAACGAACAGGTATTATCTCATTTATATTCTGATATATGTATGTATATAAGGGAAGACAACTTGGAGTCGACGATATGACTATCATCAGATCATATAATTCAAAGAGAAAACTTATTTGTTTTGAAATTAAAACTTGTTAGGGTGAGAGGTAACTCCTCTTCCCTAATTAATACTTTTTTTGGTTTAGAAAAACAAGTGAGTTTTTCTTATTAAAAGCTTCTTGCTTTATTCGAGTTCTTCTTAAGACTAAAATACAAGGTTTTGTACATAAATACCGCAAGGTTAAATTAATATAAAAATTCATGTATGTATGTGTACAATGTAAAAGAAAAAAAAAGGGGAAATTAAATACATATAGCAAAAGTAAATGAAAAATAATAATAATTACAGTGAAGAAAAAAAATTAAATTAATTCTTGTTGAACTCGGTTCAACATACTCCCGGCCACGACTAATGACAGACACAACCTTTCCAATTGCCGGAAATGACGAAACCAAATGTTGTTTTTTGGGCGCTGACCAACAGTGATTCACCTAGGACCAGCGGAGGCAGTAGAATTAGGCTCGCTACATCTTTGCCAAGTACTCCGTCGATTTCGCCACTCTTTAGGCATAAGGGGTGTGCAAGTGGCACATACGGCTTAAAATGTTTGCCAATTTCTTCAAGGTTGCAGGGTTCTAGCTGAGGAGCATCCAGATAATTTACCAGTTGTAAGCGTGCAGCTATTTTGTGGCAGCTATCGTGAGGAAAAGCGGGTTCCAAAATAAAGCTTTCGATTGAACCAACGGGATTGAACTCAGGTAGTATTTGAGCGACTTGTCTTAGAATACATGACTTAGGCACTGTCGGATCCAGTATAAATGTCGTGTACATTTTTTGGCCTTTGTAATTAAGGTTGACCCGAATAAGAGGTGGGATAAAAACATGAATCCTGTTAGAACCCATCGGCGGAAAGGCTAAACGGGCTCGCTGATGCCGTTTAACTTTGTAATGCGGCCTAGTATTTGCCGTAGATGATGGCTCGTTGATGCTCGGATTTACTTCAGCTTTGCAAGCTTCGGGTTCAGTCTTTTGCATCAGATCAGGCAGATCGGTAATTTCAAAGCTGGATGACGGGGAGTCCGGTTTGTCTCGGTGAAGCATGCTATGGTGAAAGGCGTTACACAGCCGCCCATTTTCGTCGGTTATCGTGCATCTGTTCTCGGAGGTACATCCTGCCCGTGAGTGAGAGTGGGCGAGACAGTTAAGACAATAACCCTTATTTTCAATCGAGAGACGTCGCAGCTCAATACTCCATTTCATAAACGGCTTGCAATATTTTAAAGGGTGATTCCCACGGCATACGTGACATCTTGGACGACGTTCCATCTAGAGGAGAGAAACGAGACAAAGGAATATTTACAGCGTCAAAAGAGAAATTGTGCGGTTGTTAGTAAATCTGAAATAAGCTTTATTGCTTCGCAATTTTGCATCATAAATTCATAGGTCGATCGGGGGATATTATTAGAAAGTAAGTGCTGGGTACTTAATTCGAAATATTTGGTGAAGGGTGATTATCAAGGGAGTTACTAGCAGTGGGTAGAATGCAGAGCTTTACAATTGGCCTTCGAATGATTCCACTTTGAGTTAAAACATCCGCAACTCGGACTTTGTTGTCTCTTCCATAAATAACATTAGTTACACGACCGAGTCGCCAATCTGTGGGAGGCAATAAATCCTCCTTTACAACAACAATATCATCTGGTTTGATATTATTCCTTTCTTTCTTCCATTTGTATCGGCGTTGCAATTCAGTAATATATTCGTTTTTCCATCTCTTAGCAAATATTTGTTGCAGCACTTTTAGCTGATCCCAGCGTTTTAGAACGGATAGGTTCTGGTTTTGTAGACCAGAAAGAGTCTCAGGTGGAGCTGTTATTGGAGCGCCGCGTAGTAAATGTCCGGGGGTCAATGGCAAAACTTCATTAGGATTTTCACTGATAGCTGAAAGTGGTCGGGAATTTAATACTGCTTCAATTTTTACAAGTAAGGTGTTGAATTCCTCAAATGTAAAATTTAGTGGTTGAGCTATCTTTTTTAAATGGGATTTCATGCTCTTCACGGCGGCCTCCCAGAGACCACCCATATGTGGCGCGTAAGGTGGGATAAAAGACCAGTTAAACCCGTGAAGGGCGTACTTGTC
This sequence comes from Thecocarcelia acutangulata, assembly GCA_914767995.1. Taxonomy (NCBI): domain Eukaryota; kingdom Metazoa; phylum Arthropoda; class Insecta; order Diptera; family Tachinidae; genus Thecocarcelia; species Thecocarcelia acutangulata. The sequence goes on from OU612097.1 coordinate 73,682,928, forward strand.
GACCAATGTTTTTTCTGCTGCTTTTAGAAAAGCATTGTGCTGCTTTAGTAAAGTGTAATTCGCTCCTAGGAAATTTCTACCGTTATCGGAAAACATTGTTTGGGGCAACCCTCTGCGACCTGTAAATCGGCTAAAGCATGCTAAGAAGGCATCAGTGGATAGATCCGAGCACGGCTCTAAATGAACTGCTCGGGTTGCAAAGCAAACGAATACCGCAGCATAACCTTTTAAGATTTTGGCATTCCTAAGAGGAGACGATTTTATGTTGAAAGGGCCTGCAAAGTCTACGCCTGTGTATGTGAAGGGTAAAGAAAAGTTCACTCTTTCGGGAGGAAGGGCACCCATTATTTGATGTTGGAATGTTTTCTTATAGATTGTGCACGTTTTGCAACTTCTAATACATTTTCGTATAAGATTTTTCAGCCTGGGCACATAATACCCTTGTCGAATTGCCCGCATCATTATTTGATGTTCTGAATGGAGTAGAATACGGTGGGTAAATTCTACGAGAAGCTTGGTAAAGTGAGACTTTTCTGGTAGTATTATTGGGTGTTGTTCTTCATAACTGAGCGCTGAATTTTGCAATCTACCGCCAACTCTTAGTAAATCATTCCCATCTAGAAATGGGTTTAGGCTTATTAGCTTGCTTCTACGAGACAATGAGATTTTCTCTTTCAAGCATGCATATTCCCGGGGGAAATATAGTTTCTGGGTGAGATTGATTAGCCGTCTTTTCGTAAACGTGATTTCGTCGGCAGTTATAGTATTTGCTTTGTAGATGGTTGGCTTCTTTATTATGCGGTAGATGAAACGAAATCCGTAGCTTATGACTCTTAATGCTCGATCAAGAGAAGAAAACTCCTGAAGAATGTCCCACGGCTCATTTTCTTTAAATTGAGATTTGTCTTTGTCGAGGTTATTACAATTTCTCAAGTTGAAATTTGAGATAATTTTGATATTATTGCAAGTTTTAAGGTTTTTGATTTCTAAATCGTGAGGATCGAATGTTCGAGGGGTTGGCCACTGATCCATGGGCTGCGTTAACCAGTCTGGCCCATGCCACCAAAGCCTATTCTGGTAAAGCTCTTGAGGAAAACAGCCACGGCTGCCGAGATCGGCAGGATTTTCTTCGGTTTTTATATGTTTCCATTGATTTGTCGTGACAATACTAAGAATTTCTACAACTCGGTTTCCTACAAAAGTTTTTAGCGTACTGGGATCTTTTTGAAGCCAACCAAGCACTATGGATGAATCCGTCCATAAAAATAATTCATACGAAAAGTTGCAGTTGCTGACATAATTTTGTATTAACTTGGTAAGTAGAAGAGCCCCACACAACTCTAACTTTGGAATTGTTGTTTTCTTAAGAGGTGCGACTTTTGTTTTTGCTATTAATAAACTGCTATTAATACTGCCTTGAGGACTTTGAGTTCTTATAAAAATCATACCACAATACGCCCTTTCCGAAGCGTCACAGAACCCATGTATTTGAATGTTGTGTTCTGGAGTAAAACTGATCCATCTAGGAATTTTTATCATGGATATATTCGGTAAAGACTCTGCGAATAGCTTCCATTTTGTCAAGATTTGTGTAGAAACAGGGTCATCCCAATCGACTTTTTCTTTCCACAATTCTTGCATCAAAAGTTTGGCGATTATAACTACTGGCCCAACCCAGCCAAGCGGGTCGAATAATTTAGCAATGACGGACAGAATTTTTCTTTTTGTTGAGGAGTTTAATATATCTATTGGGTCTAAAGTGTAGTAGAAGTAATCCGCTTTGGCATTCCAGCGGATGCCGAGGGTTTTTACATTACTGGAGGTATCGAACTTCAAAAAATCTTCATCTAGAAGATCCTCCCGGGGCAAGTGTTGAAGAAGAAATGGATCATTTGACGTAACTTTTTTCATCGGAAACCCTGCCGATTTCAAAACTCTCATAACTTCTTGTTGTTTATCTTGCGCTTCGTTAAGTGTGTGACCGCCAGACAAGAGGTCGTCAACATATATTTCACGTTTTAAAATATAAGATGCTTTCGGATGCATATCTTTACAGTCTTTGCTTAACTCCTGTAGAGTTCTAATGGCCAGAAAAGGAGCGCAATTGACTCCAAACGTAACTGTCTTTAAGCGAAAAGTTTTAACAGGAGCCTCGTCGTGTTCACGAAAGAAAATAAGTTGAAAAGACCGATCTCGTTCATCTATCAGTATTTGTCTAAACATTTTTTGAATGTCGCCGGTGAAAACGTATTTGTAGTAACGCCACCCCATTATTACCTGCATCAGATCCGCTTGTAAAGCCAGTCCCTGGTAGAGAACATCATTTAATGAATACCCACTTGTTGTCTTTTTTGAGGCGTTAAAGACCACCCTCACTTTGGTGGTTTTACTGTCTGGGCGTACGACCGCGTGGTGTGGCAGATAAAATGCGTTTTGTCTCTCTATTTGAGACTCAACATGCGACACTGGTTCCATGTGATCTAAATCTAAATATTCTTTAATAACTTTAAAATATTCTTCCTTTAACTCTGGATACCTTTCCAGAGTTTTTTCCATTCTATGAAACTGAGCGAGCGCCATATGCTTTGAGGCACCGAGATATATTTCATGCGGAAATTCAATTTTAAATGGAAGACGGACAACATATCTGCCGTCAGCCTGACGTGTTGTCGTTTCTTGGTAATACCTTTCACAATATTTATCATTTTCTGACTCTGTCAGAGGTTTGTCCACTTCTTCTAGCTCCCAAAATCGTTTTAATTGTTGTTGTAGCTCGTCGTCATTCAAGGGATTCACTGCTATCGAAAATGACTTTATTTCATTGTTTAAAACCGGACCTGATAAATACCATCCAAACTGTGATTCTCTTGCTTCTAGGCAGTTTAATATATTGGATTTCACGCCATCCAAGTTTACAAGAGGAAGATAATCACTGCCTATTATCATGTCAATGGTAGCTGGTTTAAAGAAAGAGGGATCCGCTAGGTTCAAATTTTGAACTTCCCCGAAATATTTTACTTTAATAGGTCTAGAAGGCAGCAAACTTGACAGCTTTGGCATCACAATAGCATCCAGCTGAAGGGTGAATTCAGAGATTCTGGATTTCAACATGACGGAACATATTCCTTTAGATTTCCCTACAACTGTTCCACCAAGACCTGAGATTTGTGTATTGTAGTTTTGAACAGGGATATCGAGATTTTGTTGCAATCGCGTGGAAATAAAAGTTCTTTCAGAACCAGCATCTAAGAGAATGCGAATCAAATATTGTTCTCCGCGATGTACGAGTTTTACCAAGGCTGTAGGCAAAATAGTCGTTCCCTCATTTCGCGAAAAATAAGTGCGAATTGAGGTTTCTCGTGTTTCGGGTCTCGGAGGCTTCTGAGTTTTGTCTAAACTCTGGACACCCGATATTGAGGGATGTTCATTGGTTGATGAAAATGATTGGCTTTTAACCCGAAACTCATTGTCATCTTTGCCTCTTGCTTTTTCTTCAAGATGAAGCATTGTGTGGTGTTTTTGATTGCACCTTAAACAAAGACTAGTACTGGGGCACTTTGACTTGAAGTGGTTTGGTGATAAGCAGTTGACACAAAATTTATTTGAAAACACGTATTTGATTCTGTCGCTTACCGATAATGCTTTAAATTGTTTACAGTACCGTAACGGATGGTTTTGTTTGCATTTCTTGCAACTAAGTTTGGTTTTTTCTTGCTCCAGCTGCGAGTGAAATGATTGATTTTTCAATCCTTGATTTTCTCTGCTATGAGGTTTTTTCATATCTGAAACCGTTTCTAACATTTCTACTCTTTTCGAAAGATAATCAGACATTTCCTGCCAAGTGGGCCACTTTTTGTGATCCGCTAGTGAATTTTCCCATGCTCTCATGGTTTCTTCTGGTAGTTTAGAAACGCACAAGTGAATTAAAATGGCATCCCAAGAATTCGTTAGGTTAAGTGAATTAAAAATAGCTAAACTCTCATTAAGTACGCTCTGGATATATGTAATTGATTTTGCGCTTTCATTTTGAATGGCCGACATACCAAACATCTGTTTCATTTGCTGATGGGCCAAAATGCGAGGATTTTCAAAACGATTTTTTAAGGCTTGCCAAGCCAGAGAAAAATTACTGTCAACCAAATCGAACCGTTTTACGATTTGATTAGCCTCCCCCCTCGTCTTGCTACGTAAATGGTAAAGCTTTTGAGCTGGGGCTAAATGTGGATGATTCCCAATCACCGCCTCGAACATGTCTCTAAACCCTGGCCATTTTGAATAACCCCCTTCAAAAATTTCTATGTCACATGGTGGTAATTTAAGTGTCATGGAAGATTGTGAAATATTTAAAGTTTCATTTTGATTTATTGTTCTTGTGGAAGCGATTAAACCCAAAATTTTAGCTCTCATTTTATGAGTTTTATTACACACTTTCTGATAGTTTTGAGCCAATTCGTCCTTGTAGTCTGGTTCCACTTTCTCGTCTAGTCCCATTATGTGGCTTTCGTAAGCTGTACTTAATGCTTCCCACTTTTTTTCTAATTCTTGCATTGAAACTTCTAAATAAGACGCATTTAGATCCTCTGCGGGTGTTGTTTCAATGTTCTTGAAAAGCTCTTCCAATTCCATGATGACATATTTACATTTTCTTTTGGCTGCCATATTAAAATTTATACTTTTGGTGCGAACAATGATAGTTCAAAACTAAATTTGATGTATGCGACAATACAAAAATTTCCCACTGGATGAAAAGAAATGCGGCACTGTATGCAAATTTTCAAAAGAAATCGATGGTTTTCTTTTTAATTTTAATAATCACTGCTCTTTATTAAAAAAAATTTTAATGAAACAAAAGTAGCTTTGTTTATTGTTGCCTATTGTATTGTCCCACGATTTTAGTTTTAATTTCGCCCTTAATTGTATGTTTTAAATAATTATATTATTTGTTGATAACTCCACTCACCTTTTTGTTCAGTTTTTCTTCGTATGGGAAACCCTTACTCTCTGTATATGAAGTGTTAATTGTTTGTTGTTGTTTTTTATTTGAACAGGAGTTCTTTGCGTACGTTGTTGCTTTGATTTTGTATGTATGTTTCGTATTTACATACACAAATTTTAAAGCTTCACTATGTTATTTTAATATGAGTCACTATATTTGTGTTTTTAAAGTTTTAAATTCAATTAAATGTCTTTTTTTCACTAAACTGCGGTTTATTTTTTATTTCCTCAAATCTTTTGCTGTTATTCAATTGACACCTTTCTATGCTTTACATTAACACGCTGAATTGAAGCATTGGTTTAATAAGTGCGAAGAGTTTTACAAATTCATTTTGCTTTACTGCGCATGCTAAAGAAACCGTTATAATATTTTGTAGACTTTTGCAAACAGTGACGACCTTTTTTGCCAGTGTTGGTATTATTTCCAATCAGAGGTGGAACTTTTAATTTTTTAAGGTTAGAATTTTATTTGCTTAATTTTGTTGTTGGAAACACTTTTAGGCATTTATTCTTTTTTTTTTTTGCAGCTACTTTTTCTTAAAAGTATGTATGCCTTTATGTATGTATATTGGTATCATTTACTTATTTTTTGCTTATGTTTAATACTACTACCGCACAAAATATAATCTGACACTGTACATACCCATTTGAATTTTCTTTCTTGTGGAATGTCGCTTTTATCTCCTTGTGGATGGAAATATTCTTCCTTATGGTTTGTTGTTAACTCGTATCTTCTTGACTATGATCGGGTGATCATGTGGAACCTTTGATGAGATCTTTCTTCCTTTAAGCACGGTGGGCTTTTTCGAATTTAGCTTCGCTATTGACAACTGCTGGGGAATTGCAACTTCTGGAACAAGTTGTCCACCAGTTCAATCAAATCCTAGCCTACTCTAGGATTGTCGAAGGACCATATGTTAGGGTGAGAGGTAACTCCTCTTCCCTAATTAATACTTTTTTTGGTTTAGAAAAACAAGTGAGTTTTTCTTATTAAAAGCTTCTTGCTTTATTCGAGTTCTTCTTAAGACTAAAATACAAGGTTTTGTACATAAATACCGCAAGGTTAAATTAATATAAAAATTCATGTATGTATGTGTACAATGTAAAAGAAAAAAAAAAGGGGAAATTAAATACATATAGCAAAAGTAAATGAAAAATAATAATAATTACAGTGAAGAAAAAAAATTAAATTAATTCTTGTTGAACTCGGTTCAACAAAACTCAATAATATCAATGAAAAGTATGCAAGTAAGTTTTTTTCAGGGGAAAAAATTATTAGAATTTATTAAAATGAATATTAATCAAGATAACGATCTCGTAGTTGCCGGTAGGTTCTCCGGTCCCTTAAACAGTATTACCCCCTTCAACAGTATTAAATTTTAGATGTATCGAACCCAAAATGAATTTTTAATCAAAGTAGAAATCGGCATTTGCTTCTATCAGCATAAACGTGATGATTTAATTGTTGCTTTACAACATATACCTGTACTGTAAGGAAGCAGCGGTGATGGTTGACGGGTGAGTTCGTTTAAGGGCTGATGCTGCTAGTGGGCTTCGGCCTACCAACTCATTAAGCTTTGTCTTCCATTGATTGCTGGGAAATTACATACAGTAGGGACTAGAAGGCCCGAACTCCTCAAAAAGATGTTGCTCATATGGCTAGAATCATACGACAAAACTTGCTACCTGTGTGAACTTAGTCAACCACACGGGAGCGCTTGTGAAACGTGAATAATTCACTCCGTGGAACTCGTCCATCATCAGATAAGGCGCAAGGCAGGTGCTGATGTAAATCTTTTTCACAACTGTACTAGCGGGGACCTCCCAGGGAACAGGTTTGCCTTGGCGTGTTCCAAACCAGGGCAGTCTGTTTTTCGGGGTATAAATGGAAGGAGTCCTTCGTTTGTTGTAGCAAATAAAATTCTAGGAAGCCGCATGACTTATGTTGTGTTTGCTTCTGCAATCCTTACCTAGAGCTTAAATTGGCAGGATAGGGATAAGCATGCCCCTGGGTGGTTCTGATTCATGGTTGAGGTGCCTACTTTGGTTGGAACTTTCTAGCTGTGGTTTAAATCTAAAGGCGCAGGAAGGGGCGTTAATATCCCTGATAATTGTTGGTGCAATGCTTTTTTCGGGGCTAATAACCCCCGGGGTGCTATTGCCTTGAAACGGATGCCTGTGCTATAAGGAACAGGGGTCGATGGTTGACGAGTTAGTTGACTTAATGTGTGGTGCTCCTAGTGGGCTTCGGCTTACCAACTCATGAAGCTTTGTCTTCGATTGATTGCTGGAAAATTGCGTCCAGGAGGGATTAGAAGGACGAACTGCTAAACAAGGGTTTGCCTATATGGCTAAAAACTTATGGTAAGAATTGTGACCTGTGTGTGCCTGGTAAGCCACACGGGGCGCTGGTTAATAATTAACAATTTACTCTATAGAATTGGTCCATCATGAGATGTGCCGCAAAGGCAAGTGCTGACTTAAATCTTTTTCACTCTCTATACGCACATTTGGACGATCAAATTGGGCAAAAAAATCACGAAATGCACGATATGCATTTTTCTGGAATAAACCTGAATAACTTTAACACGTGCTCGATTTTGTATCTTTCCATGATTAGTCTAAAATTGAGAAATGTCAAATGGAATGTAGAAAAAAACTTGACGTTTAGGTGTGGTTCACTTTCCACATCGGCCCTTAAAATTTAACAATCCAATATTTTACTGTAATTTACCCTTCAGTTCAATCGGAAAAAAATTCATATTTTAAATGACCTGAATAAAATTGGTGCTGCAAAGAAACAGAGGACCTGAAAATAAAAAAATATTTTCTTACATGCAACGAAAAGACAAAAAAGTCTTTCTGCAGCAACAACTCTGAATTACCAGCATAACATAATTTGGCGTAAAAGAAAAAGCCGACAGACTAACAGACAGAGGGAAAACATAAAAAGAACTGTGCAAAGCAGAAGCTGCAAAGTTCTTCTTTTTTTATTTTTTTGTCATATTTCATATACAAACAATGGCAAAACTAGGCCACAAATGTGTGCCAAATTGCAACCCTGATATCTAGATGCATTATGGAAATACATACAGCTGCATACACAAATATATGCACACACATACAGGCATATACATACTATTCAAAAACACGAACACAAAGCCACTCACATTAGTAAACAGGGCTTACACAAACATGATGTCAGCTGAAAAAAAAAAACAACCAACTGAGTTTGATGACAACTTACATTGAAGCAGACAAGAACTACAAGCTCAGAAAACAACTGGAACAAACAAACATAGGCACATTTGATTCAGAACATAGCGCAGGATATAAAATAGAAAAATAGAGCACAGCTAAATTAAACATCTTACGAGGACTAAAATTTAAATGAAAAATATTTTTTCTTAACAGAATACTTTTTTAGCCAAATTTTAACAGCGACTTATGGCAAAATCCTTTTCTTAAAAAAAAGTGATTTTAAAAGAATACGTGCATATTATTTCATAAATATGTGTTCTTAAAAATGCGTTCATATATTTTTTAGAGCATTTTACATATTTATTTAATTTTCAAACCATTAATAAGTAAACAAATCTTAAAACTAAACAAACGAGATTCTTTTTACTTCAGCCCAGCCAATTTTAGAAAAAAATTATATTTGCCGCGAAAGTTTAGGATGTTCGGATTAAGTTCAAGTTTGTTGTCATGTATTTTGAAAATATGTACATCTTTTACTAAAGCTATACATAGGCCTTTTTGAAGTGGTAAGTTTTCCAAGAAGCAGCAGCTGCAGTAATTGCTCGGTAGTTGTTGGGATAATGTTGGTTAGAAAACTTTCATTGATTTCAATGTTTGATGTCGAGAGACGGTATCCCGTAAGTCAAAAGTTTTTCTGCCGATAATGTAGTTATCCACTTATAGCAGGCTTTTCCTTGGTATACGCCAAACCAGGCACTCTGCTAACTGAGGCATAGAGGGGAAGGAATCCCTCAATTGTTGTAGCAAATGGAATTCTAGGAAACCGCATGACTTATATTGTGTTGGCCATCCGAAACCCTTATCAAGGCTTAAAATTCACAGAACGAGGATCAACAAAGCCCTCGAAAGGTTCTGCTTTGCAGACCATCTCGGTGCTGATCATGATTACTTTCCCTGTTAAATTTGGAGCATGCCGCCTTTAGGGTGCAGTTGTCTTACACCAAATACCTGTACTGTAATGAACAAGAGGTGATGGTTAGGCGGGTGAATTGGTTGATGTTCTCAATTGATGTTCTTAATGGAATTCGGCCTACCAACTCATTAAGCCTTGTCTGCCATTGACTGTTGGTTAATTGCATATAGGAAGGATTACAAGGCCCAAACTCTTAAGCAAGGGTTATAGCCATAAGGCTACAAACTCATGGCAAAAAGTTGTGACTAGTGTGAGCCTCAGAAGCCACATAAGCTTAGACTATATCTCGAGTATATATAGATCGATATCGGAAATTTTGATTTTCTGTATTTTTATGATCAGAACTGCTTTTAAGCAAAAAATTTTCTTTCATAGAAAAATCAGTTTAGACTACATCTGGGGTATAAATTTTAGTAACCTCCTCTTATTACCAGAACAGCTTTTAAGCAAAAATAAATTAGGTTCGCTTAAGCATAATTTTCATGAAAAATCGGTTTTGGGTATTTCTCGGGTATATATGGACCGATATCGGAAATTTTTATTTTCTGTATTTAAGTAACCTCCTTTTGTTACCAGAACTGATTTTAAGCAAAACAAAAATTCCTAAGTTTGCTTACGCGATATTTTTATGGGAAAATCGGCTCAGGCTAGATATATCTCGGATATATATGCACCGATATCGGGGAAATTTTTTTTTTGCCTTTTAATCGGCATGATTATTAATTGTGTGAAGTTTGAGGCAAAACATACTATTTTTTCCAAAAATTTTCATACAGAAGGTTTTTTTTTAATATCTTAATATTATATTTATTAAATTTATTAATATAGCTAGTATCCCGTCCACAGTTACATCAGATTATTGTTACTAGTTTCTTTTATAAAGAACAATTTACACACATTTTAGAAAATTCGATGGTAGAAGTTAATTCCCAAAAATTTCGGTACCGCTTAGCTAACCGAATCGTAACCGGTTTTCATATTCGGGGCGCGTTTTGGTTGTGGAACTTGTATCTGAACTATTAACGGTAATTCCATTTAGTGCAAAAATTGAAGTTGCCATATTGTTTCCAGGGAAGTAGGAAATTTTGATAGTTCCTGAAGCCAATTTCGGGAATCCAAAAAAAAACTTCGGAACGCGCTATACGGATAACTATCTGGCTATATGGATAACTATATATCTTAGTTTGCTATCGAAGCATGCTTTTTAGTTTTTTAAACTATATTTATTATATCGTGGTTTGATGCATGGCCATTCCGCTTTAAACAAAAGTTCCAATATATGTTTTTAACCCTTTATGAAAAGTACGTTTATAAAAATGTCCTGCTGCCCAAGGCGAATTCATAAACTAAATTCGCCTTGCTGCTGCCTTAACAAATTTTCTGTTTTATATAAAAATGTCATTTGACAAAAAATTTTATTTTCAAAAGCACCTTTCAAAAAGAATGTACTCGTACATAATACTCGTGGATTGTAAAAGGCATTCCTCTGTAATAATAATTATATATTATATTCTTAAAAACTTTTCAAAATATTCTTAACATTTCTCGCCACACTGTTCTTGTCATTGTCAGTTTAGGACAACAGTTATAATTTAGTAAACTATCATGATATGAAAAAAAAGAACCCAACACTAAAACATGCCTTTCAATATATCATTTGTAAACAAATTCTTTTAGATAATAAAGCTGTCGGTACTCGTATGTGAATATATACGAGTATGTATAGATGTGTGATGGAAATCACATGTTTCAATTTATGTTGGAGAGTTTGCATACTATGACGATAAACACACCCCAGATCATACTGAATGCGCATCCTCTCGTTTGGGTTCCATTTTTAAACAGGTGTGTCTTAAATGTGTGCTTCGGAGTATAGGGGTTTATGTTAAATACCCCAAGTGGCAAAATCGTCCTAGACGACATCATGATGATATATGCACGATTTATTCTATTGTGTAGGCTTTCTAAACATGTTTTAAGGGCAGATGGAGTTACCGTCGTTCATAACAGGTTAACGCTAAGATGATTTTTTGGATTTATATGCAAACTTTCATTTCCTTTTTTATCCCCTTGTACCAGAGAACAACTTTGAGTGATTGCAAAAAATCATACTTGCTCAACAACATGAAAACCATTTCATTTCGTTCAAATATGATTTTGTATTCAGCCGCACAAATGCGCAGTTGATTTTTAATCAGTAAACACAATGAGCGACAACTTCGCTATGTGAGTGAAATTATCGTTAAGGTTCATGCTTGAATATAAATGAACGCGCATATAGTTCGGCATTCATTTCTTGCGTTTGAATTTTTGTTTTGGAAGAAAAAAAATTAACAAAAATCAATGCAGTGATGTATTCAACAGTTTTGTTGTATACTTCTATTAAAAAAAAAACAAAGCAAAATACACATACATAGAAACGAAAGGTTTTCATAGAAAAAAAAGCAAATGTGCATATGTATTTATTTTTGAACATTTGTTAAAAAACTCAATAGTATACATATAACAAAAACTACACTTGTTTCACTGCGCTTTTAAATTAACTTTGCCCTTTAAACTAACATATGTATGTAAATATGTATGTAAATTTGTTTATACAACACAATATCGAAGCAACATCCAACGTTTAGGCGATTTTATTCAGCACTAAAACGAACGCGCAATATTTACGAGGCGAGTTGATTTTACTCAGCATTGAGCTTTGTTGATAGATTTTTGTTGATTAAAAATTCAGATTGTATACAAGGCGAGTTGATTTCACTCAACGTTGTCTGATTTTTGTTGATTACAAATTTTAGTGTATGAGTTAATCAAGCAAAACATGATTTTTGGTGATCACTGCCTTGGGCGTAAAATTAATCAAAATCCTTTCTTTCAGCCCGATCCGATCAGTGGATTGGGCTGTACGTTCATAGATCACTATGTCAGTCAGTCACCTTTGAGTTATATTACTCTTAATAATTTTTTTAGCATTTTTTTATTTATTGAATCTGCAAAATGAACTAACAATAAGTATTCAAATCTTAATACTAAATTTAAAATTAAAAAAATGTGCTTTAAAATTAAAAAAATGTGCTTTATACTTAAGTCCGGCCAATGCTAGACTAAAAGTTTTATTATGCGGGAGCTATTTCGGTAAAATCACCTATTGAGCAATCTGATGGTGGCAGCGGTATCCCTTCTTTTAAGCCGAGTGTGGCCGCCAAAATTAAGAATATTGCGCGCAAGAGGGTTGGGATGCAGTTCCAGTTTACTGACATACCTTGTCACGTACTTAGAAAATTCCTCCATTACCAGCGGAACACTCAGATCTTTATGAATTCGTGAATTTTTTACATACCATGGAGCTGCAGCAATCGTACGAAGAAATTGATTTTGTCGCCTTTGAATTGTTTCAATATTTGACGCTGTGGCGGTGCCCCATAATTGAATTCCGTAGCACCATATAGGTTTTAGAATTGCATTGTATAGCAGAAGTTTGCAATCCAACTTCAAAGTCGAGTTTCTACCCATAAGCCAATTTAGTTGCGCTGCTTTTAGTTTCAACTGAGTGACTTTCGCTTCAATGTGAGACTTCCATGTTAGCCTACGGTCCAGGTGAATACCAAGGTACTTGACTTCATTGGGCTGCAGAATAGGTGAGTTGTTAATTTGTATAGCCGAACATGTTTGCTTACGCAGTGTGAATGTAACCTGAGTACATTTTTGTTCATTAACCTTGATTTTCCAAAGATTCAACCATTTTTCCAATATTAAAATAAATTCCTGTAAATTTCGTGAAGCTAATTGGTGGTTTTCATGAACGCTCAAAAACGCTGTGTCATCTGCAAAGGTTGAAGTCTGGATTCCGGATGTCGTTGGCATGTCAGAGGCGTAAATCAAATATAAAGTAGGCCCCAGTATGCTGCCTTGGGAAACTTCTGCCTCGATTGGCTAAGTTGGGCTTATAAAATCGCCTTCTCTGATAACAAATTTCCGCCCATATAAGGAGCTTTCCAGAAGCTTGTGAGTATTTGCAAGCAAGTTTAACTTTATTTTGTGCATCAAGCCGTCGTGCCACACTTTATTAAAAGTTTGAGAAATGTCAATGAATAGAGCTGAGCAATACTTCTTTTCCTCAAAGGTCTGTCTTATGACATTGACTAGTCTGTGCGTTTGTTCTATGGTGCTATGTCAGCCCGAAAACCAAATTTATGATCAGTGATGCATTCCACATTGTTCAACATTGGACTCAACTTCGTCATTAACAATTTTTCGAATAGTTTTGAAATTGTTAATAAAAGACTTGTTGGTCTATGTGATTCTACTTTAGTGGGATTCTTCCCTGGCTTGGGTATCATAGTAATCATTGAGACCTTCCTCTCTGCAGAATGATACTCAAGGCGTAAAATAGCGTAAAAAATAAAAAGTAGAACTCTTCTTGCTACACGAGGTAAGTGTTCAAGCATTTTACAAGTTATTTGATCAATGCCTGGAGCTTTCCTGGGGTTTGTATTACCGATAACATTTTCGACATCTTGAAAATTAAGTCTCAAAGGCACATGTGGTCTAGCAGCACTCTGCAGCGTACATGAAAACCATCAAATAGCTTCGCGAAAATTGCAGGAGTTTATTTCAATATTAGCGAAATGATTAAAACTGGGGGAAATTAAAGTTAATGAACAAAAGTATACTCACGTTACATTCACACTGCGTAAGCAAACATGTTCGGCTCTCCAAATTAATAATACACCTATTCCGCAGCATAATGAATTCAGATACCTTGGTATTCACCTGGCGACAATATCAAATTCTTCGAACGATTACTGCAGCTCCATGGTACGTAAAAAACTCACGAATTCATAAGGATCTCTGTGTACCTCTTGTAAAAGACGAATTCTTTAAGTATGCGACAAGGTATATCTATAAACTGGAACTTTACCCAAATCGTCTTGCACGCAATATTCCAGCATTTAAAAACTGCGGATATGTGTAATTGCTTTCGCATTTGCTTCGTCTTCTGATTCCAAACATGGAAACAGTCGCAGTTAAGCTGGAGACAAATAACGAAAAGCTATAGGTTACGAAGACTTGCAGTCGACACGTTTGAACAGTTTTTGGTTTGACGGTTTTCAACTTCAAATAAGTTCGGAAGTTAAAGTTAAAGAAAAGTTGTAGTTTTAATAAGTTCAGAAGCTAAAGTTAAAGAAGTGTTGCTTTCTTTTGACTTTGATGTTTGAAGTGCGCTTTAAGTTAAAATCTTTGTTGATGCTTTATTTTAGTTGGATGTTGCTTTTATAAATACTGTAAATTCTTTTGAGCGTGCGTAGTGAGTGATGTTAAATAATAATATAATTTCAATGTTCACCACTTTTTAAATTTATTTGAGAAGTATTTTTATAAGGTAAATAAATAGATTTTAAAGCATTTTGAAATTCGTTTGTACGAGTACATATGAGCATGCACATATTTAAAATAAATGTATTGAAAAACAAAACGATATCCAAAAACATTCTGAACTACAAAAAAGTAAATAAATTTTATGTTTCAAAAAAAGTTATTAAAAAAGTATTAATGCTGTTCATCTTCTCGAAAAAGTAAAAAATTTTCAATATCAGAATTGATCAAATTGGTATTCGGCTTCACTAGCAATATCTTTTAAAACGTTTCCTAACTTAATCAGTTTGTATACTCCATTAGTGCGATCTTTAACGCAGAACCTGCTAGTTCAAAAGTTAACTGTAATAATTTAAATTTATAAAATTAGCAATACTAAGTGTTTTATTATTTTGAACAGGATAATATTTTTTAAACTTTAATGGGCATATTGTAAGTACTGGTGTGATATTTTTTCAAAAAATCTTTTATTTGCTGAAAAAAAAAAAATTATTTTCGACCAGTATTTGATTTCATTTTGTTTAAAAAGTATAAAAAAGTAAGCTGCCAAAATTAAAAAAAAAAACTTTCTTCATAGAAAACAAAAAATTTAAATCAAAAAGGATAAATCTTTCGATCTGACAACAATACTCAATTGTAAACAAAGTCAAAAGATAATACACACACACACACACACACACAACTTTTCTTTAACTTCCGAACTTATTCGAAGTTGAAGTTAGTCAAACAAAAAACTGTTCAAACATGTCGACATCAAAAGTCTTCGTAGTATGTATATAACTTATCGTTTTTTGTCTCCAGCTTAACTGCGACTGTTTGCATGTTTGAAATCAGAAGTCAAAGCAACAGTTTATGTTTGAATAGCAAAAAATGTAGAAGTCGAAGAAAAAGCACAATCTTACGATCTTATCTTACTTTTGCTACTTTGACTGCAGTTTTTTAAACACTGCAATATTCATAATTTTGAAGGCCACTTTCGGTTAAGAAGGAGGGATACCCTTGCCTCCATCAGAATACATGATTTTACCGATATTGACCGTGCAAAAAAACATTTTTGTCTAGCATTGGCTGGACTTAATTAATTTTGTGTATTTAGTATTAAGATTTGAATACTTATTGTTAGTTCACCTTGTGAAGATTCAATAAATAAATGAATGGAAAAAATATTTACACATTGTATTAATAAATAACACTGCTTTACAAAGTTTAAATTTGGAAAAATACCAAGAAAGCCACATGCCTAGATAAGTTAATTCGGACCTCCTGAACACAAAAAACACTGTAATTTTTTTCTAAGTATCGTGTTTTAGATAACTTGGTGAAAAAAAATAAAATATTCCAGATCTTTACTATAAGATAGAAGAAAAATAAACGAAATAAAAATGAAAATTTTTGAAACAGACGTAAAAATAGAAATATTTCGACCTTTGTGGTACCATAATTCAGCCATTTCTTGTTAAATAGAAATTCGCAGTATATCGACGGAAAAGGCGTTTAATTACCTTTCCAACGATTCCATTTATCGGACTTTTTGGTTGTAACCAGTGTAATTATCATAAAAGCAAAAGAATTGCTTTTAAAATGTATCTGTGCCAATGTAGAGAATCAACAGATAGGCTGCAAAATGAGTAACAATGTTTTCAATATAGTCTTTCAGGATGCTAAGAATTCCAACAAATCTGTGAATGTATATAAAATTATATGAAAAATCAAACGGAATAATACGAGGGCGGACTGATATTGAAGCTACCAAAGTAGGAAAAAAATATATTTGTTTCAAATACCATTTATTTCTCAACATAGTCTCCTTTTAGCCTAATACACTTAGTAAGAAGATATTCCAACTTTTTTTTTTTTATGCCATCTGAATAATACGAGGGGTTTCCAAACCCCTCAAAATACGCGCTAGTTTCGGTATTCACTTCTTTGTTCGAGATGAGTGTGAGTTTGGAAACAGGAAAAAGTCACTAAAAGCTAAATCTGGACTATAAATTGTGGGACCTCTTGCAAGATAATCGATAAGCATTCCAAAATACAGTGGGCATAACCTTGCCAGCCGAATTTTCTGTCTTCGCCTTCTTCGGAGCACTTCCACCAGCTTCCAACCGATTGTTGCTTTATCTGTTGAATTCGTTTTTGTTCGACACTGAGCAAACGCGGCACCCATCTTGCCGATAGCCTTTTCATATGCAAATGTTCCTTCAAAATGTTGAACACACGTTTATATGATATGTTTACCATTGCAACAATCTGCCGTAACTTGACTCGGCCATCATTCATAACAATATCGAGGATTTTCCTGATATTTTCTTCAGTAAGCACCTATTTTGGCCTTCCTGTTGATGGTATTGTTACAGTGCTTGTTCGGCCACTTTGGAATTCAGCAATCCAATAATTTACTATGCAATCTGAGGGAGCAGACTCTCCCTATTGTTTAACGAGTTTTTTTTTTTTTTTCTTTCAAATAATAGTACTTAATAAGTACGAAATTCACTTTTTTCCATTTTGCAAGAAACACAAAAGTTGCTTACTTCAAAGGACTACAACAAAAAAACTAATTGTTGAATTTGGGGGAAATTTTAACAGCTGACGTATGACAGATCGCAATTTCAGAAAAATATATAAATAAAAAATAAAAATTGTATTTGTGCTGCCATCTAACGCTAGGTAGGTTCAATATCAATCCTCGTTTGTAAGCTTCAGATCTCTTTTTTCGATTTTGTATAAAAGAATCTTTAATTATTTTAATACTTCGTTCCGACGGAAAGTCTCAATACTAAAATACACTGAGAGAATTATGCGTCGCATATTTAATGAAACTGTTTCATTAAATTTTTTTCATTAATCCAATGAAAACTTTTCACAATATGCATGAAATTTCATATATATTATGAAACAGTTCCATTAGAATTGTATCATTAAAAAAATCATTGGATTTATGACTACAATAAAATTAAATTTTTTGAAAATTCTTTGAATTTTGGTAAGATATATTAAAAAATTTAAATTTTTTTTTTTATTAAAAAGTAAGTTTTATGAGTTTCATAAGCCCAATGAAATAGAATTTATTAAATCAATGACAAATAAATTTATAAATAAATGCATTCTGTTCCAGAACCAGATATATTTTCAGCAAAAATTATGTAGATACTTCACTACTTTCTTATCCCAACAGAAAAATATGCTAGAACAACAAACGAAGGAGAAAAATATGAATATGTATTTTTATGCAAAGTGCTTATGTATTTAATTTAAATACCAGTATATTGAAGTCATTTAAATTAATAAAATCTAATTGGTTTGGTGAATACTTGTTCAACATTTCCTTTTATCAAAATTAGGAACAATTTCAGAGAAGCAAGAAAGTAGTATTATTTGTGTAATGAAATGAAGTATCAATGAATAAATGAAATAATTCCATTAATTTTATTATGTACGTATATTTGTGAATATATTTTATTAATGTGTGTAGTGATATTATTTCATTAAACAAATGTAACTATTTCATAGATGTAACGTAATTTTTTCAGGTGTTCAATGAATAATAACATTAGATAAAGGAAATAACTTCATTGACCTTATGAAGCAGTTTCATATTTCCATACATCTATGAATATATTACATTAGTACAAAGAAGTTATTTCATTAAATAAATATTACTTTTTCATTAATTTAATGTACTCTATGAAATCTATTCTTTGATTTTAAGAAATTATTTCATTAATCATATGATTTTTCTTTCATACTTTTAATTAAAATAAGTCATGTTTTTTATTAAAATGTTTCATTACTTTTATGGAGATTTTCATTAAAATAATCTAATGAAATTTGTTTCATTATTTCTATGAAAAGTTACAATGGTGGAAAAATAATGAAACAATTCATAAAAGTAATGTCAAAATTCAGAGAATTTCTGAACAAAATTCTTTCAGTGTAGGAAGACGAAATATTGAAATAAATAAATAGTTAAAAAATTTTTTATATAAAATCAAGCGTACAAATTATTACGTTTATAGTGAAAGGCCAATGTAAGCGGCTTGCGGCAATGAGCGGCAACCACCTGTTCTATTTGCCGCTTGAGTTTATTTGTTGTAGGCAAATGAACGCGGCTAATTGAAGAAAAATTTATGCGTCGAAGATTAAACAAAAAAATATTTTGATTTTTATTAAAGCCAAAATAAATAAACAAATTCAGTTGTTGAAATTTCAAAACCGAAAAATAATTTCTGTCTTCTATTTTTTTCCTTTACTTTTTGGTTTGACAAATTAAAGCGGCAAAACAAAAAGTTAAACTGAATTCAATATTGCCGCTCGGCCGTCTTTAACGGCACTGCCAAATTAAATTAAATTCAATATGTTGAAATTTATGTACGAATATTTTTATAAAACATATACTTTTTTGTAAATGGGTCACAATGTTGCCGGCCGCTGCCGCATGCCGCTTACTATTAGTTTGGATTTAAAAAAGGTAAAAAAGTTAGGATAAAGAAAGTTTGAGTATATATTCTGATTAATTGTTAACAGCCGCCAAGGATATAGCAGAAGTAATGGATGACGTCATATGTTTTCCAAGATTTTCGATTATCTTGTACCCGTCGTTTTGCATTCTATTGGACTAGTACTCATGGTCTGAATACTACTCAGGAGGCAAAAAGGGGTAGTACTGTTTGTGGACTTTTGACTTGCACATATAACTAACAATACGGAAAGAGCAAAACATATGTTAACACAGCATTAATAATGAACATATAAAGAAAACGTGCGACAGCAAACCCGTGCTTTAAGATGTCTTAACCACATGGCCAACTAGGAAATTTTGATTTATGTGTATTTGTGTGTGTTTGTATAAGGATTTCAATAGTTTTGCGTTGATAATAGCGAAATTAAGTCTTCCATATACAAACATCAGTTTTAGACTACGCTAGTGGTTATATAAAAATAAGGCTGATATTTTAGATAATGAATGGGTTGGTTTTAAAGCTTTTGTTATTACAAAATTTAGTACAAGTACAACATCATCATTATCAACAACTTCAATATTAAGAAGAACTGCTAGAGTAGTCATAGAAATAACAAAACCACACAAAATTTGCAGACAATGGTCATAATAGAGTAAATAAATGATATTACAACAGTGAAACGCATTCGTACACTCTCATTTGCGTACACACGCACGTACGCACTCATAAACGCAACTATACAAACATGTCAACGTTGTAGTCAGCTTATCAGGCAGTCAGTCAGCCAACTTTGATAATAAACAAAAGTGAAAACGACTCTCCGACACTCTAATACTTACACGTTAAGGGCAAACAGAGTAACCAAAAATAAAAGAAACAACACTGAAATTGTCTTGTAATTTCAAGCGACAGAAGAGTCTTATGAAATAAAAGCGTTAAAGTGTTTATTAAATGAAAGCTTACCCGAAAATTAAAATGAATAATCCATTGATTCGTATAGAATCTTACCTGCAAGAGAAAAACACAAAAAAAAAATTTATTTATTGAATTTTTGTTGATTTTTATATTTTTGGTTTGTACATTTGTACATCGGGTTTTGGTTCAAGTTATTCCTTTCTTATTTTTTCTTAAGATTGATTTTTTACAATACTAATATGCTGTGATCAATAATTTTTGATTGAAGAAGACAATCAAAATAATAATCAAATCTCTAGCTGTTTCGTAGTTGCAACACTACTCATCAGCATCCATTGGGATTTGAACTCGGGTCAATGACGTATCATCATCTGCTGCCTTAACCACTCAGCCACCCAGCCATTTAATTATTCTCTATCTATATTCATATTACATGCATTTTGTTAAATGTCCACATTGTTTTTGTACAGGGTTTGCTGTCTCTGAACAAGCGGTATTTTAGTTATTAACATACATATTTTTGGTTTTTAATAATTCTCCATACCCAGAGATGTAAATATTAATTTATTAAATTTTTGTTGAACTTTATAATTTTTAAATTAGATTTTTGGTTTGTACATTTGTACATCGGGTTTTAGTTCAAGTTTTTTCCAATCTTAAGTTTTTTCTTAAGAATTTTAATTTATGTGAAAAACAAAGACTTGAATTGTATTGAAGTTTAAGTGCATCCCATTTCTTTAGAACACACTTAGACTTCAATTTCCTAACATGCATTTCTTATTAAGTAATCCAACGCATACATATTATGCATTTAAATATCCTTGTCTTGTTATACCCTTCACAAAAATGTAAAGGGTATATATAAGTTTGTGATTCCGTTTGTAATTTCTACAGTTTTTTTTTGCGACCCTATAAAGTATATATATTCTGAATCAGAATTAATGGAAAAGTCGATTAAGCGATGTCCGTCTGTCCGTCTATCCGTCTGTCCGTCTGTCCGCTGTTGAAATACCGTTTCTGAGAAAACCATTAGACTTAGAAACTTTTTTCTTTCACCATTCTTTTACCCCATCGATTCATGGGTTTGCTATTGAAATTCAGTAATATCGGTCCACGTATAGCTGAGATATATATTTAAAATTCCGAAAAAAGCCATTTTTTTGCAGTTTTGTATGAAAATTTTTGAAAACAAAAGTTGTTCGTTTTGCTTCAAACTTCACACACTTATTAAGCATGGTGACTAAAAGACAAAAATTATATACCCGAGATATAGCCCAAATCGGATTTTTAATGAAAATGTCGCATAGGCGAAGCTAAATAACTTTTTTTGCTCAAAAGCAGTTCTGGTAATAAAATTAGGTTACATAAATATGGAAAATGAAAATTTTCGATATCGGTCCATATATACCCGAGATATAGCCTAGACCGGAGTTTTCATGAAAATGCCGCGTAAGCGAACTTAAACAATTTTTTTTGTGCTCAAAAGCAGTTCTGGTAATGAAATAAGGTTATATAAATATGGAAAATGAAAATTTCCGATATCGGTCCATATATACTCGAGATATAGCCTGAACCGATTTTTCCAATAGCATTTTTTTTTTTGCTGAAAAGCAGTTCTTGTTATAAAAGAAGGTTACGAAAATAGACAAAATTAAAATTTCTGATATCGGTCCATATATACCCGAGATATAGCCTAAATCGGGTTTTTCATGAAAATATCGCGTAAGCGAACTTAAACAATTTGTTGTGCTCAAAAGCAGTTCTGGTAATGATATAAAGTTATATAAATATGGAAAATTAAAATTTTCGATACCGGTCCATATATAGCCGAGATATAGCCTGAACCGATTTTTCCATTAAAAAAATTTTTTTTTTTTTTTTTTTTTTTGCTGAAAAGCACTTCTCGTTATAAAAGAAGGTTACTAAAATACAGAAAATAGAAAATTCCGATATCGGTTCATATATAACCGAGCATATTTAGGTCACATTTTTAATATACTATACATATTCGTGACTATCGTGAAGGGTATTTTAGATTCGGCCCAGCCGAATATACTACACTCTTACTTGTTTTGTTTCTTATTTGACTACTTCATACATTTAGTAATTTTGTCATGTCAAATGACAGCTCTCTTCGAATCTAACACGTAAACAAAGAAGACACATACCAGTTGCGGCAACTGTGCCGTAAGCGCTAATGTGTGGGGGACGTATAACAAATAGTTCAGGCCAACTATATAATTTTCTATTACACTGATATACTTTTGCCCTTATACTGGCGACAGAGGGCTTCTGATATAAACAAAACAAATTTGACTTCAGTTATGTTTTTATGAAGAATTAAATGCAGCTGTCATGCCGCTAGTCATCAAACTTGCTGAACACAACTGTTACCCTATTCAATGAAGGTTAATTTTCGATAACTCAAAATATTATCAGAATTTCCGAGCTTTCACATATATTACCACGAGGAAATCTTGGGTTCCTGATTCAAGTTTTATATATTAGATTTAACCACGTTATCATAAGATATTCGAGTTTTGCATGCTTATGTGGCTGGTTGACTGCTCTATTAGGTGAAAATTGTTTTTTTTTATTTTTTAGAAATTATATTTGACTGCTGGGAAATTGACGACCTATTTATCATTAATTGGTTAAAGGTATAGATAAGGAAACTACTGCAACTTCCAGTATTTTTTAACGCTCGAGTCAGCCTTTGCTTTAGTGCACTGCTATCAGGGCTGAAAAAAATACACACCTTATGTTTTTTTTTTTTTTTTTTTTTTTTTGTTAACAAACACAAAAACTGCGAAGCTTTTTGATTGTTTGCAGTACCACCCAGAGTCTGAAGCAGAAATTGAACATGTGACCTCGAAATGGTCGAGTACTCTAGCAAATCAGCTACCGAGGCAAATACAAGATACAAAATACTTTCTAGGTGTACTTCAAATGTAAAATACTTTCAAGCTGCCTGTTTCAAATACAAAATAAAACAAAAAATACAAATACATTTTGTGGTCTCAGGAAAAAGTACCTCTCTGGTTTTAGATACATATTTCATTTTAGATATGCACTTAAATTAAATAAAACTAGGTTGTATATTGTCATCTAAAACATAAACGTATCTGGCATAATATTGAAAGCCTATTAGAATTTGTGGATAGTTGTATTATTGCTAATAACACCTGATTTAAAATAAATTACGGATTAGTAAATTTGTGTCATTTACGCTCTTTTGTGTTTTAGGCGACAATACATATTTTCATATTTACAACTGCATATATACTTACTTATCTGTGTATTCAAATATTAGAAAGTTGTGTAATATTATGTAAAAAAGTGGTATTTTTAATACCATATACGTTATTACATATATTTAATATGCGCACGTACGCCAGACGTATGCATATCCGTATAATTTATCTTGCTGGGAGATTAAAGGAACAAACCTATTAGGTTTGGCATTAGCATTTGATAGATAGTAAATAAAAGATTCATTCGGCAAAGCAAGTATTTCCTTTAATAAAAACTAGATATTTTAATAAGTCATCAGAGAACCGCCTTTTGTTGGGGAGTGAATAAAACCTGCTGAGGAAAATAACCTTGCTACAGGCCCTGAGGAGCACAAGCGGCTGTCAAATACTATAAATGCATTTTTTATACTTGGATAGTTCCCGAGACTATCAAGCTTCCTGCTTTTATCATTTACGAGTAGAAAACTGATAAACTTAAGTTCCAAATTTGATTTACGAGGTTGGCCAATGTGTTGTCCACAACAACAATAAAATCTTCATCATCTTTACTGCAACTACTACTCCTTCTTCTGCATCTAGGCATGGTTTTACGTTTGCAAGATTTTGAATTTTTGCACCTCTTTAACCGAGATGCTTTCTGGTAATCAGCGCATTTTGAAACTAGGGATGGAAAAATTACGCCAATATGAGTTTATTTGCGTAAGGTGTCATCTTGAGAAACTTCTTTCCAAGCTCTCCATTAATTTTGTTAAAGTACAACTAAGATGCCTTAAAAGCATAACTCGTACATTGCAGTCTATCTAATCTGGTTCTCACAGCCTAAAGTTTAAAATTATTTGCATTGGTAACAATCTGATGGGAAATATGTGGAAATACTTATTGATATCACCTGATTAGTGCAAAATGAATTTGCTCTTGACAAAACAATCGAAAGCTAAAATGCAGTGGTGCGAAATAATAAGCAAAATATATATAATATATAAATAATATTTGTAAAAATATACTTTTGAGCGATACATATGTATTTGAAATACAAAATACTTTTAGGTCGTGAATTTCAAATACAAATACAAAATACGTATTTATATTTCAAATACTGCTCAGCCCTGACTGTGATGTACCATTAAGTTCACCACATACAACACAAACTGCGGGCAATTTACAATAAGCCTTAGTGTGGCCAGCTTTGGCACTGATCGGAACCTAATAGGCTTTTTCCACTGAACAACATCTAACATCTACCATCAGTTTTTGAAGATGATAACATCTTCCCATAAGAAATACATTGTACTAAAAGTCAACATTTTTCAACATCTTTATAAAATGTTCCTATCTCATGTTATTCCATTCAACATCTTTTGATTATTTCAGTGTCACCACTAGAAAAGTGGCAATAATGTCGATTATTCTTGTGGCATCACTGAAAAAACGTCATTTGTTTTGAAAAAAAAATTAAAACAAGTAAGAGTGTAGTATATTCGGCTGGGCCGAATCTAAAATACCCTTCACGATAGTCACGAATATGTATAGTATATTAAAAATGTGACCTAAATATGCTCGGTTATATATGAACCGATATCGGAATTTTCTATTTTCTGTATTTTAGTAACCTTCTTTTATAACGAGAAGTGCTTTTCAGCAAAAAAAAAAAAAAAAATTTTTTTTCATGGAAAAATCGGTTCAGGCTATATCTCGGCTATATATGGACCGGTATCGAAAATTTTAATTTTCCATATTTATATAACTTTATATCATTACCAGAACTGCTTTTGAGCACAACAAATTGTTTAAGTTCGCTTACGCGATATTTTCATGAAAAACCCGATTTAGGCTATATCTCGGGTATATATGGACCGATATCAGAAATTTTAATTTTGTCTATTTTCGTAACCTTCTTTTATAACAAGAACTGCTTTTCAGCAAAAAAGAATGCTATTGGAAAAATCGGTTCAGGCTATATCTCGAGTATATATGGACCGATATCGGATATTTTCTTTATCCATATTTATATAACCTTATTTCATTACCAGAACTGCTTTTGAGCACAAAAAAGTTGTTTACTCGGCATTTTCATCAAAAAACCTGTTAGGCTATATATCGGGTATACATGAACCGATACCGGAAATTTTAATTTTCCATATTTATATAACCTTATTTTATTACCAGAACTGCTTTAAGGTGAAAAAAGTTGTTTAAGTTCGCTTACGCGACATTTTCATGAAAACCACGGTTTACGCTATATCTCTGGTATATATGGAGCGATATCGGAAATTTTCATTTTCCATATTTATATAACCTCATCTTATTACCAGAACTGTTTTTAAGCAAAAAAAGTTGTTAAATTCGTTTACGCGACATTTTCATGAAAAACCCGGTTTAGGCTATATCTCGGGTATATATGGACCGATATCGAAAAATTCATTTGCAATATTTATATCACCTTATTTTATTACCAGAACTGTTTTAAGGCGAAAAAATTGTTTAAGTTCGCCTACGCGGCATTTTCATGAAAACCCCGGTTTAGGCTATATCTTGGGTATATATGGACCGATATCGGAAATTTTTATCTTCCATATTTATATAAACTCATCTTATTACCAGAACTGTTTTTGATCAAAAAAAAGTTGTTAAAGTTCGCTTACGCGACATTTTCATGAAAAACCCGGTTTGGGCTATATCTCGGGTATATATAGACCGATATCGACAATTTTCATTTTCCATACTTATATAACCTTATTTTATTACCAGAACTGCTTTAAAGCAAAAAAAGTTGTTTAAGTTCGCTTACGCGGCATTTTCATGAAAACCCCGTTCCAGGCTATATCTGCGGTATATATGGACCGATATCGGAAATTTTCATTTTTCATATTTATATAAACTTATTTTATTACCAGAACCGTTTTTAAGCAAAAAAAGTTGTTTAATTTGGCTGACGCGGCATTTTCATGAAAAACACGTTCTAGGCTATATCTCGGGTATATATGGACCGATATAGGAAATTTTCATTTTTCATATTTATATAACTTTATTTCATTACTAGATTTGCTTTTGAGCACAAAAATGTTGTTTTAGTTTGTTTACGCGACACTTTTATGTAAAACCCGGTCTAGGCTATATCTCGGGTATATATGGACCGACATTGAAAATTTTCATATTTCATATTTATATGACCCTATTTCATTACCAGAACTGCTTTTAAGCAAAAAAAAGATGTTTAAGTTCACTCACGCGACATTTTCATTAAAACCGCAGTTTAGGCTATATCTCGGGTATATATGGACCGATATCGAAAATTTTCATTTTCCATATTTATGTAATCTTATTTCATTACCAGAAATGCTTTTGAGCAAAAAAAAGTTGTTTAAGTTCGCTTATGCGACATTTTCATGAAAACCCCGATTTGCGCTACATATGGACCGGGTACATATGGACCGATATCGGAAATTTTCATTTTCCATATTTATGTAACCTAATTTCATTACCAGAACTGCTTTTGAGTACAAAAAAGTTGTTTAAGTTCGCTTACGCGGCATTTTCATGAAAACCCCGGTCTAGGCTATATCTCGGGTATATATTGCCCGATATCGAAAATTTTTATTTTTCATATTTATATGACCCTATTTCATTACCAGAACTGCTTTTGAGAACAAAAAAGTTGTTTAAGTTCGCTTACGCGACATTTTCATGAAAAACCCGATTTGGGCTATATCTCGGGTATATATGGACCGACATCGAAAATTTTCATTTTTCATATTTGTATGACCCTATTTCATTACCAGAACTGCTTTTGAGCACAAAAAAGTTGTTTAAGTTCGCTTACGCGACATTTTCATGAAAAACCCGATTTGGGCTATATCTCGGGTATATATGGACCGATATCGGAAATTTTCATTTTCCATATTTATGTAACCTAATTTCACTACCAGAACTGCTTTTGAGCACAAAAAAAAATTGTTTAAGTTCGCTTACGCGGCATTTTCATGAAAACCCCGGTCTAGGCTATATCTCGGGTATATATGGACCGATATCGAAAATTTTCATTTTCCATATTTATGTAACCTAATTTTATTACCAGAACTGCTTTTGAGCAAAAAAAAGTTATTTAGCTTCGCCTATGCGACATTTTCATTAAAAATCCGATTTGGGCTATATCTCGGGTATATATGGACCGATATCTGAAAAAAAAAATTTTTTGTCTTTTAGTCACCATGCTTAATAAGTGTGTGAAGTTTGAAGCAAAACGAACAACTTTTGTTTTCAAAAATTTTCATACAAAACTGCAAAAAAAAATGGCTTTTTTCGAAATTTTGAATATATCTCAGCTATACGTGGACCGATATTACTGAATTTCAATAGCAAACCCATGAATCGATGGGGTAAAAGAATGGTGAAAGAAAAAAGTTTCTAAGTCTAATGGTTTTCTCAGAAACGGTATTTCAACAGCGGACAGACGGACAGACGGATAGACGGACAGACGGACATCGCTTAATCGACTTTTCCATTAATTCTGATTTAGAATATATATACTTTATAGGGTCGCAAAAAAAAACTGTAGAAATTACAAACGGAGTCACAAACTTATATATACCCTTTACATTTTTGTGAAGGGTATAAAAATCATAATTTATTTATCATGTCAATTGTTTGCGTGTGTGTTTTCTTCCTTAATTTTTTTCTGAAATACTTTTTTCTCCGTTTTTGCCAAAATTTTTTTTTATGTGTCCTAAATTTTATTCATACACATATGTATGTATATTTTATAATTAATCCTATTTTGTCTTTCAAATTAATTTTTTTTTCGAAACATTTTTGCGTGCTTTTGTTAAATTTTTTTATTTTTGATTGATAGTAAATGTTAGATGTGAGCATTGTTAACAGTGTTTCACATTTCAACATCTTCCTATAAACGTTTATACGTTACGATGCAAAAAAAAAAAATTAAGGGTATAAATTGAAATAATTTCATTATTTTTAGGATAATATAGTTTGGTTCTAGTTCCAACCTAAACATGGATCTTTTCACGGTTTATAATTTTCACTATATTTTTAATTTTAAAGCCTTTTTCTTCCAATCCAGTCTTAACCTTTAATAACAGTCTGAAGATCTTTAGCACTTTTAAGATGATAAGTGTAAAAATTATCTTCTCTTTCCCCAGAACGCCACACAATTTTCGGTATTCATTACCAAGGCTGACCTGGATTTTTGTTTTGCAGGTGCTGGCAATCTTACCTGATTTTACATTGAAAGTGTCTTTACCGACTGCCGCAATAATTCTACTAGAAGTAGCCTATCTCAAATATATTTATATCATCAGTCTGAAGGATAGCAAATCTATTAATATCCGTTCTTGCAATAGTATTTCCGATAGAGATGATATTTGAGCGTACTTGGGCCTTCGCTGACGTTTAACCACGCCTACTTACCTATCCATGCCTACGTGTGTTTCCGACTTATCGACAATAATTTAACTGACAGATAGTTTGTCGTCTGTTGTAACAGTTATATTTGGCGAGCACGATCGCGCAGTTCCTATCTCTTCGAAGCAGACGATTACACAATGATTTTTTTAAAGATTCTTAATAGGTATACTCATGCATTTTGTTATTTGTTTTTTATTAACAATTTAAATAACAATTTAAAAAACGTTGTGACAATTGCCACAACGTTTTTTTATGTAAATCCTCTCTTTTCATTTATGCCCGTCTTATTTTATTACTTTTCGATTAAAACCAAACACGTCTGTCATTTATACTAGCGCTTAGAGCACACTCTTGGCGTCTTTTTTCATGAGTGGCAACGAATTTCAGCATTTAGTTTAGAAGTTTTCAAATAATATTTATTTATGCTTTTTTCAGGTATAGTGTAGTAAATAAAATATATTTGTTATGTCAGACCTATTTAATTCGGTATATTTATCTTCGCACACATCTATTTTTATAGGTTTTGAAATAACCTTTGAGACGATTGACAGAAGAAAAAATGGTAATGAAACTATAGGCATATGGACCTGAAAAAGTAGAATAGTGTTTCAAAAAAGATTTAAAACTCAGTTTTTGAGTTCGTATACAAATATCATTTAGCTTTAAGTTTCATTTAAATACGAAAATCAATTTTTCACCATAAATTTAAGTTGTACTTTAGTCTGGTGCAGAAAAAGTACCATATGACAAGTATGAGCTATTGCTTAGTCGCTAATTTTGTACAAAACAACAGCACAATATAATATTTAATTAAATATTATATCGCATGAACTACAATTATTAAGTTTTTCTGTGCCGTTAGAAACTTAAAATTTTTGTTTAAGCATTTTTATATTCTTTCAATAACGAACAGCTGTTCTATGGAGTATTTTCCATAATATGTGGAATTTAAATGAAGCTGACACACTTTCACTGCAATTATTTAAGACTGATTAACTGAACTTGCATTTAAATACTGTTTAAATGAAAATTAATTCATTTTGTATTTAAAAACGAAGTCAAAAACTGTAACTGAGTAAAGTAAATATCATTTAAACTGATGTTATTATGTTATGTTATTTTCTACATGTAATGTTTACATTATGGGCCTGGCCCACTATGTAACTCGACATCAATCGGTCGCATAAATAAATGCAAACCAAAAAGAACATTTTAAAATTTGTTTTTGTTTCAAATGTATTTATGCGAGCGAGCGATATCGAGTGACATAGTGGGCCAGGCAGTATATTTTCATTCAAATACATTAACTTTTGATGAAGTTTTATTTGGTTTTTATTATTTTTTTAATTTTATCTTTTTTTTTCTGAAAATACCTTTTTGTGCCACTTTTAGAAAATTTGCGAGGGCAACGCTGTTTACAAAAGCTAAAGAGCTCAATTCAAAGCCAATAACAAGAGATTTTGAAATTCAGCAAAAATCAATTCCGAATGCTCTTTCGTTTACAATTTATATAGTTAAATGACATGTATTGGAAAAATGAAATAGTTTTATACGTCGATGATACGCTCGTATACAATGAAGCAAGCACAAAAACAAATGTGTAGAAAACTTAAAAAAAAGATTTTGAAAAAAAATAAATATTTGGTTAAAAAGTAACAAGTTAAATCTAAACGAGCATAACAGTAAATTTACAGAAATAATTTTTTTCTTTTTAAAGGTTTGAAATTTTCAGAAGATGGTCTGTTTGTAAAAAAAAAACGTATAAAAATGTCACGCCCATGCAAAATAAATATTGATTAGTTTATATTTTAAACCTGGTAACAATTTGGACAGATTTGGTCCAGATTGTTTAAAAGGCAAATTAAATCATCGGTTCAAAAGGAGGCGGAATCGGATAAGTGGGTGTGGTACCTCCCATAGTAAGTAATTTTTTAAACTAGATGGTCGATACAAATTATCTGACGCAAAGAGGGTGAGGTCGGGAAAGTGGGCATGGTACCTCCCACGCAAAGTAAACATTGATTTTTTTATATCTTGAAAACGAACGGTTATATCGAACTTGATGTTCGATATAAATTATCATAAGAAATGTGAGTGACTTTGGGAACTCCAAAAAAAAAACTCGGAATCGATTCTTCATATTCGGTGTGCATTCTTGCCATGGAACGTGATCTAAACTATTAGTTCGATAAACATGTGTGTTTTTAAGTTTTTTAAACTATATTTATTTTATGGCCTAGCAGCACTCTTCGTGAATATAAATCGGAATGTTTCAGATCAATGGTCTAGAGTAATCCGTGCCGACGGAAGTTGCATGTTATATCGGGTGGTTAAATTTCAAGGGCCGATGTTGAATGTGAACCACACCTAAACGCCAAGTTTTTTTCCGAATTTTATTTGACATTTCTCTATTTCAGACTTACTCAATTTAAACCATGGAGAGATAAACAATACAATAACGTGTTAAAGTTATCCAGACTTATTATGAAAATGATGATCAATTTTCGAAGAAAATGATCTTCAGTGATGAGGCACATTTTCACCTCAGTGGATTCGCCAATAAACAGAATTGCCGCATTTGGGCGAATGAGAATCCAAGAGTGACTGTCGAAAAACCAATGCACCCACAAAGAGTGACTGTTTGGTGCGGTTTATGTGCTGGCGGCTTCATTGGGCCGTATTTTTTCCAAAATGAGGCCGGTCAGGCAGTTACTGTGAATGGTGTTCGCTATCGTGAGATGATAACGAACTTTTTATGGCCCGAATTGGAAGATATGGATGTAGACGATATGTGGTTTCAGCAGGACGGTACCACTTGCCACACAGCTAACGAAACAATTGCTCTTTTGCTCAACAAATTCAATGGCCGTGTTATCTCACGTAATGGCGATGTCAATTGGCCGCCAAGATCATATGATTTGACACTGTTGGACTTTTTTCTTTGGAGTTATTTGAAAGAAAAGGTGTACGTCGATAAGCCAGCAACAATTCAACAGCTAAAGGATGAGATAATTCGGCACATTAACGGCATAGAACCTCCATTATGCCTCAGGGTCATCGAAAATTTGGACCATCGGATGGAGGTGTGCCGCCGTAGTCGCGGCGCCCATTTGGCCGATATTTTGTTCCATACATAATTGAGTAATACCAATATATCATAATAAAATAAAATTACAATAATTTCCTAAATAGTTTGTGTTTTATTCAAAATCAACATCGGCCCTTGAAATTTAACCACCCTTTAGTTGCTGGTCTGAAACAGTCACTTGGCATGGAGGTTAACTCTTCTATATAATAAGAAAATATGTAAATAACTTTTGGGAATGAGGAGGAAGAATAGAGTGTTAGCTAACTTCAACTGCAGTTACCTAGTCTCGTGTAAGGCATATATGAATGCTATTTAAGCGGATTGGATTATTTTATCCGATCCTCAGGTTGTTTCATATCTGGATCGCTGGGTAATAAGTAGGTTGCCAAACTGTGTATCACCTTCAGCACAATGGGAACAAGTTCGGTTCCAAATCGACTGACTTTTTCTATACTTGGCAACATAATCGCACTTACTTTACCTACCATCTACTTGCAACGTGTAAACCAATGCTGGCAAAGTGCTGTCATATAGACGGTGGTTCAAATTAATTTTAGTTATATGTAATATTTATACATAGCATTTAATGATACAGAAATTTTGCAGCTAAAATTTAGTAAACTAAGTTTTGCGGTATTACAATAATTTGCTAAAATTCCTAGCAAACATTATGACTTTTGTTAACAGTTTCTTTTTTGTCAAGGGTGTAATGAAAAACAAGTTGGAGAAAAATGTGTGCAATGGAGTCATAAAATAAATTTTAAAACAAAACATAAAAGAAAAAGAAGAAAAAATGGCTTTTGTAGTTGTACAAACAACCACGACTCATGGCAATTCAAGTATTTAAAATTGTATCTCAAACGAGTGATTGCTGTCAAGTTTAATGCAAATGCCAGGGTGCAATTCAAACAGAACAGACACCAATATCTATCTGTGTGTATGTACGAGTAACACACATTAGATAAAATAAAAAAAATAAAAACGGTGACAAAAGTTATATTCAGTCTTTTTATTATTATTTTATATTTTGTTAGATGACGATAATGACAATGATGAGGTTCAGTTCAATATGAAGACAACAATAACAAAAATAAAAAATACGGTTGACTGAATGAATAAATGACAGACTTATTCAATGCTGCATGAGGTTGGGCCCCATGCGCGCTGGGTCTGTTGTGATTTGAACTGTGCTAAAAGTTGGCACACAGGCGCGTTGGCAATGATAATAAAATGCAATATTTGAATGTGTGTGTGTGTATGTATAAATATAAATATTTTAAACTGTTTTCTTGGCTTTGCAACACAAAAACAATACTTAATACAAAACAAATTTATCCAGCAGCCAAACCGATTCCATAACATTCTCATTCTGCATTAGATTTAAGTGCTGAAATGTCTGTGTGTTTCTTTTTTGCTGTTTATATGTTTTGTTGCGATTTTATTTCAAGCTTAATTTAAAACGAATGAATGATTATTACCGCAAAAAAGCAACAGCCAAAGCAAAAGAAAAAAAAACTACCACACGTGTGGCCTTGTATTGCATGCATTGCGATCTCAACAGACTGACGACTTGCATCCACTGTGTGGTTTCGATTGCAGTTTTTTGCTTAAATTGCAAATACAACAAACTCGCACTACAACCTATATTTAAGTCAAATATTTTATTTTATCTAGTGGGTGGTTTTTATTGTTGTCTTTTCGAAAGACACAAAAAGTCTTCGGAACTTTAAAGTATGACTGAGTGGGGGTGGAATACTTGTATTATTTAAAAAACAAATAACGACGATCTCGTCTGATTGCATATATTAAATAAAAGAAATTACCAAGTTGATATAAGTAAGATTTATTTTATCAAATCTAGTGTTTAATAGTACCGAAACAGTTCATTTGCCCAAACTTATTAATTAGCGAAATAATTTTCAATATATTTTCCATATAACCAAATTAGCTCACATACTTTCGTTTATTTATTTTTTTGCCTTTATTTATTTATTGAATCTTTGCAATGTAAACTAACAATAAGTATTCAAATCGTAATACTATATACAAAAAATTAACTAAGTCCTGCCAATGCTAGACAAAAATATCTTATTTTGCACGGTCAATATCGGTAAAATCACCTATTGAACGTTCTGATGGTGGCTAGGGTATCCCTCCTTCTCAACCGAGAGTGGCCTTCAAAATTAAGTATATTGCGAGCAAAAGGATTTGGGTGAAGTTCCAGTTTACTGATAAACCTTATTGCGTACTTTGAAAATTCGTTTTTTTCAAGAGGCACACAGAGATCCTTATGAATTCATGAGTTTTTTTACGTACCATAGAGCTGCAGTAATCGTTCGAAGAATTTGATTTTGTCGCCTTTGAATTCTTTCCATGTTAGATGTGGAGGCTGTGCCCCATAATTGAATTCCATAGGCTTTAGAATTGCGTTGTATAATGAAAGTTTGCAGTCCAACTACAAGGTAGAATTTCTGCCTAAAGCCAATTTAGTTGCGCTGCTTTCAACTTTAACTTTTAAGGTTTTTGGCTTTAAAGTGAGACTTCCACGTTAGCCTACGGTCGAGGGGAATGCCAAGGTAATTGACTTCATTATGCTGCGGAATAGGTGAGTTGTTAACTTGAATAGGCGAACGTGTTCTTTTACGCAGTGTGAATGCAGTATGACTTCAATTTTGTTCATCAACATTGATTTGCCAAAGTTTTAACCATTTCTCTAATACTGAAATATACTCCTGCTAGTTTCGCGAAGCTACTTGATAGTTTTCATGGACGCTGCAGAATGCTGTGTCATCTGCGAAAGTTGAAGTGTGGATTCCGGGTGTCGTCATGTCAGAGGCATAAATCAAATATAAAATAGGTCCCAGTATGCTACCTTGCGGAACCCCTGCCTCGATTGGTTCAGTTGGGCTTATAAAATCGCCCTCTCTGATAACAAATTTTCGGCCGCATAAGTAGCTTTCCAGAAGCTTGTGAGTATTTGCAGACAAGTTCAACTTTATCTTGTGCATTAAACCGGTGTGCAACACTTTATCAAAAGCTTGGGAAATATCAATGAATAGAGATGAGCAAGACTTCTTGTCCTCAAAAGTCTTTCTTATGACATTTACTAGTCTATGTGTTTGTTATATGGTGCTGTGTTTAGGCCAAATTGATGATTTGGGATACATTCTACATCATTCAATATTGGAGTCAACTTCGTGATCAACAAATTTTCGAACAGTTTTGGAATTGTTGGCAGTATACATATTGGTCTTCACTGGCTTGAGTATCATAGTAATCGTAAACACTTTCCACTCTGCAGGATATTACTCCAGACGTAGAATAGCGTTAAAAATAAAAAGGAGAATTCTTCTAGCCACACGGGTACAAGCATTTTAGCAGTGACTTCATCAATACCTGGATATTTCCTGGAATTTATTTTATTTATGAAGTTTTCGACATTTTGAAAACTAAGTCTCAAAGACACAGGCGGCCTAACAGCAAATGGCGGATATTCAACTGCATCATCCGCTGTATCATTAGTAAAAAACATTTTTCAAATGACTAACAGAGTCGGTTCTTGCCCAGTCGCCTGTTGAAGTTCGCAAATGTGGCTTACCTATTACGGGTCTTTTCAGACCTTTTGTCGCTTTCCACAGGGAATAGTCATACTGATGAGTACCATCCAGGCCACTCTCTTCTAACTCTTCTTTTTTTCTGACAAAAAATGCTCAATTTCAGACGAATAAGTTCCATTGTTCTCATTTCTGAAATGAAATTTGTCTATGAAGCACTGCGCGGGTATAATTCGTACAAATTTAACCTTGGAGCATTTATAAATTGATGAGTCACAATCCGAGAAAGTGAGTTTTCAATATGAATCAAAATGGTTGATTTTGCAGAATTTTGCCATTAAATCGGTGTTGTTGTGAATATAATTAAAAAAAAACTCAATGTTACATTTAATTTTTATAGGTTTCTTTTCTATTTTTATATAATGTTTCCACATTACAAACAAGCGACTTGTCAAGAGATTTTATATGAAAAATACTAAATTTTTTGAGTGATTTCTAAACAAATATTTCACACTAGTCTCTTGTTTGCGCTGTGTTTCTATAATAAAATATAATCAGACAATAAAAACGTCGAACTGATTTAGGGCCACTATTACAACTGGCGAATAGTTAACATTAGGATTTTATCTTACAAATAATTTTTTTATAGTTATTACAAGTTAACATTAACATGAAAAGTTACTGACAACTTAACAGCAGGTTTATCCTCATGGTAAATTTCAAAGTTAACTTTAAGCATTTGAAACTGCCATATTTTCTGCTGAAAAAATTGTAACTTCAGTTGTAGAAATGGGAAAAAATTAATGGTGACTTTATCGTTCACGTTAACTAATGTTAAGGTTAACTATCAGGAACTTTATCGTTAGGTTGTAATAATGGCCCTTAGAGAATTCGAAGAGAAAATTACTTTCAACATAGTGGAAATAGCTCGAAAATCAACTTAATTTGCTTATAATGAAGAAAAATTGCAATAGATTCCTTAATTAAGCAGAAATTTTATTGATTTCGATCAGGAAAATATAAAACCTCCTTTTCAGTACTTCGGTAAATTTGCTATGGCAAATCCTTCACTCAGCGCGAAAATAATTTATGTTAATTTCAGTCAACAGCAACTAAAAGTAAAATGAAAAATCGGTGCTTCAGCCCTTACAGTCACTTTTAAAACTCCATAGTTAATTTCTTCTGATTTGACAATTGCTGGCGACGATCTAAACACCCGAACGAAGTAGAAATATGAAAAAAGTTAAGCTAAGTTTCGAAAACTGTTATAGCTTACTTTTTCTCTAAAACTGCAAAATTTCGGGTATTCGTACAATAAAAAACTAAAATCACCACAAAAACATAAACTTATATTTATCTTTAACATTTTTGTGAAGGGTATAAAAAGAGGTAACTAGGATACAGAAAATAAAAAGTTCCGATATCGGTCCGTATATACCCGAGTTATAGCCAAAACCGATTTTTCTATGAAAAAATTTGTTTTTTACTTAAAAGCATATCTGGTAATATAGGGAGGGAGGTAACGCAAATACAGAAAATATATATTTTCGATATCAGTCCATATAGTTATATCTGAGATTTAGCCTAAACCAAGTTTCCTATGAAAGAATTTTGTTTTTGCTTAAAAGCTGCTCTGATTATAAAAGGAGGTTACTAAAATACGGAAAATGAAAACTTTCGATATCGGTCCATATTTAGCCGAGATATAGCCTAAACTGATTTGTCCTGAAGAGTTTTTTTTTTTTTTTTTTTTTTTTTTTTTTTTTTTTTTTGCTTAAAAGCAGTTCTGGTAACAAAGGGAAGTTACTAAAATACATAAAATTAAGTTTTTCAATTTCTAACAGACCCGAGATATAACCTAGATCGAATTTTCCGTGAAAATATCCATGAAAGAATGGCGAATACAAGACAAAAATATATTTTCCCCGATATCGATCCATATATATCCGAGTATATTAAATTTAGATTTGTAATATATACTATATATTTACGTGCGTATTGTGAACAGCATTTTAGATTCGACCCAGCCGAATACACCGCACTCTTAAGCATTAAACGCATTGAAGCCAGCAAACAACCGACTTCAATATGTTAAATATAAAATACATGCATTTAAATGCAAATGTGTATTGTGACAACAGCAAGGCGACTCGACTGCAGGTTGTTGTCCATGATGGTTTTTTTGCCGCCGTCGAATTATATAGATCAGTAGTTGACTACAGAACTACAATTGTCGGTTGCGGCATTTTATGTAGTAAAGACGTAAAGTCTGCTGTGGTCTATGTGTTTAATGCTTTACTTGTTATAACTAGAACTGTTTGCTTTTAAGCAAAAAATATAAATATATTTTTTTTTGCATGGAAAAATAGGTTTAGGCTTCTCGGATATACATGGACCAATATCTGAAATTTTCATTTCAAGTATTTCAGTGACCTCCTTTTGTTAGCAGAATAAACCAGAATTGTTTTGCTTTTAAGCAAAAACAAATTTTTTCATGGAAAATCGGATTTGGCTACATCTCAGATACATATGAACCGATATCAAAGAAACTGTATTAAGTTCTGTGTAAAAAATGAAATTAAATGCGCAAGGACATTTGAAATGTTGACTGTGGCGTTTGTCGAGTCTACTATTAACAGAACACAAGTTTAATTGATGTGTAATCAGTTTAAATAAGGCCGAAAAGATGTCAATGATACTAATCCTGGTTGCCCGAGAACGTCAACAACGGATGAAAAATTTAAGCAGTGAAAAAATGATTTTGAATAGCCGCCGAATCACTATTAGAGCGGTTGCTGATGATGTTGGCATATTGTTCGGCTCATGTCAAGCAATTTTTACGGATATTTTACGGTAGCGAAGATTGTTCCAAAATTGTTAACTTTTGAGCAAAAACAACGTCGCATTGACATCGTTCAGGAGCTGTTGTACATCGGCAACGACAATCCAGGCTTTCTCAAAAAGGTAACAAATCTTGGGGGTATTGCTATGACATTGAAACCAAAGCCCAATCATCCCAATGGAAGCGTCCAGAAGAGCCAAGATCGAAAAAAGCACGTCAAGTTCGGTCAAATGTAAAGGTTTTGCTCACTGTTTTCTTCGATTACAATGGCGTGGTGCATCATGAATTCTTGACACAAGGTTGTACGGTCAATAAGGAACACTACCTTGAAATTATGCGCAGTTTGCGCGAAGCAATTCATCTGAAACGCACAGAATTGTGGAGAAAACAATCATGGATGTTGCACCATGATAACGCACCAGCTCACACATCGATGACTGTACGTTAGTTTTTGGTCAAAAACAAAGCCGTTATCATGCCTCAACCACCGTATTCACCGCACTTGGCCTCCGCTGACTTTTTTCTCTACCCAAAACTGAAGATACCGATGACAGGAAAGCGTTTTGCTACTATTGAGGAGATAAAAGGAAAATCGAAACAGGAGTTGTTGGCGATACCAAAAAGCACATTTCAGAAGTGTTTCGAGGATTGAAAAAAAACCCTGGCATAAGTGTATTATATCTGAGGGGAATTACTTTAAAGGGACAAGATAGTTATTGATGTATAAATAAATACTTTTTGAAAAAGTTTAAAATAACGGTTAATTTTTGATCAGCCCTCGTATATACACGAAACAGTTCAATTAGGCAGAAAATAAATACTTCATTGCATTTACATATACATACATACATACATATATGTATGTATATACATGCCATTTTCGTATTTTATATGTTCTCCTTACTCTAATCTAACTTTAACACCAAACTCCACTTTTTATTTGTTGTTTTTATTTAAGGCAGAAATGCAAATAAATATTTTTTTCTATCTGGAAAAATTATGGTAAAAATCAGTTCAAAATCCTTTAGATATAATCGTGGAAAACACAGAAGAAGAGTTCATGTACTTCAATTTAGCCAAGAAAAAACTTTCAGCAGCAAAATTTTAAACTCTAGCACGCATCAAATATCTTTTAAAAACCTGCAGGGAAAAATTATTATGAACGACAAAACATACAAATTGTTTTCTTCTTTTTTCTTGAAACAAACGAGATAAAAAAAGAAAATGTGCCTGAACAAAGAATCAAACTAAGAGTCATACAATGTTGCCACGACGCAGGACTGAAAAGACAACGACACATTTGGGTAACAAACAGTTCCATGAACAAGAACAACATTATAGACAGCTGCAGTAGACAGATAAGACTAAAAACAAAAATAACAACAACAACCAACCGTCTGCAGAAGTCTAAGGGTATGAAGGCTAGAAATTCAAATTTTGCTTGTTTTCAACTATGAACAACAGCAATATGAATTTGAAATGTAAAATATAATTTTTTATATTTATAATAATTTAATGTCTTCAGTCTAAGCACAAAAACAGCCGCTTCTCTACACGTTTTGCATCTCTACTTTTATATGCAATATGCTAGATGCAAAAAAAAAAAAAAAACTATTTAATTTCTTAAACAAACAATTCTACCCAGAAGTGCTATTTTTTAACCATCAAACTTTTTTTATTTTTATTTTTTTATTTTTGCATGTCGGATATTGCATGGCTAGATGTGTCATATTATAAAGTAAGCCCTTATGCAAATTAAAATTTATGTTGCCATGTACAGCAAATTTTAAATGGTGCTGCTGCACTTAATAACATTTCCACCTCCTTTTCGCCACCTTTTCCCATATTGTCTTTATTCTAAAAAAAAAAAAACCCTATACATACACATGAACACGTATATGTGTATGTATTTATTCTGTCTCCACTCTCAAACTGCAGTCACACTCTGCTATACGATAACAATGGCATCCGCATCTTCTGCTGTGTTGTTTACCACGTAGTCACCTCTGGTTTAATGGGGCTGGATATAGGAGTGGGTCTGGGAGAGTTTGTCTATTTGTTTAAATAAATGTGCATTTGTTTTTGTATTTATGATTTTATTTTTCTTTCCCTTGATTTTTTCTTTTTTCGTAGTTTGGTTCTCTTTTGACTTTTTTATACTTTTATTTAGATTCGAGTCATTGTACGTTGCACAATTCCGGATTTATACTGCTTTTCTTACTTTCTTTGTTTTTGCATTTCATTTCAACATGACTCTTTTTCACAATTTGTCTACGTGCGGTAAACGGATTTTGGCTGGATGTAGTTTACAAAATAAAATTAAAAAGGAAGTTCACAGAACACTGTTTACTTGCTACAACTAACATTCATATGTTAATAATAAAAAGTGTTAAAATTAGATAAACAAATTGTTATACAGAAGTATAAAAAAGGAAAAGCCAAGAAAAATATTTTTAATTTCTTAAGCAAATCAAACTTGAAGACATATCAAGGTAGAAGGAGACATTTTAACATTTCTGAATTAATTTGGGGGTAAAATTATGAAACTTTAGCAATAGAAAACAAAAGCAGGTAGTGCAGTCAATTTCTGAAGTTTCCAGTGGCAGCTGAAGCAATTTTGAATTTTAACTCCTTGAACTAAGCAAATACCAATGATGCTTACACACATGATAACAGAACTTGTCATCAATTTAAATTTGGATGTAGAGGCTATGAGGCTTGCAACAATTTCCAAATGTGGTCATGCCAACACACAGAAGAAAAACTATGGTTGTTATGACAATAAAAAATACTATTGTTGAGTTATATGGTTGAACATATCTATATAATGTGCTTTCAATCTGACGTTTATTTCCAACACTAAGTACAGCCAATAACCAAAAATATACTCTATAAACATATATTTGATCAAAGCTATAATAATTGTATAATGACTAACACTGTTATTGTAAAAATTAAACTTTTACTGTCATGTCAAACCATATTTTTGAAAAATTGTAAATTCTATTGTCGCGATCAAACGTTGAACGTCACATTATTATATGATTACATAATACATTCGCACACATACACACACAAATAACTTCTCTAATTAAAAACACATGCTTTTGATATATTCTACATAAATACATATATTTTTTAACCAATATTTTAACAAAAAATCGAACACAATTATTACAACATTTTTGTAAAATCTTGAAACTGAAGCATCTTTGATCTGGCCGACATAGGTACATATCTGTAAAAAATATATGCATATAAATCAAATATATTAAAACACATACATAAGTATAAACGAGGGTGGTGATTGATATTGAAGCTACCTAAGTAGGAAAAAACATTTTTTTTAATTAACAAATAGTAAAACGTGTAACACTCAAAGTCGGAGGCCTCGCTTTGGAGCAACACACGTGAAGTCGTGTTCCTGTTTTTTCATATATTTGTATTTATTCAGTTATTCATTTGATTATTTCATTTATTATTAACTACTAACGCAAGAAGCGTTGTTTTTGAATTAATAATTAAGGTAGTATAATAAGTTACATGTAATGTAGTTTATTTTACTTCTAAGTTTAAAAATTATATTTAAAATTAACGGTCAGCGCAGATGGCACCACCATACAATGAATAAATATCAACCATGAGACAATGTTTGCCAAATACAGCCGCACATATGGTTGGGCGTAGGTGTTAGTAGGTGTATGTGTGCTCATCGTAGAGTATAAAAGCACGAGCATCAGCATATTCATGCCAGTTTGGTCAGTGGCTGGCCTGCAGGTAAGACGTGCCTTGAAACCAGAGTTTTTAGTTCTATTTCAAAGCATCTTGTTTGCGAGTGATCACAGCTGTGGCGAAGTAACCAACAAGTGGTTAGTGAGGAGTTTTTAATTCCTTACATTTTACTCTTGAGTGGTTCATCTTTGCCCGGTTTGCCTCGTCGCCAGTTTGGTATTCGAGGGAGAGTTTTGAATTCTCCTGAGAGCAGTTGGTGCAGTAATTCTGTTTCTTTATTGAAACGACCCTGGACCACGCTGAGCTATTCCAGCATAAAGCGCAAGTTTCGTTACAGACGATATTTCAACTTTCTGTATTATACCATCTGAATAATACGATTTTGGGAATTCTTCAAAATACGCGTTAGTTTCGTTAATTACTTATTGGTTTGAGATGAATCTTTTTCCTGCTAGCCATTTTTTCAAGTTTGGATACAGAAAAAAGTCACTAAGATCTAAATCTGGGCTATAAAGTGGATAATCAACCAATTCGAAGTATATTTCACATAATAATAGCATCGTATCTAATGCTGTGGGAAATTGTGCGCTGTCTTGAAGGGTGGTAGGTGGACCCACGTTTCATCAACAGTTATTAATCGACGCTAAAAATCAACAGGATTACGCTATCATGTCCAAACACCGCTGTGAATTGGTCTGCCGAACTGAGCAAATGCGGCACCCTTATTGCCGATAGATTTTTCATATGCAAATGTATGGTATGTTTACCATTTCAACAATCTCACGTAACTTGACTTTGTAATAATTAACAACGATATCGAGGATTTCCTTGATATTTTCTTCAGTAACCACCCCTCTTACCCTTCCTGTGGATGGTGTTGTTGCAGTGCATGTTCGGAGCAGACTCACCGTAATGTTTGTCGAGGTTTTCTTTTGTCTCTTTTGGCATTTTCCCTTTCAAATAATAGTGTTTAACCACTGCACAAAAATCGCTTTTTTCATTTTTCAAGAAATACAAAAGTTGCTTAATTCAAACGACTACAACAAATAAACTAATCGATGAATTTGAGTGACGTTTGACAGATCGCAATTTCAAAAATAAAATAAAAATTTTGTTTGTGCTGCCATCTAGCGCTAGGTAGCTTCAATATTAAGTCGCCCTGGTATTCTTATTTAAACCTTTTCGTTTCGAAATGTCTATTTTTATATTGTTGCTATTTTCCCCAAATAATAAATGCTTATACATAAGGTTTTAATATTATTAAAATTGAATAACACACACACACACACACGCACACACACACCAAAGAAATGCCAACGGCTTGCATAAAACCAACAATAGTTATTTTATTCTGTAAACAATCCAGTGCTGCAGATAAATGCATTCACCATACATATGCTTTATATTAATTTTATTTTTATTGTAATAAAACATGTTTTAAAATGATATGAATAAAACAATAGAAAAGCAAAAATTTCAACACTAATATAATTATAGTGGATTAAACTATATTAAAAACGGCAATTCGCCGCTATCGGCAACAAAACAAGTTATGACAGAATATATACTAGTGTTCTTACAACAATATTCCAAATTGCTTTTTCTCTACGTGAATCGACTAGACTTTAATCATTTAATATATTCGTATGTAATACCTTGACCCAAAGCCTATTTTTGCTTGCTAATGTTTTTATCAAAGCTCTTCGAAAAAGCTTTTACTCTCCTATAAAACGAGTATAAATATACGCTTTAAAGCTTAAAGCCTATATTGTGCAAATAATTTTAGCAAACCGTTATATATTATCGCAAAAGCGATAATTTCCTAGAAAGGTATTTTCAAACACTTAACTGCATATCCCAAAGTTTTTAATAAATTATTCGAATGAAAAAAAAATGTATAATAATACCATTCAAGGCACAAACATTTAATTTGGCGCAAGCTCCTACTTTTCGTGTCAAATCAACTAACGGTTAGGGTAGTTCCTAAGAAATGTCAAAGCTAAATGCTTTGATTTACTATCCTACATGATCGCAAAATTCATTTACAGAAAAATGTTCTAAAAGTCTGCCCGACTTTTTAAAAAATTTATTAAAAATGCCGTTGTAGTTCCATACTAATATACAATAATGTTTGTAATAATTACATACATAGTAAAATAAATTCGGATCTTGATCCTAGTTTTTCGAACTTTCTAAAATACAATTGTTGTTTATATGAGCCTGTTATAAAAGTATTAGTTTATTAATATTTCGATATTTCGACACCCCTTCTTCAGAAGACACATAAAGGGGTGTCGAAATCGAAATATTAATAAATTAATACTCTTATAACAAGTGACCTCAAGCTCATATTAACAACAATCATAGCAAAAAAATTAATTATGTTACAATACAACAATTTTACAATATAACAATTTTAAATTATTTCAATTTATTTCTCGAGGCGCCAACATTTTTCTCATATTTTCTATGCGATCAGAGTGGTAGATCGCATAGAAGTTATCATCACTTTTCATACAATATTTTGTCAAAAACCCAGTCCCACAGTTGCATTTTTAGTACTTTTAAGCACACATGTTATATTTGGTAGATCGCACGATTTTGTAGGAAACAAGCTATTTGTGTTTTTTATTGGTATCATTATTATTAGCTAATAAAGTGAATAAACTGAAATATTTGGATAATTTT
Source organism: Thecocarcelia acutangulata (assembly GCA_914767995.1). NCBI lineage: Eukaryota > Metazoa > Arthropoda > Insecta > Diptera > Tachinidae > Thecocarcelia > Thecocarcelia acutangulata. Next base: position 73,727,427 of record OU612097.1, read on the forward strand.
TTTAGTTTTAAAATAAAATTTGTTACCAATTAAAAAATTATAAACAGCTTGTTTTCCAGCTGTCTACTTGTCGACATTTCATAAGAGCTACCCTAATCGTCAGTAGACTTTGAAAATTTTTGAAAGATATTCTCAAACATTCAACTTTATATCCTAACGTAATTGAATTATAATTCAATTATGGGGCACCGCCTCAAAATTTAACATTGAAAAAATTCACAGACGCCAAAATCAAATTCTTCGGACGATTACTGCAGTAAAAGACGATTTTTCATAGTACGCAACAAGGCTTATCAGTAAACGGGAACTTCACCCAAATCCCTTGCACGCAATATTTTTTTTTCTTGGACCAGTACTCAGCGGATAGCCCCTACATATGCAGTGCATTGTACTGGAACTAGGAAAATAGATTATGAGAAGGTGGAAAGGGGGAGTAATGCTTGTAAACTTAACACACGGAACGACAAAAACAAACATTATCACAGCATTTGAAGTGTTGAAATTAAATTAGTTAATATATACTTAATTTTGAAGACCTCTCTCGGCTGAGAAGGAGGGATACCCTTGCCACCATCAGAACGTTAAACAGGTGATTTTACCAATATTGGCCGTGCAAAATAAAACATTTGTATCTAGCATTGGATGGACGTAATTAATTTTATGTGTGTGAAGATAAACTTTAAAATGTATAGCCCTAGACATAAACCAACTGACTTAACAGATATCTGTTAAAGCAGTTAACGTAGCTCTGTTATACATAAAAAATCGTGGACAATGTATTCCAAACGTAATTGTGAGCACATATTTAGACTCACCAGGCCAAAAGTAAGTTAAAGCTAACCCATACGCCATCAGCTATTAGATTAACAAAAACGTAATAAGAAATTAATAACAGAAATTAAATTATACAAATACTAAAAATGATAAAATTTTCCAGGAAGTCATCTGAATTCCAAGAGAACCAAAACAGTTGTTCGGATAAAAATTGTTGCAATTGGTAGACATTATTTCTATCTAACGAAATCAATGCTACAAATCTTTGGCGAGGGTCTAAAAATTAAAAAATTTATATTTTTTTAAAATTCGATATATGGAATTTCTGTAGAGGATCAATTCCAGGAGAACCAAGAAAGATGGGCGAGTAAAGATTGATGGAATTTTTAGCTTAAATCGATGGTGTGAAAGCGATTACCGTGGGCACTTTTTTATCTTGGACCAGTACTCAGAAGATGAATCCTACACATGCAGTGCATTGAACTGGAAATAAGAAAATAGGTTATGATGAGGAGGAAAGAGGGAGCAGTGTTTGTGGAGGTTTAACTTTCACAATAACAACACGAAACACTAAAACAAACTCTATTATAGCATTTAAAATGGTGGAATTAAATTAGTTAAAACTGATGAGTGCCCAGTGTATATACCTTCAACATTGCTCAGATTAGCAAAATTCAGTCCAACACCTTCCACACTATAAGGTAAGAACATGGGAAACAAAGGAATTAATAATAAAGGCACGTTTAGGTTGTTATACAAGATATTTAGATTTTGTGGAAACAAAATTTTATGAAACTCTCTACGTACTTAAAAAAAAAAAATGAACAAAAATGTGTTGTAAGTATTTTGTATGTTTGCACTAGTGGGATAAGTATAAACAAAGTATTATTATTAAAGTCTAATAAATTTACTAATTACAATTCTACAATATTTACAAAAACAACATGCTTGTAAATGTTGTACCACCTTCCCTAAATACTTGAAGTGGTGCCAATGCAAATTTAAAAATACACCTCTGATTAAAAAATACATCTCTGATGTGATAAGAATACTGAGTTATCTAAAATGGTTTAGAAAATCAAGATTTACCGACCGCTTGTCAATTTTTACATTTGGATTTCTCTCCTACTGAACACATTTTGCTTTTACACGGTAAGATTTCCTTTATACTACACATATTTTTGACAGATCTAACTACTTGTATTACAATGTAAAGGTGCCTTAATGAACATATAAAGAAAACACGGACAACGGTGAAAAAAAGAAACACTTACTACCTATTTCAGTGCAATTTGGTTTCACTTGGGCAATAAGCTTTACGATGATGTTATCACCGGGTGAATACAAAGCGTCTACCAGCGTCTTCACATGTAACACTCTTGCAGTATCTTGAGTATCAATACGAGGTCATATTGTTTGAATATAATATCCCCCTTGGTAAGGAGCGGAGTCTTTCTAATACTCCCACCGATCCTTGTGTCATGGCACCAATTGCAATGCAACTCCACACCGAGTTGAATTGAACTCTCCCGTGATTTGGTTTCAATTCACAAACACCACGATACTTCGCAAAAAGGCCGCAGAATAACCGGGCCTGATCAAATTCCTGAAACTTTCGGTTCCTGTGGTATAAGATTTAAGTCACCGATTAGTGTTCTTGACCCATGGAGTGCTACCAGTAGAGCACGGCTCAGGTGACCACCCGCAATAACCATACTCACAAATGATTCAACCAACAATAAATTAAAAACCGTAACAACAATAACCACAGCAACAATAACAAAAATAACACAGTGAACACGGCAATAAAATAACACCGCACAAACCCGCAACATTTAACATACACGGGCTCAGAGCACTGTAAGTAGTAAACAATAAATAGCACAAAGATTCAACATTCATCCTAACAGAAGAGTCGTTGGGCACACCGTGGCACCAACTAACGACATCACGAACCAAAACAGCAATGAAACAAGATCGCCCCTCACAGGTGGTTTTACAAACGAAAAAAAAAAAAAAAACAAACGACGCCAGCAATATCGCAACAATAGCAGATACGAATAACAAGGCGACAGCAAAAAACAAAACAGGAAACAGAAACACCAAGAACAGGACAGTCATGAATATTTCCGGTCTTATTTATAAAAAAGAATTTATCTTTATTGAGCTTTTATTTGACAAATTTTGTTTAGACATTTGCCAGTAGTATCTGTGATCTGGTAATCTAATTGCCAGTATGTGCTTCTCCGAAGGCAACTTTCCAGAAACTGTTAAGTTTGCCTTGGCTCAAAATACTGCACGAGTAATTTCCAAACCTCAATCGTTTGAGGTGCAAAATCTGGAGGATTTAAAAGGAACTAAAAGGCAAAAGGACTATTCAGATTCTATGTACTACAACTGTGGTAAAGCGGGGCATTTAAAGAAGGAATCAAAATAAATTTGTCTCACTCAAAAATAGCACTCATTTTAGCATCCAGCATAGAATACGAGCCAAACGCAACGCAGATGTCCACTCGATGCAACCGTGCAACCTAAAATATGTTTGTAGCCATATGAGCAACTTTTTGTTTAGGAGGTCGAGGTCAATGGAAGACAAGGTTTAATGAGGGTAAGCCGAAGCCCACTAAAACCATCAGCCCTTAAACCAAACGTCTCGTCAACCATCACCATCGGTTCCTTACAGTACAGGTATCTGTTGTAAAGGCAACAGGTCCTCGGGAGATTGTTAGTCCCCGAAAAAGCCACACACCAAACAGGAACACTAACACCCCCTTCCTGCGTTTTAGGTTTCAACCACAGCCAGAACGTTCCAAGGGTAGGCACCTCAACCAAGATCAGCCCTGGTAGAACTGGAAGCAGAACCACCCGGGGGCAATGCTGATCCCCATTCTGCCAATTTATACCCTTGTTAAGAGTTTCGTTTATTAAGGAAAAAAGAACAAGAAATTTTAACAATATGCGGTATAATACTCATACAGTTAGCGTTTCAAATACATCACGACTACTTTTAGCAAACCAGCGTTTTTATCACTAATTTCATCAAATAAAAGCTAACATCAGCAGCATCGTTTACTCATCGACAATTAAAACAGTTGACTCTACTGAAAAAAATGTTGCGCCTGAAAATAATAATTTACAGCAAACTGCAGTACAAACAACTGGGATTATAACAGATTGCATATGTGATCAATATGAGACAAATATAGACGAAAAAATAAATAAGAGTTCAGTGGCTGATTTGGTTAAGCAGCCGTATTAAAAATACATCATGTTTACATGGTACTGAGTTCGAATCCTAGTGGCTGCTGATGATCAGTGTAGCGACTGTGAAACAGATAGTTGTCCCCCAGCTTTAGTGTATTCAACTATTTTTTCCTGTCTTCTTTGATCAAGAGTTATTGATCGCGTCAATTATTGTTATAATTATAAATAAAAATATTTCTTGGCTTTAGCCAGGATTGAACTCGAGCTAGACAAGTGATACCAACCCATCATCATATAATATTAGAAATATTAAAATAAAGTTCGACTATTTAACATTAATACATAATAATTTACTTCAAAAACTTCATAAAGAAAGCTAAAATGGTTGCAAGAAAAAGTGAAGAATTCGTTGGTTCTCCTATTGCTTATAAAGTCGGTAAAAATAAAAGTACATATGTACATAAAATGTAAGTACATTAGTGCATAGTTCTATTGAAGAATACCTTGAGTCTTTTACGTTCAAACGAATGCAAGGTAAGCTAAAATATTTATATTTACAAACGCTCGAGTATATAAGTAATGAGAACAGAGTATTTATGCATATATACATGAGCTGTTCGATCATACTCAACAAAAATTTCCATGTTTGTAAAAGGGGTTAAGAAGGATATTTTAAAAAAAGTGTCATTAAAAGTCCCATAGACATCAAAAAAGGGTCAAATTCACAGTTTAGTATCCAAAAACACTGGTCTGAAGGGGACACTAAAACACTTTTGAACTTGTATGCAACGTATTTGCTTGAAATAGGGCTTCTAAAAAAGTTTTGGGCAAAAAACGACATGAACAGAGCTTCATGTTCCAAAAGAAAATCCATTGATTTCGAAGAATAACAAAATTTCTGTGTTGAACGGCAATAAATGCATAAAAAATTTAAGTAGCTGAAAACAAAAAACCCGAAAACACAAAAAAAAAAGAAGAAAACCTATTCTTTTGAAATTTATTTGAAATAAATGAAAAGAAGGAAGAGAAAGGCGCCACAAGGAAAACATGGAACTAATAAAAAAATTATTGAAACCTAGAGATGCATAAATGCCTCAATTATAAATTGCTGAATCCTACGTAAACAATAATGTGTAACTTTTTTTATATATTCTAATTTTAAATTAACATTACTTGTCCATTTTCAGTGTTGAAAACGACAATCAAATACGACTTAATTCAAATTTTTAAGTTTTTAAATTAATATTTATGTTTGAAACAACAAACAGTTTCGTTTACATGAAATATTTTCTATTGATTAAAAAAAGTTAATTTTATTACATACACATTTCACCAATTTCATTTCGTTTTTACACAAAATTGTATTACAATGAACTAGAAAAGATCAATAATTCTAATTTTTATGTTTTCCTGACAATACTGAGAAATTATATATGGAACTAAATATATAATATTTTATGTGTGTGAAGATAAATTCTAAAATTGATAACCCTGGACATAAACCAACTGACTAACAGAGATCTGTTAAGGAGTAAACATACATAAACATAAAAAATAAGGGGCAATGTATTCCAAACGTAATTGTGGGCACATATTTGGACTCACCAACCCAAAAATTAGTTAAAGCTAATCCATACGCCGTCAGCTTTTAGAATAAATAAAAACTAATAAAAAATTAATAACAGAAATTAAAATATATAAATATTAAATATTATAAAAATTTACAGCAAGTCATCTGTATTCAAAGAGAACCAAAGATAAGTGGATAAAAAATTATGGAACTGGTACACTTTATTTCTGTCTAACAGTTAGTGCTCAGAATCTTTGACGGCGGTCTAAAATTAAAAAATTTAGATTTTTTGAAAATTCGATATATGTAATATTTTTAGAGGATCAATTCAAGGAGAACCAAGAAAGACAGGCGCGTAAAGGTTGATGGAATTTTTAGTTTAAGAGTCCCTCTAACGGAATCAATAATCAGAACTATTGAAAGCTGTCATAAACTTGTAAAATCCAACATTTTGAAATGTTGAAATTTCAATTTCTTTAGAGGATGAGTTCCAGGAGAACAAAGGAAGATGGGCGGATGAGAATTTTTGGATATTACAGTTTTTAGGTTCCTTTGAAGGACCAAATAGCTAAAACCTATGGAAGCACTGCAGAAAAAAAAAGATTCTGAAATTTCTTCTCTTCTGGAGTGCTTCAATAGGTTTTAGCTATTTGTTCCTTTAAAGAAACCTATAGCTGACGGCGTATGGGTTAACATATTTTTGGGTTCATGAGTCCAAATATGTGCCCACAATTACGTTTGGAATACATTGCCCACGATTTTTTATGTTTAAAAGAAATATGTTAACTCTTTAATAGATCTCTGTTAAGTCTGTTGGTTTATGTCCAGGGTTATAAATTTTAAAATTTATCTTCACACACATTAATATTTTTATTTAAAAAAAATTAATACGCTAACAAAAAAATAATAAAATAAAAGTTTTACTTGGTTTCTTTTGATTTGACCCAATTGTGTTAATAAAAAATCTCTTCTGCCTGCCTCTATTGGATCGTATTTAGTGTCACCACATTCGGCGCTTGACATTTCTTCTTGAAAATCGCCGTTTCTATTTACGAGTATGCAAATGTTGTGCAGGACGCAGCATGCTACAACAATTTTTTCCATTGCATATTCAATTTTTACACGGGATTTACAGAATCTCTGTATGGTGTCAATAATCTCCCTTAGGGGATACGCTGCATCGCCCAACAAATAGTGTTTATTTAAGCATAAAGCTGGCAGTTCCTTCCCAACAAATGAAAGTTTAAGAACACGGCAGTCATGTCTATTAATTGGAATTCCTGTAAACACATCCAAGAACTTAAGCCTGCTATCACAAATTACTTGCAAAGTTATTGATACTCAATCATGTCTATTAATGTATGTGGAGCGAATTTTATGTTTTAGTATTCTGGCAAAAATGTGACTACCACCGCTACAACCCAATTAAAACAAATTAAAATTGAAACCAAACATTCTAAATTCATTTGTAATAATCTTGTTTTCTTCTTCTGTTAATGGAATTCTCATTATCTCTGGTGTCACTTTAGTGACAAGAAAATATAAAACATTATTCAATCATCTATTGATCTATGGATTGATATTAAAGCTACCTAAAGGCCCTGATTCACTATCCTACACGATCGTAGGATTCATTCACAGGAAACTGTTTCAAAAGTCTGGCCGACTTGAAAAAATCGCTTCAAAATGGCGTTGTAGGCCACACTATTATTCAAGTATGATTGAAATAATTTACTTACACAATAAAACAACTAAAAACTTTTATTAACACAATCATTTTACATTACTTAAATTTTTTTCTTGAGGAACAAACAATATTCTTATATTTTTCACAATATATACCACACTGATCGCACAGAAACCATAATGTTTTGAAAAGTTTCATAAAATTTTTCAAATCGCACGATTTGTCAAAAACTCTGTTGCACGGTTGCATTTTTAGTATTTATTTAGTATTTATTGAGTAGATCATTCACTCTGTGATTCTTCAACCGCACGGTCGTGTTTTTAAAAAGTGAAAAAAAAAACAAACCAAAAAATCATTGTGCTAAAATATTTTTAAACTTGCATATAAAAACAATAATATATTATATTAAATTGTAAAAACAATAACAAATTATTTTAAAAAACAACGGGAAAATAAATTCCTCACATTTCAGCAGCTAAACAATAAAATCAATTTCAATAAAACAAGTGCGGTGGCAGTGCATTGTTATTGTTGTTATTGTGCGTGAAGATTACGTACCCAGTGGGAAAAAAATCTGGAAAATAAAAAATTAAATAAAAACTGCATGAGTGTACCTATCAGATGTAGTTCTGAGAAAGAGCTCAGCTCCACTAGAAAAAGTCCTTGGATTTCTGAGGAGGAGTCCTTGAAAAAATCATTGGAAAATGTGTTGTTGTTGTTAAGAGAAAGAAACCACACGCGCTCGTGTTCGCCACTTATAGTTGTTACAACGGATGACAAACCATCTAACAGTTCAGTTATTGCAGATAAGCCGAAAACACAAGTAGGCATGGACAGATATGTACCCGTGGTTAAACGGCAGCGAAGCTCAAAATCCGCTCAAATGTCATCTCAGTCCAAAATACCCAAAGATGATAAGACCACCACGACAATGGATAGTAATAGGTTTGCTATCCTTCACACTGATGAACCAGCAATACCTAAAAAGCCGCCACCAATATATTTGCGAGAGCCTACCTCTAGTGAGTTGGTAAAACAACTTATTACGGCAATTGGCAAAGACAGTTTTAATGTAACATCGGTTAAGCACGGCAGCATCAATGAAACCAAAATCCAGGTCAACCACGAGAATGAATACCGAAAATTGTCTGACGCTCTGGAGAAGGAGAAAAGATCGTTTTACACATATCAGCTTAAAAGCGCCAAAGGTATTCAGGTCGTTATAAAAGGGATTGACCCTTTTGTAGATACGAATGATATCAAAACCGGATTAGAAGACTATGGTTTTAAAATTAAAAATGTAGTAAACATTAGAAACCGTGAAAAAATTCTTCAACCCATGTTTAGGGTTGAATTGTTGTGTTAAAAAAGAATGAAGTGCATCCAATTTACAACCTTAAATATCTTTTGCATCGTAAGGTTACCGTTGAGGAGCCTCATAAGCGTTTAGGGCCCGTTCAATGCCTAAACTGCCAAGAATTTGGCCATACTAAGGCCTATTGTAAGTTGCCCGCAGTTTGCGTTGTGTATGGTGAACTTCACGGTACATCACAGTGCAAAAAATCTAAGACTGACACGAGCGTTAAAAAATGCAGTAACTGTGGAGGTAACCATACTGCAAACTACAGGGGTTGCCCTGTCTACACTCACTTCAAGAAGTCAATGACAAATAGGCCATTGATTTTAAATATGCCACCCCAGCAGTCAAACACTATTTCTACAACCAATTTTCCCCAGGTACGCCAGCCAACCAGCCATATAAACGTGCAAAACCCCCAACAAATTTCTTATGCGAATGTGGTAAAATCCGATAAACCAAAGTTGAATCAGGAGCCCAAGCCTCAGAATTCCGACCAAAACTTTAGCAATCTTGAGGCAACTCTGCAGACTCTTGTTCAATCTATAAATACATTTACGGTTTCCATGACGAACATGATGCAGGAAATGCTGAAAATACAATCCACCATTTTGCAGGCAATTTTAACAAAATGAATTGGTTAAAAATATGTTTCTCGAACGCAAACGGCATTCGCCAACATAAAAATGAACTTGAGCACTTCCTTATGGAAAAGCAGATCGATATAATGATGATTGCTGAAACCCATTTGACAACCAACAGTTATTTCAAAATTAATGGCTACACATTATATGACACAAAAGATCCCCGTGGAAGATCTTGCGGCGGTTCGGCAATTTTGATAAAGACCAGAATTAAGCACTATCTAATGAACGGGACACGTGAGGAATATCTCCAAGCTACAAATATATGCCTTGATTATTTTCATGATAAAATCGTTATATCCTCGATTTACTCACCACCACGATTTTCAGTAACAGAAAATCAGTATTCACATTTTTTCAAATCACTTGGTCCTCGATTTCTAGCGGCTGGCGACTATAACGCTAAACACACTTTTTGGGGATCACGTTTAACTACCTCGAAAGGCCGTGTGCTTTTTGACACCATTTCCAAAATGGGTTTAGATGTGGTTTCAAGCGGACACCCCACTTATTGGCCGTCAGACCGACGGAAGATCCCAGACGTTATAGATTTTGGAGTTGTGAAAAATTTTCCCTTAGAGTGGATGCAAGTGGAGCCTTCATTAGATTTGTCATCAGATCACTCACCCACTACAATCTCTGTCTCGTTCCCCCAAGATATTGACTCCCCGTTGACCATCAATAGAGTTAATTGGCTAAAGTACAAAAAATTTTTGAGTACACATAGTACTGAAAATATCGCCTTGAGAACGCCTGAGGATATTGATGTGTCAATTAACGATTTTTCTGAAAACCTCAAACTGGCCGTACAGCATGCTACCACTAGTCATATAAGATCCAGAAATGAGAACAATAGAACTTATTCGTCTGAAATTGAGCAACTACTGTCAGAAAAAAGAAGAGTCAGAAGAGAGTGGCAACTTCGCAGATCTCCCCAGCTTAAGACTAGGCTACGGGAATGTATAACTCAGCTAAGAAATCTGCTCGAAATCCACAGAATGGCTTCCCTTAAAACATATTTGGAAAGCCTTGATGGTACCCCTCAATCTGAGTATTCCTTGTGGAAAGCGACAAAAGGTTTAAAAAGACCCGTAATAGGTAAGCCACCTTTGCGAACTTCAACTGGCGACTGGGCAAGAAGCGATTCTGAAAAGGGGATGTTGTATGTCGATCATTTGAGGAACGTTTTTATTACAAATGATTCAACGAATAATACAGCGGAATTACCGTCATATGCTAATAGACCGCCTGTGCCTTTGAGACTTAATTTTCAAGATGTCGAAAATGGTATCGGTAATATAAACCCCAGGAAAGCTCCAGGCATTGATCAAATTACTGGTAAAATGCTTGAACAGTTACCTCGTGTAGCTAGAAGAGTTCTACTTTATATTTGATTTACGCTTCTGACATGCCAACGACATCCGGAGTCCACACTTCTACCTTTGCAGATGACACAGCGTTTTGGAGTGTTCATGAAAACCACCAATTAGCATCACGAAATTTACAGGAATATACTTCAATATTAGAGAAATGGCTAAAACTTTGGAAAATCAAAGTTAATGAACAGAAATGTACTCATGTCACATTCACTCTGTGTAAGCAAACATGTGCGCCTATCCAAATAAACAACACACCTATTCCGCAGCACAGTGAATTCAAATACCTTGGTATACACCTCGACCGTAGGCTAACGTGGAGGTCTCACATTGAAGCAAAAGTCACTCAGTTGAAACTAAAAGCTGCGCAACTAAATTGGCTTATGGGCAGAAACTCGACATTGAAGTTTTGCAAACTTCTGTTATACAACGCAATTTTGAAGCCCTACGGAATTCAATTATGGGGCACCGCCTCAGCGTCAAACATTGAAAAAATCCAAAGGCGACAAAACAAAATTCTTCGAATGATTACTGCAGCTCCATGGTACGTAAAAAATTCACGAATTCATAAAGATCTTAGTGTTCCGCTGGTAAAAGAGGAATTTTCTAAGTACGCGACAAGGTATGTTAGTAAACTGGAACTTCATCCAAACCCTCTTGCGCGCAATATTCTTAACTTTGGTGGCCACACTCGGCTTAAAAAAAGGGATACCGCTGCCACCATCAGATTGCTCAATAGGTGATTTTACCGAAATAGCTCCCGCATAATAAAACTTTTTGTCTAGCATTGGCCGGACATAAGAATCATATTTTTTAATTTTAAATTTAGTATTAAGATTTGAATACTTATTGTTAGTTCATTTTGAAGATTCAATAAATAAAAATGCTCAAAAAAAAAAAAAAAAATTAGTAGATCGCACGATCGTGTATGATAGTGTAACATGGCCTTAAGTAGGAAAAAAAACATTTTTTTAACCATTTATTTATCAAAAATCTGAATACGCGTTAGAAGACGATATTCTAACTTTTTTATATCATTTGAATAGTACGAAAAATACGCGTTAGTTTCGTTCATCACTTCTTCGTTTAAGATGAATCTTTTTCCTGCGAGCCCTTTTTTTCAAGTTTGGAAACTAGGAGCTAGATCTGGATGTGGATGATCAACCAATTCGAAGTGTATTTCACGGAACTTTAGCATCGTACTTAATGCTGTGTTAACAGGTGCGTTGTCTTGAAAAGAGAGCACTTTTTTCTTCTTTAAATGTCGTCGTTTTATCTTTACTGCATCAATCAATTAATCCACTATTGCACGATAATAGTTTTCTGTGATTGTGGACCCTTTTTCAGGATAATCGATGAGCAATTTTCCGTGCGCATCCCAAAACACAGTTGCCAGCCTAATTCACTGTATTTGCATTCTTCGGAACACTTCCATCCATTGTTTCGATTGATTGTTGGTTTCAAGTGTCTAGTGGTAGATTACGCTTTATCATGTCCAAACACTGCTGTGAAGTGGTCTCGAACTCGCTTTGTTTTATTTTTTTATCTTCGACCAGTACTCAGGGGATGACTTCTACATATGCAGTGCATTACTAGAACTAGGAAAATAGGTTGTGAGGAGGAGGTACTGTTTTTGAACATTTGTCTTGAACTTTCCAACGTTATAACAGACAGGAAACACACCTGCAGGTAACTTGTTCCACAGACGAAGCGTACGGCTGAAAAACGAATTCTCTCTGTAATGCGTAGTACGATTAACTGTGCAACCAACCACAAATGGATCAGCTCTGAACGATGCACGTGTGCTACGTAAAAATATGCGCGTTTCGGGAATAAGATCCCTAATCTCGTCAGAGCTAAATCCATTGTAGTACCGATAGAACAGAGTAACGCACTGGTTCAGCACTGAGTAAACACGGCACCTATCTTGCCGATAACTTTTTCATATGCAAACGTTTATACAAAATGTTGAACACACTTTCCTATGATATGTTTACCATTTCAACAATCACACGTAACTTGATTCGACGATCAGTCATAACGATATCGAGGATTTTCCTGATATTTTCTACAGTAACCATCCCTTTTGGCCTTCCTGTTGATGGTATTGTTGCAGGGCTTGTTCGACCGTGTTTAAATCCAGCAATACCATATTTTACTCTGTAATCTGACACATCAGACTCATCGCAATGTTTATCGAGCTCTTCTTTTGTCTCTTTTGCCGTTTTCCCTTGCAAATAATAGTGTTTAATCACTGCACGAACTTTGCTTTTTCCATTTTTCCAGAAACATAAAACTTGCTTATTTCGGAGCGCACTGGCCGCTCGAGGATCTTTCGAATTCCACAAATTTATTTGTTGACAAGTGGATGAGCCTATCGAATACGAGTCGATCGCAGAATATGATTTTTTTTGGATATTACGACTAGAGTGCGGTGTGATTGCACACTTCATTTGCATTGTCCACATTATACGTGTGTGACTGTAAATGCAATAAGTCCACATTATATGTGTTTGACTTTGAGCTGTCATGCCGTCAGCATGACACTTGATATGCGCACATTGTTGCTGTTATTAACCCACACATACCATGCAGCTGGTCGACATGTATTTATGTCGACCCAGCATTTTATCACGCCTAGAATAGGCATAAGAAATTGTATTATGGCATAAAGAATTAATCATTATAAAATAAAATTTTAACAAAATCAGTCGCACAAGCGGCTGATCACCAGACAGAACAAAAACAAAAGTGTTTGTCTTGTCAACATTACTCAAGGATAAGATATAGCATCTACCTCACCACACGACAAGATATCTGTTGTTTCAAGCATTATTCATATTCTATTGTCTATTCGTTAACTTAATTAATTTTTTGTGGTTGCAAATTCAACTCACTATGCTAACCTGTGGCATACGCAAGATCAAGTTCTTCGAAAGGATGTAAAATCGACTACTTCGTGCTCGTGGCAGGGAGTTTGGCTGATTTTGGTTTTCATTGGACTGAAATGAGTCCCGGTAGAACGAATTTGGCGATTAGTTTATTCATATTAAGCATATCAGTTACCTCAAAAAGACTTTTTTCAATGGCCGAATTTCGAAAATCTTAAAAAAAACATCCACTCATAACGATTTATGAATAGTAGTGTGAGTTTAGCACATTTTTTTCAAATAATAAAAAAAAACAGTTTTATTAACATGAGAATATTTGTTGTTTGATGATCATTTCAAATATTAAGAGATTTAGGATCCTCCTTGCACACAAATATATCGTCAACCCTTTTAGGAAGTACTTAATGATTCTGCTTTGCGTAGTCTCTAGCATAGCTTATGCTGGGACTACGGAGAAAAGCCTCTGCTTAATTAATTTTATTCCTTGTATCACCATTTATTTTAATTGTACTCTTAAGCTCTAACTATTTCTTGATCTCCCAATGCATTAATTGCGGATATCTATTTATGTTTTCAAGTATACTTTTGCTTTGTCTTTCAAATTCTAATAGTTGTTGTCGGCCATTTCGTTTTGACACCCAAACTCAGTCAATGATCCATCTATTCTGTTTGTCTTGTTGCTCTGTGACAGCTGTTGTTGCTGACGCTCGTGTTCTGTCGCCGCTGTTGTTTTCACATAAAAAGACTTTTACTTCTTTTTCTTTTGCTATTTTCTTCACATGTAACTAATTGCAAATAATTTCATTTAATATGTTGCAGAACATCAGATTATTTTTGCTCCTTTTATTCATGTTCAATTTATTTATTTCTATATGTCTTCTCAGATATAGCGCAGCCTTTTATGAGAGATGTTTGTGTGTGGACTTGAGTAATTTAAAAATCATTTTTGTTTTGTATCTGTTCCGTTGCAGCAAAAGAAAAAATAAGTCTAAAAAAATGACTCATTAAACTTGTGAATAATACAAATTTATTGTTACGTCTTTTTTCACATTAAAGCGATTTTTATGTTTATTTTAAGAAATAACATACTTTTGTTCTTTATTTTGTGCATTGCTGTTTTGCAATTAAAAACAAATTTGGGGAATTCTAACAGTGCCATATCGCGCATAACGTCCTAATGCATTATGACAGCTTCAAAATCTTATAAAGTAGTAGAATTTTTAAACGGTGCGTTTTGATTTGTGATGACTAACCCGTAAACAACTCAGCTGACTTATGTTTAAAATAGCACACTAAATTATGACAGCAAGCATTCATATCATTTTCCATACTGTTATAGTATTTTAAGTCGTGACTCTATGATCACCCTTTGAATACCGTTATTAAGTTCATTCAAGTTTGAGAAATTTTCGTGACGATACAATATTCACGTACACACTTACATACATGCTTGCAACACAATCATCTTTAAATCATGGATGTTTTTTTGTGTATTATATTTTTAGCTCTATATTGTTCATGAAGATGTTCTTGTACATTTATAACAAGCAAATCAACGTCTGCACAATAGGTTAGAAATTATACAAATTCGTAACACTACTACTAAGTGTGATATATAAATAGCAAATAATACGGTAAAAATTTTAACGTTCCACAAGAGGTAATTGTTTCTAGAAATTTTATTAATGATTTGTTTTCCTTTTTTCAAGGTCGGACTTTAAAAAATAATAATAAAAGCAGCAAACCCAGCTATTGATCAAACTGACTAGTCGACTCAAAGTTTGTAATCGTGTTTGCGTGCAGAAATGTCTTGCTGTACGTAAGACCATGTCAAAGTTTTAATATAGTTACGTTTCCTTTAACTCCATTTTTTTTTCATCACTTTAACAACTAAATGTTTTCAAGCCCCGTCGCATTGTTATATATATTTTCAAAAATTTTTTACTTAATATTTCAGTTTCTCAGTAGTATTTTTATAGTATTTTTGCGCCTCTGTCAAAAAAGTGATAATAATAATAAAAAACAAGTAAGAATGTGGTAAATTCGGCTGGGCCGAATCTAAAATACCCTTCACAATAGTCACGTATAAACACGCGGTTTAGGCTATATCTCCGGTATATGTACCGATATCGGAAATTTCCATTTTTCATATTTATATAACCTTATTTCGTTACCAGAACCGTTTTTAAGCAAAACAAGTTGTTTAGGTTATATCTCGGGTATATATAGACCGATATCGGAAATTTTAATTTTCCATATTTACATAACCTTATTTCATTATCAGAACTGCTTTAAAGCAAGAAAAGATGTTTAAGTTCACTTACGCTACATTTTCATGACAACCGTGGCTTAGGTTATATCTCGGGTATATATGGACCGATATCCAAAAATTTCCATTTTCCATATTTATATAACCTTATTTTAATACCAGAACTACTTTTAAGCAAAAAAATTTGTTTAGCTTCGCCTATGCGACATTTTCATCAAAAATCCGATTTGGGCTATATCTCGGGTATATATGGACCGATATCTGAAAAAAAAATTTTTTGCCTTTAAGTTAGCATGCTTAATAAGTGTGTGAAGTTTGAAGCAAAACAAACAACTTTTGTTTTCAAAATTTTTCATACAAAACTGCAAAAAAATTGCTTTTTTCGGAATTTCGAATATATCTCAGCTATACGTGGACCGATATTACTGAATTTCAATAGCAAACCCATGAATCGATGGGGTAAAAGAATGGTGAAAGAAAAAAGTTTCTAAGTCTAATGGTTTTCTCAGAAACGGTATTTCAACAGCGGACAGACGGACAGACGGACATCGCTTAATTGACTTTTGCATTAATTCTGATTCAGAATATATATATTTTATAGGGTCGCAAAAAAAAACTGTAGAAATTACAAACGGAATCACAAACTTATATATACCCTTTACATTTTTGTGAAGGGTATAAAAAAAATGATTCTTGCGTTCTTGATATTGGGTTTTTTATTGTTTGCTGTTATGGCGTTAGTAGTATTTGGCAAGCATGTGTGTGAGTGTGTATACACGTAAAAATTATACTTTTTTATTATTTATGAATTACTAGAAGACTGACTGAAAAAGGTAATATTAAATAGTAGTATTAATAATACTTTATAAAAAGTCTTATATAATAATTTTGATTAGTTGAACTTAAAGTTCTGATGACAATTATTTTGATTTATGTAGTAGGCAGATCTTCGGCAATAGATAGTGGTTAATGGTTAATAAAGTTGTGAATTATTTAAATACTCTATAACGCACAAGAGTGAGTGTCATTATCTCATTTGCAATTGAAAAATACGCAAACCGGTTTTAAAGGCAAAAACGTAACAATATATTAGTTTCACTTGTATGCAAGGCGAATTCATAACAGGTGAAATTGACATTACAGCCGATAACTTTTTTTTTAATTTGAATCTGTTTCAGATGTCAGTGGAATAATTAAAAGAAATTTGAACAAAAATTAAACAGTTTTTTGATTATGTATTGTAACTTGACAGCCAGTTGTGATCCAGAATCTTCCTCAATGCGGCTATCCATTTTCACCTTTCCAAGCTCTATGATGTGAGACTTCAATTTTCACGAAATAATTAAAAGTTTCATGAAATACTTAAACGTTTTTCTAGGCTTGTAAATATTTTTTAAATATATACATACATATATATTTTTTGAGTTCCTTTTTGTGTTTATATTGTTCTCTTGACATTTGAAAAAGATTCTTTTTTTTAATCTTGCATTTGCCTAGTATGAATTCGCCTTGCCTGTTTGTTTGTAGGTTTGTGTGTTTGTAGCCCTAGTAACTAATGCCGTATGAGTGATTATTATAGGAATAGATAAGAACATTGCTACTCATACGCATACTTATACACAGCATATCAAAGTAAAATATATATACGAGGTCTGATGTAAAATGACCGTTATTTAAAATTTCGTGAGTTACATATGTTCGACTTTCGCATTTTTTCTGTTATGTTGGTACACATGTCTCTTATATAAATTATTGTGGATAATCGTCGAATCACTATCTGAGAGGTTGCTGAAGATGTTGGCTCATGCCAAGCAATTTTTACGGATGTTTTAGGCGTGAAACCTGCGGCAGTGAGGATTGTTGTAAAATTGCTAAATTTTGAACAGAAAGAACGTCGCATGGACATCGCTCAGAAGCTATTGAAAATCGTCAATGGCGATCCAGATTTCCTCAAAAAAGTCTTAACTGGTGACGAATCATGGGTGTATGGCTATAACATTGAAACCAAAGCCCAATCATCCCAATGGAAGCGTTCAGAAGAGCCAAGAGCGAAAAAAGCACGTCAAGTTCGGTGAAGGTTTTGCTCACTGTTTTCTTCGACTGCAATGGCGTGGTGGAATATATTAAGGAATACTACCGTGAAGTTATGCTCCGTTTGCACGAATCAATTCGTCAGAAACGCACAGAATTGTGGAAAAGCAATCATGGATTTTGTACATTGATAACGCACCAGCCCACATATCGATGCTTGTGTGTGAGTTTTTGGCCAAAAACAAAACCGTTATCATGCCTCAACCATCATATTCACCGAACTTGGCCCCGCTGACTTTTTCTGTTCCCAAAACTGAAGACACCGATGAAGGAAAAGTGTTTTGCTACGATTGAGGAGATAAAAGAAAAATTGAAAACGCTGGCATACGTGTATTATATCTGAGGGGGATTACTTTGAAGGTGACAAGATAGTTATTGATAAATAAATAAATACTTTTTGAAAATTTTTAAAATAACGGTTATTTTTTTATCATACCTTGCATATGGAGTTAAAAAAAAACTAAAACTACATTTTGGTGTCGAAGTAGAAAGTAAGAAATAATTTAAAGAAAAGCGTTAAACAATAGCGAGCGAAAAATACTTGTAATTCGCTGCATTTGCACACTCAATTATTGTCATGCAAATTTTGTATACGTACTTTCAACGAAAAGCGCTTCGAAATAGTCGAATCTCTTGTCACTCGCTTTACACATGCTAAACCAATTTCATTTTTAAGTTGTCGTCGAAACGTATACTTCAAAAAATTGTTTTACTTCTCCAATTTTACCTCCATTTGAGACTTATCTTCTACAAAATAGACTACATTTTTAACAACACTGTTCTTTTTAACAGTCTGCTATACAACATCTGTTATCTTAACAGACTGTAATGTTTACTAACAATAAAGTTTTATTTCAAATTCACTTTATTTCCATAATATTACATTTTTCTATAATAGAAAACTACTATATATAGAAAACTACTACACTACGTAAGATAAGCTAGCTCATTGATATGTTCAAACTCTGAGTTCTGGCATCTTATACTAAAATTGTCATTAAGTCTGACAATTTTGTCTGTAACTAATTCTATATCTGCAAGCAAGTGGATCCTCGGAGTTGATTAAAACCGTGGAAGGTTATAGATTAGTTTTCACAACTTGCAATTTAAAATTGATTTAAGTATTATTTTTTTTTATTGGCTGAGCTTAGAGAGGAATTCCTGTTTAGAAATGTGTAAAGAATTCTTGTAAGTATATTTACTTTATTAAATATAAGATATTTGATCGTGGATCTAATATAGCTCCTAGGTCTTTTACTTTATGTTCTCACCGAGTAGGATAATTGTTAAATGTCACACTACTCTGCGGTAAGAACACGCAGAGAAAAGGCAATTTGAAATATGATTGCAACTACCTTAATATCTATTCTATAACATTATGCATTATTGGTAAAATAGTTGTGTAATCAACATAATTATAGTCTGTTTCTCTATAAATATTTTATTGTGTGCATTTCTGTAATTCTATTGTTAACATCTATATATTTCAAGATATGGTTGTATACAATAGTAACAATTGTGAAAATTTCTTACAAACAACGATAGCTTTTGTCACACCCAATACTAAAATAATTGTTTTTATCATATATGTATATGATAAGCTGATTCACATGCAATAAAAGTGAGTTTACAATATAAACTTACTATTGCCAACATGAACGATATTTTCATTCTAGTCGTTGATACGCAATATTTTTTCAGTTTGGTTTTATTTTTGGAAGCAAAAAATGTTTTATGTGTTTTCAATTTCAAAAATATATATACATATGTATGTATTAGTCAGCTATATTAAAAAAAAAGAAAAAAAAACGACAACTTGTCGAAGGAATACATATATATATTTTTTTTATATTGGACCAGTACTCAGGGGATGACCCCTACATATGCAGTGCATTGTACCAGAACTAGGAAAATATGTTGTGAGGAGGGGGAAAGCGGGAGTAGTGTTTGTGAACATTTGACTTGAATTTTCCAACGTTATAACAGGCAGGAAACACTTCTGCAGGCACCTTGTTCCACAGACGAAGCGTGCGGCTGAAAAACGAATTCTCTCTCGATTCCCCGGACAATCGACCACAAATGGATGAGCTCTAGACGATGAGCGCGTGCTACGTAAAAATGTGCGAGTTTCGGGAACAAGATCCCTAATCTCGTCAGAGCAAAATCCATTGTAGTAACGATAGAACAGAGTAACCCACCCCACACTGCGTCGATGCTCCAGTGAGTCAATAGAGTTGGATAACCTACTGTCACCGATAAGCTTCTTCGCCCTCTCCTGCACACGGTCGAGTAACCCCAAAATAGACTTTGAGGCACCGGCCCAAACATGAGAGTTGTATTCCATTTTCGGTCGGATGTTGGTGGTATAAATAGTAAGGAGGTCGGATGGAGTGAAGTACATCTTACACCGTAAGACACACTTGAATGCTTCTTTAGAGACATGAAAAATGTGTTCAGTCCAGCGGACATCACACTGTATCTCCATTCCAAGAACATCAAGAGCATCCGATCCCTCAATATTTATACCATCCATATACAGATGAAGCAGCATTTGCGGTCGTTTGATTGTGCGTTATAAGCAACATTGGGTCTTACGAGCGTTAAAGGTGACCCTGTTTTTACGACCCCATTCGGAGATTAATAGAAGATCACTCTTCAGTGAATCGTTCATATTTAGCCTCTTGGCAGTGATCTCTGATAGGCTGGGCCTATGACCAAAAGAGAACGAGTGACAAATGCTGCTGTCATCTGCGAAAGAGTGGATAGGGTTGGAAGTTTGATAGAGAAGGTCGTTGAGGAAAATAAGAAATAGAGTAGGAGAAAGAACGGAGCCTTGCGGTACCCCTGAATTAATCTTGAACTCGTTTGATGAGACCCCATCTATAACAACTCGTATAGTGCGTCTCTGAGAAAGCTCGATATAAACCAGCAGCATGCCACACTCTGTCAAACGCTTTGGAAATATCTAGAGCCACGACCTTGCTTTCACCGAAATGATGGATTGAGTGGCACCATTTTTCCGAAAGATATGCCATAAGATCGCCAGTAGAGCGACCCTTACGAAATCCATATTGGCGATCACAAAGTAATTTGTGCGACTCTAGATATCCCATAAGATGGTTATTAACCATACTTTCCATTACTTTGGAAAGTGCAGAGCAGATTGCAATTGGGCGGTAATTTTCAGGGTTATTTGCCTCACCCTTTTTGGGTATTGGTGTTACATTAGCAAGCTTCCAGCACGATGAAAGCTCACCAAGATGGTAAAGTGTGCTGAAGAGGCGTGCTAATGGACGCGCAAGCGTAGAAGAACACTGCTTCAAGACCAGTGCTGGAATGCCATCCGGTCCAGGAGTCTTGTTTATGTCGAGGTCTGCTAAAACCCTTTTAACTGCTCGCGCCCGGAAGAATATATTTGGCATAGTTACAGATACTCTTTCGAGCTCGGGAAGTGGTTGACAGCTTTCCGGGAAGCAGGAATTGCTTGCAAAAATTTCAGCCAATAGGTTAGCTTTGTCAACCGGGTCGGTGAATGCTTGGTCATTCTTTAAGAGAGTTGTGATCGATGAACTAGCACTGTTCTTTACTCTCTTAACGAAAGACCAAAAGGTCTTGCTGCCCCGAGGAGCGCACGAAGGCGCTGCTCGTGAAGAAACTTTTCATGCCTAAGTACCTTGGCACACGAAGATCTTGCCTTTTTGCGTAGCAAGTCAGTGTCTGGGGTTTTGTTTAAACGCCAGTTGCTGAGTGCTTCCTCTCTGGATCTGACTTTTGCACGTCTGAGTTTTCGGAATAATAAAAAGGAAATGATAATATTAAGATGTATGTATAAATAAGTGTGATGAATCCAACAATACATGCAATCATATTAATATGATTAAAATGTCTGTTAAAATTGTAATCGCAGACTAAATAATTAATAGCTATTTTTCTTTCTTTACAGCTAATGGATATTTCAACTTGCAAAAAGTTAAAAAAAAATTGTGCATTAGTTACATTAAGATGCAACCCGATTGTTTTTTAATTATCTGTATTTATTTTTTATAATATGTATTATAAAATTATATTATATGCTGTCTCTTTTTTGTAGTTAATTATTACATGTATGTGTTATTTAAAAGAAATATGTTTTAACAATATTACAATAAAGCTATTTACGACACTAATGTGGTTCTATATATTTGATTTTATCTTCGACCAGTACTCATGGGATGACATATGCAGTGCATTGTACTGGAACTAGGAAAATAGATTGATGAGGAGGAAAGAGGGAGTAGTGTTTGTGGAGGTTAAACTTTAACAATAACAACATGAAAGACTAAAAGAAACTCTATTACAGCATTTAAAATGTTGGAGTTAAATTAGTTAAAACTGATCAGTGCCCAGTGTATACACCTTCGACATTAATATGGTTATACGTTATATAAATGATATGGTTACTTATTATTAAACCAATTTTAAACCCAAATATAGTAGGAGTACTTATAATATGATTTTTTACAATACTATGGTGTGTCATATGAATGGCGTTTTAAATATAACAATATAGTATTATTATTAGATAACAATATAGTATTATATAATATTGTTGTATCAACCATATATTGTTTTACGTGAAACAAGTCTTTCGTTTTCTTGAAAAATAAATGGCTTGCGTTTTACTGGAGTTTAACTTTATTTTCCATTTATTGAAATAATGTTGGAGTTCAGTTAAGGCTCTCTCAAGATTCACTATTATGTGGGTGGATAGCACGTCGGAACAGATAACCGCTGTGTCATCAACAACAATTGAAACGGTACAATAATTTAATTGCGGAAAATCGCAAGTATATAAGTTGTAAAGAATTGGTGACAAACAGGAGCCTTGTGGACAGCCTGCTGGAATTGAAAAAACTTCGGACGAGAATGAACCAATATGGACTTTGAATGAGCGTTGTACAAGAAAAGAGTGCATAATTTTTATAAGATATATAGGAAAATGTAAATTAATCATTTTAAAGACTATGTTATTTAAGTTCATAAAATTTACTAAGCTGTCCTTAATTACTTTTTCTAAAATTCTACCTAACGCAGATAGTAAGCTTATAGGAAGAGGGGCAATCAGGTGGGTTTTCTTAATAGGAATAATTTTAGCTTGTTTAAATACATTGGGGAAGTTTTATTTAAGTAACATAACAACGGTTTCAATGGGAAATGTTACTAACATGTCTATGTTAAAAA
This sequence comes from Thecocarcelia acutangulata, assembly GCA_914767995.1. NCBI lineage: Eukaryota > Metazoa > Arthropoda > Insecta > Diptera > Tachinidae > Thecocarcelia > Thecocarcelia acutangulata. The sequence continues at coordinate 73,750,510 of OU612097.1, forward strand.
CGGAGCTGAAATTAGCTTCGTCTGCTCTGTTTTTAAACACCTGTAACTTTAGAAATATTAAAGTTATTTGAGGCAAATTTAAAACCTTCGACAAATTTTGAGAAAATGAATGTAACGTAAATGTAAAAATGTGATAATTTACGGCCAATTTCAGGAAAAAATTATATATTGTTAACGAAATTTTTTTTAAATGGGAAAAAATGGTCAAAAACATGTGGACCTATATGGAGGAAAGCCATGTCAATGGGGATTTCAAAACAGTATAGCTGATATTCAAAACCAGTAGATTTTGAGAAATTCAATTTAAGAAAAAAGTGGAATTTACTATATGAGCAAATTTTGAAAGTAAAAAAAAATGCCCAAAATCGAGAAGGTGCTCTCATATGGACCAATATAATCCAGATCATAAAACAGTGTTAGCCCGGTAGTTAATTATATTTTTTCTATTGTGCCTTATCTATCGGTTTTGGAGATTTAACCAGATAAAAACCTCGTCATCTTGTTACTTTTGTAAATATTTATCTTTACACACATACAGATTCGGTAAATTTTAAGAATGATACAAAAATATTTCAAAATGTTTATCAAACCATTTTTAAGCGCGAAATTATTTTGTATTGTAATTATTACAATTATCAAATCCCTGTTGTAAAATTTAAATTCTTATGCAGACCCTGACAGCCGACACAAACGCCAAACAACAGAAGCTGCACTTACAAGAAACTTGTTGCAAACGACATTTTACCATTAAGCATGATGTTGTACATGCATATTGGTAAATTAATAGTATTTTTTTCGTTTTTAATCAAATGAGTGTAGCATAAATAGTTAGTACTATTAGCTACACAGCTGTGTACCGCTAAATAGCACAATAGGTTCAAAAATCACTTGGAGCAAAATTTCCATGTTTCTCTACACAATTAACATATCAAGTACCTAAGTTATCCTTTTGTATACTACAGGTAATTGTAATACTTTGTCCTTGACTGTCGAATCTAATGAACTTGTCGAGCATATCAAATGTTTGCTGGCTGTCAGTCAAACTCTAAAAGGAACTGTAAAATTGGATAAAATAAATTTACTGATGATTGTCTTTTGGGGCTGTAACTCAAGAAATCACGCATGCGCAATAACAATGTTGTGGTTATACATGTCATCAAAAAGTTATGGGTTTTAAATACGCTGTTAAAACAAGCAATCAATGTATTTTAGATTAAAATGCCACAAGTGTATTTGAAATGAACATGCAACCAAGCGTAAGACTGCAAACAGCAAACTGACAATAAATATTTAAAGCTGACTAGCTGCATGCGCACGCACATGCACACTTCCCCCTAACACCAACCCGCACTATTACATAGCAATAATAACAACAACTGTTGCTTATTTCCCACAAACAACTAGCAGAAAGAAACTTGTGTGCTTCAGTGTAAATATAATTCATGACAACTATTTAAATTTTTACCAATTGATTGCTGCTTTTTTATAACTCTCAGACCCTTCGTTTTCTTTATGCATTCACTACTACTATTCATTTTATTTATTTTATTTTTTTTTCACAAATGTCAACGAGCTTTGTTTTGTTATTTGTTGCAGTTTGTTACATTATGCGATTACGCATTTGAATTTGTTATTAAATGAAGAATAATAATGCGTGCCCGTAAAACTGCTGGTTGTTGTTGTTAAATGGCCAGGCAATGAACCCAGGATGCGAATACCACATACCGGGTGTCCTCTGGGAAGGTATGCTACTTTGCTTAACCACCACTTTGGTAAACACTGGTCTTGAAAGTTAATATTCGACAGTCACAAAGCAAATTTATTATGGAAAAATATTCGATTAACCAACGTTTTTAAGTAGATAACACAGACGTAAATGTGCACATATGTTTGTGAGCAAACCTTATAAACCTTCTGTAAAAATTATCATTTTGGCAGACATGGAGAGTTACAAGAGGAAATAAGTGCCAAAAAAAAAAGCAAAACCATGTCATTTGTTAAAACATTTTGCCAAAATCAATCATCGAAAGGTTCGTGAAATTTTTGAGAGAAACAACGTGCCAACAAAATGAACTATTTATCGTGGTAGTGAACGATTTCGATGAAAAAGGTCATGTAGATATTAGGACCACAACGTACCTCAAGTCATCTGAAAACATTGCTGCTGCTCAAGAAAGTGTTCAAAACATCAATGCGACGACGTGCTGCAGCATGCTTGGTCCTCAAAGAGCAATTTTGGCCACAATTAGGCACAAGGATTTAGATTTGTTTCCATTTAAGATTCAGTTGACACAAGAGCTTCTTCCACAAGACCATTTACGCGGCTGTACATATGCCAATAGAATGTTGCAACTTGCTCATGACAACCCCGATTTCCATCAAAAAACTTAAAAAGTGATGAGGCACATTTTCGTTTAAATGGAGAAAGGAAACCCCTCAAATTATTCATCACTCACTTTTGCATCTATTAAGTGACAGTCTAGTATGTAATTTGGCGGAATCATTGTATCTTACTTCTTTGAAAATGAAAACAGCTTAACGGTAACTGTGAATGGGGAGCGATATCGTGATATGATTGAAAACTCTTTAACGTCACAACTACAAGCTTTGGGGGTGTTTAACATGTGGTATCGATAAGGCGGTACCACATCGCATGCAGCCAGGATCACAATGGAATAACTTCGAGTTATTTTTGCGCGAGAAGTTATTTCAAGAAACGGTGATGTTGATTGGCCTGCACGGCGGCCTGAGTTGACTGCTTCGGATTCTTTTTGTGCGAAATCAAGGTTTCCGCAAAAGGACTCGCATTTGTAATGCTAACAGAGGCGGTCAATTGTGTTCCAATAAATAATTAACTGCATTAAATAAAACATTTGTCAGTATAACATACATCTTTTTTCATTTAATCAAAAATTATAAACACAAAGTAATGGACACCCTGTATCAGTTTGCATATAGTGGTGGCTAAATAACTGGCACGCTAAGGAAAAATAGTTACAAATCAGTTCCTACAACCAAATTATTTCCTGAACGAAGCAAATTCCCCGAAAAAAATTATGATTATTTTTTACGTTTTTATTATTGAAATGAACTTGACATGCTTTTATATTTTGCAAAACAATTACAAAAACAATTTCCAGTTAAAAAGCCAAAACCAACTTTACATGCTCTTTTGTACGCATTTTAATGCCTTCGAAATTGCAAAAAATGCCAAAGTGTTCAAAATTGCCCTCAATGGGAAATTTCAATTTAAGATCAGTTCAACAAAAAATACATTGATTTTTCAATAATATTTTTATCCCTCTTTGGATTTAAAAATGTCATTTAAATAAAAATATCTTTGTTTTAAGTTAGAACAAAACAATCAATTTCGTACAAAACTTTCATTAAATTCCGTTTTAACAATTATCCGAAATAGTTTTCAAATTTCCTAAAAAAAAAAATATATCTTTTGTTGGGAAAGTGTATTTTGCTCTTTAAAAAATATTTTTTTTAAACAGTATTTGAACTTAATAGACATTTTGAGTAATGAACTTTGATTTTAAAATAAGAATAAAGCAAAACTAACTACTCGTACAATAAATTAAAATAAAAGTTAACAAAATTCTTTTGATGTGCTGCTGATGACGATGATGATGAGTGAATGACTTTATGGCTAAACGTGCATGGTTTTGAATTTTTAATTCGATTTTGTAAAACCGAACAAGAGGAAGAAAAACGAATATAAAATGCTTCGGATAACTTTGCAGCCCAGACCTCAGACGTTCTTATTATGATTGTATTTAAGTTGCTGCATGGGTGGACAGAGGGATACAGGTATACACAGATGGGCAGACGGGCAGACGGCCAGACGGGCGTACAAACAAACAGCAATTCGGTAAGCAAATGTGTGCAAGTATGAGCATTTTATTCTGCTTATATTTATTGTATAGTTGGTTATATTTATTTGAAAAGATGTTTTGTATTTTGCGTTGAAACTTTGCTGTCTGTGACAACTGGCTTAAGGTTTCGATAAATTTTCTTGGAATATTGAAAAGACAACTACAAAAAGTTTTACTTTGCCCGGCCACTTGGCTGATAACCATTTGTTAATTTTAAATAAAAGTTGTCTTTTTCTACAACTAAGAAACCAAAAATAACAAAAAAAGAGAAGGGCTTGGTTTAGGAAATTCAGTGTTTTGAAAACCGACAACCGATTTAGCTGCAGTCGTCAGTCAAAGTTTTCCTCACATGATTTCCAGGAACTCTTCGCTTGACATCAACTACAATATTTTCTCTGTCTAGTAAATTCTTAAATAGTTATTCCCCAACAACTTCCTCCCCAATGCTATTGAGAGATTAACAATACTTAAGTTTAATTTATGTTCACTTTAGGTTTATAAAGCTACTTACATTTCAAACGGAAATTGTTGACAGTTCCATTACTGATTAAACAAAATAAAACCCAATATTTTGTCTAACATAAGCGTTAGTTATAATAAACAATTATTGTAATAGAACTAAATCATGAGTGCAAGCAGTTTTTTTATTTGTAATTACCTGCAAATAAAATAGAAAATGAAAAGAAGTGTCATTAAATTCAAAGGTAAAATTCAAAAGTGATATAAAAAGCACAAAAAAAAATTTATTTAAGAACATAATATATGTAGCATTATTTCATGACAGCTTGAGGCTGTTTTTACGGCAAATTATAAAAATAAAACCAAATTACAACAAAATTTCTTTGGTGACAAACGTGCCGTTACTATGCGTTTAAATTTGAAAAACATAAAAATCGAAGTACTTTCAAGTTCGTTTTTATTTTATATTATAACTAATAGAGGCCTGTCATATATATAGTGAATTGTTGTGCCACTATTTTATTTTTATAATTAATAAAGATTGAAAATTTTATTTAAGTCATTTATCAATTTATTGAATTCAATTTACAAAATATATTCTTAAAAAACGTGGCTAGAAAAAATGTTGAGAAAAATGTGTGTGTATCCAAAAAATGTGTGTGAGCGAATGATGTCAAAGTCGCATGTTTTGTTTTATTTTCTCTGCCAAAACTTAACGTGTGAAGTGCTGCCACAGTACTCGCCGGCTAGACTCAACCGCTCATAAAAATCTTACTGGAACTCTTACTTGACATCCAGTGCAAGTTGTTGAAGTCGATGTAGGGAATTGCGGTTTGGTAGCTGCTCTTTTTCTAAAATATTTAGAGTGGTGACTTGCGGATGGCATGTGCCCATCTGTGGGATTATTTGTTCCTGTATGTTCTGATTTATGTATGAGTGGTACAGTATTATTGGTTCGATATTTAACCCCCTCATTTTGGGCATTAAATTCTTCTGTTACATACGCTGGCTTAAGTCTGTCGACCGATATGTTCACATCTCGATCGCTGATTTTTCTGTTCTATGAACAACTTTATATGGACCGTCGTATTTGTATGACAATGATGGGCGGATTGAATCGTTGCGTAGAAATACATGTGAGCATGCATCCAAATCTGGGTGCTTAAACGTTTTAGTTTCTCCGTGCCATGCCGATTGCTGTGGTTGTATACTTTGCATGACTTCACGTATGTCCTTAAGAACCTCAGTTTCAGTCTTCGTGTTTGTCTCTGGGCCGAAAAACTCTGCTGGTATGCGTAGTGTGGTGCCCAGAACTAGCTCAGCAGGGGACGCTTTAATATCATCTTTATATGTTGTACGCAGACCAAGTAAAATAATTGGCAGAAACTTTGTCCACCAATCTTTGTCGTGACACAGAATTGCTGCCTTTAAAATTCGATGCCACCTTTCAATGAGGCCGTTTGCCTGTGGATGGTATGGTGTTGTTCGAAGATGTTTGATGCCAAGATATTTTGTTAACTCGCGAAACAAAGTTAACTTGAATTGCCGTCCCTGCTTCACTCGTTATATAGGTTGGAATGCCGAAACGAGCTATCCAGCCTGATACAAGTGCTTGAGCAACTGTGGTTGTTGCCTCTAGCCAACAACTAAATCTGTCTATTATTGTAGGGCAATATCGAAAACCTTCACTTGGCGGAAAAGGACCTACTATGTCAATGTTTAAGTGTGAAAAGCGGCTATCAACCGTTTGAAATTGTTGCAATGGTGATTTTGTAGTTGGCATTGAATGCAACTTCGGGCAAAGTTTATGCTATCTTTGCGAATGTGAGGCCAAATAAATTTAGTTGTCATTAACCTGGCCGTTGCTCTCGTACCCGGGTGTGACATATTGTGCGTTGCCTTTAAAAATTTGTCTCTTAGATTGGATGTAATAAAGGGTCGTAATTGTTGTGTGGAATCGTCACACGTTTAAGTTGTATTTTGTAAGGTGACTTACCAGCTCTTAGAGCTCTTCATCATTTTCTTGTGCTTGTGCAAGTTCCTCAAAGTCAACGGTTGGATGAATTGTTACCACTGATATTCATGATCTGCAGTGATGTTGTTCTTTCCTGACACATGCCTTATGTCTGTTGTAATTTGGCCTATATAGTCCAGTTGCCTTGCCTGGCGATTGTTTGCTTTTTCAAGCTTTTGGCGAAAAGCGAAGGTAATTGGTTTATGGTCCGTATATATACGAAAAGATCTGCCTTCCATCATATACTTAAAATGTGCAACTGCTAAGTACATAGCGGTGAGCTCGCGGTCGTTAGTGCTGTATCGAAGTTGTGCTTTGTCAAACTTTTTGGAAAAAAATCCAAGCGGCTGAATGTCTACATTGATTATCTGATGAAGAGCCGGTCCTGCAGCGGTATCGGAGGCGTCGACCCATCAGCATCAGATGCCGGATGTGTTAACAACGTGGCATTAGCGAGCTGTTTCCTACACTCTTCGAAAGCTTTTGTTGTTTCATCGTTCCATATTAAATTTGAGCGATCATTTTTTATATTACCTGGAATCATTTCTAATAGGGGTGCTTGAACTTTAATAGCTTGTTGTTAAAGTGTATAGCAGTTGGAAATCCGGTTAAAAGAAAATGGCACAACAAGTAGAGCAGTTCGAACATGGAAAAAAGTAAGTAGATATCGCACCCATGTTTGTTGGATTTTTCTTGAAAAACAGTAATATGTTTCTGCAAAATTTTTAATCGAGCGCTTACAACTTTGTAAAAGCAAACCTACATTAGATGTCTCAAATTCGCCATGAAAGACGATAATATATTAAGTGGCATTTTAGCAAAAATTTTATACAGCCGGTGTAAACTCAAGGCATGAAAAGAATGATGATGACGTTTGGGATGAGTTGGAAAGAAATTCCATTGCCGCTGCAATAAGAGCTGATACCACCAATCGACTTTATACTAAAGTCTGAGAACAAAGTTTTGGAAATATCACATCTTAACAACTATAGCTCCCAATTTTTCTACAGAAATTATAGCAATATGCCAAGCCCAAAATACAAACATAAAGAAGCAAGAGTGGGAAATTCGCAGATTTTACTGACTCGCCTGACTCATTAAACTCTGCAATGAAAGTTTCATACAATTACGGTATTCAAAGGGTGTTTATAAGTCCTAAGTCTTAAAATAATAGCATAAAAATAATATGAATATCTTGTAAAAATTTAGCGTTCTATTTCCAATTTGAGCCTGCTGATGTATTATGTGGTAATTATAAGAAAATACGAAGGCTTTCCTGTGATAAAATTGATGTGGTAACAGCGCGATCGGAGATAGGAATTTGCTGACGCAGAAAATCAGCTATTACATATGAGAGACAATTTGGTCATAGGGATATTAAGAGACATAACGTCGTACACCTGTACACCTCGAAGGATAAAAATAAATTCTTTAACACCTGCCCCCAACTAGTATTGAATGATTTATAAAGATAGAAAAACAATTTGCGACTATATACTCATATCAGATTATTGAAAAGGAATTTATAGAACAGCTGGTACGAAATTCATGCAAGTTTGACTCGTGGAAATCTATTCACGTGTAAACCTTTTCAATACAAGTTTTAACCTTTTCTGTAATTGTAACGTTGACTATCCTACGACACCTCAACGTTTCCTAATCCAAAACGTAAAAAAGTCTACATTTTGTACCTCAAATACGTTATCTACTCTATCCAATCCAGCAATGCAAAATATAGCCCTACTAATGAAATTTCTTACAAAATATGAAGAAATCTAGTCTCATTGCTTATATAAGCTTGCATATAATAAGGCAAATACATTGAAATATAAAATAACGTAGCGTTTCATAAAATTAGCTCAGCTAAACGCCTATGATGCTATAGCTCATTCCTCATATTTATCTTATTATTTGTAATTAAAAGCTAAACAAGTAAATAAATATTTTTTTTTGTATAAAAATAAGTTCAAGCACCAGACAGTTTACTATTAATGAACAAAAACAAAACGTAAATGAAAGGCAAAAAGTAGAGTGTAGAATACCAAAGATTAAAATGGGAGGAATTTTAAATTATTGTTACGTCTTTACCTTTAAAAAGAGTTTTGCGGCTTCTGCAATTTCAAATGAAATAATGACACTGATACTACTGAAATCCTTCACAACTTTATACTTATCACCACTGTATATTAACTAGACTAGCTTACTTTTCCGACTTATGACTGTCTTGCACAACGTTTAACATTAAACTTTGCCTCTGCTGGACACCTGCCTGATATTTATACATCTTTATTAGCCTCAACATTGTTTGTGAGCCTCCTAGTTATTCATAACATGATGATTGACTTTTATGACATTTTACTTGCTAATTTGACGTTGCTGATTTCAAATACACCCTACATTTTCTTTGAAACAGCTCTAGATTACGAGATACAGCTTTCACAAAAAAAACTGTTGTGTTAGTGGGTCAATTTGCTTGTAATTAAAAACACAACGGCACACGCCAACATAAAAATGAACTTGAACACTTCCTGAGGGAAAGGCAAATCGATGTTGTGTTGATTGCTGAAACTCACCTGACGTCAAGAAGTTATTTCAGGATAAATGGCTATATACTATATGACACTAAAGATCCAGGTGGAAGATCTTGTGGAGGTTCGGCTATTCTAATTAAAAATAGAATTAAACATTACTTGCTAAATGAGACATGTGAAGAATATTTTCAAGCAACAAATATTTGTATTGAACGCATTCGCAGGAAATTGGTAATTTCATCAATTTATTCCCCGCCTCGGCTTTCAGTTACAGAAAACCATTACTCAAATTTTTTTAGTTCTCTTTGATCCCGATTTATAGCTACTGGTGACTATAATGCTAAACACACATTTTGGGGCTCAAGATTAATCTCCCCGAAAGGTCGTGTGCTTTTTGATACTATATCAAAATTGGGTTTAGATGTAATCTCCAGCGGGTGTCCCACCTATTGGCCATCTGACCAGCGAAAGATCCCAGATGTTATTGATTTTGGAATCGTAAAAAACATTCCCTTAGATTGGATGCATGTGGAGCCATCATTGGATTTGTCCTCCGATCACTCACCTACTATTGTCTCTATATGTTTCCCCCAGGACATTGGATCCCCATTTAACGACATAGGTGTATTCCAGTCCGTTTGTTTTTGTGTTTTGACAGATATTGTTAGAGCATTTTTCTTTTTAAATTCTAACAATTTATTTCGATTGTTGGGATATAAAGTTGAATGTTTGAGAATATCTCTCAAAAATTTCCAAAGTCTACTGATGATTAGGGTAGCTCCTATGAAATGTCGACATATAGATAGCTGGGAAACATAGAAAACAAGCTATTTATAATTTTTTATATTTTTTTCTGTTAACAAAGTACCGATTGTGCCAAATTAATACTTCGTACATGTTAATGTCAGTTGAAAAAGAAGACGGATTACGTACGTCGGATTCTGTGTGCCCCGGCCTTAAATAAGTCCGTAATTTCTCGCCTCTAAATTGAAATCACAACACTGCTCCTATATGTAGGCAACTGTCAGTTGACTGTTGTCTAAATTTGAACAACCTGCGTCATTTTGTATTGGGCAACTTTGATGATAGCTGGCTCCTGCCCGTTTTGAGAAGAAGAGGGAATATATGACAAAAAAAAAGTTCATTGATTCGAGTATATTTTGAAGTTAAATTTTGCAGTCTCATGTTTAACTGTCAGGTTTAAGGTATTTATTTTTTCTCACTGTGCTCTTTAATTTATAAATATTTTATTTAATAACGAAAATATTTTTAAAATCATTTTTTGTTGTATTTCTTTTAAGAAAAACATATACCAGGCCATAAATCATTTAAAAATTGTGACACTTGGTGCAAAACGAAACAGGGAATAAGAAACTTGTTGTTGAGCTACAATTTTTCTTTCTTCTCGCCTACTTCTGCAAATGCAATTTATTTTTCCCCATCTAAAATGTGCTAAGCTCCCCCATTTGGTTTTATGACAAAGCAGAGTTTTTTTTATTTTAGTTTAGATATTTCAGAATTTCTACAGAAATAAAAAAGGAGTCCCCTTTTTGTAATTATTTCTTGTTTCTCTATCGTCAGCATCAAAGTCAATATGCAAAAGAAATTTGTATTCTTCACTTTTTGCTTATAAAGTAATAATTAGTCCATCTACTGCCACTCCCGTTCTGCTCTCTTAAAATGCCTTGAATTTGCTTTGTTTTTCAGTAAAAACAAAGCAAGGAGAGCTGAAAATAAACCCCTTCTTTTTTATTTGACTCTAATCAAAATAAAAATTTTTAATTACCCGTATTTCGTTTTTGCAAACAAACGCTTGATATGTCTGTTTGACGTCTTTGCAACTGTAATAGTCGCATTGTGCGTTTAAGGTGAATAGGCAAAACTGCATTTGTTATGTACAGTTTGTAAAAAAAGTATTTTCACCGCTAAAGAAAATTAACAACTTTCGTGAAAACTTTTATTTTTAAGTAAATAAATAAACTTTGTAATTTATTTCAATTATATGAATGGAGATGTTTATAACCTATTTTTATAACATTTTCCCAAAAAAAAGCAATTTAATTTCAGTAAAACAGTAATAATCGTTATCTAAAAAAATAGTTCAGTGTGTATGCTGTAAACTAAATGTTTTTTAAATTAAAAAAAAAAACGTTTTTAAGACGAAAAAATGGACTGTTAATACTTAATGTGCCTTTCTTTAGCATCAATTACAGTTTGTAATTTTGGTACATCATATTCTTTTGGCATTTTATTCTACTCTTCTTTGGTAGATATTATTAACTGCGTTTTGTCTTTATGGAGACGTTCATCCGACTTTTTTCTTTAAGTGAACCCTCTTTATTTTGGGCTGTGCTTTATTTTGCTTTGTGCTGAGGTATCAATTACTTTTCACCAGTTATAAAATAACCAGGATCTACAAATGTATGATTTATATTTTGGAGCATTCTCTTGATAAAATGCATACTTTAACTTTTCTTATGTTTGCGGGTAAATAAAGACGAATTTTACGTCACTAGCACCTAATACATTTCTTAAAATATCCAGATAGACTTCTTTCGGATTAAATAATTCCAAGCCAACACCATATTCAAATACAACCCCACACCATAACCTATAATATGTCAAACTTCTCAGTAGCTATTATATTCTTTTTCTGAGGCTGTCAGGGGTTTGCGCCAAACTTTTTAGAGTACGTCGTCGGCGAAAAAAATTACATCGTCCCAGTCCTCAGGCGAAAGAAAATTTGCTCAATGGCGAATTTGTACCTTTAATCAATGTGTTGCGTGGCAAGCAAAGGTTTATTCTAGCAACTCTTGAAAATTATTGATGGTTTTGTAGCACGTTTCGAACAGTTTGATGATAGTTTTACATATTTACTCCATATTCATTGCTGGTATCACGTGCCATTTCGCTACCGCACAACAGTTATATACGAACAAATTAAAGGTAAATGATTTTGTTGGTGTTATTCTACATATATGTAAATTGAAATTCTTGAAAAAGATTTCTTTTGAAAAGACTTTTTTTTACAAACTGTAGATGAAAATAAGCAAGATCTTTTACATATGTACTTAGAATCCTTTCGTGTTCAAAAATGCTTATCCTAATGAATTGTATTTTATGTACAAACAAACCTCTGTACGTTGTAAAAATATATAGGAGTCTATTTTTCATAATCCTTTCTAGGCTAAAAGTTGCGTCAAATCAACACAATACGCAGTTTAAGCGGAAAAGGCTGGTGTATATAAAATAGCAACTCATAAGTGTGAAACACCTGTCAAGCTATCAAAATTTCTTTTGAAAACTTTTGATAAAAATGGAACACAGATTTGAACTTCTTTTTCTACACAATTTACCATGAAAAACATATTTTGAAAAACTTAATCTAGAAGTAAAACTTCTGAATATTTTGATTTTGTATATTTTGCATATTTCTGCAAATACAAGTATGTTCTTCCCAGCGGCCAAAGTTTCGCTTACGTAAGCGATGATCCGATGCACACTTGTAAGTCAGTAATGCACACCATCTCATATACGATCCTAGTATACTTTTTCATACACATTGCCGCATTTGTAGAGTGAACGCCTACTACCTGCACACAAAGTAAGCGAGCTAGTGTGGTGTTCATCCAACAAAAGCTCATTACTTCCTAACATACATTGTAAGCTATCAGTAGGCAGTTCAAATACAATCTCGCATACTTTGTAAGTCGGCAGTAGGCAGCTCGAATACATTCTCGCATACTTTGTAAGTCGGCGGTAGGCAGCCTGAATACATTCTCGCATACTTTGTAAGTCGGCGGTAGGCAGCTCGAATACAATCTCGCATACTTTGTAAGTCGGCAGTAGGTAGCTCGAATACAATCTCGCATACATTGTAGGCCGGCAGTAGGCAGCTCGTACGTACTGCGCACTTCAATTTTTTGGGAATATTCCATTAAATAAATTTGTTTTGTTTTTTGTCTACTGCATTCTTTTATTTTTTCCCTAAATGTTTTGTCTTTCCTTTTGTCTTGTACCTTTTTTAAATTGTTTTCTAGCACATTTATCTGATTTTGTTAATTAAAATTTTTGCAACGTACGAGTAGTCTGACAAAGACGGCGAACATTTGATTTACAACTAAAAAATAAAATACATTTGTATATAAATGTGATACAAAAGATGAACGTAATTCATTTTTGGGAACTCCATATACTACTGCCATACATTTTGTAAGTTACCATTCATTGATTACAAAGTGTTGCACACATCATCGAAGAGAAATAATGTGGTAGGCAAAGTTCGCCGCTGGGTTATCTTGGACCAGTACTCAGAGGATGGCCTCTACATACGCAGTGCACTGTACCGGAACTAGGAAAATAGGTTATGACAATGAGAAAAGAGCGTGTAGTATTTGTTGACGTTTGACTTGTACCAACCAATAGCAACACCGAAGGACCAAAAACAAACGTTATCGCAGAATTTAATGTCTTGGATTTAAATTAGTTTAGTTAAATTAGTTTGAACTGATCAGTGCCCAGTCTATATATTTTCGACACTGTTCAGACGATATCCACGCTGCAAGGTAATGGATTACATAGCAAGAACATTCAAAATAAATTAATAATGAACTCGTTATATGTCGGATGAAAGTAAAAAGAAAACTTTTTCCATTGGATTGTTCTGTCTCTTGCAACAAACACATACTGCAAAGCTTTGTTTTTATCTGCGGAAACATCTAAAGTTTTTGCCAGGAATCGGACTAACGCCCTCGAAACTGTTTGTTGAGCACTGTAACAAACCACCTCGAGGCACTTAACTAACAAGAAGTACTTTGCATATTAACAAGCGTTTGGCAAAACACAGTAGGAACCTTATAATACGGACACCACTGATACGGATTATTCAATCATCCGGTCATTATTTTTCCAGATACATACACTGAAAAAAGTTTATTCAGAAATTCTCTGAAACGAAGTTTTTCATTATTTTTCAACCATTGTAACTTTTCATAGAAATAATGAAACAAATTTCATTAGATTATTTTAATGAAAACCTTCATAAAAGTAATGAAACATTTTAATAAGAAACATGTCTTATTTTCATTATAAGTATGAAAGACAAATCATATGATTAGTGAAATAATTTCTCTAGATCAAGGAATCAATTTCATAAAACACATGAAAACTGTACACTAAATTAATGAAAAAGTAACATTTATTTAATGAAATAACTTCTTTGTACTAATGTAATATATTCATGAAAAATATCAAACTCCTTCATAAGGTCAATGAAGTTATTTCATTTCTCTAATTTTATTATTCATTGAGCACCTGAAAAATTTACATTAAATCAATGAAATGTCACATTTGTTTAATGAAATAATATCATAACACACATTAATAAAATATGTTCACAAATGTACGTAATAAGATCAATGAATTTATTTCATTTATTCATTGATACTTTATTTCATTACACAAACAATACTATTCCTTGCTTTTGTCAAATTGTAGCTAATTATGATAAAAGAAAATGTTGAACAAGTATTCACCAAATAAAACAGATTTTACTAATTCAAATGACTTCAATACACTGGTATTTAAATTTTTTAAACTATTATTATGCTTATTTGAGTACATGCACATATGTACACACATACCCAAGTTCGGTAGACAGAAATTTATTTGTCTGTTTGTATTGATCTAATGAATTCTATTTCATTGGAATTATGAAACTTATAAAACTTACATTTTATTAAAAAAAACTTTACATTTTTAAAACTGTAGCTTAAGGTTAATAAATGCCCATTAATATATCTTACCAAAATTCAAAGAATTTAAAAAAAAAAAAATTTATTTTTTTGTAGTCATAAATCCAATGATTTTTTTTAATGAAACTATGAAACTTAATGAAACCATTCTGATGGAACTATTTCATAATATATATGAAGTTTCATGCATATTGTGAAAAGTTTTCATTGGATTAATGAAGAATATTTAATGAAACAGTTTCATTATAAATATGATGCATAATTCTTTCAGTGTATATCTCGCTTATAAATTTTGCTAAGCACTTTTCAGTCTTTTTTCTAAAATGTATTACATATGCACCTATTGAGGTTCATCATCATGCACAAGTTAAGTTATCTTTGATAAATTTGCATGACCGTTCGCAAATTGGCAGTTGGCAATTCAGTTGTGTATCTGATTTTTCGTGGCACATAACTTCAATTTCAACCATTCGAACGGGGTTTTGTAAATAGTCTTTAATTTCGTCAAGCAAATTTATTTATTTGTTTATTTCTTTATTTAATAATCATAGTCAATGAATATAAATATACCTTACAGACTGTCGTAATAGTATTCTAGTTAGCTAATAAATCCAAAAAAAAAATATTGGGAATTAAGAAATATAATAATACTACGCTTTATTACAAAATCAACAATATGATACAAAACTTAATGGAAATAGTCTTTAATAATAAGCTATCCTAAGGGAATATTAAAACTACCATTGACAAGGATAATCAAAAGAGAAATATTAAGCATTGTACGGCGACTTTTGAGCGTTGACAATTTTATTAATGATAACCTAATAGCATAGGAAAGAAGATTCGTTGAATAATTCCAACGAAGACTACAAATATAGAACAGTTAGAATTTTTTGGATGGATTCCATACGATCGTTATGAATATTGTAATACTGGTCCCAAATAATTGATTCATATCGTTACGTTTTTGCTAGTCTAGTGTCATTCATGAATGAATTAATTCAACTGGATGATTCTCTGAAGTGAACAAATGAACTATTTCTGTATACTTTCTCTATTCCTTTCATCGTAATTACCCGTAAAAATTAAAAATCAATTATTAATTTTATTCTGTATTTTTAAATTTATATCAATTTTGAAAATTAATTTTTTTATATACTGCAAACAAACAAATAATGGCGTAGTTCCTGTATAATAATTCATTATGCTGCCACCTGACACACATAATTGAAACATTTTCGTTCATTCTGAAATGTTTGGCAAGTAGAAAGATGAAAGAAAAGAATGAATTAATTCACTTCACCTTTCTGAAAGAGGATGAAAGATTCACACAAATTAATGATTTTGCCCAACACTAGTTTTTGCCTCTAAAAGCGCTTTTGCGGATTCTTTTATTGCCAATGAAATATTCATTCACATACTTGTTCGTTATACAGTACTTAAAAAATTCACAATTTTATTTACACTTAACACCACTGTGTACCAAAAAAAAACTAGACTTGATACTTTCTGACCTGTGGCTGTGTTGCGCAAAGCTTAAAAATAAACTGACTCGCAGCGTCAGCGTCAAAGTCAACTTTGAAATTTCAAAACGCACCAAAATGGGAGAAAAAACGCGTTATCTCAAAGAAAACGCACCCAACTTTTTTTTATTAATTTTATGCGTTTTTCACAAAAATGTTAAAAATCGGTAACATTTTCATTAAATTAACGTATTAAAAGCATAGAAATTTCCTTTTTGCTTAATGTGGTGTTTACAGAACACAGGCGTACAACTCGTCTACAAAATTTGCGTGGAAAGAATTATTTTCAAACAAATTTTTTAGATGTGTTGTTACCCGGTGTATCACATACAGAAAGTTTACTTTGCAAAGAGAGTGACTTTTGTCCTTTGCTAGCACTTAGTTCAAGACAAGCGTTGCCAAAACGAAGTACTCAGCTGTTTACTGGTTCCAAACTTTTTGTACGCTACGTATACACAAATGTATATACCTAGTTACATTTATAGTGTAATTGACGAATAGTGCTATACGACAAAATGTAATAACTTTTTGCTATTATTTAAAGATGCTGGATGAGGTTTTTCTTCAGAACTCCACCCATCTCCCGTATCCATTTTAACTGACACATAGGTTAGGTTAGGTAGGCACGCCGCTGGATACCCTGGAATATTCTAGATTGTCCAGCTCACTTGGGTTCTGTAGTCGTACTCTTTGTGATGGCCTGAAACTGACACACAGTCAGATCGGTTATAGCGGAGCTTGAATATAAACTGCCAGCTACACTTTACACAGGCTCCTCAGGTCAGCTGATCTGATTGCACTAGATTTTTTTGAGTTATGTCAAGCAAGAGCTATAAAAAATAAAACAAAGGAACTTGGCCCAGTCCATCAAACAACAAATGAGGTATTCCCAGGCGCAATAAATAAGATTCTGATCAGGAATCACGATCATGCGTGTCATTTATCATGTCATAATCTATCATTTTATCATATATTATTACTTCTCCAAAAAATACATATGTAAATAAAATACATTGATGAATAAGATTGTATTTCTTTCTGCAGCTTTGTACTACTCGTACGAGTAATAATTTTGAAAAGATGTTTTATTAAGTTTTAACTTAATATTTTCACTTTGATCTCATTGGTATATTAAAATAATCATCATTTTGTAATAATTAACCAATGTTACTTTCTAAGTTTGGCATAAGAAAAATCAATAGAAACCCCTTTTTAAGATTTTTTCCTCAAAATTATGATTTTTTTCGGCAAATGAAGAGATTCCGATACAAATATCTGGCACTATTGCTCAAGATATTACAAAGTTAACTTTCCGTGTGTGTAATTGTACGCTATTGTTGATGAAATCTGCAACTCTTGCATACTTCTACAAAATTTTATTGTATGTATTACAGATATATAGTGCAAAAAGTTGTTTCTTATACTAGAACCGAAAGTTATTTGAAATTGATACGGTGCCACCGAAAATTAAAAAAACGCACCGAAAATTGGAAAAAAGCGCACCGCGCACTGGTTAAGGATTTTTTCGCACAAAAAATTTCAAAAAGCACCGCACCGAGTTGACAACGCTGCTGACACGGTGCCGCCAACCTGCCTGCTATTTATACGTTTTTATCATTTTCTACAATGGGCATAATCTTTCTAGTCATTCAGAATTCTCGACTCAAATGTATAAATGTATTTCTTATGCATATACACATTTACACACATGCTTGCGAACAATAAGTAAGTGACAACGACAAACTATAATAAAACGAAATACCAAGAATGCAAGAACAACAACAACATCATTGGTAGTTGCTTTACTTGGAATTTTACGTACTTTAAAGCATATATGTTTGTTTTTTGTGTACTATATTTTAAATTTTATCTTGTTTGTGGGAATGTGTTGTACATTTTATAACTAGCATATCAACAGCTGCACACTGGGTTAGATGTGTTAAAAATGCTTAACAATATTCTAAGAAAGATCTGACTACAGACATATGCAGTAGCTTCATAATATATGGGTCTGAAAATTCCTTAGCCCATCTGTTAATAAAGGCAAGGACACCCGTTGCTTTATTTATAGCACGAGTTATGTGTGACACAAAGTTTAATATAGAATCCAGTAGAATTCCGAGATATACAAATAAGTCCACCAATTCTAACAGATAATCTTCCAGAGAATAATTAACAGAAATACCATTATTTCTAGAAAATCTCATGCATTTACATTTTTCTAGATTTAATTCCATCATACAAAGAAATTATTGAGATTCCGTTGAAGGTAAGCGTGATCAGTGAAGTTATTACAATAATAAAAAATCTTCATGACATCAGCGTACATCAATCCTATAGAAAAATTCATGAGGTTGGGAAAGTCGTTTAGAACGAAAATAGAAGAAGGCTGCCTTTGGGATCGTCAGACTAAATATATACTATATACCCAGATGCGCTATTTTTAAGGTGACTTTGTCAACTAGATATGATTCTGAACAGTTCAATCCCAAACTAAATACACCCATTAGATCTAGTTTGATTAGAAGCAGTCGATGGTTGACTTTATCAAAAGCTTTACTGAAGTCTGCGTAAATTGTATCGGTTTGTTTTTTTGTGTAATTGCATTATTAATTAAGGTTCCTAATTAATAATACTGCTCTAATGGTAGTAGTTCTATTGACATACTAATGACAAAATAGTATGTCAATAGTAGGATGACGTCCATCCTCAGGTAAAGTAGCTGGTTCAGACCGGATAACAGAGCAACCATCCAATGAGTTCAAGATTAATTCAGGGGTACCACAAGGCTCCGTTCTTTCTCCTACTCTATTTCTTATTTTCCTCAACGACCTTCAACTTCAAACTTTTAACCCTATACACTCTTTCGCAGATAACAGCAGCATTTGCCATTCGTACTCTTTCAGTAATAGGCCCAGCCTATCCGAGATCGTTGCCAAGAAGCAAAATGCGAACGACTCACTGAATAGTGATCTTCTATTAATCTCCGAATGGGGTCGTAAAAACAGAGTAGTTTTTAACGCTAGTAAGACCCAGTGTTGCTTATTAACACACAAACATATGACGGCAGGTGCTGTACTCATGGATGGTATAAATATTGAGGAATCGGATGCTCTTGATGTTCTTGGAATGAAAATACAGTGTGATGTTCACTGGAACGAACACATTTTTCATGTCTCTAAAGAAGCATTCAAGAGCCTTGGGTTTTTGATACGGTGTAAGATGTACTTCACTCCATCCGATCTCCTTACTATTTATACCACCTACGAGTATGTCCGCCCGAAATTGGAGTACAACTCTCATGTTTGGGCCGGTGCCTCAAAGTCTATTTTAGGGTTATTCGACCGTGTGCAGAAGAGGGCGAAGAAGCTTATCGGTGACAGTAGGGTTTCCAACTCTATTGACTGACTGGAGCATCGACGCAGCGTAGGATGCGTTACTCTGTTCTATCGTTAGCACAATGGATTTTGCTCTGACGAGATTAGGAATCTTGTTCCCGAAACCCACAAATTTTTACGCGGTTATCGTCAAGGGCCCATCCATTTTTGGTCGATTGCCCGGGGAATCGTACAACGCATAACAGAGAGAGTTCGTTTTTCGGTCGCACACTTCGTCTGTGGAATAAGTTGCCCTCAGACGTGTTTCCTGTCTGTTATGACGTCGGAAAGTTCAAGTCAAATGTTCACAAACACTACTCCTTCTTTCCCCCTCCTCACTACCTATTTTCCTAGTTCTGGTACAATGCACTGCATATGTAGTACTGGTCCAAGTTTAATGTTCAATAAATAGATCTACACTTTTATTCATTACAAATGCTTTCTTTTTAGCACAGCAATGAAAATACTTTCTTTTATATAAATTTAAACTTGTTAAAGTTGAAATTTAAAGATGGCAATTTCAGAGAAAACTCAACAGAAATCAGTTGAGCATCAGAATACTCAAAAAGAGTTTGGATATGAGAAAATTGAGTTGCCTCTAACACGACAAAACTGAACTGAATGGAGAACCGCAATAGGAGCAATAGAGAAGGCTAAATATTTTATAAATGTACATATATATTTTGGAGACATATTGATTATCTGTATTTATCAAATTTTAATATACGCAGAATGTTTTAAAAGTGCGCGAGTGTCTACATATAAATGCGTGAATGCATTTTATATCTCAACATGATCTCCATTTTTTATTGATATGTGTAGTCTATACCGAAGTCTTTATAGTTTTTTTTTTATTCCCTCCAAATAATAAAATTCCTCAACTCCTTCAAAACGAGCATATGTTTCAACATAGGTCTCAGTTGAGCGCTGCTCGAAAAACTCGAGCCTTAAAAAATTGTTTTGTAATGCTGTAAGATTAAAATTCTTTGATCAAGAGATATGGATCTCGGCAATTATTGTTATAATTAAAAATAAAAAATAATTCATTGTGAAAGACGGATTTGAACTGGAAAAATAATATCATGTAATATTAAATTCAAAAGATGTTTGAAAACCTTCGAATCATAATTGATCAACCATATTTCTAATTTTTTCATTAACGGCATTTTTTAAAACTGGCGACATGAAAGGAAAAAGAAAAACATCTCAAGTGATGCTTTCTCCAAATGTATGTAAGTTAACCTACAATTTTCATCAGATGTGTGCTCGTAATGCTTAAGCCGTCACAGAAAACAACAAACTGAGTAAGTAAATACATATTTACAATTGACCCCATATTACTATGCCGGCAGTAATGTTGATAAGAATGTTAATCATTTTATTTAATATTCTTTAGAAAAGTATAAAACATCAACATAAGGAGATAAGTGATCAAAGAGTACTTCATCATTATTTATTAAAACTGGGAATTTTATTGAAAAACTTGCAACTAAAATTTAAATTTGAAAAATTTTCACCTGATGATGTTCGGAATTTCTAATTTTAAGCGATGAGTTTTATATTGAAATTAAGGTTTTACATACATACATAAAAATAATTAATTTTGATATGTTTGTAATAGCAATTGGGAAACTATAATACTATAAACTGAAAAAATTCCAAACAAAATTAAGATTTGTTAGCTAAATTTCTTTTTGTTTTGCAAAGATTACATTAGGAAGAGTGAATTCATATTGAAAAAATTTTAAACGAATTGAGAACTTTTTTTTAGCTTTTTGATTTTTTACTTTGTAAATTAACAAAAACTATGCAAATCTTAATACTAAATACAAAATAATATCTGAGTTCAGTCAATCCTAGACAAAAAGTTTTATTTTGAGCTAATTATATCGGTAGCATCACTTATTTAGCTCTCTGATGGCGGCTAGAGTATCTCTTCTTCTCAACCGAGTGTGATCGCGGGCAAGAGGATTTGAGTGCCGTTCAAGCTTACTGATATAACTTGTCGTATACTTTGAAAATGCGTCTATTTAATCTTGGACCAGTACTCAGGGGATGACCCCTACATGTGCAGTGTATTGTACAAGAACTAGGAAAATGGGTTATGATGAGGAGGAAAGAGGGGGTCGTGTTTGTAGAGGTTTAACTTTGACAATAATAACACAAAATACTAAAATAAACTTTATTACAGGATTTAAAATGTTGGAATTAAATTAGTTAAAACTGATCAGTGTCCAGTTTATATATATTCGTCACTGCTTAGATTAGCAAAATTTAGTTTAACTCCTTCTACACTTCCAGGTAACGGAACACACAAATCCTTGTGAATTCGTGAATTTTATACGTGCCATGGAGCTGCAGTGATCGTTCGAAATATATGGCTTTGTCGCCTTTAAATTTCTTCAGTGTCTGACGTCAGAGGCGGTAGCACCATATTCTTTTCATGAAAACCACCAATTACCATCACGAAATTTACAGGAATATACTTCAATATTAGAGAAATGGCTAAAACTTTGGAAAATCAAAGTTAATGAACAGAAATGTACTCATGTTACATTCACACTGTGTAGGCAAACATGTCCGCCTATCCAAATTAACAACTCACCTATTCCGCAGCACAACGAAGTCAAGTACCTTGGTATTCACCTGGACCGTAGGCTAACGTGGAAGTCTCACATTGAAGCAAAGGTCACTCAGTTAAAACTAAAAGCAGCGCAGCTAAATTGGCTTATGGGCAGAAATTCGACACTGAAATTAGATTGCAAACTTTTGTTATACAACGCAATATTAAAGCCTATATGGTGCTACGGAATTCAGTTATGGGGCACCGCCTCAGCGTCAAACATTGAAAAAATCCAAAGGCGTCAAAACAAAATTCTTCGAAAGATTACTGCAGCTCCATGGTATGTAAAAAATTCACGAATTCATAAAGATCTGAGTGTTCCGCTGGTAAAAGAGGAGTTCTCTAAGTACGCGACAAGGTATGTCAGTAAACTGGAACTTCATCCAAACCCTCTTGCGCGCAATATACTTAATTTTGGCGGCCACACTCGGCTTAAAAGAAGGGATACCGCTGCCACCATCAGATTGCTCAATAGGTGATTTTACCGAAATAGCTCCCGCATAATAAAACTTTTTGTCTAGCATTGGCCGGACTTAAGAATCACATTTTTTAATTTTTAATTTAGTATTAAGATTTGAATACTTATTGTTAGTTCGTTTTGAAGATTCAATAAATAAAAAAATGCTTAAAAAAAAAACTGGACACGCTCCATACTTATCAAATACAGCAATATTACAACAAGAAAGGGAAATCATAATTATATGATTGAAATGCAGCATATAATTAATACTCCCGCACAGACGGTGGCATGTCATAACGTCCAGTGACATAAAGTCCATGGACGTTATGACACACTTAAAAGTGTCATAAGGTCCATGGACGTTAAGACACTTTTGAAAGTGACATAATGTCCATCACGGAGGTGTCGCAAAGTCCGTGGATACTATGGCACTTTGCGGAGTGTCATAACGTCCGTAACTTAAGTAATAATAAAAAATTTTTAGAAGTTGAAAATTATGATTTTAATACCTTTATCATAACTATATACGAGTATATATGTACACAAAGAGAAAAACGACGTTATTTAATTTTTGTCAGCGAATGATAATGCATATCTCGTTAAATTGTGGACACATCGTTATCAAACTGTGAACATACCGCCGTCAAATTGCGAATAGATGGCACAAAAATACCAGTATTAAGTTGAGAATGTCTTGTTGTCAAGATGAGATCGCTTTGTTCAATTAAGAACGAATGTTGTCAAACAACAACACCTTTTGTCACCTGATATGATTTGTTTATAATTTTGCCATTACGATATCTGTGTTTTCTAAGTGCTGTTATTTAAAATGAATTATTTATGTACATACATATATAATAATATAAAGGACGAGCAATTTGATTTATCTGATAAGCAATCAATTGAAAGAAAACTGTTTTATGTATTGATAGTAATATTAAAAACCTCAGATACTGATATACGTATGTCTAGTGTCCAATTGCTGATCAAGTTTTTGGATTTGATAATCTTTATTACTTTGCATATTTTTTTTTAGTACCTGAGGTTTTTAATATTATTATCAATACATAAAACAATTTTCTTTCATTTGATTGCTTATAAGATAAATCAAATTGCTTGTCCTTTATATTATTATAATTTCCTTTATATTCATAGTTCCTTTATAAGTAATCAATCAATGCAAAGTAATAAAGACTATTAAGTAAAAAAATATATTGGAGAAGAAAGCGATTCAGAAACAAAAGATATCGAAGAAAATGCTATCAACATCAATAGTCAGGTGACAGAAATCTTAAAATGCGTTACATGCTTGGCAGAGCTAAAAAAATGCAGATATTTTACAATTTGTTCTCCTGGTTTTCAAAATTTGGACACTAAATCTAAGAAACGTAATTCAACTTTGCTTTTACTGTAGAAAAATTTTTGAACGTGATATACTCCTAAATATATCTCAATAAGCGATTATTTATTTTGATAATAAAGTACTTTTTACTTCTGTGAAAACTCATATCTGTAAAAAAAACTGATATTTTGGTTTAATTTTTCAAGCGAATATTAATTCGTAGATTTAAAGAGAATATAAAAAAGTTCTGTATTGAAACGATTACTTCTTTAATCAAAAAGAGTGAAAGTGTTAATTTCTTTTAGGCAATATAAGCAAGAGTTATGCGTCAAAGTTTTGCCAACGAAAATGTGGGCCAATTCAGTAATGGGAACAAGTTTTATTGGTTCACATTATCACTGAAATATACGGCTATCTTCATATATAAACTCTTTTCTAATTATGGACCTTATGACACTTGCAAAGTGTCACTATAACTATGGACACTATGACATTTTCAAAAGTGTCTTACTTACGTTATGACACTTTTCGGTGTGTCATAATGTCCATGGACATTATGACACTGGAACTTATGACATGCCACCCGCGCAGACGAGAATAAATTATAAAGCAGACACAGAAAATTGCGCGAACACTTATAGACCTATCATAGACCATCTATAATGTAAGATAAGTTTTGTTTCATGCGCAAATATTTTATAACTATTATTTTCATACGAGTATTTAATTTGTTTTATATGTTTTTTTGTGTGTTTATGTTAATGTAATTGTTACAATTTGTTATTTTGTTCTTGAAGAAGGATACCTAAAGTATCCAAATCTCTGATTAGACAACAAATAATAATTCGTTAAAAAAGAGTTTGATTTAATTAACCAAGACTTAGAGCCTGGATATATAAAAACAAACTATTTAAAAGTTTTAGAGGGCCGAAAACAAAAAAAAAACAATGATTTAAAAACTTTTTATTGAAAATAAAAGAACTCAAGCTTGGACAGTTATTGAAAAAAGGTGTTTGAAAAAGTAACATTTAAAAAATTACTTTTCAGAAAATTCCTTTTTTTATTTAATAATAAAATACTTAAAAAAAGCTTAATATAAAAAACAATCACTTAAAAAAAAAAAGTTTAAATAAGTTTAAAAACAAATTTTAACGGTTATTTTAAGAAATTTAAGTTAATTTGTTTGGTTTAAAATTAGCGTATTAAAAACATACTTTTAAAATGAAAAGCTCTTAGAAGTTATGCAAAAAAACCCCTTTTAGTAAGTTCTTTCCTCCTTTACCCTTTTCAAATTATTTTTTTTCTTTCCTTTCCTTTCTTAACACCAGACATTGACTTGTCCACACACTCGTAATTTTACGCATTTGTACGCAAAACCATCTTCGTAGAACGTCAGAGTACATTTTTTTGAGCTTTTCTTAATACTCGTATACTCGTAATTTCTAAATTTAATGCAAACGTCTTTGACATTTTAGTAGTTTCCTTGACTTTGGTCTCAGCAAATGTTTCCAAGGGATCTGCTTAAACGCAAAAAAGCAATAACAAGATAAGAGACGGAAAGAGAATGGAAGCAGAAATAACAATTCAATTAAATAAAATTTTTTTCAAAGTAAATACATATATACATATACCCATACATATCAACGAACTGGCTGACATTGTCGTGTCATTTAGAACAAAAGCGAATAGAAGAAACCTAAATACTCTGGCAAATGTTGCTTCTTTTTCCCTCTACTACTGTTACTAATTCGATTCACACAACATACACACAAAAGAAATAAAGGACATAGAGGAGCTATGGCCAAACAATATAACACAGTCATCAGCAACAACAAACAACAGTAAAATAAAACCAGAAGTTGTATGAAATTATAAAATCCTTGAAAGGTTAAAGACTTCTGTGAATGTTTAAAAGTATGAGTTCGTTGTTTTTTTTTTTGTTTGATTGTCAGGACAATATAATTCAAAGCAAAAACAAACAAAAAAACACATTTACAACAAAGCCATGTACAAGTACGCACACACACATACACGCATACAAGAAACAAAGGAGAAACAGAAGAACCAAATAAGGAATAGCTTCATTGGCTAAAAAAGGGGAGAAAGCATTACAAAATTACATGAGCTGGTTCAATCAAACGAAATGTGGAAAGAGGATTTTTTTAATTTTTATTATTTTTCCATTTTATTTCTGCTCTTTCTAGGATATTCTCTCTTTTTCCAATTTTCAAACTACAAACATATTTCTGAGAGAGTTCTTTTTATAAAAAACACAACTTATAAAATTTTCTTTTTTAAAATTATAGTTATAGGAATTTTGTAATTCCTTTATAGTTTTAGGTTTTTTTAATATACTTTTCAAAAAAGTTGCACTTTAAAAGGTACACTTTTCCAAAGAAAGGTGCACTTTTTAGAATTTTTAGAATTGCAGAATTGTAAACATAAATAACTCGGCTTGAGTTAGCTATTTAGGAGTTTAAGGAAAAGAATATGAAATATTTATTTATTTATTCATAAAGCATTAGAAAATAATTACAAAATTATAGAATAATGATAAAGGGCATGACCCCCACAAGACCTTAGGCTCAAAAATACTTATATAATAAGTTTATTTATAATTTATTAAATAGAATTATATAGGTTAAATTCTTTTAAAAAGGTTGTGATCATACTTATGGATTCAGGAGTTGGATTCGAATTTAGGTGTGTCAGGGTTGTTAGGTTTAAGTGTTTTCTCAGTATTTGTTCGCGTTCAATTTCAAAAACAATTGTGGACAGGAAGTGAGTATGTGTGTGACCCTAATATGAAGAGCAATGTTGCACGTACAGTACATATTTGTGGCTCTGTTACGTTTATTAGTGCACCGTGATAGAGTTTCGTGTGTCCTAGACGTAGTCTTATAAAGTTCATTGTATCTCTTCTGCTTAACTTATCTGCAATATTCCTAAAGAATTCGTCGATTGTTACTCTTTCGAAATCACTTGTCTTATACGAAAAAGACGTCAAGTTGAATAAATCCCTTGCAATAAATGAGACTTTCCACTCAATAGAATGGAAATTTTATTAACACTTTCTTTAATATTAACAATTTCCACATCTTTTATAGTTTTACCAAAATTATTGCATAAAAATAAAAGATCATCAACACACATTTCTGTACACAGAATAGAAGCAGTTTTAGGATAAGTTAATTGGAAATCTGAAAAGAATTGTAGAAGAGTCCGAATCGCTAGATATAGGACACAGTTAACGTTGAAGTTTATTGTGTTTAGATCAAAATCTTCAATTGGTCCATCACTAGTGGTAAATTTTTTTTAGCTCTAAAGCTTCGGATACAAACACAGATGTATTGAATATCTGAACAGACTGCGTTTGTATGGAACACTGAGAACCCACCAAAAATGGTATTAAAGGCAGATATAAAAAGCCTTTTATGAAAGTAGTTTTTAACACGATACATTTTTAAAAGAAGTACAGGCAGGCAAAATTTGAAGACACATTTTTTTAAAGGTACTATGCTTTATTATTTAGTACTTTTGTACGGGCTTATTTTTAGAGGGTTATTTTATTAAAATACACTTTTTATACCCTTCACAACAATATAAAATTTGTGATTCCGTTTGAAATTTCTACAATTTTCGTTTGCGGCTCTTTAAAGTATAAATAAATATATATATATATATATATATATATATATATATATATATATATATATATATATATATATATATATATATATATATATATATATATATATATATATATATATATATATATATATATATATATATATATATATATATATATATATATATATATATATATATATATATATATATCAGAAATAAGGCGTCCTTGGAGAAGCTTATACCAAAAATGTTGTTGAAGGGTACAAAAGAAGCAGTTGTGAAGGATAATGATAGTATATTTAATGTAATTTAGATATACTATCATTATCCTTCACAACTGCTTCTTTTGTACCCTTCAACAACATTTTTGGTATAAGCTTCTCCAAGGACGCCTTATTTCTGATATATATATATATATATATATATATATATATATATATATATATATATATATATATATATATATATATATATATATATATATATATATATATATATATATATATATATATATATATATATATATATATATATATATATATATATATATATATATATATATATATATATATTTATTTATACTTTAAAGAGCCGCAAACGAAAATTGTAGAAATTTCAAACGGAATCACAAATTTTATATTGTTGTGAAGGGTATAAAAAGTGTATTTTAATAAAATAACCCTCTAAAAAGAAGCCCGTACAAAAGTACTAAATAATAAAGCATAGTACCTTTAAAAAAATGTGTCTTCAAATTTTGCCTGCCTGTACTTCTTTTAAAAATGTATCGTGTTAAAAACTACTTTCATAAAAGGCTTTTTATATGTGCCTTTAATACCATTTTTGGTGGGTTCTCAGTGTTCCATACAAACGCAGTCTGTTCAGATATTCAATACATCTGTGTTTGTATCCGAAGCTTTAGAGCTAAAAAAAATTTACCACTAGTGATGGACCAATTGAAGATTTTGAGCTAAACACAATAAATTTCAACGTTAACTGTGTCCTATATCTAGCGATTCGGACTCTTCTACAATTCTTTTCAGATTTCCAATTAACTTATCCTAAAACTGCTTCTATTCTGTGTACAGAAATGTGTGTTGATGATCTTTTATTTTTATGCAATAATTTTGGTAAAACTATAAAAGATGTGGAAATTGTTAATATTAAAGAAAGTGTTAATAAAATTTCCATTCTATTGAGTGGAAAGTCTCATTTATTGCAAGGGATTTATTCAACTTGACGTCTTTTTCGTATAAGACAAGTGATTTCGAAAGAGTAACAATCGAAAGATTGAAAAAGAAAAAGAAGCAACATTTGCCAGAGTATTTAGGTTTCTTCTATTCGCTTTTGTTCTAAATGACACGACAATGTCAGCCAGTTCGTTGATATGTATGGGTATATGTATACATATATGTATTTACTTTGAAAAAAATTTAATTTAATTTTTTTTTTTTTTTTTTTTTTTTTTTTATAAACAACACAAAAACTGCAAAGCTTTTTTGCTTTTCTGCAGTAACACCCAGGGTCTGTGGCAGGAATCGAACCTGCGACCTCGAGACTGTTGGTCGAGTACTCTACCAAATCAGCCATCGAGGCACCCTTTAACGTTTTTTTTTTTTTTTTTTTTTTTTTTTTTTTTTTTTTTTTGTTATTTCTGCTTCCATTCTCTTTCCGTCTCTTATCTTGTTATTGCTTCTTTGCGTTTAAGCAGATCCCTTGGAAACATTTGCTGAGACCAAAGTCAAGGGAACTACTAAAATGTCAAAGACGTTTGCATTAAATTTAGAAATTACGAGTATACGAGTATTAAGAAAAGCTCAAAAAAATGTACTTCTCCAAGGACGCCTTATTTCTTATATATATATATATATATATATATATATATATATATATATATATATATATATATATATATATATATATATATATATATATATATATATATATATATATATATATATATATATATATATATATATATATATATATATATATATATATATATATATATATATATATATATATATATATATATATATATATATATATATATATGTATATATAATATGATTTATCCTTATTTGAGAGCTAACACCAAATAAATAAACGAAATTGAGTTTCTCTGTAAACAAAGAAACGACATTTAAAGTTTATTATTTCGGTATAAATTGTTTTCCAATATAATTTAGAAACTTTAACTCTTTCTTCTCTATGTTAGAAATGATAAAATAATATGATAAAAGAAAATGATAAAACATGTGTTTCTTCTTTAGTTTATACACCAGAATTCAAACAATTACAAAACAGATATTTAAATAAGTGAACAGATGTTTATATAAGTGAATTCATTTTCGTTACATCTCCCTCCACGAGGAAGAAAAAAAAAATTATATCATTTTTTTTTTCTTGAGATATTTTTTCTATTCAAAGTGGGAAACTGGAATTAATTTTGTGATATGAAAGAGACTTGACTGAGAATCTCCGTGTCCTATGTTTATCTTGTAAATTGAATTTGACAATTTTTGCGTAATTCTGTATGGGCCAACTTTTAATTCGTCCAACTTTTTTCGATTTAATTTATTACCGTTTGCAACATATACCATGTCTCCTACTTGAAATTCAAAATGTTTTCTATTTTTATCAAATATTTGTTTGTTATAGTTATGGGATTTAATTGTATTCTACAAAGCTTTTTCCCTGTTGTGCAGCCAGTCTTCAATACTGCTTTTTTGTCTTAATTCATGGGGTAATATTGAACTATACGTGCCTTCTAATAAATATTTCGGTGTAAATCCTGTAATTGTGTGTTCGGTTTCGTTGTACATCTGGACACACTCTTGCGCTATTTTCGTCCAAGCTCTCTTTTTTTCCTTTTCATTTAACCTGCATCTAATTTTATTTACGATTGTTTGTTTGAGTCTTTCATTTAGACCATTTGAAAAGGGTGTATCTACTGCAGTAAAAACGATTAGAGTACCTTTAGCTGATAAAAAATTCTTAAAATCTTTCGAGTTTAATCCGGGATATTGATCTGATAGAACTATGCCAATTTTGTAGTTATCATCTACTTTTTGAATTAACTTTATAAAATCTTGTGCATTCTGTGTCTTCGACGTTAATATATATATGCATATCTGGTAAAGTGGTCGACAAGAAGATGTAGATATTTTTTTGTCGATCGTGAGCCTCCAAATCCTCCAATTGTATCTATTGAGACTATATCAAACGGTTTTTGAGCAGGACCTAAATGCGACAGTAGACCAATTTTATCTCCACCTCTTGACTTATTCTTTATACATATTTCACACTGTTTGCAAACTTTTTTAATATTATGAGTTAAATTTTCAGCTGTATAAAAAGGAGAAATCTTTTTTTGCATTTGATTCACTCCTATATGACAAAAATGGTCATGAATTTTTTTTAAAAATTCTAGAGAAAATTTCTCAGATAGGACGATTTTCTCTTTTTTCCGGGATATTTTATAATAAACTTTTCGTTTTAATATATATTTATCTTTATCAGCATTTAAATTTTCTCTCTGATCAGCTAGGATCTCTTCAAGTTTAATAAAATTTATTACTTTTAAAAAATCATCGTTGTTTTCGTTAGCTTCTAGCACCGGGTTTCTGCTCAAGCAATCAGCTTCTAAGTTCTCTTTTCCGGGGGCATATTTTATGGTAAAGTCATACTGCGATAGGTAATATGTCAAATCCCCTAATTCTTCATCTGTCCTAGCCTTTATATTC
Source organism: Thecocarcelia acutangulata (assembly GCA_914767995.1). NCBI lineage: Eukaryota > Metazoa > Arthropoda > Insecta > Diptera > Tachinidae > Thecocarcelia > Thecocarcelia acutangulata. The sequence goes on from OU612097.1 coordinate 73,781,846, forward strand.
ATATTCTCTAGTGGTTTGTGATCCCAAACTACTGTAAATTTAGTACCCATGAGTCGATAGTGCCAATATTTAACAGCCTCCTTTATTGCCAGACATTCTAAATAGACAGCCTTTTTTTTCAACTGACATTGGTTTAATTTTTTCGAAAAATATGCTACTGGTTTTTCTTCACCATTTTCTTGTCTTTGTTTGAAAACTGCTGATACACCTTTTAAACTGGCATCTGTGTAAATAGTTATTGGCAAGTCCTTATCAAAAATTGCTAAGATGGGCTGTGAACAGAGTAACTTTTTTATGCACTCGAACGATTCATTGCATTCTTTTGACCAAATAAATTTGCTATCTTTTCTTAACAGATTGTGCAATGGATCTAGTATAATAGAACTTTTTGGTATATATTTGTTATAAAAATTTATTTTTCCTAAAAACTGCCTGACGTTTTTCTGAGTTTTAGGAATTGGAAACATTTTTATTGCAATTAAGTTATCTTTCAAAGGGCTTATCGAGTTATTTTTTATAATGTGCCCTAAGTATGTTACTGAGTCTGCTGCAAAGTTACATTTGGAGAGTTTCAGTCTGAAGCCTTCTTCCATTATTGCTTTTAATAGTTTGTCTAAGTGATCAATATGTTCTTTAAAATTTTTTGAGAATATTAGGATGTCGTCTATATAATTCACTGTAAAGTTTGAAAGATTATGTTTTCTTACAATATTGCTCAATATTCTTTGAAAAATTGCAGGTGATGTTTTTAACCCAAATGGGAGGCAGGTCCATTGAAAACGGCCTTCTTGAGTTACAAACCCGGTTTTTTCTCTATCCTGAATTCTTAACGGAATGGCCCAAAAAGCTGAATTTATATCCAGTGTTGAAAAAAACTTACAATCTCTTGTTTTATCCATTAGATCTTCAATAAGTGGGAATGGCTGCGACTGTGGAATAACAATCTTATTTAACTCCCTGAAGTCTATGCATAGTCTAGATTTTTTATTATCTTCCTTCTTGAAAGCTAATGTGACCGGAGCCGCAAAGGGACCATAGGACTCTTCGATCAAATTATTTTTTAGCAATTCTGCAATTTGTTTTTCAATTTCAATTCTGTCTTCTATAGAACATCTGTATGGCCTTTTACTGCAGTATTTATCTACTTTAAGATCAATGTGGGCTTCATAGTCTCCTACTGTCCCCGTATCATATTTATCTTTTGCGAAAATTGATTTATATTTATCAATGAGTGCATGTATATCTGACTGTTGTTTAACAGACGCATGATTTATAGAGATTTTAAAATTCTCTATATCTAAGTGTTCATTAAAATTTATTGTATATTTTTCAGGTATTATACTATCGCTTTCATTTGTACTGCAATCATTTTTAGGAAGTGCCGTTACCCTTTTATTCATATTAGAATCAAACAATGTTTGCGTTATATTTAAATTTTCATCTTGATTTAATTTAAACATTTTTATCATGTCTAAGCCAATTAAGACATCATATTGAAAGTTTTTCTGATCTATTACAAATAAATCCACTTCTTTTTCAATATTTAAAATTTTTACTTTTATTCGAATCATGCCATTCGTTTTTTTCTCACCATTAATAGTTCGAAGATTTGCATAGATTTGTTTATTTTTCTTTTTGTGTGTATCTTTTATTAGTTTAGAATTTATCAAAGAAACATTAGAACCAGAATCATATATACCGCTTGTCTCTAGTGAGTTGTGTAGTAGTATTTTTATTTTTATTAATGGTGAGATTATTAGTTTTTTGGATGTGTATTATTTAATTCGGCCTCTATCTCGGAATTGTGAACATATTTGATTTCATTATTCTTTTCGGCGTAAGATTTTTCACTTGTCTTGAACCAGCATGATTGTTCAGAATGGTAACGATGTTTTTTTCCCCGTTTTTCACATATCTTGCATGGGCTTTTCTCTTGTGAACTTTCTTTAAAACTCTGATGCATAATTTTCCTTTTTTCGGGTATAGTTCCTTTCATTAAATGCTCTAGACTTCTCAATTCATTAAATAAGTCTTGTGTTTGTTTTAAGTCTTCTCTATTTAGTCTGTCTATTACTTGATCCGGTAATCCCGTTGCAATTATATCAATTAAAGTTCTCTTATCTATTGATTTATTCATTTCTAGTAAAATCCTCTCCTTCTTTAGAGCATAATCTAGTAAAGATCCATTTATATATTTATAAGATATGGCATATTTTACTGGAGTCCATCCCTTATCTGCATACTGTTGCACAACTTGCCAATATAAGTGTTGGATTTTACGTGAAAATAGAACAGTAGAGGCATGTTGGTTTTGTCTTCCGGCTTTCTTCAGTCTGGCGGAGTTTTTCTTTGTCCTCTATTCACTTGACTATGCAACATAGAGAATATATATCTTCATGCCTCAAAAAAAATTAACTAATGCCAAAGTTATATGTTTAACTTTCATAAGATACATAAATTTAAAATTAACACCAGTTGTCCCACAGGCTCATAAGATATTTTGAGTCCAGGAGCACAATTTTCCCTCCCTAGTTATATAAACACCAATGGCAATTCCAGTGCTCAGGATTTAAAAGAAATGCCCCTTTTGCAAACCTTTTATAGTAATTCAACCATACTGATTCTTTTCCTTAACATTCTTCAATTTATTAAATTTACCAATTCATATTAGTCTCAAAAGTAGTAATTGAACAATAATATAAACTTTTAACATAAGTTTACAATTATGAATACTTAAATCGAATAACAATATTTGTATTTTAATGTCGTTAAATACAGTTTATTAAAAAAATTTAATCCTTTGAAACATTTAAGGCATTTATTACGCCGTAAGCAGGGGGATAGGTTTATTGTAAACGATATGTGTAAGTATATAATATCAAAAAATATATTTAAGGAAATCATCCATATAGTCATTGAACTGTGCTGACTTTAATGAAAAGAGCAAAAACAAATCATATGTGCATATGTATGTATATGTTTATAAAGTAAATCGCTATTACGGCCGGGTTTTGTACATATGTACAGACATATATTTACGTGAAATATTTGTACATACATATATACCGATTTCTACGTACAATTACAAATGTATGTAATTTTCCTTTAATAAGGAATCTAATGTAAATAAAATATATAACAAGAAAAAAACAAACTTACATTTTAACTTTTCCAACGATGCTGTCGTAAAAAGGCCTTTTTTTGGACTGCAACCGAAGCTTTCCGTCTTTTGGTTTTCACTTTATATGAGAACTGAAAATTATTGCTTTATACATATGTACATTGCTATAGTGTAATAGATACTATGGGAATTCAATTTAATATACTTGTATCTACAACACTTATCACTTTTTCTATTATATACTCTTACATATTATTCATTTATATTTAATTAAATGCTAATGTAAATAAACTTGTCAAAATAAGATCACACTTTATACTAATATGAAAAAAGACGAATGGAAACTATTGTAACTTATTTGGAATTAATACTGCTGGTTTGTCAGCAATATGGGAACCATATGTCAGAGAGAGATGACTATATGTCAGAGTTGAGATTACCATATTTTAAAGTATATAAAGAAATTTCAAAAAAATGAAGGTGTTATACGGGAAATTGTGAATGAAATGCAAAAAATTATTTATCAATGAATTTTAATGTTTTACTATTTTATATTAAACAATATAGTTTTAAGCACAGACCCAGTGGTAATTGATATTTACGTAACTTTTGTTGAACGTAACTTTTGTTGAACTTAGCTTGGTACCGTTTTGCTATTTGTCCCTATTTTAGTAACAGGTGTAGGATTTTTAGCTTAAGTCGTAAGTTGATTAACATGACTTATTTTCTAACACGAAAGATCTTGTAAACTTGGTTGTTGCTCAGATAATCCACTTTCAATTTCACCAAACTTCCAAAAATTGTGCGTGTGGACATACCAATCTCTCCAATTATAGGGTAATGATGGATTGTTCTCGGTTGAAGATCCAAAGTGTAAGATATGCGGCAGCTTCCACAATACGGTTTACCTTGTTTTATGCTTTATAATTTAATATTTTAATTGCGATTAAGAAAATGACTTTTCCAAAAACTTTATTTAATTTTTGAATAAAAGTTTGTCGATTTGCAAAAAAATAACACGTCTGATCGCCTTTCAGAGGCAAAAGGAAATGAATGAGATAGACTTTTCAAGAAAAATTCTTTCTATCAGAAAACGTGGTATAATAATAAAGTAACCGGTTACGTAAACAGTGATGTATCTATATTATAATTTCAGCCAGTGTTGGGTAGAAGCGATTTGAGTATTTTTATTTGGATAAAATTGAAATTGGTCGTTGTATTCAAATTATTAAATCAAAAATCGTTACAAACCTGCTTCGTTTATTGGAGTATCAAGAAACGAACAGGAAGGTTTTTGAGTACAGACAGACTTAGCGTTCAAAGTGTGGCACGACCACAAAGCCGGGCATATTATGAACGTATATCTGAGGTATGGTAAATTCCAATTTTCTTGCCGTGCATATCTTCTAGCTCATAAAGAGAATTTCCTAATTTCCTCCTTACCCTGCATTTTACAAACTTTAGAGAGAACTTGGAATTTATTGCTTTCTCAGCATTACTTTGAATATGATTTTTTCTAAAAACAATACTTCCTGGTTTATAACAAACTTGTCGAGCACGTAAATTATATGCTTTTGAAGATTTCCTATGGGCTACGGCAGTATTTCCCAGAATTTTGCTACGTAGTTGGTACAATCTATCCGACTTTTCTTGGTAATGTTCGATATCATCTCTCAAGCAATCCAATTTTTCAAGTAACTTGTACGATGAACCATGTTGAACCATGTTCTGACCGAATAGGGCGTAATATGGGGAGCAACCAATTGTTGTGTGATAATCACTTCGTAAGGTAGTTAAAATTGAAGGTATTTCATGATCCCAGTTCCTGTGGTTTACATCATTTTTTAAGAAATTACGAATTTTGACAACAACTTCTCTATTAGAACGCTCAGAAGCATTTGCCTGAGGAGAGTAGAGGCCAGTTTTAATGTGCTGCACCCCAAATTTCTGAAAGAAGTTGGTAAACTCTTTTGATACAAATTGCTTTCCATTATCGCTGTGAAGGAACTGAGGTACTCCGTATGTTGCAAAAATATCGTTTCGAAGGAAATTTATCACATTCACAGAGGTAGCGGCACGAAAGGGTTTCAAGAACAAAAATTTTGTCATATGATCAAGGACTATAAATAGAACTGTGTTCTGATACTTTGAGCGTGGGTATGGTCCCAGAAAATCACAGTATATTCTCTGAAAGGGTCTAGAAGTGATAAAGGGGTTGCCCATTGGAGGTCTCAGTGAAATGTTTGTTGGCTTAATTGTTCTGCAAACATCACAATTATCTACGTAATTTTTTATATCATTTGCCATTGACGGCCAGTAAAACTTTTGTTGAACACGTTGAAGTGTCTTCATATGTCCACCATGACAACTATCAATATTATGAGATTTTTCTACTACATAATTCACTAAACCCTGAGGAAGCCAAAGCCTCCAAAGCGAATTTTCATCACTCCCTGCAACATCTCTAAATTTTACGCGCCTGAAAATTTTATTTTCTTTTATTATCGTATCGGGTAAAGATTTTTGGTTTTTAGATATGGTTTCAACTAAGTTTCTATATTGTTCAGAGTCAAACTCTGTACTATTCAAGTCAATGTCAGCCATTTGTTCAGGTGTATCCAAGGAATCGATATCGAATCTAGAAAGAGTGTCTGGTACCACATTTAATGATCCTTTGCGATGTTCGATTTTAAAATCGAACCCTTGCAGTTTAAGGCTCCACCTTGCTAGTCTTCCATTGAGATCTTTCTGATTCATTAGCCAACGAAGACTAGCGTGATCTGTTATCACTCGGAATGGGAGGCCCTCAATGTAAGGTCTGAACTTTTTTATACAAACAACAGCTGCCATGCACTCTAACTCCGTTACGGTATAATTTTTTTGGCATTTGTTTAGCTTCTGTGATACAAAGGCGATTGGATTTTCCTGACCATTATCGTTTATTTGGTATAAGACACCTCCTACTCCAATTTTGGAAGCATCACACTGAATTATAAATTCCCGTGAAAAATCCGGCTGTGCTAACACTGGCGCTGACGAAAGAGCATCCTTTAGCTTATTGAAGGATACGATAGCCTCTGGGGATATTTTGAAAGGCTTAGGACTCTTTTTTAAACAGTCGGTTAGAGGACCAGATAGTTGAGCGAAATTTTTAATGAAAAATCTATACCAGTTGCAGAATCCTATAAACCTTCGGATCTGTCTGGGAGTTTTTGGCACAGGAAAATCTCTTATAGCACTTACTTTTTCCTCGTTTACCTTAAGGCAGCCGTGCCCTATAACATAACCAAGATATTTAATTTCACGCTGGCAAAATTTACTTTTTTCAACGTTTATAGTAAGGTTTGCTTTCTTCAGGCAATTTGCAACATCTCTTAGCATACTCAAATGTGTATCAAAGTCCGCACTGCATACCAACAGATCATCCAAGTAAATAAAAACATTTTCTCTTAGTCGGGATGGTATGACCTTGTCCATGAGTCGACTCATGGTTTGTGGACCATTGCAAAGGCCGAAGGGCATTACTCGGTATTGATATAGAGGTTTTCCGGGAATGGCGAATGCAGTTTTCTCCTTTGAATCTTCTGATAACTTAATCTGAAGAAAAGCGTCTTTCAAATCAATGCCACTGATAAAGTAGGTATCTTTTAGGCGGGACAACAAACCTCCGATATGTGGTAGGGGATAAGAGTCTTTTTTTGTTACAGCATTTACTTTACGTGAGTCTATGCAAAGCCGAACCTTATTATCTTGTTTCCTCACTAAAACTACGGGACTACACCATGGAGAATTCGATTCTTCTATTACGTTCAACTGTAAGAGTCTTTCAATTTCAGCATATGCTTCTGCCTGTCGCGGTGGTGATAAAGGAAAATGTTTTGACTTGATGGGCGTGGCATTCCCAGTATCAATATGGTGATGTAATAGTGACGTACATCCAAGTCCAAGTTTGGAAAAAGATGGAAATTCTAAAATAACTTTATCAAGTTCTAATTGTTGTTCCGGTGGCAATTTATGGAAATTGTCACCATCTAACATTATTTCATTAACAACGGGTATGATATCAGGGGCCAAAGCAAAGGCTTTCCAAAAATTAACACCTAAATAAGCGGTTTGTTTTAATGAAGGGACGATATAGAAATCAATATTCTTGCTAACGTTTTTATAGGTAATCGGTAAGGTACAGAATCCTAAGATTTCCTGACGAGAACCATCTGCTGTAGATATTGTGTGCCGAAAAGGTTTTATTAAAATTGAATATTTCCTAATAAAATTTTCACAATCTTTGCCTAGGACGGATACACTAGCTCCAGAATCTAGTAACCCGTAAATAGTATCCTCGAATATTCTAATTTTTGCAAAAGGTCTATCATCTTCAGTACTACATAATCTAACTGCTTCAATAACTTTACGAAATTGTTTACGCTTTTGATATCGAAGCCTACATTTGGTAATTCTATTGGGGGTCGTTGTTTGTTTTAGTTTTTGTGGAAAATAATCGATTTCGGGACTTAATGACCCGAACGAGGGTTCCCGATCGTAAACTCGTTCGGTTTGCCATTTTCCATATGTCGATTTGGACAGTTGGGCGTAGTAACGTCTTTGTTGCCACATTTGTAGCAGAATAGTTTGCGAGTTTCTGCCGGACAATATATGTATGAATGTCCAAAAGAAGAACAATTCCAACAAAGTATTCTAGAATAATCCGAGTTGCGTTTAATTCGCAGAGCCTCGAGCTGTGGATCTATGTCCAAGTTTACAATATCATCTTCTACTTCAATCTCATTCACATGGCGTTGATTTTGTGCTAAAGGGAACTGATTCTTATTTTCCCATAAAAAGTTTTCGGCTTTACGGGCAGCTTCGCGGAAATCTTCTAAATTTACATGGTTTGAATTAAACAAAATGTATCTTAGTCCGATGTTTAAGTTCTTTTTCAAAATGTCAATTAACTGAGAATCATGTAAAGGGCTACATAATCGTGAATTCATAGCAACAATAGAGGAATGAAATTCATCGTACGATTCTTTAAATCCTTGCTTTTTCAATGACATTTTGATGACAATGTCATGATCTTTTTCAAGTGTACCAAATTCCTTGGTAATAGAAAATTTTAGAAAACTATAATTAGCTGAGGGATTTTGTTTGATAAAAATCCAGTACCAAGTCTCTGCTCTTCCCGAGAGGAAAATATGAAAATTATCCCTCAATTGCTGATCAGAACATCTATTTCTACTGCAGAGGGTATCGAGTTTAAATAAAAAATCTGACACATTTCCTGTACCGTCGAATACAACTTTCCATTCTTTGAAATGAACGGGTGGATTGGGAAACGGATTGCTAGAGCTCGGAGTAATATTGTTTTGACAGGCATCATGTGGCCTAGGCACACGTTCAGCGTAAGCTGTAGTATACATAGCATCTATACAGCCTTTAATCGAGTTTAGTTCGCGTTTAAACTCTTCTTGAGTTGAAATAATTGTTCTTTGCAATGTGTCAACAATCAGTCTAACGTCAGATTGAGCGCTATCGATATTAGACGCGGGGATAATTGGTTGTTCTATTGACTGATCAGTTGTAGGCCGTTCCCTTTGACTAGATAAATTATCACTACCAGCTGGCAGGTTCATCTGGTTTATGCTCTCCTTGGGATCCATATTACCAACAAAATTTAAGTCCCCTGATTCAGGTATAAAGTCCGTCTCAAATCTTGAATCAGTGTATGATAATTCTAAAAGATTACGATTCGTAATATCTAAAATACTCGGATTTTGCTTTTGCGTTTCCAAAATATTTGGTTCCAGTAATTCTACATGGTTAGAAGACGTTGGTGGCGTCCTGGCCAAACTTGACCTGGGCTGAAAAGGAGTATCACTAGTATTTAAGGGAGAACTTTTGCTTGGGGATCTTACACGATCGCGAACAGAAGTTAGCTTAGGATTGGCTTTAAGATTTTTGTTATTAGACTTCAAGGATCGAGTTATCATACTTTAACTCGATATAAATATGTATATATGTATAAAATTACAGTAAAAAAAAATTATGTTGTTAAAATTGTATTTGTATATAGAAGAATGTTAAAACAAAGTAACCAGTTATGGCGAGACATACAAAAGGTTTGTGACTAATAAACGTGCACAGATTACGTTTTGTTAAATATACATAATACCGACAAACGTTATCAGTGATTGATATCAGTGAAGATATACTGATTGAGATCTAAATAAAAGTAATACAATATTATCTCAACTTGTATTTGATCTAAAGCGAGCTATTAAAATACTATGGAATTATTCTCAAGTAAAATACAACTAAACAAGATAGTAGTCTTTATTTAGGACATTTTACTAAACCATTTTATTGGTTTTATTTTCTGGAATGCAAAATCTCGCAACATTATTTAACACTTGGGTATTCTGTATTAAATATGGACTTAGATATTTGCTATGCAGTTCAGAATATGTTGGTGTCAGTATTCCATAGACAACCGAAATTTCAACAGCGGGTATACTTTCGTGAAAGCAATTAATGCAACGTCGTGCAAACAGGTTGAAATTATAAATATCAAATACCTAGACTACGATATTTAACAATAATTGCTTGCTGTTATTACGATTTATAAAAGTTAGTATACAAAAAAAAATGTGAGTACAACTTAGCGTTCATATGACCAGTTTTGGCCAAATCGTTGGGCGCCATCTTGTTGCACAACTTGCCAATATAAGTGTTGGATTTTACGTGAAAATAGGACAGTAGAGGCATGTTGGTTTTGTCTTCCGGCTTTCTTCAGTCTGGCGGGGTTTTTCTTTGTCCTCTATTCACTTGACTATGCAACATAGAGAATATATATCTTCATGCCTCAAAAAAAATTAACTAATGCCAAAGTTATATGTTTAACTTTCATAAGATACATAAATTTAAAATTAACACCAGTTGTCCCACAGGCTCATAAGATATTTTGAGTCCAGGAGCACAATTTTCCCTCCCTAGTTATATAAACACCAATGGCAATTCCAGTGCTCAGGATTTAAAAGAAATGCCCCTTTTGCAAACCTTTTATAGTAATTCAACCATACTGATTCTTTTCCTTAACATTCTTCAATTTATTAAATTTACCAATTCATATTAGTCTCAAAAGTAGTAATTGAACAATAATATAAACTTTTAACATAAGTTTACAATTATGAATACTTAAATCGAATAACAATATTTGTATTTTAATGTCGTTAAATACAGTTTATTAAAAAAATTTAATCCTTTGAAACATTTAAGGCATTTATTACGCCGTAAGCAGGGGGATAGGTTTATTGTAAACGATATGTGTAAGTATATAATATCAAAAAATATATTTAAGGAAATCATCCATATAGTCATTGAACTGTGCTGACTTTAATGAAAAGAGCAAAAACAAATCATATGTGCATATGTATGTATATGTTTATAAAGTAAATCGCTATTACGGCCGGGTTTTGTACATATGTACAGACATATATTTACGTGAAATATTTGTACATACATATATACCGATTTCTACGTACAATTACAAATGTATGTAATTTTCCTTTAATAAGGAATCTAATGTAAATAAAATATATAACAAGAAAAAAACAAACTTACATTTTAACTTTTCCAACGATGCTGTCGTAAAAAGGCCTTTTTTTGGACTGCAACCGAAGCTTTCCGTCTTTTGGTTTTCACTTTATATGAGAACTGAAAATTATTGCTTTATACATATGTACATTGCTATAGTGTAATAGATACTATGGGAATTCAATTTAATATACTTGTATCTACAACACTTATCACTTTTTCTATTATATACTCTTACATATTATTCATTTATATTTAATTAAATGCTAATGTAAATAAACTTGTCAAAATAAGATCACACTTTATACTAATATGAAAAAAGACGAATGGAAACTATTGTAACTTATTTGGAATTAATACTGCTGGTTTGTCAGCAATATGGGAACCATATGTCAGAGAGAGATGACTATATGTCAGAGTTGAGATTACCATATTTTAAAGTATATAAAGAAATTTCAAAAAAATGAAGGTGTTATACGGGAAATTGTGAATGAAATGCAAAAAATTATTTATCAATGAATTTTAATGTTTTACTATTTTATATTAAACAATATAGTTTTAAGCACAGACCCAGTGGTAATTGATATTTACGTAACTTTTGTTGAACGTAACTTTTGTTGAACTTAGCTTGGTACCGTTTTGCTATTTGTCCCTATTTTAGTAACAGGTGTAGGATTTTTAGCTTAAGTCGTAAGTTGATTAACATGACTTATTTTCTAACACGAAAGATCTTGTAAACTTGGTTGTTGCTCAGATAATCCACTTTCAATTTCACCAAACTTCCAAAAATTGTGCGTGTGGACATACCAATCTCTCCAATTATAGGGTAATGATGGATTGTTCTCGGTTGAAGATCCAAAGTGTAAGATATGCGGCAGCTTCCACAATACGGTTTACCTTGTTTTATGCTTTATAATTTAATATTTTAATTGCGATTAAGAAAATGACTTTTCCAAAAACTTTATTTAATTTTTGAATAAAAGTTTGTCGATTTGCAAAAAAATAACACGTCTGATCGCCTTTCAGAGGCAAAAGGAAATGAATGAGATAGACTTTTCAAGAAAAATTCTTTCTATCAGAAAACGTGGTATAATAATAAAGTAACCGGTTACGTAAACAGTGATGTATCTATATTATAATTTCAGCCAGTGTTGGGTAGAAGCGATTTGAGTATTTTTATTTGGATAAAATTGAAATTGGTCGTTGTATTCAAATTATTAAATCAAAAATCGTTACAATACGTTTCACAAAAATTGTCTTTCCAGTCGCTCCACTTTGAGTCTATAGTAAGCTTTATAAGCATGGATCTATACCAGTCTAAACAGGAAGTTTCTATAAAAAATCGCATAACTTCAATTTTTTCTTCATCTTTTCTTATTTCCAGACGATCACATTCACTTTCAAAATCCTCTATCCATTGATTTACATTTGAACTCTTATTAGAGAATGTTCCCAATACAAATTTTCCTGACAAATTTCTCATATCTTTGACACAAACAACGTCCTCTTTTCTTGTAGAGATTTTATGCAATATATTTGTTACTATTTCTTCTGTTATGGCACTATCACTAGCTACTTTTCTTTCAGGCTGCGAAGACTCAACTTCTTCCAAAAAATAATCGTTAAATTGCACATTTTCCCCTTCATCCAAGTAAACTGCTGATAACTTCTCGTCTAGTTGTATCCAGACTCTTCGTGTTTGATGTCTCTGTTTAATAGAATTTTTTACTTTTTTAAATGTTGCGGTTTTTATAATTTCTGTGTGTTGTGATACATCTTGGAATTGTTCCGGCATATAAAACGTTTTATCCTCTGTCGTAGTTATTGAGGTTAGGGCTAAAAAATTTGATTTTCCATCGCTTGCTGATTTTAGTATAAACTCGAATTTTAATTTATCCATTTTTATCATAAACCAAAACAAAATGTGGTTTTATAATATGATTTATCCTTATTTGAGAGCTAACACCAAATAAATAAACGAAATTGAGTTTCTCTGTAAACAAAGAAACGACATTTAAAGTTTATTATTTCGGTATAAATTGTTTTCCAATATAATTTAGAAACTTTAACTCTTTCTTCTCTATGTTAGAAATGATAAAATAATATGATAAAAGAAAATGATAAAACATCCATTCATTGGTTTGCTATTGAAATTCAGTAAAATCGGTTCACATATAGCGGAGATATATCGAAAATTCTGAAAAAAGTTATTATTTTTTGCAATTTTGTATGAAATGAAAAAAAATTGTTAGTTTTGCTTCAAACTTCACAAAATTATTAAGCATAGCGATTAAAAGGCAAACACAAGTTTTCCCGATATCGGTCCATATATACTCGTGTCCGAGATATACCCTAAACCGATTTTGAAATGAAAATGTCGCGTAAGCGAACTTAAATTTTATTTTATTTATTTTTTTGCTCAAATTCAATTCTGGTAGTAAAAAGAGGTTACTAAAATACAGAAAATACAAATTTACGATATCGGTTCTTATATACCAGAAATACTTTTTTCTCTTAAAAACTATTCTGGTAGTGAAAAAAAGTTATATAAATAAGAAAATGAGAAATTCCGATATCGGTCTTTACACTCGTTTACCCGAGATTTAGCCTAAACCGATTTTTGTACGAAAATGTCGGATAAGTGAACTTAAACATTTTTTGCTTAAAAGAATGGAAGGAGTATACCAAATAGATAAAACTAAAATTTCCGATATCGGTCCATATATACCCGAGATATAGTCTAAACCGATTTTTCCATAAACATTTATTTTTTTATTTTTTGTTTTTTTTTTTTGCTTAAAAGCAGTTTTTGTTATAAAAGGAGTCTGCTAAAATACAGAAAATGGATAATTCCAATATAGGTTCATATATAACCGATGTATAGTCTAAACCGATTTTTTCATGAAAATGTCGCGTAAGCGAACTTACACAACTTTTTTTTGCTTAAAAGCTATTCTGGTAGTGAAAAGAGGTTATAAAAATATGGAAAATGAGAAATTCCGATATTGGCCCTTATACTCGTATACCCGAGATTTAGCCTAAACTGTTTTTTTTATGAAAATGTTAAACATTTTTTTTTTTGCTTAAAAGAAGTTCTGGTAATGTAAGGAAGGAATATACCAAATAAAGAAAATTAAAAATTTCGATACCGGTCTATATATACCCGAGATATAGTCTAAACGGATTTTTTAGTGAAAATTTTTTTTTTGCTTGAAATCAGATCTGATTATAAAATAAGGTAACTAAAGTCCAGATAAAGGAAGTTTCCGATATCGGTCCATATATACCCGAGATAAATTCCATGAACATTATTTTTTTTTCTTGTTTAAAAGCAGTACTCGTTATAAAATGAGTCTGCTAAAATACAGAAAATGGATAATTCGATATCGGTTCATATATAACCCAGTTATAGTCTACATCGATTTTTCCATGAAAATTTCCATGATAGATTTCTTTTTTGGAATAATGATTACACGGCAAAAAAAATTTTCCCCTGATATCGGTCCACATATATTCGAGCATATTTAGTTAAAATTTGTAATATATACTGTACATATACGTGACTATCGTTAAGGCTATTTTAGATGCGACCCAGCCGAATATACTACACTCTTACTTGTTTAATATACGCTTTCTTACAGGTGATTTTTAAAACAAATTTTTAAATTTCCTACTTTAAAAGTTTTTTTTCCTTAAAAGGCACAGATGTTTGCTATGTTTATATGGCACTCCTTGTGAAATGAAAAACGAATTTTCCAAAGTATACAAAACGACGGATGTATATAAGTTTATTTATATACTTAAGAATATAAAAGCTTAATTTTTGAAAAATTCTTTATACAATACGTAATTTGTTGTAGTCATCTGAATGTCAAATGAAATAATACTTAAAAAAAGAAGACTTTTGTCTACATTTAAGCCCTAGCAGTGCGATTTGTATTGAACAAAATGACTGAGTGAATAGCTGACTGACTGTTCGTTAGGATTTTTTATTCGTCTAGTGTTTAGTATACGAGTACATACAAAGCTGTAGCATTGATACGCGTATTCATTGAAAATTTATTATGTTTACGCAATTCCTTTTCTACCTTTAACAACAACTCATCAATTTTCTGACTTTGCCAACAAACGACTAGTGATTTCTTTTCTTCATTCTTTGTTTTCCTTTTTAACATTTAATTACACACACATACTCGTAAATTCCTTCTCTACATACAGGTCGAAGTATGAGAGTATATGATTCCTTTTAAGTTCATTTGCACTTTCAGGTTTGTTGTTTTTATTGTACTCGTATTCTGTTTAAAACCGCCTTTTGTGTAAATTTTTTCCTTTTAAATCCTTTTGTGTTTTCTAATGCGGTATTCAATTGTAGAGTGTTTTGTTTTTAACAAATGAAAAATATAAATAAGGGATTTTTTAGGTTCTTTAAAAACACACGGTTTATGTCCTTTTTTAATCATAATGAAAACACACACAAATTTAATGCTTTGACACCAAAGCACAATATTTCTTTTTACTAATATTTGAAAGCCATTTTTTTTTGTATGATAACTAAAGAATCTGCTTTTTGTTTGATAAGATAAAAAAATCTCAAATAAACCGGTAGTCTATCTTTAAGAATATAATGATAGCTTATGCAATATGCAAGCTCCTTGAAACTGGGGTCTTTTAGATGCGATATGAAAATATTTAACGGTCAAGTGGCGTAGATCTACGACGTCTTCAGCAAACTGAGTCGCACTTACAGTCATGAAATATCTAACCATAAATTCGATAATAAATATGAAAATTGGGAGACAATTCGTGATTACCACATTTATCAGCAGTGTAATGATTCAACGCCCGTGCAAAATTCCATCATAACAAATAGGAGTATATATGTATATAGTTCCAAAGGGTTTGACAGAGTTTGGCATGCTGCACTACTGGCAAAACTTACTGCTTGTGGTGCCGGTGATTACTTTACTCGGTTTATACGAGTTGTTATAGATGGGGTCCCATCAAACGGGTTCAAGATTAATTCAGGGGTACCGCAAGCCTCCGTTCTTTCTCCTACCCTATTTCTTATTTTTCTCAACGACCTTCTCTATCAAACTTCCAACCCTATCCACTTTTTCGCGGATGACAGCAGCACTTGCCACTCGTACTTTTTTAGTTATAGGCCCAGCCTATCAGAGACCGCGGCCAAGAGGCTAAATATGAATGATTCACTGAATAGTGATCTTCTATTAATCTCCGAATGGGGTCGTAAAAACAGGGTTGTCTTCAACGCTCGTAAGACCCAGTGTTGTTTATTAACACACAAACAAACGACCGCAAATGCTGCTTCATCTGTACTCATGGATGGTATAAATATTGAGGAATCGGATTCTCTTGATGTTCTTGGAATGAAGATACAGTGTGACGTTCGCTGGACAGAATACATTTTTCATGTCTCTAAAGAAACACTCAAGTGTCTCGGTTTTTTGAAACGGTGTAAGATGTACTTCACTCCATCCGATCTCCTTAGTATTTATACCACCTACATCCGACCGAAAATGAAATACAACTCTCATGTTTGGGCCGGTGCCTCAACGTCTATTTTGGGGTTACTCGACCGTGTGCAGGAGAGGGCGAAGAAGCTTATCGGTGACAGTAGGGTATCCAACTCTATTGACTCACTGGAGCATTGACGCAGTGTGGGGTGCGTTACTCTGTTCTATCGTTACTACAATGGATTTTGCTCTGACGAGATTAGGGATTTTGTTCCCGAAACTCCCACATTTTTACGTAGCACACTCTCATCGGCTAAAGCTCATCCATTTGTGGTCGATTGCCCGGGGAATCGCACTACGCATTACAGAGAGAATTCGTTTTTCAGCCACCTATTTTCCTGGTCCCTGAGTACTGGTGCAAGCTAAAAAAAAATGTATATATTCGGCTGGGTCAAATCTAAAATACCCTGCACGATAGTCACGTAAATAATTAGTATATATCACAAATTTCAGCTAAATATGGATCGATATCGTATATTTTCAATTTCTGTACTTTAGTAACGTCTTTTTACTACCACAACTGCTTTTCAGCAAAAACAAAAAAGTTTTTTAAGTTTAAGGCGAATTCATTTTACCAAAACTGTCAAAAGCTGTTTCTGCCCTGTCGGATAATCAGTAGTTGACTGCAAAAATAGCCAACTTTCAATTAATTTTTATGAACCAATTTTAAGCTATCATGTATACAATGCAAAAATGTATTTCCAATGTCGCTGCCTAGTAGCCGCCGCAGATTTCAGTTTACTACTGCGTGATATTGAAATCTTTTTATATACTTAGGTACATATAAAATATTCAATTCTGTGGAAGTTTTTCAAAATAAAATTTTTTATGTAAGCACATATTTCAAAAAATAAAGATATTAATATTGTTTTAATTTTAATTAAAAGTGCAAGAATGAGAGTCGTTAGCAAAAGACATTTAAGAAGCCTTTATAAAAAAGAATGTAATGTATAAACAAACATTTGATGCAATATTATTTATTTAAATTATTTCTGAAATTTTTAAGTTTTTTGCAACATACAATTTAATATATTTTTTTTTTTTTTTTTTTTTGTGTAATATGTAATGTAAAAATGAAGTTTTTTATAAATTATTTTGAAAAATTACGTATTTATACGTTAAAAATGTTGACTTGATTACGAAAAAAATATTACAATTGAATGATTGTTAGGTATCAGCTAGTTACAAAAAGTAGTTTTTCACCTATAGTGTCAACAATTAAATTTTCTTTGATTTAAAACTAACTAACTTATGGTTGACTTAAAAAACCTTACTTGTAGGCAAAAGAGTGGTGAAAATATTGCTAGCTTCAAAAAGTTAACTGAAAGTTAACATTTAGCAAGTTAACTGTAAGTTATTTGAAAAGTAGTGTAAAGGCGGACAATTGACTACTTCTTAGGACATCACAATGTTTAAATAGTCAGTTGCTTCCATTGAAAAGTAATCCTAGTGTCAGTCAGCACTAGTTAAGGAATAGTTAACTTAAAGTTAGTTTAACGTTAACTGATTTTCCGACAGGGTGGTTTGCGCATATACAAACATATCAGCAAGTAAAGTGTGTAAGTGTGTGTATGCATGTATATCCCAGTTGGCCAAGTCTTAAAGATATCTTAAGCGATGGGTTGACGACATCTCAAACAAATCGTTGACGAAATTTTCGAACCAAATGGCCACGAAATCACGCAAGACCACACAAACGACATTTTCCCTCACCTCATCGTCAACGATTATATACACTACATGTTCCTCTGTCACGTCGTCGGCGAATACATGTGACAATATCCACACTACCTCGTTAACGATTGTGCAGGCGACATAATCGTTGACGTTTTTCCGACTATATCTTCACTAAACTGTCGTCAGTGACACTGATACAATTAAAATTATTAATTTTTTTCAGCTTGCGATGTCGTTTAAAAAAATTACTCTATTTTAAATCATTAGAAAATTATTAATTTTATAAATTTAAACTTGTAGAGAATGCTAACAAATTGTCAGCGAAATATACAAAATAACATAAAAATCGTTTACATTTTTTTAAATAATATAAAAAAAAGTAAAAAAATTAATTAGAAAAAAATTAACAATATTTTTGATATCGATTATTTTAAAAAAATTAATTTGTATGCATGTATAATTAATTGAAAAAAATTGATGTTAAATTTATTGAGAAATTATAGCTATAATACATATTTTTATTTCACATAAAAAATTTACAGACGATAGGTCTGCTGTTAATATGTATACTCAAATTTTATAAATTTGTGGTATTTTTTTAGAGTTCCGCTAACATGTTTGAAGAAATATTTTACTTGAACGATTTGAAGACTGGATTGAATACATTGTCGGCCATCGTGTCGCTCATTTAAACGCATATATAAATTCCTCAACAAAAGAGGACAAATCGTGCTTATCTCTTCAAAGACAATGTCGTCTAGGACGATTTTGCCAATTGGGATACTTTCTGCACAAATTTTTTGACACACGAATCGCTCAAGCAACAACAAATCTCCATGTTGTTTTTGCATTGTTGTATTTATTGTAATCCCAGTTTCAACTGGTAAAATGAATTCGCCTTGGCTTATGCAATATTTTCATGAAAAATTCAGTTTAGGCTATATGTCGGGTATATATGGACTGATATCGGAAATTTTTATTTTCCGTATTTATATAACTTTCTTTTATTACCACAACTGATTTTAAGAAAAAAAAATTGTTTAATGAAAAACCCGGTTATACTATATCTCGAGTATACATACATACATCGCCCGGTATCGGAAATTTTTTTCCTGGCTTTACGTAATCTCCCTTTAAGGTCAGAACTGCTTTTAAGCAGAACTCCTTTTAGCCAAAAAAAAATTGTTTAAGTTCGCTTACGCGACATTTTCATGAAAAAATCGGTTTAGGCTATATCTCGGGTATATATGAACCGATATCGGAAATTTTCATTTTCCATATTTATATAACCTTATTTCAAGACCAGAACTGGTTTTGAACACAAAAAAGTTTGTTAAGTTCGCTTACGGGACATCTCAGGTATATATGGGAACATTTTTTTGCCTTTTAATCGACATGTTTAATAATTGTCTGAAGATTGAAGCAAACCAAACTATTTTTTTCAAAAATTTGCATACAAAATTGCAAAAAACTTTGGCTTTTTTCGAAATTTTGGATATATCTCAGCTATATGTGAACCGATTTTACTGAATTTTAATAGCAAACCCATGAACCGATGGGATAAAACAATGGTGGAAAAAAAGTTTCTGAGTCTAATGGTTTTCTCAGAAACGGTATTTTAATGGAGGACAGTCGGGCATCGCTTAATCGAATCTTCTATCAAAGCTAATTCAGAATATTTACAATTTATAGGGTCGGAAATGAAAATTGTAGAAATTACAAGCGGAATCACAAACTTTTATTCACCCTTTTCATTTTTGTGAAGGGTGTAAAAAGAAAATAATATTTCATATGTACTCTATTGTCAATAACAATGGGATGTCGTGGTTAATAGCGTCTTTCTTAGTTTTCACTAGGGTGGACGAACGGTTATTATTCGATTGGTTTTTACCGGAGTTTTTTGTTTTACTGAAGCTAGGTTTTTATATATACCCAAATATCGAGTAAAATTTAACAGCCTGGTACATGAAGTCGATCGATGATTTCAGCGAGCGACAAAAACTTATTCATTTTCGCTCACATAAGTGCCCCGCTAACTATCGACTTATCGGTCGTCAGGTTTTACGTTCTTAACTTATTGTCAAATGCTTACCATTTGCCACACCGACTATTCCACAAAATAAGCGCCAAGTTTAAAATAAAAATCGTTAAAACACAATTGGACTTTTCATAGACTTTTCGCAGAATTCAATGTCATTCTTAGCTTAGAAAACGAAACAATAAAAAATTTTTTAAAATGAAATAACCTTCAACAGAAAATATTTTATTCATTCTTGAAACCAAAAATAAAATTTTATTCTGAAATATATCTTGGTTTTTCGTTTTCCGAATAAAGAAAAGCCGGTTGAATTTCACTTTCGAACGGGTTCGAATTCTGTGACGATAATATCGAAAATTAAAACTGATAATATCGAAAATTGAGTTATCAAAAGAGACGGAAATACATATTGATAACAAAAGAACAAGACTACACATAAATGTAATACCAGCCAGTACAAGGCATGACTATAATAGTAGGCAGACATATCATTAGTGCAGTACTTATATTTATTTGTATTCATTTCTATTGATAAGCAATTTCTACGGGTATTGATGATCCAACCATAAACATGGTGTTAACGATCTTTAGTATGAAAAATTACTTCTAAATGAAAATTATAAAAATGAAAAATCCATTAATGAATATGTTGAAGACCACTGGTACCTACTAATATCAGTTTATAGTTTTTTCTAGTATGCACAACGCCATACAAATTTCGGAAAAATTCAATTCTAGAAGTACCTTTTCTTATTCATAGTGCGGCAACGCCTTCTTATATTTCTCTCTAGCAATAAACTTCAAAAATCCTTATAAAAAATAATAAAAAGAAAATGCAACTACCTTGTATTTTTTATACCATGGTATATACTATGTAAGGTTAATATATCTGTACTTATGGAGGTATATACGAATGTATGTATGTACATGTTTTGATACATACAAACTTATATACGTGTGTACATAAATATGTTATTTTAGTTTTATCTCGAATTTTCGCGTGTCAAAAGATATTTTTGTGAACTTGTTTTGCCTCTGTTGACAATCGCAAAACAAGAGCCTGGTATTGACATTTTAGCTAGTTTTTTATTGGGACGGAAATTTATATGATGGCGATTACGTTATCGTTCACATTCATTGCCGGACGACTTGTCATGCTGAAAACCTTCATATTATTACAATCCAATGCACTTGAAATTTTTTGAGGAAATCTGGATCGTCGTTGACGCTGTTCAACAGCTCCTGAGCGATGTCCACACGACATTGTTTTTGCTCAAATTTAGCAATTTTGGAACGATCTTCGCTGTCACACAGTTCGTGCCTAAAACATAAACCAAGATCATCAGCAACTTCTCTGATAGTGATTCGACGATTATCCAAAATCATTTTCTTCACTGCTTCAATGTTTTCATCCGTTGTTGACGTGCTCGGGCAACCATGACGAGCATAGTCATAGACATCTTCGCGGCCTTCCTAAAACCGGCTATACCACAATTAAATTTGTTTTCTGCTCATAAAACGCCAAACGCCACTGTCAACATTTCGAAAATCCTTTCCCATTTAATTTAATTTTTTACACAAAACTTAGTACTTTTCCCTTGATCCATTTTATAGAATATTAAAAAATCGAAGAACACACCAAAACATAACCACCTTTTTATCTGTCGAAAACAAATTGACAATACAAAATGGCCAACATAAGTTTATAAAAACATAAGTATATAACCAACATATATACTTATAACACACATATGTACCAACACAACAAGAAAAAACTCACGACATTTGAAAATAACAGTTATTTTTTACCAGACCTCGTATGTGAAAAATAACATATATCGACTACAGTTGGCTTTTAGGCGATGTTGACTTTATTCTTGCTCTCTGCACTATATTCATATTAGTATTGAAATTGCCACATTTCTATTCTTATATTTCTATCATTTTAAAATATGGTTGAATGCAATAATGTTTTAAAAATTATATTATATATATATGTATATATATATATATATATATATATATATATATATATATATATATATATATATATATATATATATATATATATATATATATATATATATATATATATATATATATATATATATATATATATATATATATATATATATATATATATATATATATATATATATATATATATATATATATATATATATATATATATATATCAAAAATCAAAAATTATTGATCACAGCATATTAGTATTGTAAAAAATCCATCTTACGAAAAAACTTAAGAAAGGAAAAACTTGAACCAAAGCCCGATGTACAAATATACAAACAAAATATAAAGTTCAACAAAAATTCAATAAATAAATTAATTTTTTTTGTGTTTTTCTCTTGCAGGTAAGGTTCTATACGAATCAATGGATTATTTAATTTTCGGGTAAGCTTTCATTTAATAAACCCTTTAACGGTTTTATTTCATAAAACTCTTCTGTCGCTTGAAATTACAAGACAATTTCAGTGTTGTTTCTTTTATTTTTGGTTACTCTGTTTGCCCTTAACGTGTAAGTATTAGAGTGTCGGAGACTCGTTTTCACTTTTGTTTATTATCAAAGTTGGCTGACTGACTGCCTGATAAGCTGACTACAACGTTGACATGTTTGTATAGTTGCGTTTATGAGTGCGTGCGTGCGTGTGTACGCAAATGAAAGTGTACGAATGCGTTTCACTGCTGTAATATCATTCCCTACAGAAATCGAGACTACTCCTTACATGCGTGCAAAGAGTACTCCACAAAGGACCAGGACTAGTCCAAAAGTAATCCAAATAATTGAGAAATTAGCGCAGAATTATAGAATGTATATGAAAAAATGTTGAATATTTTAATAATTATTCACGTTAATTCTGTAAACAATATTTGCCTTTGTAAACTTGTATAGAGTTGAGATACAAGATGTTGTAAATGTTGGCAACATAAGTATTGGTTGCAGAATTAGTTTAAATTATGACATTTTTAAGTTTGTTGTCGATATTATAAATATTATTTTCTTTTTTGAATTTATAATAACTCAAAACTTTGTGTTTTGCAATTTTGAAATAATTGAAATAATGAAAATAAATACTGTTGAACTTTTTGAACTATGTTTAATAAAAATCTTTAGCTGCAAAAATAAGAATCAATTACAAAATACTTTTTTTAATATGATTAAGAAAGGTTTTGGACTTTGTACAATTTTGAAGTATAAATAAATGGTCTTAAAATATTTTTTAAAGATTAGGATTCACAATAGTACAAAATTATTTGCATAATTTTGTAAACTTTAAGAAAAATATAATTTCAGCTGCATACAAGAGATCTGCACCCGTGCACCGCAACCATCGGTACACCGGTTGTTTATCGAATAATTTTCACATCCAAGTATTTTAAACACTTTTAAAAATTTATGCAATGGTATTTATACCTGTCATTCCTTTGTGAAATCTTGATACATCAATAATGTATTCAATGACTTTCGTATCCTGTGTATTTTTTTTAAGAGTAAAAGAACCAACTTCAAAAAGAGTGTAGTTGTTACTAGCACTTAGTAAGAAAAACATTTTGAGTATTTTCTATTTTCGTGCCTAATCGTTGTCTTAATAATACATACATGACATCGTCACAAAATCAACTTGTAAAAACAATACCCTCGACAAATTTTTTTATTGTGTATATGCATCACCTTTTATTTAACATTAACTGAAATTGCGCCAGCCAGATTTAATAATTTACAACTATGTTGACGATTTTGAGAGTAGCATACTGAATGATGGATGATTTTAAGATTGTTTTTGCTGAAAAATTTGAAATGGAAATTCAATTCAAACAACATTTTTTCCACAATTGGTTATATGTATGTGTAACTATGCATTTATTGTAGTTTTGTGCTTCACAAAAAAAAATCTATTTTTTAAAGTAAAAATTGTTATTTCCGGTTTTGTACTAAATATGTTCAAATAAAATATATGTATATATTTTCTTCACCACACGATCGCCAAAACATGGAGTTCTAAAAACATTCTGGCAACGCCGCGCTTAGTATGAATACGTTTACCGAGTGTGAGTCTGAACACAAATGTTTGCGGTGCGGTACGATTTCCCGTTACGGGAGAGAAAAATAAACATAAACCAACGGAAGGCGGCGACGGCAATACTTGCCATTGTTAGTTTACATTTTTATTAATTTATTTGTGTATAAAAATTTCTAAAATAAATAAATTTTGCTTCCTCAGCTAAAATTAAATAAAGTCTGACAAGAAAGAAATTCTGACTGAAAGAAATTCACTTATCTGGTACGTCCGAATTCTTGTTAATTTGAACTAAAAATCTTCTTTATACTGAAAGTTTTTGTAACTTCCCGACTGCAAATTATAAAGACAGTCATACTTCAACTTCTGTTTTAATTCTTTTTTAATTTTTTCTTCTTCCGTTAATATATTTTTTAAACTTTTATATTTCATGAAAAAAATAATAAACTTCAAAATCGTGTTTTTTGTTTACAATAATGCTGTAAAAATCGTCAATAATTTAAAAGATATGGCAACAACGAAGAGAGAAAGGGAATCAAAAATAGAGAGAATGAGAAAGTCCGCAATGAAAATAAAATAAATTTTAAATTTGTACTTTTTTATTTAAAATTCATATGGAAAACAGCGCCGCAATAAATTATCGTTATACGAGTATTGTGTTCAGACTCTGTGAGCGCGTAAATACACATGGGTAAGGTAAATGTGTGAATGCAAATTCTCACATACAAATATTATTTTCGTTGTTAAAAAGATGTACGAGTACGATTGCCGAATGTGGAAAAAATAATTGAGAAACCAAATCAAGCAGCCACCGCATACAAACTTCACTAAGTATGTTATATACTTTAGTTAACAGACGCAAGTTCTAACGAGTATAGAACGTACTTGTACAAACAGTATGCGGTGGCTAATCACGTCACAATCACGGGTGTACTTAGATCATTAAAAAAGGTACCGGTTGCAGATCTCTGCTCCTCACAATTATATAATTTAAAATATTAGTTCAATACAATATTGTCAAAAATTTGGCTGTATAATTTGAGGCTCGCTCAAACACATTAAAATTTTCTTATTACTTTTTAATCACTGCACCACCTCACCTTGCGCCCATTAATAAGACCTTTACAGATAATTTAAAAAATGGGATTACAAAAAAGGTCAGAACAAGCGCAAATCATGCGCCGCTAAAACGTAACAAAAGAATTTTACTGCAACTGCGACACAATTTAGCTGCAACACAATTCAGCAATAATATTACTAAAACACGGATCCTATCTACAACAACAACTACAACAAGCAACATTTATACTTTTTAAACATAAATATGTATGTGCGAGTCTATAAAACATGAACGACAGAAACGAGAAAAACTACGAATAAACAAATACTAAGCAAGATACTCGTCGAACAATTTTAAATATTAAACAAAATTAAAAGAGAAAAAAAAACATAAAACAACAACGCAGCACAACTCTTTTTTACAATATGGAATAGAGGGAGGAGTTGTACCACAAGTAAACCGACAGTGAAAATGACTAAAGACTTAACTGGCACAACCAGTGTTAAGCGTTTTCTTGTGCAGGCAAGACAAATGAAGAAAACACACAAAAAAAAACAAACTGGAAAAAATTATAGACATTTATAAGGTCATGGTAACACATCGGAAGAAATGCTTGGAACGTATACACTATAATAAAGCTGTCTTTTTGTAGGAAACAAACCACAGCATGCAGCAACATAATTGAACAGGTTGCATAGTAATAGAAACAAAAAATCAAACGGCTAAAAAAATTTATACTCACTTAGCGCTAAACTCCGAAACTGGCCATGAAGTAATTGCTGTACAATAATAATGACGATGATGACGATTATAATGGGCTCCAGTTTAACTACTGATACGGAGGCCACTCAACAAAAATGTAAAAAAACGAAAAACCTGTGAATCAAATGGACAACGGTTAGCCAGCCAGCCAGCAGGCCACTTTATCTACTTGGTTGCAATACTCGTAATAGAGTAATACTTTTGCACTTATTAGGTAGTTTGCGTTCGTTTGAATGATGGCCAGGTATTAAGTTTCAAATATTAGTTGCGGAAAAAAGTGCGAAAAAAAAAAACTGCAAAATATATTACGACTCATTTAAAACAGCAAATACTAAAACGCATGCGCACACTCAAGAAATATTAATTGCAAAACAAATTATAGAAAATCTTTATCCAATACCAAATGAATTTATACCTAAAATAATCGATTCTTACTATTTTTTTCTTTTTGCATACATTTATTTATTGAATCTTCAAAATATGAACTAACTTTAATTTCTTCTAAATTCTTCCAGATAAAGATCTTTGTTTTTGTTGTTTTTTTTATAAAAAAGGTTTAAGCTGAGGATGGTAACAAACTGTTATCGAAATATCGAAAATAAATTGTTATAAAAACAACAAAAACAAAGATGTTTAACTGGAAGAATTTAGAAGAAAGAAAATTGCACCGGAGTAGGTAGTAAGTGTTTCTTTTTTTCATCAGTGTCCGTGTTGCAGTAATTGTGGAGGTAACCATACTGCAAACTACAGGGGTTGCCCTGTCTATACTCACTTTAAGCAGTCAATGACAAATAGGCCATCAATTTTAAATATGCCACCCCAGCAGACAAACACCACTTCTACAAACATATAAACTTGCAAAACCCCCAACAAATTTCTTATGCGAATGTGGTAACATCCGATAAACCAAACTTGAATCAGCAATCTTGAGGCAACTCTGCAGACTCTAGTTCAATCCATTAATACATTTACGGTCTCCATGGCAAACATGATGCAGGAAATGCTGAAAATGCAATCCACTATTTTGCAGGCAATTTTAACAAAATGATTTGGTTTAAAATATGTTTCTGAAACGCAAACGGCATCCGCCAACACAAAAATGAACTTGAGCACTTCCTTATGGAAAAGCAAATCGATATAATGTTGATTGCTGAAACCCATTTGACAACTAACAACTATTTCAAAAGTAATGGCTACACACTATATGATACTAAAGATCCCCGGTGAAGATCTTGCGGAGGCTCGGCAATTTTGATAAAAACTAGAATTAAGCTCTATTTGCTAAACGAGACATTTGAGGAGTATCTCCAAGCAACAAGCATATGTATTGAATATTTGCATGAAAAAATCGTTATTTCCTCGATTTACTCACCACCACGATTTTCAGTAACAGGAAATCAGTATTCACATTTTTTCAAATCACTTGGTCCTAGATTTTTAGCGGCTGGCGACTATAACGCTAAACACATTTTTTGGGGATCACGTTTAATTACCTCGAAAGGCCGTGTGCTTTTTGACACCTTTTCCAAAATGGGCTTAGATGTGGTTTCAAGCGGACACTCCACTTATTGGCCGTCAGACCGACGAAAGATCCCAGACGTTATAAATTTTGGAATTGCGAAAAATTTTCCTTTAGAGTGGATGCAAGTGGAGCCTTCATTAGATTTGTCATCAGATCACTCACCCACTATAATCTCTGTTTCGTTTCCCCAAGAGATTGGCACCCCGTTGACCGTCAATAGAGTGAATTGACTAAAATAACAAAGTTTTTGAGTACACATTGTACTGAAAATATCACCTTGAGAACGCCTGATGATATTGATGTGTCAATTAACGATTTTTCTGAAAACCTCAAACTGGCCGTACAGCATGCTACCACTAGTCATTTAAGAACTAGAAATGAGAACAATAGAACTTATTTGTCTGCAATTGAGCAACTTCTGTCAGAAAAAAGAAGAGTTAGAAGAGAGTGGCAATTTCGTCTACGGGAATGAATAACTCAGCTAAGAAATCTGCTTGAAGTCCATAGAATTGCTTTCCTTAACACATATTTGGAAAGCCTTGATGGTACCCCTCAATCTGATTATTCCTTGTGGAAAGCGACAAGAGGTTTAAAAAGATCCGTAATAGGTAAGCCACCTTTGCGAAATTCAACTGGCGACTGGGCAAGAAGCGATTCTGAAAAGGGAATGTTGTATGTCGATCATTTGCGAAACGTTTTTATCACAAATGATTCAGAGAATAATACAGCGGAATTACCACCATATGTTGTTAGACCTCCTGTGTCTTTGAGATTTAATTTTCAAGATGTCGAAAAAGTTATCGGTAATACAAACCCCAGGAAAGCTCCAGGCATTGATCAAATTACTGGTAAAATGCTTGAACAGTTGCCTCGTGTAGCTAGAAGAGTTCTACTTTTTATTTTTAACGCTATTTTACGCCTTGAGTATTATCCTGCAAAGTGTAAGGTCTCTATGATTACTATGATACCCAAGCCAGGGAAGGATCCGACCAAGGTAGAATCATATAGACCAATAAGTCTACTACCAACAATTTCAAAACTATTCGAAAAATTGTTAATGGCGAAGTTGAGTCCAATATTGAACAATGTGGGATATATCCCTGATCATCAATTCGGCTTTCGGACTAAACACAGCACTATAGAAACAAAGCATAGACTATAAGAAAAAGCATAACTATAAGAAAGACTTTTGAGGACAAAAAGTATTGCCCAGCACTATTCATTGATGTTTCCCAAGCTTTTGATAAAGTGTGGCACGACGGCTTGATGCGCAAAATAAAGTTAAACTTGCCTGGAAATACACACAAGCTTCTGGAAAGCTACATATACGGGCGGAAATTTGGTATCAGAAGAGGCGATTTTATAAGCCCAACTCAGCCAATCGAGGCAGGTGTTCCCCAAGGCAGCATACTGGGGCCTACTTTACATTTGATTTACGCCTCTGACATGCCAACGACATCCGGAATCCACACTTCTACCTTTGCAGATGACACAGCGTTTTTGAGTGTTCATGAAAACCACCAATTAGCTTCACGAAATTTACAGGAATATACTTCAATATTAGAGAAATGGACTCATGTCACATTCACACTGTGTAAGCAAACATGTCCGCTTATCCAAATTAACAACTCACCTATTCCGCAGCACAATGAAGTCAAGTGCCTTGGTATTCACCTGGACCGTAGGCTAACGTGGAAGTCTCACATTGAAGCAAAGGTCACTCAGTTAAAACTAAAAGCAGCGCAGCTAAATTGGCTTATGGGCAGAAATTCGACACTGAAATTAGATTGCAAACTTTTGTTATACAACGCAATACTAAAGCCTATATGGTGCTACGGAATTCAGTAATGGGGCACCGCCTCAGCGTCAAACATTGAGAAAATCCAAAGGCGACAAAACAAAATTCTTCGAACGATTACTGCAGCTCCATGGTATGTAAAAAATTCACAAATTCATAAAGATCTGAGTGTTCCGCTGGTAAAAGAGTACGCGACAAGGTATGTCAGTAAACTGGAACTTCATACAAACCCTCTTGCGCGTAATATACTTAATTTTGGCGGCCACAGTCGGTTGAGAAGAAGGGATACCGTTGCCACCATCAGAACGTTCAGTAGGTGATTCTACCGATATTGCTCCCGCATAATAGAACTTTTTGTCTAGCATTGGCTGGACGTAAGTAAAAAGCACATTTTATTTTTTTTTTTATATTTAGTATTAAGATTTGAATACTTATTGTTAGTTCATGTTGAAGATTCAATAAATAAAAAATGCTTTTCTTTGTATGTTCATTATTAATTTCTTTTGAATGCATTTGATTACCTTGTAGTGTAGAATGTGTTGGACTAAATTTTGCTAATCTGAGCAGTATAGCGGGTACTTATAAACACTGGGCACTGATCAGTTTTAACTAATTTAATTGTAACACTTTTAGTGCTGTAATAGAGTTTGTTTTGGTCTTTCGTGTTGTTATTGCCAAAGTTAAACCTCCTCCGCAAACATTATTCCTTCATCATCTTCATAACCTATTTTTCTAGTTCCAGTACAAGGCACTGCATACTGGAACTCAAATCTTAATACTAAACATAAAAAATTAAATAACTCCAGCCAATGCTAGACAAAAATGTTTTATTTTGCACGATCAATGTCGGTAGAATCACCTATTTAACGTTCTGATGGTGCAGAACCGGGAGTAGCCGTCAAAATTAAGTATGCTTCGTACAAGATGATTTGGGTGAAGTTCCAGGTTACTGATATACCTTGTTGCGTAGTTAGAGAATTGGTCTTTTACCAGCAGAACACACAAATTGCTGTGAATTCGTGACTTTCTTACATACCATGAAGCTGCAAAATTCGTTCAAAGAGTTTGAGTTTGTTGAGGCATTTTCCCATAATTGAAAATTAAGTCTCAAAGACACAGACATGTTATTTTTTAAAAGCTTCTTTTTTGGTGTAGCCTATCCATAGCATTGGATTTCGCCCTGACCAATTCAGTTTTCAAAGAATTTCCATCTCAAGTTACTACCAGTTTTGAAACCATTCCCAATAGTGGCCTTTGTAGGATGCAGTGATCGCTTTTGTCTTTAGTTCGGTGTTTCATCGTTCATCATTCTGCAAATTTTTTTCTTGCATTTTCTTTAAGAAAGCTGATTATAATTTATTAGATGAGTTGATGAGAAATACTAACTGGAAAGATATTTTGCACATTTCTATTAACAGCAATAAAGATATTGATTTGATGATTAGCATCTCTTATGACAAAATCATAATCATTCTTTGAAATTTGTATACCTAAACAATTAACAAGCACTAAAATGAATCCACCATGAAACACGAAACAACTGGCACTTTTGAAAGATATTAAAAGCAAAACATATAAAAAATTCAAAAGATCTGGTTCTAGCGTTTTTTTACTCATTCTTTAACCCCAAAAGAAAACCTAATGGGTACCATTCCAGCATGAGATTTCTTGGTCAAGTACAGAGTGGCTGATAAAAGCTGCTACCACAAAAACGTAATAACTTATTTTCCGTGTAACTAACCTGTTCTATTCTTATTGTGTTTTATAGATTGATCTTTAAATTTAACTAAAATAGAGAATTGGGATAATGAAACAATAATTTGGATAGTGCAACGCTTAGAGCCTGTTGTTTCCGTCCAAAGAGAATATAAGTGCACGTTTGGTGACCCTCCGCCTAGCAGATGGAGTATAATGAGGCTCGTAAAGAATGTTGCTGGGAGTGGCACAACCGCAAGAAGGTCTTATCATCGAGATCTCTCTGTTAGGACGCAGGAAACTATCGCTGCTGTACCTGCTGCCATACAATCCAATCCTAGAGTTTCGACAAGGAGCTTATCTGCTCAAATGGGTGTCAGCAGACAGTCACTGCATACAATTTTTACAAGATTTAAACTTATTTCCATATAAGATTCAGTTAACAAACAAACTGAACGCTAAAGACTTCCCGATTCGCTTGGAATTTTGTGAGAAGATCATTTAAATGGTGGCAGATAATGAAAACGTCTTGAACTGCATGTCTTACGAGGCACAGCTTGACTTAAACGGCAATGTTAACAAACAAAATGTCGAAACTGGAGTAATTCTAATCCACAGGTACTTCATCAGATGCAATTGCATCCACTTCTCATCTCAGTGGGGTGTGCAGTTTCTTCCAGGATCATTTTTCGGGCCTTACTTTTTCGAAGCAAACGGTCTCACTGTTACGGTCAATAGAGACCGTTACTTAAAGATGTTGAAAGAGTTTTTCTTTCCAGAATTGCGCCGAACCATAATCTCTTTCAACATAGCCACGCCTGTTATGACAGAATTGAGGCAAAAGTTTCCCAATAAACTGATTTCAAGAAACTCCACATTCCGTTGGCCTCCCATTGCAAACAAGAAGTTTACAAAAAGAAAAGAAAACGTCCAACAAATTTGGATGATTTAAAGCAATCCATTCGAACGGTAATTGAGACAGTTCCCGCTGCAACACTCTAGGCTGTAATGAATAACTTTTTGTTTGAATTCAATTATTTTCAAAACTTAATGAATTACTTTAATAAAAACGTATTATTTTTAATATTTAATTACTTGATCTTGTTTTGGTAAATATTTCTTATTTTTGCAGCAAAAGATCGTTTTATGTTATGTAAAAAATTTAACAGTATTTATTTTCAATATTTCGATAACAATTTGTTATCATCGGTAACAATTTGTAACATATTAATTTTCCTGACGATGATAACAAATTGTTATCGAAATATTGAAAATAAATACTGTTAAATTTTTTACATAACATAAAACGATCTTTTGCTGCAAAAATAAGAAATATTTACCAAAACGTATTATTTTCAAATGAATTTCTAAAAAATAAATTAAATAAACTTTACAAAAATTTATTTGAGTTTCTTAATGTAGTAAAATTGATCAGCCACCCTGTATCTAATAAACTTGATGCCACAAACAAGTTCCCCCTATGTATTTTATTATCCTACGGTGTTGAATTAATTTTTGTTGATCTCAGCAGTGTCGAAGGTATATATACTGGGCACTGATCATTTTTAACTAATTTAATTTCAACATCTTAAATGCTGTGATAATGTTTGTTTTGGTCGTTCAAACTCTATTTTTCTAGTTCCAGTACAATGCACTGCATATGTAGGGGCTATCCCCTGAGTACTGGTCCAAGGTAAAAAAAAAGTCGTAGTTTGCTGACTTTTACGCCTGCACTTATCAGCTAGTATCAAATCAAAATATATTTTTTTGTACACTGGATTGTAGTCAAATTTTGGGAAATTTAAAAAAAAGATTTTCTTTAATCATGGTATTGATGTGTGCTAGTTCCATATACGGAATCATTTCTTACACCACTAACTGTAGTGTTTTATACTCGATTTAAGAACACTATTATACATATCCTTACCTAAATAAGGAATTAAATCCGACATACCTAACTATAAAGGCATTATACCCCAATTGATTGAAAAGCTAATGGTTATTACTTCAGGCATCAGACAAATTCTTTACTTATACCTTGCCAACAAGGCTTTCAAAAGGGCTGCGCAACTTCTTCTAATGTACTTAATTAATAATCTTTTGATAAAAGTAATCATCGGCTGTTTCTAATCAAATTAGATCTAATTGGTGTATTTGGCTCTAGTTTGAAGTGTTTAGAATCATATCTAGTTGGCAGAAAATAAACAATTCGTCTTAAAAGTAGCGTATTTAAATATATACTATATGTTTCGTCTGGCGATCTACAGTCTTGGACCACCTCTATTTTCGCCTTCGCAAATTTATAAATTTTTCTATAGTATTGATGTGCGCTAATGATATGAAATTTTTTTATTAATTTCGCTAATCACGTTTACCTTCAACGTTATCTCAATAATTTCTTTGTATGATGGATCAATTACTTGAGATCCATATTACAATATTCATAACGATCGTATTGAATCCATCCAAAAAAATTCTAACTGTTCTGTATTTGTAGTCTTCGTTAGAATTATTAAACGAATCTTCTTTCTTACTATTAGGTTATAATTAATAAAACTGTCAACGGTCAAAAGTCGCCGTACAATGCTTAATATGTCTTTCTTTATTACCCTTGTCAATGGCAATTTTTGATAAATTCTGTTCGTTTAGTATTCTTTTTAGTAAAGCCCATTTTTTTATTGCTATCAATGTTAGAAGCTAATATAGCGAATAAAACTCAACTGTTTGAATTTTTTTTCAAAAACGTTTACACAAAATTGCAAAAAAAAACGGCTTTTTCGGAATTTTATATATCTCAGTTACTATGAGAAACAAAAGTGAGTCAACACCAGTGGTGTGTCTTGCTTTTTAATACAATGAAATTATATTATACATATCGATTTTACTTACAATAACAAACATGAATAAATCATTATTTATAGCGTTATAATAGGAAAAATAGCTGAAATTAAATATAATGTCCTTTTTTATACTTTAAAACAAAGGGTCCATAATATATGATCAAAAGTGAGTGTACGTCAATGTATAAACAAAATGTATGAGCGGTCTTATTTCTCGAACATCTGACATTGAATTCATATTTATGCAAAGTACGTCGTATTGTGCTATCACTTACTGCTTTATCAGACTCTACAGTGATATCCTTGGCAATTTGTACCACATTAGAATGTGGGTTTTTTGTAACTATGGCAGCAATCCTTCTTTCTTCTACTTCAGTTAACAGCTTTGGACGTTCTCTTCGCTTAAAATTGTCTATTCTCTTAACGCTTTTTAATTTTTCCAAGAGATGTAGTGTCTTCATAAAATTTTACTAATTTTTCGAAATTATTTACCTTATTCTCTTAGCTCTGTTATAGTTTTTCTTGTTTCTATTGAAATTTCCGTTTTCATCTTTATTCACGGCTTTATAAAACTTTACAGGCACTTCCACAAGGTGTATTGATTATCAACTAACTAAAACAATTATTTTTTGTCTTTTTCAATAAAAATCATCATAAAAATTGCTGTAAATCTACCGGTCTTAGCGAAAAAATTAAATGAGGAGGAAACTGTTTACTCACTTTTGAAACGTAATTTTTGACAGTTTTAGTTAAAAGGTATTATAAAAAATTGTTGGCCTTATTTTTTGAATATTTTTTAATACAGGGTTAAGTAAGCATTAGATAGTCTCTTAATTATAGTTACTAAGATTATTATATGCTAATACTAGCAATGTAATAAAACGAAATATACGATTATCATTGATGTTGACTCACTTTTGACGCTGATAGTATATGTGAACCGATTTCACTGAATTTCAATAGTAAACCTATGAACCGATTGAATAATAGAATACTGAAATAAAAACGATGGAATGGTTTTCTCAGAAATGGTATTTCAACGACCGACAGACGGACGCCGCTTAATCAAATTTTTTATCAATGCTGATTCTGAATATGTATACTGTATAGGGTCGGAAATAAAAATTGTAGAAATTACAAACGAAATCACAAGCTTATATACATTTTTGTAAATGCTTAAAAAAATCCACCCATAAAGTTGGTTTGAACAGCTGTTTTCTATGGTTATGGATAAGTCACGTCTAACTGAACCTTAACTAGCTTTCCACTAGCACTAGCCAAATAATAGCATTGACTCATTTTCCGTTGCTTTTAAAATTTATTGTTCTATTTCAAAAATTTTTGCTTTTAATATATACATATCTTCAAAGGAAACCCTTTTTTCTATTGCATAAGTGTAGTTCTCTTCTTAAATTGCTATTGCATGAACTTTTTTTTTAGCAATTTAAACCTGACATTCTTTAAACTTATTTGCTTAAATAACACAAATGTATTTGTTCAGCTTTTTCTATCGTTAAATAAATGAGTTGTAAAATAATCACTCATAACACCAACGCAAACAAAATATAATATTGATAAAAACGAAATATAAAAACACTTGAATAAAGCGCCGTCATTATCAATAACAAACAGTATGACACTTGACCAAAACAAAAACTCTTGGATATAGGAAACTCACAAAGAAACATCTAGAAATTATTCGTTTATTTGTTGGCTTCAGCAGAGAAAATTAACCGTGAATAAAAAAGAAAAACATATTTTCAACAAATTACACAATAGAAAATGAAGAAAATTCTGGCTGAAAAACTTTTACCTCAGCAGTGTCCATGTGTATTAGTTGCTAGTCCAAAGAGTCATACAGGATTCGTCCATTAATTTTATTCCAACACAATATGTTCCGATTTTCGACAATATAAATTAGTCAATAACCAAGATGCCAGCTTTGATTTCTCTATTGCTATGCACTAGGGTGACTGAACGGTTATTATTCGACTGGTTTTTACCGTTTTTTTGTTTTGTTTTACTAGTATCGGGTTTTTTTAATGTTTGATTTTCGAATATCGAATAAATAAACGTTCATGACTCCAGTTCAAATCCAAAATGGGTGCTGATGAGTAGTGTAGCGGCTATGAAACAGCTAGTTGTCCCCCAGCTAAAAAAAAAATTTGATTATTTTTCTGGACTTCTTCAATCAAAATTATTGTTCACGGCAAATTGGTATTGTAATAAAGAATCCTTTTTAAGAAACTTAAGAAAGGAGTTTACACATATAATTTGCAACCAACTGGTCAAGAGCATCACTTACTTTTCTTTTCTCACTTTGAGATAAATACACTGAAGCCAAACATAAGATGAGATTTACATTTCTAATTTACAGAAAGCTTTAATATATGTAACTGTTGTTGTATTCGAAGTTATGATTTTCGTTTTCTGCGGTCCAATAAGACTGCAAGTGCATATTAAAGTGTACGTATTAAATTTTTCCATATAGCTGGAAAATAATAATTTTTTTTTATCATTTAATTGCTAAATCGTTATTAATATTCCCATTTAGAATAAATAAAAATTTCGTGGTAAACCTGTATCAATATTAGAGTAGAAAAAATGTATGCTTTAAAATTAAGTTGGGTCAATTCGGCCCGAGGAATGCAAAAGGGGTATGCTAGGAACACAACTGCGACGAACGACGAATTTCGCCCATCGCGGCGAATTCACCGGCAATATTCGTTGCATAAATTCATCGTGTGGAGCACAATATCAACGAACTTTTGTGCAAAGAAAAAATTAAAAATCAATATAAACACTAAGGCGGCTATATTAAAAGCAAACCTATATAAATCCCATCCGAAAAACTGATTTTTCAACAAATTATCTGAGGTACTTTATATTTTAAGAAAATCTTCAGAAAATGTTTACTAAATAAATTAATATAAATATAAAACGTATTATTTCTTGAAAAATGCTTTCTTTATATCCGAAACCTGGTCAACTGATACTGTGTTGTTCGTCATTCGCTGGCGAAACAATTAGAAATAAATCTATTTCAACTTTCGTTTAGTATGACGAATTTCGACCAATACCACGATTGTGTGCATTTTCATATGCACCAATGTGTTTTATTTTTGACGACAAATATTCGCAACCAAAAATTTGTCGTTCGTCGCAGTTCTGTTTATTTATATTTATTTCAGCTAAATGATTAATAACAGCTGAGAAATCAGTATAACAAGGAAATAGGTAGCACTAAGTTTTTTTTTCTCGTTTTGTTCTTCTTGTTTTTATTTTTAATTTTAATAACAAATTTGTTTTTAATTATAGTATTGTTAACATCCTGGTTAACCGGGTTTTCATTAATTATTAGCCAGTAACCGGTTTTTGGTTGGCCCCTATTCGAATTTTTCGAAAACCGTTTTTCGAAAAAAAAAGTAGAATAATCGATCATTATGTGCACAGTACAGTTTACGAGTATCAAAAGTTCATTTGTTGCTGCTTTTAATCAAATTTAGGTATTATGTCCGTTATAGGTATTGTTTGTTATAGCGCAACCTTAATTAGGACATAAAGCGCAAGGTATGAGTAACATTTGTTCTGAAGCAAACTTTACTGAGAGACAGCAAAACTTTCTCTCTTACACTCGACACTAATATATCCTTCAGACTAACAAACTGATGTAGTGTTTTTCAAGGTGAAATATCGGCTATAGATGAAGCGGCCAGATGGCTAACGTTTCACAAGATATACTGTAGGGATATCATGACAGTATTCCTGATTGGAATATACACTAATTCTAGTCTAGTCCAGGAATGCTGCACATCTTTAAATAAAATGGCGAGATATTCTAACCTAACCCTAAAATTGGTACGTGGACAAGGGTTCAAAACGGCAACAACATTGTTGACGACTTAGTCAAAAAAGAAACATCCCTAGTGGATAGGGATATAAACCCCTTTTGCGGACAACCTTATCGGCGGGTTGGAAAAGAATAAAGCTCCATGCGCTGAAACGTGCCCAACAAAAATGACTCGCAGAGCCGTATGGCATGTGGGCCGCATATCAACTGTAAGAGAACGTGGCAGCTATTAAACTGCCCAGATCTCACTTGAAGGCCACTATAGCAGTCATCACTGGGTATTTCCCGCTTGGCAACCATGCCAAGAGACTAGGCTTACCCTATAACGGCTTCTGCAGAACTTGATGAGACAAAGAAGAGAAGGAGACGATCCTACATCTCCTCGAAACATGCCTGGCGGTGGAACATTACCGTCTAAAATATTTAGGCGAGCGTAGCTTACTCAGCCTATCATGTCTGGCCTAGGTCAAACCGACCGCACTAACCTCTTTCTTAAGGAGCAGCGTATGGCCAGGACAAGTAACGCTACACTAAGCGGTTCCCACCTTTCCATCCCTCTCCACCACTCCCACTATATCCCTCTAACTGCTATTCTTCACTTCTACTATCCCAATTTTCAGGAAACCACAAAGGGAACGACTTTAGGACCCTATTGAACTGGAGAACCGAAGCTATATTGAGGTACCCTGCAGTATGCCTACCTAACCTTGCCTACGCTCTGTCAAAATAAGATTTTCTAATTGCAAAGCGTTGAGGCTGCGCTATTCGGGTTGGTCTCATACATTTTGTTTCTACATGAAGACTTTTGACAGATAAATCACGCTTGACTCGCTACATTAGGTTGCTCTGTTAAGTATTTCTCTTGCTTGTGCAACGTTTCTTAACTTGGTCATTATGAATTATCGTTAAAGTTTTTACATTTTCCTTGTCGTTATTAGAATCTTTGGCGATTTCACTCTAAAATCAGCAAATTTTCCTGAAGAAAACATACAACGGAGTGTCGGATATATTGAAAAAAATAAACAAGGATATATATTAAAAGTGATCACTAAGCTAAGCAACAGACAATAATTAAAATAAAAATGGGTCAAATAATTAGCAGCAAGAAATTTTAATTAACAATAACACAATTATTGACTCTGTATTATTCTTTCGCTTGTAGCTATACTTTCCACTGAGTAAAAGATGCTGGAAAATGTCGAAACTTCCAAATTTAAAAACTGGAAAGTAATAGTTGCTAAGCAGACTTTTTATTTTTTGTTTATTATAGTTTTCATTTAAAAAGAAACATTTTTGCATAGAAAAAAAATTATTTTTCATTTACAAAAGCATGACAGAATTCGAGTTTATAAAGAATTTTCTAAATATCTTTCTTTATTTAATATTAATATCATAATCATGACTGTAACCGTAAGCAGGTAAAAGAGAAGTAAACTGATTATGAATATTATTTACAAGATGATCGCATTCCGATCCATCACAGCGAATAGAAACGTTTTGTAGAGCAATAACAAACAGCTCCTGCACATATAAACAATCAAGCTTTGAACAAAGCATGAGTTAATAAATGAAAAAATTCTAATTTATAATTTCCTATAGCTAAAATTCTTATTATTAAACCTAATTGGCTTCATGTTCTATAATTTTGGATATGCAGCAAAAAAAAAAAGGTTGGAACAATTTACTGCTTGTCTTATAGATTTATATTTAAAAGAAAAATATACTCGTATGTATTGTGTAAAAATTGCTCATTTTAAATATAAAAGCAATTTAAGTGTCATCTAAAAAGTATGTATGTGTGTATGTATATATTTTGCCATAATGGTTGGATATCATGCATTTGACTGACTCAGTCGGTTGAAGCTGCTGAGCCCAGTCAGTGGTGGTGGTATTGGTGGGACTTAATGGGGCTGAGTGGTCGGTCGTTTGGCTGTTGTTCCTGCCATTTAAAATCAATTCCATCATATAGAAACTATTTCATAACATTTACACGTTTCATGCTCGTTGCATGCAACTAAAACCAACAATAAAAAATTGCAATAAACTATTTCTGTCGTTTTCTACGTACTCGTATAGTAGTTAGTTGTTGCCAACCAGACAGACGACTTTACTGAATGACTGACTGAATGTCTAGTGGATTCTCTTGTCATTAAATGTAAATGATATCGAAAAACATCACATCACTATCAAATAATATTAAACACAAATACATACATAACCATCGGCAAAATTTTTATTTATAACAAGTGGCACGAAAACAAGTATCTATATTTTTAAAAATATAATCATCTCACTAAGCTTGATTTATTTTGATATACAGGGTGGCTGATCAATTTTGCTACATTAAGAAACTCAAATAACTTTTTGTAAAGTTTATGTAATTTACTTTTTAGAAACTCATTTGAAAAATAATGCGTTTTTATTAAAGTAATTCATTAAGTTTTGAAAATAATTAAATTTTAATGGCCTCCACCCTTATTGACACATGTACGATATCTTATCAAAAAGTTACTCATTACTGCCTAGAGTGTTGCAGCGGGAACTGTCTCAATAACCGTTCCAATGGATTGCTTTAAAGCATCCAAATTTGTTGGGTTTCTTTTGTAAACTTCTTGTTTGCAATAAACCTACACAAAAAAAAAAAATTTGTGCAATGAGGTCAAGAGACCTGAGAGGCCAACGGAATGAAATCAGTTTGTTGCATCTGATGAAGTGTCTGTGGGTTAGAATTATTTGTTAACATTGCCGTTTAAATCAAAATGTGCCTCGTAAGACATGCAGTTCAAGACGTTTTCATCATCTGACACCATTTAAATGATCTTCTCACAAAATTCCAAGTGAATCGGGAAATCTTTAAGGTTCAGTTTATTTGTTAATTGAATCTTATATGGAAATAAGTTTAAATCTTGGTGCAAAATTGTAGGCAGTGACTGTCTGCTGACACCCATTTGAGCAGATAAGCTCCTTGTCGAAACTCTAGGATTGGATTGTATGGCAGCAGGTACAACAGCGATAGTTTCCTGCTTCCGAATTTAGGGATCTCGATGATAAGGCCTGTTGCGATTGTCCCACGCTCTGCAAAACTTTTTACTAGCCTCACTCTACTCCATCTGCTAAAAGGAGGGCCGCCAAACGTGCGCCTATATTCCTTTTGGACAGAAACAACGGACTCTAAAGCGTGAAAGCGTTGCACTATTCAAATTCTTGTTTCATTGTCCCAATTCTCCATTTTAGTTAAATTTAAAGAACAATCTATAAAATACAACAAAATTGGCACAGGTTACATGGAAAATAAGATATTACGCTTTTTTTTTGTAGCAGCTTTCATCAGCCACCCTGTATTATGGCCTTATTACATATTACAAACCTTTCTTTTTGATGGCAATATGTGCTTCAATTGACTGACATTGTTGGTTTCTCCGCAGCTTACCCCGCCAATCTTACAGTTTGTCGTTTCAGGTTTACGCCATGAATCGTTTGGACGATCTAATTCAAAATATTGATAATCTCATAACATCGGTTTACGAAACATGTTAGAGAGGTAAAGTCGCACCGAACTTGGTGCATAAAACATTAGTTGACCGCTGTACCTTATGATATGGTGCACCATCTTGCAGAATTCAAATATTCTCATATTAACCAGATCAGGTCTTAAGGAAAGCATAATCGTGATTGTAAGCGCTAGTCGGTAATTAAAATAGCATTTCCAACAAGATCTCCAAAAAATTAAAAGTCTATTATTTCAGGTTTTTTTAAATTCTGACTAACTTGTCACTGTCTGTGTGTGAAATGCCTTATGCGGGCTACCAATCCCCAGATGCTGCAAATTGTATTCCTTACTTCGTTAAAACCGCCGCAACGAAAAGGTTTTGTTTGTTCTTTCCGGAGAGCAGGTTTTAGATTCACGTATGCCTAAGCAGGGAACTCTAATTTCTGGAGTATAGACGAATTGAAGCCCCTCATTTGCTGTAGCAAATAGGGATTCCGACAACCATGCAGTGCCTGCATCTTGACTAAAATGTTCTGTCTGTGGTTTAGACTTAAAATCGCAGAGAGTTGTTATTAATATTCCCTGATAATTGTAGAAGCGTATCGGTTTTCAAAATCTAATTATAATCGGTAGTCGATGATCTCTTGCAAGGGATATCTATAATGTAATAAAATAGGAGTGATGGATAAATGGGTGGGTTTGGTTGTTTAAAGGCTGTTGCTCTTTATGGACTTTGAACCACCAACTCGTGGAGCCTTATCATGGATTGACTGTCTAAAGAATTAAATATATAAGGGGTTAGAAACCCCGAGCTCTTCAGCAAGAGGTTTGCTCAGATGGCAAAAGCGTATGACAAGATTCCAATTAGGCCGTCATGGCAGGTACTGGCGAAAATCAATAACGCAGCTGGACAATTTTCGTGATCAAACTTGAACTTCTGTTACGTTAGATGTTTATTTGATTTCAATTGCTGAGCCAATCGAATTTGGACACTTGGACACGGTATTTTTTTAAGTTTTCACTATTTTGGTTGCGATCAAAGAAGGTTTTGCGTTCTTGGTAATCATTTTTGGGCAGTGTTATTTACTAGGCAGACAAACTTCCACGTCATAGTTTTTAAGCAAGCTTAAATGTTGGAAACTCAGTTTAGAACTTCTCAAAAAAGTAACAGTAAGTACGGAAAGCTTTAAATTAAAAGAAAAAGCTAAAATATTGTATCTTTACCATTTTCTTTTTAAGTCCAGTCAATGATAGACAATAAGCTTTTTTTACAAGTCCACCCAAATTAATTACGTTGCGTGCAGGAGGATTTGTGTGAAATTCCATATTACTGATATACTTTTCCATGAGATTTTATTAAAGGAACACATAGGTCTTTTAACTGCTTTGAATTTTTTTATTAATTGATTTCAAGATGGTCACTCACAGTTTTTATCGGATACAAGTTTTATATGGGCCCAAAAATTATGTTGTACAGTAAAAGCTTGCAATCCCGCTTCGAGCTAAAATTTCTGCCGATAAGCCAGTTTAGTTATACTTTCTTTTGTATTATCTCAGTGACTTTTGCATTAATGTGAGTCTTTCACGAAGTCGACGGTAGAGATCAGTAGACTTCACTGTTTTGCGGAATAATTTGATTACTAATTTTAGTGGATGAGTATGGCTGTTTATGTAGTGTGAATGTAACATGAGTACATTTTTGTTCATTAACCTCAATTTTCCGGAGCTTCAGCCATTTTCCTAACACGAAAATATGTTCCAGCAAATTTAGGAAGGCTCTCTTGAGCAACATATATCAAATATAAAGTGGGATCCAATGTGCTACCTTGGAGAACTCCTACTTTAATTTACAATGAACTCGTGTAGCTTTCCAGAAGCTTCAAAGCTATCAAAATCAAAAGAACTGAATAGTGTTTTTATTTGCAAACGGTTTTCTGATAATATTTACTAGTCTGTGTATTTATTCAATTCTATATTCTAAAGCTTAATGGATGCCAGGTATATATGCGACGTCACTCCGTATTGAAGTTAAATCCATCATTACCACTTTCTCGATAAGTTTTAAAAGTCTTGGCAGTAGACTTATGGGCGTATGTGGCCCCACTACTGAAGGAACATTCCCTGGCTGAGATGTCATAGTTATCACAGACACCTATTATTTTGTAGGATAAAACCCAATACGTAGAATAGCTTTAAAAATAAAAACAATATTTTCTCTGTCCCATATTCGAAGTAACTCCACAAGCATTTTTATACCCTTCACAAAAATGTAAAGGGTATATATAAATTTGTGATTCCGTTTGTAATTTCTACAATTTTCATTTGAGACCCTCAAAGTATATAGTATATTCTGAATCAGAATTGATAGAAAATTCGATTAAGCGATGTCCGTCTGCCCGCCGTTGAAACACCGTTTCTGAGAAAAACATTAGACTTAGAAATTTTTTTCTTTCACCATTCTTTTACTTCATCGATGCATAGGTTTGTCCATTATCCAAAATTCCGAAAAAAGCCATTTTTTTCTAATTTTCTATGAAAATTTTTGTTTTGCTTCGAAAAATGTTTGTTTTGCTTCGAACTTCACACAATTCTTAAGCATGGCGACTAAAAGGCAAAAAAAATTCCAGATATCGGTCTATATATACCCGAGACATAGCCTAAACCGGGGTTTTCATTAAAATGTCGCGTAAGCGAACTTAAACAACATTTTTTGCTTAAAAGCAGTTCTGGTAATATATAAAAGAAAATTATATAAATATGGAAAATGAAAATTTCCGATATCGGTCCATATACCCGAGATATAGCCTGAACCGATTTTTTCATTAACATTTTTTTTTTTGTTGCTGAAAAGCAATTCTCGTTATAAAAGAAGGTTACTAAAATACAGAAAACTGCGATATCGGTTCATATATAACCAAGATATAGCTTAAACAAACTTTTCCAAGAAAATGTCCATGAAAGATATCTATTTTGGAATGGTAATTACAAGGAAAAAATATTTTTTCCCCGATATGGGTTCATATATATCCAGGCATATTTAGTTCAAATTTGTAATATGTACTGTACATATACGTGACTATCGTGAAGGGTATTTTAGATTCGGCCCACCCGAATATACCACACTCTTACTTGTTGTATTTAGTATTAAGATTTAAATACTTATTGTTAGTTGACATTGCAAAGATTCAATAAATAAATAAAACATAAAAAAATTAATATGTTATCCTCTCAGTAGTGGCCCAAGGTAAAACTTAGCGCTTTTCTCTGATGTAAATTACTAACAGTGTTTTCATCATATCGAAGCATCTTAACAACATCTTAAAGGCGCAAGAAATCTGATATAATATGGCGATCTGAAAAAAAGTTTCACAAATGGTTAGCATAGAGCACGCCATTTTCGGTAGCGCACAGCCCGCCGATTTCATAATTGTGCCCTACCTGCCAATAATCAGATAATAACGGCTTTCCAAATATGTTCTAAAGGAATCCATCCTTACTTAGGGCTGCAACCAGTTAGGTAACGCGTTCCCTAAGGCTAGTCTTAAGCTAGGGAGACGTGCAAAATTGCCACTCCCGTCTTTTTTCTGACAAAAGTTGTTTGATTTCT
Source organism: Thecocarcelia acutangulata (assembly GCA_914767995.1). NCBI lineage: Eukaryota > Metazoa > Arthropoda > Insecta > Diptera > Tachinidae > Thecocarcelia > Thecocarcelia acutangulata. The sequence continues at coordinate 73,826,467 of OU612097.1, forward strand.
TAAGAATAAAATCTGTTATTTACATTTTTGTATGCAAGCGTACATGTTGCATGGCTTGTTTAAGGTTTATGTTCAGTATTCTTAAAACAATATTTTGCCTACTTAAATATTTTTTATATTTTAGCCAATTTATTTATTTTAGCCCCAATGCAATGCTTCTATATGACAACGCTTTTAAATACTCGTAGTGCTCAAAAGTACAGCGCTTCATTTTTGTTTTTTTTTTTTTTTTTTTTAATTTCTCTCAGCGTCCAAACACCATCCATAATTTAAGACATTTGTTTTTGGCTCATATGGTATAAACCATTAACTTGATGTGTGATTGGGTTGCATGTAGTTATGAATTTTGTATCTCATGGATACAAACTAAGTTTTTGAACAAGACATGTTGTCTGCTAAAGCCGTATGACGTTTATTGCACTGCAGCCAAAAACAACAATATTCAAAAATAACTAGCGTGTACTTTTATTTCAAGTAAAAAAATATAAATATTATGACTCTAAATTGGGGGAAAAAGTAAATGGTTAGTCAGCATGGGAACAGAACTTTTAAAAGTATTCATTATTTAAATACGTAAAAATGTATAAAAGTTGCAGCCTAGATTTTTATTTTTTAAATATTCAAAATGTATTTCCCCTGCTACGTTTTATTAGCCACTTTTAAACAATCATAAACGTTTTTTAGCACTATCAGGTTTGAAAAAATGTAAAAATGCGGTATTTAAGATTTGTTTTTTTATTTTCCTACTGATTTTTAATATAAAAACTTCTCATAGACCATATAGGCAACGAACATATATGCATAAGTATACAGGATGTCCGAGAGCTCAACGGCAAGCCTAAACAGGGTCACAAGAATGATTGTTACCATCATGAATAAAATCAGAGAAAAAGTACAAGGGCTTATGCGAATAAAAAATGTTTAAATTGAATAAAATGTTTTTTTTCCTATTTTACTCTGATTTTTCTCATGATGCTGTCACCTTGTTTCGGCTTGTCCTTGAGTTATGAAACATCCTGTATATAATGAATTTTACAATAGGTACTTGACAACTATAAATTTAATTTGTGAACGCACTATTTCACTGATGATCTAAATGTAACTTTCCTTTTTGCAGTAAACTGAAACATTTTCTTTATGGTCAAGTACACAAACGAACAACGTGTGCAAATTATAAAAATTTACTATTGAAATTCGAAGTCCAACACAACATAAATCATATGGCTTCCCACAGTTTTGATACAACAAACGAGGGACTTCTTCGTCTCTTTACACCGAATAATAGAGTGCCTTGGTATGGAATACGCCAAGCCAAAACCTGTTCCCTGGGGGGAAATGTACGTGCAGACAGTGAAAAAGATTTACATCAGCACCTGACTTTACGGCCTGTCGGATGATGGACGAATTCTACGGAGTAAATTATTCACGATTCAATAGCGCCCCCGTGTGGCTTACCAGGCACACATAGGTAGCAATTCTTGTCATATGTTTGTAGCCATATGGGCAACTTGTTCAGGAGTTCGTGTCGTCTAATCCCTCGTGTATGCAATTTCAGAGCAATCCATGGAAGACAAGGCTTTATGAGTTGGTAGGCCCAAGCCCAATAATAGGATCAGACTTTAAAACAACTCTCCCGTCGAACCATTACCACTGGTTCCTTACAGTACAGGTATCTGCTGCAACACAACAGTACCTCGGATAGTTGTTAGCCCCCAAAATAAGTCATACACCAAAAATTATCAGGGATACTAACTCCCCCTTCCTGTGTCTTTAGGTTTAAACCACACCCAGAACGTTCTGGCAGGTTCAACTACCTTACCCCTGGTAAGGGTTTCGAAACCCAACACAACATAAGTAATGCGGCTTCCTAAAGTTTTATTTGCTTCAACAAACGAAGGGCTCCTTCCCCTCTTTACCCGAAAAACAGAGTGGTCTGGTTTGGAATGTGCCAAGGCAAAACCTGTTTCCCGAGAGGAAAAGTGCGTACAATCGGATAATCCGGATCCGTAGGAGATGTGAAAATACTTGTGCATGCTCGTACAGCTCGTTGTGTAGCAAATATTGCTGCCGTTGCCGATAGTATGACTGAAGAGCCGTCACCTCAAGACGTCGCCATGCTCAGCAATTGCACCTCTCATGCTCTTCGTTGATGAACATTATGCAAAAGACTTGCATTTACGTGCTTGCATTTACATGAATTGGCTACAGTGGATAATCAATTTTCGAAGAAAATCATCTTCAGTGATGAGGCAGATTTTTCAGTTCATGAATTCGTCAATAAGTAGAATTATCGCATTTGGGCGAATGAAAGCCAAAAGTAACTGTCGAAAAAACAACGCACCTACAAAGAGTAAGTATTGGGTGCGGTTTATGGGCTGGTGGCATCGTCGATCCTTATTTTATTTCCAAAATGACGCCGGCCAGGCAGTTACCACGAATGATGTTCGCTATCGTAAGATGATAACGAACTTTTTATTTTCCGAATTGTTGGATATGGATGTGGACGATATGTGGTTTCAACAGGACGGTGCCCCCTGCCCACACCTAACTAAATTCAATAAACGTGTTATCTCATGTGGTGACGATGTCAATTGGCCGCCAATATTTGACACCGTTGGACTTTATTCTTTGGGGTTATTTAAAAAAAAAACATACACGTCGATAAGCCAGCAATAATTCAAGAGCTAAAGTACGAGATAATAACGGCATAGAACCTCAATTATTTCAAAGCGTCCTCGTAAATTTGGATCATCGGCGTGTGGCGTTGAAGTCGTTGCGGCCGATATTTTGTTCCATACACAATATTATCATAATAAAAAGAAATGACAATAGTTCTATAATAGTTTGTTTTATTCAAAATCACCATCGGCCCTTAAAATTTAACCACCTTTAACGATTGCATTTTATTATTGTTTGTTTTCAAGTGCATAAACAAAAAACATTTACCTGAATATATTTCCTCATCTAGAGAACTTTTGAGTTACAGCGCATGCTAAATTAACGCGTCAAGCGCTATTTATCTGGCAAAATACTGATACTACAACATATTCATTATTGAATGAACATGTTGTAGTATCCACCAACCAACAACTGAATTCCAAAAGATGAAAAGATGAAAAAAATGAATACTCGTATTTTTGTTGATGAACTTTCCAGATTAGAAATAATAACACCCATCGATAAAAATAATTTAAAGAGAAATGTATGTATAACTTCTAGATTATAAGGGTTGCCTTAAATTCATAAGGAGAATTCTCCATTAAAACCAATATGTTACTGTTTAATAAATTTACCTTCATATAGTCTTCTTGGATATATAATCAATATTCTCGCCATATTGGTAGACATTAATCTTGACAGTTGATATTTCGAAATCGTGAAGTAGGAACGTGGCAAATTTATTATGGAAAAATATTCGATAAACCAACGTTTTTTAGCAGGTAAAACATTTTATCAAAATCAATCATCGATTACGGTGACGATAGGAAAGTTACGTGAAATTTTTGGGAGAAACAACGTACAACATTTGCGGAATAAGTATGGTAAAGCTGTATTGGGGTTTTAAAGTGTAAAACACTGTTCGCCAGATGTTCTAAATTCAAATTGTTTCTGGGATCATTTGTTTATACAAACATATGTGCATACTTAAAATTAAAAAAAAAATAATAATAATAATAAAAATGTAAAAGGCTACACTGGTTATATCTCAATTTTTCGGATGAAGTAAGTAATGTTCTTGAGAAATTTTCGCACATTACATCTCAAAAGTAGGATTAATATTGAAATTTCTATTCGAAGTACATTTTTGATATTTAAAATTTACGAATATAATATGTATATGTATATATAGCTAAACTGAAAAGAAAATTCAATCCATCCGTACTTAAATAAATCTCAAGCGGTGTTAAAAGTACGAAAAGTACGGATTTTCTTAAATCAAGTACGAAATAGTTAATTCCAGTACGGATTCTTCAAGCACTAAATACTTATTTTTAGACATATTTAATCCCGAATCCGTACTTGAAATACGCAAAATTTAGTTTTTTATTATTTATTATTATTATTTTATGGGATGTGGTCCTCATTGGCCACTTGTACTGCAACCATTGTTACGGGTTAAATACGTCAAAAAACCGAACTAGCTTCTTCATTTGGAGTGATTGTAAGTCCCCTTCACTCAATGTATGCGCTTATAGCAGCCTATATCTCTTGCGTCTTAAAGCTCCACAGTGGGTCAACTGCTCCATCGCACATTCAGAGAAATTTCTAAACTTTGATGCAGAGAGGGCCGAATGTGCTCTAAAACTGAGCACATTCGGCCCTCTCTGCATCAAAGTTTAGAAATTTCTCTGAATGTGCGAGACCAGCTGTATCGTTCCAATGTTGCTCAACAATGGACTCCGTCCATTTCTTCATCTCCTCATTAAGGAGGTTCTTGTTGAAGCTAAATGTTGCAGTGATGCCAATAAAAGTCTCCTCTGCTCCTTTTTTTTGGACATTTCATTGCCATTGTGCCCCTCATGTTCTGGCACCAGATTAGGGTAATCTGGTTCTGAATTGCCAGCTCATTTAGCCTGTTGTGACATTCCAGTACTAGACTGGAAGTTACAACTGCTCAGGGCCTTTAGGACCAATTGGCTATCAGAGAATATTTTGATAAGCACTTCCTTGTGTCCTATATCGCAGAGTATTGTCAAAACTTACCTAATTTCATATAGTTCCACTTGGAAGATTGTGGTGTCTCTACCAACTGTTAAATACCTGCGTTTCGCATCCATCCGTGTACTACTAATGTGATCCATCCCGCAGCCACGTTCGTTCCCCATTCTTCCCATGTTGGCAAGATGATCCCAAACTTCTTAGTAAAGGAGTTAGTTGGATCTATAAGGTCACTTGTTTGAGACATGTCGATTACGTCTCTAATACCCTTAAGGATTGCAAGATGACCAATAGGGTTTCCTGTCTTTAGTTTTTCCCTTTTGTAGATTGAGATCGCCTGAATGACTGCCTCTTTTTGAACAACTACGTTAAGCGGTTTTAGGTTCAAAAGAGTTTCCATGTCTGTCATTGGGGTGGTTTTCATCGCCCCTGTGATACAAACGCATGCAAGTCTCACAACCTCTTTGTGGATGCGTTGTTTTTTCTTTTTGGTTTGTTCCCACTATACTAGAGCCACGTATAGTATAGTGGATCTTACAATTTGAGAATATAACCAGTAGTTTTTTAGCAGGCTTATTGTTGCCCTTCTTATAATCGATTGAAGGTGTGGTTCCCATGTGAGTTTTCTATCCAGAATTAGAGTAGGAATCTCTATTTCCCTCTTCCTGGTAAATAGCACAATTTTCGTGTTATCTGAGTTTGTTGAAAGCCCTGCGCTTCTGCACCATTCCCATGTGGTGTCCAATGCATCTTGCATCAACAATCCCATCGTGTTCACACAAATGTCATCTGCATAGCCAATGGTTTTGTATCCCTTCCGCTTAAGGAGCCTGATGAGGTTGTCAACAAGTGCTGACCATAGTAGTGAGGGCATCTTTTGAGCGCAGTGGCACAAAGATCAGCAGAGTCTACTATCCTTTTGTTCAGCATGTTCTCAATCCATTTTACCACTACCGAGTCAGCTCCTCTATTGGAGAGTGCTGTTTTCATAGCAAGGAAATTTGCGTTATCCAAGGCAGCCTCTTTGTCCAAGAATGCACATACGGCAATATTCTTGGAGTTCAGAACCTTTTCGATATTCGTGACCAGTTTATGTAGGGCCGTGACCGTAGACTTTCTTCCTGGTAGGCACATTATTTACTGTATTAGTTAATAATATTTATGCCAATCAAAAATATATACACCTTGTTTATGTGTTTCCTAGTTGTATATATGTCGGCATTTCATAGCAGTTATACTATTGAACAGTAGATTTAGAAAACTTTAAAAAATATTTTCAAACATTTAACTATATATTCCATTATTTTAAATGAGTTAATAAGAATTCAAAAAGAAAAATGCTCAAATATATTTTTGGTGCTTCCTTAAGTTCAAGCATTTTAGTTATACACATATCATGAAACTTGTTTTTAGACATGTTACGCTTGATTAGTTCTTTAACTTCATATTTCCCTTTAAATTGTTTAAAATAATTTCGTAACATTGGTGACATTAACCTTTTTTGTATTTATATATATTGTTATATTATTAATTTTGATGTGATAATGTACGAATCTCATCTTAAACCCAGTTCCACATTGCAATATAATATATTAAGTCTTGTGGGTGGAATAAATAAATAAATAAATAATAAATAAATAAATAAACCAAAAGAAAAGTAGCTTATCTTCTTAGAGAACATATTATTCCTATCACATGTATGTATTTGTATCTTTGTTTTCGCTTTTCTTCTTGGTTCAAGAATTCTGCACTTGATTCAAGAATCTTATAACTACTAATTTTAAGACTTCGCAGGATTGATTTTCCCGGACAACGCCGTTTTCCGCTTATTTTAAGTACATTTATGTGTTATTTGTACCTAAATTTAATTCAAGCTTTTTCTTTCCGTGTACGTAGTTTTTTTTTTTTTTGTGAAATTTAAATATTTCGCCATCTATGAAATTTGAAATATGGCTCACATTCTTACACTGGCATTTCTTAAAGGTGCTTGAAAATTCTATTTATTTGTTAATTTCCATATGTATATTATTAAAACATTTACCCGTATAGCGATATTAAGCAATAAATAAAAAATAAAACGTCCCACAAACAAAGCAGTTTAAATAACAACAGCAGTAAGAATTCTGTATTTTTTTTTTTATTATTATTGTTCTCAAGTTTCTTTATTTTAATATTGAATACTTTAAGAGAGCTTAACAGAGTTTAACGAGTGAAAATAAATAGATTCTTTCATGCACTCTCTTCAGTTCGAATATTTACTCGTATTTACTCAATTTGTAAACGAAAAAGCATGCAAATACACGATTACAGTTTGACTGAGTATAAAAAGTATCATGTAAATGAATGAATTAAGCGAATGTTATACGAAGGTACATTAAATTCATAATATTAGTGAGTAAAAATTGTGTTAAAGCAGTATTTACTTTTAAAGTGTGTGGGAAATAAAGTCCGAAAGAAGTTTGATGGAATATGATATACGCACATAATTTTAATTTTATAAAGTTATACTTATTTCTTTTAATAAATGACTCCAAATATAGACCCAAATATAGAGATACACCTACTTTTCAAAATTTTGAACCTAAATATAATTAATAAATAAATTTCGACACAACGGAGTGTGAAAATATTGAAGAAACTAAAGAAGTATAATTTTTACAAGTGGACCACTAGCTCAACCAAAAACTAATAATTTAAATAAAAAGGGCCAAAAAATTAGAATCAAGAAGAGAATATATGTATGTACGAGTATGTACATAAGCATGAATACGTTTGAATGCTATAGGGTGATTCAATTTTAAGAGCCGATATTGAATGTGAACCACACCTTAATGTCAAATTTTCTTCTGCATTTCATTTTACATTTCTCAATTTCAAACTAACTCAATTTGAACCACGGAAAGAAATACAATCGAGCAACGCGTTAAAATTGTACAAGAAATGGCTACAGTAGATGATCAATTGTCGAAGAAAAGCATTTTCAGTGATGAGGCACATTTTCATTTCGGTGGATTCGTCAATTAGCAAAATTGCCGCACTTCGGCGAATGATAATCCGAGAGTGGCTGTCAAAAAATCAACACACCCTCAAAGAGTGTCTGTTTGCTGCGGTGTTCGCTATCGTGAGATTTTTTTTTTGCAAACATTTATTTATTGAATCTTCAAAATATGAACTAACAATAAATATCCAAAGCTTAATACTAAATACACAAAATTAAATAAGTCCAGCCAAAACTAAACAAAAAAGTTTTATTTTGCGCTACAATATCGGTAAAATCACCAATTTAACATTCTGATGGTGGCAACAGTATCCCTTCTTCTCAACCGAGAGTGGCCGTCAAAATTAAGTATGTTGCGTGCGTGCGTGCAAGCGGATTTGGGTGAAGTTCCAGCTTACTTTGCCACGTACTTAGAGACATCGTCTTTCGTGAGTTTCTTACGTTTCTTTTTTCAATGTTAGAAGTTGAGTCGGTGCCCCATAATTGAATTCCGTAGCACCATATGGACTTTAGAATTGCATTGTATAACAAAAGCTTGCAATCTAACTTCAATGTAGAATTTCTGCCCATAAGCCAATTCAGTTGCGCTGCCTTTAGTTTTAGCTGAGTGACTTTTGTATCAATGTGAGGCTTCCACATATAGGAGGGATTAGAAGGCCTGAACTGTAATGCAGAGGGTATGTCTGTATAGCTACAAAATTATGGCAAAAAGTTAAGACACGGGGCGCTGGTGAATCGTGAATACTTTACCATGCGGATCTGATCATCATATTAGACATAAAGGCAGGCGCTGATGTAAATCGATTTCACTACTACCAGGTTATTAAGCCCTTCGAGGAGCAGGTTGTACATCTCACCAGGGCTCTCTGCTTTCTGGGGGTTAGGGGGTGATTTGATTAAGGACTGATGTTTTTAATGGACTTTGGCCTCCCAACCCATTAAGCCTTATCTTCCATTGAGTATTAGGAATTTCCCATACAGAAGGGCTTAGAGGCCCGAACTCTAAAGCAAATGGCTTGTCCATATGGTTACAAACTTATACTTTTTGCAATTTTACAATCTGCCCATATGTATGTACGAACTCGGAAAACGTTACTCATATACTCGTATACTGAGGTGAAGAATATAATCATACAATTATTGCAATAAAATCAAATTACTTAATCAGTCGCGCATTATTAATTGCATTCTTAAATGCAATATATAGTTTATATATTTTGCAATATTGCAATTGTTTTCTTTCGATTTTATAAAGCTTTTGCGTGGCTGTTGGACTTATAGAACACACCGGTCGAATAATAACCATTCGATCACCCTAAACACAACACAAACAACATTTATGGCATTGACACAGGTTAGTTTTTTTCTTCTTTTTTTTTTTTTTTTTTTTTTTTTGTTACTTTTCCACCTTTTCTTTTAATTTTGTTTATTTTGAAGCAAAGTAAAGGTTGAAGTACAATCGTGCTGCAAAAAGTAACACAACAATAACTATGTAAGAAAACTGTTAAAATAGAAAAAAGAATTTGCACAGCAGAAGAAATTACCACAGAAATGAGTGGCGAACGTGACATGACGGAGTTGTTAATAATAAATTCTTATTTTATTAAACGCACGCAGAGTTGGGGTGTGTGAAATGTCGAAGGTGGTTGTCCTCGTTTTCGAAAAAAAAATGGAAAATATTGAAAATTCTCTTAAACTAAATGCAACAAAAAATTATGCAACGAAAACAGTTACTGGCACATAAGACAAGGAAAATAATTATTATATGTAAAATCAAAAAAAAGAGAAGAATATATCCAGCGTGGCCATTTTGACATTTTTGCGGCTGAATTTAGCATTTATTTTTTTGATTTAGCTGTAAATTTTCCATTTAGCAGTTGGCATTTTTTAACTTTATATTTAATGCTTATTTAAGCAATATTTAATTTAAGAATATTCAAAATATAGGGTGTTTTTTTAAGCTAGATAGAACTTTAAATTGTAAAAAGTAACACAAAAAATTAAATTTTGATGAAACATTTTTTTTATTTGTTTCAGTATACTCTGACAAATCATCATGAATAGACTCACGCTTGAACAACGCTACGAAATTATCCAAATTTACTTTGAAAATCAGTCGTCGATTCGCCCCGTTGTTTTATCGCAAAATTGTGTTCAGCGATGAGGCGCATTTTTGGCTTAACGGGTTTGTTAATAAGCAAAATTGCCGCATATGGAGTGAGACCAATCCACAAGAGACCCTACAGACTCCATTACATCCAGAAAAATGCACTGTTTGGTGCGGTTTTCATGCTGGTGGCATCATCGGACCTTATTTCTTCAAAAATGAGGCCGGAGCTCGCGTTACGGTCAATGGTGATCGTTACCGCACCATGATCAATGATTTTTTGTTTGAAAATATGGATGACATTGATCCGGAGGAGATGTGGTTTCAACAGGATGGCGCTACGTGCCATACGGCGAACGCAACCATCGACTTACTGAAATCAAAATTTGGCGATAAGTTGATTTCGAGAAATGGACCTGTCAATTGGCCTCCAAGGTCGTGCGATTTGACACCTCTCGATTATTTCCTGTGGGGCTACGTGAAGTCACTGGTTTATGCTGATAAACCAGCAACAATTGACGCCTTGGAGGCCAGCATTGTTCGTGTTGTTCGTGACATACGGCCAGCAGTGCTCGAAAAAGTGGCCCAAAATTGGACGTCCAGAATGCGCTTCGTCAAGAACAGCCGCGGTGCCCATATGCCCGAAATCATTTTCAAATGTTAATGTCACGTATTGATCTTTCGAATAAAAAAAAATTTTGATTACAATTTAATTTTTTGTGTTATTTTTTACAATTTCAAGTTCTATCGGGCTTAAAAAAACACCCTATATTAACTAACCCAATTTTTACTTGATTACACATTCAAATCTGTAACCCCGACAATAACCCGTTTCATTTGACATTTTTTAATTCCAGACCAACTCAATTTGAAGCATAGAAAGATACTAAAACGAGCAATGCGTGACAATTATTCAGGCTTCTTATGAAAATGAGCGTTCAAATCAAAATGCGTATCCTGCACTGCGTGATATTTTCGGTCAATTTAAACCTCCAAATGCGCGTACAATCGGAAAAATCGTGCAAACATTTGAGCAAATCTGGTCTCTAGGAGATGTGAGCATGCACAAAGAGTGAGTGTTTGGTGCGGTTTATGGGTTGGCGGCATCATCGGGGCCGTATTTTTTTTCAAAATGTGGCCGGTCAGGCAATACTGTAAATGGTTTTCGCTATCATGAGATGATAACGAACTTTTTATGTCTCGAATTGGACGGACGATATGTGATTTCAACAGGATGGTGCCACTTGCCGCACAGCCAACGAAACAATGGCTCCTTTGCGCGACAAATTCTATGGCCGTGATATCTCACGTGGTGGCGATGTCAATTGGCCGCCAAGATCATGTGATTTGACACCGTTGGACTTTTTTCTTTGAGGTTATTTGAAAGAAAAGGTGTACGTTGATAAACCTGCAACAATTCAAGAGCTAAAGGATGAGATAATTTGGCACATTAACTATGCCTAAGCGTAATCGAAAATTTGACTACCGGATGGAGGTTTGCCGCCAAGGTCGCGGCAGTCATTTAGCCGATATTTTGTTCCATATATCATATTACCATAACGAAAAGAAAATACAATTATTTGTGTTCTATTCAAAATCAACACTGACCCTTAATATTTAGCTACCATTTAAAATTAAAATTTTGTTTGAAGTTGAAGAAGAGAACAAAGCACATAAAGTAGATGCTAATATAGCGGTAACTCCGAAGAAATCTCATGCCGTTACCAGCAAAAAGGTACCAGCAAAAGGTAAAAATTAGAGCTATGTCGTTCATGAGCGATCGGATTAAATTAAACGGATCATCTAGGTGAACAAAATAAGCCGTTCATTAAACTGATCACTTTTCCTTCAATAGTGTTCATTTCAATTTGGTTAGCTTTTGTACAATTTGCTTTCTTACGTCATTTTTTTTTTTTTTTTTTCTTTTTTATATCATTTTTATTTAAGGTACTCTTACATGAACATGACATAAAGTCAATTCGTTATTTATTTTTAATTAATATATAAAATATAAGTACACGAAGGAATAGATCCATTATTTTCGCAAATATTATTGATGATTTACGTTCGTTCTTTTTATGTAATTAGCAATACCAAGGCGAATTCATTACAAGGTGAACTTAACAGCACAGGTGATTATTTTTTGCTTCTCTCGTTTTTTCCAATGAGACTGTCAAATTTTTTTTTCTTTTGTTTACAAACATTTTCGCGCCATTTTAATGTAAAGATTTTTTTGTGTGATTTAGTGCAATTTCAAGAAACTTGTGTGAATTGAAAAGTGAAAAACTAATATAATCTGTGATTTTAATTACAAACAATTATAAAAGTTTATATTTAACGTTTATATAAAATATTTTCCCAGCTGAACAATCTAAGGCGAATTTAGATTTTGACATTCACGATATGTTTTACAATAACAAAATACATAGTACTGAATTTGCCCTTCCGCTTGCATTCACCTGTATAAATTCGCCTTGGGCAATACTATGTATTGTAAGCAAGTGAAAATACTTCTATTCGCATATTATCATAGTTATCCGTTTGCTGTTATTACTAACATTGTCATTTATAAGATGGTATATCTTGTTGTGGTAGTTTATAAAATAAATAGTTGTTCTTAGTTTTTATAATAACAAACTATAATAATGAACTATATATAAATAAATATAAGTTAATAATTAAATTTTATGTTGATTAATTTTTTCAAAATACTTTTTGGTGTCACTTTTTGAATATTTTTAAGGACAACGCTGTACATAGAGAATCAAATTGAACATTTGAACGAAATTAATGAGCGAATCAAATAACAAAAGTGAGCGTTTACTAAAATGAAGGAACCAGCACAACCCTAGTGAAAAGTAATTTTGCTGAGTTTTTTTTTTTAACAATTTAACTATTTATTGTATCTTCTATCTGACAATAAGTATGCAAATCTTAAAACTAAAAATTAATTAATATAGAAAAAAATTAATTAATGTTGAAAATTTTTTTTTACTTAGGTCTAGCCAATGCTAGACGAAAAGATGCTTCTTGCGTGTATTTTGTTGGTAAATCACTTTTCCAACGCTCTGATCCTGATACAAAAAACAGGGTAGCCGCTTCGCTACAACAATAAAAAAAACAACAGGAGTTTTGTTTGTGTAAAAAGGCGATTTCACACTTCAGTTGTCAAAAGTAGTTGATGAAGAACATGTACAAAAATTTAAATGGCGCCGAAAAAGGTAAACAAAACTTGACAGGGGAAGTGCTGCCATATTAACCGAATTTGCCTGAATTCGCCGATGCATTCACCTAATAATGAATTCTTGGCCTTGGTTCTGATTTTGCTAAGTGACATATATTATTTATACTTTATGTTTAATAAACAGTTTATTGAAATGATGTGGAATAAGTATTACTTATAGAAGAAATAAAATTTCAGCATTATGTTTTGTCAGATTCTTTTTAGCAATTTGTAGGATTATTTAAAGCCGATTTAGCTGCAAAATAATTTTAGGTATGGCTACACTCTTCGTTAAAAAACTTTGTGCAAAAACAGTACGTTAACTTTTAAATGTAGTAAGAAATTTAATTGTTTTATTCTGGCAGTGCCGTTATGTTCACTTGTATTTTTTTGAATAGTGATGCATGAAAACTAATATTCGAAAACTGAAAACCAAATTTAGAAAATAAAAAATTATTATTATTACATAAAATAATCAATTTTTGATAAACATTTCGTGAATTTATCTTTTATATAAATGAAAAATACATAATATGTGGTATATTAATTAAAATTAGAAAAATTAATAGGATCACTTATACTAGAAAATTTTTTATTATTCGAATACCGTTTTTCGCTGTATTCGTTTGATTGAATGTGCGGCACTAATATATTTCTTGCTTTTATTATTATTTCAAAATTAATATTTTCAGTTTATATGCAATGAAATATGTTCATTTCTTTCTTTGATAAGCATAAAACATTAATTGTATTAAAAATGTTCGCTAAGTTGTGCTTTTTGCAAGAAATCAAAATAAAGAAGTCAAATGTTATTTTAACGTACAGTTAAAGCAAAGACTATAAACATATATTTATAGTTTTTGATTAAAGTGTATCCAATTCAAATTTAAACGAAAGGTAAGCTAACAATTGTTTTTGCATACAACGTTAAGAAATTTTTCTTAACAATTGCTTACCAAGCTTTGTTAAGTTTTTTTTGGATACGGCGGATAATTTTTATGTGCAAGGTATAAAAAACCGTTTTTGTCAAGCGTTTTTTTTTTAACTAGGTCTCTTTTACATTAAGGTATTTCTTTAAAGGTATTTTTACACAAAAAAACGGTACTCAGAAAGGTTTTTTTTACAAAAACGATGCTTATTTTATACACTAGAAAATATAGATATTTATTTGCAAAAAGTTAATTAACATGTTATAATTCACAAAAAAAGCAAAAAACTGCAAAAATAAACTTTCTACACAACTAAGTACTTTTCGTAAACAAGAACTATTTTTTACTCGAAAGGTTACTTAGAGCCGATTTTCACGATGATTTAAAGCCATGTCCATGGTGCAATTATTAGGGGGTAGCATAAGAGTTGTTGTAATACATACATAATATTTTGTTTGTGTAAAAATTCCGGACGCTGTCAAAAACATGTTTACAAAACTGAAGAAAATGAAGAAAGAAACGTTTATATAAAAAAAACGAACAAAGAAAATTAATATAATTTTTTTTATAAATTGTTTTCAACACATTTTAAGCAATTAAAATATTTTTGAAAACTTTTTTATTGTGTTCTTGCCTTTTTTCAAACTGTTTAATATATTTTTATTTTGTCACCCACAATTTTTGACACCCACAATTTTATGAAACAAAAAATTATTACCTGCGCTAGTGATGCCACCTGGTTAATTGCACCATGGCCATGTCTAAAAGGCATGTTTTTTCTTTTGCACCGAAAATTTTTGAAAATTAAAAAAAGCCATGTTTTCTGTTTTTCAAGTTTTTTTCTCTAATTTCTTTTTGACTCGTTTGTTATATTTTAAATTGTTTTATTTTCATTCGACTGCCAAGGTAACCACATCGATACTACCAAAAGGGTAAAAAAAGACAAACGATTTTTTTTAACGACAACAATTAAAAAAACGACATGACTTAAAAATCATAGTAAAAATGTGACGTGATTTTGGTAGAAGCTTTAAAAGAGTATTATAAAAAAGACATGGCTTTAAATCACCGTATAAATCAGCCCATACACAGAAAGCTGCTTTTAGTGTAAAAGTACTTTCTTCTTTTCAAAAAAGTACGTAACTATTATATATAAAACCGTACTCTTTTATAAAATAGTGATCAGAACAAAGAAGTACTTTTGTTTATTGTGTACAAATAAAGCTAATTTATACATAAAAATATTATTTTTTTTTACAAAAAATCACTTTTTATAAACAAACGTACTTTTTGTGCCAGAAACGAACTTCATAAAAAGTATGCAGAAAAAGATCCATTTTGAACAAAAAGGCCATATTTATACAAAAAAAGCATCACTTTTTCATACAAAAACGTAAAATTGTAACGAGATACTTTTCAGGCAAATATGAAACTTTTATGCACAAAATTTACGTTTTATATAAAAAAAGTTTTATTTCATACCAAAAAGAAATAAATGACTGTCGGTGAAAACATTTCGTTATTTGGAAACTAACACCTGAACAGAAAATATGCTTGGGGATGAGAGCCCTAGAGGCAAATAAACAAACAAAATTACAAATAAACAGTTTTTCAGAATCTATTTTACGAACAATTCCATTTTGTATCAGTTTTTTTTTTTTTGCATTTGGGGTTGCCTGACTAGTATAAATGTGCTGTCAAGGTGTTTTCGTTGGTGTATTTGGAAACATTTTCAAGTAAGTGAGGAATGAAAAGATGAGTGAGAGAGATGGCAGTAGCGATAACAGTATTGCTGATTCAAATTCTATGCACATTTCATGTCAATTATTTGTTCGCAAAAAGGGGTTTTAACACTGACAGAAAGTGTTGCTGAAAACAATGATGACTGACATTAAAACTTATAAAAATTATTTACTTCATTACATAATTTTTTCTTTGCTTTTGCATCTCTCGCGTTTTTTTTTTTCAATAAAGGTATTGTTTTATTAAAACCAATTTTTGCAGACAATAACAAACAAGAACCATCCATAACCATGTCAAGCAATAATAATTTCCATGTTGATGATTTTCACAAACTACTCGTAGTAGAATATGTTTGTGCACATGGTTTGGAAACGTAAATAAATGAAAAAGCAAAAATATTAAGGTGATGGAATTTTTTGGTGGAGAAAGTCAACCTTAATTCAGAGGTAAAATCAGAAACTGTAAAGGAAATTTTTCAAATAACGTTTTTAATATCACACAGAGATTTGATTATTTTGTAATAATGTTGCCACTCTTTTTCACACAAAACTTGAAACTTATAGAATTTTGAAGAAATGTTATCTTTTATAAACCTGCAGCGCCCTTGTGACTATAATTTTAAGCTTCTGAGATGATTATTTTTAATGCCATTTAATTCGTTCTCACATCAGTGTTGCATCATAAATAACGATAATGATTGGATGGAAAATGAAGTTTTTTCTATTCTATCGTTTTTACAAAATGCATTTTGAAACTTAGAAACAGCGTTGCCCTTTTGATACTAAAGTGTCAATTTGACCCTTTTTTGATGTATATGAGACCTTTTAAGGCACTTTTTCTAAAATATCCTTTTTTCAAACATGGAACATTTTGCTGAGAATGATCGAACAGCTCTTGTATGCACGGTTGCCATATTTGACAATTTATCGTCATTTTGACGATTTTGGTTGCTGAATAGAACATGTTAACGATTTGGCGATTTTAGGCATGTTTTTGACGATTTTTGAAAATCAAATTTAAACTTTCATATTTTTCAAGCAATTTTAATTTTACAACTATATATTGTACGTACTTTTTTAAAGTTAATTTATGTAGGGAAGGATGTGAGACTAATATTTATGGTATAAAAAAAACGGTAGTGAAAAAAATGTGTTCATAAATAGGTATGTAACACTTATATTTATTTGGGAGTATGATATTTATTTGGGAGTATGTGTGAATAGCATTTAAAAAATTTAATAATTAGTCAAAAATATCAGCTGGAAGATAAATTCAAAACTTTAAGTATTTTAAATTGTTTTTTTTTAATATAATCAAAGAGTTTTCTTATTTCAGCGTAGAATTCGAAAAACGAGGAGTTTATTCTAAATTAAAGCAACGATGCCAAAACTTGGAAAATTTGTTAAATAATACAGATATGAAGATACTACGATTTTGGCATAAAGTATCAAACATTATTACTCACAAATATTTCCTTCTTTGGCTAAGTTAAAACAATAATATTATTATTACCGTATTCGACCGACATGAGCGACCATTCTTAGAAGAAAAATTCAAACTTCGTGATTTGCTCGATTGAATATTTGTTATAGATTTAAGTGCTGTAGTTTTTTTCGCTAAAGGCAATCATGAATAGCTTTGTTACATTTTAACCCATTAAAATATACATATATAATCACAATTGTCGATTTTACAGGTTTCTGAATGTGGAATTTTTAGTGCCTTTAAATAAGTGCACCAAAGTGTATTCTGGTATACTGACATATATTTGATAATGAAATCTTTATTTCTAAGCCAGACGCTTAGAATCGTACGATCGTGTGGAATAGTGAGTCAGGCCCTTTAAAGCTTAAAAACTGAACTTGTATTTTTTTTTTTCTTGAACCAGTACTCAGGGGATGACCCCTATATATGCAGTGCATTGTACAGGAACTAGGAAAATAGGTTGCGGGGATGGGGAAAGAGGGAGTAGTGTTTGTGAACATTTGACTTGAACTTTCAAACATTATAACAGACAGGAAACACCTCTGCAGGTAACTTATTCCGCAGACGAAGCGTACGGCTGAAAAAAGAATTCTCTCTGTAATGCGTAGTACGATTCCCCGGGCAATCGACCACAAATGGATGAGCTCTGGACGATGAACGTGTGCTACGTAAAAATTTGCGAGTTTCAGGAGCAACATCCCTAATCTCGTCAGAGCAAAATCCATTGTAGTAACGATAGAACAGAGTAACGCACCCCACACTGCGTCGATGCTCCAGTGAGTCAATAGAGTTGGAGATGGACTACTGTCACCGATAAGCTTTTTCGCCCTCTCCTGCACACGGTCGAGTAACCCCAAAATAGACGTTGAGGCACCGGCCCAAACATGAGAGTTGTATTTCATTTTCGGTCGGATGTAGGTGGTATAAATACTAAGGAGATCGGATGGAGTGAAGTACATCTTACACCGTTTCAAAAACCCGAGGCACTTGAATGCTTCTTTGAAGATATTAAAAATGTGTTCAGTCCAGCGAACGTCAGACTGTATCTTCATTCCAAGAACACCAAGAGCATCCGAGTCCTCAATATTTATACCATCCATGAGCACAGATGAGGCAGCACTTGCGGTCGTTTGTTTGTGTGTTAATAAACAACATTGGGTTTTACGAGCGTTGAAGGCGACTCTGTTTTACGACCCCATTCGGAGATTAATAGATTCAGTGAATCGTTCATATTTAGCCTCTTATCAGCGATCTCTGATAGGCTGGGCCCATAGCTAAAAGAGTACGAATGGCAAATGCTGCTGTCATCTGCGAAAGAGTGGATAGGGCTGCAAATTTGATAGAGAAGGTCATTGAGAAAAATAAGAAATAGGGTAGGAGAAAGAACGAAGCCTTGCGGTACCCCTGAATTAATCTTGAACTCGTTTGATTGGACCCCATCTATAACAACTCGTATAGTGCGGTCCCTGAGAAAGCTCGATATAAACCGAGAGAAGTCATCACCGACACCAAAAGCAGTGAGTTTTGCCATTCCACACTCTGTCAAAAGCTTTGTAAATATCTAGAGCCACCATCTTACTTTCATCGAAATGATGGATTGAGTGGCACCATTTCTCTGACAGTTATGCCATAAGATCACCAGTAGAAAGACCCTTGCGAAATCCATATTGGCGGTCACAAAGAAATTTATATGACTCTAGATATCTCTTAAGGTGATAGTTGACCATACTTTCCATCACTTTGGAAAGCGCAGAGCAAATTGCAATTGGGCAGTAATTTTCGGGGTTATTTGCCTCACCCTTTTTAGGGATTAGCGTTACATTAGTATGCTGAAGAGGTGTGCTAACGGACAAGCGTAGAAGAACACTGTTTCAAGACCAGTGCTGGAATGCCATCCGGTCCAGGAGTCTTATTTATGTCGAGGTCGGCCAAAAACTTTTTAACTGCCCGAGCCCGGAAAAATATCTTCGGCATAGTTAAAAACAACTTAAATTAAAATAAAAATTAACTTATTTTGTATTTAAATGCGAAGTCAAAAACTGGGCTTAAGTAAAATTAATATCATTTGAACTGATTTTATTCATGATATTTGAATGGTTTTTTTAATTGTAAGCTTTACATTATACATATTTTCATACAATGTTTGTTTAGTTTTTATTGACAATTATTATTCTTACATTTTCTTACATAAATACTTTTTATGATTAATTGTTATTAATCCGTTTTTATACCCTTCACAAAAATGTAAAGGGTATATATAAAGTATATATATTCTGAATCAGTCGATTATATATTCTGAATCAGTCGATTAAGCGATGTCCGTCTGTCTGTCTGTCCGTCTGTCCGCTGCTGAAATACCGTTTCTGAGAAAACCATTAGACGTAGAAACTTTTTTCTTTCACCATTCTTTTACCCCATCGATTCATGGGTTTGCTATTGAAATTCAGTAATATCGGTCCACGTATAGCTGAGATATATTCAAAATTCCGAAAAAAGCCATTTTTTTTTGCAGTTTTGTATGAAAATTTTTGAAAACAAAAGTTGTTCGTTTTGCTTCAAACTTCACACACTTATTAAGCATGGTGACTAAAAGACAAATAATTTTTTTTCAGATATCGGTCCATATATACCCGAGATATAGCCCAAATCGGATTTTTAATGAAAATGTCGCATAGGCGAAGCTAAATAACTTTTTTTTGCTCAAAAGCAGTTCTGGTAATTATATAAGGTTACATAAATATGAAAAATGAAAATTTCCGATATCGGTCCATATATACCTGAGATATAGCCCAAACCTGGTTTTTCATGAAAATGTCGCGTAAGCGAACCTAATCAACTTTTTTGTGCTCAAAAGCAGTTCTGGTAAGGAAACAGGGTCATATAAATAAGAAAAATGAAAATTTTCGATATCGGTCCATATATACCCGAGATATAGCCTAGACCGGGGTTTTCATGAAAATGCCGCGTAAGCGAACTTAAACAACTTTTTTGTGCTCAAAAGCAGTTCTGGTAATGAAATTAGGTTACATAAATATGGAAAATGAAAATGCCGCGTAAGCGAACTTAAACAATTTTTTTGTGCTCAAAAGCAGTTCTGGTAATGAAATTAGGTTACATAAATATGGAAAATGAAAATTTCCGATATCGGTCCATATATGTATACCCGAGATATAGCCCAAACCGGGTTTTTCATGAAAATGTCGCGTAAGCGAACTTAAACAACTTTTTTGTGCTCAAAAGCAGTTCTGGTAATGAAATAGGGTCATATAAATATGGAAAATGAAAATTTCCCATATCGGTCCATATATACCCGAGATATAGCCCAAATCGGGTTTTTCATGAAAATGCCGCGTAAGCGAACTTAAACAACTTTTTTGTGCTCAAAAGCAGTTCTGGTAATGAAATTAGGTTACATAAATATGGAAAATGAAAATTTCCGATATCGGTCCATATATACCCGAGATATAGCCCAAACCGTGTTTTTCATGAAAATGTCACGTAAGCGAACTTAAACAACTTTTTTGTGCTCAAAAGCAGTTCTGGTAATGAAATTAGGTTACATAAATATGGAAAATGAAAATTTCCGATATCGGTCCATATGTAGCCCAAATCGGGTTTTTCATGAAAATGTCGCGTAAGCGAACTTAAACATTTTTTGTTTGCTCAAAAGCAGTTCTGGTAATGAAATTAGGTTACATAAATATGGAAAATGAAAATTTCCGATATCGGTCCATATATACCCGAGATATAGCCTAAACTGCGGTTTTAATGAAAATGTCGCGTAAGTGAACTTAAACAACTTTTTTGTGGTCAAAAGCAGTTTTGGTAATGAAATTAGGTTACATAAATGTGGAAAATGAAAATTTCCGATATCAGTCCATATATACCCGAGATATAGCCTGAAACGGGGTTTTCATGAAAATGCCGCGTAAGCGAACTTAAACAAATTTTTTTGCTTAAAAGCAGTTCTGGTAATAAAATAAGGTTATATAGGTATGAAAAATGAAAATTTCCGATATCGGTCCATATATACCCGAGATATAGCCCAAACCGGGTTTTTCATGAAAATGTCGCGTAAGCGAACTTAAACTACTTTTTTCACCTTAAAGCAGTTCTGGTAGTTAAATAAGGTTATATAAATGTGGAAAATGAAAATTCCCGGTATTGGTCCATATATACCCTAGACATAGCCTAAACCGGGGTTTTCATGAAAATGCCGCGTAAGCGAACTTAAACAAATTTTTTGCCTTAAAGCAGTTCTGGTAATAAAATAAGGTGATATAAATATTGAAAATGAAAGTTTTCGATATCGGTCCATATATACCCGAGATATAGCCTAAACCGGGTTTTTCATGAACACGCGGCGTAAGCGAACTCAAACAATATTTTTTGCTTAAAAGCAGTTCTAATAATAAAATAAGGTTATATAGGTATGAAAAATGAAAATTTCCGATATCGGTCCATATATACCCGAGATATAGCCCAAACCGGGTTTTTCATGAAAATGTCGCGTAAGCGAACTTAAACAACTTTTTTCACCTTAAAGCAGTTCTGGTAATAAAATAAGGTTATATATATATGGAAAAAGAAAATATCCGACATCGGTCCATATATACTCGAGATATAGCCTGAACCGATTTTTCCAATAACATTTTTTTTTTTTGCTGAAAAGCAGTTCTTGTTATAAAAGAAGGTTACGAAAATTAAAATTTCTGATATCGGTCCATATATACCCGAGATATAGCCTAAATCGGGTTTTTCATGAAAATATCGCGTAAGCGAACTTAAACAATTTGTTCTGTTCAAAAGCAGTTCTGGTAATGATATAAGGTTATGTGGAAAATTAAAATTTTCGATATCGGTCCATATATACCCAAGATATAGCCTGAACCGATTTTTCCTTTAAAAAAAATTTTTTTTTTTGCTGAAAAGCAATTCTCGTTATAAAAGAAGGTTACTAAAATACAGAAAATAGAAAATTCCGATATCGGTTCATATATAACCGAGCATATTTAGGTCACATTTTTAATATACTATACATATTCGTGACTATCGTGAAGGGTATTTTAGATTCGGCCCAGCCGAATATACTACACTCTTACTTGTTTTTTTTAACTTGGACTACATATGCAGTGCTTTGTACCAGAACTAGGAAAGTACGTTGTGAAGAGGAGGAAAGATGGAGTAGTGTGTATGAACATTTGACTTGAACTTTCAAACATTACAACAAACAGGAAACACCTCTGCAGGTAACTTATTCCACAGACGAAACGTACGGCTGAAAAACGAATTCTCTCTGTAATGTGTAGTACGATTCCCCGGACAATGGACCACAAATGGATGGGCCACAGACGATAACCGTTTATTACGTAAAAATGTAAGTGTTTCAAGAACAAGGTCCCTAATCCCATCAGAGCCAAATCTATAGTAACGATAGAATAGAGTAACGCACCCCACACTACGTCGATGCTCCAGTTAGTCAATAGAGTTGACACCCTACTATCACCGATAATCTTCGTCGCCCTTTCCTGCACACAGTCGAATAGCCCCACAATAGACTTTGAGGCACCGGCTCAAACATGAGAGTTCTATTCCATTTTCGGTCGGATATAGGTGGTATAAATAGTAAGCAGATCGGAAGAAGTGAAGTACATCTCATGCCGTTTCAAGAACCTGAGGTACTTAAATCCTTCTTTAAGGACATGAAAAACTTGTTCACTCCGGCGAACATCACACTGTATTTTCATTCCAATAACATCAAAAGCGCCTAATTCCTCAATATTTATACCAGATGAGTACAGATGAAGCAGCATCAGCGGTCGTTTGTTGGTATCTTAGTAATCAACACTAGGTCTTACGAGCGTTAAATGCGACCCTGTTTTTGCGACCCCATTCGGAGACTAATAGAAGATCACTATTTAGTGAGTCATTCATATTTTGCCTTTTGACAACAATTTCGGTCAGGCTGGGCCTATAACTGAAAGAGTTCGAATGGCAAATGCTGCTGTCATCTGCGAAAGAGTGGATTGAAAGTTTAATATAGAAGATCGTTGAGGAAAATAAGAAATAGGGTAGGAGAGAGAACGGAGCCTTGCGGTACCCTTGAATTAATCTTGAATTCGTTTGATTAGAAAAACACACTGTTATAACTTTTGACTTCAATATTTTTTTTCGCTCACCCTTTACCATTTTTGTAAAAGGGACTAAAACCTATTTTCAAGTTTCAAAAGTCCATTTTTTGAAAAGTGGCTCACTGTTATTACTTTTGACCTTTGAAATTTTTGTGATTTTGCTTTATAAATTTTGGTTCAAGAATATTAACTTAAATCGTTTCATAAAAATTTGCTTAAAACACATTTGTATTGCTTAATTACGATTTGCATACTTAACAGCGCCGTGTTACTGCATTAACAGAGGTGTGTTAAAATAGCAGGTTTGTGGCTGAGATTAAAAATTTCAAAATTTATCTTCACGCACATTAATTAGCAACCAACTTGCATACAAAATAGTTTACACTTTTAACTAATAAATTTTAATTTTAGTTTAATTTATTTTAATTTATTTATTTAATAGTAAGTTTTACAATTTTTTACACTTAAACAAATATTGTACAGAAATGGCTTTGCCTTATATCTTAGATATTAACAACTTATAATGAAAACGTTAAATATTAGAATTGGATAATATATAATTTTTGAAGAAAAACTATTAACAAAAACCTTCAATTTGAAAAGAGAGAAAAAATAATAATAAATGATTTACACGGGATGTTATAAATACTATACTATGTTAATAATTACATATTTGGAAAGATGAGTGTTAGTGAAGTGCACAAATAAGCTAATTTTCTGAAAATCCACATTTTGTTACAAAACGGGAATTAAGGATTTCAATATTGTCTGAAACGGTTCAGACGTTACTGATAACATGTAATCTTATGGTGGAAAAATGCCATGGTAGTTTTAGGGCCATTTTCAAGATTTTGTTTTGTGCTATTTGAAGGCGTTTAATGTGGGTTTTAGCACAGTTGCCCCATACCGGCAACCATAAAGTATTATATTGTTTTTATTATCAACATTTTATTGCAGTTATTTAGGGTGGAGTTTCTGCTTATAAGTGGATAGAGTATTTTTTATATTTGTTAATTTTATCAATAATATGTGATATATGTGGGTTAAAAGTTAATTTAGTATCTAGACAAATCCCTAGATATTTTATATTGTTGGACCAAATAATGCTGTGGCTAGAAAGAGTGAGATTGCTCCTAGGTAGATAACAAGGTTTTCTTTTCCTAGTGAAAAAGATGGCTTATGTCTTATTAGGATTGAATTTTATCCTCCATTTAGAATAATACTCTCCCAAACGATCTAATGCGCATTGAATTTCAGTCAAAATATTCTGACTGAGTTCATGGCTATAGTAGATTGCCAGCTCATCTGCATAAGCAGCAAATTTACATGGACTAATTAAGGGTATGTCAGCACAGTAAATATTATATAAAATTGTTCCAAGAACAGATCCTTGTGGAATACCTGCTGCGATGCTGTACAAATCAGAAAAAGTAGTACCAATAGAGACGCAGAATTGTCTATGGCGCAAAAAGTTTTTTATTAGCTTTACAAGAAACAAAGGTATGTCAAATTGTATCATTTTGTATATTAAACCACAGTGCCAGACTGAGTCAAATGCTTTTTCAACGTCAAGCAGAACAAGCGTGGTTGATTGTTTTTCTGCTAAACTATTTTTGACAACATTACAAATTCTTTTCACCTGATGAAAACTAATGAATTAATTTTAATATGGAAAACATTTTGAATTAATTATGCAACAAGAAACTTTAAATATTTTTTCATTAGAGCAAAACACATGAAGATATGATACTCGTATAGCGAATATTTCAATATGCTGTCAATCGACCAACTATTTTTATGAGCTTCATTCGTGATTGAGAGTCTTAGAAGAAAAAAATTTTAAAATTTTGAAGTTTTTGTAATGATATACTATTAATGAAAAAACACACAAAACAATTAAGACAGCCAACTTGTTAAAAAGAAAATTGACACTGAAATAAATTAACTAAACTTCCGTGCGAATTTGACCTCTCATTTATTCACGAACGCAGTTTTTGAATAAAAAGAAAAAACAAAAGAATTTATTTCTTACCTTAAAATATTTTTATGTGAGTTAAAAAATA
Organism: Thecocarcelia acutangulata; assembly: GCA_914767995.1. Taxonomy (NCBI): domain Eukaryota; kingdom Metazoa; phylum Arthropoda; class Insecta; order Diptera; family Tachinidae; genus Thecocarcelia; species Thecocarcelia acutangulata. The sequence continues at coordinate 73,851,805 of OU612097.1, forward strand.
AATATAAATAGTTACCTGAAATGAAAAAGAAAAACGAAAATCATATTTTAATAAAAATTCATTTGCAGATATAAAGTTATTATTAAAAATAGAAGCAATTGAAAAGAAAACCTAAACCAAAGACATATATATTTATAGTCTTTCCTTAAACTTTTGTCCCAAATAATTTCAAGTCTTTTCTGTTTCTTCAAATTTTACAAAAATTTTAATTTTCACATTTGTTTATTATTTTGATCGAACAAAGTGTACTTCAAATTGATTTCGAATATTCGAAATTAAAAACACTTCATATCATAATGGAAACACTTCGACATGTTTTCCTCAAAACAAGTGTTTTCCATTGTAGTGGAAGCATGGTATTATGTCTACTTAAACAATACAAATTTCGTTGGTGCCACATATATATTTTACATGAATAAAATTAAAATTACTGACTGAAAACGTAATAATATCACATAAAACTGTAAAAACACATCAATTTATTTGTTTATTTTAATTGTGTGATGTTTTTTCCTATTAAATATTACAAAAATATTATTGTTCTTGATGTTGCCAATTTATTATATTCATAGTGGCAGCACTGAATTTACTTTTTGCTGCTTACGAAAATAGAAATTAGTGGCAATTCACGTTCCAAATAACAAAAGTAGCCTCCGATTTAAGAACCTTGAAATTTCGGTAATTTAATATTACATGTTCCACTATAGCTTTTGCAACTGTTCTGGCATCTTCCGATTCAATAGAGCAAGCTACAACGTATTTGGTTTGGTTGGTTTGGTTGCATTGTTAAAACGTATCTAAACTGATTAGAAAATCGCAGAGGTCCTACCGTTTCTATCGAGATGACTTCAAAACTTGTATTTGGTTGGGGTATCTGTTATAATTAATTTTTCTTTCATATGTTTGACTTGTTTATTTATTTTACAGTCTTCACAATTGAAAATATGTTTTTTGTCCATTTTAGACGTGTTCTTCCACATGTATTTTTGGTTGAGTTTCAAAGTTGTTTACCTGATTCCTATGTGACCTCCTCTGAGTGAATTGTGAAATTAGTGCCAATTCACGTTCCACAATGTTCCATTGTTTTCAAAATAACAAAAGTAGCGTCACTCTTAGCACAATAACTCACAAACTAATGAATAGAATATCACAAAATTTTAACAGCTGTCTTTTGAAGGTTAGTATTAACTGAAAAAAAGTGACCGCAATAAAAGTAGCGCCACCTATGTGTTAGGCCTGGAACTTTTCAGTCCATGCAGTATTTGGGAACAGTCTATATAAAAAATTTCGGCATTTCTGATTAGAGTAGCTTTTTTGCAAAGGAATGATTTGTTTTTTAATATATTGGTTGAAAAATAAATTGAATAAATTACAAAAAACGGGGTTTTAATTATAAATAGGAGTTACTCATGTGCGTATGTATGTGCATTCATGTTATCATATAATATTGTGACCATCAACAAAAGTAATGTACGATTGACCGTAACAATAGAATTTCGAATTTTTCAATAATATGGTTGGGAGTGATTCTATTATATGTCAAAAAAAAAAAAACAAAAATTAGTTTAGTTTAGTTATAACATTATTATTAATATTATTTTCACTAAATATATGGTTTTATATTTTAATGTTGGCTCTTGGCTGTACTCAGGTTTGTAAATAAATTTCAGATTGAAACCATATCATGTAGTTGTGTTTAACCATATAATTCAACAATAGTATTTTTCCCTTTGATTATTGTAATATCAAGGTTTTTTTTTTTTATTCTACGTGTGCTTGATAAACAAAGTTGTGATTGAGTGCCGCTGGTGGGAGAAGGGCTGTCTAAAATAGCAGCTGCTAATTCAAATTTCACCTCCTGTTGCTGCTAGAATTTCAGCAAGTTTGCCATCTCTCAACGAAACTAATTTTTCTCCGTTTAGTAGATGTAATATACATTTTTATTATGTATTCCTTAACGAAAGTTTATTTTTCGAGGCCTGTTTTGTACGCTAAGCAAATTGTATCAACAGAAACGATCATAAATACATATTTGATTCTTTCTGTTTTATTTGCACAATCCGTCCCGTCCCGTCCTGCATGAGCCATGCAAATAAACGTGATTAATTTAATTGGGTTAGTTGCATTTCTCTTTTCGCATCACAGCATTTACAAGTGAAAAATGGATGCTTGTCACTGTTTTAAGTTAAAAACAAGTATCAATTCATGAGCTTGTGTGTTAGAAGTTCTGCAGAATCATTAAAATCAGCAACGATTAATAATAAAAATTTTATCTAACGCTGCCATAGACTAAACAGCGTAAAGAAACCACTTGAACTGATAATTACCTAGATTTCTGCTGTTTATTTGTTTTTTAAATGATGGAATTTTGCATGAAAAATTATAATTCGTTTGAAAGTTTCACAAAAAAAAATTTCAATACATTTGATTCATTTCAAAGAGGCAGATTTGCCAAATCCCGTTGGGTCTGCTAATGTTACATTTTGCAAGAGCAAAAAAAAAAAAAGCAAGAAAATAAACTTACTATTGACATCATTCGTAGCTTTTATTTCAAATAATTTAAACCTGCTCACCCAGCTTTGAAGAATAGAACAAAAACTTGTGGCGTTTTATTCGTATGTTCATACATTTACGAGTAGCAACATCCTTTTGCTTTTTTGCATGATCATCATTTTCAAAAAGCAGTCTTTATAGATCACTTTGAATGTTTTTTATCTGATCTCCGGAGACAGTTGTCTATTGGTTCATACTGAAGTTTACTCTTAGACATCTTTATTGCTTCGTCTTAACAGTTGAATGGTCAGTTTACTACATTCATTGACAGTTTACACCTGCACCAGTGACAACACCAAATTCTTTTTCTTCTGATGTTTGACGTTTTTTTTTTACTCGTAATCCAGTTTTTGTAAACAAATTTTCTTCAGATATGTCTTTAAATTTTTCTACGCAGACAATTTATTTATTTTTTCCCCCGTTTAAAATGTTAAAGCTTTTGTTGTTGCTGGTTTGCATTCTGGTTTTAAATTACAACTTGGGTAAGTCCTTGAAGTTGCTTTTCAACACGAAAATCTATTTTTCAGCTCAAAATTCAATGCCTAATTTTCTTTATACGACTGTTATAACCAATTTTTTCAAAAAGTATTTATTTATTCATCAATAACTATATTTTCCCCTTCAAAGTAATCACCCTCAGATGCAATACACTTATGCCAGCGTTTTTCCAATCCGCGAAATACTTCTGCAACGCGCTTTTTGGTATTGCCAACGGCTCCTGTTTCGATTTTCCTTTTATCTCCTTAATCGTAGCAAAACGCTTTCCTTTCATCGGTGTCTTCAGTTTTGGGATGAGAAAGATTCCGCGGGGCCCAAATCTGGTGAATACGGTGGTTGAGGCATGATAAAGGTTTTGGTTTTGGCCAAAAACTCACAAGCATCGATGTGTGAGTATGGTGCTATAAGTGATTACTGCTGGGGTAGCTCGCCGGGTTTAGCCAGGCGTAGAAAAACACGTTGAAATATTTTTTTTTCTTCCAATTTATATCATTAAAATTAATTTATTTCAGTAAATTCAAAATAAAGAAATGGTTAAGAAAACGAGCGAGTAAAAACCTGTAGATGCCCCTCCACTACTGCAACTTGGTCTGGGCGCTATGGATGTAATAACTAGTAGCTACCCTCTACCACTACTAATTATTAATTGGTCTGGGAACTATGGCTGTAAAAACCAGTATAGCCCTCTACCACTACACTGAGTTGGCCATGTGTCCGACCACCAAGACGAACCAAAGCCAACTGTAGGTGTAGTGCTAGTCACTCCAACATATAGCACTACACATACTAGTTGATCAATAATGTGTAGCGCATTTAATCACATTCAAATTCGATTGCTTCGTTTTCCTTAAAACGAAGAGCGTACTCCTTAATATATAAAAAAAAAATAGTAATAATAAGAATATAAGAGTAACAAAAATGTCCAAAGTGAAATACAAAATAAATAATTCATTCAAAATGTAAATAAATTCATGAAATGCATGTAGCGATAAGAAACTTCGTTGCAGTGCAAAGTCCATGACGGGTTTTTCTACAATTCTGTGCGTTTCTGACAAATTGCTTCGCGCAAACAACGCAAAGATAGTATTCCTTATTGACCGTACGACCTTGTGGCAAGAATTCATGATGCACCACGCCATTGCAGTCGAAGAAAACAGTGAACAAAACTTTCACATTTGACCAAACTTGACGTGCTTTTTTCGGTCTTGGCTCTTCTGGACACCTCCATTTGGATGATTGGACTTTGGTTTCAATGTCATAACCATACACCCATGGACCGTCATCAGTTATGACCTCTTTGAGGAAATATGGATCGTCGTTGACGATGGGCAACAACTGCTGAGCGATGTCCATGCGAAGCTGTTTTTGCACAAAATTGAGCAATTTTGAAACATTCATCGCTGCCGCACGTTTCATGCCTAAAACATCCGTAAAAATTGCCTGGCATGAGCTGAACGATATGAAAAGAGAAGAAGGGGTCCCTCGTTTGTTGCGGCAAACAAAACTCTAGGAAGCCGCATGACTTATATTGTGTTGGCTTCCGAAACCCTTACCAAGGGTATAAATTGGCGGAACGGGGATCAGCATGGCCCCCGGATAGTTCTGCTTGCAGTTCGGCCCGGGCTGATCATGGTTGAGGTGCCTACCTTGGCTGTAACGTTCTGGCTGTGGTTGAAACCTAAAACGCAGGAAGGCAATGTTAGTATCCTTGATAATTGTTTAGTGTGTGGCTTTTTTCGGGGACTAAAAATCTCCCGAGGAGCTGTTGCCTATACACAAGATACCTGTGCTGTAAGGAGCCAGTGGTGATGGTTGACGAGTGAGTTGGTTTAAGGGCTGATGCTCTAAGTGGGCTTCGGCCTACCAACTCATTAAGCCTTGTCTTTCATTGATTGCTGGGTAATTGCATACAGGTGGGACTAGAAGGCCCTAACTCCTCAACAAGAAGTTGCCCGCAATCATATGGTAAGAATTGCTACCTGTGTGAGCCTAGTCAGCCACACTGGGGCGCTAGTGAATCGTGAATAATTCACTCCGTGGAATTAAATCATTTTCACAGTTGTCTATATGTCGAGTGTAGCGGTGGCATGTCGCAGTGTCCATGGACATAAGGTCCATGGACATTATGTCGCAGTTAAAGGTGACATAATGTCTATGGACACTATGCCGCTTTCAAAAATGTCATAGTGTCCATGGACATTCTGCCGTTTTCGGTATGGACATAATGCCACTTGCAAAAGTGTAATAATGTCCACACTAGAAATTAGAAAAAAACCTTCCCGACCATAAATATAGCTTATCCAATATAAACAATTGTTATTTTTGAATTGGGTAATATTTTATTTGAAACATAACAACTTTCTTGTATAATAACTAGGAAAAAATTAAAATAAATTTTTATTTATAATTACTGAAATATAGTTGAAATATCTTCCACAATTTGCCTGCAGTATGGACAAAGCAAGGGTGATTTATTTGCTTTCGATTTCATGTCCAAATTTTGGAAGCAGCTGAAGCAGGTTTTAAAGTGTTTACATGGCAACAAAAGCGTGTTTCTCGGCTCTGTAAGGCAAATGATACATTTCAACACTTCTATAACCTCAGTAAACGTATTAGTGTCTTCAACAAGATCGGTTTCTTGATCGTCTTCCTGTTCTACTTCTTCTGGAATGTCGTCAAATGCAATTATTCTATTTTCTTTGTTAATAATAATATTGAAAAAATCGTGCAGTGTTATTTGTCCTCTATTTATTTGTTGAGTCAGATTGTGAATCTTGTCATCCTTACTGGTTTGTACCTTTCGTTTTTTTGGTAAAACTGACAATACACCAGCTACTAATTGACCAAGGGAAACCGATTGGCTAAAATCTTCATTTCGGATAACATCAAGGAACTTAAAGAACTGCCCGTGTTTTTCTAATTTTCTTGACAGTTTTGAATTGAATCCCTCTAGAGCACTCGTGGTTCTAACAGGTTCTGAATGTACAGAAAATCCCTTAGGAGTTACCTGAAGAATACATCAAAACGTTATGATTATTTAAGCTAAGAAAAAATTATTTGAAAGCAAGTAACTAAATAATGGTAATGATAAATATATTAAGAAATATGAAAATTTCCAATACAAAAGAAATTCTGTTGGATTATTCGTAAGTAAGAAGTGATGAAGACGAAATTTGAAGGGAGAATTTCGTCTTCATCACTTCTTACTTACGAATAATCCAACAGAATTTCTTTTGTATTGGAAATTTTCATATTTCTTAATATATTTATCATTACCATTATTTAGTTACTTGCTTTCAAATATTATTCTCTAAGTTTTGTTATGGAGTTCTAAATTAAGTGTTGCATATTGAAATGTGATAAGAACTTACTTTTGATATCCATTGCTTCTCAAAATATTCTACAAACAAACAAAAACAGTTGCGCTGGTTTTTCGGAAAATCAGTAACTTCAGTTTTTAAATTCAAGAACATTTCTTCTATTTGCTCTGGAGTCACCAATGGCAAGCTTAGAAATTTACGATACCAATTTCTACACTCTTGGCTTTTCTTTACGAAAGCAGCAAACTTTTTAAATCTTACACTTCGGCGTCTCAAAGCTTGGCAATAATGGAACCAACAGCCTTTTATAACTGCAGTAGGGAAAACCAATTGTATCGCTTTTCGTAAAGCTATTTCATAATCTGTATGAAATACTGAAGCTTCGAACTGGAAGATATTGCTATTTACGTACTGAAGCAGGTGTTCATAAACGTCACGAGTTTTTTTCGACATCAAACATAAATAAATGGAAAAGTCTATAAATATCCAAAAATGTTTTCATTACAAGAATAATAAAAAAGGATTACAATACTTACATGTTCCATATAATAAAAATGAATGACGAGAAGCTGTTTAAAACCGCAACATGGAACGGTTTTAAAAGTTCCATCAATTAAATACCGACGGCCTTTAGGTTTTTTTTGGATTACTTCCACAATTGTTGGTGATATGAAAACGCAATAAGAAAATGCATCCTCTATAATAGTCTCGCGATAGAAGGGCTTGTTTATATGCTTCGAAATTGCATATTCTTTAAAATATTCTACGTTTTCAAACACCTTCTTTATCTCATGGGGTGAAAGAGGATTTTTTGGCATACCTTCATTTCGAATTCTTTGCAGTTGTCTCTTTGTTTTTGTGAAGGATACAAAAGAGGCAAGATCTTTGTTTTTAATGCACTCTTGGTCAAAAATTTCGCGAACACCTTTTCTTTTGAAAGCTGCGTTATCGGCGCACTCAGATTTCAATTCATTTAACATCTTAAACTTATTTATTAAAACTTCTGGAGTAGTGTGGTTATGATTATGGTCCAAACTTAACTGCTCACATATTCCGTCCTTCTTAAGTGCAACTGTAACAGCACAATTTTTAAAATAGCAAATATATCGTGAGTATTCTTTATATAAATGCTTTTGCCGAAACAATTGCCTTTCGTCAATAAGCAATAAAAGTTTTGAATTTTTTCGAAAACCACTAATAAACTCATATTTATATTTTACAGTTTCCATTTGATTTTCAAAGTATATTTCAATCTTGACTTCAACCACATTCAGAGATCACTTGCATACTAAAAATGTGAATTCTACTCATCAATGAAACATTAAATAATAACGGTAGTCAAAAATCTCTTTTTACTACTAATTATTAAGTTTACAATATTGATGGACATTATGTCCCGCTGAAAAGCGACATAATGTCCATGGACATTATGTCGCTAAATTGTTGGACATTATGTCGCACTGCTAGGTGATATAATGTCCATGGACATTGTGTCACTTTTTAGTGCGACATAATGTACATGGACCTTATGTCCATGGACACTATGACATGCCACCGAGTGTAGCAGCCCTTTTTAGGGCTGCGATAGTCTGACCAGAAGCTATTATTTTCTGGTACCACGGGAGCCGGGAGCCCCGAGTCGTGGTTTAATACCCAAATGCGGGGAGAGTTTTCGGACTCGGTGTGGAGTTTCACTGTAACCGGGTGCCGTGACCCTGAGATCGGAAGGAGTTTTAGGAAGGCTCCGCCCTGCTCCATGGGAGAGAGCATGCGCCATTTAGCATGTGATCGAAAATGGTACCCATGCGTGACGATTTGTCATGTATAGTCATGCGTGACAATTTGTCATGCATGGGGACGTCCGGGTGAACGTTTTTTCGCCTTGTGAGAGAATCGCAGTGTGGTTGGGCCGTCCAGGCAGGAACCCACGTAAAACATCGTCTGATTCTGTCTATATGTCGAGATTTCATAGGAGCTCCCCAATCGTCAGTAGAATTTGGAAATTTTTGAAAGATAATCTGAAACAATCAACTTTATATCCCAACAATGTAAATAAATTACAGACGATCCCTTGCACGGTAGTAAGTGTTACAAAAACTGAGTCTTCTACGAGACTCTCACACAACTGAGCAAACGCCGTTTATGCTAATCGTATAGCGAATCGTCTAGGACTTGTGTAGATATTATCTTGCAACTCCTCTAGGAATTAGCCGTGCAGTCCTTGTATGGTTCATACAGGAAACAGCACACAGCTCATTTCATACTTTCATTCCATATATAATTCGAACTTACCACTACAATCACCAACTGCACTTTTGACATTAAAAGGGCTGTTGAACAATAATGAGAGACCTATTGTACGCTGTTTGTTTCTATTTTTCTATAATATAAAAATCAATTGAAAATATAAATTATAATGGTGTTGGACTTTGTGGGGCTTTGAGAAGTACCTATCTAATTTGTGTGGCCAGCGCTAATTAATACCACGGACCCCTACGAAATGTTGCACTAGCAGTTCTACTTGCTAGTGTTTATTTATTGGCAGATGAATGCCAGAAAAAATTAAAAATTCCGATTAGAAGGCAAAATAATAATTAATTTTTTATTAACAAACATGTGATTATATATCATTTTTTTCATCATACACATTACAAAATATTTCCAATATTCTTGTAACTACAAACAATTCGGTAACATTTCCAATTGAGTGTTTATAAAACTACATTTAATAGTACGGTATTTATAATAGTATGTGTACATTACACCCTAACCCCTAAGAAAAATTTATAAATTTTGTTCTTTTTTTCGTAGAGAAAATGTTTAAATTTGTACAAACAATGAAAATATATTCTTACAATAATTGAAAATTCAGTCTTATATAAGTAATAATGAACTTTAAAGTTACAATGTGGACCTTAAAAGTTTTATATAAATAAAAGTATTGTTATTTTATATTGAATTCTTTATTATGAAATTCTTTACGAGAATTTCCTATGTCTAAGATTTTTTTTTATCTTGGACCAATACTCCGGGGATGACCCCTACATATGCAGTGTATTGTACTGGAGCTAGGAAAATAGGTTATGCGGAGAAAGAAAGAGGGAGTAGTGTTTTGTAGAACAATAACAACACGAAAAACCAATTAAATTTAATTAGCTAAAACCAATTAGAATTAAATTAGTTAAAACTGATCAGTACCCAGTGTATATACCTTCGGCATTGCTCAGACTAACAAAATTTAGTCCAACATCTTCCACACTACAAGATAGTGAAGTACATTCAAAATAAATTAATAATGAACATATAAAAAAAAAGAGAGAGAAAAAACGTGTTCCGGCGTAATTTGCACTAGAATAGGCTCTTATATAGAATATACGGACAATGGTAAAAAGTGACAAAAAAACACGGGTACACAGTTTGCTACCTATTCCGGTGCAAATTAGTTTGATACGAAATTAATAACGAATATAGAAAATACGGACAGTAGTAACAAAAGACATGTGCACAGGACGGAAGACGAAACACTACTCCGGATAGAGATAGAGTTTACTCCCTTACATGGACCGTGGTTGATGTTTTCTTGGATTAAAGTTTTTTACAAGTACAGAGTCACTTATTTTCAAAAACGCGTTATTCTTTTGCGATTTCTATAAATTCTTTTGCTCTTTTCAAAGAGAATTGCAGTCTATGTCTTAGCTCGTTTGTATAATGTTCCGTATCAGAAATAGTTTTGAAATTGAAAATTTTGTCATTTGAAAGGTTAGAGAACCTACCAAATATCAACTCAAATGGTATGTAACCAGTATCTACAAGTGACGTTGTATTATGCGAAAAGAAAAAATAAGGAATCCAATGATCCCATTCATCACTTTTACAAAACTTTAAGAGAAATTCATTAAGTACACTGTGGTTTCGCTCTATTGAGCCCAAAGTTTCGTGATGAAAAGGTGTACTGAAAACTAGATTTATTTCTAAAAGTGTTCACACCTCAGATATTAGCTCATTCGCAAACTCAGTGCTTTTATCCGATTTAAGAATCTTGAAATTTCCGTAAATTAATATTACATGTTCCACTATAGCTTTTGCAACTGTTCTGGCATCTTCCGATTCAATAGAGCAAGCTACAACGTATTTGGTTTGGTTGGTTTGGTTGCATTGTTAAAACGTATCTAAACTGATTAGAAAATCGCAGAGGTCCTACCGTTTCTATCGAGATGACTTCAAAACTTGTATTTGGTTGGGGTATCTGTTATAATTAATTTTTCTTTCATATGTTTGACTTGTTTATTTATTTTACAGTCTTCACAATTCAAAATGTGTTTTTTGCCAATTTTAGACGTGTTCTTCCACATGTATTTTTGGTTGAGTTTCAAAGTTGTTTACCTGATTCCTAAGTGACCTCCTCTGAGTGAATTGTGATATTCCGAAATCAGATTATTTTGTTGATTTCTATCGGTTATTCGTACTGGCTCTTAGCATAGCAGAATTCTCAAATTTCCCTCACGTGTTTTCTTTAATTTATTGAATATATTTTTAAATTGTTCAATGGAAATTGCATTAAATATACTATCACCATCCTTCACAGCTAGTTCTTTTGTACCCTTCAACAACATTTTTGGTATAAGCTTCTCCAAAGACGCCTGGACGTTCATTGAACTATCACCATACTTAACTATTACTTCTGTGTTGTTGGCTATAATCTGTGCTTTAAATGTTTTATCTACGTTAAATCGAAGCTTTTTCATGTTTTTTATATCTGTTATAGCAACGTAACTTCCATCGGTACAGGCACAAAGTCTGAGTTGAATCTTTTACAATTAACGGGCTGTCATCAATTTAAGTTATAACAGAGTTCCCAAGTTATAACTTTAACCAAACTGCAACATGAACGGTCCACATTTAACTTTAATTTGAAGTTAGTGTTTTCATGTCATGTCACTTAACACACATTTCATGATTGTGCAACGAGCGTGTTAGAATATTTTTAAAAAAGAAATATCAAAGTAGATATTTTTGTTGTTACTGCTCGTCAGATAACCAAAAGAAGATTCTTTTGGGGATTGTATATTGAACACAGCCGTCTAAAAACGAAGTAAAAAAAGTACATATTTTTGTTGTTATTACTCGTCAGATAATCAAAAGAAGATTGTGTTGTGGATTGTATATTGAACACAATCGCCTAACAATCAACGGATGCTAGCTGGGAAGCATTCATTGATACATTTGTACAACTATAATTGATTATTTTTACTACTCATATTTTGACTATAGCGAACTATTTTCGTATTCGCTTCAGATTCGATATATCAAAGCTTAGCTGTATTTCATTTTCAAAATAATTTAAGAAACAAAACAATTAAATTAATGCAAAGTTTATTTACAAAATATTTTTTATTGATACAATAACGAATAAAAAACGTCAGCAATATCAAATAATCAGCCGACAATACTGTGTTGCCCTCAATGATTATCTCTTCTTATTGTTTTTTTCCTTGTTCTAAAAGAAACAACACAAATTATTATTTTTTTTTTTCGCATTTTATCTGATAAGCAAAGGCTTAAGTGTCAGTAGCTATTTAATTTATTAATTTGCTTTTTTCAATTTTATACCTAGACTTTGTTTTTTATAAGAGTTGCATTTTTCATTTAATTTTTTATTTTTTTTGTTTGTTTTTCATATTTGTGTTAAATTCAACCTTAAACTATTTCGAAGCAATTTGCATTTCAATAGAAATGTATTCAGTTATAGAAGAATGTGTTTGTCATGCTGTCTGTCTGTCTGTCCGTCTGTCTGAATACATGAATATTTATAGAAAAACTGTCTCGTTACAATTTCTATTGTTTACGTTTGTGCTATTACTATTTATTTATTTTTTCACTTTACACAAAAATATTTAAAGTTTTTACTGGAAATATTAAAAACATAGAATGTGTTTCACATAAAAGAGTTAAAACCAAAACAAAATTGTAAAATACGAATAAATTTGCTTGACAGCGAAAATATTACATGAGAGATTAATATTTTTGCAAGAGACCGTTTTCAGTGTTGCCAGCATTTTTAGAGGTAAAATTTACGCAAATCAACAAGAAAAATTAGTGTTTTATTTTTTATGATTCATTGAAAAATTTACTTACCGTTTATTGAAATAATTTGTGCATGTACAACAAATACATATGTATATGCACGTACGTTTGTGAATATTAAAAATAATCAGATGTAACAAGAAAACCAATAAATTCGATACATATCAACATGTTGGGAGACATATTTAATATCTAGTTAAGTATACACATGTATACGCATGTACATATGTATATTACTTATAACTTATGCACGTAAATATTTAAATATATAAAATAATTAGACAGTTAAAAAGCTATGAAAATAGATCTATATTACCATGTATAAATATAATACACTATACTTACTATTTAAGGTATGTTTACATGGTAATACAAGATATTTAGATTTTGTGGGAGCGAAATATTACGAAATTCTCTCCGTATTAAAAAAAAAAAGTTAACACATATATGTTGTAAATATTTTTCATGCTTACATTTGTTTTGTCTTTCATATTGTACACACGTCTTTTGTTACTGCTGTCCGTATTTTCTATATACGTATGTATGTTCATTATTAAATTCGTATGAAACCAAATTGCACCGGAATAGGTAGTAAGCAGGTGTTAATTTTTTTTTTCTCTTTTCACCATTGTCCGTATTTTTTTGTGTTGTCTTTATATGTCCATTATTAATTTCTTTTGAATGCATTTCATTATCTTGTAGTGTGGAAGGTGTTGGACTAAATTTTGATAATCTGAGCAGTGCCGAAGGTATATACACTGGGCATTGATCAGTTTTAACTAATTTAAATCCAAAATTTTAGATTCTGTAATACAGTTTGTTTTAGTGTTTCGTGTTTGTTTCTTTCCTGCTCATCATAATCCATCTTCTTAGTTCCAGTACAATGCACTGCATATGTATGTAGGGGTCATCCCCTAGTACTGGTCCAAGATAAAAAAAGTAAAATTAAAGAATTGTTATGAAAGTCTAATAAAATTACTGATGGTTACAGTTCTACAACATGTGAAAAAAGCTACGTGCAATATCGTTTATTTGAGTTTCTAAATGTTATACCACCTTCAATAAATATTTGTAGTGCTGCCAAATGCAAATTTAACAACGCAACTCTGATGTGATGAGAATACAGAGAATTTCTGAAATGGTTTAGAAAATGAAGATTTACCAACCGCTTGTCAAATGTTGCATTCGGATTTCTCTCTTTGTGAATACATTTTACATTTACACGGAAAGATTTCTTTCATTCTACCCAAATTTTTGACAGATCGAAATGTTTGCATTACCATGTACAGGTGCTTTTAATAGTAAATTTTAAGGGCCAAAGTTGATTTTAAATAAAACACAAATTATTTACGAATCAATTCTTTTTATTATGATAATATTGGTATGGTTCAGTTATGTATGCAACAAAATATTGGTCAAACGGCCGCCGCAACCTCGGCACACCTCCATCCGATGGTCAAAATGTTCGATGACGCTGAGGCATAATTGAGGATCTATGCCATTAATGTGTCGAATTATCTCATGGTTTAGCTCTTGATTTGTTGCTGGCTTATCGACATATACATTTTCTTTCAAATAACGCCAAAGATCCCCGTGGAAGATCTTGTGGGGGCTCGGCAATTCTAATAAAAACCAGAATTAAGCACTATTTACTAAAGAGGAGTAGCTACATTGAAGATTTTAGTGAAAAAATTGTTATATCCTCGATTTACTCTCCACCCCGATTTTCAGTAACAGAAGTTCAATACTCATATTTTTTCAAATCACTTGGGCCTCGATTTTTAGTGGCTGGCGAATATAACGCTAAGCACTGTTTTTGGGGATCACGTTTAATTTCCCCAAAAGGCCGTGTACTTTTTGACACTATATCCAATATGATCTTAGATGTGATTTCACGTGAACACCGCACTTATTTGCCTTCACCCCCAACGAAAGATCCCAGACGGTATAGATTTTGGAATTGCAAATTCCAAAGCAAGTTGAGCCTTCATTAGATTTGTCATCAGATCACTCACCCACTATAATTTTTGTTTCGTTCCCTCAGGAGGTTGATTCCCCGTTTAGTGACTTAGCGTTGACCGTGACTAGAGTTAATTGGTTAAAATGTAAATGCCTTGAGAACCCCTGAGGATATTGATGCGTCAATTAACGAACTTTCTGAAAACCTTGAACTAGCCGTACAACATGCTACCACTATCCATACACAATTCAGAACATATTCGTCTGAAATTCACTAACTTCTGTCAGAACAAAGACGAGTTAGAAGAGAGTGGCAACCTTGCAGGTCTCCCCAGCTTAAAACTAGACTACGGGAATGCATAGCCCAGTTAAGAAATCTGCTTGAAATCCAAAGAATCGCTTTCTTTAAAAATTATCTGGAAGGTCGTGATAGCACCCCTCAATCCGACTATTCTCTATGGAAAGCAACAAAAGGTTTGAAAAGACGTGTAATAGGTAAGCCACCTTTGCGAACTTCAACTGGAGACTGGGCACGAAGCGATTCTGGAAAAGGGATGGTGTATGGTTGGTTAATCATTTGAAAAACGGTTTTATTAATAATGATACAGCAAATGATGCAGCTGAATTACCGCCATATGCTGTTGGACCGCCTGTGCCTTTGAAACTTAGTTTTCAAGATTTGAAATTAAAAGCAGCGCAATTAAATTGGCTTATGGGCAGAAATTCTACATTGGAAACTTTTGTTATACAACGCAATCCTAAAGCCTGTATGGTACTGCGGAGTTCAATTATGGGGCACCGCCTTAGCACCGATAATATCAAATTCTTCGAACGATTACTGCAGCTCCATAGTACGTAAAAAATTCACGAATTCATAAAGATCGCTGGTAAAAGAGGAATTTTCTAAGTACGCAACAAGGTATGTCAGCAAACTGGAACTTCATCCCAGCCCTCTTGCGCGCAATATACTTAATTTTGGCGGCCACACTCGGTTGACAAGAAAGGATACCCTTGCCACCATCAGGGCGTTAAATAGGTGATTTCACCGATATAATTGGCACAAAATAAAACTTTTTGTCTAGCATTGGCTGGACTTAGTTATGTTTTTTTATTTAGTATTAAGATTTAAATACTTATTGTTAGTTCCCATTGTGCAGATTCAATGAATAAATAAAAATCTAAAAAACAAAAATAACCCCAAAGAAAGCAGTCCAACCCTCCAATTTGACTCCAAGCATCCTTACTAGCCTGAAATAGTGACTGCTTGTCTTCAAATTGTCTACCTCCTTCATAGACCTTATGAGATAACCAACACCAGCCATTTTCGATAATGTTTAGATCTGATGAATAGGGTGTCTAGTGAGGAATATCACCATTTTGGCTTGCAAGAAACTCCTTTACTACTCTGACGTTGTGTATAGGGGCATTATCCTGTTGCAATATCCAAGATATGGGACCAAATAGCTCACTTAACTTAGGAAAAGCTGATTCCAATGACATCTTATAGCTTGCACCAGTCATTTTTACACTTCGAAATTCAAGATCGATGGTGCCATAGTCCGTAATAGCACCCCATACCATAACGCTTTCCTCTCGACTATGAAGTTGGTTCCAAAATCGCTTTTTTACGCAAATTAAGGAAATAATAGTTATAGCTATCGGGTCCATCAAAATTAAATTTATTCTCATCCGTAAATAAAACGGTTCTCCGGTCATTTACATGACTTCTTTGCCTCATATCCATATGCCATTAACAGCGTTGTCAACTCGGTGCATATCGCACCGTTTTTGCTGCATTTAAAATTTTTTTTTGTGCGAAAAATTCTTCAGTGGGTGCGTGGTGCGCTTTTTAATTTTCGATGGCAATAAATCAAATTTAACTTAACTTTTTGTTTTAATGTAAGAAAAAAGTTTATTCAAGTGCCCAAAATTTTTACATTTCATTTTGTTATAATGTAGAAAACGCTGCTTATTATAAGCAGAAAGTAAAACCACATTGCTTTTTAGAGCGTATTTTATTATTAAAGATCAAGCCAAGTCAAAATTACAATAAATGCAGTCACAGAAAGCAAAGTTCGTATTTATGATGGCACGTGAATTCGTTACTGTTTCGATAAATTACTAAATAATTATTTTAATTTATTTTGGTCGTTCAGTTCACAAGTTCACAAACATTACTCGCCCTTTCCTCCCTCTCATAATTTATTTTCCCCTGAGTACTGGTCCAAGATAAAAAAAAAATTAAAAAATTTTTCCAAAACGTTTGCATTAAATTTTGATTATCGTGAACTGCATCTTTTATTTGTTACAAATCTGGAAAATGTTCATATATTTCAATAAATTCTTTTAAAGACATCCTCTCTAGCCAACTGATTTGCGTTGTTCGCTTACGAAAACACAAATGATATTTAAACAGTATTTGATAGGATGCTATTAATCGAGTTTGATGGATTATAGTACGATTCTGTATCTTTTAATCACCCAGTAATCGTAAATTTTTAGACATATTTCATCTCCTGCTGTAACGATTGTGTGCTTCTACAATATAATTTTAACGACCGTAAGCAGCTGTAAAAGTAACAGCTGATTTCGGTCGACAGCGAATATAATTAAATAATATCGGTGAATAATAAATATAATCTTAGTCTTAATAAGAGTAACAGAATCCTACTAGAACTCAAGTTTGGCACACACGAGTTCTAGCTGTTGATCGAATTCCTATCAGACCCAGTTTGAGTGTATAAGAACCGCTTGAAAGGCTGTTTCATTACCGTGTTTTTAATATAAAAAATACACCTTTTATAATCTGATACACAGAAAAAAATTTTTTTGTGTAAAATAACGAAATTCGTTGAATCAATTAATAAATTGTTTGAATGCGGACCTGTAAAGGAATTCGTGGATTCAAACAAAAGTTTAGTAAAAAATAATTATTGATCGAAAGCAACTATTTTCTTAAACAATAACAATATACGATATCCAAGGTTATTTTTTTGATATTTATGTACGAGTATATGCTGACTATATAATTATTTTTTCAGACAAAAATTTTGTCGATTTTATTTTTACTATAATTTCTTGTGTGTGGTTTTTTAAAAATGCAAAATTCGGTGCGTTTTTGTTGAAATAACGCGCCTTTTTCCTAATTTTGGTGTTTTCAAAGTAGACAACGCTGGCCATGAAGTCTTGCGAATTGAAGCCACTTTTCCTTCCGAGGAGCATTACGTTGCGGCTTTTTTTTTTGTAATTTCAATTATTTGAGATACTCCATCACTCCAGATTGAGTGCAGAGTTAGAAGCAATTCTAATGATTTTTCTTTTCTTATACGTAGATAAAGATTATGAAACCCTTAAAATTTTGTCCATACCCCTCGGGATCCTTGATGTAATTGTCGACAACTGTTTTTACCGCTATTGCGCAGTTAGAACGGTAAACATGGATTTTAGTTTTTTCCGATAGATTTAAAAGTTTTTGTTTTGCCATTTTGAGTCGTAAATTAATTAATATGTAATAAATTGTAATAAGCAATCGTTCCGTACAAAAAAATCATCGCTTACTTTAAAAATAACAAAGAAATAATAAAATGCCTTTATTCAAGTGAACCAAAAAAGAAAGCACATTTTTTAACTTTTTTTTATAAATTGCTCAAAAAAGATTTCTTTAGTCAAGAAACCACTTTTGCCATGATTTTTTTATATCTCAAGGTGTCTAGCTTCCATTTCTATTTTAAAATTCTGGAATCAGTTGAAAAGGAAAGAATTTTTAGTGCCTTTAAATAAGTGAACCGGAGTGTAATTCAAAATAAATACGGATAAATAATGGCAGTTTGTTGTATCCCGAATTTTGAAAGCTGACTGCCTACCTGCCGTCGGTTAAGACGGCTTTATATTATTGTTTTAATTATTTTGGTTGTTGTTGATTTTGAAAATTCTTATTTGAACCATTAGTTCTACTCATACGTGAAATTCTTTCAGTTAATAAGCGAAATAGTTAAAGAATATTAAAAGATTTGTTATCTTTAGCTTTTAATTTATTTCATTTCTGTGAATATTGTTGTTTAAAACAGAAGCAACACAATGTACTAAGTACACAAATACATGCATGCACATGCATGTATGCTTGCTTGCCTTCATTTGTTATTATTATTACGGTTTTTCTCTTTGGCCCGCCAGAAAGCATTTACGATTTACTTTAAGCGTTGTACTGTTCTATGAATGTTCCTAGATTTTTTTTTTTGATAATTTTTTTCAAACGCGGAATTCATATATGAATACACACAACCACACATACATACTTACATACATATGTATGCGCTACAAATGTACATACATACATACGAACATGAGTACATATGAACTAAATTATCTAAGGTATTTTTTATTTTTGCTGATTCAGTCATTATCGTCGTCATCTTCGTTGTTGTTGCTTTTTTTTTTTTTTTTTGTTTGCCTAGACAGATTTAATACCTGAGAATACGAGTATGTCTGCGTTAGACAGAATGGGTGCGTATGCAATATATACAATTATGTATGTATGTATGTATGTACGTACGAATGAACATACATACATACGAGTATATACGAATGCGCAAATGGTTTATATTTTCCTGAAGATAAATTATTAGTCTTTTACTAAAGTAGTATGCGATCGCTGAATGGGTCCTGAGTATGGTGACCGACCGGTTAATATTCGACTGATTTTTACCGAGTTTTTTTCGTTTTGCTACAACTGGGCTTTTTAAGCAGATTTACCAAGATATTTCTATTTTATTTGCAAATACTACATGGGCTAAAAAGTTCCGGGCGTAACACATAGATGGTGCTACTTTTATTGCAGTTACCTTTTTTCAGTTAATACTTCCCTAATACTACCTTCAGAAGACAGCTGTTAAAATGTCTTGATATTCTATACATAAGTTTGTGAGTTATTGTACTAAGAGTGACGTTACTTTTGTTATTTTCAAAACAATGAATCAAAAACAATTCCCTGTTTTATTTTGCACTTTTTTTGATGGGGAAAAATACCGTTCAAGCGAAGCAATGGCTTGAAAAGTGCTATGGGGACTCCGCTCCATCAGAAACAACAACAAAACGGGAGTTTGCTGACTTCAAAAGTCGTCGCACCGATGATACAGAACGCAGTGAACGTTCAAATGAGGCGGTAACACCAAAAAAAACATGAAAAAAATCCACAAAATCATATTGTATGATCGAAAAGTGAAGTTGAGTGAGTTAGCTGATATCGTAAAGATGTCAAAACAACGTGTTGGCTTTATATTGCATGAGCATTTGACTATGAGAAAGCCCTATTCAAAAACGGGAACGGTTAATGATTCAGAACAATGTTTGGCCATGTTTAAAAGTAACAAGCCACAATTTTTGCGCCGATATGTGACAATTGATGAAACATGGATCCATCACTTCACTGCGTTTGAAGGCCGAAATTGCAAAGAAACAACCGCACATGGCTAATTTTGAATCAAAAGAATTATGTTTTCTTTGTTAGGCCCGGGACTTTTCAACCAATGGTTACTATGTGTTCTTAATTAATATATTTTAATGAGAATGTAGAGTGGAAATTTAGTTCACGGCTGTATAATCGTTTGTGTATTGTTAATATGACACGGTGATAGTTTTAGTTCAAGAGATTATTGGCGATGATTGCGATTGCAAATAAGAACTAAGCAATTCTACTAAATCTATGCAAACGGCAAAAAACTCTAAACAAATTAATCATGGACAAAATATTTTTAGAAGTTAAGATTTGAAAAACCAAAAATATTACGTATTTCTTTGTGTTATATAATAATTGTACAACCAGCACTCTAAAAGAAAGGCCAACAGCAATGTCAATTTGTATTAAAAAAAAAAAATAAGAAAAATAAAAAATATATTTATACATATATATTGAATCAGAATTAGTAGAAAAGTCGATTAAGTGTTGTACGTCTGTCGATCGTTGAAATACCGTTTCTGAGAAAATCATTATTTTTGCAATTTTGATGATAATTTTTGGAAAAAAAAATTGTTTGTTTTGCTATACTCGTAAACTTCACACAATTATTAGGCATGGCTTTTACAAGGCAAAAAATCGGTCCATCGGTTCTCGATATCGGTCCATATGTATCCGAGCTTAAACCGATTTTTAATGAAAATTCCGCGTAAGCGAAATTAAAATTTGTTTTTGCCTTAACTCAGTTTTGTTAATAAAAGGAGGTTACTTTAATACAGAAAATGGAATTTTTTGATATCGGTCCATGTGTACCCGAGATATAGTGTAAACCAGTTTTTCCATCCAAATCTCGCGTAAGCGAACTTAAAATTATTTTTGCTTAAAATCAGTTTTGGTAATAAAAGGAGGTTACTAAAATGGAGAAAATACAAATTTCCGATATCGTTCCATATATACCCGAAAACCGATTTTTCGTGAAAAAGCGAACTACAGATTTTTTTTTTTTTTTTTTGCTTAAAAGCAGTTCTGGTTATGAAAGGAGGTTACTAAAATACAGAAACTGAACATTTCTGATATCGATCCATATATACGCGAGATATAGAGTAAACTGATTTTTTCATGAAAATGTCAAGTAAGCGAACTTAAAAATTTTTTTTTTTTTTTTTTTTTTGCTTAAAAGAAGTTCTGGTATCAGGTAATCAAATGAAGAAAATTAAATTTTCCGTTATCGGTGAATATATACACGAAATATAGCATAAACCGATTTTTTCATGAAAATTTCAAATAACGATTACTTTTTTAGAATTGTGATTACAAGGCAAAAATATTGTTTCCCCGATATCGGTCCATATATAATATCCAAGCATATGTAGTTTAAATTTGTAATATATACAATATATATACGTGAGTATCGTGAAGGGTATTTCAGATTCGGCCTAGCCGAACCACACTCCACTTGTCTTACTTGTTTTTAATTTCATTATAATCTTTTGATTCATTTTTCAGACACGGCACAAAAATTCTTGACCAATCGCGGAAAGTTAGTATTCGAAAAATTTCGTTTTAGTAAAATCTGTTTTAAAATGAATCAAACAATATCGAAAGAGTAAGTATTTCGCCATGAACTATGTATTTATTAGTTCCGCCCATTAAGTCAAAATAATCCACATGAAAAATTTGAGACTCTTCTGATTATAAAAAGCTACTTTATTAAAACAAAAGAGTGATTTATTTAAAAAGTTTTTCAAACAATTGAGTTTATTCACTTTATTAGCTTCAAAGATTTCCAAGTCTACTCATGTCAATACATAGGCAGCTGCGAAACATAGAAAACAAACTGTTTATAATTTTATTATGAATTTAGAAAATATTTGCACTTCGAATGCTTCAGTTTGTGGCATCTCGCACTTCTCAAAATCGTAACGAATCCAGCATAAAGCATATTTTGACGCACCGCACACGGAAACCGAGTGTTTGGAATGATGAAGAAGCAAACAACAGGTATGTAAGTATATTAATATATTTAAAATTTTTTATTAGTTCACTTTTAATTAGATTACATTTGCTTAAGGTGTTTCCAAAATTATATAAGTTAGCAGAGTTTTGCTTTGGATTTCCAGTCACTTCAACTTCATCCGAAGTAACATTTTCCGTAGCAGGTGCTTGCATTATCGCCAAAAGAAGCCGACTTAGCCCATTCAAAGAGATAATTATTCGTATACTACAACCATAGTAAATCTCTTCTAAAAATTAAATGAATAATTTTTGCCTGTTATAATTCCAAAAACTAAATAAGTTCCTTCTTGAATGAGTAAATTACAAATTTAGACAAAAATATTGCCCTCAATACATTGCTACTGATGCTACAATTAATTTTTTGTAATAAAATATTTATATGTATACAAAATAACGCATTCTATTATACTCCTTTTTATGTTTGTTTTTGTTGCTAAACAAATCGGCGCAGAGCCGTTGAGCCGCTGCCGAAATTTTTTCTTCGGCTTGCTTCTCTGCCAGCCAGCTCGTCTACTGCTATCACATATACAAGTGACATGTATTTTGTGCTCGTAAGCTTTTATTAAGAGAATAAAATATTGGCGGGGGGCAAACGCCACACAAAAAAAAATTATTAAATAGCTCTTATGTTGTTTTTTCATATTGTGATTTTTTTCAAGTTCTATTTTACTATCACTGCACCCCCCGGGGAATAGGTTTTGCCTTGGCGTATTCCTAACTTAGGCGCTCTGTTTTTCGGGGAAAAGAGGGGAAGGGGTCCCTCGTTTGGTGCGGCAAACAAAATTCTAGGAAGCCACATGACTTATGTTGTGTTGGCTTCCGAAACCCTTACCAAGGGTATAAATTGGCAGAACGGGGATCAGCATGGCCCCCGGGATGTTCTGCTTGCGGTTCGACCCGGGCTGATCATGGTTGAGGTGCCTACCTTGGCTGAAACGTTCTGGCTATGGTTGAAACCTAAAACGCAGGAAGCGAGTGTTAGTATCCTTGATAATTGTTTGGTGATGGCTTTTTTCGAGGGCTAACAATCTCCCGAGGATCTGTTGCCTATACAACAGATACGTGTACTGTAAGGAACCAGTGGTGATGGTTGACGGGTAAGTTGGTTTAAGGGCTGATGCTCTTAGTGGGCTTCGGCCTACCAACTCATTAAGCCTTGTCCTCCATTGATTGCTGGGAAATTGCATACATGAGGGATTAGAAAGCCCGAACTCCTCAACAAGAAGTTGTTCATATGACCGCAATCATATGACAAGAATTGCTACCTGTGTGAGCCTAGCAAGCCACACGGGGGCGGTGGTGAATCGTGAAAAATTCACTCCGTGAAATTGGTCCACCATCAGGTTAGGCCGTCAAGGCAGGTACTGATGTAAATCATTTTCACAATTACTATCACTGCACATCCAGATCGAATGATATGGAAGCAAATTCATCTCACGTAACCGTCTGAATTGGACTCGTTGATCAGCGTCGTCAACTTTGAAATTTCAAAACGCACTAAAATAGGGAAAAGAGCGCGTTATTTCAATAAAAGCGCACCGAATTTTTAATTTTCATTTTTAAAATGTCATTTCAAGGAACTATTATGCACTCAAGCTGAGTCTGATAGCACCGCCTGATCACATGCAATCAAATTCGTTCAATAGCTAGAAATCGTGTTTGTCAAACATGACCTCTGGTGCAGTTCTGGTACCTTTATTAAGCCAATGGTATCTTTACAATAATTAGAACGATATCTTACAAAATTTTTTTATTCAGCACTATTATTTAATTATTTTCGCTGTTGGCCGAAAGCAGCTATTATTGTAATGCCTACTATCAGGTACTCAAAACTACAGCTGCTTACGGTTGTTAAAATCAAAATCACACTACAAACCATCAAAGTCGATTAAAAGCGTTCTATCAAACTCCATTTGTGTTTTCGTAGTCAAACAGTGAAAATTAGTTGACTAAGGAGGAATTCTTTAAAATAATTTATTGAAATATACGAAAATTTGAAATATACAAAAATGAGATGAAGTTTCCTATAATCAAAATTTAATGCAAACATTTTGGAAAAATTTTATTATATAATTAATAATTTATGTTATTGTTTAGTGGGCTTTTTAGGTCGTTTTTCCTTTTTTAATAAAACTACTGCTTTGTTTTATTTACTTTTGCATTCTACGTTTCGTTGGATAATCCCAACTTCTTCAGGAATGTTTTATTGTGTCTGTTTAAAGGTTTAAATAAATGTGTTTGTTGTAAATAAATATGTAACAATTTTGTTTAAATTATTATATAAAAATGAATTTAGTTGTAACATTTTAAAAATGTTCACATAAAAATAACATTAAATTATTTTAAAAAATTAATTACAAACATATATACATACATACATTTCGAGACACAAACGTTTTTGAAATTATCACAGTAAACTAAACTAAAACTAGAGAATATGCAGCATTTGTATTAGCTTTGTCTTCTTTTTTATTAATTGATTCGTTCCCCTTTTGTTGTATTCTGAGGCTCTCAAGTGTATATCTTTTATTCTCTCGTCTCTCTTTATCCAATATTTTGATATTCGTCAAATTTTTTTTTAAATAATTTAATGTTATTTTTATGTGAACATTTTTAAAATGTTACAACTAAATTCATTTTTATATAATAATTTAAACAAAATTGTTACATATTTATTTACAACAAACACATTTATTTAAACCTTTAAACAGACACAATAAAACATTCCTGAAGAAGTTGGGATTATCCAACGAAACGTAGAATGCAAAAGTAAATAAAACAAAGCAGTAGTTTTATTAAAAAAGGAAAAACGACCTAAAAAGCCCACTAAACAATAACACAACTTAAAATTCAACAATAGGTCGAATAAATATATATTGCAAAGTAAATTAATTAATAATTTAATTTATCAATTACCAAAGCAGTAACGAATTCACGTACCATCATATATACGAACTTCACTACCTATGTCTGCATTTATTGTAATTTTGACAAATTTGGCTTGATCGTTTAAAAGTAAAACACGCTCTTGAAACAGCAAATTTTATCAAATGAAATGATTCTTTTTCTTTCGAGAATATGTATAATACAAAAAGATTGTCCTACTTTGTGCATATAATTTGGAACATTATAATTCCATGTTCTGGTTGAACCTGCAAAATGAAACGTGAAATTTTGGGCACGTGGATAAAATTTTTTCTTACATTAAAACAAAAAGTTGAGTTGAATTTGATTTGATGCCACCGAAAATTAAAAAGCACACCGAAAATCTAAAAAAAGCGCACTAAAGAATTTTTCGCTCAAAAAATTGTAAAAAGCACCAAAAACGGAAACGGAACGCGAAACGCACTAAGTTGACAACACTGTTGTTGATCGAGTGATTTCAGCGCAGGGTTTTTATCATTTTATACTTTGTTCAGTTGCAGACTTAAGCGTATCGGATACATACCAAGCCCTTTTTTTGGGTCAAAATCGACTAATTTTTACATACTCGTATAATGGCGCCAACAGACGTTTCAAACAAATAAAAAATTTAAAATACATATTTTATTTTATATAAATCTGAAGATAGCAGTCGGTTAATGAAGTAATCAAATTGACAGCTATTTGCAATAATTCAAATATACATATGTACGTAGTCGTAAGAAGTCCTATATAAATGTTTAATTACATAACTTCTTTTAAATACGAAAAAAAAACATGCCACGTTTTAAATATCAAAATTCCATTCTGAAACTCATTACCCAGTGGGTGTTTGATATTTTTCTTATAAAATTCTTTCGATTCATTGCCGTTTTGCTAAAATAAAAAAAATAAAAACGACAAGCTGTTCATTGTACAGCGGCAGATAAACTTGAGGCAGTGAATAAATTGCACCAATGACAGTCTCTTGAAATCAAACTAAACAAAACTTGTGTCACAAACACGTGAAATAAATAAAAATATAATCAATATAACGAAATGAAATACATCCATCCTCCTCCACTCAGAACAGCAAAAAATGTTTTTTTTAGTTTTTTTTTTTTTTAATTGTTCACTTCAACAAACAACAGCAAATAAACCTGTAATTATTTAACAAAATGCTTTGCATGATAATCGTAACAATAAGAAATTAATAACAAAACATTTTATTGCAAATACTTTCAGAATAAAAAGAATTAAAACATTAAAAAAATCTAGCAATTAATTTTGAAAACAAATAGACAGACTAAGACAGTACAGTTACCAATCGGGTTAATCCACTTTAGTAATATTCCGAATAGTAAGTATTGCGTAGCAAACTTTGCGCCAAATCAGAAGAGTAAATAAATAAAATAGTTATATATCATAAACGGTCTAAATGGATTCCAAAATTTAAAGCAAAAATGTTTTTTTACATCTTTTCAAAATTTGTTTGTTTTTTTTTTATCAACTTTTTATTAATATTTTTTTTTTTGTTACTTTTTATTTTGTTTAAATTTTTGGAACTTGTTTAAGTTTTTTATTTGAGAAAGTTGAGAATACTTCTTCTGGGTTGGGGGCTTTTGAAAAACTTGCTTACTCTTTTCAATATATGGTATCTTTATTTGTTAGCTTAAGTTTCGGACATAATAAAGTAAAATTTTCTATTGCTTTATTCGGTTTTACTAGAAAAAGTTTGAAATTTCATGAAAAATGTAACTGTTGAAGTGTATTTGGTTTTCAGGTTATTTTTTATTTATATCGCTATATTTTATTAATATCGCTATAATGACGAATTATTTAATAAATTCAATACATAAAGAAACATTGGCAGGAATTTTGATGTGAAGATTTTGATACAACGGAAACAAATGTACGAAAATTTAAATTCTGCGAAAACAGAATTTTATATACAAGGTGTTCCAAAACTAAACGTCAAGTCGAAACAGGGTGACGGGATTGATTATAACCATGATGAGAAAACTCAGCATATATGTACATATACTTTTCGTTTCCACAATATCTAAAATACCCCAACTTATTATACGATTTTTCATAATGTGGTGTTAAGATTACATTTGAAACACAGAACTCTTAAAATTGGTTTGTATTTATGGATAGTCCCTAGATAGATAGATAGATAGCTTTGACTAATTTTTTTTTTTTTTTTTTTTTTTTTTTGTTTGTCTTGGACCAGTACTCAGGGGATGACCTCTACATATGCAGTGCATTGTACTGGAACTAGGAAAATAGATTGATAAGGTGGAAAGAGGGAGTAGTGTTTGTGGACGTTAAACTTTAACAATAACAACATGACAGACTAAAAAAAAAACTCTATTACAGCATTAAAAATGTTGGAGTTAAATTAGTTAAAACTGATCAGTGCCCAGTGTATATACCTTCGACACTGCTCAGATTAGCAAATTTTAGTCCAACACCTTCCACACTATGAATACGTTGAAAAGAAATTAAAATTGAACATATGTACATATATAGAGAAAACACGGACAACGGTCAAAAAAGAAAAATAAACATGTACACATCTAGCTAACTATTTCCATGCATTTTGGTTTCATACGAAATCGATAGTGAACATACATATATATAGAAAATACGGATAACGGTGAAAAACGAGAAGTAAAAAAGAAACAAACGGAATAGGTAGCAAGCTGTGTATACGGCCTTCTACCTATTCCGGTGCAATTTGGTTGCATACGAATTTAATTAATGAACAAACACATATACAATTATTTGCTCAATTGTAAATTTGTTCACTAATAAATTTTTTGCAATATTTTATTTCCACAAATATAATTATAGAGCCTCTGCCAAGCAATCGCCGTTACTATCGGTTACTTTTTGTATTTCCAGACGTCGTACATGTTTTCTCTGCATATAATAGAAAATTTAGCGCTGTAAATTATGTTAATTGATTTTATAATGAACCCGTTCGTTTTTTTTTCTATTTGCGTAATATTTGAATAAATATTAATACACGTGCACAATATGAACCTGGTTCAACCCCTTACTATAAGTTGTTTAGAGAGCGTGCTCTCGACTTCGAGCAGAAGAATTTATACCCCTACAACAGTATCTTTGGAAAAATGTATTGAGGTTCCCCTACTAGAATCTCATAACGTATTTCAGGTGGAAAGAGAGAGGACTGAACTACATATCTCAAGATCGACTTGAAGTTAGGGAAGTTAGAAGCGGCGACTTATAAAGGTACCAAATAACAAAAACAGCTAGCTACATCTGACTGTCTCGCTGTCAAGATCACAACGCCCAAAACTCTTAACACCGTACAGGGGAGAATTTTTCAAAAAAGAATTAAAGACATCCCTATAGAAGAACTATAAGAAGTAGTGGCAGTACGACAAATTACAAGAAAAAAAAATGACCAAATAGTGGGAACAGGTGCAACTATAATAAAAAGATTTTTTGAAGCTTGGCTGAGAGAGTTCTAGTCGCTAAATAGATCCCAAACCCTTTGATTACTCGATAGCCAACGACTGGGTCACGCTAAAAAGTGGTGTAGAAAAAACATGTGCATGGTTACACTCAAAGCACACTAATTTTCGATATTTCATCTAATTGTAGTTGTTTGGGATTTTTTCACTGTTTCTTATTGCTATTACTACTTATGTACGTGTGCATGTGTACAAAGAAAGGGACAATTTATACAGTAATAAATATTTTGTGAAATCTGAATTTGTGAAGTACGCGACAAGATATATTAACAAACTTAAATTCCATCCAAATCCTCTTGCAGCTAATATTCTTAATTTTGGTGGTCATACCCGTCTGAGAAGGAGGGATACTTTGGCTACCATTAGAGCTCTAAACAGATGACTGAATTCTGAAATAATATTCGCATAAAAAAAATTTTTGTCCAGCACTGGCAGGACTTTAATCACAATTTTTTTTTTTTTTTTTAGTATTAAGAATTGAATACTTATTGTCATTACATTTCTTATGTAGATTCAATAAATAAAATAATAAAGTTAAAACAAAAAAATGCTGCGCTGGGCAATCCAGGATTTCCAACCGGTCAAATCAACAGAGCCAGAAGGGATCATTTCCCGTGAATCTACGCAACAATCTACTTAGAATCGCTCCATGGCAGCTCCTTCGAATCCACAAAGCTGTCCTAGCTGACCGTATATCCTGAAAGTAACGCAGTCTTCATCCCGAAAAGAGGAGAGGTGTCACACTACAACAAGGAAGTATAGGTCAATTAGTCAATTAGTCTGACATCTTTTCTTTTAAAAACGCTAGAGAGGATTGTAGACATCCATATAAAGACTATACTGAGCAACAAGTATTTGCCGTCATCTTAATACAGCTATATACACCAGATCAGTTGAAACGGCACTACATAGTTTAGTCAGTCGTATTGAAGGGCTAAAAAACTACATCTTGTTGACCTTCAGGGACATCGAGACTTAGTTAATTAGAGATACACTTGATATTCTGAAGGTTGATCGACCCGCAATCGTGCTAATTACGAGCATACTAAAGCGCAGAACTATAACATCGACAATGGGGAACACTAGTAGTATACAAAGGTAGACCTCAGGGAAGAGTACTATCACCCCTTTTATGGAACGCTATGGTAAATAATCTGATCAAAGACCTGGATTCTTAGAAGATAAAAACTGTAGCCTATGCTGATGATATAGCGATTGCAGTCTGTGGAACCCATTTGGACACCATAACTAAACAGTTTGAATATGCTGTCAAGATATTAAGCCATTCGAGCGTACAATGCGGCCTTAGAACAAACCCAGCGAAAATGAAAACCGTACTTTTTAGTAAAAAGTACAAAATCCCACATTATACACCACCAAAAGTGGCTCCACACTTATCCTGTCGGATAAAGCAAATTACTCATACTCATACATACATAGCAAACTATGTAATATGGAAAGAAAGCATACGGAAAATAAACTATACAATGATTAATCTAAATATTTCTACATTTCAGTGGAATATATAAGGTTTTATCAGTCGTAAAGCAGCTCTGGGCTGAAGAAGAGCTGTCGCGTCATCGTAATTATTTCTTAAGTGCGGTCAGGTTTGTGTTTATTGTTCGGTATTCGAGAGTTTTGCGTCTCACTCGCACTGGTTAACGGTTTGCCTCAACTAACTGTATTGGTTTACAGTTTTTTTTT
Source organism: Thecocarcelia acutangulata (assembly GCA_914767995.1). NCBI lineage: Eukaryota > Metazoa > Arthropoda > Insecta > Diptera > Tachinidae > Thecocarcelia > Thecocarcelia acutangulata. The sequence continues at coordinate 73,881,801 of OU612097.1, forward strand.
GAGGTTAGTCATTGTTAACCACGTGGAAACTTCCTATGTGAAGGCATAGGTCGTTGTATTTAGTCACAGCGACGCTACAAAGTACTGTTAATACCATCTTGGGCATTATGGTCTTTGTCACCCCGCCCATGCTGTGCATCCTGTACTTTGCAACTGTATAGTTACTAAATAAATAAATGTAAAGTTTTATTAACAATTTTGCGTTGGAGCTACAAGCCTTTAGGAGAAATGCATGTTGTTTATAAAACTCTACATTTGTTACATCTTCCGGGCTGTCAACTTTATCACAACAACTGTGACTACGATTATGCAAAATATGGCCTAGCAGTCGTAGTACAAAATAAAAGCTTGTATTTCGAAACTGTCATTGTTCAAGCAAACGAATATCTTTATATAACGAATATTTACAAAGAGGGACATATTAACTTAACCAACTTTATTGTAAATGATATTTCGATTAGTAAAAGTGGAGATCACATCTTACTAAGAAACTTAAATTCTCAAAACATTTTTTGGGGTTCAACGAACGACAGGATGTTAAAAGATTTTACGAATGGTAACAAACGATGGTTTTCCCACTCTACTCAGCAAGAGATACACATTAAGTAAGGCAAGTGCATGTGATGTAGGCAAGTGCAAATCGCAGAAACGAGAGATAAGGCGACCCGGAAACGCCGCCTTCAGAATATCGGTTGTGGTTCGCGCAGTTAGTGCCGCTGCTCTATACTGTTGGAACCTGCAGTTTAATTTCGTTCAAATGCGGCAGAAAAACTCGGTTAACATGGCCTTTAGCGCGTACCGGTATCCTCGAAAAAAAATAGCCCAATGACTCTTCCAGCGTGAACAGCGCACCACGCAGTCACTTTGAGTAGGTGTAGTGGCTCCTCATGCATCACTCGCGCATTTTCGGTGCCCCAGAAGTGATAGTTCGAGTACCCGCTTAGGTGGAAGTCTGCCTTATCGCTCGTTATGATTTTGGTCGAAACATCGTCCACTTCGTCCATGAGATTGTGGCGGCGCCCATTTGGTCGATATCATCTTCTCGAACTAACCAATAAAATTCTAAAGGTTGAAATAAAAATAATCAAAAAACTAAATTGAAGTTTTTTACTTAAAAAATGAGATAAACAATATTGCATGACTTCTTTTGTCCTGCCTTGTGTCAATCTTACATAATATTACAATCTATGACTGCGCGTCCAAGAAATAAATAAATAAGACAAACACATCCTTCAACAATTACTTTTGAACCACATCTGTCCTGCTTCGCGAAACGCTACTGATCAATCTGCGAATTGAAGCCATATTTCTAGATTTGTAAAATCTGCTGGAAACACTACTGTAAATATGCCATCCAAGTGTATTACTGTTTCATCTGATTGTCTGCATGAATCGTGTTTTGAAAATTTTCAATTCTATATCCGCTTATCCATCGTTCACGTATTTTTTCAGCTGAAATCAATTTTTATAAAAAAAGTAGAAAATTTATACAGTAAAAATTAAAATAAGTTTAATAACGCATACTCCTTTCGAATATGATGAATTCTAGAGAGAGCAATGGGTTTATTTTTATTACGTCCGTTTCCGTTTTTTTTCTTAGTTTTTAAAGACTTTTCAAATGACTAGCAAAACGCACGAATGAACGAATAAATAAGTGAAGAACTGCGGAAACAAATAGATGTTTGCACGAATTGAGTGCCTTACTGACTGGTATTTGCAAATGTTTTATTAAGAGACGTAAACAAGCGACCGACCTGTACTGATAGCCGATAAGCGTAAAGAAAAAAGTTGAGAGATAAAGGAAGCCATCTGCAAGGTAGAAACATTAACTCATTTAAAAACAGCAAAAGCAAGAATAAGAAGTAAAATTACTTTAAGCTAAACATAGAACTGAAACTTACTGGACTACATTGTAGACTCTACAAAGAAAAACAAGCAAAAAAGCAGTACGAGTAGTGGGCAAACAAATGCAAAAAGAATCAGCTTCTGAAACTCACTCGTATATACAGTTTGTCAATAATGAGTTTGCATACTTTAAACAAACAGGGTTTTGTTAAATTTCTTAGTAATTATATTGCATTTTTATTCTATAAAATAATTTTGTGTAGATATTTCATAAATTTATATATATTTAAAGAGATCGTGGTAAAAAAATTAAATATGTTTAAAACAAGCAAGAAATAAACAGAGACATTTTACTTTTACAATTTTACTTCATTTTACACTACCAAGAAACTCTGCAGTGTTCGGCCCCTTAATTTGACTTTGGTTAAAGCCCAAAAAATGAATTATTAAAAGGAACCAATTGGATTACAATATTTGAATAGGAAACCAACTAAGAAATTTTTCATTAATTTTTGCTGGAATTTCAATGTGTACGACTATAACGGTACTACGAATATCATGTAAAATGAAGAAGAGAAATTTTGTGTATTTCGCTTGAAAATCTGGTTATGTTTGCAGGTCAATTACAAGTTGTCTGTGCAATTTAGTTTTTTTTAATATAGGTAGGATCACATGATTGCCGCAATGCACCAATTTTTGCATATGTTTATACCCCAATCGTGTGATTGTACAATTAATTGATTCATGCGGCAATCGCGGCCAATATTGTTCTTATTTTGACCACTCAAATACAACTCTGATGCCAGCAATCGTGTGACTACTTGATATGCGATCGTGCGGCAATAAAAGTGCCACAAGTGCGCCAACATTTATTGTATTCTAGTGCGGCAATTCAAGTAGGCAATATACGCCAATATTTTTGATTTCTTCTATAAAAATACTTTTTGTGTGTGCTCTTTTTATAGCACCACTTGTAATAAGAATTATGAATATAAGAATATGAATAAAAGTATATGTACATGTATATTTAAAATTCATTAGCAGCTTTAGGCAAAATAGATTGTTTTAAAAATAAAACAAACCAAAAATATTTACATGGACTGTTCAATCACTGTTTTTATTTAATTCCTAGAAGAAATAATTTTTTTGCAGTGTCTTTGTTTTTTATACCCTTCACAAAAATGTAGAAGGTAAGTTTGTGATTCAACTTGTAATTTCTACAATTTTTTATTTGCGACCCTATAAAGTATATATATTCTGAATCAGAATGAATGGAAAAGTCGACTAAGCGATGTCCGTCTGTCCGTCCGTCGGTCGTTTCTGAGAAAACCGTTAGACAAAGAACATTTTTTCTTTCACCATTTTATTACCCCATAGTGCCATGGGTTTGCTATTGAAATTCAGTAATATCGGTTCACATATAGCTGTGATATATTCAAAATTTTCATACAAAATTGCAATTTTGTATGAAAATTTTTGAAAAAAAGTTGTTTGTTTTGCTCCAAACTTCACACAATTTATTAAGCATGGTGACTAAAACGAAAAAAAATCCAAATATCGGTTCATATATACCCGAGATATAGCCTAAACTGGGTTTTTCATGAAAATATTGCGTGTTAAAAAGTTTCGCTTCCGAGATCCTAATTAATACAGTTAAATTTTAGCTTGTGGATCAGAAGATGAAGTTCATAACGAAGATTTTGATTTTTGGCTCAATGTGTTCTTCCCTACCGTATGAAGAAATCGACCGATACAAGTATGTATCGATGCTTTTTCATAGATACAGAGTAGGAATCGGTACTTTGCGATCGATACCGTATCGAGTATAAATATCGATACCCTGATGGTATCGTTATCGTTGTTAGTGCATTGAATTTTAAGTAGAAATAGAATGTCTATAAATACAGCAAATACATTAATACATGTCAAGTATTAAAGTTGACAATTTAATGCTACTGTAGTTATTTATAATATTCCATTGAACATTATTTGCAAACGTATAAAAATCAAAATTTTATATAGAAGCCTGAAGATAAAAATGAGACTGATGAGTTTTGTTTGAAAGTACATACGAGGGCGGATTGATATGAAGTATTTCCTACGTTTTTTTTTCAAAAACCATTTATTTCTGAATATAGTCTCCTTTCAGCTCAATACTCTTAGTAAGACGATATTCCAACTTTTTTATACCATCTGAATAATACGATTTTGGGATTCAAAATACGCATTAGTTTCGGTAATCTCTTCTTCGTTGGAGATAAACCTTTTTCCTGTGAGCCATTTTTTAAGTTTGGAAACAGGAAAAAGTCACTAAGAGCTGAATCTGGACTATAAAGTCTGTGATCAACCAATTCGAAGTGTATTTTATGTAACGTTTGCATCATATCTAAAGCTGTGTGAACCGGTGCGTTGTCTTGAAGCCAGAGCAGTTTTTTCTTCTTTAAATGTGGTCGCTTTTTCTTGATTACGTCAATCAATTAATCCGATAATGCACGATAATACTTTCCTGTGAATTGTAGATCCTTCTTCAAATTAATCGATTAGCAATATTCCGCATGCATCCCAAAATAGAGTGGCCATACATAACCTTGCCAGCCGATTTCACTGTCTTCTTCGGAACACTTCCACCCATTGTTTCGACTGATTTTTGGTTTCAGGTGTGTAATGAAGAACCCTCGTTTCATAAAAGCTATTAACCGATGCCAAAAATCAATCAACTTATCATGTCCAAACACCGCTGTGAAGTGGTCTGTCGAACTGAGTAAAAGCGGCACCCATATTGCCGATATCTTTTTGATTCTTTAATAAGAACTAAAAATATGTCGACTTCTGTGTTAATACTAATTGTGTTAAACGTAACATAATTTTAAGTCTTAATAATTAACGTATTTACTTCTTTTGTAATGGTCTGATAGGATTTCATTTATGTTTAGACTTTAATTAATTAAATAAATAAATAGATATGTAAATGTTCATGCAAAATGTTGAACACACGTTTTTATGATATGTTTACATCTCTCGTAACTTGATTCGGTGCTCATTGATAACGAGGATCGAGGATTTTCTTGATATTTTCTTCAGTAAACACCTCTTTTGCCCTTCCTGTTGATGGTATAGTTGCAGTACTTGTTCGGCTGCTTTTAAATTCAGCAATCCAATATTCAATCCAATCTAATGTCATCTGACGGAGCAGTTTCACCGTAATGTTTATCGAGGTATTCTTTTGTCTTTTTTGCTAAAAAAAAAATCATATATAAGAGAAAAATTGGAAAATTCAGAATATAATCCTGAAATTCTCCTGCAGAAGACACACAATGGAGTGTATAAATATTGAAGAAAATAACGATATATACTACAAATGACCACAAATTCAAGCAACAAACAATAACATAAACAAATTTTCTTTAAACATGATCAAATAATAATTGCCAATCATTGTTATGGTATAACTTGTGTGTTTCGTGTCTTCATAAAAAATCATATGTTTGGGACAAAAGTTCGTTATTGCATAACACTATAACGATTGATAATTAATTTGAAAGTGTTTGCCCGTTTAAAAAAAAACTTCTTGATAAATAATTATCAGTCTCGTTTTTCTTTGATAAAAAATTGTCTTTCGAATTTTTACTAATCAACAAATTTATTTAGTAAAAACTTTTTCAAAACTGAAGAAAACACACCGATCACACCGATTCAAACACGAATTTTATTACACATTTGTTGTTTTTTCCAACACTCAAAAAGTAGTCAAATCTCAATTCGTTTTTGCTTTTGCAACAGCAAAACTCCTTTAATGCATTTTTCATTTACTGTTTATTTAGCTCTTGGTTTACTTATCGAGAGGCTTTTATATCTGTTAACTTTGTTGTTTATTTCAAATGTTACTCCCGTATTGAACGAATACAAAAACTGTGAGTGGAAAAAAGCAAACATATGTTGTTTTATTTGCTAAAGACGTCTGTTACTAGTTATAACAATTGTAACATGAAGTACACAAATAAAGTTTTTATTGCAATTTGCAAAACGAAAAAAAATTGAAATAAAGTTGCAATATTATAACATTTTGATGCCATGTGCGCGCCGTGCCGTCTTTTTTTCTACAACGTCTCCGCTATTTAATGAGTTAAAATGTGCAGAGAAGAATTTCTGTTCTGTTTTTGCGCGCATTTTTGCAAACGTCTCTATTTCCGACATTTTTAAGGTTGTAGACCTTCAACTCAGTAAACGCTGTGGCCTCTTTGTAGTGTTTTAAGCAGACTCTTTTTTTTTCTTCTTAGAGGCGATTTTCAGTTATTTCTTCATGGCATTTCTTTTCGGATTTCATCTTAGAAGGAAACTACAAACATTATTATAATTGGAAAAAATTGAGTGTCGGAATTAAACTCTTAAGCTGAAATCACACGATTGTTCAAATGTACCGATTTCTGTCCATTTTTATGTACAGATCGTGTGAATGACAGAAAATATTTGGCAAAAAGCAGATAGGCCAATTTTTTTGGCCGATAGACAGATAAAAAACAACTCTGTTGTACCAATCGTGTGAACGCTTCACAGACCAATGAAGACAGAAAAAATTCTTAAACGTACCGATAATTTGTTCTGCCACTTACTGCCCAATCAAAACCGATATGAGATTTTGAGGGTATACAAAAAATAATAATTTTTTCAGTTGTACTCGACGAGACCTACAACCTACACCATGTCATATCAGAAGATTTTTTTGACTGTAGCAGAGTGTAATTAATTATAATTAAATATCAGTATAATTTTGAAATCTGGCAGCACTAATTTGCTATAAATAAATGTAAACACAACTCCATACTTGAAGATATTGCATTATTCATCGCGCAATTGCATATTTTGGTAATTAGTTGTATTTATTCTATAAATACTCGATAAATAATGTTTAATAATTTTTTAAGATCGTGGATACGGATGAAGAAAATACTATGTTCGACAACATTTGTGCTGCAGAGTGTGGAAATATCGGCAATCTGACAGATGGCGCAACATCAACGCCAGAAACAAGCAAGAGGAAGCGACCGCACGTAACAACGGCATGGTCTACGGAAGAGGTTATGAGTTTGATAGCCATCATAGAGAAAAACCCATGTCTCTGGGAGTACTCTTCCGTAGATTATAAAAACCGCCAAAAAAGAGAAAACGCATGGCGGGATGTTGCAACAAAATGTCTTGGGCATGACGTAGATGAGTGCAAGGCCAAATGGGCCAATGTGAAAACAGCCTACAACAACACCAAAAAAAAAAATGATGACAAAATCGGGTCAAGCCGCATCTGGCTCGAAGCCTCATTGGCCTTTTTGGACTGCCATGCAGTTTTATCACAACCATGCCCAGGAAAAAACAGCATCTTCGGTGTCATCTCTTGATTTTGTCTGCGAGAGCGAAGATACGTTTAACAATTCGTCGAATTGTTCAACTTCAACAAATTTATTAAAAAAAACTCCAGAGAATACATTGGAGCATGCGTTGTCGCTATTGGAGAGTGAAAAGGAGGACAAGTGGCATAACTTTGGAATGTACTTAGCATCGCAGATGCGTGAAATAGAGAAAAAAGATAAAAATGTTGCAAACAAATTGCACATTAATATCATGAGAACTACCATGGATGCACTTGCACAGTTAGAACAATAATAAGTTTTTTTAATTTAACTTTAAAATTTTTAACGTGAATTTAATAAACTTGCATAAATATGTTATACATTTGTTTAAATTAACACAGTGATTTATATTGAAAAGGTATTTCACCAGCGGCCGACACAAAGTATTGCTCGAATTCCTGACGAACTTCTTTCGCTTCATTGCTTATGTACGAAGTTGGGCATTCTTCTGTACCTTGCTGGCGTATTTGACGAAAATCTTGGGTACAATCTCCAGGAACAAGGTTGCCTTGCTCATCGTACTTATCCATTGAAAATCCTTCCATATAATTTGAATTTTTATGTATTAAAAAATTATGTAAGGCACAACAGGCCAGTGTTACTAGGGTTGCGTTACGCACGCTTAGCTGAATCGGACGATATAGTATTTGGAACCTCTTTGTCATTATTCCAAATGCATTTTCAACAACACGTCTGGCCCGTGACAATCGGTAATTGAATATGCGTTGCCCAGCACTCAAATTTTTACCTGGATACGGTTTTAAAATGTGTTTTTGCATACGGAAAGCATCGTCCGCCACTAATAGGTATGGAACTGCGAGTTCACGGCCTGCCAAAGATTGCGGTGGAGGCAGTCCAAGAGTATTATTGTCTAAAGCATTCTAAAATGTAGACTTTCCAAAAACTCCGCCGTCCGAAACTCTTCCATTGCACCCGACATCAATGTAAAGGAATTTGTACTCCGCGTCAGCAATGGCCATGAGTACTATGCTGTGAGTACCTTTATAATTATAATAGGTACTTCCAGACCACGGTGGAGCCTTCATCACAATATGTTTTCCATCAACTGCACCTATACAATTGGGGAAATTCCATCTTTCATTGAATTTTTGGGCAATATCTAACCACAACTGTTCGTTGTTTGGGGTCTATAAAATGCATAATGTGATATTATTAATTTATGGATATGTTTTAAATGTGATTATGTGTACCTTTAAATATCCATTTTTCAATGCTTTGTAAATTGCATCGCAAACCTCTGGCACAAATATAGATATGGTGTTTGGAGCAATACGGAAAACAACAGACAAACTTTTGAAGCTATCTCCAGAGGCAAGGAAGCGAAGTGTAACCGCCAAACGTTCATTAGCTGGTATTGCTTTGCGCATGTTGGTGTCACTTTTTCTTATGTTTGGAAAAACTAATTGCAGCAGCTCATTAAAAGTGGCTTCATTCATGCGCAAATAGTTTTTAAACAAAAATTTTTGATTGTCCACTTCCCGAAACTCGCACAGATTTTTTACATACGCGCCGTCCGTACTTCTCTTCTGAAGCCAGTCCCGCACCCAAACACTTTGCTTTTTTAACTTTTTTCTAGCTTTCGTATTGTGTTTATTAATTAAATATGCACAAATGCATATTATTGCAACAAATTTTTTTTTTCTTCGTAGACACATCATTTTTTTGCACGCAAATTACAAAATGTTTATTTAATTTATGCACAGCTGATCAGCTGTTTCTTTATTAAGTGAAATAAAGACAAATGGACAAATCGTATGACAGGGTTGTACCGATATTTGTCACTTGCTTGCTGTTGCCATATAAGCGCAGAAAATTTTTGGCTAAAATGCCACAATCGTGTGAACACTGAAAAAGTCATCGGTACACCAAATGTTTTTTTGCACAAAAGTGTGCAGATAAAATTTGGCTGAAATCTGTACATTTGACCAATCGTGTGATTTCAGCTTTAAACAAAACAATGTGGTCTAGAAAATTTATGTGAAACATACTCAAAATGTTGAGTGTATTTTATAAAAATTTTCTACATGCTACTCATTCGTGTCGCATAAACACTAAATAAGACTTGAAAAAAATGTCTAGAGCGAAATTTCCTTACGACGTAAAGAAAACGAATTAAAATAACTTATAAGCATTAATAACAATTAAAATATGATATTATTTAGCTAGCTGTTATTTATTTGCAAGAATGCAATGTTGCAAAGGCAGTGAGAGACTACACCAAAAGCTGTTTACTGAAGCGACCCCAATCCAAACACAGACACATACACACACTCACTCACACACCCACACGAAAGAGAATAAACAAAAAACAATATAGCTAAAACTCGAAAATACTCGCTAAATACAATCGGCCAGTTTAACGTGAACAAAAAACGCGTGCTGTGCATCTTCAACTTGCAGTGCGCACTCCATTGTAATTGCAATAATTTAAAACAATGCGGTTTATTATAAAATACTCTTAAATCCTTTACTCGTAAAATTAAAAAAATTGTAATGTAGTTTACAATAAAATAAATGAATCTTTTGTTAAATAATACACGTCAACTTCTTATTTATACTTAAAGTATGAAATTTTTAAGTGTATGCTATACGAATACAATTGCCCTATTCACAATCTTGTGCAAATGGCATTGCATCTTTGCATTTGCAAAATATTGAAGTATATTCTTGCAATTGCAGAAATATGCAATCTCAAATGCACAAGATTGTGAATCGGGCTAATGTATTTTTTCCTTAGTAGAGGTAGCCGTACCGTTGCGTAAGATCAGCATGCGTTATCCCGTATTAAAATCCCTGAAATTGCTTTCTGACAAAACAAGTTGAAATAAATCAGTGTAAGTGAATATCGCCGAACAATTTTTTTTTTTGAGCATTTTTATTTCTTGAATCTTCAAAATGAACTAACAATAAGTATTCAAATCTTAATACTAAATTTAAAATTAAAAAATATGATTCTTATGTCCGGCCAATGCTAGACAAAAAGTTTTATTATGCGGGAGCTATTTCGGTAAAATCACCTATTGAGCAATCTGATGGTGGCAGCGGTAGCCCTTCTTTTAAGCCGAGTGTGGCCACCAATGTTAAGTATATTGCGCGCAAGAGGGTTTGGATGAAGTTCCAGTTTACTGACATACCTTGTCGCGTACTTAGAAAATTCCTCTTTTACCAGCGGAACACTAAGATCTTTATGAATTCGTGAATTTTTTACGTACCATGGAGCTGCAGTAATCATTCGAAGAATTTTGTTTTATCGCCTTTGGATTTTTTCAATGTTTGACGCTGAGGTGGTGCCCCATAATTGAATTCCGTAGCACCATATGGGCTTCAGAATTGCGTTGTATAACAGAAGTTTGCAATCCAACTTCAATGTCGAGTTTCTGCCCATAAGCCAATTTAGTTGCGCAGCTTTTAGTTTCAACTGAGTGACTTTTGCTTCAATGTGAGACTTCCACGTTAGCCTACGGTCGAGGTGTATACCAAGGTATTTGACTTCACTGTGCTGCGGAATAAGTGTGTTGTTTATTTGGATAGGCGCACATGTTTGCTTACACAAAGTGAATGTGACATGAGTACATTTCTGTTCATTAACTTTGATTTTCCAAAGTTTTAGCCATTTCTCTAATATTGAAATATATTCCTGTAAATTTCGTGAAGCTAATTGGTGGTTTTCATGAACACTCAAAAACGCTGTGTCATCTGCAAAGGTAGAAGTGTGGACTCCGGATGTCGTTGGCATGTCAGAAGCGTAAATCAGATATAAAGTAGGCCCCCGTATGCTGCCTTGGGGAACTCCTGCCTTGATTGGCTAAGTTGGGCTTATAAAGTCGCCTTCTCTGATAACAAACTTCCGCCCATATAAGTAGCTTTCTAGAAGCTTGTGTGTATTTGCAGGCAAGTTTAGCTTTATTTTGTGCATCAAGCCGTCGTGCCACACTTTATCAAAAGCTTGAGAAATATCAATGAATAGAGCTGAGCAATACTTCTTCTCCTCAAAGGTCTGTCTTATGACGTTGACTAGTCTGTGCGTTTGCTCTATGGTGCTATGTTTAGCCCGAAAACCAAATTCATGATCAGGGATACATCCCACGCTGTTCAATATTGGACTCAACTTCGCCACTAACAATTTTTCGAATAGTTTTGAAATTGTTGGTAAAAGACTTATTGGTATATATGATTCTACCTTTGTCAGGTCCTTCCCTGGCTTGGGAATCATGGTAATCATTGAGACCTTCCACTCTGCAGGATAATACTCAAGGCGTAAAATAGCGTTAAAAATAAAAAGTAGAACTCTTCTTGCTACACGAGGTAACTGCTCAAGCATTTTACCAGTAATTTGATCAATGCCTGGAGCTTTCCTGGGGTTTGTATTGCCGATACCATTTTCGACATCTTGAAAATTAAGTCTCAAAGGCACAGGCGGTCTAGTAGCATATGACGGTAATTCCGCTGTATTATTCGTTGAATCATTTGTAATAAAAACGTTCCTCAAATGATCGACATACAACATCCCCTTTTCAGAATCGCTTCTTGCCCAGTCACCGGCTGAAGTTCGCAAAGGTGGCTTACCTATTACGGGTCTTTTTAAACCTTTTGTCGCTTTCCACAAGGAATAATCAGATTGAGGAGTACCATCAAGGCTTTCCAGATATGTTTTAAGGGAAGCCATTCTGTGGATTTCGAGCAGATTTCTTAGCTGAGTTATACATTCCCGTAGCCTAGTCTTAAGCTGGGGAGATCTGCGAAGTTGCCACTCTCTTCTGACTCTTCTTTTTTCTGACAGTAGTTGCTCAATTTCAGACGAATAAGTTCTATTGTTCTCATTTCTGGATCTTATATGACTAGTGGTAGCATGCTGTACGGCCAGTTTGAGGTTTTCAGAAAAATCGTTAATTGACACATCAATATCCTCAGGCGTTCTCAAGGCGATATTTTCAGTACAATGTGTACTCAAAAATTTTTTGTACTTTAGCCAATTAACTCTATTGATGGTCAACGGGGAGTCAATATCTTGGGGGAACGAGACAGAGATTATAGTGGGTGAGTGATCTGATGACAAATCTAATGAAGGCTCCACTTGCATCCACTCTAAGGGAAAATTTTTCACAACTCCAAAATCTATAACGTCTGGGATCTTCCGTCGGTCTGACGGCCAATAAGTGGGGTGTCCGCTTGAAACCACATCTAAACCCATTTTGGAAATGGTGTCAAAAAGCACACGGCCTTTCGAGGTAGTTAAACGTGATCCCCAAAAAGTGTGTTTAGCGTTATAGTCGCCAGCCGCTAGAAATCGAGGACCAAGTGATTTGAAAAAATGTGAATACTGATTTTCTGTTACTGAAAATCGTGGTGGTGAGTAAATCGAGGATATAACAATTTGTTCATGAAAATAATCAATGCATATATTTGTAGCTTGGAGATATTCTTCACGTGTCCCGTTCATTTGATAGTGCTTAATTCTGGTCTGATCTTGCGGCGGTTCGGCAATTTTGATAAAATTGCCGAACCGCCGCAAGATCTTCCACGGGGATCTTTTGTGTCATATAATATGTAGCCATTAATTTTGAAATAACTGTTGGTTGTCAAATGAGTTTCAGCAATCAACATTATATCGATTTGCTTTTCCATAAGGAAGTGCTCAAGTTCATTTTTGTGTTGGCGGATGCCGTTTGCGTTCCAGAAACATATTTTTAACCAATTCATTTTATTAAAATTGCCGAACAATAATAACGTTATTGTAATGGTTCGCTAAATCAGTTAATAAATTGTGTATACGAAGTCTGATCAAAAAATAACCGTTATTTTAAAATTTCGTTGGTTACGTACGTTCGATTTTCAATTTTTTTCTGTTATGTTGGTACACATGTCAGCCATTTTGGATTGTCAGTTTGTTTCTGACAGATATAAAGGTTAGTAGCCGTGTTTTGGTGTGCTTTTCGATTTTTTACTAAATTTACCTATTTTTGAGCAAAAACATCGTCGCATGGACATCGCTCAGGAGCTGTTGAACACCGTCAACGACGATCCAGATTTCCTCGAAAACGTCGTATCTGGTGACGAATCATGACTGTATGGCTATGACATTGAAACCAAATCCCAATCATCCCAATGGAAGCGTCCTGAAGAGCTATGACGAAAAAAAGCACGTCAAGTTCGGTCAAATGTGAAGGTTTTGATCACTGTCTTCTTCGACTGCAATGGCGTGGTGCATCATGAGTTCTTGCCAGAATGTCGTACGGTCAATAAGGAATACTAGGGTTTTGGACAAAAACCGTTATCATGCCTCAACCACCGTTTTCACCGGACTTGGGCTTGAAAAGTGTTTTGCTACGATTGAGGAGATAAAAGGAAAATCGTAACAGGAGCTGTTGGCGATACCCTAAAGCCCGTTTAGAAGGATTGGAAAAAACGCCGGCATAAGTGAATTATATCTGAGAGCGATTACTTGGAAGGGGACAAGATTGATGAATAAATAAATACTTTTTGAAAAAATTTAAAATAAAGGCTATTTTTTTATTAGATCTCGTACATTTGCGAACGCACCTAGCCTTTGTTGTTTTGACAGCGGGACTTTACCCTTTTTGACTTATAACGGGTGCCGCCATTTTGATAAACATTAGACTTCACTGTTCATATTTGGCAATCGTGAAGTAGGCACGTGGCTACTTCGGTAAGCCAACGTGTTTTAATCATTAAAACATTTTATCAAAACCAATCATTACTTTTCATGAAAAGATAATAATGAGCGACGAGGCCCATTTTCATTTGAATGGATATGTGAATAAACATAATAGTCTATTCTGGGCAATGGAAATCCGTCAAATCATTCACCAGGCACCTCTGCATCTATTAAAAGTGACAGTCTGGTGTGCAATTTGGTCAAGATTAATCATTGTGTAGAAGTTTTACCTGTACCTTCAAAGAATTCTGATCTTCATGATCAGATTAACAGCGTAAAACGAGAAGTTATGTTTTATTCCTTATTAATTCAGTTTATTTTTATATTTTTCATAAATATAATATACTTAAACATAGTTTATTAGAATATTTCAAGCGATGATCGACTCCTGTCGGTTTCTGAAGAAGACTGACTCTTTTTTTTTTTAAATAGTTTATTATATATGACTTTTAGTTTAGTTATGCATAATTTAATGAAACAAATTAACAAGAAATGCATTATTACCAATAAACTGGACCGTTAGGTATTTTAATATGAATTTCTAAAGAAATGATAACAAAAGCAAAATTAAAAAAAAGAATTGAAATACTGTATTTCTTTAAAGATTTGTGGAGTTCGCCATACAGGTTTTTTCTTTATGCTGTTAGGGAAACATCTCAAACACGTTGGACCTTAATTTTTTGAAAATGATAACGGCGTCACGGTAACTGTGAATAGGGAGCGAGTGCATGCTTTAAGCTTGATTAACTAACGTTTGATATCAACTAGATGGTGAGATTTGTTTTTGTAAAACTGCGAAGCTTTTTTGCTTGTCTGCACATTTTCATTTGAATGGATATGTGAATAAACAGGATAGTCGGTTGTGTGCAGTTTGGGCAGGAGGAATCATTGGATCTTACTGCTTTGAAAATGAAAACGGCGTAACGGCAACTGTGAATGGGAAGCGATATCTTGATATGATTGAAAGCCTTTTAACGCCACAACTGCATTCGTTAGGCTTGACTAACATGTGCTATCAACAATACGGTGACACATCGGATACAGCCAGGATTACAATGGAATTACTGCGAGTAGCATACCTTTCCGGCGGACATCCTGTACCTTTTTTACTCTAATTTCATTGTAAACGAGCAGAAGCGTTTGAATGATAGCTACATATATATAGGCTTTATAGCTCATAATTACTTCGCTATAACTATAGTGTATTTTTGTATGAAAATAGGTTCTTTTAAGGGACTCAGTAAAAAGTTTTTCGTTATAAGTAAATTTCACCAAAAAAATATGTTTAAATATGCACCTCTAAAATCATTATTTAAGCCTTTACTTGTATTGATTATGAGTTTATGCACTAAATTTTCTACTAAATCAAAGATGATTTCACGAGTAATTTTACTACATCTTTTTATTATATTCTGTATAAGCTTTTGAGTGAATAGGGAATATTAAATTACAAACAAGAGTGTTAAATTTTTTAAAACTACTTTATTTTTTTTCTCCCTTCCACCCTAAATTCAAAAAACTTCAATTATTTTTACAACAACGTATTTTTCCAGTTAAAGCAAAATAAATAAAAGTAAAATTTGAGATAGTACTAATTCCAGTCTTATTTCATTAACAATTCATATACATAAATATTTTGTTTGTTTGCTAAGAGATAAAAAAAAATATAAATTATCAGATTGTAATCTACGACTCGTACGCAGCCAGACGGACAAATTTGCTTGCTGAAGTTTTATAGACGTTTTTTTTCCTTCTACATTTTTTGTTTTCATTTTATTTTACTTTTAATTGCCGCTACATATTCATACTCGAAACTAGCACGCAATGAAACTTTTTCAAATACCAACAACTGCGAAATAGAAATCTTTCGAGTACAAAGCCTACAAAAGGAAAAAATAAATTAAAATAGAAAAGAACAGTGATCATAATCATTTTAACGAATTTTTTACACTGACAAGTTGGCAAACGCGAAAATTATGATAAGATTTTGCCGTTCACTACTCGTATTTGTAGCAAAGTTTACTCATTTTTATGGCTGGAACTGAAACTTTGTTCGCAACTGTTAAGGGAAGTGCTGTGTTGTGGCTGCTATGTGGACAAAAGATTTGAATTAGTGAATGACTGCATGTGATGTTCATTTATTTGAAATTATTGCAACAAAGCGCTATAAAACACATACGTACATATATGGAAGTAATTAGAAAATTAATAGAAATGAATATATGTATGTTATGCATTCAAACAAATGAGCAGCGAAATGTTGCGTGATTTTTACGCTTCATCTTTATGTTGAAGCTTTAACTTTACGGCGTACCGATGCATCGCCGCCGAGGGAGCTGAATGGCTTAAAAGGTCATCTTAACTTGAAAAAGTGTGAAAAAAGTAATAAACGAAATGGGGTTGTGTTGGAAGGTGAAATTGCCTCCTTTAACCGGACCACCTTATACGAAACTTTGTAGTCTAAAACTGCTGATGATGTATAGGACTTTCTGGAAACAGGATATTATCTTCCCTTAATACGCACAAAAAGAAAAAATAATAATAATAAGTTCAACTGTTTATCATTATTATTATACGGCACAGAAACTATCAGCATACATATATATGTACAGGCGTTGATAAATAAATAAAAAATAACTGATTGTTCAGTGACAGCAAACTGCAATACAAACAACTGGGATTATAACAAATTGAATTTTTTTTTTTTTTTTTTGACCAGTACTCAGGGGATAGCCCCTACTTATGCAATGCATTGTACTGGAACTAGGAAAATAGATTATGAGAAGGAGGAAAGGGGGAGTAATGTTTGTGGACTTAACAGACGGAACGACCAAAACAAACATTATCACAGCATTTAAAATGTTGAAACTGAATTAGTTAAAACTGGTCAGTGCCCAGTGTATATACCTTCGTCACTGCTCAAACTAACAAATATTAGTTCAACACCGCGCACACCGTAAGGTAATAACATATATAGGAGGAACATAAAGCAGAAATTAATAATAACAAATAGAGAAAAAACAAACGGCAGTAAAAAATAAAATAATAAAAAAAAAAACATGCGCACGCATGATGCAAAACAAAACTCTACCTATTCCGGTATAATTTCGTTTTTTTACAAATTAATAATAGACATAAGTATAGGTATAGAAAACACGGACGACAATGAAAAACACGTGTGTGCAGAACGCAAGAGAAAACACTACTCATATGTGATCAATATGAGACATATATAGACGAAAAAGTAAAGAAGAGCTCGGTGGCCGAGTTGGTTAAGCGGCCGTATACATCATGTTTATATGATACCGATTTCGAGTCCTAATGGCTGCTGATGAGCAGTGTAGATACTGTGAAACAACTAGTTGTATCCCAACTTATTGTATTCAAGTTCTTTTCAAAAACGTAAAGGTTCTTTTACAGGAATCGTAAACTGGATTGAATTATTCCTCTATTCCCCTATAAATTTTCTCACAACACTCCGTGCCAAAAGTAACATTATCGCAGGAAACTATATTATAATTTTAATTCCTTACAATTTTCTCTTATTAATGGGTTCATTTTAAAATTTTATGAATCAAGAATCCTTTCATATAAATTTGTTTAAATTATTGACTTAAACCTCATTTTTATTACATAAATTACAATTTTTATGTTTTACAGAGCCATGTTAATGCATTAACAGAGGCATGTAAATATAGCAGGTTAAAAGTATTAAAGTATCAGAGTCTAGCTTCGATAGTGAACGGACGTATTTGTTTTTAATCGGAGTGCTATAAAAAAAAATAAATAAAAAAAATAAAAAAAAAGAAGAAACGGTATAAGTAGAAAACCGCAATAAACAATATAGCATATTCGTCTGAAATCGAACAACTTCTGTCAGAAAAAAGAAGAGTTGGAAGAGGGTGGCAACTTCGCAGGACTCCCCAGCTTAAAACTAGCAAATATTTGCTAGGAATGCATAACTCAGCTAAGAAATCTCCTTGAAATCCACAGAATGGCTCCCCTTAAAACATATTTGGAAAGCCTGGATGGTACTCCGCAATCTGACTATTCTCTGTGGAAAGCGACAAAAGCCTTAAAAAGGCCCGTAATAGGTAAGCCACCTTTGCGAACTTCAACTGGCGACTGGGCAAGAAGCGATTCTGAAAAGGGGATGTTGTATGTCGATCATTTGAGAAACGTTTTTATTACAAATAATTCAGCGAATAATACAGCGGAATTATCAAAATATGTTGTTAGACCTCCTGTGTTTTTTAGACTTAATTTTCAAGATGTCGAAAATGTTATCGGTAATACAAACCTAAGAAGAGCTCCAGGCATTGATCAAATTATTGGTAAAGTGCTTGAACAGTTACCTCGTGTACCTAGAAGGGTTCTACTTTTTATTTTTTACGCTATTTTACGCCTTGAGTATTATCCTGCAGAGAGGAAGGTCTCAATGATTATTATGATACCCACGCCAGGGAAGGATCTGACTAAGGTAGAATCATATAGACCAATAAGTCTTACCAACAAATTCAAAACTATTCAAAAAATTGTTAATGGCGAAGTTGAGTCCAATGTTGAACAATGTGGAATGCATCATTCATTGACATTTCCCAAGCTTATGATAAAGTGTGGCAGGACGGCTTGATGCACAAAATAAAGTTAAACTTGCCTGCAAATACTCACAAGCTTCTGGAAAGCTACTTATTGGGCGGAAATTTGTTATCAGAGGAGGCGATTTTATAAGCCCCTTACAGCCAATCGAGGCAGGAGTTCCCCAAGTTCCCCACTGGAGTCTACTTGGAATGCATACTTCAACCTTTGCAGATGACACAGCGTTTTTGAGCGGTTATGAAAACCACGAAATTTACAGGAATACATTTCAATATTAGAGAAATGTCCAAAACTTTAGAAAATCAAAGATAATGAACAAAAATATACTTATGTCACATTCACACTGTGTAAGCCAAAATATGCGCCTATCCAAATTAACAACTCACCTATTCCGCAGCCCAATGAAGTCAAGTACCTTGGTATTCACCTGGACCGTAGGCTAACGTGGAGTCCGACATTGAAGCAAAAGTCACTCAGTTGAAACTAAATCAGCGCAACTAAATTGGCCTATGGGCAGAAACTCGACATTGAAGTTGGATAGCAAACTTCTGTTATACAATGCAATTCTAAAACCTATATGGTGCTACAGAATTCAATTATGAGGCGCCTCAGCGTCAAACATTGAAAAAATTCAAAGGTGGCAAAACAAAATTCTTCCAACGATTACTGCAGCTCCATGGTACGTAAAAAATTCACGAATTCATAAAGATCTGAGTGTTCCGCTGGTAAAAGAGGAATTTTCTAAGTACGCGACAAGGTATTTTTTTTTTTTTTTTTTTTATCTTGGACCAGTACTCAGGGGATAGCCCCTACATATGCAGTGCATTGTACTGGAACTAGAAAAATAGAGTATGAGAAGGTGGAAAGGGGGAGTAATGCTTGTTAACTTAACATACGGAACGACCAAAACATTTAAAATGTTGAAATTAAATTAGTAAAAACTGATCAGTGCCCAGTGTACATACCTTCGACACTGCTCAGATCAACAAAAATTAATTCAACACCGTAGGATAATAAAATACATAGGAGGAACATAAAACAGAATTTAATAATAACAAATAGAGAAAAAACAAATGACAGTAAAAAAATATTATAGTAAAAAAACACGTGCACACATGATGCAAAACTGTACCTATTACGGTAAAATTTCGCTTATGACAAATTAATAATAAACATATGTGTAGGTATAGAAAACACGGACGACAATGAAAAACACGTGTGTACGGAACGAAAGACAAAACACTACCTCAGTAAACTGGAACTTCTTCCAAACCCTCTTGCGTGCAATAGACTTAATTTTGACGGCCACACTCGGCTTAGAAGGAGGGATGCCGTTGCCACCATCAGATTGCTCAATAGGTGATTTTAACGAAATTAATTAAACTTTTTGTCTAGCATTGGCGGGTCTTAAGGTAAAAGCACATTTTTCTAATTTTAAATTTAGTATTAAGATTTGAATACTTATTCATTTTGAAAACGCGAAAAAAAATTATTATAGTAAATTCAAAATAAGTTGTTTTCATACAAAAGCTAAAATTGCTAGAAACTATGACCATTAAAATGTTTATCATTTTGCAAAATTGCAATTCAGCTTTCAATTGTTTTGTCCAGAGCAAATTGATTTTATAGCAATCAGATGATATCAATAAAAAAGTTCCACATATTACATACAAATTATTGTTATTATGGAAAACTTTGCCTACCTTAATGTCTGTGAGAACCAAATTAGATTGGCTGTAAATATAATAATTTGCGACATTTCAGTTGTATTTTAATAAAATTAATGGAGAGCTTGGAAAAGAGATTTAGTGAGTTTCTCATGCTGACACCTAAAGCAAATAAAACCATATTGGCGTCATGTTTCCACCCTAGTTTCAAAATGCGCTGGTTACCGGAAAGTGCCTCATTAAAAGAGTATTAAATATTATCAATACTACAACTATCCAAAAATTTTAATAGGCTTTTAATATTTTTCCAGTTACGCCCTTTTAAGTCTTAGGTGACTATACACTACTTAGTTTACGTGCATATTTAAAATAAAATATGTATCTAAAACCAGAGAAGTATATTCTTGTGAGATCGAAATACAAAAAAAATTTGTTGTATTTTGTATTTGAAATACGCAGCTTGAAAGTATTTTATATTTGAAGTACACAACCTGAAAGTATTTTGTATTTGAAATACGCAGCTGGAAGTGTTTTGTACTCGTATCTTGTACTTGAAACACATTACGAGTAGGTAAGTATTTTACCCTTCCCTGTATGTAGCGATATGTGACCTTTAACCATTTTTCTAAACAAAACTTGATTATTTCTATGATTACTTACTGTTATAATAATGTGGAACCAGAACTATATATTCACCTTTTTATAAAACTATTCTGAGTCATATCAATGGCGTTTTTATATAAGAATATAGTATTATCAGCAACAACATTCGACTTTTCTCTAAAACCGGTTTTTGAATAACTCGATCGAACAAACTTGTTAGTAAATTATAGCTTGAAAAAACAGAAAGTAATTCCCAACAAGAACAAATGTTCACGAATGCAAAAAAAATATATGATTCTCTAAATGCTTTAATTTCTAAAAACAATAATTTCAAACATTTTATTACTTAGATGTTATTTTGTTAAAATACTTACATCTAGAAAATTCCTTGCAGTAGATGTACTAGAAAATGCTTCCTGGGGTGATCTTTGTGTGTGTGTGTGTGTGTTTTTTTTTTTTGAGGAGAATATCCTTAAAAATCGAAATTTTCAAATAATTGTTCAGTGTACTGACAAACTCTGTTAAGGGGCACTCATATGTGTCTCTGTTAAGGGGCACTCATATGTGCAGAAAAATAAATATATCCTACAAGGATTTTGCTACATAAAAAAGCCTTATGCATTTTAATTATTGTGCGTTAAATATATGTAACATCAGTTTCTATGAAAATTCCCACCTCACGTGTGAGTGACACTGAGTGTCGAGTCTATTAAAGATATGAAAAGGTGCAAACAACTTATGTTGAATGTAATCATAGTTTGATTCCATTATTTGTTACTGCTCATACGCTTGTATGTGTTTCAATATACTCGTATGGTCGCAAAACGTACTATACAGGTGAAAAATATCGTACATACTAAACATGTGCTAGAGTATTACAGAAAGTATTGCGAAAGCTTAAACTAAGTCACTACACATTATCCTTTATTGAAATAATAATATAATATTGTATGTTGTTGTTTTGCTTTATTCTTACTACCACACAACGGGACCTGACTGGACCCAAGTGGGCTGGCTTTACTATAACTGGCAGCCTGTCAAACCTAACCTACTACTACATTCGCATACGCCAAGGCTCCGCGGGGGGAGCCGCATTACTTATGTCTCTAGGAAGCCGCATGACTTATGTTATATTGAGTTCCGAAACTCTTACCAAGAGTATAAATTGGCAGAACAGGGATCAGCATTGCCCCCAGGTGGGTGGTGCTTGCAGTTCAACCCGGGCTGATAATGGTTGAGGTGCCTACCTTGGCTGGAACGTTCTAGCTGTGGTTTAAACCTAAAACTCAGGAAGGGGGAGTTAGTATCCCTGATAATTGTTTGGTGTGTGGCCTTTTTCGGGGATTAACAACCTCACGAAGGTCTGTTGCCTATACAAGAGATACCTGTACTGTAAGGAACCGGTAGTTGTGGTTGACGGGTGAGTTTGTTTAAGGGCTGATGCTATTAGTGGGCTTCGGCCTACCTATTCATTAAACCTTGTTTTTCTTTGATTGCTGGG
Organism: Thecocarcelia acutangulata; assembly: GCA_914767995.1. Lineage (NCBI taxonomy): Eukaryota > Metazoa > Arthropoda > Insecta > Diptera > Tachinidae > Thecocarcelia > Thecocarcelia acutangulata. The sequence continues at coordinate 73,904,115 of OU612097.1, forward strand.
AAATTGCATACACGAGGTATTAGGCGGCCCAAACTCCTCAACAAGACATATGACTACAAACATGTGGCAAAATTTGCTACCTGTGGGGGCGCTGGCGAACCGTGAATAATTCGTTCCGTGGAGTTGGCCGATCAGATAATCAGATAAGACCGTAAAGGCAGGTGCTGATGTAAATTTTTTTCACTACCAAACTCAATCTTATCCAAACAAATCAAAAATCATGAACTATCATATCAAACGATATGATAGTTCATTACGTAAACCTTATTTTGCCTAGCTAACTTCCAGAATTTTTAATCAAATAACTTTTAAACAGCTTCTTATACACATTTTTTAAAGGAACAAATGTTTTGGATATAAAATAGTAAATAACAATATTTTGCCAAAATTAATAAAAAATTTTATAAAAATTGAAGGTTCTAGCAAACTGTTGACTGAAAAATAATGGGACTTTTCTAATAAAAAATCGTAAAACAAAATAATTTCCTAGGTGGCACTCGTAATAATAACATGAAATAGCTCATGCTGTCAAACTCTTACATGAAGCACTAGAAACTGTATAAAAAACACAAGCGGAAGATCGTGAACATTTGACAGTGACGTAATGCCATTATGCAGCCACGGCAATGCCACCTTATAGAGTTAAGTCGGCTCAAGCTCAAGCGGCGGCTGAAAATAAGCCAATATCAGCCGGCATAACGGCAGTGGCTGGATAAAATAAAACAAAATTAAATATGTATGAACACTTAAACAAATTTTTAATTAGCTGATAATTGAATTAATTAAAAAGTGTATGTATGAACAGCATATTGTTCATTGTATCTTTTAAAATTATTTTTCAAATCTTAACGTTCCAAAATGTTTTCTTTTCGATTCATTGAAATAGAAGTTTTTTTTTTTGTCTTACAATTAATGCCATATTTATTAGAATAGAACCGCCTATGGTATTTAAGTGGTATCTTACGCTCATTAATTTAGTCATCAATGATACAGCGACGAATGAAGATATGCACCTGTGCAAGAATAATAAAAGTAGAAATTACGCCATGCACATGATTTCCCGTTAGATGACGTAGTTTACCCTGTGCAAGAGTATGTATTTAAAAATTGTTTCGTGACGTCATTTGCGCAGAAGATTTCAGTTTGGTGTGAAAGTTGTCGTTATCATATATTTTATCATTCTTGCACGGGTGTATGAAATTATTCTCTCTGCTTTTTTGCGTTTCCTTTTTATACAAAATTTATTAAGTCCCAATTATCATGAGGCAATTTTAGTTGCGCAATTCTTATCAAATTTTCTTTTAAACTTGCTTTTATGTTCAAACACAGCAATTTTACTTGAGCAACTTTCGTTTTCTATTGCTTACACTTTCTTAATCTTGCATGTACTGCATTCTCAAATTTTTCCATTTAATTTTCACTTCTTCTAAATTAATACTGCTGTGTATTTTTTGAAGTTGTCCACAATATTTAAAAAAAAAATTTTTTCAAATGAATTTAAATATCACAATTTCGCGCCAATATTACTTTCATCACGGACAACATATCAATACATAAAAGAAACATAAATGAAAAAAAAATTTTAAATTTCTGACATTACGAATGATAGCACAAAACAACTTTCCGAGTACAAGAAAGTCTGTACTCATTTTTACACTCCCCGCTCTTTCCTCACTTATTTGTCCACAAACTCAAGAATTGCGCAACTAAAGTTGCCTCGTGAAAATTGGGACTAAGAACACTAAAAACATAAATTCATATATTTACTCTTAACTTTTACTTCAGTTCTAAGTAAATTGTAAGTAAAATGATTTTGTAGGGTTGCAAATTTTTTCTCCTTTTTAAATCAAGTTTATTATCACTCAGAGCGTAACTATTTTATTCTCTTTGGGCATCACTAGTATAGAAGGATTATATAACCTAGTGTTTAGACACGCGAGTGAGAGTTCGAAAAACTCAATACACTCACATTTTTTTACTACCACATTCACATTTTACGCACTCGCAGATCCTCTTGCAGCTAAATTTGCTTGCGAATGATTTTTTGACACTTCCATGCAATTAAATGTCAAACAAACAAACAGTGTTACCGTGTAAATAAGCAAATCATCTGGATCACTACAAAATTCAAACTTATGTTTTAGCTAGTTTGTTTGTTAATTTATTAAAATTAATACTATAGATGGAAATGTTTAAATTATAAAGCATTAATATCAATAAAATAATGATAATAAAAATTAATGCCAACTGTTTCTTAAAAATATGCTCATGTAAAAAGCACGGCAACTCAAATTTATAAAGAGAAACAAAAAATGTGAAGGAAACAAATTGTTTGAAGTTCACGACGAATTTGAAATGATCTCTCACTCCCATGTCTAGACGGAAAAGAAAATTGCAAGAGATTCGAGTTTTTCGAAGAAATTTTTGTTGATAATACGTATATCGCACTCGCATGAGATTACTCGTATGTCTAAATGCAATGTAAGGGTGAACTAAATTCTCATTCTATACTCTCATAAAAATACTTCAGTTACGAGCATATTTGTAATTAAAATAGATACAAAATATATATCAGGCCTGTTCTAAAACTCACGTGATTTCAAAGCACAAGCTTATTCAAAAGCACAAAAGGGGATTAGTGCGTCGTCTCTAAATCACAATTTTTTTTGTGATTTTCGATGAGATTTTTACTCTTCTGAAGCACAAACAGCTGTTTTATCTTCAATTTAATGATATTTTTATTTTCGGGTTGGCTTTTTTTATTCGGGGTATTATTTGCAAAATAAGGTTAATTTCTTTTAATACATGTAAAAAGTAAAGTAAAAAAACCAAATCACAAAATAATACAACAAAATAAGCGTATCTAGTTTTTTCTTAATTTAGTAAATTATATTTTTTGTATAATTATTAAAAGTATAAAATATTCACAAAAAGTGATTTGCAGAACAGCCCTGCTGTTCCCGGTTAATCGTGTTAAAAACCCCGGTTTGTTCGATATTCGAAAGACAGGCATTTTAAAAACCCCGGTTTTATTAAACCAAAAAAAAAAAAAAAACGATAAAAACCGGTCGAATAAACACCGTTCAATCACACTAACACATAAATAGATATGTAAGGAGTTTTTGCGCCATAGGCTATAACCATTAGGCACAATAGCACCGAATTTAACTCTAATTTTTTTTATATTGGACCTGTACTCAGGGAATGACCCCTACATATGCAGTGCATTGTACCAGAACTAGGAAAATAGGTTGTGAGGAGGGGAAAAGAGGGAGTAGTGTTTGTGAACATTTGATTTGAACCTTCCAACGCTATAACAGATAGGAAACACATCTGCAGGCAACTTATTCCACAGACGAAGCGTGCGGCCGAAAAACGAAAACGAAAAAATGTGCGCGTTTCGGGAACAAGATCCGTGATCTCGTCAGAGCAAAATCCATTGTAGTAACGATAGAACAGAGTAACGCACCCCACACTGCGTCGATGCTCCAGTGAGTCAATAGAGTTGGATACCCTACTGTCACCGACGAGCTTCTTCGCCATCTCCTGCAGACGGTCGAGTAACCCCAAAATAGACTTTGAGGCACCGGCCCAAACATGAGAGTTGTATTCCATTTTCGGTCGGATGTAGGTGGTATAAATAGTAAGGTGGTCGGATGGAGTGAAGTTCATCTTACACCGTTTCAAAAATCCAAGGCACTTGAATGCCTTGAAGCAAGAATTTCTCCGATTTAGTTCCTGAAAGGTGAAATTCTTGTTGCTGGTAATACGAGCCAACAAATTTCAGAAGACCTATATATTGAACTATTCGCTGCGTACTGATGAATGAAAGAATAAGGCACATTCGATATACTGAAGAGCACCCAAAGTATAGGTACTTGGGGAATTTAAAAAATCCCCTACTACAGCTTAGCAACAAGAAAACAAATTTACACATTCATCAATTAAAGAACTATCGGAGACGGACATATTTAAAATTCGCCAATCACGATAAGAACAAAATATTTTAAACTAGCCTTTTACCTACAAACAAATACTAGCCAGATTTTGAAAATAGTTTACTATAAGAGCAGTTTTTAAGAGAAAGTAAAATTCCTGGCACACTTAAAGAACCCGAAACAAAGCTTTTAACCGCCGAGAAAAAATTAGAAAAAAAAGAAAACAACAACCAAAAACACCGCACAGAAAATACTCGTAAAGATAAAATGTTCATGGAAATCCTTAAATATTTTTTTAAGATTTCTTTTTTAATGCGCAGCGTAAACTAGGCTCATATTTGGCTTGGTGGTTGGTATGGTTTCAAAGTTGCAGACCTGTCTTCTCCAGCAATGCAAAAACAAAAAAATAATATTAAAAACAAAATCTGAAAATAAATACGAAAAACAAGAACTGGTTTAACAAACAATCGACCGGTCTCTTGACTTTGTATTCAAACCGGAGGGGCACACATAAAAACATGAATGCGCCAAATATATGTATAAAAATCTTTTTTTTTTTTTATTACTGTCGATTTTTTGTTTGTTTATTATTTTAAGAAAATACGAAAATAACAAAAAATATCGTTTATAAACTTGAAATGCCATTGAACAATCAAAAAGTCAGTCCATTATAAAAAAAAAACAGCACCAAACAACAAGATCATAAAATGCATGCAAAGAAAAAAAATAAACATTGTTATTACTAGTATTAAGCTCTCCTATGTAAAGTTTAACGTACGTCAGTGAAGAAAACATATGTGCACACAAAAAGAACAGGGTTCATTGCAAATGCGGAAACACGAGTACTTCAAGAAATGATGGACCCACGTATCAGCGTAATTGCATACTACTAACATTTCAGCATTTTAAGATAGAAAATATTTTAATTCTTATTTATTCGGTAGAAACCTCTTTATACAATAAACAAAATAAGTCAAATTTTCTACAGACATGGAAAAGTTCTACACAGATTTTTTTGTAATCAGTATTCAGCTAGCTGAATTAAAGTTACTTAGAATCAAGAATGATAGAATACAAGATTACGCCAACTCGAACACAAAAATTAAAAGTTTTGCGCAGGTGGGTCAAATGACGTCACGAAATAGTCTGACATTTTAAAGTTGTAGAAACATAACAGTGGGGCAATTTCTTATTTTTCCCTTTAAATACAGGGTGGCTGATCAATTTTGCTACATTAAGAAACTCAAATAACTTTTTGTTAAGTTTATATAATTTATTTTTTAGTAATTCATTTGAAAAATAATACAATTTAATTAAAGTAATTCCTGAAGTTTTGAAAATAATTGAATTCAAATGGCATCCACCCTCGGTGACATATACGGCATCTTATCAAAAAGTTATTCATCAATGATTGGAGTGTTGCAGCGGGAACTATCTGAATTACCGTTCAAATGGATTGCTTTAAATCATCTAAATTTGTTGGACGTTTTTTTTCTTTGTAAACTTCTTGTTTGCAATAATGCAACAAAAAAAAATCTGGTGCAATGAGGTCAAAAGACCTGGGAGGTCAACGGAATGTGGAGTTTCTTGAAATCTGTTTATTGGGAAATGTTTGCCTCAATTCTGTCATAACAAGCTATGTGACAAGTTTCCCCATCTTGTTGAAACCAAACAGACTTGAAAGTGAATCCCTTTCGGCGTAATTCTGGAAATAATAACTCTTTCAACATCTTTAAGTAACGGTCTCCCTTGACCGTAACAGTAAGACCGTTTTCTTCAAAAAACTAAGACCCGACAATGAACCTTGAAGAAACTGCACACAGCACTGCGATGCGAAGTTGATGTAATTGCATCTGATGGAGTACGAGAGCGGTTCGGAAACTTCTTAGCCTATCAATGAAAGAGAATAGTTAGTTTTTCAAAAATATTTTTATTTTTCAATATAATCTCCTGAAACTTCAATACACTTAGTACAACGCTTTTCTAGCAATTCTATCCCTTGATTAAAATAGTTTTTCTCAAGGAACTGCAATTGCATCTTCATTTTAGGTAAAACGTTTGCCAGCAAGGATTTTTTTTAGATTTGGGAACAGGTAAATGTCACTGGGAGCTAAATCAGGAGAATAAGGTGGGTGGTCAAGCAACTCGTACTTTAATTCGTTGATTTCAACCATTATTAAAACACTCTTGTGCGCTGGTGCGTTGTCTTGATGAAAAATTATTTTTTTGTGTTGTAAGCCAGGTCGTTTTTCTCGAATTTGTACATTTATTTGATCCAAAAGGTTGCAGTAGTACTCTGCATTTATTGTTTTACCCTTTTGCAGATAGTCTATTAATAAAATATCTTTGAAGTCCCACAAACCCATTGCCATAACCTTACCAGCCGATTGAATTGTTTTTGCCTTCTTTGGGACACTTCCTCCCGCTTCAGTCCATTGTTTGGATTGTTCTTTTGTCTCTGGAGTATAGTGGTGGATCCAAGTCCCATCAACAGTTATGAAACGACGCTTAAATCCATTTTATTTCGCATAAAAGTATCCAAACAAGGTTGAGAAATGTTTATTCTTATGCGTTTTTGGTCGACTGTTAACAAATGCGGCACCCATCTTGCAGAAAGCTTCTTCATCTGTAGTTATTCATGCAAAATTAAATGGACTCGATCATTTGAGATGCCCTTGATATTAGCTATTTTGGCGATCATTTAATACCATATCATGCACTTTGGCTACAATTTCTGTCGTTGTTGCTGTTTTTGGACGTCAACTACGTGGTTCATCTTCAATGCTTGTACGTCCACGTTTAAATTCAGCAACCCAATTTTTTACTGTTGCATATGAAGGAGCACTTTCACCTAACACATTCACCATATCATTATTAATTTCTTGTCCCGATAAACCTTTTTGATGTAAATATTTAAAGACACCACGAATTTATAATTTTTCGATTGTAAAAAAATCGCGAATGCGTGTTTTGTGAACACCTGTTTCTATATGAAGGAGTTACCAGATCGAAACAAAATTGAACACGTGGAGAGATGGAAGTTTCCAAAACACTTAACTTCTTTCTGTTTATACCGCGCTTTTTGTGCTAGGCTAAGAAGTTTCCGAACCGCCCTCCTATCTGTTGGTTAGAATTACTCCATATGCGACAATTTTGTTTGTTAACATTGTCGTTTAAATCAAAATGTGCCTCGTCAAGCATAAAAATTCAGTTCAAGACGTTTTCATCCTCTGACACCATTTGAATGATTTTGTCACATTATTTCAAGTGAATCGGGAAGTATCCTAGGTTCAGTTTGTTTGTTAATTGAATCTTATATGGAAATAGGTTTAAATCTTGGTGCAGAATTGTCTGCAGTGACTGTCTGCGGAAACTCTAGGATTGGATTGTATGGCAGCAGGTGCAGCAGCGATAGTTTCCTGCGCTCAAACTGGGCGATCTTCTTCTTGCGATTGTGCCACGCTCGGAAAAATTCTCGACGTGCGCCTATGTTCTCTTTGGATGGAAACAACGGACTCTAAAGCGTGAAAACTTTGCACTATCCAAACTCTTGTTTCATTGTCCCAATTATACATTTTAGTTAAACTTAAAGATCAATCTATAAAATACAATAAAACTGGTTAGTTACACAGAAAATAAGTTATTACGTTTTTTTTTTTTTTTTTTTGGTAGCAGCTTTCACCAGCCACCCTGTATTTTAATTTCGTTTTTGTTTATTACTTATTTTTGAACAATAATCTGTACTCATGGATGGTATAAATATTGAGGAATTGGATGCTCTTGATGTTCTTGGAATGAAAATACAGTGTGATGTTCGCTGGAATAATCACATTTTTCATATTTATAAAGAAGCGTTCAAGTGCCTCGGGTTTTCGAAAAGGTGTAAGATGTACTTCACAACATCCGATCTACTTACTATTAGGGATGAAACGATACCAGTAAGGTATCGATACTTATATCAATACCTACTCATCTCGAATAAACAGCATCGATACACATTTGTGCCGGTCAATTTCTTCGTACGATTAGTGGCAGGGAAGAACATATCGAATCTTCGTTATGGGCTTAATCCACTGGCTGAAATTAAAGTGTTTTAATTAGGATCCCGGAAGAGATCATTTTTAAAATGCAGGAATTCTACCAGAACAATTTTTGTGCTACATTCACCCAATAGTTTGTCTTGTAACTGTCTGACACATTCAATGGAGGAACAAAAACATTGTATTTATCATTAGTATAATCTTCGACATTAGTATAATCTTATAGTTCTAGCTTGAAGATTTTTTAGTGAAAAATTTGAATGGTTTTAGTAACTGGATTTTTACTTTAGTATCTCCAGGTCGTGACCACAGTCTTACAGTCATTTTTATGAAATGAACCATACACCCGATTTTGGTAGTCCCATTTGCATGCACGGGTTTCATGGACTTATTTTATAAAAACGTAGAAAACAGGTAAAATTATGGCAAAAATGGTTACCAACTAAGTTGTTTTGCCTGTAAATATGAAAAGAGTATTTCTGACCGATACTAGTAGTTTTTACCGATACTTGGTACTCGATAGCAAAGCATTGATACCGAAAGTACTACAATGGATTTTGCTCCGACGAGAGTAAGAATCTTGTTCCCGAAACTCGCATATTTATACGTAACACACGTCCATCGTCCAGAGCTCATCCGTTTGTGGTCGATTGTCCCGGGAATTGTCCTACGCATTACAGAGAGAATTGTTTTTTCATCCGTACACTGGAAAGTTTAAATCAAATGGAAACTTCAAGTCTTTCCCCCTCATAACCTATTTTCCTAGTTCCGGTGCAATGCACTGCATTTGTAGGGGTCATTCCCTGAGTAATAGTCCAAGAGATAAATAAATATATATATATATATATATATATATATATATATATATATATATATATATATATATATATATATATATATATATATATATATATATATATATATATATATATATATATATATATATATATATATATATATATATATATATATATATATATATAGGGTGTTTTTTTAAGCTAGATAGAACTTTAAATTGTAAAAAGTAACACAAAAAATTAAATTTTGATGAAACATTTTTTTTATTTGTTTCAGTATACTCTGACAAATCATCATGAATAGACTCACGCTTGAACAACGCTACGAAATTATCCAAATTTACTTTGAAAATCAGTCGTCGATTCGCGCAACTTATAGACGACTTCGTCATTTGTATGGCGTACATAATCGTCCATCTGAAAAAGCCATTCGTCGAACTGTGGATAGATTTCGTACCACATACTCTCTAGAGGATGCAATAACACCAGCACGTCGAAGGAATGTGCGTACTGAAGAGAATATCGCCGCTGTAAACGAAAGTGTGGAAGAAGATCCAAATTTATCGATTCGTCGTCGGTCGCATGAATTGGGGCTCTGTCCGTCCACTACGTGGAAAATTTTGCGCAAAGATCTCGGCCTACACCCGTATAAGATCCAGGTGGTGCAGGAATTGAAGCCACGAGACCATTGTATGCGTCGTTCTTTCGCCGATTGGGCTCTAGAGCAGTTGGCAACTGACCCGTTGTTTTATCGCAAAATTGTGTTCAGCGATGAGGCGCATTTTTGGCTTAACGGGTTTGTTAATAAGCAAAATTGCCGCATGTGGAGTGAGACCAATCCACAAGAGACCCTACAGACTCCATTACATCCAGAAAAATGCACTGTTTGGTGCGGTTTTCATGCTGGTGGCATCATCGGACCTTATTTCTTCAAAAATGAGGCCGGAGCTCGCGTTACGGTCAATGGAGATCGTTACCGCACCATGATCAATGATTTTTTGTTTGAAAATATGGATGACATTGATCCGGAGGAGATGTGGTTTCAACAGGATGGCGCTACGTGCCATACGGCGAACGCAACCATCGACTTACTGAAATCAAAATTTGGCGATAAGTTGATTTCGAGAAATGGACCTGTCAATTGGCCTCCAAGGTCGTGCGATTTGACACCTCTCGATTATTTCCTGTGGGGCTACGTGAAGTCACTGGTTTATGCTGATAAACCAGCAACAATTGACGCCTTGGAGGCCAGCATTGTTCGTGTTGTTCGCGACATACGGCCAGCAGTGCTCGAAAAAGTGGCCCAAAATTGGACGTCCAGAATGCGCTTCGTCAAGAACAGCCGCGGTGCCCATATGCCCGAAATCATTTTCAAATGTTAATGTCACGTATTGATCTTTCGAATAAAAAAAAATTTTGATTACAATTTAATTTTTTGTGTTATTTTTTACAATTTCAAGTTCTATCGGGCTTAAAAAAACACCCTATATATATATATATATATATATATATATATATATATATATATATATATATATATATATATATATATATATATATATATATATATATATATATATATATATATATATATATATATATATATATATATATATATATATATATATATATATATATATATATATATATATATATATATATATATATATATATATATATATATATATATATATATATATATATATATATATATATATATATATATATATATACGTGACTATTGTGAAGGGCATTTTAGATTCAGCCCGGCCGAATAATACCAGACTCTTACTTGTTTTTTCTAAAAATTTTATTGCAGCATACTTGATGTGTTACCATCGTATGTACGCTTATATCGTATTATCACGCTTACTTACGTTATATATTTAAGAAAAAATATTTTAACATGTTTGCTGCAGAATTTACATTTTGTTTTGGTGAATTATTTAGCTTGCAGTATAACTTTTAGAGCAGGTTTGGCCCAACGTCAGATAAGGTCGTAAGGCAAATGCTGACTTAAAAACACCAGATTACAAAATTTATTATATATTTAAATTTCAAAATGCATATTAACAAATGTTCTAATGCAAAAACATGTTTTGAAAATCTGTTTTATTCCCTTACCACCAAAGTCTTCGTCATCGTCGTTATCATCGACGGTAACATTGTAGTCGTTATTGCCATTGTCGGTGAAGCTGAAGAACAGTTTTTGAAATGTTTACTTTTAAGTAATGCTGCATTTGTTACAGCAACTGTAACAACAACTAAAATAAAACCGAAATTTATGTTCAAGTCATCTTGTTTAACGGCTTACAAAAAACAATGTAGCCTTGTACCCCGATACACACACACACACAGACACACACACACAAACAAATTCGTGTAGTTCTTCGATTTACGATTATGTGGGTATTTATGTTTCTCGTTTGGTCTTCCTTCAACTCGTTTTTTTTTTTTGTGTTTTCTGTACAGCATACATTTGGCTTAAATGTTTTGCATGGCTAAGTTGTCAGTTATTATTTTTTTTTTTTTAAGAAACTAAAACACCACAACTCCAATAGAAAATATACTTAAAATTACATTTAGAAAATAGACTTTTGGCGGGACAACAACCCAAAGTGTTGGCTCTTTTATTTTAAGAAAGAAAACAATAAACTAAACAATTTTTGCAGCATTTTTGAGTGCACAGAATTTATACTACATAAACTTGTCACATGCCTCTCTTAACACACAAATCTCTCAGACTACGAGTTGTGTACATGGGTCTTTTTGTGTACCGCTTAAGAGCCAGCCAGTCAGTCGTCCCAAGTCTGGTCGGCCAACGACTGTCGTCATTGCTGCACACTCAGTTGTTTTTTATTTTTGCTGTTTTTTTTCAACAAGGCAAACACCAAACAGGCGACTTTTATCGTGTTTTACGATACTTTATTTTTACTTTTCTTTTTTTTCTCTTTTTTTGCTGTCTTTTTACAATTTTATGTTTGTTTAAAGTATGTATTTATTTCTGGACTTTTAACCTGATATTCAGTTTCTTTTTTGTTGCTTTTGTATTTTTTTTTTTTTCAACGATTTGCAGCACCGAAACTTTTATTATGGACAACTAAAAGAAGTTGACTCTGCAAAAGCTTAAATTTTTTATAAAAATAAAAATTTTAGCTTTTTATAAAATACCAATAAAAATGACTTCAAAATAACACTGTTCAACAAAATGTAACTTTTTGAACAGACACAGACGTATTTTAAGGTGCTATTTATGTTCGGACTTGTTAATTTAAACATTAATTATAAATCACTCAAAGCATAGAAATTTTGGAAATTTCATCTTTTTTAAGTAGTTTGTGAGCTTTTCAATACGTCTTGTACGGACGGTTATTGTTACTTTTTTATATACGGAGAATTTCAATAACTAAAAGTTCTACAGCGAAAACAAAATTCAATCTATCTGTGCTTAAATCAATCGCAAGCGAAGTCAAGAGTAAGGTAAGTATGGATTTTCTTAAATCAAGTACGGTGCGCTTGATTGAAGTACGGACAAGCACTAAATACATAATTTAATGGGCGCTCACTTTCAGATGAGTGGATACTCTATCAAGATTGGTAACTGATGGTTGTAACGAGAATCTGGTAATAGCGTGTGCAACACTCGAGAAAGATATGTCTTCAATGTTGGGAGAGCAAATTAGCAAGCTACCAGTCACAGTTAATATGGCGGAACAGGCTACAAGCAAATGTAACGTTATACAAAAGGTTATCAGAGCACTAAATTCAACCTGGGGAGCGAATATTGAAAAGGTTTTAATTCTTTACTACAGGCTAAAGGAATCGTTGAGTCTCGTGAAGGAGTGTGTACTCTATAGAGAGCATGTGATCATACCGAAGCCGCTTTAAAATCGTATGTTACAGCACTAACACCGTGGGCATTCAGGTAAAGAAAGAATGAAATCTATTGCCAGAAGTAGCATATTTTGGGCAGGGTTATATGAAGAAATTGCGGCCTTCGTACGAAGCTGTCAACCACGCGTCATGACAACGAGAGCACCAGCGAAGTCGGTGCTACAGTTATGGTCACTTGCAGACAGACGTATGGAAAGATTGCATATAGATATAGCGAGACCATCTGATGGAATTTATTACTTAATAATGAAGGATGCTTACTCAAAATGGCCGAAAATATATCGTCATCAGCAGCGATACCATTGTTTCTTATAACGTCACACAATTTGTTAGTTCACAGTTCCAAGAATTTGTAAAAATGTGTGAGGTAAGTCATGTGCGCACAGCCTACTATCATCCACAACCAAATGTGCAAGCGGAAAGGTTTGTTGATAGGCTGAAAGGCGCTGGTAAAATTTGAAAATTACTGAACGTAATTTAATGTATGAGAGATTAAGTTCAAAGAATAATTGAATCCATTATTATTTGCTAAGGTAATCGATTATTCGGCTTTTTTCTAAAGCTGGTTTTCGGATAATTCGAATAGTGGCAATTTAAAAAAAAACCCCCAGTTTTTAGTTTATAATTGAAGAAAACCCGATTATCCGGGATTTTTACAATACAGTAATTAAAAACAAATTTGTAAGTAAAATAATATTTGAAAAAATAAAGAATTTAATTCACAGAAGGAAACTTGACATGAGTTATTTGGTAAATCTGTTTTTTGCATGCTTTCGATAAATGCTCACGATAAATATGATAAATATGTCACATATATGTGACATGAGTTTTGTGAAGATAATTATCTAAATCAAGTGTGCCCAGCCCTATGCGCTTGATACTCAATTGTTTTTGTAAATGCGCTTAGCTATAGGGCTGTGCTCACAAACAACTTCGTCTTATATATTTTTTTGTCGTTCTTCACTGCAGACACACAAAAGCAAATATTAAATAAAAATAGTTTTTCCTTAAATGTATTGGGGTTTACTCTTTCATATAGAACTTGTGGGCACCATTGCTCTAAATAGTTCAATATCTAAGAACATTTCACTACTTATTATATATTGTTTTGTTGAAATGCTTACAGAAAATTATCAGCAGTAGATGCGCTGGATGGTGCTTCATGGGCTGATCTTTATGCTTTTTTTTTTTTTTGTTTTTTTTTTTTGGAGAATATCGAGAATAAAAGTGTTATACATTTTCATAATTATACTATACAAAATCGGAGTTTAGCTTCTATAATGAGCGGACGTGTTTGTTTTTGATCGGAAAGTAATAAAATAAAACCGGAATAATTGGAAAGCCGAAATAAGCGAAAGGAGTGAACTTACATAAAAAAGCCTTTGCTGTATATTTTAAATTGTAAATAAAAAGAAAAAAAACTGCATGAGTGTACCTAGCAGATGTAATTCTGCGAAAGAGCTTAGCTCCACTACAAAAACCTTTTAGATTTCTTTGGAAGAGTTTTTGAAAAAATCATCTGTCTCTAAGAGGAAGGAAACGCCCACGTTCGTGTTCGCTAAATATGGTTGTTACAACAGAAGGCAAACCATCTTCCAGTTTAGTTATTGCTGACAAGCCAAAAATGCAAGTAGGTACATAACAGTGTTTAAACGTCAACGAAGCCCTAAGTCCGCACAATCAAAAATATCTAAAGATGATAATAGCACTGCAATAACGGATAGTAATAGATTTGCTATCCATCAGACTGATGAGCCAACAACATCCAAAAAAAACATATAAACCGCCACCAATATATTTAAGAGAGCGGCAATCGGCAAAGATACTTTCAACATTACACCAGTTAAGCACGGCAGCATCAGCGAAACAAAAGTCCAGGTCAACCATGAAAGTGATTACCGAAAATCGTCTGATCTTACCAGCTTAAAAGTGCTAAAGATATTCAGGTCGTTATTGAATGTATTGACCTTTGAGTAGATACTGATGATGTCAAAACTGGACTAGAAGACAAAGGCTTTAAAATTAAAAATATACAGGCCCACTCTCGACTATTTTCAAAGTCGCCAGGTGACTTAAAAACGCCAAATTTATTTTTAGGTGTTCTGTGACTCACTCGTTTTGCTTGCAAATTGACATAATTTGAATGCTAAAAACACATGTTTTACCAAAGCAAATAAACTAAAAAATAAAGTGAAAATGCCAGCAACATTCATATTAGCGTTTTTGATTAAAAATGTAATAAAAATTTGAATTAAAAAAAATGTATTTCCAGAAATACATACTGAGTTTGGCTCGCGTTTTAAAATCGTCTAGTTTTTATTCTAGTACAACGAAAACAAATTTAATTTAATATATACGTAATTTTATTACTTATTTAAGGTTAAGATTAGTGTTAATTCATTAGTTCACTTTGGTATACTCGTGTTATTTGAACTCGCCAAGAGTCTCGCGATTGCGATTTACAGAACACCTTTCTTACGAGTTCAAGTCACAGTCGCAAATGTCATGCGAGTGAGAACCGTAAAGAAATCCCTCAACCCATGTTTAGGATTGAACTAGAACCAGAGGATATTGTGCTAAAAAAGAATGAAATTCACCCAGTGTATACCGTTAAATTTCTATTAGGATCCGTTCAGTGACTAAACAGCCAAGAATTCGGCCACACTAAGGCTTAAGTTATCCGCTGTTTGTGTTGTTTGTGGCGTACTTTCGCGGTACATCTCAGTATAGTAAATCAAAGGATGGCGTGAGTTTTAAAAAATGTGGAGGTAGCCATGCTACAAATTACAGGGGTTGCCCAGTCTATACTCATTTTAAGCGATCAATGACAAATAAGTTATCAATTTCTCCTAAGCAACCCCACCAGCAGAATGTTATTGTTAAAAACAATTTTCCACAGATAGAATAGTCAACCACCCATGTAAACAAACAGAACTCCAAACAAGCTTCTTATGCTAATGTGGTCAAATCAGATCAAAACTTGACTCAGGAGTCCAACCCTCAAAACTCCGATCCAAATTTTAGCCATTTTGAGGCAACTCTACAGACTCTTATACAATCCATTAACGGCTTTATGGTTTCAATGACGAGCTACCCACTATTTTACCGGCAATTTTAAAATATATTTCTGGAACGCAAACGGTATCCGCCAACACAAAAATGAACTTGAACACGTTCTTATGGAAAAGCAAACCATTTGACAACCAACAGTTATTTCAAAATTAATGGCTACATAATATATGACAGTAAAAATTCCCGTGGAAGATCGTGTGAAGGCTCGGCAATTCTAGTAAAAACCAGAATTAAGCACCGAGCAACAAATATTTGCAGTGAACATTTTCATGAAGAAATTGTTATTTCCTCAATTTACTTACCGCCCCGATTTTCAGTAAATGATATCAGAGGGTCATTGATTTTTAGTAGCTGTTGACTACAATGCTAATCACACGTTTTAGCTATCACGTTTAATTTCCCCAAGAGGCCGTGTGCTTTTTGATACTATTTCTTAGGGCTTAGATGTGGTTTCAAACGGACATCCCACTTATTGGCCGTCGGACCGACGATATATCTCATGATATAGATCTATAATGTCTGTTTTGATACCACAACGAGGTAGGCTCCCCGCTTAGTGATTTAGCGTTTAGTGTCACTAGAGTTAATTGGCAAAATTACAAGAAATATTTGAGTATTCATTGTAAAGAGAACATTACCTTGAAAACGCCTGAGGATATCGATGTGCCGTACAACGTGCTACCACTAACCATATAAAATTTAGAAATGAGAACAAGAGAACGTATTCATATGAAATTCATCAACTTCTTTCAGAAAATATAAGAGTTTCTTCTGCCTGAGTGGAAAAGTCGCAGCTTAAAATTAGGCTACGGTAATGCATAATTCAATTAAGAAATCTTCTGGAAATCCAGACAGTGGCTTCCCTTAAACCATATTTGGAAAACCTTGATAGTACCCCTCAATCTGACTATTGTTTGTGGAAAATGACAAAAGGTTAAAAAGACCATTCGACGTAAGCCATCTTCGCGAACTTGTACTGCGGACTGGGCAAGAACCGATTCGGAAAATGGGATGGTGTATGTCAATCATTTGAAACATTTTTTATTACAAATGATACAGCAATTGATGCGTTTGGATAGCCTGTTTCTTTGCGACTTAAATTTCAATATGTAGAAAATGGTATCAGTAACACAAAATCCAGGAGAGCTCCTGGTAAAATGCTCGCACAGTTTCATTATGTGGCTAGAATAATTCTCCTACTTATTTTTAACGGTATTTTACGCATCGAGTACTATCCAAAAATTTCAAAACTGTTCGAAAAATTATTGATGGCGAAGTTGACACCAACATTGAAAAATAAAAATGCCATCAACCTTTACTCGCCCATCTTTCTTTGTTCTACTGGAATTTATCCTCTAAATAAATTCCATATATCGAATTTAAAAAAAAAAAAATCTAATTTTTTTAATTTTTAGTCCTTCGTCGAAGATTAGACAGAAATAATGTCTATCAGACAGAAATTATATATTTCAGTTCCATCACTTTTTATCCGCCCATCTTCTTGGGTCCTCCTGGAATTCAGATGACTTCCTGGAAAATTTTATTATTTTTAATATTTGTATATATTAATTTCTGTTATTAATTGTTTATTAGTTTTTTGTTATTGCAGTAGCTGATGGTGCTATTGTGTCTGGAATACATTGCTCACGATTTTTTATGTTTAACAGGCCTATGTTAAGTTCTTAACAGATCTATGTTAAGTCAATTGGTTTATGTCCAGGGTTATAAATTTTAAAATTTATCTTCACACAGATTCGTTTTGCCGCCTTCTTTAATCAAGAGTTATTGATCGCGGCAATTATTGTTATAATAAAATATAAAACAGGCCAGATTTGAACTTGTACCAGAAATGTAATATGGCAAAACTTTCTTTTACGTTTTTTTTAACACAATGGAAAAATAAGAAATCTATAGGCTTTATTTACAAATGTAAAATATGTAACACACTTTTGATGCAAAATTCGTTAAATTCTGTGAACTCGTTTCCGTATTCAAAAATTAATGTGGCTCATCGTTTTCCGAACTTTTAAATAGAATACTTATCTTAACTCTCAAAATATTATCACTCAAAGCACATATTTATGTATGTTTTCTTAAGTGTATTATTTGCTAAGCCGCCCACTTTAATGCGAACTGATGCCATGAATTTAAGTATATCAAAGAATATTACATTGTTTCAATGCAATATTGTTGAATACAGACCACCCAATATCGGTGACTAAAGCCAAACATGCAATAAAATACCTCCACAGACATCAAATTGACTATAAAATAATTACTTAATTGCACATTTTAATCTGGGGTTAGTAAAGAATACAAAATTCTTCATTTGTTTATCATTAAATAGAATAGAGTTCAAAAGAAAACGGTAATACTATTTTATGCCACAAAAAGTAAAAATGTTTTAAAAAATGTACAAAATATAAACCAAGCGACAATTTTCGATATTTCTACTGTGAAAAAACACGTTCACACACACACACACTTGTTTTAGTTTTTAATCGTCTAATGTAGTTTAGCAGAATAAAGTTTACAATGTTTGTTGCAAACAACGACAGCAATTCAGCTTCACCTTTTGGGGTCAATGAGCAAATATGGCAAAAAGCGAAAGATGGAAAACAGAAACGTTGCTTTTGGAACCTAAGAAAAAATAAAATATATTCTCGAGACAAGCGTGCATGCACTACTTATACGAGTATATAAACCCAGACTAAAAAAAGACAGACAGGCGAACAGACATGATACAAAAAAAAAAGCATCTTAGCAAATGGAAAATATTCTACGAGTATGTGAATAGTGTTATAGCACTAAACGGCTGTAACACATACTTATTTAAATTTACATACGTGTGTATGTAAGTACATACATAATAGTATGCATACTCGTATGCATACGTATGAATATAAAGAAAAAATGCAGACAGACTGGCAGTTAATCAGACAGCACTTGCAAACACTGCTTGCCTGTCAGTTGCAGCGCTTCCAAAACATATTATTAATTTTAAGCAACGTTGGCATAAATTAATTGACCCCCAATTCTTAAACCACCCGAAAAAAAATAAGTCAAGACGGCAACACAGCTCAAGTATGATGCGAGAAAAATATAGATGTGATAATTTCACTACCCCGCACTCTCCACCGGCAAACGGGCTCTACAGAAAAATGACAACATTTGGGCTAAAAGTAAACTTTTAGCATACTATTGTTAAAAAGCTATCAGCCTAATAGGCTTTTTCTCAGAGCAAAATCTTCCCGAAACGCATAGAAGGTGTTGAAGATTTTAAACGCTGCCTATATTGCGTACAGTACTCACATTAAACATCTGCCATCAACCAAAAACACAATTATTCTAATTAGAAAATAGTTTATAACATGTACGCAAAATTTTTTCGGAAGAAATAAAAAACAATTAAGATTTTTATTCGCTATTTAAGCTTCTAACATTTATACGTCTCTAACATTTCTTTACACCTTTCAAACAAATGAACAACCGTTGGTTGCTACGATTTGCTTCTTGAAAGTATCGAAAAGCAGAGAACAAAAATTCAAAACAATTAAGTTTTTTATTCGCTATTTAAGCTTCTAACATTTATACCAGTAAAAAAATTATAAATAGCTTGTCTTCTATGTTTCCCAGCTATCTATATGTCGACATTTCATAGGAACGACCCTAAACATCAGTAGACTTTGGAAATTTTTGAAAGATATTCTCAAACATTCAACTTTAGATCCCAACAATCCAAATAAATTGCTGAGAATTTAAAAAGAAAAATGCTCTAATATTATCCGTCAAAACACAAAAAACAAGCTTTTCTATTTATTTTCAAAAAGCAAATCGTAGCAACCAAAGGTTGTTCATTTGTTTGAAAGGTGTAAAGAAATGTTAGAGACGTTTATAAATAGAAAAGCTTGTTTTTTGTGTTTTGACGGATATTATTAGAGCATTTTTCTTTTTAAATTCTCAGCAATTTATTTGGATTGTTGGGATATAAAGTTGAATGTTTGAGAATATCTTTCAAAAATTTCCAAAGTCTACTGATGAGTAGGGGAGTTCCTATCAAATGTCGACATATAGATAGCTGGGAAACACAGAAGACAAGCTATTTATAATTTTTTTTACTGGAAGAAATAAAAGTTACAAAACAAAAAAGTATGAACATATGTATGTACGTATGTGTATCAATAAGATCCCAGTTGGCCATGTGTTAAAAACATCTTAAGCGATGGGTAAAATAGAAAATCGTGGAAAACATGTTGACGACACCTGAAACAAATCGTTGGCAAAATTTCGAACAAATGGCCACGAAATCACGCAATACAACAGTTTCCCTCGCCGCATCGTCGAAGATTATATACACTGCATTTTCCTCTAGCATGTCGCCGACGAATACATAAGTGACAATATCCACACTACCTCGTCAACGATTGTGTACCAGAGTATCGTCGACGATTGCATAAGCGACATAATCGATTGTTCCGACGATATCTTCACTAAACTGTCATGAATGTTAGTGATTTAATGAAAATTATTAATTATTATTTTTAGCTGCCGATGTCTTTTAAAAGATTTACTCTATTTTAAATCACAAACAAATTGTCAACGAAACATTTATAATAACATAAAAATCTTTTACATTTTTTCAGTGATATAAGAATGTGTAAAAATTAATTAGAAAAGAATAATTAGTATATCTGATACTGATTTTTTTTTAATATGAATTATTAATTGAAAAAATGTATGTTAAATTTATTGAGAAATTCATTTTTGTTTTAATATATTTTTTTAATACACATACATAAGTGTATACCAATAATACGTATTTTTTATTTCATACAAAAAATGTTCAAAAAAAAACTGACGATATGTCTCGTACTGCTGTTAACATTTAGCTGAATAAAAATGTATACTCAAATTTTATACTTTTTTCTTCTTTTTATAGACTCCCGTTAATTTTTTTTTTTTTTTTTGCAAATATATTTTACTTGAACGATTTGAAGACTAGATTGAGGACATTGTCACCCATTGTCTCGCTCGTTTAAGCACAACTATAAATTCTTGTTCAGCTTGTTTTAGAGTAAACTTGCCTTTTTGAAATGCCTGCATGAACAATTTGTAGGCATTGTCGCTCATCTGTCTCCTACAGATGAGCGATCAGATTGAAGACATTGCCGCCCATATGGTGCTATTTTCATTACAAAACCTATACAAATCGTACATATATCCTCGAAGACAATGTCGTCTAGGACGATTTTGCCAACTGGGATGTAGGAAATATAAACAAACATGAATACATAAACAAAATTTAATTAACAGAATACACAAACAAACAATTAACACATGATAAATAAATTATGTTTTTTTGTCAATTTCTTTCAAACCAAATGTCATTTTGTCAGCGATGCCACAAGAATAATCTATACTAATGCCACTTTTCTAGCGATATGTCTAGAATAATCAAAAGATGTTGGATGGAATAAAATGAGATAGGAACTAAACATATGCACGCAAACACTCAAACATCTGCTTGCTGTTGTTCAAAGTTGTGAGTTTTCCAATGTTTCTTGTACGGATGGTTATTGTGCTTTTTTACACAAAATTAAGTTTCTATAAATGGCTCTGCACTGAACCAAATTTCGTCGGTACTATTACCAAAAAAATTTAGTAATCCCTTCACGAAAAATAAATATTCAAATCAAAATATTATTTTTAAAATCGGACCAAAATTGGGTTTTGTTAAAAATACAAATTTGTACATTTCATAAAAGATTTGTTAAAAATGTATCCAAAATTTTGTTGAATCAGTAAAAATTTAGTTAAAACAGTGGTAACTAATATTAAGGCAAAAGTACAGATGAATATTCAAGGAATGTTAGTTTAAATACAAAATTCATTTATTTGACAACATTTTGTCAACAAAACTCTAGATTTGTCAACAAAACTGTAGATTTGAATAAATTTTTTCTATATTCAATTAATTTATTTTATTGAACCTGAATAATATTTTTCCATTGAACTAAAGGTATGTATTATTGAATAAATACCTGTAGAAATGAAGAAATTTCTTTATTTTATTTTAGTTAAATAAATTACAATAGTTGAAATTCCGAGTAAATTTGAATAAAATATTTTGTAGGTTGTAAATAACCTGCATTTCTTCAAGTTTACACCCCACTTTTATTTAGGTAAATTTTTGATTCAGTGTAATATAATTGTTATACTTCTTATGAGAAAGAAATATGCAACGCAGTGTGCTGAAGTATGTATACTTATCAGTGCTGCTACAACCAAAATTTTTCAATTTCAATTTTCAATTTTTCAAAATGACCAAATATACAAAAAATTACCATAATGAATATAATTTTTTTTTTTTCTCTTTTTTTTTTTGGCAATCACGCAAATTTAATCGAATTTGCATTATAATACAAAATATATTTCCATTTTGCTAATTAAATGATATAATTACAAAACAAGAAAACAAAAAAATAATAATTTTAGCATTGAAATCTCTTATATAAATTATTTGTTTTGTTAAAAAACATGTAAGAAAGAACTAAAAGGAATACTTTTTACTTGCATCGCCCATAAGCTCCCTCAATTCACATGATTTTTTTTTTTCTTCATTCGTTTACTTATTGAAGCTTCAAAATATGAACTAACAATAAGTATTCAAATCTTAATACTAAACGTAAAAAAATTTGTAAGTCCAGCCAATGCTAGACAAAAAAGTTTTATTTTGCGCAAACAATATCGTTAAAAACATGGTGGCAGGGGTATATCTTCTTCTCAGCCGAATGTGGCCGCCAAAATTAAGTGTGCAAGAGGATTTGGGTGCAGTTCCAGTTTACTGATATATCTTGTCGCGTACTTTGAAAATTTGTCTTTTAACTCGGGAACACTCCGATCCTTATGTCTTCGTGAAATTTTTTAAGTACAATGGAATTTGATTTTGTCGCCTTTGAGTTTTTTCAATGTTAGATTGACATAATTTAATATCATTTATTTCAAAATATTTTGTTATAAAATTTAAATCGACAGAAGATCATTACTTAACCAGACGATTGTCTGGTGCTAGCAACCGGGTTAAAGAAATTGCCAATATTTTGTGTGGCCTAGTAGTATGGAGATTTGTTGACTGCGTTCTTATGTACAGTGAAACTCTTCCAAAATGACACTCCCCATAAGCGGACAAACTTTGTTGAATTGAGATTTTCTTATGTTTTTTATACCAGACTGTTTCCCATAGCCGGACACTTTAATAAAAATTGTATTTATAACGTCTCTCATAAGCGGACAGAGACGTTATAAAAAAGGCCACTTAAAACTTATAAAAGCCATTGAAAGTGTCTACAATATAAATTACTATATTAAATACAATGATTTGGTCTTGTGTAACGGTAACGTTATCTCAAACGACGTAAAAAAAGCAAGAGCGTTTACTGCATTATTTTATAGCTCAGATCTGAAAATGAAAGGTTCGATTCCCCGGTATCCGAATGATAGTATAAACTCATTTGGAACGTTAGTTCAAGTAAACAACCGCTTTACTTTTAAAAATGTGGATAAAACGTATATTGATAGAATCATGGAAAAATTAGATTTGAACAAATGTCCTGGACCTGACAGTATTACTGTTAAAATGCTTTTAGTGCGCAAAAATACTGTTTCTGAAACTGTACTACAAATTTTCAAAAAAAAAAAAAATGATTGTTGAAAGAAACGTACTGATACCGAAATCTTCGGGAATAAATAACATTGAAAATTTTCGTCCTATATCTATACTTTCCACAGTTGATAAAATCTTAGAAAAAGTATTTCTGAGCAACTCACTACTTATCTGATAGAAACTAATATTTAGTTGGTCGGCAATATGGGTTTAAAAAAGGTTCTGGAACAGAAGAAGCAGTTGTAAGTGTGATGTGTGTGAATGTGCTTGTAATGGACTGCATGAAGGTTATAAAGGCGTTGCGGGTGTTTTTTTCAATGTGTCAAAAACGTTTGATTTAGTGGACCATAATATTTTATGCCAAAAACTTCGGTTTACTGAATTGCCACAAAATTCTCTTGCTTTAATTAAGGATTATTTGAGGAGTAGAAAGCAATTTGTGACAATAAATAATGCAAGTAGTGAAAAGGACAAGAGCACAAGTGTTAGAACCACTTTTATTTTAAATTTATATCGATGATCTGGAAAATATAATCTCTGATGGAAAATTATTTATGTACGCAGATGATATATGCATTCTTTATAAATATAAATATAAATATAAATATAAATATAAATATAAATATAAATATAAATATAAATATAAATATAAATATAAATATAAATATAAATATAAATATAAATATAAATATAAATATAAATATAAATATAAATATGAAAAAGTTCTACAAACGCAAATTGAACATGATGCTGTGGTCTTGTCGGAGATTCTAAAGCTGAATAAATTGATGTTGAATGCTAACAACAAACTTTATCAGATTTAAGCCGTATTTTTATAGAAGAGAAGAATTTATGGAAATAAACATTGATGGAAGTACAATATTTTTTTTTTTTATAAGCATTTTTTTATTTATTGAATTTTCAAAATGAACTAACAATAAGTATTCAAATCTTAATACTAAATTTAAAATTAAAAAATGTGATTCTTAAGTCCGGCCAATGCTAGATAAAAAGTTTTATTATGCGGGAGCTATTTCGGTAAAATCACCTATTGAGCAATCTGATGGTGGCAGCGGTATCCCTTCTTTTAAGCCGAGTGTGGCCGCCAAAATTAAGTATATTGCGCGCAAGAGGATTTGGATGAATATGCAAATCAGAAAGTGTCAAATATCTTGGCATTAAATTAAGTCATAATCTTCTGTGGGATAAACATATAACTGCCTTGAAGGAAATTATTCCTTCAGGAATTGATGTGCTTTATAAATTTAAAAACAAATTGTCTACTAGAACAAAACTGTTACTGTATCAGTCCTTAGTTCACTCGCATCTTACATATCTTCCAATAATTTATGCATCCAAATCAAGTAGCATATTAAAGATGCTACAATCGGCTCAGAATAAAGCTTTGAAAACTCTGTTCAACCCTCCAATAAGATTTTCAATAGTAAAGTTTTCAATTTGTTTTTAGAAAGTTTTGGATTCAACCAACATGTCATTATTTTTACTGAAACCTGGTTAAATAACAACATTTTGGATTATGAAATTCTCTGCTCTAAGTATCACATATTTAGACGCGATAGGGACACATTAACCACTGGAGGTGGAATTTTAATTGCGATTTTAAATTGAGTTTATTGGAATTGTAATCACGTTAAATGGTAAACATTTACTTATTACCTGTTCGTATATTCCACCAAACTCTGAACAAATAATTTATCTACAACACTTTAATGCCATTAAATTTGTGTCATCAATGTTACGTCCAAAAGATACATTGTTTGTGTTTGGCGATTTCAACTTGCCTCAGCTTAATTGAACTTTTTCACCGGACTCAAATTTTCTCTTTCCAATTAATGTGAACGACTTCATTGATGAATTTGTATCCAATTTATCTGACGTGTGTCTCCTCAAAATAAATCATATCCGAAACGAATCGGATAGACTACTTGATATTGTCTTTGTTAATGATCCTGCCGAATGCTCTTTATCGCGTCATATCCCAATCACTTCTCCTGAAGATCGGCACCATCCCACTCTAGAATTAAATAACAATCTCCAGTATGATTTAAACTGCAATAACAGGCAGAACGGTTTAAACATATTTGGAAAGCCTGGATGTTACTCCGCAATCTGACTATTCTCTGTGGAAAGCGACAAAAGGTCTGAAAAGACCCTTAATAGGTACGCCACCTTTGCGAACTTCAACTGGCGACTGGGCAAGAAGCGATTCAGAAAAGGGGATGGCGTATGTTAATCATTTGGGAAATATTCTTATTACGAATGATATAACAAATGATGCATCTGAACTACCACCATATGTAGTTAGACCGCCTGTGTCTTTGTAGAGCAAGGTATCAGTGTAGCTAAAAGAATTCTACTTTTTATTTTTAACGCTATTTTACGCCTTGAGTATTATCCTGCAGAGTGGAAGGTCTCTATGTTTACTATGATACCCAAGCCAGGGAAGGATCCGACTAAGGTAGAATCATATAGGCCAATAAGTCTACTATCATTGACATTTCTCAAGCTTTTGATAAAGTGTGGCACGAGGGCTTGATGCACAAAATAAAGTTGAACTTGCCTGCAAATACTCACAAGCTTCTGGAAAGCTACTTATATGGGCGGAAATTTGTTATCAGAGAAGGTGATTGTATAAGCCCAACTCTAACTATCGAGGCAGGAGTTCCCCAAGGTAGCATACTAGGGCCTACTTTATATTTGATTTACGCCTCTGACATGCCAACGACTTCTGGAATCCACACTACAACACACGTTTTTGAGCGTTCATGAAAACCACCAATTAGCTTCACGAAATTTACAGGAATTTATTACAATATTGTAAAAATGGCTGAAGCTTTGGAAAATCAGGGTTAATGAACAGAAATGTACTCATGTCACATTCACGCTGTGTAAAAAAAACATGTGCGCATATCAAAATTAACAACTCACCTATTCCGCAGCACAATGAAGTCAAGTACCTTGGTATTCACCTGGACCGTAGGCTAACGTGGAAGTCTCACATTGAAGCAAAAGTCACTCAGTTAAAGCTAAAACTAAAAGCAGCGCAGCTAAATTGGCTTATGGGCAGAAATTCGACATTGAAGTTGGATTGCAAACTTCTGTTATACAATGCAATTCTAAAACCTATATGGTGCTACGGAATTCAATTATGGGGCACCACCTCAGCGTCAAATATTGAAAAAATTCAAAGGCGACAAAACCAAATTCTTCGAACGATTACTGCAGCTCCATGGTACGTAAAAAATTCACAAATTCATAAAGATTTGAGTGTTTCGCTGGTAAAAAAGGAGTTTTCTAAGTACGTGACAAGGTATGTCAGTAAACTGGAACTTCATCCAAACCCTCTTCCGCGCAATATACTTAATTTTGGCGGCCACAGTCGGTTGAGAGGAAGGGATACCGTTGCCGCCATCAGAACGTTCAATAGGTGATTATACCGATATTGCTCCCGCATAATAGAACTTTTTGTCTAGCATTGGCTGGACGTAAGTAAAAATCACATTTTATTTTTTTTTTTTTTTATATTAAGTATTAAGATTTGAATACTTATTGTTGGTTCATTTTGAAGATTCAATAAATAAAAAACGCTTAACAAAAAAAAAGTACCACACAGTCGAAGGGGCATGGTGCTTGCAAACACCTTCAGTTACACTCTTGCAGAAGTTTAATAGGAACACTTAGTAAAGATGTCGAATTTTAGAATAATGTATTTCTGGTAGGAAGATGTTGAAGATGGAAGATGTTTAACAGTGTAAAGCTGCATTACACAGCCATTAACCGTTGTCGTTCTACCTACGAATATTGTTGTTTAATATTAGTTTATTTCATGGGTTTTGATTTCGAAGTGATATTTTATGTAAATTTCATCAACTAATTGGAGAAACATCATAATGTTTAATAACTCCAATGATATGATAATTATCACAAACTATTTTAATCCATTTAAAATATTTGTGTTGGCGTCGTGTTACTTTGTCATATTGGAATACGAGTACAAAATAATAATTTATTTCTTAAATGCCAATTAACGAATAATCAATGATGAGAGCAAAGTGTGTGTTTACGATGTCACCCAAACAGTTTTTAGCTACAAATGCAAGGTCAATACGAGGTTGGATTAAAAACATCTTAAAACTTTTTTTGGACTTTACAAATTAAAAAAGAAAACACAATAAAAAATCTTAATACTTAAAAAAAACAGTTTTTCTTTCTATTACTTATAAAAGTGGGTGTGTAAAAAATGCATTTTAAAAAGTACTCTTTTTTTATTTTACTTAAATGTAGCTTTCAAACTGTGACAGTTAAAGACGCTAATATTGTTTAAAATAATAGATATATAGAATTATATATTACTTTATGTATTAGATATTATTAGAGTTTAAATTATAATAAATTTTTAACAATAAAGTGCTAGCAACAGGGGCTATTGGCTTGAAAATAAAACAATCAATTTTTACATACAGAAAAATATTAGACTGAATCTAATCTGCAGATTTTAGATGTTGTGTTAGATATTTAAGCAGTTTAGAAAAGCATTGGTGTTATTTATACTACGTTCTAATAATATTCGACAAATGTTAGAGACGTTTATAAATAGAAAAGCTTGTTTTTTGTGTTTTGACGGATATTATTAGAGCATTTTTCTTTTTAAATTCTCAGCAATTTATTTGGATTGTTGGGATATAAAGTTGATTGTTTGAAAATATCTTTCAAAAATTTCCAAAGTCTACTGATGATTAGAGTAGTTCCTATGAAATGTCGACATATAGATAGCTGGGAAACATAGAAAACAAGCTATTTATAATTTTTATTGGTATAAATGGTAGAAGCTAAAAATAGCGAATAAAAAACTTAATTGTAACGAATATAATATTTAATATTTTTTAAGCAAATAAAACAATAAATTTTTAATATTCTATAGTAAAACCTTGGGCTTCAAAAACGGCCTGAGGAAGACCAAACCAAATTCTACATAATATTGGGCGCAATTTCCGAACCACGCTGGAGTTAAGGCAGTTTTCAGGGTTTCACGATTTCTGATATCATACTTGCGCGAAAATTTTCCAAAACGTTCCAAATATGCTCAATTGGATTGAGATCTGGTGACTGAGGAGATGTATTGAGCTACCTTGGTGCATGATAAAGCCGCATCGTTGCTTTGTTGGTAAATCCATTATTTTGCCTAACACAAACTTTCTACAGATGGCTTCGAATTTTGTTCCAATATTGTCTAATACTGTACATAACGCCTTCCAAAACATACTTTAGTAAATGCAATCAATAATACGCGACTTTTTAAGTATTTTCTTATGTTTAATATGTACAAAAATTGAGGTGGTGTAACTGTAAGATGGTGTCTACACGATATGCTAAAATTGTGAACATACATTTGTTGAAATCAGTAACAAATGTTAATCAAATGAATTTCAACATACGTATGTTGAAAAAATTTGCTGTCTACGCCAGTTGTTGGCATTAATAGTAAATTTTTCAGCATAAATATGTTGATTCAACATATCGTCTAGACTTAACTTAAGTAGAAATAATGAAATTGTAATAGAGGGGCAATATGTTGATAATGTTCCTGTTGTTCGATTTGTGACACCAGACCACTTTGTGGCGTGAGAGATTAGGGCACATAAGGGAAATGTTTGGAGATTAAAAATGGTTCTATGTTCGAAGATATTGATGTACTTGGGAATGTACAATCAAATGTGGAGTTATGTGAGACTTGCAAAAAGGTAAAGCAAACAAGACTTAGGTTCCAAAGATTCAAGAATAAGGCTCAATATTAACCGCAACATTAGACGGGAGAAATTACTATGTTGCTTTTATAGACCAGTATACAGATTACTGTAGTACATATTTATTAACTTATAAGTCTACACGCAAAGAAAAGACAGTTTGAGATATGGTTACAACAACATTAGTATGTACGCCATAAGATTGTGTATTATTGTTAAAAACAGCTGATTATCGATTTATTAATAGTTTGTTTCCCTATAAATATGTTTTCGTGTGCATTTCTGCAAAGCGATTATTACCACCTACTAGTTTCTGAATATGGTTGCATGCAATGTTAGTATTGTATGTAATTTTTTAAAAACCACAATAGCTTCTATCACACCCAATACTGAAATATTTGGTTTTATCATATGTACGATACGGGTGATTTACATGTAACAAATATTAGTTTACAAAATCAAGTTACTATTGTCAGTATTAACGATTTTTTATACTACTCGTTGACATATAAGTTTTATTATATGTTTTGATCTACATAAGAAGAAAAAAGACTTAAACGTTTGCACAAATCAAAAGATACGTCAGAATATTAAGATGTTGATATTTATATGTGTGTCGAAATCAACAAAACTATGGCAAAGTTAACCATATTCTCGGCCAACCATATTATGGTTGTACCTAACTATACTATTGTCCCAACCACAATAATTTAAGTGGCGAACCATACTGCTGTTGTGAACAAACATAAAATGTTACGTCGAACCATATTAATATGGTTATACACATGAATTTTATGCATGCAATTATCGACGAAATACATAAATTCTTTTTATTTCAGCTAATAGATACTAGGAACCCATTGAACCCAACTATATTGGAACCCGACTATATTTGGCCGATTATTTTTAATTGTTTTATTTTATAAAAATATCTCATACCTAACATTTTCATTTTATTAATACTGAAATAAATGAAAACCAAAAATTTTATTTAAAAATTATAAAGTTCAACAAAAATTCAATAAATCAAATAGTATTGTTTATCCAAAAGCCGGATCCGAGATCCGGCATCTACACTTCAACTTTTGTAGCTGACACAGCATTCTGCAGTGTACATGAAAACCATCAAGTAGCTTTGCAAAATTTACAGGAATATATTTCAATATTAGAGAAATGATTAAAAACTTTGGATTATTAAAGTTAATGAACAAAAGTGTACTCATGTTACATTCATACTGCGTAAACAAACATGTTCGCATATCCAAATTAACAATTCACCTATTCCGCAGCAAAATGATGTCAAGTACCTTGGTATACACCTCGACGGTAAGCTAAAGTGGAAGTCTCACATTGATGACAAAGTCACTCAGTTGAAATTAAAAGCAGCGCAACTAAATTGGCATTGGGACAGAAATTCGACATTGCAGCTGGATTGCAAATTTTTGTTCTAGAACGCAATTCTAAAGCCAATATGGTGCTACGGAATTGAATTATGGGGCATCGCCTCAGCGTCAAACCTTGAAAAAATTCAAGAGCGACAAGATCAAATTCTTTGAACGATTACTGCAGCTCCATGGTACGTAAAAAACTCACGAATTCTTAAGGATCTCCGCGTTCCTCTTGTAAAAGACGAATTTTCAAAATACGCTAGAAGATATATCAGTAAACTGGAACTTCACCCAAATCCTCTTACACGCAATCTACTTAATTTTGTAGCCAACTCTCGGTTGAGAAGGAGGGATACCCTTGCCACCATCGGAATGTAAAATAGGTGATTTTACCGCTATTGTTCGTGCAAAATAGAATATTTTTGTCTAGCATTGGCTGGACTTAATTAATTTTATGTATTAAGTATTAAGATTTGAATACTTATTGTTAGTTCACTTTTATTGTGGCAGCACTAGACCGGACATTTGATTTTTCAATATATTCAACCCCGAGAACGAGTACGAATGGTATTATTTTTAATTAAGAATATTTTTTTTTTTCATTGCTCTTCTCACTTTGTAATGGTTGAAGTATCTGTCAGACATTTTCAGACCTATGGAACCTTGTCGCTAAGTACACGCACACAAATATGCATGCTTATATGTGTTAAACTTATAAACAAGTGTACTCGTATGTCAATTCAAGAGCCATATTTGATGCCGCTAATATATTTAAATTAATTAATGCTTCGATATATGCTCCTTTGCATAAGCCTATATAAACATACATACATATGTACACAGCGTAGACGTATATAGTTATTTGATTTTCCTTACTAGTGTATAGCTAAAATGATTAAATGTTCTACAAGATTTTATATTTTTCTTTTTAGGAATTTAAAATATTTAGCTGATATCAAATAATTGAGGAAATTAGTTTTCCTTTAGTTTTAAGCATGCACTAACAGCATTAAATTACTGGCCAGTTTGTTTACCTTTCTTTTCTTTTGTCTATCGCAAGCATTCAATACGAGTATTGCATTTACAAAAAAATTGTTTTTATACTTAATAACGAAGTTAGTTGAATCAGTTAAAAAAATGTTTGAATACGAAATCCGTAACAGCAATCTTGTGTTGCTGCTTTTTTTTTGTATATAAACACAGAAAAAAATCTCGTATTTTCTATATGCTTTTAATACGAGTCGTACTTAAAAATTTAAGTACGAAAACGGGATAGTTTAAGAAAACCAATCCTGCGATGTCTTAAAATATATATGAAATTATTGAATCAAATGCAATATTCTTAAACCGAGTAAATAAAACTAAACAGAGACAAAAATACATACATACTCGTATGAATGAATTGCTGACAGATAGGAATAAAAGTTCTTTGAAAGCAATGCTGGTTCTTACGTTTGAGAAATATTATTAGAACATTTATTTTTATGAATTCTCATTAATTTATTTAAAATAATGAAATATAGAGGTAAAGGTTTGAAAAAATTGTCAAATGTTTCCAAGTCTACTGATGAAATGTCGACATACAGGCAACTAGGAAACACGAAAAACGAGCTGTATATATTTTTTAATTTGTCTAAATCTTAGTAGCTCATAATCAAAGACTCAATTGTTATATGAGAATAATGTGACTGTTATTAAATCTCTTATTCGGCTTATTTCTAGTACTGATTTGTGACTAAAGCAGCATTAAAATTCTTGAACCAATCGCGAGTTAAGATTGGTTGGAAGTTAGCTTTTCCCAAATCAATCTCATTATCGGTTTATTTCAAATACGGATTCGAGATTACTGCCTGTTTCAAAGCAAACAAGAATCGGATTGCAGCTTGATGAATACGTAACAATTTGGGTTCACTGGACACGTTTCAGTTTTACCAACTTACTTACGAAAGCATTTACGTTGTATGAAGTCGTAGTGTTACCTACCTACTACAATTTAATATTTGTTTAGTTTTGTTCATATGAAATATTTATTTTAATCATTAAAAATGCTAAAAAAAAAGGAAATAGGAGAAAGGAACACAAATTTCTAAAAAATTTAGCAGTAACACATTTTTGTAAACAAAAATTAAGCACTTTTAACATAAAAAGTATGAATAAAAGATAATAATAATAATTTGCAATGTAACAAATTGCATTGTTTTTTATCGGGCGATTGGTTGTTTTCATTCGTGCATGTGTGACATTTGTATGCGCACAAATCGTCACACAAAAACCAAAAAAATACATATATATGATACGTAAGTAGCAATAATATATGACATTCGTGGTTGAAAAACGCAAATATGCAAAACGTTAACGTTTTAATTGAAGTACAGACGAATTGTCTCCTGAAAACAGGCTGTAAGTATGTCTAAAATTTTGTATTTATTGCTTGCATAATCCGTAGTTGAACCGAGCCCATCGTACTTCATTTAAGAAAATCCGTTCTTACCATACTCCTGGCACCGCTTGGGATTGACTTAAGTACACATGTACACTGATTATATTCAGTGTACATGTGTATGGAGCTGTTAGCGGAGAATATTCTACAGAGAGCAAAATTGTAGAATTTTTGCAAGTGATAAAAATTGATATAAGATTATATTGAAAAATTCTTTTGTTGAATCACTAACGCTCGTTGAAAAAAAATATATTTTTTCAGGCAAACATGTTTTTTACTATAAATTTTTCTACGTATGGAGTGCGTAAAAGTGGCAAACTAAGGATTTAGGAGTATATAAATTGTACAGAGTTCGTACTACTTGCAAATAACTAGTTCACTGTGCGTCAACTTGCCTATAGAAATATTTATTCTTAGTTTATAACTGATGATAAAAATGTAACTAATTAGGTAATTGTCAACGGAGTTCTGACTACTAAAATAATAAGAAAGAATGAAAAATTGCTGTTTTTCTTGCAGTTCAATTAATGCAAATAATAGACGCATTGAAATATTTTAAGTATTCATTTCTGCATGCAGTTTTTATTTCCATTGGGGGCAAAAGTTCGGCTGACAATTACTCGAATTGAACATCTTGTTCAATTCCGTTAAAAGAAGTGGTAACTTACTGTGTTTTGTTTGCAAATAGCGTTAGTTTCTTATTTATTTTAATATTCTAACATAAATTAAAGCTAGTAAAATATAAAATGAGCATTACGTATAAAATATGCATTATATAACCTTGCTTTTTGTAATACTAATATTTAGTCAATAAAATAACACATTTCATTGAAAGAGCAACATAATTTCGTAAGAGTATCCGACATAGGATAGTTAATTCAGCATGTCCTAGTATAAAAGTTCCATTACTCAGTAAAAATCAAAATGGATGTTACGATTCAAAAATATGATAAGTTAGTTCTTCGGTGTTTTAAAGTTGGTAGCTTAATTTCAGTTGGTCTTTTTGAGTATAATGGTAATCTCAAGTAACCTCTATAAACATTTTTTAGGCAGAGAATAAGAAACTGTTCTTGAACAGACTTGACGTGATTATTGTGGATGTTATATGTAGGTTAAGTCCTAAATCAGTTATTGTTGTCATAAGCTTTACTACTTCTACGCGGCAAATTTTCTTTTTTTGTAATATTTTTATTCACAAATAAGCCGCATGCATAAACGTGATATGTCGACATTTCATAGGAACTACCCTAATCATCAGCAGACTTTGGAAATTTTTAACTAACCTAAAGCCAAGATTGACATTTAGATTCCACTTTAAAAAAGGTTCCTTTTAGTTCCTTTTAAAGGCATGTAGAGCTAAGCTTATATGTATGCGACGACAAAGGGAAAAAGTTCGACTTTATTTATATTGAAATATTACGGAATAAGCAGAAAACACCATATGTGATAAACAGTGCGAATAATATTCTTCGTCGAACTAAATTATATTTAGTATAGACATATTATTCAACTATAGAACAATTGGATGTATTCTTCAAGCAAAGGCATATAGCATAAGAATATCGACAATATATACGAGTACATAAAAGATAATACTAAATATTAAACACAAAGACCACAGCAGACTTCACAACTGCAAATGCTGTAACCGGCAATTGCAGCCGTGCAGTCAATTACTGAATTATTTTGAATACGGCAGCGATATAAATTCATTTACATAAGTCGACATCTAGACCAACTTTACGACAGCAAATGCTGCAATTGGCAGTTGCAGTTCTGTAGTAGACCACTGAATTATTTTGAATACGGCAGCGACACTTACATTAAAGCAAAATCTAGTAGTTTTAAATCTTCAACAAAATATTAAGCGTTTACACCGTTTTTTGACATCCTACAAGATTTCATGTTCACAAAATTTGTTTTTGCAAAAGGTTTGACAGACAGCAGAAACTATTTTACAATGAATTCATCTTGTAAAAATATAGTTTTTTTTAGCGCAACATAGTATTTTCAAGTACTGTTGGAAACAAAGTCATAATTGTATAATAGAGATGTTACAAAAATCTGCTAGATTTCAAAAAATTCTAGTCGAAGAGTATATTCCATTTTTATACCCTTCACAAAAATGTAAAGGGTATATATAAGTTTGTGATTCCGTTTGTAATTTCTATTCTGAATCAGAATTAATGGAAAAGTCGATTAAGCGATGTCCGTCTGTCCGTCTGTCCGCTGTTGAAATACCGTTTCTGAGAATACCATTACACTTAGAAACTTTTTTCTTTCACGATTCTTTTACCCCACCGATTCATGGGTTTGCTATTGAAATTCAGTAATATCGGTCTACGTATAGCTGAGATATATTCAAAATTCCGAAAAAAAAGCCATTTTTTTACAGTTTTGTATGAAAATTTTTGAAAACAAAAGTTGTTTGTTTTGCTTCAAACTTCATACACTTATTAAGCATGGTGACTTAAAGATATAGCCCAAATCGGATTTTGAATGAAAATGTCGCATAGGCGAAGCTAAACAACTTTTTTTGCTTAAAAGTAGTTCTGGTAATAAACTTAGGTTATATCAATATGGAAAATTAAAATTTCCGATATCGGTCCATATATACCCCAGATATAGCCTAAACGGCAGTTATCATAAAAATGTCGCGTAAGTGAACTTAAACAACGTTTTTGCTTAAAAACGGTTCTGGTAACGAAATAAAGTTATATAAATATGGAAAATGGAAATTTCCGATATCGGTACATATATACCGGAGATATAGCATAAACCTCGTTTTTATACGTGACTATTGTGAAGGGTATTTTAGATTCGGCCCAGCCGAATTTACCACACTCTTACTTTTTTTTTTTTAATTTTGTTGAAATCTACTTATGTACCAGATTTCGTTTTTGTATAGATATACTCGTACTATAAAAGTATACTTCAGTCTAGTCACTTTATAGTTTTTAGCTATTCAAAATACCGTTGCTTTACGGAATGTTCTGTTTATATCAACCGTTCGTGAAAAAATGTTTCTCTCAAAAAAGCCTTAAAAAGTGCAACTGATCTTTGAAAGCCAGCTTTTATTTTGTAGACAACAAAAATAGAAATTATTTTAGTTGGACTGCGGCACAAAAAAAAACATCATGGACAACAACCTACTGTTGTCCATGTTGTCGTCTTGCTGTTGTCAAAATAAACGTTCACTCTTAAATACATGTATTTTATATTCGACATATTGCAGTCGGTTGTCTGCTGACTTCAATGTACTATGTATAGCACATTGAAGCCAGATATCATAATTGTGGTTGCAAAATATTACCAAATTTTCTCCGTACTTAAAAAAAGTAAACGTAAATATGTTGCAAGTATATTTTATATTTATATTTATGAGCACATTCAATATTCCTGGCCTGCAATGCCAATGCAAAAATACAACTTTGATGTTAGGAGAATACAGTTTTCTGAAATGGGTTAGAAAATGAAGATTAAAAAACTGCTTGTCCATTTTTGCATTTGGGTTTCTCTCCTACAGTGCAAGATTTCTATCTACACTCTATACATATTTTTGATACATCTAAATATTTCTATTACCATTTGAAGGTGTCATTAGTCATCTTATGCGTATTTTTTGTCATTACATTGATTTTATTCAGCAATTTTTTCGCAATTAGAGATTCATTGCACTAATCACTTGCTTGCTTCCAGCGTGTTGCCGCTAATAGCAATTAGATCAGCTGATTTATCGTTTGACATCACAGCGATGCCATGGGTTGGAAAATGAAGACACATGTCATGGTATTGGTGTTAAAATACACCACAGCTACGACGATTTGTTTTTGGAGGTTATAGTTTTAAGAATAATAGTTTCATGCCATCAATTAAGACAAGACTTACCTTTCTTTTTAAATAATTTATCTCATGCTGTGCCTTCAGTTGTTCTTTTATTTCTACCTCCTTAAGTTCATCCAATATCTTTTGATATTTTTCTCGATTTTCCACATCCAAAGCGACATGAAGGTATTCGTGCCAATTACGCGAGTCGAAACCCCAATGACAAGTACGATTTTCCACTTTGCGATGAACATGACCGACAAACTTCTGGGGTGAAAACCAACCCTTGCATTCAAGACACATAATGCAAGTGGGCTTCTGATACGAGTACATATCTGGTGTACAAATGCCTTCGCATTTGCCAAAGCAGCGGTGATAGACTTTGAACGAGATAGCTCCTTTGGGTATATCTTCAACATTAATATAGCTATTGCGATCGGAACGATGTAAAAGGACAGCGCATAAGCGCTCGGCATCGGTGCGAGTAATAAGACCGCTGGATTTAACATCAGTAGGTAAAATTTTAGCAGCCTTAAACTCCATTAGCTGATCTGGTGTACACTGAGAGCAAAATATGCCCAAATCATCAAAACTACGATTAATTTGTTCCAAAGAAAACTCAGCCAATACATTATTAAGAAATTGAGGCAAACATAAACGCATCTCACCGCCCAAAGAAAAACAGCCTATGGTTTTGCCTTCCAGACGTGTCTCGTACAGTTCTCCTGAACCCGAATCGGCAGCCGATAAGATAGGCTGGGACACTTCAGGCGGAGGCGGTGGCATTATTTTGATGGGAGCAGGCGGCATTAGACTGTGTGGTCCTGGCACCGATGGCCCTAAAGGATTTTCATGTGGGAAATCATGAGCATTGGCTGAAGCAGGTTCTGGCGATGACATTATTTCTTTTTTTATAAGAGGCAAGGCAGGAATAACATTTGTTGCTGTAGCTACGCCGGCGGCATTAGATGCTGCGACATTGTTTGTTGAAGCTGCTGATGACGACATTGGTAGTTGAGTCTGTGTATTATTAGGATTGACCGCGGGGCAGTGTACTGCAGATGTTTTAATAAATTCACATGGACTATTACGCATAGTAACCAATCCATGTATATCCGATACCAGGGAGGTCGTGCCATTATTAAGGCTGACATCTAGCGGGCATGGGCAATTTAAATTGTTTTGTTGTTGTGATGTTTGTTGATTTGCTATAGTGGAAGATGTTGATGCTGAAGGCGACGTTCCCTGTGATGTAGCAGCGTGTAGAGAGTGACCTGGTCCTTGTAAAGATTTGGGAGCACTTGTTTGATATTTTTTCAAAACTGTGTGTATGTTTGGAGTAACGTAGTCGGTCATGTTGATTTAGCAGACAAACTGGAGAATGATGGCGTCTGGGTGACTTTTTTTTCTTAAGTAGAAAAAATTCCCGTTATCTAAGAGTTAAGATATATCAAGTTTTTTATAAATTTCTTAGGGAATTGTAAAAATATTTTATGATTTAATTTCATTCTTTACGATAACAATATTTAATATTTCACTGTTGCTTCGTACTTTTTCACTTTATTATTTCATACTTTTTTATTACGGGTTTTACTTACATACATACATACATATATACATTTTCTTACATACTTATATACATTTTCACATAGGTATGTATATTTTCAATAATTTGGCACGTTTAATAATAAAAAGTTGGTTTTATATTATTTACACTTTTTGGTTGCACTTGTTTTACGCCGTCGGCATTATTTATTTTTTTTTTTCTTTTTTTTAATATTAATTTTTATTTAAACAGCTATTTTTGCACCTCTTTCCACTACTTTTTTATATTTTGATTTTCTTTTCTTCTCGCTTTATTTTTAGAATTTCAGCACCAAAATAAGCAAAATTTCGCGATTTTGTTGAATTAGCTATTTTATTTTTCGTGCTTTTACACTGTTTGTGACAAATTTTTATTTAAGATATTTAATTTTACTCGGTTTAAGCAAAAATCTATATTTTTTTCCACTATATGTGTATGCCTTTTGAAACTGACGTGACGAACTTTTTCTTGTTATTTTATTTGGGATTTTTCATTCTACACTCTGTGTGAAGATAAGATAAACACATTCTCACTCACTCTTAATTTTTGTTATTTTTTGTTTTTTTTTTGTTTTTTTTTTTTTTTTTTTTTTGTATAATAGCAAAAGAAAAGCCGACGGATAGTTAAAAAAGCTTTCTGGCGTTTATTATTTCTTTTTGTATTTCGTTCTTCTGAAAAAGGGGGTTTGTTGATTTGTTATAGTTTGTTGTTGTGTTTTTATTTTGCGGATGTAAGAGATGAGAGTTTGACGCACAAGCGAAGAAGAAAAATGTCAAACGAATTCCAATTAGTGTTTTTGTTGTTATAGGCGAGCTATACTCATGCACATGCAGTATATGTTTATGTGTGTATGAGTTTTGTTGGTGAATATGAAAATGCTTCTTCTTAATGTTTCCATGTTTGTATCTTTAAATTATCTTTGTTTTGTTATTAATAACGGTCATTTTATGTTTTCATGTTTAGGAAAATTAAAAATAATTTAACTCTCCCACTCATTTTAGCTCATAAGAGAGTTATTTCTTATGCTGTTGTTGTATTATGGCGCGAGTCTTGCTCCTCTTGTTGTTGGTTTGTTTTGTCGTTTAATAATTCACCATGTAGGTACATACATACATGCATACATATTTATTTATTTAGTTGTTTTTAGGCAGACTTAGATATTTTTATAAGATGTAGATATAGTTTGAAACATAAAGCCGCATAGAAAAAGAGAACGATTGTGATTATGAGAAATTAAGATCAATAAATTAAATCACAAGACAAACCTATGTATGTACATATCAAAAATTATGTACATATGTAGGTGCATACATATACTAATTGTGTCTAGCAATTTTCTTTTTTGTTTTTTACTAAAAGGCTCACACGATATGAAAAGTTTGTAATCTTAAAATAGAAAAAAATCTAATAAAAAATATAAAAAAAAATCTAAAATATAGCGACCGAGAGAAATGAATGAATGAAGAGATTAAACGAATACGCGAAAAGAAAAATTCCCAACGCAAAGAATTTTTAAACTCCCAACCAACCAATTCGAACTGAACAAAAATCGTTCTATATATATAATTTTAAAAAATTTCTTTTTGCTATTTCAAACATTTTTAATAATTCTAAAATTGCTTCGGGTTTTGCTTTCTTTTTTTATATTATTTTAATGATTTTACTATCTTAATTTATTTTATATTTTTTTGCACAGTGTTGTTGTTAGGTAAATTTTTTATTTCTGTTATGTATTTTTCCCCTCCCTTTTTCTATATTTCGACAAAATTAATTTGCAGCCGCTAAACTAGTAAAACGCTTAATTTAATTTTTTCTTACATATTTTTATATATATTATTATTTTTTGGATAATGTAGGTATTATTGCAAAATTTTGTGCAAAGATTTAATTTAATTCTTTTATAACCACATTTAATATTTTTCTTTTCATAATTTTTCTCAAAAACATCGAAGATATTCGTTGATTCTATATATTTTTGTCGTTTTTTTACGATTATTCTTTATGTTTATTTCTTTTTTCGCATAATTTTATCGTCAAGCTTCTTTAATTCATACAAAAAATACTCTTGTACACAATACAATTGAAAAAAAAAAACTTATTTTTCAGATACACACGCGCTGCGCTTCCGCACGTTGCTTTAATGTCGACCGCATACGTTCGATTAAAACTTTGCGAATCTTAAATTTT
Organism: Thecocarcelia acutangulata; assembly: GCA_914767995.1. Classification (NCBI taxonomy): domain Eukaryota; kingdom Metazoa; phylum Arthropoda; class Insecta; order Diptera; family Tachinidae; genus Thecocarcelia; species Thecocarcelia acutangulata. The sequence goes on from OU612097.1 coordinate 73,944,709, forward strand.
GCCACTTGCTCATTTATTTCTCTTTATTTGTGTGCGCAAAAAAATTTTAAATCTCTTTGAAAAAGCTTATTGAATAGCGCAAGAAACCCAAAACAAAAACAATAAGAGAATGTCATTAAAAGAAATTGTTAAAAATTAAGCTTTCAGCAATGATGCCAACATACTATGTACATATGTGTTAAGCATTTACTTTGAGCGCCTTGCCAGACTAAAATGTATTACAAAAGGGCGACATTTTTTCAAATTTTGATAACGGTCATTTTGAATAAATAAATTATATTAATAACTTAAAATGATATCACATAAGCGAAATTAAATAAATCAAACTAAGAACTAACTTTTATAAAGTCAAGTTAACAAATAATTTTTTCAACCTTACATTCACCAACAAACAGTTGTCAATAGCAATATTAAAGTTATTAATTGAATTACGTTTATTGGCTAACGTAATACAAGTTGATAATCCATTAGATATAGATGTAGATTTAGATATAGACCTAGCTTTTTTTTTTTTTTTTTTTTTTTTTTTTTTTTTTTTTTTTTTTTTTTTTTGTTTAATATTATTTATTTAATTTTTTAGCTTTTATTCTTAATACTAAATACAAAAAATTAGCGAAGTCCAGCCAATGTTATAATAAAATTTATTTTGCACCAATTATATCGGTAAAATCACCTACTTAACGCTCTGATGCTGGCAACGGTATCCCTTCTTCTCAACCGATTGTGACCGCTAAAATTAAGTATGTTTTGTGAAAGCGGGTTTGGGTGGACTTCCAATTTACTGATATACTTCATCGCATACTTTGAAAATTCGTCTTTTACTAACGGAACACATAGGCCCTTATGAATTCGCAAGTTATTTACGTACCATGGAGCTGCAGTAATCGTTCGAAGAATTTGATTTTGTCGCCTTTGAATTTGTTCAATGTATGACTGCTGTGGCGGTGCCCCATAATTGAATTCCATATCACCATGTAGGCTTTAGAGTTGCGTTGCATAACAAAAGTTTGCACTCCAGCTTCAAAGTAGAATTTCTGCCTAAAGCCAATTTAGTTGCGCTGCTTTCAACTTTAACTGAATAACTTTCGCATCAATATGAGACTTCCACGTTAACCTACGGTCGCGATGAATACCAAGGTACTTGACTTCATTTTGCTGCGGAATAGGTGAATTGCTAATTTGTTTACGCAGTGTGAACGTAACGTGAGTACACTTTTGTTCATTGACTTTAATTTTTCAAAGTGTTCACCATTTTCTAATATTGAAATATGCTCGTGCAAATTTCGCGAGGCTATTTGATTGTTTTCATGTACGCTGCAGAGTGCTGTCTCATCTGCAAAAGTTGAGTTGTGGATTCCGGATCTCGTTGGCATGTCTGAGGCGTAAATTAAATATAAAGTAGGTCCTAGAATGCTGCCTTGGGGAACTCCTGCTTCGATTGGCTGTAAGGGGCTTATAAAATCGCCTTCCCTGATAACAAACTTCCGGCCGCATAAGTAGCTTTCAAGAAGCTTCTGAGTGTTTGCAGGCAAGTTTATCTTTATTTTGTACATCAGACCGTTGTGCCACACTTTATCAAAAGCTTGAGAAATGTCAATGAATAGCGCTGAATAATATTTCTTGTCCTCAAAAGTCTGTCTTACGTCATGAAATAGTCTATGCGTTTGTTCTATTGTGCTGTGTTTAGCCCGAAAGAAATTGTTGGCAGTAGGCTTATTGGTCTGGCTTGGGTATCATAGTAATCATAGACACTTTCCACTCTGCAGGATAATACTACACACGAGGTAACTTTACAAGCATTTTGCCAGTAATTTTATCAATACCTGGAGCTTTCCTGGAGTTTATTTTATTTATAACGATTTCAACATCTTGATAACTAAGTCTCAAATGCACAGGCGGTCTAACAGCATATGGCGGTATTTCAGACGCATCATTTGCTGTATCACCAGTTACAAAAACGTTTTTCAAATGATTAACATACAACATCCCCTTTTCAGAATTGGTTCTTGGCCAGTCTCTAATTAAAGTTCGCAAAGGTGGCTTACATATTACGGGATTTTTCAAACCTTTTGTCGCTTTCCATAAAGAATAATCAGAATTTCCAGATCATTTTTAAGGGAAGCCATTCTTTGGGTGTAAAGTAGATTTCTTAATTGAGTTATGCACTCCCGTAGCCTGCTTTTAAGCTGGGGAGACCTGCGAAGCTGCCACTCTATTCTGACTCTTCTTTTTTCTGACAGAAGTTTCTCAATTTCAGACGAATAAGTTCTATTGTTCTCATTTCTGGATCTTATATGACTAGTGGTAGCATGTTGTACGGCTTGATTAAGTTTTTCAGAAAAATAGTCTCCTTACAACGACTAATCAAATATTTCTTATATTATATCCAATTAACTCTTGTCACAGTCAACGTCAATCGGCTCACCGGATCTCCTGTGGAAACGAAACAGAAGTTATAGTGTGTGAGTGATCTGATGACAAATCTAGCTTGTAATGAAATTAATTTTGACACAGTCTTATAATAAATCACAAAATAGAGATGCTAGTTTACAAAAGTATTTATGTGTATGTTTTCTTTTGTCGACTCCTATTATTTGGTGAAATAAAATGGATTCAAACAACATTATAACTAAATAAATTTTTATAGATTCGGGTCCGAATAATATCCACATTCTTCACCAAAGAAAATCATTATCAACAATATTTAACATTAAGTAATATCGAATATGTATTAGTACTTTTTGTGTTAAAAATATATATTTTTAAATCTCTTTTACCCCGCACAGTGGTTCAGAATCAATTTTCATTGGTCGTTGAAATACCTTTTCAGAGAAGACCATTTTGCTTAGAAGATATTCTGGTAATAACAGGAGGTTACTATAATACAGAAAATGAGAAATTCCGATATCGGTTCATATACTCGTATATCCGAGATATAGCCTTTCATTATATTATCCCATTATATTACCCCATCGTGCCATGGGATTGCTATTGAAATTGAGCAAAACCGGTCCACATATAGCTGAAATACAGTCAAAATTCCGAAAAAAAAATCCATTTGTTTTCGCAATTTTGTATGAAAACTTTTGAAAAAAAAGTTGTTTGTTTTGCTTCAAACATCACACAATTATTAAAGATGGTGATTAAAAGGCGAAAAAAAATTCCAGATATTGGTCCATATATACCCGAGATATAGCCTAAACTGCTTTTATACCCTTCACAAATATGTAAAGGGTATATATAAGTTTGTGATTCCGTTTGTAATTTCTACAATTTTAATTTGCACCCTATAAAATATGTATATTCTGAACTAGAATTAATGGAAAAGTTCATTAAGCGATGTCCGCCGATCCCTATGTCCGCTGTTGAAATACCGTTTCTGAGAAAACCATTAGACTTAGAAACCATTCTTTTACCCCATCGATTCATGGGTTTGCTATTGAAATTCAGGAATATCGGTTCACGTATAGCTGAGATATATTCAAAATTCCGAAAAAAAAATCAATTTTTTTTTGCAATTTTGTATGAAAATTTAAAAAAAAATTGTTTGTTTTGCTTTAAACTTCACACACTTATTAAGCATGATATTAGATATCGCTCCATATATACCCGAGATATAGCCTAGACCGTGTTTTTCATGAAAATGCCGCGTAACCGAACTTAAACAACTTTTTTTGCTCAAAATCAGTTCTGGTAATAAAATAAGGTTATATAATAATGGAAAATGAAAATTTCCGATATCGGTCCATATATACCCGAGATATGGCCTAAACAGGTGTTGCACGGTTGGTAAGTTCAACGAATCCTCTTAAGGTAGTCCGGCATGGCAAATTTTACGGTGATACGACTACTCGTAGCTCAAAGTCAAGGATAGTTCAAGCATAGTAAATCATGCCTTTTCTATAACTACACATGTGTACACGTATGTATATTCAGAGCAAAAGGGAGTGTAACAAATCTAAACAGTACATATCTTCCTATGGAGAGGGAAGTTGTCTCTCTCTATCGCAAAATTAAAGTACGCCAATGACAATTGAACACCAGTTTAGTTAGCAAAATCGCCTCTTATAAATAAAATAACTACTGCTAGTTTAGGTCATTACAATTCAGATACATTCCCTTTTTAGCAATTCATTTTGTTTAAATAATAACTACTTATGAATATAGAAAAATAGAAATTATATTAAATCGCGTATTAGAATGAAAATAGTTAATAATAATTATGAATTGAAAACTTGAAAATAATGTTAATTATAAAAGAAAATTATATTACTGCGAGTTCACGTATTGTAGATATAAAAAACAATATTGTACATTTTATTTTTATGTATGTATATACCAGCTTACTCGGTGTGCGTGGGGGTAGCACCCCATAATTACAATGAAATAAAAAGTGCTTAAATAGTTTAAAAAATATTTTATTAGCTATATGGATGTTGATTTTGCTAATCTTTATAGCGCGCTAGGATATACGAGTACAATTATTCTAGATTCTCTGTATGAAACATGAGAACATGCAACGTAAAGCAGTCAGTGAGAAACATGGACTTGACAAATTCAAGCCACAATTTTGCACGGATTGACGTTGAACTTTAATAATTGTCTTTGCAAACACTAAACGAACAGAAAGCTGCAATCTTTTGAAACCAGATGGCAAGTCGGTTGGAATAATTAAAATTCGTGGCAATAGCATATTTGTACCTTTATTTTTGCTCTTTAGAACGATCCCTCCGACTAATTAGTGTCACAGTTTTTTTTACTGCAAGTCGAGTGCCATTGCAAAGTTATAGTGGATCGGTGATGCGCCATAAAATAATTGGTACTTCTAATTTTAAGTTGCAGCACATATGGTAGAAGTCCTGAAACATCAAGTGAGTTAAAAAACTCAAAAGGATAACTGACAGTATCCTCATCTCTTATCACGGTATCAATAGATTTTTGTCTAACTGTAGATTGGCTAATTTTATTTAAAATTCTATTGTTTATTGAATTCAAATCTTTGTTTTTGGCAGAAAGTGACGCTCGCTCACGTAACCACTGATCATTTTTGAAATTGCGTTCGACATTTGTAAGGAAATACTCAACTAAGTAACTCTTCAATACATTGTGTCATATTACAAAAATTCGATGATAAAATAATGCAGTTTGAGCATCATATTACAGCTCGCATATTTGTTGTTAATTTCAATACTCCAAAGAAGACAATTTTCTTGTAACATGCGATCAAGGGCCTCTAAAGATTTTTTTGTTGGTCATTGTAAATTTATCCCATACTATGATCTTACAAATTTGGACCAGTTTACCTTTTGAGGAGTGTTTTTTTAAATATTTTAGAGGTAATTTAAGTTCAAAATACGCTGTTCTGCCACCATCCTTTCGTATGCTAGGGCTAGTGCAGTATTATTTTATGATTGAACTTTAGCCAATATTAACGAAATCTGTTCCATCTGATCCATCCACATTAAAATATTGTATGCCGAGAGTTTCACCTGCTGTAAATGTAGCCGATTTTCAGCCATAAATAGCTCTAAGTCGTGTGGGTCAGATCATCATCATTGCCTGCTTAATTAGGACTTATTATAACAACTTCCGAGGGTGTCTTGTTGTTTATTTGCAAACATTTATCTTCTATTAGAATCAATGCCTCATAAGTTTCATGTGAAAACTCAAGTTGTTGCAGGTAATTCTCTTTCGATATGTGCTTTATATGTATTCCAAATTTGTGTTATTTCGAATGAAAAGCAATTTACCAATATGATAGCAAATAATACTCTTCTGGCTCTATATGATTAGATATAGATGATTGTGCATCGTTTTCCTACAAATTTAACTTTTGGCACGCATCCCGATAAGTTCCATATGAATTTGTATGTGATGACGCTCAAAGCTGCTAATGTATCGGGTTTGGTTACGTATTTGCAGATATACTTAATTGATTCGACGAAATTATAATAGTCGACATTAATATACGTTTTGTACGTTTTTGAAAGCATTGGGCAATATAGCACTATCGAACGATTTTCAACATAAATTTCATTGTTTTGCACATTAAATGTAATTGAGTGTCCACCACCGATGATCTATGACGATAAAGCGGATGTAGCCATCAACACCAGAGATTGTTTCTTGAATCAATTCTCTAGGATACATTTTCGTATATTTCCCATCGACCACCCATGACGGACTTGAATTAATACATAAAGCATGTTTTTAACCATAACTTCATGTAAGTGGATCAATATTAGTATCAGTATAATTTCATCTATTTTTTTTGGACTAATTTTATCAACCAACCATACCGAATGTTGAAATGAGGCATTCCACATTTCCGCCATTCAATAAAATATATCCAGCATCACGTTCTCCAAAAACACGTAACTTAACAATAAAATCCATTAGCGATTCTATCCTCATTCTGACCCGCCCTCCTCTCAATAAACAAATTTTTTGGACCTTTTCCATATGCAAGAATAATTTTCGAAATTGGTCCACATTTGACGAATTGGCTTGATAATCAATTACCAAAAACAAAAAAAATAGTACAGCTTTTCTGCATCCAAAAAGAATTTTAATAATTAGACCACAATTGCCGAAGTTCTTTAATAATGAATTTGTGAGGCGGGCGTATTGCGACAACATCCGTCACCTTGGGTTTATAGAACTCAGTTTTGTCGATATTTTTGATATGAAAATATAATTTTCAAAATTGGTCCACAAATGACGAAGTTAGTTGATAATTAATTATGGGAAGGGCAATCACGCCACTAATTTTCCAGAACAGAAAAAAAATTATTGACCTTTCCCATATACAAAAGGAATCATAAATGGTGATGTAGTTAATTATTGGGGAGGTCAATTTGCGATAACTTCATCCGCAAAAGTAATCTTAGTCGTTTTGTATATGCAAGATTCAAAAATGAAGTTGCTTGATAATCAATTGTTGGAGTTAACAATTTTCCAATTTTTTTTGGCAATTTTAATTTGCCAAAAAAAGGAATAATAGTAGATGTCTGCTGTATCCAAAAAGTGTTTTAAAAACTGTTCAATTTTGAACAGATATATTTTATATGAAAAAAAAAAGAATTTTTAAAATTGGTGTACAAATAACGAAGTTATTTGATAATCAATTATGGGGAGGACATTTTGGTATACGCCCCCAATTTTACAAAAAAAAAAAAGTAAGTAAAAAAATTATTGACCTCTTCCATACACAAAAGGAATTTTGAAAATTGTTCCATAAATACTGAAGTTATTTGACAATCAATTATCGGGGTGGGCAATTGGCGATAATTTGATCCCTCCAAAATAATCTTAGCCGTTTTGGTCGTTTTGCATATGGACAAAAAAATTTAAATTTGGTTAAAAAATGGAGAAGTTATGATTATTTATATTAAAAAAATCTGTTAAAAATTTTGTGATAGAAATAACATAATTTAAAATAGGGAGCGTAAAAGAAGGCGTGGTTGAAAAAAGTAGCCTATAATTCGCACAAGTGTTCCATTCAACTAATGTGAAAATTTCAGAAAGATTGGTCCAGCGGTCTGGCAGATCTTAAGGAACAAACAAATAAACAAACACACATTCAATTTTATACATTAAGATAGTACGTCCGGTAGATACTTATGAAAAGTAAAATATAAACATATATAAATACCTTGGTAGTTATTGTAAATATATGAGATTGATGATATATGCGCTGTAAAATCTGTATTTTACCTCATGTCGAAAAATGGCCATTTCACGGTACATGCTGCTGATAAAATTTACTGAAACTTAAAGGCTTAAGCACGGCAATAAATATTTAGTTCTTTTCCCTTTTTTTATGCCAACTTAATGATACAATTTTAACCTGTAATAGTGTTTATATACTCGTAAAATTATATTTACTTTTCAGATAGTATATTTAATTGATTCTTTTTTTTGTAGTTTCGTCAAAACAGAGTTAGATGTTGCGAGCACGTTCATAAGTACCATTTGTATTTGGAGATTTCATAAATAAAATAAAAATGATATTGCTTGATGATAACAATGCCGGCTAACTTTTCTCTGAGTGATGTTTCGTTAGGTGGAATTCTTTTGCTTTGTATTCTATTTATTTATTTATTTAGTAACTATACAGTTGCAAAGTATAGGATGCACAGCACGGGCGGGGTGACAAAGACCATAATGCCCAAGATGGTATTAACTGTACTTTTGTAGCGTCGCTGTGACTAACTATGCCTTCACATAGGAAGTTTCCAAGTGGTTGGCAATGAATAACCTCTAAAAAAAACTGTAAACCAATACAGTTAGTTGAGGCAAACTGTTAACCAGTGCGAGTGAGACGCAAAAGTCTCGAAGACCGAACAACAAACACAAGCCTGATCACACTTGAGTAATAATTACGATGACGCGAAACTGTTCTTCAGCCCAGAGCTGCTTTACGACTTGCTTTATATTCTATTTCTCAATAATATGATGTGGAATGCATTTACATTAGTACATTATGTATGTATCCATAACTACAAATGTTAACCAACTAATTGTAAATCGCCGGCAAGTATTTTAAATCTCCAAATTCCTTGCTTTTATCAATGAACTTGAGAAACAAAGTTATGAATAAATGATGAGCATGCAAATTTTTATTATTGCTGGTACTCGTTCGTCTCTTCCTGAGAGATTACAACCGCAAGACATATGAGTACACCCAGCAAAAAATTGACTGCATAAATTAATAAAGTTTAACGTTTAAATAAAAAATTAAATTTTATTAATAGGGATCTAAATACCTTCTGAAAATGAGTACACACATGCGTGGATATAAATGAAGATAGATACCTGCAGGCAATGAATATATGGCTTTAGTCAGATTTTAGGAATTTATGGTAACTCACTCCTTCACTATAGTTGTTTTAATATCAAATTCTTGTTGACATTAAATTGATTAAAATATCTTTTGTTGGAGAAGTTAATTTAATATTCAGCTGATTTCTTTGATATTTTAAGATACAAAATTACACGTGAGTTTGTATTTTTTTCACTGTTTTAAGATACCACTAGTTTAACTTATAATGTGGTTCACTCCTTCACCTTTGAAATTGGAAAGACAGGAAACGTGACGATGGAGTATGTATGTAAGCAATTAAGGTTGATTTTTTGATAAGGTAACTTCTTTATTCAAGTTTACCGGCCGGTCGGTAATAAGCGTTAAGTTTAAATGAAGTTTATTAAAACAGAGTGATAACATTATTTTTATTGTAAGAGATATGTGGAGTGAAAGAGCATTTATATGCACAGATAGTAAATAAAAGGCAGAAGAACTCACAAGACATTTGTAAAAATAGATTTATTATTATTCAATAACCATTTAAGTCGTTTCAACAAAATTTTGCCTTTAGCAAGATTAAGCTGACGGCTCGAATTAGCAGAAAAAAACTAATGTTTAATTTTTTAGTCGTAAATAGGCTTTACATCAAAATACTGCATCTAGATAGAGATTTTAATATTAACTTTATCTATACAGAACCATTGGTTCCTTGAAAATTAATTTTACTTTCGGATTCTGCTGAGTTTAGTTTTGCGGTCTTGTTTATGGAAAAAAACTTTTATGTTACTCAAGTTGTCCTATCAAAAGAACATTTTTAAAAGGATATTGGTTAAATAAGAGCTTAGTTTAAACAGCTTCTATAAAGGCGGCAGATATGTTTTTAAAATAAAGAACAAAAAAATTATAACACAGGGCTTTTCATGAAAATGCCGCGTAAGCGAACTTAAACAACTTTTTTTGCTCAAAAGCAGTTCTGGCAATAAAATAAGGTTATATAAATATGGAAAATTAAAATTTCCGACATCGGTCCATATATATCCCAGATATAGCTTAGAACTGGGTTTTCATTAAAATGCCGCGTAAGCGAACTTAAACAACTTTTTTTTTAGCTTGGACCAGTACTTAGGGGATGACCCCTACATATGCAGTGCATTGTACGAGAACTAGGGAAATAGGTTGTCAGGAGGAGGAAAGAGGGAGTAGTGCTTGTGACTTGAACTTTCCAGCGCTATAACAGACAGGAAACACGTCTGCAGGCAACTTATTCCGCAGACGAAGCGTACGGCTGAAAAACGAATTCTCTCTGTAATGCGTAAAGCGATTCCCCAGGCGATTCTAGACGATGAGCGCGTGCTACGTAAAAATGTGCGAGTTTCGGGAATAAGATCCCTAATCTCGTCAGAGCAAAATCCATTGTAGTAACGATAGAACAGAGTAACGCACCCCACACTGCGTCGATGCTCCAGTGAGTCAATAGAGTTGGATTCCCTACTGTCACCGATGAGCTTCTTCTCCCTCTTCTGCACGCGGTCGAGTAACCCCAAAATAGACTTTGGGGCACCGGCCCAAACATGAGAGTTCGGTCGGATGTAGGTGGTATAAATAGTAAGGAGATCGAATGGAGTGAAGTACATCTTACACCGTTTCAAAAAACCGAGGCACTTGAATGCTTCTTTGGAGACATGAAAAATGTGTTCTGTCCAGCACTGTATCTTCACACTGTATCATTCATTCATTCATTCCAAGAACATCAAGAGCACCGATTTCTCAATATTTATTCCATCCATGAGTACAGAGGAAGCATATATACCCCAGATATAGCCTGAACCGAGTTTTCTATTAACATTTGTTTTTTTATTTTTATTTTTTTTTTTTTTTTTTTTTTGCTGAAAAGCAATTCCCATTATAAAAGAAGGTTACTAAAATACAGAAAATAGAAAATTCCGATATCGGTTCATATATAACCGAGATATAGCTCAAACAAACTTTTCCATGAAAATGTTCATGACAGATTTCTTTTTTGGAATAGTGATCACAAGGCAAAAATATTTTTTCCCCGATATCGGTCCATATATATCCGAGCATATTTTGTTCAAATTTGTAATATATACTATACATATACGTGACTATCGTGAAGGGTATTTTAGATTCGGCCCAGCCGGATATACCACACTCGTACTTGCTTTTTCATAAAATCAGTGCTGCTAATAAAAAAAGGTTATATAAACATGGAAAATGAAAACTTCCGATATCGGTCTTATCGATTTCTGCAAATGTAATAAGCGTTTGCATCGAGGTACATGAAACTTAACAAAACCAAAGAAAGAAATTAGTTGAAACCCCGTTTCAGAAAACATGTTTTATACTAAAGACTACTTAAAACTTCGCAACTGTGGTTCATTTGACTTAGATATGTTTGATTTAATAGTGTTTAGTATAATAATAGTAAATTTTATTAAATAAGATCTTATTTTTTAAAAATGCATGTACATCACAAAAATTAATTAAACGTACACTTAAGAAACTAACTTGTGGTTTTTATTTACTTTCATGCTCTAGGTCTGTGTGTTTTAAATAAAACTCTTTTTTGTTTTATTTTTATTTAATATTGGTTTTATTATTTTCGATATTTCAAGTGTCTTTGGTACTATTCTTCAGGAACTAACAAAAATATAAACAATTGCAAAAAGATTACGTTAACATTGGTAAGTATAAAATGAAAATATGCATAATTTTATCACAAAAAATAAACATGGGAAATAATTATTACATTAAATGTTTGCCTTGCTTTTAGTAAAGTCGTCCGTCCGTCTGATTGTATTAAATGCTAATCGTTTACTAATGTTATATGCATGCTGTCAATAAATATCTGTACGTTTGCGCGCAATTCTCAGTGTCTATTTTGTAATTCAGTCTAATGTTCGCGGGTGTATTTGTAATATGTAACATTTCTATAATAAATCTTTTTTTATAGTTGTTTTCTTTTTGTAATATACTTGCACTGTTAATATTGGGAGAGTGACTGTATTTTGTACAATGGGCCTTAATTTTGTTGTTCTCAATCTACTCACCATCATACGGACTTTGCAAGTACATAGTAAATATTTTTAAAAATCACACAATTAATTCAAAGTACAACGTCAAAGACGCAGTGGAATTTAAAAACTAAAAAACGAAAATAGATATTTCTGAACATGAAATGTTGATAGGAAACCAACATTTCATCTTCAGAAATATCTATATCTACGTCATATCCCTTTTCCCCAGCATACCAGTTAATCTAGCAATGATTATCGAAATCTAGCAATGACATATGAAATTAATAATGAACATACATATACAGAAAATACGGACAACGGTAAAAAAAGAGAGAAAAACAAAAATAAACTCGTGTACACAGCTTGCTACCTATTCCGCTACGAATTTAATTAATGAAAATACCCATATAATAAATACGGACAGCAGTAACAAAAGACATGTGCACATGGTGAGAGTTAAAACAATTCTCATATCGCTCCTTTATTACAACATAGTCATAACAAAAAACAAGCTTGTTTCGAGAAAAACGCATTTGAAATATTTGGTTTCAATTGAATAAATTTTTGCACAATATAAAAGATAGTGCTGTTAACAATTCTGCATTGTTAACTCGAAAAGTTCATTTTTTGAGATATGACTATGTTGCAATAAAGGAGCGATATGTATTAGAGTGGCTCGAAGAAAAATTGGGACAATCACCTCTTAAGATTACAAAAATTTTAAGGCCAATGTTGAATGTGAATCACGCCTAAACATAAATTTTTTCTGCATTTTATTTGACATTTCTCAATATCAGACTAAAAACTAAATTTGAACCATGGAAAGATACACGACCGAGTATCGCGTTAAAGTTATTCAGGCAATGGCAACAGTGGGTGATAAATTTTCGAAGCAAATCATATTCAGTTTAGAGGCATATTTTCACCTCAGTGGATTCGTCAATAGGCAGAATTGCTGCATTTGGGCGAATAAATGAGTGAAAGTGATTGTCGAAAACCCAATGCACCCACAAAGAGTGACTGATTGGTCTGGTCTCCAAAATGTGGCCGGTCAGACAGTTACTGTGCATGGTGTTCGCTATCGTGAGATGACTTGGATTGGAGGATATGGAAGTGGACGATATATGGTTTCAACAGTATGGCACCACTTGCCACACAGCTAATAAAACAATCGGTCTTTTGCTCGACAAACTCAGTGGCCGTGTTATCTCAAGTGGTGGCGATGTCATTTGGCCGCCAAGATCATGCGATTTGACGCCGTTGGACTTTTATCTTTGAGGTTATTTGAAACAAAAGGTGTACGTCGACAAAGTATGAGATAATTAGGCACATTAACGGCATAGAACCGCAATTATGCCTCACCGTCATCGAAAATTTTGACCATCGGATGGAGGTGTGCCACCGCGATCGCGACGGCCATTTGGCTGATATTTTGTTCCCTACATAGATGAACCATAACAGTATTATCATTATAAAAAAAATTACAATAATACCTAAATTATTTGCGTTTTATTCAAAATCAACATCGGCCTTTAAAATTTATGTGGTGTTTATCGGACACGAATGAGTGATACGTCTAGAAAATTTGTATGAAGTATACTCAATATTTTGAGTTTATTTCATACAAATTTTTCAGACGTATCACTCATTCGTGCCCCATAAACACCACATTAGACACCCTTTGTAAAAACAATTCCACAATTTATTTGTTTAATTTTTCCCAGTGTGTCGCCATTTTTAGTCCGATTCAAACATTTTTTATACCAATATTCATGGCTCTGTAAGGGTCACATTTCTGTCTATAGTAGTTTTTCGCTGGCAGGTTAAATTCTATTGATAACTTTTAAGAACTCGTTTAAGAAATATTTAGCATTAAAGAGGGTACGAACCGATCTTTTAAGTCATGGTTAAAAGTTGATGGGATAGTGGAAATCTATTAAATACGGAATTGTATACTAAAAAAAAAGTGGCAATCAACAAAATACTAAAAAGTCGGTATTTTGAGGCGTGGCGAAAAAGAACCAAAAACCGAATATTAAAAAATATATATTTTCGAATTGTTTTTATATTATATTTTTTATTTATATTTAATAAGTCCAGCCAAATCTAAACACAAATATTTTATTTTGCACGGTTAATATCGGTAAAATCCCCTATTTAATATACTGACAGTGGCAAAGGTATCCGTCCTTCTCAGCCGAGAGAGGCCTTCAAAATTAAGTATATTGCGTGCAAGGGGATTTGGGTGAAGTTCCAGTTTACTGATAAACTTTGTTGCGCACTTTGAAAATTCGTCTTTTGCAAGAGGCAAACAGATAACTTTATGATTTCGTGAGATTTTTACGTACCATGGAGCTGCAGTAATCGTTCGAAGAATTTGATTTTTCGTCTTTGAATTTTTTCAATGTTAAGTGTTGAGGCGGTGCCTCATAATTGAATTCCATAGCACCACATAGGCTTTAGAATTGCGTTGTATAATAAAAGTTTGCAATCCAGCAGCACTGTCGAATTTCTACCCATAAGCCAATTTAGTTGCGCTGCTTTTAGTGTCAACTGAGTGACTTTTGCTTCAATATGAGACTTCCACGTTAACCTACGGTCGCGATGAATACCAAGGTACTTGACTTCATTTTGCTGCGGAATAGGTGAATTGCTAATTTGTTTACGCAGTGTGAACGTAACGTGAGTACACTTTTGTTCATTGACTTTAATTTTCCAAAGTGTTCACCATTTTCTAATATTGAAATATGCTCGTGCAAATTTCGCGAGGCTATTTGATGGTTTTCATGTACGCTGCAGAGTGCTGTCTCATCTGCAAAAGTTGAGGTGTGGATTCCGGATCTCGTTGGTATGTCTGAGGCGTAAATTAAATTTAAAGTAGGTCCTAGAATGCTACCTTGGGGAACTCCTGCTTCGATTGGCTGTAAGGGGCTTATAAAATCGCCTTCTCTGATAACAAACTTCCGGCCGCATAAGTAGCTTGCCAGAAGCTTGTGAGTGTTTGCAGGCAAGTTTAACTTTATTTTTTGCATCAAGCCGTCGTGCCACACTTTATCAAAGGCTTGGGAAATGTCAATGAATAAAGCTGAATAATACTTTTTGTCCTCAAAAGTCTGTCTTACGGCATTGACTAGTCTGTGCGTTTGTTCCATGATGCTATGTTTAACCCGAAAGCCAAGTTGATGACTGGGGATGCATCCCACTTTGCTCAATATTCGAGTCAACTTCGCCATTAACAACTTTTCGAACGGTTTTGGTCTGTATGATTCTACTTTAGTGGGATCCTTTTCTGGTTTGGGTATCATAGTAATTATGGGCACCTATCATAAAATAAAGTTAAAAATAAAAAGAAGAATTCTTCTAGCTACACGAGGTAACTGCTCAAGCATTTTACCAATAATTTTATCAATACCTGGTGCTTTCCTGGGGTTTGTGTTACTAATTGCGTTTTCAACATCTTGAAAACTAAGTTTCAAAGGCACAAGCGGTCTAACAGCATATGACGATAATTCAGCTGAATTATTTGCTGTATCATTTGTGGTAAAAACATTTCTCAAATGGTTAACATACTCCTACACCATCCCCTTTTCAGAAGCGTTTTTTTTTTTTATTAATTTATTAAATAATTATATTGCTGAGGATAGCTGGCAAATAATTTGAGCAATAATATTTACAATATTTACAAAATTTTAAATATAAGAGTTAAAAGCTAAATATTTCTTATTTTTGCAGCTGAATATCGTTTTATGTTATGTAAAAAATTTTACAGTATTTATTTTCAATATTTCGATAACAATTTGTTATCATCGTCAGAAAAATTAATATGTTTTAAAAAATTTTTCAATTTGAAAAATTATTGTCAAAAAATTTCTATATACAAAAAATCTATACACCAAGAAATATTATTAATTCATACACAAAGAAAAATTCTTAACAATATTATCAAATTAAAAAATTTTAAATTTAAAACCTAAAAAATATCTACTTAATTTACTGACAGAAAATTTGTGGGTCATTAAAAACTTTTAAAAAGAAAATAATATTAATAACAAACATAAAAAATTACATAAAAACCAAAATAACCTAATTCTGCAACCAACACATCGCTCCTTTATTGCAACATAGTCATATCTCAAAAAAAGAGCTTAACAATGTGTTAACAATGCAGAATTGTTAATAGTACTACCTTTTATATTGTGCCAAAATTTCATTTAAATTACCTTTCAACTGGTTCTTTTAGAAGATATTTTTTATAAAAAAATTTCTAAGACTTGTATGGAAACTAAGAACTTGAAATGTGTTTTTCTCGAAACAAGCTTTTTTGCGTTATGACTATGTTGCAATAAAGGAGCGACATGTTCTGCAACATGTTGTTTCTCAACTAGCAAACAAATGTTGTTTACAGAATAACATGAAAAAAAAATTATTAACATAATTTAAAAAAATTTTTTAATCCCAACATTCATTCTTAAACAATTCAAATCTAGAATTTCTTATTAACTAAATATCTATAATTCTGTGCTAATTTTTCTGTGTCTATCTTAAAGTTAATTCTCTGTGTTGTTCGTGTGTTTATAATTATTATAATTATTTTCTGTTCTTAAAATTGAAACATTTTCAAAGTTTGGAGAGTGATTAAATTTTGAACAATGAGAAGATAAAGCAGTTTTGTGTGAATTAATATCCCTATATCTTTGATCTGACTTATGTTCTGCAATTCTAGTTATACCCTTCACAAAAATGTAAAGGGTATATATAAGATTGTGATTCGGTTTGTAATTTCTACAGTTTTTTTTACGACCCTATAAAGTATATTAACCCAGCCAAAAATAATATTTTTGGCTGGGTTAATGGACCCAGCCTGATGATGTTGGGAAAATAAATCGAAAAGATTTAATAAAATTTTTGAGACTTAGGCTAGGACACGAAAAAATCACACATAATCATATTTTAACAAAAGAAAGCACGCCAGTATGTCAATGTGATAATGTCTCCATACTTAACATTCGCCACTTTCTAGTAGATTGCACCAGATACAAAGACCAGAGAGCACAAACGTTTAAAGACATTAATCCCATGTCCCTGATGTTATCCCCATCATATTCTTCTATTAAAACGATTATCCAATATTTAAAACATATTAACCTATATAATTATATATAACTAAAAGTTAAGTCATCTAATCTTAGACTAATTAATAATTTTTATATAATTAACGAGTTTGCTTAAGGGTCCTTTGCTATATATATATATATATATATATATATATATATATATATATATATATATATATATATATATATATATATATATATATATATATATATATATATATATATATATATATATATATATATATATGCAGTGAAAACTAAATAATATGATAATATAAAAAGAACATAAATTAAGAGTAAATAAAAGAAAAGAATATGCTATTTAACATGCCGGCCTCCTTAATATACGATATCGTATATTCAATTTTCAATGGGTAGTGGATAAAGCTTTGCCATTGCACGTTTATAGACACCAGTTTGAGTTTCGGCTATACGATGAACTCCATCATGACCAGGTATAGTTGATATGACTCTGGCTAAAGCCCACTTTTAAGGAGGCAAGTTTTCATCTTGGACCACGACGAGGGCATTTGGTTTTAAAGGCACATTATTTGAGGTCCATTTATGGCGCTGCTGAAGCAAATGTAAATATTCCCGTGACCATCTGTTCCAAAATATTTGTTGTAATTGCTGCAATCGTCTGAAACGCTCTAAAAGATTATAATTGGCGGTTGTTACATCAGGCTCAGAGAAAGATGTTAACGGCTGACCAATTAAAAAATGACCTGGTGTTAACGCTTCAAGATCATTAGGATCTGATGAGAGCGGTGTTAGGGGCCTAGAATTAAGTATCGCTTCAATTTGGGCTGTGAATGTTGTCATCTCTTCAAATGTTAACGTTGCGTTGCCTACTACTCGAATTAAATGGAATTTCGTCTGCTTTACTGCAGCCTCCCACAAGCCTCCAAAATGGGGAGATCTTGGTGGGATTGTGCGCCACTCTATTCGATCTTTTTGGCATAAATTTATTATCTCAGCCTTGTGACTTTCACTTTCAAATAGCTTGCGGAGTTCAGCTAACTCATTTTTTGCCCCAAGAAAATTTGTGGCGTTGTCGGACCAAATGGTTTCGCATAACCCTCTGCGGGCAATAAATCGGCGTAGAGCGGCAATAAAAGCAGCGGTAGATAAATCGCTTACTGTTTCAATGTGTACCACTTTTGTTGTGAAACAGACAAATATGCAGATATATGCTTTAATCGGCGAACGGCCACGAATTTTTGAGTGTATGTACACTGGCCCACAGAAATCAATGCCTGTCGTGAGAAATGCTCGTCTTGGTGTAACTCTAGCTGCAGTAAGGCTTCCCATCATAGGATCATTCTTTTTAGGTTTTGTACGAAAACGTATATATCGATGAACAATATTGCGACAAATGTGTAAACCGTCGATGGGCCAATAGTTTTGTCTGATGATTGCAAAGAGAGTATGTGCTCCAGCATGCATGTGGTTTTGGTGATAATAAGCGACTAGTAATTTCGTGAATTCACATTTTTTTGGTAATATGATAGGATGCTTTGTTTCATAGGCTATATCATAATAATTTGATCATTATCGAGAAAGGGAGATAAATTTTTAATTGAGCTGGTTTTCCCAACTTGGCCATTTTCAAGAAGCTGTTTTTATTCTGAAAGCAGATAGCAGCGCTGAACATTAGTTATAATTTTGATTCTAGCTGCACAGAGCTCTGATGCTTCAAGAGGGCCGACTTTCCGCTGTTCTTTGTTAAATTTTACGTTCTTGTAAAAGCGTAGGCAAAACGCAAAAGTACATTCTAATTTATGTAACGATCCATGATAATTAACAGTTGATGTTAATAAGGTATAAATAGCGTTTGAGGCAAGAAATATGAGCCTGTTCGGTCTTCTTTCGGGTATTTATGTATCATCTAATTGCTCACGTTCTGATGTAAAAATTCTGATTTAAAAATCTAAATAAATATCAATCAAATAAAACTTTCATTAATATTTTTTTTTTTTTAGCTTAGGCCTGGACAAAATTAATTAAATGTTGAACTAATTTATGCAAGCGGAGTTTTCTGGAGGAGTTTTTTTTTTTTGGTTCTCCTTTTTTAATAAATGGAAAATTTTTTTTTTTTAATAAATGAAAGATATGCAAGCGTATAAATATTACCTTTTCTTAAGCGGCCCATACACGTTTCAATTCAATTGTGAATTGAGTCTCTCAACTGAATTGATTATTGCCCACAAATTTCATAAACTGAATTGAAAGATTTTCATTCAACTATTGAATTCAATGAAATTAAAAACAATTTTAAGAATATATAACGTTCTCTTTGCAAAAACACTACAAATATAAATTTTGAGACCTGAACAAGAGACTCGAACACACACAGTACAATCGAATTGAAAGACCTGCTAGTCAACTTGAAAAAATCAAAACATTTTAATTTTTCTTCAACCAACTCGACAACTGCCAAACTAATCAACTGACAAAGCCATACACGCTTTGATTTGGACAACAACCGACTCAGCTGCCAACTAAGTTGAAACGTGTATGGGCCGCTTTAGATATACGCAACTTGAATCTGATGTATTTCAAGATGTTTCACCAAAATTTATAGACAAAATTCTTTTGTTTAATACTCAAAACCTAATTGTTGCAGCAGCTCTGTTGGCGTATTTGATATCGATGCTGCGTAAATGTTTATCAACATTACCTAATGTGTTAATAAAGAAATATAATAAAATATATACATATACATGTATAACAAAAATTTCGTGTTTACCATGGATAAAAAGAGAACGGATTCTTGAAAGTTTGTCTTAATAAGGAAAATTAAGATAAATTAAGCATTCTCATTTTATTCATGATAAAAGTTGTAATGAATGATGGCGTTATGTCTTCTTTGATTATCAATCCAACTTTTGACTTGTTCAGGCGTCCGGTTGGAAAGAGCGGGAGATTTCCGTATGGCATCTAAGCAATCTACTAATGTTGGCAATTTCTCTAACGTGATTAGATCTCCAAATGTTGATGTTATGGCTTCTCCTTCACTGTTGCTCGATCTACAACGTTTTGTGTTACCGTATTGTGAAGCTAAAAAAGAATTCAATTAGTAAATATACTCCAAAACAAAGCCTGATTTAATATATTTATACCCATCTAGATACATTTGTGTATGTATGCCTATGTACAAACTCTTTATCATTTATTATTTAAAAGAGTGTTTTTTAAACTGAGTTTTTTAATATGTAGAACCTACCATTTCTTTAAAAAAAAATTATTTTGTCCAAATAGATTTAATTTTTGCAGCTTCAGATCTTTGTTTTTTTGCTTTTAATAAAAAATTAACAATTAAAAATTTTTTATTTCTCGATATTTCGATAACAATTTGTTACCATCGTCAGGAGAAATTAAAATGTTCTTATAAATTTAAATTTTGTATTGAAAACAAAAAACAAAGATTTGAAGCTGCAAAAATTAAATTTATATAACAAAAGAAGATCGAATAATATTGAGATAAAATTATTTTGTCCAAATATACTAACTTTCAAAAAGTAGTGTTCATAGGAGATTTCTAAAAATATTACTTTCTAAAATGGACCTGGTTTCTTAAATATTTTTTTTCTACACTCTACGTATTTTGCTGTAACAAAAATTTTCTTTCGAAGAGGCAAGCACATTGGTATAAATTACTTATATATACATGCATATTGATGTTCATTAATGTACGTAAAAATAGAAGATTTTTGTCCACAGGGTAATATTTTCCTCTTTTAAAAAAATCGATTTTTTCTTTGAAGAGTTTTTTAAAAAAAGTATGTATTTTTTATATGCTCTCTTTACTTTTTTTTTAAGTGTATTTCCTTTTACTTCCTTTAGAAACAAATATATTTATTAAATTTTTATGCAGCCACTTCACTGTAAAATAGTTTTTTATCAACTAATTTTAAAGGGTTTTTTTTCCCGAAAAGTTACTTTTGTTGATAGCAACTTGTTGCTAATATGTATTATTTAATACATACATATAAACATAGATAGTTTTTACAAAAAGGCATTCTTTTTTAAGAAATTTTTCTCCTGAGCGTTCTTTTAAAGACGCCAGTCAATTTTTTTGGAGATTATATTCCTAAGAGGGTTTTCTTCTAAAAGTCATTATTTTCTAAACTTAAAAAAAAACCTTTCTAAATTGTATTCTAACAGCAAAACTTTCTAAAGCCCGGTTGAGAAGGTCTTTTATGAATGAAGAACTTTTATGAATAGTTCTTTCATTGAAACTCAAGCTTTTCTTAAATATAGTTTACTTAAATAATTATTTTGTCAAACAAAAACTTACCTTAAGAAGAGCAAATTACACCTTAACACAAAATCAAACGAATATACTATGTGTATATGTGGACACATGTACCAAAGTCTGAGAAATAAAAATAGTTTTCATTATTTTATGTATATATGTATGTAGAAATAAAATTTATATGTGCATACCTTTTCAAAAAAAATCAGAAAAGTATATACATATATGTATGTACATCTGATCTGGATTTCCTTCCTGCTTTATACCGACAACAGAGCTGAAAATCAGACAGTATAGTTTCATAGAGTAAAGTAACATGTACACATATGTATGTAGATACGCTGATTGGACTAATCCAAGTCTACAGCAGATATCAAAGACATTTTCCAGAATTAGTATATTAATGACTAGCACATCCACATGCTTAAATATTAACCCGTCAAAAGAACTTATTATTCGAACTTTTTTTCCATGTAGCTGCCATTAAAATATATGTATGTATATTCTGTACGAATTTGGTAATACTTTGCTGTACGAGTGCTCTTAGCCAAAAACATACATTTGTATATGCTTATGTATATACTTACCTGAGATTTTTTTATCATAAGTAATTAGAAGTATAGAATTCAATATAATTTATCTGCATCAAAGTTATTTCAAAGTATGTATCTCTAAAAAATTTAACTTTCCACTTAAAAAACTTTTTGCAAATGACTCGGCGTGGGATAGTACCGTTATAAAGCTCTTTTTTTTTGTTTAATTTAAATTCGCCTTCAAACAGATCGTAATCAGTGCTGCCACAACTCAAATATAGAAAAAGCGTAAAAAAGTTGATTTTAGCACAGATTATATATATATTTTTTTCAGATTTATATTTTTTGTGTATGTACAATATATATGTTTATATATACAATGTAGGTATGCATAACACGTACATATACAATATATGGTATGTACAACAAGTATATACGAATATGTTTGTGTGTATGAATGTAAAAATACATCTATGTATAAATGTATGTATGCTTGTATATATCTATGTCTGTATGTATGTATAAATGTATGAGTGTGTGTATGTATGCAGGTATGCTTGTATATATGTATGTCTATGTATGTATGTATGTATGTATGTATGTACATATACATATGTACGTATATGTATATACGTATGTATACATGTATGTGTGTATGTATGAATGAATGCGTGTATGTATGTTTGTATGTATGAATGTATGTAAGAATTTGTGCATATATGTACCTCTGTATGTATGTATGTATGTATGTATGTATGTATGTATGTATGTATGTATGTACGAATACATGTATGTATGTATTTATGAATGTATATACGTATGTATGTATGCATGTATTTATATGTATGTATGTAAATATGTATGTAGTATGTATGTCTGCTTTTATATATATGTGTACATATGTACGAATGCATGTTTGTATGTATGTATATACATATGAATGTACGTACGTATGTATGTATGTAGTATATAAGTATGTATGCTTGTATATATGTATGTCTCTATCTATATACATATGTATGCATGTATGTATGTATAAATGCATGTATGTATGTCTCAATGAATGCAAGTATGTATTTATGTATGCATGTATGTATATGTATTTATGTATATATGTATGTATGCTTGTATATAGTATGTCTGTAATAAGTATGTCTGTATGTATGTGTGGATGTATGTATTGCATATAAGTATGTGTGTATGAATACATTTGTGTACGTTTATTTTATTTAATTATAAGTCGTACATACTTAGTTCAATGTATGTATTCAATTACTTTGTCGAGGCAAACTTTTAATTCTGCAAAAAAAAAAAACACTAATAAAAAGTTTATTTTATTTCTTAATGTTTTGCCATCTGGCATGAACTGAAAGTATTGTATTATATATACTGTTGTGGGAAAAATTATTAATCACTCTTGGAAAATACAAAAAAAGACCGAAAAATATAACACAAAACGAAAAAATTATATAGTCGAAATTAATAAAACTTTTCTTAAGCAGTTAATAAAATATAACAATGTCTGAAAAACATCCGACGTTTGTGAAAAATCACTAAATTAGCAGGATTGATCTATCAGCTGCAAAAACAAGTTGAATTCGCCTTTTGCCAAACAGCCGTCAAAAGTTGATTCGCCGCAAGTAAAATCAATGTGGTTGCCACCACTTGTAGTTATGAATACGCATGGCTTGTTTGCCACTACGTGTGTAATTACACTAGAAACTCAATACTTTTAAATTAATTTAATAATATTTAAACAATGGTATTTTAAAGCGTTATTTCATAAAAATATTGTACAATTTGTTTTTAAACCCTCTTCAGTTAATGAATATCGCTTAATCAAAAATATATTTTCCCTTTTTGGCCTAAATACAAACATTGTTTTACGTATGTAGATTGGTTTCATAGTATCGTTAAAAAATAGGTTTATATGTTATGTTATAGTTTCCCTAATTAGTTTAGCTATACTGAATATTTCCTAGTTGTTTAACTGTTTTCCCCATTGTTATACATATTTTCTTTATATATGTAACTGCTAACTATAACAGAGCTTAAAAGAATTTTGCAATTTACCTTTGAGTAGTTTACGGTTACAAATTTCGGAAAATTTATAATTTAAAATAATACAACAAATTCCTTTTCCAAAACAAATTTTCGTCTAGCTAAAATTTAGTCGTTCAGTGTATATCTACATGTTTTAACTTAAGCTGATTTGTCAGGAATTTTAATTTTTCCAGTTTAAATATTTAGCATTTCTTTAAAATAATTCTTGTGCTCTTTGAAATAAATCTGTAATATTATCACTTCAATTATTCAAGCTTCCTGAAGAAGACACACAGCTGGGACGAATCTAAAATACCCTTCACGATAGTCACGTACATACTGAAAATTTTAACTAAATATGCTCGGATATATATAGACCGATATCGGGGAAAAAATATTTTTGCCTTGTAATCACCATTCCAAAAAAGAAATCTTTCATGAACATTTTCATGAAAAAATTTGTTTAAGCTATATCTCGGTTATATATGAACCGATATCGGAAATTTCAATTTTCTGTATTTTAGTAACCTTCTTTTATAACGAGAATTGTTATTCCAACAAAAAAAAAAATATTAATTAAAAAATCGGTTTAGGCTATATCACGGGTATATATGGACCGATATCGCAAATTTTCATTTTCTGTATTTATATAACCTTATTTTATTACCAGAATTGCTTTTAAGCAAAAAAAGTTGTTTTAGTTTGCTTACGCGACATTTTCATGAAAACCCCGGTTTAGGCTATATCTCGAGTATATATGGACCGATATCGGAAATTTTCATTTTCCATAATTATATAACCTTCTCTTATTACCAGAACTGCTTTTAAGCAAAAAAAATTGTTTAAGTTCGCTTACGCGACATTTGCATGAAAAACATGGTTATATATGGACCGATATGGGAAATTTTCATTTTCCATATTTATATAACCTTATTTTATTACTAGAACTGCTTTTAAGCAACAAACGTTGTTTAAGTTTGCTTACGCGAGATTGATCATGAAAAAGCCGATTTACGATATATCTCGGGTATATATGGGCATGCTTAATAATTGTGTGAAGCTTAAAGCAAAACAAACAACTTTTTTTTCAAAAATGTTCATACAAAATTGCAAAAAATAATGGCTTTTTTCGGAATTTTGAATATATCTCAGCTATATGTGAACCGATATTCAATAACAAACCCAATGCACAATAGAGTAATAGTATGATGAAAGAAAAATGTTTCTATCTAATGGTTTTCTCAGAAATGGTGTTTCAACGACGGACAGACGGACATAGCTTAATCGAATTTTCTATCAATGCTGATTCAGAATATGTACACTTTATATGGTCGGAAATGAAAATTGTAGAAATTACAAACGGAATCACAAACTTATGTATACCCGTAACATTTTTGTGAAGGGTATAAAAAAGAGTCGGAAAATTAGAAACAAGAAATTAAAATATTTTTGTTATAGATCTTAAAATAAGTGAATCTGCTAAACTTTTTAACATAATACGTTTAATTTTGCAAAAAATTTCTCAAAATTTTAATTTATGCTCAGTGGGGTTATTATTCATGACAATACCTTAAACAATATGCAACTTGCTGCTGCTTTATTTTTCTTACAAAATTTATGTTTTTGCTGCAAAAACAGTTCTTCACCCTTAGATTTGATATTTTGGCTTTATATTGGTTTGGAAATTTTTTTGGAATTCAATTATTGTCCAATGCCAGATAATGTGTTAATTAATAACTTGCGTTGCGTTATTTCATTCGGTTTTTCTAATATTGGGCAACGTCTTTCATTTGTGTGAGTGTTTAATTCTTTTTCTTTTCTGAATTTGTGTGGTATTTTAAAAGCATAAGATTTAACCAATTAATAAAACATCAGTAAAGAAATGTGTAATATGACCATATAAAATACATAGTCAAAGAAATACATTTTAACAAGTAAGAGTGTAGTATATTCGGCTGGGCCGAATCTAAAATACCCTTCACGATAGTCACGAATATGTATTAAAAATGTGACCTAAATATGCTCGGTTATATATGAACCGATATCGGAATTTTCTATTTTCTGTATTTTAGTAACCTTCTTTTATAACAAGAATTGGTTTTCAGCAAAAAAAAAAAAAAATTTTTAATGAAAAAATCGGTTCAGGCTATATCTCGGGTATATATGGACCGATATCGAAAATTTTAATTTTCCATATTTATATAACCTTATATCATTACCAGAACTGCTTTTGAGCACAACAAATTGTTTAAGTTCGCTTACGCGATATTTTCATGAAAAACCCGATTTAGGCTATATCTCGGGTATATATGGACCGATATCAGAAATTTTAATTTTCTCTATTTTCGTAACCTTCTTTTATAACAAGAACTGCTTTTCAGTAAAAAAAAATGTTATTGGAAAAATCGGTTCAGGCTATATCTCGAGTATATATGGACCGATATCGGATTTTTTCTTTTTCCATATTTATATAACCTTATTTCATTACCAGAACTGCTTTTGAGCACAAAAAAGTTGTTTACTCGGCATTTTCATCAAAAAACCTGTTAAGCTATATATCGGGTATATATGAACCGATATCGGAAATTTTAATTTTCCATATTTATATAATCTTATTTTATTACCAGAACTGCTTTAAGGTGAAAAAAGATGTTTAAGTTCGCTTACGCGGCATTTTCATGAAAACCACGGTTTAGGCTATATCTCTGGTATATATGGACCGATATCGGAAATTTTCATTTTCCATATTTATATAACCTCATCTTATTACCAGAACTGTTTAAAGCAAAAAAAAGTTGTTTAAGTTCGCTTACGCGACATTTTCATGAAAAACCCGGTTTGGGCTATATCTCGGGTATATATGGACCGATATCGGAAATTTTCATTTCCCATATTTATGTAACCTAATTTTATTACCAGAACTGCTTTTGAGCAAAAAAAAGTTATTTAGCTTCGCCTATGCGACATTTTCATTAAAATCCGATTTGGGCTATATCTCGGGTATATATGGACCGATATCTGAAAAAAAACTGTAGAAATTACAAACGGAATCACAAACTTATATATACCCTTTACATTTTTGTGAAGGGTATAAAAATGTAGAGGAAACGACTACATACGTATTTGTATTTACTATGCTATATCAAAGGTATTTTATCATATATGTAGCTACTTTTTATACCCTTCACAAAAATGTAAAGGGTATATATAAGTTTGTGATTCCGTTTGTAATTTCTACAGTTTTTTTTTTTGCGACCCTATAAAGTATATATATTCTGAATCAGAATTAATGGAAAAGTCGATTAAGCGATGTCCGTCTGTCCGCTGTTGAAATACCGTTTCTGAGAAAACCATTAGACTTAGAAACCATTCCTTTACACCATCGATTCATGGGTTTGCTATTGAAATTCAGTAATATCGGTCCACGTATAGCTGAGATATATTCAAAATTCCGAAAAAAAACATTTTTTTTGCAGTTTTGTATGAAAATTTTTGAAAACAAAAGTTGTTCGTTTTGTTTCAAACTTCACACACTTATTAAGCATGGTGACTAAAAGACAAAAAAATGTTTTTTCAGATATCGGTCCATATATACCCGAGATATAGACCAAATCGGATTTTAATGAAAATGTCGCATAGGCGAAGCTAAATAACTTTTTTTTGCTCAAAAGCAGTTCTGGTAATAAAATTAGGTTACATAAATATGGGAAATGAAAATTTCCGATATCGGTCCATATATACCCGAGATATTGCCCAAACCGGGTTTTTCATGAAAATGTCGCGTAAGCGATCTTAAACAACTTTTTTGTGCTTAAAAGCAGTTCTGGTAATGAAGTAGGGTTATATAAATATGAAAAATGAAAATTTTTGATATGGCTCCATATATAACCGAGATATAGCCTAGACCGGGGTTTTCATGAAAATGCCGCGTAAGCGAACTTAAACAACTTTTTTGTGCTCAAAAGCAGTTCTGGAAATGAAATTAGGTTACATAAATATGAAAAATAAAAATTTCCGATATCGGTCCATATATACCCGAGATATGGCCTAAATCGGGTTTTTCATGAAAATGTCGCGTAAGCGAACTTAAACAATTTTTTGTGCTCAAAAGCAGTTCTGGTAATGAAATTAGGTTACATAAATATGAAAAATGAAAATTTTCGATGTCGGTCCATATATACCCGAGATATAGCCCAAATCAGGTTTTTCATGAAAATGCCGCGTAAGCGATCTTAAACAACTTTTTTTTTGCTCAAAAGGAGTTCTGATAATGAAATAAGATTACATAAATATGAAAAATTAAAATTTCCGATATCGCCATATATACCCGAGATATAGCCTAAACTGTGGTTTTAATGAAAATGTCGCGTAAGTGAACTTAAACATATTTTTTTGCTTAAAAACAGTTCTGGTAATGAAATAGGGTCATATAAATATGAAAAATGAAAATTTTCGATGTCGGTCCATATATACCCGAGATATAGCCTAGACCGGGTTTTACATAAAAGTGTCGCGTAAGCAAACTAAAACAACATTTTTGTGCTCAAAAGCAGTTCTAGTAATGAAATGAAGTTATATAAATATGAAAAATGAAAATTTCCAATATCGGTCCATATATACCCGAGATATAGCCTAGAACGGGGTTTTCATGAAAATGCCACGTCAGCGAAATTAAACAACTTTTTTTGCTTAAAAGCGGTTCTGGTAATAAAATAAGGTTATATAAATATGAAAAATGAAAATTTCCGATATCGGTCCATATATACCGCAGATATAGCCTGGAACGTGGTTTTCATGAAAATGCCGCGTAAGCGAACTTAAACAACTTTTTTTGCTTAAAAGCAGTTCTGGTAATCCAATAAGGTTATATAAGTATGAAAAATGAAAATTTCCGATATCGGTCCATATATACCCGAGATATAGCGCAAACCGGGTTTTTCATGAAAATGTCGCGTAAGCGAACTTTAACAACTTTTTTTGATTAAAAACAGTTCTTGTAATAAGATGAGGTTATATAAATATGGAAGATAAAAATTTCCGATATCGGTCCATATATGCCCGAGATATAGCCCAAACCGGGTTTTTCATGAATATGTCGCGTAAGCGAATTTAAACAAGTTTTTTTTGCTCAAAAGCAGTTCTTGTAATGAAATTAGGTTACATAAATATGAAAAATGAAAATTTCCGATATCGGTCCATATATACCCGAGATATAGCCCAAACCGTGTTTTTCATGAAAATGCCGCGTAAGCGAACTTAAACAATTTTTTCGCCTTAAAGCAGTTCTGGTAATAAAATAAGGTGATATAAATATGGAAAATGAAATTTATCGATATCGGTCCATATATACCCGAGATATAGCCTAAACCGGGTTTTTCATGAATACGCAGCGTAAGCGAACTAAAACAACTTTTTTTGCTTAAAAGCAGTTCTAATAGCAAAATAAGGTTATATAGGTATGGAAAATGAAAATTTCTGATATCGGTCCATTTATACCCGAGATATAGCCCAAACCGGGTTTTTCATGAAAATGTCGCGTAAGCGAACTTAAACAACAATTTTTTTTGCTTAAAAACAGTTCTGGTAATAAGATGAGGTTATATAAATGTGGAAGATAAAAATTTCCGATATCGGTCCATATATACCCGAGATATAGCCTAGACCACGGTTTTCATGAAAATGCCACGTAGGCGAACTTAAACAGCTTTTTTGTGCTCAAAAGCAGTTCTGATAATGAAATTAGGTTACCTAAATATGGAAAATGAAAATTTCCGATATCGGTCCATATGTACCCGAGATATAGCCTAAATCGGGTTTTTCATGAAAATGTCGCGTAAGCGAACTTAAACAATTTGTTGTGCTCAAAAGCAGTTCTGGTAATGAAATAAGGTTATATAAATATGGAAAATTAAAATTTTCGATATCGGTCCCCGAGATATAGCCTGAACCGATTTTTTCTTTAAAAAAATTTTTTTTTTTTTGCTGAAAAGCAATTCTTGTTATAAAAGAAGGTTACTAAAATACAGAAAATAGAAAATTCCGATATCGGTTCATATATAACCGAGCATATTCAGGCCACATTTTTAATATACTATACATATTCGTGACTATCGTGAAGGGTATTTTAGATTCGGCCCAGCCGAATATACTACACTCTTACTTGTTGTATTTAAAAGCTTAATTAAAAATTATATTTCTGCAAAGTCACTGAAAATAGCCAAATTAAATCTTTTTTGTACGTATTAAAGATTACCAAAAAAAAAAAACTAAATGGCAACGCTGTGCGTATATACCTAGCAGCAAGGCGAATTCGCCTTGACTAGCAGATAATTCAAGGCAGCTTTAATAGGTAGTTGCAAAATTACAATAAATACAACAACATAAAACATCAACATGTATTTTGTTGGTAGAATTTACGAACAGTTGTAAAAATTTTGTTTAAAAAAGCAAGGAAGTCTATGTGTTTTTGACAAATTTACGCAAAGGAAACGAAAGATAGCTGTGCTTATACCACTATCGTCTTGAAGCTGCCTTGAGATGACTATTTCACTTTTGCCAAATACAAATACAGTATACATAAATATATAATCATTCTGAAAGCTGTTTTACTTATGTTTGTAAAAAAGTAGGTTTTTAATAAGATAAAGCTTTTTTATGTCAACTAGCGATAAAAAGGCCAATCGTTGTTTTAGAAAAGTTAGGGATTTGTATTAGCTCACGAAACCAACAACGTAAATGATATGTACATATGTTCACATGGAAGGCACAATAAAGTGATACATCAGTTTGTATACTAGCAAAAATTTGGCCTGAGCAAATCTATTAAATACGGTAAAAAAAATTGTATAAACAGAATTAAACCAAATTTAGGGAAAGAAATAGATCATTCGGGTTTAAACTCATTTAAGAAAAAGTTTTCCCGATTATGAAAATAGATATCTTAAAATGGCACTTTTGAAACAAAATTTTTGAAAACATGTTTGCTTTTCAATCATATTTGTACAGGAAACACAATTTGGTTTTCTTAAGTGGAAAATTCATACAATTGAAAACGTATTTAATGAATTTTTGTTTTGTTCCTATCGAAAAATTTTTAAATTGTAATTATGTATATATACATATATCCGAAAATAGGTAAGCGTAAACATATGTCCAATGATACATATATGCATATTAAACTTAAATAGCATAGTAGTTTTTATTCTATAATAAATCTTAAAAACTTTGGTGCATATTTTATTTGAGTCTTTTAAAAAACGCAATGTTTGGTGTATTTACATCCATACGTAAACAAATAAAAAACGTATCAAGCTAATTATATTAATTTATTGAAATATATGAACATATGTACACATGTACATACAAAATGTCGAACAACATACTCATATGAGTACATACTTGCATGTAATCCTATTGACTTTAGGATAAAACTAAAAAAGTAGTCTTATTAAGACATTGTATTCTAATTTTATTTAATTCTTAATTTGAAAAATTAAGTTTCATGAACATTTTTCCTCGAAAAATACTGTATGTATATGCTGTGTTTACCATTTGATATAAAAAACTCCAAGCTGTTAAAAAAATTCTGAACGCAGACAAACTAAATCCGGGCAAATCTTGTATATTTTTAGGGTATCTGGCAATATTTATTTCAATGTATTTGTAGTATGTTACGAGGACATGTCCTCAAATCATGCCAATTAGCTATATATGTACTCAAAACTATGCGTTTTTAGCAAAGATTAGATTTCATCGAAGTAATCTAATTTTATTGATAAATATTGATTTAAACCACGAAATAAACTTGCAAATTTTTAAAAAACATAAAAAAATTCAAAGGTTTTTTTTGTACCGAAACCATGCACCTTACATAGATATATATATATATATATATATATATATATATATATATATATATATATATATATATATATATATATATATATATATATATATATATATATATATATATATATATATATATATATATATATATATATATATATATATATATATGTTAAATAGCATATTATTTTCTTTTATTTACTCTTAATTTAGATTCTCTTTATATTATAATATTATTTAGTTTTCACTGCATATACTGATACGTAAATATATGTACATATCTTTTCACATCTATTTCTTGTTTGACGCTGAGTAGGCGTCCCATTATCGAACTCCGTAGCACCATATAGGCTTTAGTTTCTCCCCATAAACCAATTTAGTTGCGCTGGTTTTAACTTCAACTGAGTGAATTTCGCTTCAATGCGAAACTTAAACGTTAGTTTACGGTCGATATGAATACCAAGGTACTTGACTTCATTGTGCTGTGGAATAGGCGAACATTGTTCTCATGTTACATGTGAATGTACCGAAGATACTGGGTACTCTACAATTCAAAACAGCACCAATTAATTCGGGCCTCGTCAGCATTGCAATATTCAACGTTTGTTCTTTGGTAATTCAATGTCATGAAAGATAATTTTAGAATTGTTTATTGTAACATAC
This sequence comes from Thecocarcelia acutangulata, assembly GCA_914767995.1. Taxonomy (NCBI): domain Eukaryota; kingdom Metazoa; phylum Arthropoda; class Insecta; order Diptera; family Tachinidae; genus Thecocarcelia; species Thecocarcelia acutangulata. The sequence goes on from OU612097.1 coordinate 73,977,009, forward strand.
GTGAGCTGAGAACGAATTTTTTTCGGTATACGCTCACACTTGTCTCCATCGGCCGGACATTTTCACCTTGTGTGAAACCCAGGTATCTGAGAATGCTGGTCCACAGGATTTTTACGTACCTGGGTATCAACTCCTATCCCTCTTCAATCTCCACCGGGGTCTTGTAATTTACGTTCGCAATGAAGTTGTGTTCCAATGCCAGCAACCATTAGGCATGCATGATGCCGAATTTACCTGTCTTTGAGTTAAATTCAAAATCAGGTCACAGTTTTTGCATTTCGGGTTTCTATTAGAAGTCCAAATGCAGGGAGGGATATTACCTTTCCTGGTTTCGATGCCCTCTCTGAATCCATATCGAAGATCCTGGAGAGTTGTCCGAGGAGTGAAATCGTTGTTGCTGATGATTTCAATGTTCACAACTCATCTTAGCTTCGTCTTTCGAGTCATACAACTCTGGAAGGCCAATATGGTGAGTTATTCGCTGCGCACAACCACCTAGCGCAATTAGTGAATGAGCCAACTCATATTTCATGTGTTGAAACACACTTGACCTATTCCTAGTGCACCTCTCGGAAATTCAGATCATTATACCATTTCTGTGTCCTTCTCGGTCTCCGAACTTCGTAACCTTTCGAAATCAGCCAAGAAACGGTTAAAATTTATTTACAAAAAGGCTCGTTGGGCTGAGCTCAACCAATCTTACGAGCATTTTCATTGGGAACTTTGCTTTCTAGATAAAGACATAAATGCTTCAGCAAAAATGGTTGAAAATATGATCTTGCTGGGAATGAAAACATTCACCCCCTCCGAGCAGATTTCGATTAAACCAAGAGTAAAATCTTGGTTTAATCAGACGTGCAAAACCACAGTCAGATCCAGAGAGGAAGCACTCAGTAATTGGCGCTTAAATAAAAACTCAGACACTGATTTGCCATGCAGAGGCAGGCCAGACCTTCGTGTGCCAGGGTACTTAGGCGTGAAAAGTTTCTGCACGAACAGCGTCTTCGTGCCAATATACTTACAGCTCCCCGGGGCAGTAAGAACTTTTGGTCTTTCGTTAAGAGAGTAAAGAACAGTGCTAGTTCATCAATTTCAACTTTCTTAAAGAATGACCAAGCATTCACCGACCCGGTTGACAAAGCTAACCTGTTGGCTGAAATTTTTGCAAGCAATTCCTACTTGTCGGAAAGCAGTCAACCACTCCCCGAGCTCGAAAGAGTATCTGTAGCAATAACAAAGATATTTTTCCGAGCTCGAGTAGTCAAAAGGGTTTTGGCCGACCTCGACAAAATAAGACTCCGCCCAATTGCAATTTGCTCTGCACTTTCCAAAGTGATGGAAAGTATGGTTAACTACCACCTTGTGAGGTACCTAGAGTCGCATAAATTACTTTTTGATCGTCAATACGGATTTCGTAAGGGTCACTCTAGTGGCGATCTTGTGGCATACCTCCTCGAGAAATGGTACCATTCAATCCACCATTTCGGCGAAAGTAAAGTGGTGGCTCTAGATATCTCCAAAGCATTTGATAGAGTGTGGCATTCTGCACTACTGGCAAAACTTACTGCTTTTGGTGTCGGTGATGACTCTTCTCGGTTTATATCGAGCTTTCTCAGAGACTGCACTATACGAGTTGTTATAGATGGAGTCTCATCAAACGAGTTAAAGATTAATTCAGGGGTACCGCAAGGCTCCGTTCTTTCTCCTACCCTATTTCTTATTTTCCTCAACGACCTTTTCTATCAAACTTCCAACCCTATCCACTCTTTCGCAGATGACAGCAGCATTTGCCATTCATACTCTTTCACTCATAGGCCCAGCCTTTCCGAAATCGTTGCCAAAAAGCAAAATATGAATGAATCACTGATTACTGATCTTCTATTAATCTCCGAATGGGGTCGCAAAAACAGGGTCACCTTCAACGCTCGTAAGACCCAGTGCTGTTTATTAACACACTGTTAATTTGTACAAAAGAAGTAGGGGTGGATGAATCCTTGGAATTTGGAAGACAAGACCGATCCGAGCCAAGTAGAAAATAGAAAACGTCAAATATTTAGTTCTAAATATTTGTGAGATTTTCTCCGAATGGCAATAAGCCCAGTAGACAATTGAATGAAGAAAAAGAATAAAACACTAAGAATCAGTATTTCAATAGGACATGGATTTATTTGAAATTAGTTTACCTTTCACGTTGACAAATTATAGACAAGTGACCAATGTAGTAAACCGAAACGAAATATTGGGACCACCTTTGACTATTAAGATTAAAAATTAGGCATTGTGTGTAAGCGAGACAACATTATTTTGGCAACTTTCAGCTTGAGCATATATAGGTTGGAAATTTGTTGGTCGCTCATCACTGTTGTTAATGCCAGAATGCAAAAGATTTCTTTTGGCATTAACATTGCCGCCCGCCTTGCAGTATGTGTATATGCAAAGAAATTAGGCCTTTATAAACGCGTGGTCTTAAGATCTCGTTTCTAGAGAAAGGAATAAAAGTAAGTGAAATACATAGAGCTACAAAATTCATTTTTGGTTTGTATGGTTTAGAATTCAATCAACTTATAATCTATGAAATATATGTATATAATCTTTCGTAAATCTGATTAAAGTTAAGTACATCAAGGAATTCATGTGGTAATTCATTTATAATAAGTGGTATGTTTAAATAATTAATATAAAAAATTGAATGGAAACTTAATTTTACGTTTTATTACTTTGCCTACTTAAAAGTGGATTTGGTTTGTTTTAAAGCGTAGCGGGACCATAAATTGTCCAGCCAAATATTGTACTTTGCGCAGTTGGAAAGCGTATGCGCGAAAAAAACTCCCTGACATATTATTTGTGGATATAGATCGGATCCAATTATTATATCGATTGAACTCGATTCGAAAAAATGGGAGTCCGCGAGGAATAAATCGCGAAAATTTCTTTTATAGGACTCGGGAAGTGACTGGTTAGGAGTTTTCATAGCTATACGATTATCCACTCTAAAAGTACCTTCAATGTTAGACGTTGAATCGAATCGCGATTTTAGCACCATTTGACATATAGTTTCCTCGTGTAAAGTGTATGCGGTGAGTATTAGTTTGTCGACCAATTTATTTGACATACGACTCGCTAACGAACCAGAATCGAGCAAGCATCGAGCATGTGCCGTGGTGTTGCCGATTTTAACCACAGCTGTAGGAAGAAATACTATCCTATTTTGGCGCAGAATTGACGACAACAACTTTGTGATAGAACTCGATGAACTTCCTTTCGTAGACTGCGTCGCAGCTTTAGAGAAGTTGGAAGACGATGGCCGTGGTCTAGGAGATGGTGAGCGAGAAATCGGAGCTACAATATCTTTCATTAACCTAGGATGTACATGAAGCAAAGTGTGGTGGAATTTCTGACAATGCCTGCATCCCTGTTTTGAAAAGCATGTGCCTTGAGAATGGTCGTGAGCGAGACAATTAGAACAATAATGGTTATCACGCAAGGCACGCAGGCGACCGGACATGTTCATTGCCAAAAATTTTCTACATGTTCGGAGTGGATGAATACGTTTGCAAAGTCGGCAAACAAATTTATTATAGCTTTTTAAGCTATTTGTAGACGAGTCCTTTGGTTTGGAAGATTTTTTAGGCATATTGTCTGGAAAAAAGTGGAAAGAAATAAGCAAATGAAAAAGAAAAAACCTAAGATGCTATCGGTAGTAGTATTAGTTTGACTATGGGACGTGTAATTAGCCTACGTTGGGTCTTGATTTCAGCAACGCGGACCCTCCCATCTTTACCAGAAAAGATTTTTATTATTCTGCCGAGCCGCCACGAATTCGGTAGAAGGTTCTCATCCTTAACAACTACCATATCGCCTTCCTTTATATCAATCGAGGGTTTTTGCCATTTGATTCGTTTATTCATCTCTCTGAAATATTCATTTTTCCATCGATCGCAAAAGTGTTGATGGATTAGGTTTAACCTCTGCCACCGATTGATAATGGAAACTGATGAGTTATTTACCTTTGGAGCAACAGGTGATAAAATAGGCCCCCCGATAAGAAAATGTCAGGGAGTCAAAGCACAAAGGTCGCTTGGATCTGTTGAAATGGGGGAGATAGGTCGGGAATTGAAGCAGGCTTCAATCTTGGACAATAGGGTTGTAAACTCTTCGAATGTGTATTTGTTAGAGCCCGCAACCTTGCGGAAATGGAGTTTGAAGCTTTTAACGCCTGCCTCCCATAGACCACCCATATGTGGAGCCCCAGCGGGTATAAAGTGCCAGGATATATTCTGATGTGCGTAATTTGCGAGGACGGATTGTTGAAAAGTTTGTTTGAAATTTTTCGTTATAACTTTGGACGCACCCACGAATGTGGTGCCATTATCGGAATGAAGATGTTGTGGGCATCCTCGGCGAGATACAAATCTGTTAAATGCTGCTAAGAACGATTGTGTGGATAAGTCGGAAGTGGGTTCTAAATGAATGGCTTTTGTCGAGAAGCATACGAAATACGGCAAGCACGACCCAAATAACTTTTAATGTCGAACGGGCCTGCAAAGTCTAACCCAGTGTGTGTGAAAGGACGGGTTATTTCACTTCGTTCGGTTGGCAGTGCTGCCATTAATTGTTGTTAACATCTCTTTTTATAAATCACACATAATTTGCATTTGTTGATTGTAGTCTTAATGAGGTTTTTAGCTTTCGGCATCCAATATCTTGTTCTAAGAAGACGCAGAACTAATTGATTTCCTGCGTGTAAGCTTATTTCATGAATGAATTTGACCAAAAGTCTGGAATACTGCGAATTGTATGTAAGTCCAGGCGCGGCTTGTAGACGCCCACTTGAGCGGATTAGCCTATCTGGATCCAAAAACGGATTTAAGCTCAACAAGCTATTCGAGGATGATAGCTGTAGCTTGGAAGACAGAGTTTTATATTCGCTTGGGTAAAACGCCTTTTGACAAACTTGTATTAATTGATCACGAACGAAACATATTTCGGAGCTGGAGAGTATAAGCGATTCCTTGAGGAAATTTGCTCGCTAACGTCTGTGAGTTTGGTAGAAAAAGCGATAGACGTATGCCATAACCCGCATTGCCTTGTTGAAGGAGGAAAAATGTTCCAATATATCCTCAAAGTGAGTAAAGTAGACGAATGTGTTTCTATTGGTTTAGGTTCTAGCGTAATAGTACTTTTGGATGTATCCGATTGTGGCCATTCAGACTCGTCCTTTTTAAGCCAGGGAGGTCCAGACCACCATAAATGATTATTTTGTAGATTCTGGGGGCTAAGGCCTCGACTAGCTAAGTCAGCGGGGTTAGTTGAAGTGCTTACGTGCCTCCAATTGGAACTATCTGTGTAATCTTAGACACCCAGAAATGTTAGCCAAACAAAGGGTGGTTTTGCTAACCATGAAAGCACTATACTAGAATCTGTCCAACACATTACAGAATAGGAACAGACTTCTAGTCTTGGAAGTACATTATCTATTATCTCTGCTAAAAGAACTGCGCCACAAAGTTCTAGTCTTGGAATAGAAAGTGTTTTTAGAGGTGCCACCTTGGTTTTGGACATTACAAGATGGGTTGAACTGGAAGAACCGACTGATATTCGTATATACAATGCCACTGCGTATGCCTTTTCGGAGGCGTCACAGAATCCATGGAATTGGATTTTGGCATCTGGACTATAGTCAATCCAACGCGGAGTACGGATTGTATTGATATTAGAGTAATCTGCTTGCAAGTTTTTCCACTGCAAAAGTGCATCAGCGCATATGGTGTCATCCCAACCAGTACCATCTGCCCATATTTTTTGCATCAAAATCTTGGCAAGTACAATAGTCGGGGCTAACCACCCAGCAGGATCGAAACGTTTTGCGATTTGAGATAAACCTTCCCTTTTTGTGAACGTGTTTGTAACCGGAATGGGGGAAGCAACAAAGTAAAATTCATCAGAGCAGGCATTCCATCGTATACCCTGTGTTTTCGCTGAGCTACTATCCTCTAATTTTAAAAAATCCTGATTCAGCATATGATCGCATGGAATGTCATTCAAAATCTCCATGGAATTTGATGTCCACTTTCTTAAGGAAAACCCATCAGATTCCAAGGAATAAATTAGTCCATTTTTTGCTCGAATTGCTTGTTCTTTGGTATGACCTCCAGCCAGGACATCATCAACATACATTGAATTTCGCAAAATTGAACTTGCCAACGGATAAGTGGAGTGAACGTCATCGGACAATTGCATCAGTGTTCGTATGGCGAGATACGGAGCACAATTAACACCAAATGTGACGGTTTTGAGTTCATAGTCAAAAACTGGACTATTTGGATCACTTAGGAACAAAATTCGTTGATATTTCGTATGATCAGGATGGACTAAAATTTGCCTGTACATTTTTTGAATGTCGGCATTGAAAACAACTCGGAAAAAACGCCATTTTAAAATCAAAAGCGTAAGATCATTTTGCAGGACTGGGCCAACGTGAAGGAGTGAATTTAGGCTAAGCCCATTGGATGAGGGAGCAGAAGCATTAAACACTATTCGAACTTTTGTAGTCACACTGTCAGGTTTTATTACAGCGTGGTGAGGCATGTAAAATACTTTTGAACTGTGAGATAGATCTGGTGATGTAATTTTTGTCATATGACCCAAATCTTCATACTCTTTAAGCACTGTGTCGTACTGGATTTTGAACTCTGGGCTGCGCATCAGTCGCGCCTCATTGCGATAGAACTGTGCTAAAGCACTAGATCGAGAATGACTCAGAGATTCTGGAACTTCTTCCTTAAAAGGAAGTGAAACTATGTATCGGCCTTCTGCGTTTCTTTTCGTGGTTTGCACAAACGAGTCTTCACAGGCCTGATCATCTGGAGAGAAAAAGGTTTTCTGCGGAAGGTTCTCCACCTCCCAAAAACGTGAAATTTCTTTATCTAAAGAAATTTCACAGAAATTCGAAACTATGCTAGGACTTGAATTGGAGTGACGCGAAATAGGTCCGGTTAAGATCCATCCGAAGATGGTTTCTTGAGCTAAAAGGGATTGACAAACGTTATGTTTTATCCCTGAGCAAATAATTGATGGGAATATATCTCCGCCGATCAATAGGTCAATTTTTGAACTTGTGAAAAATTTTGGATCCGCCAAAGGAAGGGAGTTTGGAAAATTTAGCTTTCGCAATAGTTTGAGAGGGTAGACTGCTCGAAAGTTGTGGCACAACAAGTGGTTCTACGGAAATTTGTTTAGTATTGTCCAATAGTGAGCATAGTACAAAGGAACATCTTTTTTGCACTTTAGCAGAAATAGTCTGATTTAACCCAGAAATTTGAGCAATGGTAGGACAAAATGGAAGTTTCAATAAATTGAATACTTTTTCTGATATAAAGGTGCCCTCTGACCCAGAATCTATAAGTGCACGCACTTGATACGCGCCTCCGGAATGGCAGATGTTTACCCACGCAGTTCCTAGTAATACACCTTTTGTGTGTGAAGCGAAACAAGACTGCACGTGACTTGTGCTGAAATTTTGAGTGGAATGTATTGTATGGGGATCAGTGCAGGAAAAAGAAGGTGAATTAGGATTGAGAGCGGAATTAGGCAACTGAAACGAGCGGTTCGGTATCGTGTTATCGAGTTCCCTGTGAAGTAAAGTGTTATGTCTTTTCTGACATTTGAAACAACCGTGTTTGCTGGTGCAGTTTTTCACATTATGGGTATTAGCAAAACAATTTATACATAAACCTTCCTTCTTGATTTCGGCTAATCGGCGCTCATAATCCATTTTTAAAAACTTTGGGCATTTGCGGATGGTATGACACTCTTTAGAACTTTGGTCCAGAAATATTAACTTGAAAACTAGAGAGTTTTTTATTAGAATTTGTGTTACAGTTGGTTTTGGACTTAACTTCGTTATTTCTTGAATGGCTCGGACCGCGCATTTCAGAAACGGACTCAAGCGTTCTATATCGATTTGTTAGGAAATCATTTAGCTGAGACCACTTTGGAATGGCAGCTTTGTCTTTTAGTTCTTGTTCCCACAATGTAAATGTACTCTCTGGGATTTTATTTGTACAGATATATACGAAAATAGGATCCCAACTGGTAACATCAATATCGTACATTTGCAGAACTGAAATACAACACTTAATATTTCTCTGTAACGCCTTTAAGGCCTTACCCGTTTCAAAATGGATGTTTGGAAGGTTAAAAAGAATCTTTATCTGACCATTTACCAGAACTCTGCGATTTTCAAAGCGTAGCATCAAATTGTTCCAGGCCAAATCAAACCCCTCGTGGGTTAAACGACTTTTTTGAACAATTTCTTTAGCCTCTCCGGCTGTTTTCTGCTTTAAATAAAAAAATTGTTCAATTTTACTAGCTTTAGAGTTAGAAACAACTGCATTAAAAACATCGCGGATAGTAGGCCAAGAAGCATAGTCGCCATGGAAGACTGGAATATCAATGGGGGGTAAATGAAGATTATTGTGAACAGCGGTATCATGTTTTAGAACCTCGGAATCATTTAATATGCTAGGAAGTTTAGCATTCTTATTTTGTTTTAGAGTCTCGAATATTTCAGACAACTTAGATAAGCATATACAGTAGGATATGTACGTGCTTTTAAATTTCTTTTTTAGGGCCTGAATGTCAAATTCTTCTGTCCCTGCCTCCTCGTCATCATTTTCCTCCGCTTCAGCTTCCACTATGTATTTTTATTATATAAATAAAGAGAGCTTTTAAGTGATCGGACGTGAATTCTGTCGTGCTCCGCAGCTTTAATGTTTTTTAGTGCATCGAGATCAGCTTAATTATTTTGAATAAACAAATTTGTTATTTTTAACAAGAAGTGACACTTAAGATAAATAATAATAAAAAAACAGCTATTAACATTATCAATAATTCAAACACTAAATTTGATTTTTTTTTTCTTTTTTTGTTTGTATATTTTAAAATTAAAACAACAACAATTAAAAAATTAAATTCATGTAAAAAAGAATACCGAGTACAAGTGTACCTAACTCTTAAAATCATAAACATAGCTAACTCTTAAAAACATAAACAATCAAATGTATAAAACTAAACTAAGGAGCCAAAATAAACATAAAAAAGATACCAAGAAACAACAAAAACCAACAATGAGTGATTGTACTAATACTAAAACACCTGTGCAAAAACGTATAAGAGAAGTCATTCAAACATCTCTTTTAGAAAATACGCCAAAAATGCGTTGTGTAACCGATCATGAATCTCTTTATTTAACAACAACTAATTCTCCGTTAAGATTTGTGCAAGTACTAGATAAACGTTTTGATACATTAACTGAAAAATTGCAAACAAAAATAGAATCAATGTTTCATGAATATGAACAACGTCTCTTAAATGAACTTGACAAAAGACTTAACATAACAATGAGCGACTTAAATAAGTTAACTGAGAGAGTAGTGGATATAGAAAATGCAGTACAAGAGCTGAAAACTAGTGCAGCCTCGGGCAAAATATTAGCACAATCGGATTTAAAAATAGAAATTGAGACTTTAAAAAAATTTGTAAAAAAACAAGAAAACTCTATTGTTTCTCATGATTTGCGCATAATCGGTATACCGCAATATAAAAATGAAAATCTTTTCGATATGTATAATTTAATATGTGACGAGATTCAAATAAACCCTCCCAAAGTTACAGATATTTTTCGGGTAAAAATTAACAAAAATAATAACTACATCCACAAGAAATTGAATGTAAACGAATCTGAAGATGCAGCAGTCATTGTGAAATTTAACAAATCGTATGACAGAAACTTTGTATTGAAACGCATAAAAAATTATATCAGACAAAAAAGGAGTCCACTTCGTTTAAATATAATTGGCTTTGATAGCTCAACACCATTCTACATCAATGAAAACTTAACCCCTGAAAACCATAAAATTTTTTCCCGTGCACATAATCTCAAAAAGGACAAACTGATATCTTCAGCATTTACGTATCGCGGAGTCGTTTATGTAAAACACTTAGAAGGCGATAAACCATTACGGATTGATGATTTCCAGGACCTACAACAATTTTTTCGAAATGAAGATCTGCAAACAATACAATAAACTAATTTTAATACAGTATTATTTTTTTAATTTAAAATGTGATAATTTGTTCTTTTCAATATATTTGTTTCAACCAAATTTCTATACAATTTTTTACCAGAAAATAATAATTACTAAAATAAATTTATTGGTTCTTATTTACTTTTACTTTATGAAAGAAACTGTTTATGTGACTACTAAAATCCCAATGTTTAATGCTTGCATTGTTGAAATAAGCTGCTTGTGTTACAATGGAAAATGCAATTGATATGAGGGCGGGCTCTAGAGAAAACTTAGATACCATGTTGAAAATTCTTTCTAAAAATGTTGCGGGCTTTAAAATATGCCATATAAATGCCCAGAGTCTAAACAATAAAATTGACGAATTTCGTAGTCTCTTTGAAAATAGTGGTATTGATGTGATATGCATTTCGGAAACGTGGTTTATCCCAGATATTAAAAGTAGCCACTATAATATAAGTGGATACCGTCTTTTTCGCTCAGACAGAATAACAAACGGCGGTGGTGTTGCAATATATATAAAAGCAGGCATTAACTGCAAAGAAAAATACAGAAATAATGACTACGATGCCATTGAGTATATTATGGTTGAAATTTGCAACAATAGTGAAAAGCTTTTGATTGGAACTATATATAGGCCTAATAGAAATATTAATATGGACTATATGATAGAAAAATTTGGTATTTATACACTAGGGTATGACCATATAATTTTGGTTGGTGATTTCAATGCAAACATCCTGGAAGACACTAATTTGCAAGAAGACATGAGCTCCATTGGATTAACGTTAGTAAACGGCAGCAATCCAACTCATTTTACATCAACTTCGAGCACTTTAATTGATCTCTGTTTTATAAGCAAAACCTCTTGTCTGCTATTATTTGATCAACTGTCTGCGTCCATGTTTTCACGCCATGACTTGTTGTATATAACATACGATTTTAACCTCTTAAAAAGTACTCAACCGCTAAGTTTTCAATATAGAGATTTTAAAAATATAGATCATATGTCTCTTAGAGATGAATTGTCTACCATAGATTGGAGTTGTATTTTCAGTATGTCTACAGTTGATGAGCAACTAAATTTTTTAAATCGCAATATCCAACTCCTGTACGATAAATACGTAAGCATTAGAACCAAAGTTGTACAAAATAACAAGCCATGGTTTACTCCTGAAGTAGAAAATCTAATAGCTGAAAGGAACCAAGCATATACTAGGTGGAAGCGCTACAGAACTCCTGATCTATATAGAAAATTTAAAACTGCAAGAAATTCTGTAAACAAGAAAATAAAAATGGTCAAATCAATGTTTTATCAGAATAAGTTTCAAAATTGTGTTGACTCACAAAAAAAATGGAGAGAAATACGCAAAATGAGCTTGATTAATTGTACCGAAGATGACACAAATGTTATAAACGTAAACCAGCTAAACGTTGACTTTGCGAATATACCAAAACCTGGAATTAATACGAATTTTTACGATAATGCTACCGTGAATCAACAGAATTTATGTAAATTTAATTTTATACACGTCACACAAGAAGATGTGCTTAAGTCACTTCTTAATATTAAATCTAATGCTGTCGGCCATGATGGAATTCACCCAAAGTTTGTTAAACTTATTCTTCCATACACGCTTAGTTACCTTACCTATTTTTTTAACACAATCTTCACAACGTCGACGTACCCAACTATGTGGAAACATGCCAAAATTGTGCCAATTTTAAAAGCTGACAAATCGTATCGACCCGTTGCAATCTTACCATTTTTGTCGAAAGTATTGGAAAAATTAGTGCACATACAAATAAGCCGCTACTTGCAAAAGTATTCAATAATACACGAAAAGCAATCCGGATTTAGACCTATGCATAGCTGCATGACTAGTTTATTAGATGTGGCCGAAGAAATACGGTGTAGAATTGATAATCGACAAATGATATCTTTTCTCATTCTATTAGATCATTCTAAAGCATTCGACACAGTTCATCACTCCATTTTATACTTAAAATTAAGAAGAATGTGTAACTTCTCCTCTACCGCATTAAAACTTATGGCATCATATTTAAGCGGAAGGAGTCAAAGCGTGTATCATGGATCAAATATATCCGAAATCTGTATAATGCCTAGAGGCGTGCCACAAGGCTCCATACTTGGTCCACTTTTATATACCATATATTCTAATGACTTACCAATGCAAATAAAACATTGTCAGTTACAAATGTACGCAGATGATGTGCAACTGTATATTAGCTGCAATGTAAATGATAGTTTAAATTGTATTCAATTAATAAATGAGGATTTGGATCGAATTCATAAATGGGCATCTGCAAATGGTTTAAGCTTGAATCCAAACAAGTCGCTAGCCTTAGTCATAGCTGGATCAAAAAATTTCAATGTAAATCTTCCATCAATAGAAATAAACAACACAACAATAAATTATGTAGACTCGGCAAAAAATCTAGGAGTAATTTTTAATAAAGAACTAAACTGGGTGGATCACATCAAATCAAACTGCGGAAGGACTTATGCTATGCTAAGAAATCTGTGGATATCGCAATATTTCACGCCATTTAAAATTCGTATATTACTAGCAAAAGCCTATTTATTGCCTACACTTCTGTATGGCTGTGAACTATTTGCAAGTTGTGAAGCTGTAAGCAGACGAAGGCTAAACGTTACATTTAATGCGATTGCAAGATATGTTTTTGGAATTAAAAGAGGCAGGAGTATTTCTCACTATGCGAAACAAATATACAATGTTACATTCGACAATTTATTAAAGTGTAGAATACTATTATTTTTGCATAAAATTGTGTACAACCAACAACCACCTTATTTATATAGAAAAATTACTTTTTCAAGATCCAGAAGAGGGAATAAGATAAACAGCTTAAAATATTCGAGAGCTTTGTCTGAACAACATTTTTTTATTAATTCAATTCGAACCTGGAGCCAATTACCCCCTCAAATTCAAACTATAAACAATGCAAGTCATTTTAAAACTGCCATTTTTAAGCACTTTTCGTAATATGTTGATAACATAAAGAACCTTATGACAAAATTACGTATTTAAATGATTTATATATAAATTTATTATTTCCTTATTTTGTTATATTTTGTTTTTTTATATATATTTTTTTATTTTATTTTTTATATACATATATATTTTTTTTTTATATTTTTTTTATTATTACACCATTTACAATTGTTATAATTAAATGCCAAATACTAAGCAATACTGTAATATAAGACATGTGCTTGTTGTATTGCCTTGACAAAATAAACAGACAAATAAATAAATAAATAAAATAAATACCCTTCACAAATATGTTAAGGGTATATATAAGTTTGTGATTCCGTTTGTAATTTCTACAGTTTTTTTTTTTTGCGACCCTATAAAGTATATATATTCTGAATCAGAATTAATGGAAAAGTCGATTAAGCGATGTCCGTCTGTCCGCTGTTGAAATACCGTTTCTGAGAAAACCATTAGACTTAGAAACTTTTTTCTTTCACCATTCTTTTACCCCATCGATTCAAGGGTTTGCAATTGAAATTCAGTAATATCGGTCCACGTATAGCTGAGATATATTCAAAATTACGAAAAAAGCCATTTTTTTGCAGTTTTGTATGAAAGTTTTTGAAAACAAAAGTTGTTTGTTTTGCTTCAAACTTCACACACTTATTAAGCATGGTGACTTAAAGGCAAAAAAATTTTTTTTCAGATATAAATGAAAATTTCCGATATCGGTCCATATATACCCCAGATATAGCCTAAACCGCGGTTTTCATGAAAATGTCGCGTAAGTGAACTTAAACAACTTTTTTTGCTAAAAAAACAGTTCTGGTAACGAAATAAGGTTATATAAATATGGAAAATGGAAATTTTCGACATCGGTACATATACCGGAGATATAGCCTAAACCCCGTTTTTATACGTGAGTGTTAAAAATTGCTGCAACTCTACTTCAATTCAAATGCGTATATAATACTGTTTTAACTAACATTGTTAAATTGTCAAACATATGTCATTAACTTTACAGTTTTATGATTCATTCCTTTTTCTAAATCTTTTTGAACAAGAACCTTCAGTTCCTTTATATTTTATAAATAAGAAAATAAATTGAATTACACTTAACCACAAAGTTTTCTAATTACTGGGAAAAAAATAATTCTGGAAATTCACGTATATTTCCACAGCGCACTGAGGCAAATCTGCTAACAAAGGTTATGGGCCCAGTAATCCAGGTATTCAGTATATAATAATTGTAATTGGGAAAAGTGTGGTTATACTTGATTGGAAAAGTGTGGTTAAATTTGAATTGTTCTTGATTTTTCTTATCTAACTTCTGTTGATCACAAGAAAATGGCGAATGCAGTCGCGAGTATTGAAAAATTAAATGGGGAAAATTATGCAACATGGTGCATACAAATGAAGAGCTTGCTTATAACGTTGGATCTGTATTATACCATTTTGGGAAAACGTCCTGAAGATGAGGCGTTAAAATGGACAATAGATGACAGCAAGGCTCTGGCAACAATAACTTTAAGTGTAAGGCCAACTGAGTTGATTCACATAAAGAATTGTGTTTCAGCTAAAAGCGCCTGGGATCTTTTAAGTTCACTTTATAAAGGAGACACCCCATCCAGAAAGGTAAACTTGTTCAAAAAATTGGTACGTTTTAAATTGAATTCGAGTGAAAAGTTTTCCCCACAAATTAATGAATTTTGTTGTACGGTGGATGATTTGAAAGAAATCGGAATCACTTTAAATGATGACCTCTTGTCCATTTTGTTATTATGCAGTCTTCCCGATGAATTGGAATCGTAAAAGTAATGTAGCAAATGAAACTGTTTTTGCAGCGAATGCAAGAAATGAATATAAAAGAAATAAAAAGTTTTTTAATAACAACAACAATAACAGAAATATAAGTAACGTTAAGCATGCGCAGTTGAAATGCAGTCATCATCAAGAGAAAAAAAATGTAAATGTTAATGCTTATAACAATAACATTAAATGTTATCGCTGTGGTAAAAAGGGCCACATACGATCTCAATGTAGAGAAAATGAAAAAAGAGATAATGATTTTGCGTGTTCTCTTAACGAACAGAAAATAAATTTGAAAGAGTTGTGGATAATGGATAGCGGTGCGACGTCACATATGTGCAGAACAAAAGAATATTTTAATACGTTGTCAGAATCAAAACAAAAAATTGTTTTAGCATCTGGTGAGAGCATATATGCAGAAGGTATCGGTGATGTAAAGATAAAAACAAAATTTTGTACTCTCACTTTAAATAAAGTATGGTATGTTCCACAACTACATTCAAATTTTCTGTCGATAAACAAAATAGTTAAAGCGGGTCATGTTGTTCAATTTGCCGAGAATAAAGCTGTAATGAAAAGTAACGAGAACGAAAAAATATTAACAGTTGACCTTGTAAATGATATTTTTGTTGCAAATTTAGAAATCATAAAAGCGTGCGAAATAGTTAATGCAGCTATTGATGAAAATATGGCCAAAAAATGGCATCAAAGATTCGGTCACTTAAACATAAATGATTTAAATAAATTAACGATCAAAAATATGGTCAAAGGTTTTAATATCAAATTGCCTAAAAACATTGAATGTATTACCTGTGCTGTAAACAAAATGTCTGCTACACCTTATAAAAATTATGCGAATGTGCGAACAAAAAATATTTTGGAATTGGTGCATACGGATTTATGCGGACCAATTGGTGTGAGATCTATTGGTGGATCTTTGTACTTCATCACGTTTATCGATGATTATTCTCGTTTTGTCTCAACTTATTTTTTAAAAAATAAAAGTGATGCTTTCGATGCTTTTATAAATTTTACTGGGCTCGCGGAGAAGCAGACAGGCCGCCAAATAAAAACCGTTCGAAGTGATAATGGTAAGGAATTTATTAATTCTAAGTTTAAGCAATATTTTGCGGAAAAAGGTATTGTGCATGAGACAACAGTTAGCTATTCGCCACAACAAAATGGTGTTTCCGAGAGAGCAAATAGAACTCTTGTCGAAATGGCTAGATGGTTGTTAAATTCGTCTGCACTACCACAAAGTTTGTGGGGTGAGGCCATAAATACAGCTACGTACTTGAGAAACCGAGCTCCAACAAAAGTACTCGACGATGTTACTCCCTATGAAAGGTGGTTTGGCAGACAACCGTCGGTAGCGCATTTAAAAACTTTTGGTTGTGATGCTGTTGTGCTAAAAAAAGGCCCGAAGCCCAAAGGTAGTAAGTTTTTAGCTAAAGGTATGAAAATGAAATTTGTTGGGTATCAGTCTCATACCAAGGGATTTCGTTTGTACGACCCCAGTTCAAGACAAATTGTAATCGCTCGTGATGTTATCTTTTTCGAACATTCTTTTGAAAAATTTGCTTGTGATGATGTCAATGATGTTAATGAAACTTTTTATGCACAAATTTCTAAAATTAATGATGGTGCTGCTGCTACAGAAGGTGATTTACAAAAAAATGGTGATGATGATGCTGCAAATAAAAAACCAGAAGAAGAAGAAGTGAGTGATGAAACTGAAACGGAAAGAGAAGATACACCTGTTGGTAACAAAAAACGAAAGCGCGGCAGACCTAAAATTGTAAGATCTGGTGGAAAAGGCAGGCCAAGAAAAGTATATTGCACTGAGTATGGAATTGAAATGATAAATTCCATAATCGAAAATGCAAATACGGTGGCCGAGGCGTTGAAATCTGATGATTGTCTGAAGTGGAGAGAAGCAATGCAAATTGAATATAATTCATTAATGAAAAATAAAACATGGGAGTTGGTAGAAAAACCTAATGGTAAGAATATAATTGGGTGTAAATGGGTTTTTTCGCTAAAACGTAAACCTGATGGTTCCATTGAAAAATTTAAAGCGAGGCTGGTAGCGCATGGTTGTTCGCAGAAACACAACGTCGATTATCAGGAAACATTTGCCCCTGTGGTGCGGCATTCAACAATAAGAATGTTGCTGGCTTTATCAGCGAAATATTAATTATTGGTAAACCATATCGATATAGTGGCAGCTTATTTGAATGGCGATCTAGAAGATGAAGTTTACATGGCACAACCCAAAACATTTGAAGACAAAAATTATCCCAATAAAGTCTGCAAATTAAACAAAGCTCTATATGGGTTAAAACAAGCCGGACGTGAATGGAATAAAAAGGTGAACGATATTCTGTTGGAAATGGGGTTTATGAGATGCAAATCTGATACTTGTGTCTACATGAAACGAAATGGTTATGAAGTGAGTCTTCTTGCCGTATATGTTGATGACATGCTATTAGCGTGTTCAAGTGATCGGGAGATGAAAAGTATTATTTCAACTTTAAATAAATATGTTGAAGCCATTGATCGTGGTTCGATTTCATTCTATCTAGGGATGGAAATTCAACGTGATGGTTTAAGAGGCGACATAACTATACATCAAAAGCAGTATACTGAAAAAATACTCGAGCGTTGGAAGATGACTGAATGTAAGCCGGCGGCAACTCCATGGTCAAGTGGTACTGTTTTGAAGAAATGTGAAGATCAATGCGCGGACTTAGAAACACAAAATTATCAAAGTTTAATTGGTGCTTTGATGTACCTGGTCGTGAGTACGAGGCCTAATTTGATCCATGTGGTGTCGAGATTATCTCAATTTAATTCTCACCCGCACAGAGAACACTTTCAAGCTGCAAAGCACGTGCTCAGATACTTGAAAAAATATCCAATAGGTAAAATTACTTTTTCTAATAATATTAAAAATTTTGAATGTTTCACAGACTCAGACTGGGGTTGTGACTCCATTGATCGAAAATCGTATTCCGGTCATGTGCTGTTTATGGCAGGCGGTCCTATTGCTTGGGAGTCCCGTAAACAACCTGTGGTGGCTCTGAGTACAATGGAAGCTGAATATATTGCTTTATGCCAAGGTACAAAAGAAGTAGTTTTTCATCGTAGTCTTTTGATGGAAATGGGTTTTGATGACATTATTGAGTCTCTTACTCCTATTTTATGTGATAACCAAGGCGCAGCATTTATGGTAAAGAATCCCACTGTGCAGAAAAAGAGTAAACACATCGACATCCGTTATCACTACATTCGGGAAAAATATGCCGAGAAGTCTATCGATATACACTACGTTACATCTGATGAGAATGCGGCGGATATTCTTACAAAATGTCTGACTAAGCAAAAACATATTTATGGTTGCAATCTTTTAAAAATTGAAATGTAATTTTGAAATTTTAAACGTTTTTTTGATTTGTTAAAATGCATTTGACTTGAGGGGGAAATTGTTAAAAATTGCTGCAACTCTACTTCAATTCAAATGCGTATACAATACTGTTTTAACCAACATTGTTAAATTGTCAAACATATGTCATTAACTTTACAGTTTTATGATTCATTCCTTTTTCTAAATCTTTTTGAACAAGAACCTTCAGTTCCTTTATATTTTATAAATAAGAAAATAAATTGAATTACACTTAACCACAAAGTTTTCTAATTACTGGGAAAAAAATAATTCTGGAAATTCACGTATATTTCCACAGCGCACTGAAGCAAATCTGCTAACAGTGAGTATTGTGAAGGGTATTTTAGATTCGGCCCAGCCGAATTTACCACACTCTTACTTGTTCGTAAGTAGATTTAATTTCCAGCTCGGACCGATGGACATCAAGGGAGTGACAAGAATCTATCGGATATTGCTTAGCGTTGAGATCCGCCTCGAATTCAACAATATTATCCGCCAACCGAATAAATCTATCTAGCGACATTTTTTAATTTAAATGGAAAATTGAAGCGCTAATAGTGTGCAAACGTTAACAAGAAGTAACAAGGCGTTTTTTTTGGTTTTTTTTTTTTTTGTTTTAATGGATTAACACGCTTAAAATTGCAGAAAAGTTCAAATGCAGATTTTGAAAGCATAAGTTTTATATAATTGAAGAAATATTTCCAATTATATGAAATTAGTGATATTGGACACTGTATAGGATATATTGCAAGTGGTTCTTCGACAAAAATGATTTCAATCTTTCAAGTACTAGAAACAAACAATCAGCTGCTTGTTGGAATCTTATTTACTTTAGGTCATTAACCTTTTCATAAATTTCAACTAAATGAATATATAAACGGCTTTCCAGTGATTTCTCCTGGTAATGGATCCGTTCACACAATGTTACCGCACAAAATAAAGCAACGAAATGTGCAAAGAAAACTAAGTTGTTTGCTAGTGAAAAAACCTGCAGCGAATAAATATCAACGTGGTAATAATGTAAAAAAAACGAATGTACAGTTCGTTGAGATAAAAACAGAAAAATATTAACGCATGCTATGAAAAATGTTGGAGTAGATGTGTTCAACAATATATGTATATTCAATACATTTAATATTACATTCACTCCAACCAATTTTCTTTTTGTTTTGTAACCTCTTACTTTTTCCCCAGGAATTGTGCAGGAAGTAGCCTAATATAAAGTAAAAGAGATATTGATGATCATGGAATTTCCAAAACACTTTATCACTAAAGTATGAAGGGGAAATGTATTTCAATAAAATTATTACAGTTAATAAAAATGAAATGGTTAATGAATGTAATTTGTATTAATTAGCAATTTTTGTTTAAGGAGAAAACTTAATGAAAATAGGGGAAATTTAGAGCCAATTAGCGGAGAAGCTGGAAGTTGGAATATTGATCTCTGGAAAATGATCCAATTTTAGGGGGAAATTACCCAAAATGAGACAAATTGTAAAGTAAAATGGAATTAAGTTTCGCTGTAAGGGGAAATAAACTGGAAAATGGAAAAAATATTTTTCACATACATACATATAAATACACATAAAAGGCATATATCGAAATTGCTGAAAAATTAATAAATATATGGACCGCACATATAACTCGTTTATGAAATGGTTTTTTTTATGCGCACTTTTTCGGAACTTTCAATTTGTTTTTTAGGACTTACACGCAAATTATATTGGATGAAAACCTCTGCGCATTCGCCACATCAGAATTAATTTTTCCCTTTGTTTCTCCTTTCTTCTTTCCATGTACAAGATCTTCCAAAAGTTTTACTTTTAATTTCTTTCCGAAAGTGCTTTATTTTATTTAATTGTTTTATAAATATTTTTTCCCGTTTTGTTTCAAATATAATTTAATTTTTATAAAATTTAAATCTTATAAATTTGTATGATTAGCTACTGATTTGTTTTAATGAAAAAACCTAACGGAGCATGAACGAATTTCTCTACCATATGAATGCACCTTTAAGACTGATCCGAATGATCAAGCAAATAATAAAACGTACCTTTGGTAATGTAGAAATGAGTAAATGGATGCTTGTCTCCTTTTTTTTCTGATGGCAATCCAATGAAATCTCGGAACTCTCTTGTTTTATTCCGATCCGGTTCGAACTGGACTAATGATAATTTATACAAAAGAAGTAGGGGTGGATGAATCCTTGGAATTTGGAAGACAAGACCGATCCGAGCCAAGTAGAAAATAGAAAACGTCAAATATTTAGTTCTAAATATTTGTGAGATTTTCTCCGAATGGCAATAAGCCCAGTAGACAATTGAATGAAGAAAAAGAATAAAACACTAAGAATCAGTATTTTAATAGGACATGGATTTATTTGAAATTAGTTTACCTTTCACGTTGACAAGTTATAGACAAGTGACCAATGTAGTAAACGGAAACGAAATATTGGGACCACCTTTGACTATTAAGATTAAAAATTAGGCATTGTGTGTAAGCGAGACAACATTATTTTGGCAGCTTTCAGCTTGAGCATATATAGGTTTGGAAATTGGTTGGTTGATCATCACTGTTGTTAATGCCAGAGTGCAAAAGATTTCTTTTGGCATTAACACACACAAACAAACGACCACTAATGCTGCTTCATCTGTACTCATGGATGGTATAAGTATTGAGGAATCAGGTGCTCTTGATGTTCTTGGAATGAAAGTACAGTGTGATGTTCGTTGGAATGAACACATTTTCCATGTCTCTAAAGAAGCTTTCATGTGCCTCGGTTTTTTGAAACGGTGTAAGATGTACTTCCCTCCATCCGATCTGCTTACTATTTATACAACCTACATCCGACCGAAAATAAAATACAACTCTCATGATTAGGGATCTTGTTTTTGCACATTTTTGCATAGCACGCGTTCTTCGTCCAGAGCTCATCAATTTGTGGTCGATTGTCCGGGGAATCGTTCTACGCATCACAGAGAGAATTCGTTTTTAGCTGTACGCTTCGTCTGTGTAGCTTGCTCATTTTCCAAAGTTTGAGCCATTTCTCTAATATTGACATACATACCTGTAAATTTCGTGAAGCTTATTGGTGGTTTTCATGAAAGCTGCAGAATGCTGTATCATCTGCAAAAGTTGAAGTGTGAATACCAGATCTGGTTGGCATGTCAGAAGCGTAAATCAAATACAAAGTAGGTCGCAGAATGCTACCTTGGGGGAACTCCTGCCTCGATTGGCTGAGTTGATCAATGAATAGAGCTGAACAATACTTTTGGTCCTCAAAAAAGATCGTTTCTCCTTCTCCAGAATGTCAGGCGGTTTACCTAGATTTTTGTTTCACTAATGCTGTCGTGTTTAATATATGTTACGTTGAAAGCGTCTTTACGGATTGCCGTAATAAGTGCTTTTTTACCAGCTCACTAGAAAGAGGCTTTCTAAAATATATTGGTGGCGGTTTAAAAATTGTTTTGACAGTTGTTGGGTCATCGGTCTGAAGGATAGCAAACCTATTACTATCCGTTTTCGTGGTAGCATTATCATATTTAGATATTTTTGACTGAGATGATAGTTGAGCGGATTTGGGGCTTGGCTGCCGTTTAACCACGGTTACATACCTGTCCATGCCTACTTGTGTTTTCGGCTTATCTGCAGAAACTTAAACTGGAAGATGGTTTGTCTTCTTTTGTAACGACAATCTTTGGCGAACACGAACGCGGGTGTTTCCTTTCTCTTAAGAGACGGAAGATTATACAATGAGTTTGTCAAAAATTCTTCCTCAGAAATCTAAAAGTTTTTGCTATTAGAGCTAAGCTCTTTCTCAGAATTAAATCTGCTAGCTACTCTCATGCAGTTTTTCCTTTTTGTTTAGTTTATTTTTTATAAAAAATTGTTTATTTAATTCAATATCTCGTTTTCCTTCGGAAGACTTCTTCAGGAAAATTGTTTTGATTTTTGTTTATAAATTATTTGAAAGGAAATGAAAATAATATTAACATGCATACATAAATACATTCTACATAAAGTGTCACAAAAAATTTAAATACACAAAAAAAACATGTTTAACATAATGTTATTAACATAATAATAGATTTCTTAATATGCTAATTTATTACTTTATTTTTATAAATTATATGCCTATAATTCTGAGCTAAACTTTCCGTATCTTTTCTAAAATTAATTCTACATACTTGCTAATGGTACATTAATTATCTGCAGCATCTCAAACATATAACGTTTCCTATAATTATTTTCTGTATTCAATATGGAAACACTATTAAAATCTGGGTTATGATTTAAATCCCGACAATGAATAGACAAGGCAGTCCTCTGAGATGAATTAATATTTCTATATTTCTGATCTAGTCTTCAATTTATTCCTCGTTGTTCCTACATATATATAAATTGCTTGTTTTCTATGTTTCCCAGCTATCTATATCTCGACATTTCATAGGAGCTACCCTAATCATCAGTAGACTTTGGAAATTTTTGAAAGATATTCTCAAACATTCAGCTTTATATCCCAACAATCTAAATAAATTGTTGAGAATTTAAAAAGAAAAATGCTCTTATAATATCTGTCAAAACACAATAATAAAATAGTATCTGAAATTTGCAGTATGCCATAATTTTCAAAAATTATTTATTAATGTAAGGAAGTATGTATATACTTACCAATAATACAATCTCTTGTTCTATTTGCCGTCTTAAATTTTTGTGTGGTTTCAGACAATTTTCTGTATAATATTTATTAGTTTGATAGAATATTCAAACCGTATAAGTTTTTTTTTAACCAAATACATTTTTGTTGATACTTGTTTTTTTATATTGCACATTGGAGCAGAAAAGTCTACGTGGCTTTGAAAGAATAAACAAATTTCCAGGAAATTGGATGAGTTTACATGATGGATATTTAGTTACAGCTCTTAGTGCTGAACTAAAAATTAGTAACAATTGGTAGAACTCTCATCATATACAGTGTGCGACAGAAAAATTGTGCCTTATATAAAAGTATGTGGACTATATGAACTCTGATGCATATACATAATTCAAATCTGTTTCCAGCATTTCTCTACCAAGTCGAGAAGAAATTGGAAATATGTATTTAATCAGTTTTTAAGCATTTTACTTACAATATTAAAATCGGTGAACATATTCTCAAGTCTTGGGGAATACATTAACATAATGACGTTGACAATCGTTACTAACTATCGTTTCGAATATGTATAATTTAAAAGTGCAATTTAAACAAAATGTAATAGATTTAAGACCATATGTTTCCTAGAAGTACGAATGCAAAAAGATTGTTTAACGCTTTTATATTATATCGAAGTAATCGTGTGCCACGATTAAACTTGCTCAGTTTCATAAGCGGTGACTAGGCCCCAAGCACATATAATACGTGATAGTGAAAAGCTGAAAACGTGTTTGAATTAAGCGCATTAAAATTCATATAGTCCACAAACTGTTATTTAAAAGAAGTGGAAATATTTATTTGCAGAACAATGAAAAATATGCTAAAATCGTTTCAGTTAAAGTTTAATATCCCAGACGAATAAATAAATATACACGCCTTTTTTATTTCTAGTAGAACGAAAACAACTAAATATTTTAAGTGAACTGAAATTCATTATATTTTTTGGTGGTTTGTTTTTTAAACAACATACCTTAAAAGTTAAAAAATATATTTATTACTGTAATAACCATATATTCATTTAATTTTAACTAAACGGATAACTTTTTAAACAAATTACAGATATTAAATGCAAAACTTTTTTGAGTGTAGTACCGAAAAAGAATGAACCTATCGAATGTGAAAAAAAAGAATGAAGTGCTCACAAATAATAAACTCTTCATATGGTACTGCAAGTATTTGGGTCCTTTTTG
Source organism: Thecocarcelia acutangulata (assembly GCA_914767995.1). Classification (NCBI taxonomy): domain Eukaryota; kingdom Metazoa; phylum Arthropoda; class Insecta; order Diptera; family Tachinidae; genus Thecocarcelia; species Thecocarcelia acutangulata. Next base: position 74,001,254 of record OU612097.1, read on the forward strand.
TAAACAAATGTATGCATATATTTATGTATACGAGTACATATGTATGGATATATAAACCCCGTTAGTTAAAAATGCAAATAAATAATAGTACAATAAGCCAAAAATTAAAAAGTCAGATTTAAGAATAAGTACCCGGGGCACCGAGCTTTACTTGGAGCTTTCAAATTGTATACATACTGAAATATATTTACTTTAATAAAACTTAGTTCACAAGATTTTTCCATTTTTACGCTGTTTAAAAAAGTCACGATAAAATTGTGCTTTAACTGCCTTTTTTATTTTTTTCTTATATATTTTGTGGAGTGAGGGCAAAATAGCAATTCGCTTATTTATTATTCCGTTTCTCACAAAAAAAAAAAAAAAAATCAACCTCTGTGTTGTCATTAAAAATTCTTAGTTTGATATCCATATCAAAATTTCCAGAGATATATATGTGAAAACCGAGCAAAAAATAGAAACGGGACTAACAAATATAGATTTTTGTTTCCAAAAACTTCAAGATACTGACTCTTTGAGGCCGTTTTCGAAAACATTTAATATGCTATAACGTTGAATGTTAGAAAAACCCGTAAAAAATGGTTTTTTAATCGCTAAAATAACTCAGTTTAGTCGTTTTTGAGGCCTACTCGCTTTTTCAATTTTAGAAACTCCGTCTTATGCCAACTTTTTTTTTCATTAAAACCCCCTAGATACTGATTTTCCGTAAAATCGTTAGAGCCGTTTTCGAGAACCAATAAAGTTTAACAAATGGGTAAAAACCGGGACAAAATAGGTCTTCCAGAGACCGGGGACAATCTAGATCAATTTCTCATCCTCAAGACCCCCTAGATACTAATTTTCGCTAAAATCATTTCGAGAACCAATGAAAGTATTACCAGTGGCTAAAAACCTAAATTGGGTCAAAGCCGGGAAAAAATCGATTTTCCCGGACTCGAGACAAGTCCGGGAAAACCCCTGGATACCGATTTTCATCAAAACCGTTTTTTTAGCTTTTATTTATTTATTGAATCTTCACAATGTGAACTAACAAAAAGTATTCAAATCTTAATACTAAATACAATAAATTAACTAAGTCCAGCCAATGCTAGACAAAAAGTTTTATTATGCGCATATTATATCGGTAAAATCACTTACTTAACGCTCTGATGGTGGCAACGGTATCCCATCTTGTCAACCGAGTGTGACCACTAAAATTAAGTATGTTTCGTGCAAGAGGGTTTGGATGAAGTTCCAATTTGCTGATAAACCTTGTCACGTATTTTGAAAATTCGTCTTTTACAAGAGGAACACAGAGATCATTACGAATTCGTGAGTTTTTTACGTACCATGGAGCCGCGGTAATTGTTCGAAGAATTTTGTTTTGTCGCCTTTGAATTTTTTCAACGTTCGAAGCGGAGGCGGTGCCCCATAGTTGAATTCCATAGCACCATATAGGCTTTAGAATTGCGTTGTATAATAAAAGTTTGCAATCCAGCTTCAATGTAGAATTTCTGCCCATAAGCCAATTCAGTTGCGCTGCTTTTAATTTCAACTGAGTAACTTTCGCATCAATGTAAGACTTCCACGTTAACCTACGGTTAAGATGAATACCAAGGTATTTGACTTCATTATGTTGCGGAATAGGTGAATTGTTAATTTGGATAGCTGAACATGTTTGTTTACGCAGTGTGAATGTAACGTGAGTACACTTTTGTTCATTAACTTTAATTTTCTAAAGTTTTAAACATATCTCTAATATTGAAATAGACTCCTGCAAATTTCGCGAAGCTACTTGATGGTTTTCATGTACGCTGCACAATGCTGTATTATCTGCAAAAGTTGAAGTGTGAATACCACATCTGGTTGGCATGTCAGAAGCGTAAATTATATATAAAGTGGGTTCCAGAATACTATCTTGGGGAACTCCTGCCTCGATTGGCTGAGTTGGGCTTACAAAGTCGCCTTTTCTGATGACAAATTTACGGCCACATAAAAGCTTGTGAGTGTTTGCAGGCAAGTCCAACTTTATTTTGTGTATTAATCCCTCGTGCCACACTTTATCAAAAGCTTGGAAAACATCGGTGAATAGAGCTGAGCAATACTTTTTATCCTCAAAAGTCTTTCTTATAACATTAACTAGTCTATGCGTTTGTTCAATGGTGCTGTGTTTAGCCCGAAAACCAAATTGATGATCAGGGATGCATCCTACATCATTCAGTATTGGAGTCAACTTCGCCATTAACAATTTTTCGAAAAGTTTTGAAATTATTGGCAGTAGACTTATTGGTCTATATGATCAATAAGTCACTTTAGTGGGATCCTTCCCTGGCTTGGGTATCATAGTAACCATAGACACCTTCCACTCTGCAGGATAGTATTCTAGGCGCAAAATAGCGTTAAAAATAAAAAGAAGAATTCTTCTAGCAACACGAGGTAATTGTACAAGCATTTTGCCAGTAATTTTATCAAAACCTGGAGCTTTTTTTGAGTTTACTTTATTTATAACGTTTTCGACATCTTGAAAACTAAGTCTCAAAGGTACAGGCGGTCTAACAGCATATGACGGAAATTCAGCAACATCATCCACTGTATCATTTGCAATAAAAACGTTTTTCAAATGATTAACATACACCATCCCTTTTTCAGAATCGCTTCTTGCCCAATCGCCAGCTGAAGTTCGCAAAGGTGGCTTACCTATTACGGGTCTTTTCAGACCTTTTGTCGCTTTCCATAAAGAATAGTCGGTTTGCGGGCTACCATCAAGACCTTCTAGATAATTTTTAAGGGAAGCCATTCTTTGCATTTCAAGCAGATTTCTTAATTCAGTTATGCACTCCCGTAGCCTACTTTTAAGCTGGGGAGACCTTCGAAGTTGCCACTCTCTTAAAATTAAAAAAAAAAATGTGCTTCATACTTAAGTCCGGCCAATGCTAGACAAAAAGTTTTATTTTGCGGGAGCTATTTCGGTAAAATCGCCTATTGAGCAATCTGATGGTGACAACGGTGCCCCTTCTTCTAAGCCGAGTGTGACCGCCAAAATTAAGAATATTGCGCGCAAGAGGGTTTGGATGAAGTTCCAACTTACTGACATACCTTGTCGCGTACTTAGAAAATACCTCTTTTACCAGCGGAACACTCAGATCTTTATGAATTCGTGAATTTTTTACGTACCATGGAACCGCAGTAATCGTTCGAAGAACTTGGTTTTGTCGCCTTTGAATTTTTTCAATATTTGACGATGTGGCGGTGCCCCATAATTGAATTCCGTAGCACCATATAGGTTTTAGAATTACATTGTATAGCAGAAGTTTGCAATCCAACTTCAATGTCGAGTTTTTACCCACAAGCCAATTTAGTTGCGCTGCTTTTAGTTTCAACTGAGTGACTTTTGCTTCAATGTGAGACTTCCACGTTAGCCTACGGTCGAGGTGTATACCAAGGTACTTGATATCATTTTGCTGCGGAATAGGTGAGTTGTTTATTTGGATAGGCGCACATTTTTGCTTACACGTGGTGAATGTGACATGAGTACACTTTTGTTCATTAACTTTGATTTTCCAAAGTTTTAGCCATTTCTCTAATATTGAAATGTATTCCTGTAAGTTTCGTGAAGCTAATTGGTGGTTTTCATGAACGGTTGAAATGTGGATTCCGGATGTCGTTGGCATGTCAGAGGCGTAAATCAAGTATAAAGTAGGCCCCAGTATGCTGCCTTGGGGAACACCTGCCTCGATTGGCTGAGTTGGGCTTATAAAGTGGCCTTCTCTGATAACAAATTTCCGCCCATACAAGTAGCTTTCCAGAAGCTTGTGTGTATTTACAGGCAAGTTTAACCTTATTTTGTGCATCAACCCGTCGTGCCACACTTTATCGAAAGCTTGAGAAATGTCAATGAATAGAGCTGAGCAATACTTCTTCTCCTCAAAGATCTGTCTTATGACATTGACTACTCTGTGCGTTTGTTCTATGGTGCTATGTTTAGCCCGAAAGCCGAATTGATGATCAGGGATACATCCCACATTGTTCAATATTGGACTCAACTTCGCCGTTAACAATTTATCGAATATTTTTGAAATTGTTAGTAAAAAACTTATTGGTCTATATGATTCTACCTTAGTCAGATCCTTCCCTGGCGTGGGTATCATAATAATCATTGAGACCTTCGTCTCTGCAGGATAATAGTCAAGGCGTAAAATAGCGTAAAAAATAAAAAGTAGAACCCTTCTAGGTACACGAGGTAACTGTTCAAGCATTTTACCAATAATTTGATCAATGCCTGGAGCTTTTCTTGGGTTTGTATTTGCGATAACGTATTCGACATCTTGAAAATTAAGTCTCAGAGACACAGGGGGTCTAACAACATATGGTAACATATGTAATATTCGCTGTTCATTTGTAATAAAAACGTTTCTCAAATGATCGGCATACTCTTTTCAGAGTCGCTTCTTGCCCAGTCGCCAGTTGAAGTTCGCAAATGGGGCTTACCTATTACGGGTCTTTTTAAGCCTTTTGCCGCTTTCCACAAGGAATAATCAGATTGAGGAGTTCCATCAATGGTTTCCAAATATGTTTTAAGAGAAGCCATTCTGTGGATTTCAAGTAGATCTCTTAACTGAGTTATGCATTCCCATAGCCTGATTTTAAGCTGGGGAGACCTGCGAATTTGACACTCTCTTCTGACTCTTCTTTTTTCTGACAGAAGTTGCTCAATTTCAGACGAATAAGTTCTATTGCTCTCATTTCTAGATCTTAAATGACTAGTGGTAGCATGCTGTACGGCCAGTTTGAGGTTTTCAGAAAAATCGTTAATTGACACATCAATATCCTCAGACGTTCTCAAGGTGATATTTTCAGAATAATGTGTACTAAAAACTTTTTTGTATTTTAGCCAATTAACTCTATTGACGATCAACGGGGAGCCAATCTCTTGGGGGAACGAAACAGAGATTATTGTGGGTGAGTGACCTGATGATAAATCTAATGAAGGCTCTACTTGCATCCACTCTAAAGAAAAAATTTTCGCAACTCCAAAATCTATAACGTCTGGGATCTTTCGTCGGTCTGACGGCCAATAAATGGGGTGTCCGCTTGAAACCACATCTAAGCCCGTTTTGGAAACGGTGTCAAAAACCACACGGCCTTTCGAGGTAATTAAAAAGGTTAGCCCCAAAAAGTGTGTTTAGCGTTATAGTCGCCAGCCGCTAAAAATCGAGGACCAAGTGATTGGAAAAAATGTGAATACTGATTTTTTCTTACAGAAAATCGTGGTGGTGAGTAAATCGAGTATATAACAATTTTATCATGAAAATGTTCAATACGTATGTTTGTTGCTTGGAGATGCTCCTCACATGTCTCGTTTAGCAAATAGTGCTTAATTCTAGTTTTTATCAAAATTGCTGAGCCTACACAAGATCTTCCACGGGGATCTTTTGTGTCATATAGTGTGTAGCCATTAATTTTGAAATAACTGTTGATTGTGAAATGGGTTTCAGCAATCATCATTATATCGATCTGCTTTTCCATAAGGAAGTGCTCAAGTTCATTTTTGTGTTGGCGAAAGCCGTTTGCGTTCCAGAAACATATTTTTAACCAATTCATTTTTTTTAATTGCCTGTAAAATAGTGGATTGCATTTTTAGCATTTCCTGCATCATGTTTGTCATAGAGACGGTAAAAGTGTTAATGGATTGAACAAGAGTCTGCAGAGTTGCCTCTAGGTTACTAAAATTTGGATCGGAATTTTGGGGCTTGGGTTCCTGGTTCAAGTTTTGGTCGGATTTAACCACATTAACATATGAAAATTGTTTGGAATTCTGCGTGTTTTTGTAGTTGGTTGAATGGCCTACCTGGGGAAAATTGTTTTTACCAATGACATTTGGCTGCTGGGCTGCTGAAGAAACCGATGACTTATTTGTCATTGACCGCTTAAAAGGAGTAGAGACAGGGCCACCTCTATAACTTGCAGTGTGGTTACCTCCACAGTTACTGCATTTTTTAACACTTGCGTCGGCCTTTGGCTTATTGCACTGAGTTGTGCCGTGAAGTTCGCCACATACAACATAAACAGCGGGCAACTTACAGTAAGCCTTAGTGTGGTCAAATTCTTGGCAGTTTAGGCACTGAACGGGTCCTGAAAGCTTATGTGGCTCCTCAACGGTAACCTTACGATGCAAAAGAAATTTGAGGTTATATATTGGATGAATTTCACTCTTTTTTAGCACAACATCCCCTGGTTCTAGTTCAACCCTAAACATGGGTTGGGGGATCTTTTCACGGTTCCTGACGTTTACTACTGTTTTTATTTTAATACCCTTATCTTCCAATTCGGTTTTGACATCATCAATATCTACGCATGGGTCAATCTCTTTAATAACGACCTGAAGACCTTTAGCACTTTTCAGCTGGTAAGTGTAAAATGATCTTTTCTGTTTTTCTAACACATCAGACAATTTTCGGTAATCATTTTCATCGTTTACCTGAATTTTAGTTTCACTGATGCTGCCGTGCTTCACTGATGTGACGTTGAAATTATCTTTGCCGATTGCCGTAAGAAGTTGTTTCACCAGTTCACTAGAAGTCGGCTCTCTCAAATAAATTGGTGGGGGTTTATATGTTTTCTTGGAAGTTGTTGGTTCATCTGTCTGAAGGATAGCAAACCTATTACTATCGCCCTCAGACATTTTTGGTTGCGATGATATTTGCGCGGATTTAGAGCTTCGCTGACGTTTAACCACGGTTATATACCTATCCATACCCACTTGCGTTTTCGGTTTATCAACAATAGCTAGACTGGAAGATGGTTTGTCGTCTGTTGTAACTTATTGTAAATTATATAAAGAAAGCTTAAGAATAGAGCAAAAAAATAAATAAAACAATGAACAAAAAAGAAGATTCTGACAACTTAAGCGTCACTTATAATTTTATTATAAAAAATAGTACTAAATGAAATTAATGTATAAATATTGTATTGTATTTGTATTTATAATTATACAGTTGCAAATAAATTTGCACAGTATAGGATGCACAGCATGGGCGGAGTAACGTAGACCTTATGCCCACGATGGTATTAACAGTATTTCTTTTGCGGCGCTGTGACCTATGCCTTCGCATAGGAAGTTGACGCGTGGTTAACAACGAAACACCTCACAAAAACTGTAAACTAATACAGTTAGTTTAGGTAGACAGCTAACCAATGAGAGTGAGATGCAAAACTCTCGAAGGCCAAACAACAACAACAAGCCTGACCGCACTTAAGAAATAATTACGATGACGCGAGAGCTGTTCCCCAGCTCAGAGCTGCTTTAGGACTGTAAATATTGTATTGCTTGGTTATAAATAGAATTAATTCTATATATTTGTGTTTAATGCTGTTCACAAGGATCTGTGTGTTCCCCTGGTAACTGACGAGTTCTCTAAGTATGCCACAAGGTATATCAGTAAACTGGAACTTCACCCAAATCCTCTTGCACGCAACATACTTAATTTTGGCGGCCACTCTCGGTTGAGAAGAAGGGATACCCTGGCCACCATCAGAACGTTAAATAGGTGATTCTACCGATATTATTCGCGCGAAATGAAACTCTTTTGTCTAGCAGTGGCTGGACTTAAATAACTTTTATATTTAGTATTAAGATTTGAATACTTATTGTTAGTTCATATTTTGAAGATTCAATAAATAAATAAATGACAAAAAAAAAAAAAATTTGTAAAATCACAAAAATATAAGTTTCTCAAATATTGTTTTTTACTTAATATATGCATGTAATTTGATTAAAAAAAAAAAAAAAAAAAAAAAAAAAAAAAAAAAAAAAAAAAAAAAAAAAACTTTCTTTATAATAGACAAATTTCCTGAAGAAGTGAACATAAAATTCACGAAACGTTGGGAAAATATGTAATATAGATTTTGCAATTTTATTGACATAAAAAAGTTAGGCCTCACCATCTAAATATATATTAAAAACAAATAATTAAATACGTTGGCCAAAAATATAATCACTACGAAATGTTTTATTTTTTTCGGGAGCGTGTATAATATACAACAGCAAGATTGTCTTACTTTGTATATATGACATGGTACGTTTTCCACGTAAAAATGTTGCACACTTTATCAAACTTTGTTCTTACAATAACCCAAAAAGTTGAGTTTAATTTGATTTTGTGCCACCGAAATTTAAAAAACGCACCGAAAATGTAAAAAAGCGCACCCCGCACCGACCAAAGAATTTTTCGCACAAGAAATTTTAAAAGAACCAAAAACGGTGCGAAACGCGCCGAATCGACAACGCTATCGATACGTTCTCGTCGTGTATGTTGAGAGTGCGAGCGTAAAACAAACCTGTACTCGGTGATGTTAACTTTTATTTTCAAAATACTGCACGACCTTAAAAAATACCGTTTTTTGAGCAAAATTACCGTACTATCTAACTACGAAGTGGGTATTTTAAACATGTATTATACTAAATGAACCAATATTACAACAGTAATGATTAAGTTATATACATACATATATACGAGTGTATATACATACATTTATGTATCTTAATTTAGTTCTGATTTTCTCAATGAAAACCCCAATTTGCAATAATTTATCAAGTAAACAAAAACTAAAAATGTACAAATTTTACCTTGTAAATGTAAAATGTATTCAGTGGGCGTGAAATCCGAATTTAAAATATTACAACTGGTCGGAAAATCTTAATTCTAAAAAAGCATTTCAGAAAACCCTTCAGTTACAGCACACCATCGCCTAATTTGCCTTTTGTTTATGTTAAGTAAAACAAAAGCAAAAATTCTTTTCTATAAATAAAAGAGCTCTATAAGTAACCCAAATTTAATAATTATTTACGTCATTTGTCTACACAGATGAGTACGATTAAAATCGAAATTGATCTTAGAAGATGTAATTTTAATTCATTTATGGCTCAGTAAATTTGGCGATTCTTACGAAGTTGTAGCAAGGTTTTTTTAATAAAGCAACTATGATTTTAAAAGTATTAAAAATGAAGCCAAATAAAAAAAAACTTTATTGTACATTATCGTATAGGTAATAAAATTACCGTGCTACTGTTTGACGGATAAAATCACCGTATAATACGGTAATTACCGCACAGTTAACATCACTGCCTGTACTTAACTAGTAAACACAAAGCCAAGTAACAACAAATACATATTCGATAATTTTCTTCTTCTAAAAACTATGAACATATTTTTATACCCTTCACAAAAATATAAAGGGTATATATAAGTTTTTGATTCCGTTTGTAATTTCTACAATTTTCATTTGCGACCCTATAATGTATACATATTCTGAATCAGAATGAATGGAAAAGTCGATTAAGCGATGTCCGGCTTTCCGCTGTTGACATACCATTTCTGAGAAAACCATTAGACTTGAAACTTTTTGGTAATGATATAAGGTTATGTAAATATGGAAAATGAAAATTTCAGAGATATAGCCCGAACCGGGTTTTTCTTGAAAATGTCACGTCAGCGAACTTAAACAACTTGTTTTGCTCAAAAGCAGTTTTGGTAATGAAATAAGGTTATATAAATATGGAAAATGAAAATTTCCGATATCGGTCCATGTACACCCGAGATATAGCCTAGACCGGGTGTTTCTTGAAAATGTCACGTCAGCGAACTTAAACAACTTTTTTTCCTCAAAAGCAGTTTTGGCAATTAAATAAGGTTATATAAATATGGAAAATTAACATTTCCAATATCAGTCCATATATACCCGAGATATAACCTAAACCGTGGTTTTCATGAATATGTCGCGTAAGCGATCTGAAACAACTTTTTTTTTGCTTAAAAGCAAATCTGGTAATAGAGGAAGGTTGTATAAATATGGAAACTGAAAATTTCCGATATCGGTTCATATATAACCCAGATATAGGTTAAACAAACTTTTCCAAGAAAATGTCCATGAAAGATTTCTTTTTGGAATAGTGATTACAAGGCAAAAATATTTTTTCCCCGATATCGGTCCATATATATCCGAGCATATTCAGTTCAAATTTGTAATATATACTATACATATACGTGACTATCGTGTGGTATATTCGGCCCAGCCGAATATACCACACACTTACTTGTTTTCGAGTAAGAGGACTTACTCTGAACTCGCGGAGTACTACTTAACAACAAATCCATTTATGCAGAGGTTTATTTTGTATACATTTGATTGCTTGGCTTGTATTTGTATTGGTTTTGTGTGGCTTTGGCGGGGATAAAGCTGGTTGAAAAATTGCCCTTGGTTCTAGAAACCCAAAAACTTCTGGCTGCACTAGTAGGAGTCGCCAAATTTCTGTATTTGTTTACAATTATACATAAGCAGTGAAAGAGAAAAGATTTTAAACTTTTTCGTATATAATGGTCTTTATGGCGTTTGAGTTTGATTTTTTTTTTTTCAACTATATATATACAATATAGCTGTTATTTTATTTGAACAAACTTCATTTTACAATTTTAAATTTAGCCTCAGCGCCATAAAGACATTTTTGAGGCAAGTTGGCAAAAAAAACCAAATGTACAAATAAGATATTCATATTATAAAAAATTTGATTATAATATATTTTACAAAAGTATTTTTTTTTATAAATTTACATTAATAGCGTTTCAATTGTATTAAATAAGTATTCCTTGCAACTGGACTTAGAAATGGAAATTCGATCAATATGTTTTACAGATGACGGTAAATTATTATATTTAATGCCGCCAATATAATCAATTCGTTGTTTGGTTATCTCTAATCTGCATCTGGGAATTCTAAAATTTGTTCTATTTCGAGTATTGAAATTTACTTGATTTTGCGTAAACGATATAGTGTGGTAACCAATTTTATTAACACATTTAAAAACAAACATCAGAACTTGGTATTCATGCAACCCACAGATTGGTAATATAATTTTGCTTACTTCCTTATACAGTGAAATAGTTCAATACAATGACGGTAAATTGTAAACAATTTTTAATGATTTGTTTTGCATACGCTGTAGAGATTTATAAAAAGTATTATTTTTATTACAAGCATACACAATTTAGTTGTTTTCTCTAATTTGTATCTGGATTTTTATTTACTGTCTATACCTCTTGAATGTTTTTTACTCATTGCACTTCATTTTAACGTTTTCACTTCTAGTTTGCTTTAAACAAGTTAGATTGTGGTATATTCGGCTGGGCCGAATTTAAAACACCCTTCACAATAGTAACGTATGTATAGTATATTTTACAAATTTGAACTGAATATGCTCGGACATATATGGACCGATATCAGAAATTTTCATTTTCCATGTTTATATAAACTTTTTCTGTTACCAGTAGTGCAATTCACTAACCTTTTTTAACGCTAATAATATTCGTTTATAGCGCATTTACACCAACTCAAAATCTAGTAGATTTGAATTGAAATCTACAACGAAATCTATATCGTTTACACCACCGTTTTTTGACATCTAACAAGATTTCATTTGCTCAAAAATAATTTATGCATGACATTTGACAATACAATATCATCAGAGACTGAATACACCAGCATTAAAGTGTGTATTTTTGTATGCATACACCACATTATAGTGCAATTTTTGTTGTAGCGTAGTATTTTTAGGTACTTTTAGAACAAAATCACGGTTGCATCACTTGGTACTGAGTAGATTTCAGGAGATTTCACCGAAATCTACTCGTAAAGTAGATTTCATTTTGTATGGGAAATCTCCGCAAAATCTACTAGATTTGGCTTGAAATCTCGAATGAGCAGATTTCGCTTTGGTGTAAATAGGCTATTAGAGAAATTAACACTAGCGTTGGTGTTTTTGCGATTCTATAACAGTTTTTAACACTATTTGTCTTCGTTTTAAATCAGCTGTTTTTATAGCCTGACTGATTAGCGTTAACTAAACACCAATTATTTTTGTGGTGTTTATCTTAACAACAATGTCGTTAAAATTTCTACTAGAATAACTTCACAGTATTTGGCATACGACTTGTCGGAAGACTCCAACAGTCGGTCGGCGTAAATCGCAAAAAAATGGCTTTTTCGGAATTTTGAATATATCTCAGCTATGCGTGAAGCGATACTATTGAATTTCAATAGCAAACCCATGAATCGATGGGGTAACAGAATGGTGAAAGAAAAAAGCTTCTAAGTTTAATGGTTCTCTCAGAAACTGTATTTCAACGGCGGACAGACGGACATCGCTTAATCGAATTATCTATCGATGCTGATTCTGAATATATATACTTTATAACTTTATATGTTTGGGAATGAAAATTGTATAAATTATATTGAAGGGTATAAAAATATGGCGTCAATTTTTTATACCCTTCACAAAAATGTTAAGGGTATATATAAGTTTGTGATTCCGTTTGTAATTTCTACAGTTTTTTTTTTGCGACCCTATAAAGTATATATATTCTGAATCAGAATTAATGGAAAAGTCGATTAAACGATGTCCGTCTGTCCGCTGTTGAAATACCGTTTCTGATAAAACCATTAGGCTTAGAAACTTTTTTCTTTCACCGTTCTTTTACCCCATCGATTCAAGGGTTTGCTATTGAAATTCAGTAATATCGGTCCACGTATAGCTGAGATATATTCGAAATTCCGAAAAAAGCCATTTTTTTTTTGCAGTTTTGTATGAAAATTTTTGAAAACAAAAGTTGTTCGTTTTGCTTCAAACTTCACACACTTATTAAGCATGGTGACTAAAAGGCAAAAAATTTTTTTTTCAGATATCGGTCCATAAATACCCGAGATATAGCCCAAATCGGATTTTTAATGAAACTGTCGCATAGGCGAAGCTAAATAACTTTTTTTTTGCTCAAAAGCAGTTCTGGTAATGAAATAGGGTCATATAAATATGAAAAATGAAAATTTTCGATATCGGTCCATATATACCCGAGATATAGCCCAAATCGGGGTTTTCATGAAAATGTCGCGTAAGCGAACTTAAACAACTTTTTTGTGCTCAAAAGCAGTTCTGGTAATGAAATAGGGTCATATAAATATGAAAAATGAAAATTTTCGATATCGGTCCATATATACCCGAGATATAGCCCAAACCAGGTTTTTCATGAAAATGCCGCGTAAGCGAACTTAAACAACTTTTTTGTGCTCAAAAGCAGTTCTGGTAATGAAATTAGGTTACATATATATGAAAAATGAAAATTTTCGATATCGGTCCATATATACCCGAGATATAGCCTAGAACGGGTTTTTCATGAAAATGCCGCGTCAGCGAAATTAAACAACTTTTTTTGCTTAAAAGCGGTTCTGGTAACAAAATAAGGTTATATAAATATGAAAAATGAACATTTCCGATATCGGTTCATATATACCGCAGATATAGCCTGGAACGGGGTTTTCATGAAATTGCCGCGTAAGCGAACTTAAACAACTTTTTTTGCTTAAAAGCGGTTCTGGTAACAAAATAAGGTTATATAAATATGAAAAATGAAAATTTCCGATATCGGTTCATATATACCGCAGATATAGCCTGGAACGGGTTTTTCATGAAAATATCGCGTAAGCGAACTTAAACAACTTTTTTCACCTTAAAGCAGTTCTGGTAATGAAATAAGGTTATATAGGTATGAAAAATGAAAATTTCCGATATCGGTCCATATATACCCGAGATATAGCGCAAACCGGGTTTTTCATGGAAATGTCGCGTAAGCGAACTTAAACAATTTTTTTTTGCTTAAAACAGTTCTGGTAATAAGATGAGGTTATATAAATATGGAAAATGAAAATTTCCGATATCGGTCCATATATACCACAGATATAGCCTAAACCGTGGTTTTCACGAAAATGCCGCGTAAGCGAACTTAAACAACTTTTTTCACCTTAAAGCAGTTCTGGTAATAAAATAAGGTTATATAAATATGGAAAATTAAAATTTCCGATATGGATTCATATATACCCGATATATAGCTTAACAGGTTTTTTGATGAAAATGCCGAGTAAACAACTTTTTTGTGCTCAAAAGCAGTTCTGGTAATGAAATAAGATTATATAAATATGGAAAAAGAAAAAATCCGATATCGGTCCATATATACTCGAGATATAGCCTGAACCGATTTTTCCAATAACATTTTTTTTTTTACTGAAAAGCAGTTCTTGTTATAAAAGAAGGTTACGGAAATAGAGAAAATTAAAATTTCTGATATCGGTCCATATATACCCGAGATATAGCCTAAATCGGGTTTTTCATGAAAATATCGCGTAAGCGAACTTAAACAATTTGTTGTGCTCAAAAGCAGTTCTGGTAATGATATAAGGTTATATAAATATGGAAAATTAAAATTTTCGATATCGGGCCATATATACCCGAGATATAGCCTGAACCGATTTTTCCATTAAAAAAATTTTTTTTTTTTTTTTGCTGAAAAGCAATTCTCGTTATAAAAGAAGGTTACTAAAACACAGAAAATAGAAAATTCCCATATCGGTTCATATATAACCGAGCATATTTAGGTCACATTTTTAATATACTATACATATTCGTGACTATCGTGAAGGGTATTTTAGATTCGGCCCAGCCGAATATACTACACTCTTACTTGTTTTTTTTAATTTCTTGCTGATCAAGGTGTTTTTAGTGCAAATGAAGAGAAATGAAGCAAACTGCAAATACATTTTGCTGTTGCGTGAGAAAAAACGAAGTATTTTTGCTCACATTTGCATCGTTTGCACGGTTTGCATTACCCAACGTGAAAACCTTTATATAAGTAAATGCAACCCGACCACAGTATAGAAGACAGGAATTTTGTTTGCGTAAAAAAATTTGTTTATGACTAAAATTAAAAAAAAAGAATGCTTAAAGTGATATCAAGAACTGTGTAAAAATGTAAGCAATTTATTAATGTAAATAATATAATTTATTAAAGTAATAATGTAATTTAATAATGCAACTCGTGTAAATTTTTACATTGAATTTGGTATTCAAATTTCAAAGATATTTGATTTAAAAAAAAACCTCTGATCAAAACATCAACCATCTTCATTTTATAAATATTTACATATAAGTATCGAGTGTTAAATCTTGTAGATGAAATAATTTTTAATAACTAAGAAACAAATTTAAGTGGGTTTTGCAAAATGAATCGATAGGCAAGCGTTTCCAATATATTCAAAATTATTTCAAAATATAGTGACATTGCCCAACTCTTCTGCAACTTGGGCATGTGTAATATTCAGCCAAGTTATATAAAATAAACAAACAATTTAAAAATACGGAACTAGAAAATTAAACGATTGAAGGCATTCTTTATTATAAAGACTAAGTAAAATTAAATCTTTTAGACATCTTTGATATTGCAGTTAAATCCAATTTATTGGAATTATTCAATTCAGATATTTTTAATCCTAAAATTTTTGGAAAACTCAATGTATCAAAGTGATGATATTTCAAAACTAAAATGACGATATTTTCTAATATTATCGGGATTTTGACGATTTCTTTCATATTTTTTTGACAGTCCTAGTCATCGCCCCGTAAAAAGTAATTTTTTCACTTTCATGCAAAACACAACAAACAATGCTGCACACAGACCTTTCATTTTAGTTTTAACGGGTATTTTGTCATGTTTTTCGTACTCGTAGCTATGGCACCATTCTGGGAGCCATTATTACTGGTATATATATATATATATATATATATATATATATATATATATATATATATATATATATATATATATATATATATATATATATATATATATATATATATATATATATATATATATATATATATATATATATATATATATATATATATATATATATATATATATATATATATATATATATATATATATATATATATATATATATATATATATATATATATATATATATATATATATATATATATATATATATATATATATATATGTCAAAATTTTGACAACTATTCGTAACTTCTACCAACAAAATACATGTTGATGTTTGTTGGTGTTGTATTTATTGTAAGTCTGCCACTACCTGTATAAAGCTGCCTTGTATCAAACATTTTAAAATTATTATGGGTTTTGATTAAACAACCGTATTTACATATATCTTCAAAAATTTCAATATAATTCAAATAATTGTTTACTTCAATTTGACACGTTCCTGTTTATATCTCCAAAACTTTTTTAATTCAGTATTCATATTTTAAAAAATTTCAATATAATTCAAATAATTCTTTACTTTAGTTAAACACGTTCCTGTTCATATTTCCAAAACCCTTTTAATTCAGTATTTATATTTTAAAAAATTTCAATATAATTCAAATAATTATTTGTTTTAATTAACCCTTATCTGAGTGTGTATCTTCAAATCTCAACCACGTTGCTAAATCCCTTTTCAGCTAACTACGATAACAGTTTGAACCCTACCTCTCTTCTATGTCTGTCTGTCTTACCATTCAGGTGTATTGAAACGAAAAACTCTCCTGTAACCCTAGACCACAGGAAACTATTTGGCCTCGGTCTACCTTAGGTGTGCGCAATATCCCTATAGGGTGAACTAACCTCGTTGATGTGTCAACTTCTCACTACCAGAACGGTCTTACAATCCGAAGTTGAGACATCAGAAAGGTCCTCGTCAATTACTCGAACTGATTCCGATGAATGATTTTTGAAAATTCTGCCAACTTGGCTGATTATTGAAGCGTAAACTTTGAAAAATTTCTAATAGTACGTTTCCATATACGTGATTTGACCCAAATCATTTCGTTTACCTAAATTAAGTAATTTGTGATATGATTTCCCATACATTTTTCATATGATCAAATCATCTCAAATGACTTAATTTGTTTCAAATTAAGTCGAAATTTGTCTGTGCAGCACTTTGCTACTAGTATTCTTACAATGCAACTTTGGTGCATCCATTATTAGTGAGTTACATTTCGAAAAAGTGACATTTATATAAATCACAATGGCAGATTTTTTGGTTGATGAAGTGAAAAAAACATTTATTGTCAATGTTAATTCCGATTTTCATAGGTTTTTTATTCTGCTATATAAAATATCTTTTTTTTTAATTGTATGAAAATCATTTTATTTCCACGTATAAAAAATAAAACAATTATGGTATAAAGTATTTCTGTATATATGTTTACTGCTTGATCTCTATTTAATTGGGGCGTAACCTCATCGGAATCATTTTAGAATTCTTTAAGTAGGAAAATGTAAGGAAATGCAAGTAGTCATAGCCGGCTAGTGCATTTATTTCTCCAATATTTCTAAAGTACGTAAAGTCGTAAATAGCCTTGGAACCTCCTAATGCTCATACTGCTTTTTATATGGCAACATGTCAATCAAGAATGCTACCTACAAATGGGGATGTAAGTTTTATACTTGCTTCAGCACAAGCAACGTCTTTACATTAGGCTTGAATTATAGAATTTTTGCGGCTTAGATACCCTCCCATGTTGAAGCCCATTTAATAATAATTTATTCCTTTCTTATGCCCATGTCTTCGTATAAGGGAATCAACTTCAAGGATTTTATACGCTTTTATCGGTATCAAAAGAAAGTTAGGCGTCATCCTCCGTTGAAACTCATCCTGACAAGATGTTTAATATCTCGCAGCGAAAAAGAGCATATAAATAAACCAGACCATCATTAACTATTTCGTTGGTGTTTAATCCCGTTTTATTCCGAATGCCACAGCTTTTTGGACAATATTTATTCAACAAAATATTTATTTTTTTCTATGTTAAAACATAATCAAACTATACAAACGTCAAACTGTAGTGCGATTCTGTAACTTATATAACGATAATCGAATCATTAAAATAATTATAATGATATTTTATCGTATTTGCTATTCTGTAACATTTTCTTAACGATATTCGTAGTCGATCAAAATCAGCTGTTAATTTTACTGCCGATTTCTTAAAGACAAAAATTTTCTTGCTGTTTATTCAATCGTTAAAGAGTATTTTTTTTAAATTGTGCATCCATGAAATAAAGTGCTTACAATCAGATTTTAAGACATAAAAATATTTATTATATATTAAATACATAAATAAATATGTACATAAAATATTTATTAAATACATTTTCAAAAACAAAAATTTCAGTAAAATTTTTTAACCGGTAAAGTGTATTTTGTGTTGAAATAGCTATTGAACGTTTGTCATTCGGACTTGCAAGGGATGAGACAAGTTTGAACGCTTCAAGGGATAATCATTGTGTTTATCGGGAGTTGGACAATTCCTTTGAGTTGACAATTAATTAATTTAAAAAGTTATATTGATTATCACCAGTCTTAGTTGTGGTCATTCTGAACATATAGAAATTAGTACATACATATAAACAATTAAATGAAACATATGGACACATATTTTATTTTACTTACCTTATTACAAATTAAATAATATTTATTGTCACTTAAAAACTAAAATCACAACAAATAAAAATCAATATGTATACATATTGTTATGGAAAAATTTATTGTTTTTTCTTTTCTTCTTTGTGGTTTTCGTTTTTTTCTGGCAGAGATGCCACGTGTTGTTTATATGAATGAACAGAAAAATACAACTGTTTACCATCGTTAGAATTAAGTTACAGAATCACTCAATCGTTAGTGCAAGCAATGAAATTTGATGACAAAAGTTGCGATTATCGAATCGTTAAAAGTTAGAGAATCGCAGGGCTGATTTCGAAAATTCGAAGAGAAAATTACTTACAACATAATGGAAACACTTTGAAATGATTTCCTGAAATCAACTTAATATGCTTATAATGGAAACGTGCTATAAGCTGTGTTTAGCTTTCATTAACGCCATTCTCTTAGTTATCTTTACCCATGCCGTAGACTAAGCGACCGTTGCTATAACACATTGGCTTGCCGAGTTGTGTGTTTTGCGCACAAATTGTACGACATTAACTCACAATTTCATTACTTAAAAAATTCTGTTGAGTAAAGAACACCACAGATGCAACAATTGTGTATAAAAGTAAGAGCAAATCGAAATAAAGTTGCACAACATGCTCCTAAACTTTACAACCTGTCGATACAACCCCCCAAGAAGTCAAAACTTCTTAATCTTTCGCACAACCGAGACACAACTTCATACGACGATCCCACACACTTTACAATCTTATAACCAACATCGTCATATTGTACAACTAGTCGCATAGTCTGTGGCTTGCTTTATTTTCAGCACGGTCTACATGGTGTAAGTTTTTTTTTTTTAGCTGGGTCTACATGGCTCTAGGAAAATTTGTTAAAATATTAATATTTTTAGTTAGAATGCCGAAAATACAACATAACAAAACAAAAATTAATAAACAATTATACCCTATTTTTTATTTGGGATATAATATTATATATTTATATTGTGAAAAAGTTATATACAATGTATAATTCCGCTATAATGTTGCTATGCTAAAGCTTTCGCAGTGCAGACATTAAAACCACATGTAGCTCAAACTTACAACGGTTGTCTTTAACGACACTTTGCAAATGAAATTTCACTTGCGTATGTAAACAATCACATTAATTGCAATTGTATATATGTGTTTTTTATGTATTGGCTGCTATTATGTACACGCAACTTGTAACAAGTTACCTGCATGTGTGAGCTCAGTGTAACGGGGAGACCTGGTTCTGAATTCGCCTTCGTTTTGTCAAGTAAAAGAAATTCGCCTTGGATTTACTTTTTATGACTCATTAACAGCCAGTTTACCAATTTCGAAAGAAAATGAATGCGAAAGAAAGCCAGTCACTCACATTCGAATCAATTTGGGTTTGTCTATCTCACTACTACTCGTTCGCATTTTCTTATGTATTTTGATTGATTTTTGACAGATCGTTCGCATAGAAAAAAATTAGACGAACCCAAATCAATTTTCTTTCGCTTAGATTGCGAACGCAAGCATGCTGTCGAGATTGGTAAACTGGCCGTAAATAATGTCTGGCTCAAGGTGCATTAACGCATACACGGTGGCAGCACTAGAGCAAAATTACAACAAAAACAGACATCTGGTAAGCTATGTTTATTAAAAATATTTGTAACTATTTTCACAATTATAAACTATGAATGTACCTTTTCATAATTATAAATTATATTTGTTTGAATTATTTATATGTTCACAAAATAATTTGTATATGTTTAATTCAGAATAAAACACTAAATTCACTTTCAAAAATGTAAATAATACATTTGACGTAAATAGCTTACTATATTGCCAGTAGCAAAAAATTGTCACATGCCGTAGTGCTGCCACCGTGTATACGTTAATGCACCTTGGTCTGGCTCCTCCAAGGTGCATTAATGCCCACAAGCTGGCAGCGTTAGCGAAAAATTACAACAAAAACAAGCAGGTGGTAAGCTGTGCTTGTCAAAAATGTTTGTAACTTTTTTATAATTATAAACTATAAAAGTGCTTTTAACAATTAAAAATTGTTTTGATTTTAATTATTTTCAACACAACGGGACCAAAAGGACCCAAGTGGGCTGGTTTCATGAAACTGGCGGCCTGTACAACCTATTTTCATTTTCACAATATTATTTTATATGTTTTCTTCTACATTTTCCACCTTAAGATCTTGATTGATTTTGAAAATGTAAATTTTAATTTTCCTAATGATGATAAACTATAAAATATTGAATATAAAATACCGTTAAACCTTTTTTGTAAAAACCAAAAATCAATCAAGATCTTTAGCTGGAAAATTTAGAAGAAAACAATATAAACAAGATCAAATAATATGAATATTTAATTATTTTAAATTATTAAATCAGAATAAACAGGTGAACTTCCAAAAATTAAAACAATACATTTGACGCTGAGTGCTCACAATATTAGCAGTAGTAAAAAAGTGCCACATGCCGTAGCGCTACCACCTTGTAGACTTTAATACACTTTGGGCTTCTCTTAATAACGCACAGCTGTTACTGATGTAGAAAAACAATTATATTTCTGGCCTTTGAGTAAACCGTCGGAAAATAAAGTTAAGAAGTTGCAATATCTTATTTTTAAAAATAGTAAGAAGAAAGATTTTCTCAAGAGTTTTCCGATTTGATTCCTATTGTGTTTTCCAGAAAAACAGTAGGTCGCAATGCCAGAGGTCCCCCGAAGTCCCTTGGCATCGTTTGTCCAATGCTTAAATAATATGGTTGATGGGCCGGTAACATGGTTTAGAGGTTAGTGGAAAGATGTAAAATCTATAAAAATTAAAGTACTTAAATTCCTCTAACTTTGATTTGTAATATTCTGAATTTTTTTTATAAATTGGACTTACATTACATAATTACATAACCTAATCGTTTCCCATGTTTAGTTTTTTTTTATCTGCTATAGTGGTTAACATGTCTGCATATTGTTTACACTTGTGCCCACATTGCTTCATTTTGTTAAAATTTTGATTTAAAAACCATGTATAGGGATGATCAGAATTTTCTCTGAAATGTTAAAAAAAATATTTTACATTTCCAACAGAATCTATTGTTGAGCCAAACCAACAAAAATACGCTTGGTATCATCAAAAATTCCGTCGTGTGCCAACTATTGATCAATGTTATACAGATGATGTAGTTTGCCGCTTTGAAGCAGATCAACAATTTCGACGCGATCGTATGGTGGACAATGAAGTTGTGACCATTTTGCGTCAACGTTTTGAGGATTGTGTGTTGTACGAAACTCCCGATCACATGGAAAAATGCAGACCTATTTTAGAGCAGTATGAAAAGGCATCCGAAAATTGGTTTATTAAATGTTAGTAGCATCTTTTATAATTATATTTCCAATCAAAAAATATATATGTACGACTGGTTTTTAGCTATCCTGAACAAAGTACTCTTGAATACCTTTGGAAAGTATTTTTAAACATTTAACTACATATACATCCCATTGTTTTAAATAAAACAATGAGAATTTAAAAAGCAAAATGTTCTAATAATACCTTTCCAACACCAAAAACGACAACTTCTATGAAATGTCGATATATGGTCAGTTAGGAAACAAAAATCAAGATGTACATATATGTATTTCGATTGGTATAAATTTTAGTAGCTAATAACTAAATAAGAATTAATTTTTTTACAGATGGCGATTTAGGAGCTTACACTAACGCAAAGTCCGCCTATATGAAGCAAAAACATCGTCTCATATGGGAGCGCCGCCATGGTCCCGTTGGTAGTAATAAAAAAGAGAAAGCAGTCGAAGAATAATAAGCCTTATGAAGTTCTCGGTACCCAATGTAAAGCTGTTCAAATTAAGTTTAAATCTGGTTAGAACTTCATATTCTAGGTAAAACTTTTATATGCAGCTTTGCTTTTTCGATCCACTAGATATTGCAACAAATAAAATGGTTTTTTTTCAAAATCAAAATGTATGTTTGTATGTGTTAACGTAGAAACTATATATAAAATCGGATTAAGAAAAACATACTCAACCAGAAGAGAAGGTTACAATATTTCAAACAACGCGGAAATATTTCATGCACAATATGATAACTACAATTAAAAGTCAAACGAAAAATCGATGCTTCAGCCCTTTCGGTCATTCTTAAAACTTAACTAATTTCTTCTGATTTGACAATTGTTGGCGATTATAAATACCCGAATGAACTAGAGCTAGAGATATTTTTTTATTCTAGCGTTTTTTTATTTACTGAGTCTTCACACAAATAAGTTTTCAAATCTTAATACTAAATACAAAAAATTAACTAAGTCCGGCGAATGCTAGACGAAAAGTTTCATTATGCGGGATCTTGATCGGTAGAATCACCAATTTGCCTTCTCAACCGAGTGTGGCCGCCAAAATTAAGTATGTTCCGTGCAAGAGGATTTGGTTGAAGTTCCAGCTTTCTGATATGCCTTGTCGCATACTTTGAAAACTCGTCTTTTACCAGTGAAACACACAGATCCTAATGGATTCGTGAGCCTTTTCCGTACCTTGGAGCTGCAGTAGTCGAAGTAGTTCGAAGAATTTGATTTCATCACCTCCGAATTTTCTCAATGTTTGATGTTGAAGGCGGTGCCCCATAATTGAGTTCCATAGCACAATATAGGCTTAAGAATTGCATTGTATAAGTTTGCAATCTATCTTCAACGTAGAATACGAAACAATTATGTTGTAATGTGTTGGTCTTGTTTGCACATAATCCCACGAAAAATAAACAATCCAACGCTGACAAATGTGTCCTAAATCTGGACTATAAGGTTGATAATCAACCAATTCGAAGTGTATTTCACGTAATTTTAGCATCGTATCTAATGTTGTGTGCTCCGGTCGTAATTTTTTTTTATTGTATCAATCAATTGATCCAATAATGTACGATAATACTTTCCTGTGATTGTGGATCCTTTTTCAAGGTAATCGATGAGCAATATTCCGTGTGCATCTCATAATACAGTTGCCATAATCTTGCCAGCCAATTTCACTGTTTTCGCCTTCTTCTACCCATTGTTTCGATTGATTTTTGGTTTCAGGTGTGTACTGGTGGATCCAAGTCTCATCAACAATTAATAATCAACAGAATTACGCTTTATCATGTCCAAATACCGCTGTGAAGTGGTCTGTCGAACTAGTTTTTGTTCGATAATGAGCAAACTCTACTCCCATCTTGCCGATAGCTCACGCACGTAATCTAACGTAACTTGACTCGGCGATCATTCATAACGATATCGGGGATTTTCTTGATATTTTCTTTAGTCACATTTTTCGTAATACTTTATGTTTGCATCAACATTTGCATTACATCAAAATCAAAATTTATTCTTCAGGTGGAATCTTAGTTGCAAGGATAATTCGAGATACCTAAATCTATAGATACGACAATACCGGTGGGCTATTAAAACCGTAATCTGAGAGAAGAAGAGAAAACTATGATGATAAAAATATTAGACTGCATAATTCTATTAATAAAGATACATATCAAGTTCTTACTGAAAGAGATTTTATTCAGAAAATTTGCACGTGAAAAACACTACTCACACCGCTACAAAAACACTGAAATGATTTGTATACGAGTTGTATTGTACACAGTTGCAAATAAATTTGCAAAGTAAAGAATGCAGAGCATGGGCGGAGTAACGTAGACCTTGTGTCTACGATGGCACTAACAGTATTTTTTGCGGCGCTGTGAGGTCAGTATTTGCCGCTTGGTTAACAACGAAATACCTCACAAAAACTGTAAACTAATACAGTTAGTTGAGGTAGACAGTTAACCAATGAGAGTGAGATGCAAAACTCTCGAAGGCCAAACAACAACAACAAGCCTGACCGCACTTAAGAAATAATTACGATGGCACGGGAGCTGTTTCCCAGCCCAGAGGCCAGATTCCGCAACTATGAATTCTTTTTATCAGTGAACACTCAAAATAAAATTCACTGACAAACACAGTGTTCACTTCTCGGTAAAAAGCGATCCCGTAAACAAACAATGAATTTTATTGCGCTGGATGTGTTTCTTCAGGCTGTCACACAAGTTGTAGAATAGATAGATTTTAATACACATACATAATCCTTTTGTTTATTTTTTTCAAGTTCAAAATATTTTACAAAAAACTAAAATTTACCAAAGATTTTTCAGTAAAAAAATTATTATTAAGTGTACACTTTAAATGTCAAAATTATTCATTCTCACCATTGCGGGCTCAAAAATCAAAAGTGAACGCTGAAATTGGTGAACATTTAAAAATTCATCGTTGCGGAATCTGGCCCCAGAGATGCTTTACGATTGTGTATACGAGTTGATTCGAATGAACTTTGTTCCGTTGTTATTGTTTATTTTTCGAACAGCTGATTACTTAACTACTTTCCCAAACTAGCACGAAGAAAAAAGTTGTGTTTGAAGTCGTTATCGCGGGAACCGGCGGGCTCCCAATTTGCACGAAAAGTGTTTCTTCTGTTAAAAATTGGGCAAAAGAAAAAGCTTCTGATAGAGTAATTTGTGTTTCTCATTTTACCAGACCTTACCCGTACTTTTTTTCCGTGCAAAATGGTAAAATTCGTAAAACATATAATCAGCTGTTTGTTATTCATGAAAATAAAATATCAATGTGCAAATCATTAAAAAACATATTTGAAAATATAACAATACGTCACATTTAATACGATGACGCGAGAGCTGTTCTTCAGCCCAGAGCTGCTTTACGACTGATATTTAAATAAGTTATTTTACGTTTTTATCTAGCTCAAAATGTTTAAATAAATTTGCAAAAATATTTGTTTGAGTTACAACAGAGCTGTCAACTTCACACTGATTTTAGTGGTTTTTAAAAATCGCACAAAGAATTTTTAAATCAAAGCACGATGCTTTTATTTAATTTTTAGAGCATTTTCTTTTAATAACATAAACAATCTGTACTGATAGCTACATATTTAAAAAACTTTGTTTATATATATTTTTTGCATTTCGTTTTGGCTTTTCAATAAATTATTGCTCGATTTATTGTACCAAAATTTTAAACATTTTATTTGACATCAATATTTTCCTAATAATTTGTTACTATCTATAAAAAAATGATGTTATATGAAATTTTTTAAAACCACATTATTTTAGTAATCAAAATACTACCCATTAGTTACATTTTGAACGTAAGCCATACTAAAAAATAAAACTTTCCATATACAAATTGACACATAAATAGTCAGTTAATTATTTGGAAATAGTTTTTATTTGCAAGTAGGTTGTGCATAAACGTAATAATTGAAAGCTCATTTATTTTTTAAATCAAACAAAATTCGAAAAATTACTAAATGTAAAAAACTAATTTTTTTATTAAAGTGGATATTATAAAATAAATCTGTTTGTTAATTTTATATAACAATAAACATTTTCAACTACGTGTATTTTTGTAAAAGTAGGCGTTTTTTTATCGGATTTCAGTGCATTATAAAATTTTGTAGTTTAGAACACAGAATTTTAAAATTGTATAAATAAACAACAGCTACTTTTGTTTTCATATTTAATTTCGGGCTCGAAATGTGGTTTTTGTGTTCCAGCAATTTTTGGCAAATTTGTTGTTTTCTGAGAGTATTTTTTGATTACTCTCATTTTACCGGACTTTCCACGAACAAAGCTAAAGTACGGGCTGTTTCGTGTAAGAAGAGGAAGCATACTATTCTCTCAAAAGCGCTCTCAATTGCCCAATTTTAAAGTACCGTAACGCTGTTCATGCAAATTGGGATCCCGCGGCATCCCAAACTAGAGTAAAGAAACACACATATTAAGCAATGTTAGACGATATGTTGAATCAGTATATATGTGTTTATACCCATATGCTACAATTTAAGAAAAAATGTGTCTATCAACATATATTTTTTTGATCTGTGTACTTTTTCTCCCAGTGCAAATTTATTTACTTTCAGAGCGTAACTATGGATTTCTCTTTGGGCATCACTATTTTAAATGTTCAGAGCGCACCATCTTTATATATGTATTGTCTTTGGTCCAATGTACGAGTAGTGATGCCCAAAGTTACGCTCTGAGTGTAAATAAATTTGCACTGGGAGAAAAAGTTCGCAATTTCACAAAATTTGATGTGTTTAGCCCGAAAGCCAAATTGATGATCGGAATGCATCCCACATTGCTCAATATTGGACTGAAATGGTTGGTTAAAGACTTATTGGTCTATATGATTCTACCTTAGTCGGATCCTTTCCTGGCTTAAATATCAAGTAGTCATAGAGACCTTCCACTCTGCAGGATAATACTCAAAGCGTAGAATTTTTTTTTTAATAATTCAATTATTTATTGTATCTTCTAAAAGAACTAACAATAAGTATGCAAATCTTAAAACTAAAAATTCATTAATTATTACAGAAAAACAAAAAAAAAAAATAATTACTATTGAAAAATTTTATTTACTTAGGTCCAGCCAATGCTAGACGAAAAGTTGTTTCTTGCGTGTATTTTGTTGGTAAATCACCTTTCCAACGCTCTGATGGTTGCAAGGGTGTCCATCCTTCTCAGTCGAGTGTGGCCACCAAAGTTAAGGATGCTACGTGCGAGAGGATTCGGGTGAGACTCCAGTCTGTTAATGTACCGTATCGCGTGTTTTGAAAATTCATCTTTCACTAAGGGTACACCTAGATCTTTGTGAATTCGACAGTTTTTAACATACCATGGAGCTGCAGTAATTATACGGAGAATTTTATTCTGGCGCTTTTGAATTTTCTCAATGTTAGATGCAGAGGCGGTACCCCACAATTGAATTCCATGGCTCAATATTGCCTTAAGGATTGCGTTATACAACAAAAGTTTGCAATCTAACTTCAAGATAGAATTTCTGCCGATGAGCCAATTTAGTTGCACCGCTTTTAATTTCATCTGGGTGACTTTAGCGTCAATGTGAGACTTCCACGTGAGCCTACGGTCGAGATGAATACCAAGGTATTTGACTTCACTGTGCTGCGGAACAATGTAGTTGTTGATTTTAATAGCCGAACATGTTTTTCTACGTAGTGTGAATGTAACATGGATACATTTTTGTTCATTTACATTTATTTTCCAAATTTTCAGCCATTTCTCCAATATAAGAATATGTTCTTGCAAATTTTGTGATGCTAATTTATAGTCTTCATGGACACTGATGAATGCTGTATCATCTGCAAAAGTTGAAGTGTGAATTTTGCAGCTCGTTGGCATGTCTGAAGCATAAATCAAATATAAAGTTGGGCCCAATATGCTACCCTGGAGAACTCCAGCTTTGATTGGCTCTCTAACAGCTTGTGCGTGTTTGCAGGCAAGTTTAATTTTATTTTATGGGTTAAGCCTTTGTGCCACACTTTGTCAAAAGCTTTGGAAACGTCAATAAATAGAGCTGAGCAATATTTTTTATCTTCGAACGCGTTTCTGATAACATTCACCAGCCTGTGTGTCTGTTCTTAGCCCTAAAACCGAATTAATGGTTAGGAATACATCCTTCTTCATTCAAGATTGGGGTCAACTTCGTCATTATCAATTGAAATTGTTGGCAATAGACTTATCGGCCTATATGACTCAACTTTTGTAGGATCCTTTCCTGGTTTGGGTATCATAGTAATGACAGACACCTTCCACTCAGTAGGAAAATACTTGAGACGTAAAATAGCATTAAAAATAAAAGGGACGATTGTTTTAGCTACTCGGGGTAACTGCACTAGCATTTTGTTGGTAATTTTATCAATACCTGGAGCTTTTCTGGGGTTTAAGTTAATAATAGCAATCTCGATATCTTGAAAACGAAGTCTAAAAGGTACCGGAGGTCTAACGGCATATCAGCTTCGTCATTCAGTCCGTCAATGGCAAACACGTTTCTCAAGTGGTTAGCGTACAGCATTCCCTTTTCGGAGTCACTTCTGGCCCAGTCCCCAGTTGGAGTACACAAGGGTGGCTTAGATCTAACGGGTCTCTTTAACCCTCTTGCTGCTTTCCACAAAGAATAATCGGATTGAAGACTACCATCGAGGCTTTCCAGTTAGGCTGTGAGGGAAGCCACTCTTTGGACTTCAAGCAAATTTCTTAGTTGACTTATGCATTCTCGAAGCCTATCTTTAAGCTGGGGAGACCTGAGAAAAGGTGTTCGATTTCAGAAGAACAAATTCTGCTATTCATATTTCTAAAATTTGTAGTGGTAGCATGTTACACGGCTTTTATAATATTTTGGGAAAAATCTTTAATTGACTCATCACTATCCTCTGGAGTTCTCAAATATATATTTTCCGTACAATGAGTATTTAAATATTTTTTATATTTTAGCCAATTCACTCTAGACTGGAATACACCTATGTCGTTAAATAGGAATCCAATGTCCTGGGGGAATCATATAGAGACAATAGTAGGTGAGTGATCGGAGGACAAATATAATGAAGGCTCCACATGCATCCAATCTAAGGAGGTGTTTTTTACGATTCCAAAATCAATAACATCTGAGATCTTTCGCTGGTCAGATGGCCAATAGGTGGGACACCCGCTGGAGATTACATCTAAACCCAATTTTAGTATCAAAAAGCACACGACCTTTCTGGAAGATTAATCTTGAGCCCCAAACTGTGTGTTTAGCATTATAGTCACCATCAGCTATAAATCGGGATCCAAGAGAAGTAAAAAAATTTGAGCAATGGCTTTCTGTAACTGAAAGCCGAGGCGGGGAATAAATTGATGAAATTACCAATTTACTGTGAATGTGTTCAATACAAATATTTGTTGCTTGAAAATATTCTTCACATGTCTCATTTAGCAAGTAATGTGTAATTCTATTTTTAATTAGAATAGCCGAACCTCCACAAGATCTTCTACGTGGATCTTTAGTGTCATATAGTATATAGCCATTTATCCTGAAATAACTTCTTGACGTCAGGTGAGTTTCAGCAATCAACATAACATCGATTTGCCTTTCCCTCAGGTGTTCAAGTTCATTTTTATGTTGGCGTATGCCGTTTGTGTTCCAGAAACAGGCTATTTAAAAAAATGATTTATCTAAAAATATGTTTCTGGAACGCAAAAGGCGTAGAATAACGTTAAAAATAAAAAGTAGAACTCTTTTAGTTACACGAGGTAAATGTTCAAGCATTTTACCAGTAATTTGATCAATGCCTGGAGTTTTCATTTTGTTTGTATTACCGATAACGTTTTCGTCTCGAAACGTTAAGTCTCAAAGACACAGCTGGTCTAACAGCATATGGCGGTAATTCAGACGCATCATTTGCTGTATCACCAGTAACAAAAACGTTTTTCAAATGCACGAGTATTATTCGCTTAGTCATATGTAGTAACAAGTAAGAGTGTAGTATATTCGGCTGGGCCGAATCTAAAATACCCTTCACGATAGTCACGAATATGTATAGTATATTAAAAATGTGGCCTGAATATGCTCGGTTATATATGAACCGATATCGGAATTTTCTATTTTCTGTATTTTAGTAACCTTCTTTTTATAACAAGAATTGCTTTTCAGCAAAAAAAAACAAATTTTTTTAATGAAAAATTCGGTTCAGGCTATATCTCGGGTATATATGGACCGATATCGAAAATTTCAATTTTCCATATTTATATAACCTTATTTCATTACCAGAACTGCTTTTGAGCACAACAAATTGTTTAAGTTCTCTTACGCGACATTTTCATGAAAAACCCGGTTTGGGCTATATCTCGGGTATATATGGACCGATATTGGAAATTTTCATTTTCCATATCTACATAACCTTATTTTACTATTAGAACTGCTTTTAAGCAAAAAAAAAGTTGTTTAAGTTCGCTTACGCCGCGTATTAATGAAAAACCCGGTTTAGGCTATATCTCGGGTATATATGGACCGATATCGAAAACTTTCATTTTCCATATTTATATCACCTTATTTTATTACCAGAACTGCTTTAAAACGAAAAAATTGTTTAAGTTCGCTTACGCGGCATTTTCATGAAAACCCGGTTTAGGCTATATCTCGGGTATATATGGACCGATATCGGAAATTTTTATCTTCCATATTTATATAACCTCATCTTATTACAAGAACTGTTTTTAATCAAAAAAAAGTTGTTAAAGTTCGCTTACGCGACATTTTCATGAAAAACCCGGTTTGCGCTATATCTCGGGTATATATGGACCGATATCGGAAATTTCAATTTTCCATATTTATATAACCTTATTTCATTACCAGAACTGCTTTTGAGCACAACAAATTGTTTAAGTTCTCTTACGCGACATTTTCATGAAAAACCCGGTTTGCGCTATATCTCGGGTATATATGGACCGATATCGGAAATTTTCCATACTTATACAACCTTATTTGATTACCAGAACTGCTTTTAAGCAAAACAAGTTGTTTAAGTTCGCTTACGCGGCATTTTCATGAAAACCACGTTCCAGGCTATATCTGCGATATATATGGACCGATATCGGAAATTTTCATTTTTCATATTTATATAACCTTATTTTATTACCAGAACCGCTTTTAAGCAAAAAAATTTGTTTAATTTCGCTGACGCGGCATTTTCATGAAAAACCCGTTCTAGGCTATATCTCGGGTATATATGGACCTATATTGGAAATTTTCATTTTTCATATTTATATAACTTCATTTCATTACTAGAACTGCTTTTGAGCACAAAAATGTTGTTTTAGTTTGCTTACGCGACACTTATGTAAAACCCGGTCTAGGCTATATCTCGGGTATATATGGACCGACATCGAAAATTTTTATTTTTCATATTTATATGACCCTATTTCATTACCAGAACTGTTTTTAAGCAAAAAAATATGTTTAAGTTCACTTACGCGACATTTTCATGAAAACCGCAGTTTAGGCTATATCTCGGGTATATATGGACCGATATCGGAAATTTTCATTTTCCATATTTATGTAATCTTATTTCATTATCAGAACTGCTTTTGAGCAAAAAAAGTTGTTTAAGTTCGCGTACGCGACATTTTCATGAAAAACCCGATTTGGGCTATATCTCGGGTATATATGGACCGATATCGAAAATTTTCATATTTATATGACACTATTTCATTACCAGAACTACTTTTAAGCACAAAAAAGTTGTTTAAGTTCGCTTACGCGACAGTTTCATGAAAAACCCGATTTGGGCTATATCTCGGGTATATATGGACCGATATCGGAAATTTTCATTTTCCATATTTATGTAACCTAATTTCATTACCAGAACTGCTTTTGAGCAAAAAAAAGTTATTTAGCTTCGCCTATGCGACATTTTCATGAAAAACCCGGTTTGGGCTATATCTCGGGTATATATGGACCGATATCGGAAATTTTCATTTTCCATATTTATGTAACCTAATTTTATTACCAGAACTGCTTTTGAGCAAAAAAAAGTTATTTAGCTTCGCCTATGCGACATTTTCATTAAAATTCCGATTTGGGCTATATCTCGGGTATATATAGACCGATATCTGAAAAAAAAAATTTTTTGCCTTTAAGTCATCATCCTTAATAAGTGTGTGAAGTTTGAAGCAAAACGAACAACTTTTGTTTTCAAAAATTTTCATACAAAACTGCAAAAAAAATGGCTTTTTTCGGAATTTTGAATATATCTCAGCTATACGTGGACCGATATTACTGAATTTCAATAGCAAACCCATGAATCGATGGGGTAAAAGAATGGTGAAAGAAAAAAGTTTCTAAGTCTAATGGTTTTCTCAGAAACGGTATTTCAACAGCGGACAGTCGGACTTTTCCATTCATTCTGATTCAGAATATGTATACATTATAGGGTCGCAGAAAAAAACTGTAGAAATTACAAACGGAATCACAAACTTATATATACCCTTTACATTTTTGTGAAGGGTATAAAAACGTTTTTAAAAAGATTAATATACAGCATCCCCTTTTCAGAACCGATTCTTGCCCAGTCCTCAGTTGAAATCTGCAAGGGTGGCTTACCTCTAACGGGTCGTTTCAGACCTGATATGTATGTAAGATTTCACCAAATCTACTACTTTAAGAAGTCCCATCCACTTCTAATTGATCAAGGGTTCATAAATAGTCCTCCAATTATTGGAGTGGATATTAGTCATCAAAACAGACCAATTGATATAAAAATTAAGTTTGAAACAGACTCAAATACATCAGCTTATTGCATTCTCATTCATTACCTCATAATAGAATATATAGCTATAAAAGGATAATTTCATTAATTTCAAACCATTCATTGTAAAAGAATTAGCAATGGTACACTTCAATTTCATCATAAAACCTTTATTTTATTTTAAGTCAACCAAACAACAGAGAAAAGCAAATTGGTTAATAAAAACATATCAAGTGTTTGCAACGAGTACAAAACATTCAAAAGTATATACCAAAGGGGGAGGAAAGAAAAAAATGTTTGGAAAGAAAATGGAAAGTTGTTAATGCCAAAAATCTTTTCTTCACCTTGGCATTACCAACAGTGATGGATCATTAATAAAATTCGAAGCTTTTGTATGCATAAGCTGATAATTTTTAACATAACGCCATCCTGCTTGCACATAATGCCTAAATGAGAAAAAATGACCATATTCAAAAAGGGTACTAATATGTCGTTTCCGTAACTTTAATTCACTTAAGTATCTCGAGTCTGAAAGTGTTGGGCTAATTTCATTCCGAGAAAACTTTGAGTCATTTTCATTATTCGAAGTTTTTTTGTCTGTATTGGCTCCGAGGTTAATTGTATCCATTTTCGAAAGCTCTTCCCCTTGTGTTCATCAATCCAACATTGGTCCATTTCGAACCGGATAGCTGGAATAAGACAAATACTCTCGGAGATTTCATTGGTTTACCGATTCATCAACATACATATATACTACGAACATACTTCCATATTCATTCCATTAAAGGTACGTTTTGTTATTTGCTTAATGATTTCGATTAGTCGTAAAAGTGCATTTCTTAAATGTTGAGAGTGGTAGGAGTGCGGTTTCCGTTGCATCGTGCTTTAATTTTTCTATATAAAAAATCGTTTTTACATGCAAAGTTTTTACGTATTTAAATTAAAGAAAATAAATATACATAAATAAATAATATAAATCCGTAAATTCCATAAATAATATTGGTTTTGACAAAGAATTTTTATATAACTGTTTATAAAAAACCAAAAGAGAAAGAACGGCATTATATAGAAAATAAAAGAGAAAAATAGAAACTAAAAGTGAAAAAAAAAGATTAGACAGTAAAAATCTGAGTCGCAGAAAAAATCCAGAGGCACGGAGGTTTTCATCCTTAGGCCCCAATGAATTATGTATAGAGGTATTTTTGCCAAAAAATTTCATTTTGTTTTCAGCTAATTCCACATTTTTCTTGGTCTCCTTACCATATTTTATACTTTAATGCATAAAAAATTTTCTCTTAATCCAAAATATTTCTCCTACTTTTATCCATACATAAATTAAGCATTCCATTAATTTCGTATATTCCAATTATCCCTTCCCCTCCTTTTCTCTTTACAAATATTAAAATAGTTGAAAATATTCTCCTCATTCCAATATAATACCAGTGTGGCCATTGCGGTGCAAGATTTAAAAAACAAAAAGGTGCACATTCGTGAATATTTATTCGAAAACGCATCTTAGTTAATTAATATTACGGTCACTGAATAAAATAATTAAAATCAAAAACAAAACAAAAAGGAGAAGGAAGAATTTATTTATGCATGTGTATTTGAACAAGCTTCAAGTATTTTATTAAAACAAAGCTATAGATTTTTTACTTGTAATTCCATTTTATTCCAATTCAAACAAGAATACCATTCCCCTTAAACTGCTGGAAAAAATGAGAGAAATAAATATCTTTCTTTCCAATTAAGAGGCATGTTACGTTTATCGGGTAAAAGATAAAGTTTATATCTTAAAATTAATACATATATATATATTTTGAATCATCATATTAACTCAAACTACGTTTTCCAATTATATTTTCAATTACAAAGTATTATAGTTCAATTTCTATTTATTCAACCAATTGTTTTCTCATTCCTTTACATTCTAAAATTTGAGCGAGCCTTGGAATATTATACACTTTCCATTTGCTAAAAAATTTTACTGAAAAGGTGAATGACCTCAAATAAATCGGGTTCCCGCACAACAGCTGATTGTTAATAAAGTTGTTTGAAAGAATTAAATAATTTTTCGAAAAAACCGTTTTAGTTTTCAATAAAATTTTCAGGTTTGTTTACTTGAACTTTATTTTTGCCATATTTTTCATATTCTTTATACATTTTATAAAAAGAAAATTTTGTGATCTGAGAATTAAACTTAGCTTATATCTGCTCGCAATTATTTCAATAATTTTTAAAGTGTTTTGAGAATTTGGAATTTACGATTTTAAATTTTTTTTTGTAAAATGTCATTGGACAAGTTTATCCGTTTGGCAGATAATATCGTTGAATTCGAAGCGGATATCAATGATAACCAATATCCACTTGATTCTCGCCATTCTATCGAAATCCACAGATCTGAGCTTCAGCAACATTGGATAATAATAAAGGCTGCTTACGAAAAGTATGTAAGTATGTGAGGCAGACGCTGAGGAAAAGGAAGAAGAAGGCGACAGCTTCGATATTAATGCTTTAAAAGTGAAATTTAAAAGCACATACAAATCTTATTGTAGGTGCTTAACAAAATTGTCCGAAACCGCTGAAGACCTTCCAAAGAAATATAATTCTAACCTTTCCCATTCACTCAATAGTCCTGAGTTTGGAAAGATCGACTCTACACAAAATATTCACTTGCCGCCGGTTGACATTCCGACTTTCCATGGTGATTACGCTTCTTGGCCTACGTTCCGTGATATTTTTAATGCGGTCGTTTCCAATTCTAGGGCCAGCAAAATTGAAAAACTGTTTTATTTGAAACAGAAGACAACAGGCGAGGCTAAGGAAATTGTCCAAAAGAGTCCTTTGACAAATGAAGGGTTTGATTTGGCATGGAAAAATTTGGTTTCACGCTTTGAAAACCGTAGGGTTTTGGTAAATGGCCAGTTAAAAATCCTGTTTAACCTTTCGGCCATTAATTCTGAATCAGGCAAAGCCCTGAAACAGTTACAAAGAGATATTAATTCTTGTATCTCTATTCTGAATCTTTATGATATTGATGTTACTAGCTGGGATCCTATTTTCGTGTTTATTTGTACGAATAGAATTCCGGAAAGTACGCTTACGTTGTGGGAGCAAGAACTCAAAGACAAAACCACTATTCCAAAATGGTCTCAATTGAATGACTTTCTGACAAATCGATACAGAACTCTTGAGTCTGTTTCCGAAACACGCGGTTCAAGCCATTCCAGAAATAATAGCGAGAAGCCTAAAGCTAATAATACTACAAATAACAATAAGAAAGTTAATAGTTTTCAAGTCAACATTTCGGGTCCAAAATGTCAGCTGTGTCCTAAAGAGTGTCATGCGATCCGTAAATGTCCAAAATTTTTAAAAATGGATAACCAGCATAGATTCGCTGAAATTAAAAAGGAAGGCTTGTGCATAAATTGTTTTTCTAAGACTCACAGTGTGAAAAATTGCACCAGCAAACACTGTTGCTTTAAGTGTCAGAAAAGGCATCACACTTTACTCCACCAGGATGGTAATAATGTGGCAGGAAATCCATCTTCGCCAGTACATAATACTACTCTTAATCCGAATTCACCCTCATTTTCCTGCGCCGAGCTAAATCCAATACAGTCCACTCATAGTCCTCGCACAAGTCGACTTCAATCCTGTTTCGCATCTCATATGAAAAGCGTTTTATTAGGAACGGCTTGGGTGAATATTTGCTATTCTGGAATTCAACATCAGGTGCGGGCGCTTATCGACTCTGGGTCAGAAGGTACCTTTATTTCCGAAAAGATCTTCAATCTGCTAAAACTTCCTTCTACTCCTACTAATGCTAAAATTTCTGGACTAAACCAGACTATTTCCGCTACTGTTCAAAAGCGATGCACCTTCGTATTAGGCTCACTTTTAAATAGTGCACATTCCATTCTTGTTGAAGCACTTGTTGTACCACAACTATCGAACAGTCTGCCGTCCCAAACGATTTCAAAGTCTGAATTTGTAAAAATTCCGGATATTCCTTTAGCAGACCCGAAATTCTACAGCAGCTCTAGAGTTGACTTGGATCGGAGGCGATATCTTTCCCTCCATCGTTTGTGCAGGAGTAAAACATAATGTGTGTGAGTCCCTTTTAGCACAAGAGACAATATTCGGATGGATATTAACAGGCCCTATTCCAAATCATTTCAGTTCAAGTCCTAGCATAGTCTCAAACTTTTGTGAAATTTCTTTAGACAAAGAAATTGCACGTTTTTGGGAGGTGGAGAATCTTCCAAGGAAGAACTTTCTTTCTCCAGCTGATCAGGTCTGTGAGGATCTGTTTATCCGCACCACAAAAAGGAATGAAGAAGGTCGATATGTAGTTTCACTTCCTTTCAAAGAAAATATTTCAGAGCTGGTAGCACTAGGTCATTCCCGTTCCAGTGCTATGGCCCAGTTTATACGCAACGAAGCAAAGCTCATTCGCAATCCAGAATTAAAAATCCAGTATGATGCAGTTTTAAAAGAGTATGAAGACTTAGGTCATATGGAAAAAGTTACTGGTGTAGACATCCAAAATTCAAATGGGTTTTACTTGCCGCATCATGCGGTAATAAAGCCTGACAGCCTTACTACAAAACTCCGAGTAGTATTTAACGCTTCTTCGCCGTCTTCTAACGGGCAAAGCTTGAATTCCTTACTTCACGTTGGCCCAGTACTACAAAATGACCTTACTCTTTTGATCTTAAAATGGCGGTTTTTCAGATTCGTATTCAATGCCGACATTCATAAAATGTACAGGCAAATCCTAGTCCACCCTGATCATACTAGATATCAACGAATTTTATTCAGAAGTAATCCAGATGGTCCAATCTGTGATTATGAGCTAAAAACCGTAACATTTGGGGTAAATTGTGCTCCCTATCTTGCTATAAGAACCCTAATTCAATTGTCCAAAGATGTTCAATCCATTTATCCATTAGCAAGTTCAATTCTCCGAAATTCCATGTATGTTGATGACGTTTTGGCTGGATGTCATACAAAAGAATTAGCAACTAAAGCTAGAAACGAACTTACTTGTGCTTTAGAATCTTCTGGATTTTCATTGAGAAAGTGGACGTCAAATTCCAAAGACATCTTAAGTGGCATACCAGCGGACCATATGCTTAATGAAGACTTTTTAAAATTAGAGGATAGCAGCTCCGCTAAAACACTAAGTGTACGCTGGAACGCGTGCTCCGATGACTTTTTCTTTGTTACTACTCCTATTTCTGTCAACGGAAATTATACAAAAAGAGAAGTGTTGTCGCAAATTTCAAAGCTTTTTGATCCAGCTGGTTGGCTAGCACCCATCATAGTACCAGCAAAGATTTTAATGCAAAAAATATGGGCAGATGGTACTGGCTGGGATGAGACTATCTCCCCTGACGCACTTGCTCAATGGAAAACTTTTACAGCAGATTATTCTCACATCAATGCCATCCGTATTCCACGATGGATTGATTACACTCCAGATGCACAAGTCCAATTCCATGGGTTCTGCGATGCCTCAGAAAAGGCATACGCAGCGGCATTATATATTAGAATAGCATGTAATTCAACCTTTTCAACACATCTTATAATGTCTAAAACCAGAGTAGCTCCGCTTAAGACGCTGTCTATTCCAAGATTGGAGCTCTGTGGTGCAGTTCTCTTGTCGGAGATGATAGATAACGTATTGTCAAGCCTGGACGTTGTCTCATATTCCGTATTCTGTTGGACTGACTCTAACATCGTTCTTTCATGGCTAGCGAAACCACCATGTGTTTGGCTAACGTTTGTGGCAAATCGAGTTTCAAAAATTACACAAATAGTTCCATATTCAAACTGGAAACACGTAAGCTCCAGCTCAAATCCAGCCGATTTAGCCAGTCGTGGTGTAAGCCCGGGACATTTGCGAGACAACTCTTTATGGTGGTTTGGACCTTGCTGGCTTAATGAAGAAGAGAGTCACTGGCCAAATTCTGATTTACTACGAAATAATATTTCAGAGTTAGAAGTTAAGCCAATCAAGTCACATTTCGCATATTTTACGCAGTTTGAGGATGTATTGGAACGATTTTCTTCGTTCAACAAGGCAATGCGGGTAGTGGCATACGTGTATCGTTTTTTCTTCAAAACTCACGCGCGACATCGACTCGGCTTCGCCCAAAATTCGCTAGCAATCTCCAGCTCAGAAATAAGTTTCGTCCGTGATCAACTTATAGTAGCTAGTCAAAAAGCGTTCTTCCCGAATGAGTATAAAGCTCTTTCGTCCAAACACCAAATTTCATCGTCCAGTACGTTATTGAGTTTAAATCCATTTTTGGATTCGAAAGGTCTAATTCGCTCATGTGGACGCCTGCAGTCCTCCCCGGGTCTTACGTATGATGAAAAACATCCGATTATTATTCCTTACAATTCGCAATACGCGAGGTTATTGGTGAAATTCATCCACGATATAAGCCTACATGCCGGAAATCAATTAGTTGTACGGCTCCTTAGAACTCAGTATTGGATACCAAAGGCGAAGAATCTAATTAAAACCACAATAAACAAATGTAAATTATGCGTGATATACAAGAGAAGGTGTCAAAAACAGCTTATAGCGGCGTTGCCTTCAGAACGCACTGAGATATCTCGCCCATTTACTCACACCGGCTTAGATTTTGCCGGGCCTTTCGATATTAAAAGCTATTCGGGTCGTTTTTGCCGTGTTTCCAAAGGCTATGTATGCATATTCGTATGCTTCGCCACGAAAGCAATCCACCTAGAAGCCACATCCGATTTATCTGCACAAGCGTTTTTAGCAGCTTTCAACAGATTCGTCTCGCGTCGTGGGTGTCCCCTGCACCTTCATTCGGACAACGGAACCACTTCCGTGGGTGCCTCCAAAATTCTAGCAAGAGATTTTATTCAAACTTCACAATAATCCATTCTAGCAAATTATTCCCATCAAAATATATCGTGGCATTTCATCCCCGCTGGTGCTCCACACATGGGTGGTCTGTGGGAGGCAGGGGTAAAAAGTTTTAAAACCCATTTCCGTAAGATCGCAGGTGCAACAAAATATACTTTTGAAGAGTTCACAACCCTATTGTCTAAAATTGAGGCCTGCTTAAATTCCAGACCTATTTCCCCACTCTCAACAGAACCTAGCGATATATACGCTTTGACCCCGGGACATTTTCTTATTGGGGGTCCTATTCTGTCACCGGTTGATCCAAAAGCAAACGACTCATCCATTTCGCTGATCAATCGATGGCAACGTTTGAAGTTGATCCATCAAAACTTTTGTATTCGTTGGAAAAATGAATATCTGAAGGAAATAAATAAGAGGGTAAAGTGGAAAAAACCCGAAGTTAATATAAAGGAAGGCGATATGGTAGTAGTTAAGGATGAAAACCTCCCTCCAAATTCTTGGCGGCTTGGCAGGATAGTCAAAACATTTTCTGGTGCCGATAGCAGGATTCGTGTCGCGGAAGTCTTGACACAGCGGGGTATCATTACCCGACCTATAGTCAAGCTTATATTATTACCGGCAGCTACCTAAGTGTTAGTTTTTTACTTGTATATTTATTTATTCTTTATTCTCCAGATTAATATGCCTAAAACTGCTTCAAAATCCAAAGCGGCTACCACCGATAGTTTAAAGAACTATAATCGCTATCCCTGCCGTCTATGTAAACGCCCTCATCCGCTCAAAACCTGCAGAAAGTTTTTAGCGATGAATATGCCAGATCGCTTGCGTGCCGTACGTAACAATAAATATTGTCAAAATTGTCTGGCCCACGATCATTCGCAAGGCACTTGCAGGTCAAAACATGGTTGTAAGCACTGTCATAAATTCCACCACACCTTGCTTCATGTGCATCCGAAATTGTTAAAAAATATTGTATCTTCTGTCGCACGCTCTCGTTCCCTATCGCCAACGTTCCCGAAGCGAAGTCGAACCCCTTCAAGGTCAAAAAGGGAAAATCCGTCAGCCACCCCAGGAACTTCGACATCCCTATCATCAATTCTTCGCCAAAACACGATTGTTCTTCTTCCAACGGTGTTGGTAAAAGTCGGCAATACCACATCGCATGCAAGATGTTTGCTCGATTCAGGATCGTCAATAAGTCGCGTGTCGAAAAAATTAGTTGATAAATTGGACCTTACCGCATATACTTTACTTGAGGAAACCATTTGTCAATTCGTACTGAAGTCTCGGTTCGATTCAAACTCCATTATTGAAGGTACATTTAGAGTGGATAACCGTATAGCTCTCAAAACTCCTAGCCACTCTTTTCCTGAATCTTATAAAAAGAATTTTAGAGATTTGTTTCTCGCTGATTCCAAGTTTTATGAATCAGCGCCAATAGATATAGTAATTGGGTCCGATCTATATCCAAAAATACTTTGTCAAGGAGTTTTTGCTCGCACAGGCTATCCGACAACACAAAGCACAATATTTGGCTGGGCGATTTACGGTCCCGGTACTCTCTAAAACCAAAATGCACTTTTAGACAAGCAAAATAATAAAACGTTAAATTAATCAACGACTTCATTTTTAATTACATTAATTACTTACTTATGATTAAGTCAATATGTGTGTATGAATGAATTTTATACTGAATTTTCTATATAATACTAACACATTTTACTTATACGTATAAAACTCTATAAAAAAAAAAGAAAAAAAAAATTTTATCTTTTATTATTACTAATTTAATGAATTTCTAACATAAATTTTAAAAGAATTATTATGCTATATGTTGTTCAGAATATACTCCATTTTTCTATTTCTAACATATTGTACTCTATTTGAAACGTTTTCAAAAAATATTCAAGTTTCCCTTTGCATATTGCTATCCTGCAAGGCGGGCGGCAATGTTAATGCCAAAAATCTTTTCTTCACCTTGGCATTACCAACAGTGATGGATCATTAATAAAATTCGAAGCTTTTGTATGCATAAGCTGATAATTTTTAACATAACGCCATCCTGCTTGCACATAATGCCTAAATGAGAAAAAATGA
Organism: Thecocarcelia acutangulata; assembly: GCA_914767995.1. Taxonomy (NCBI): domain Eukaryota; kingdom Metazoa; phylum Arthropoda; class Insecta; order Diptera; family Tachinidae; genus Thecocarcelia; species Thecocarcelia acutangulata. The sequence goes on from OU612097.1 coordinate 74,042,720, forward strand.
CCATATTCAAAAAGGGTACTAATATGTCGTTTCCGTAACTTTAATTCACTTAAGTATCTCGAGTCTGAAAGTGTTGGGCTAATTTCATTCCGAGAAAACTTTGAGTCATTTTCATTATTCGAAGTTTTTTTGTCTGTATTGGCTCCGAGGTTAATTGTATCCATTTTCGAAAGCTCTTCCCCTTGTGTTCATCAATCCAACAGAAAGTAAACATCTAGAATATTTTTATTGTAACTACTACCATACATGGAGTTTGTGCTTTGGGAAATGCGTTTTCCCTTTTTAAAGAAACATGTAATTTAAGATAATTGTATGCATGCACACAAAATATATTTAAGTACTCTGTTCAAAACTGCGGAAAATGTTGAGCAACATTCATTTTTTCAGGCGGAAAAATTACTAAATATGACGCTTATATCGTGCTTTGAGCAACTTTTGCGTTTTTATTATTTTTAAATGTACTACATTTGTTTCGCAATTTTTTTATATCAGCCAATTGCTTTATTTCACAGCTTTCATAAATGTTGCCAGATACATTTCATGTGTTTTTTCACTATAAAATACTGTACAACTCTTGCAACATATTTTTATCAACTTTACACTCACGTGGAATAACAATCACAGTACCGGGCTTAAGACGTTGTAAGCTCTTTTTCAATCATTTAAAAATAAAATAGAATAAATAAAAATAATTGCCTTAGTTTCATTTCATAAACTGCGGATGAAAATTTCATCCCCTCTAAGTAGATTTCGATTAAACCAAGAGAGAAATCTTGGTTCAATAAGACGTGCAAAACCGCAGTCAGATCCAGGTAAGAAGCATTCAGGAATTGGCGTTTAAATAAAAACACAGACACTGATTCGTTATGCAAAAAGGCAAGACCTCTTTTGTGTCAGGGTACAAGGCGTGAAAAATTTCTTCACGGGCAGCGTCTTCGTGCCCAGGTCTTTACAGCTCCCCGGGGTAGTAAGTACAATGCTAGTAAGGAACAATGCTAGTTTATTAATTCCAACTCTTTTAAAGGATGACCAAACTTTCACCGACCCGGTCGACAAGGCTAACCTGCTGGCAGAAATTCATACTTGCCGGAAAACAGTAAACCACTTCCGAGCTCGAAAGAGTATCTGTGACAAAGATATTTTTCCAGGTTCGAGCAGTTAAAAGGGTTTTTGTCGACCTCATCATAAATAAGGCTCCTGGACCGGATGGTATTAGCACTGGTCTTGAAGCAGTGTTCTCAATCTATAATTTCGGTGAAAGTAAAGTGGTGCCTCTGAGAGTGGGTATGCTGCACTTCTGGAAAAACTTACTACTTTTGGTCTCGGTGCTGACTTTTCTCGGTTTATATCGAGTTTTCTCAGAGACCGCACTATACAAGTTGCTATAGATGGAATCTCATCAAACGAGTTCATGATTAAATTAGGGGTACGTCAAGGCTCCGTTCTTTCTCCTACCCAATTTTTTATTTTTCTTAACAACCTTCCATATCTAACTTCCAACACTATCCACTATTTCGCGGCTGACAGTAGCATTTGCCATTCATACTCACTCATGCAGTTATAGACCCAGCCTATCCGAGACCAATTCAAAAGGCAAAATATGAATGACTCACTAAATAGGGATCTTCTATTAATCTCTGAATGAGGTCGTTAAAACAGGGTCGCCTTCAATTCTCGTAAGACTCAGTGTTATTTATTAACACACAAACATGCGACCTCAAATGCTTCTTCATCTACACTCATGGATAGTATAGATATTGAGCATTCGGAAGCTCTTGATGTTCTTGGAATGAAAATGCAGTGTGATGTTCGCTGGAGAGGACACATTTTTCACGTCTCAAAATAAGCATTCAAGTGTCTCGGTTTTCTGAAACGGTGCAAGATATACATACTTCACTCCATTCTATCTCCTTACCACCTACATCCGAACGCAAATGGAATACTACTCTGATGATTGTGGTTTCTCGACCGTTTACAAGAGAGAGCGGAGAATCCCATCGGGAATAGTAGGGTATTAAACTATATTAACTCACTTACATAATCGAAAGATATGATTAAAGCCGTAATGACACTTACTTTTTTCAACTTTTCATAATCTAAGATTGAAAGAGTGAAGTAGTCAATAATAGAAAGCGACGATTATATAAGTTACAACAAAATAACTTTCGTACACATAAATACGACATTTGTAAACAAAACGACAATAACATGCAATTTTGATCAAAAATAAACATTTCGTGTATTTTGTTGAAATAAATTAGTGAAAACTTATTATAAACAAGTAAGAGTGTAGTATACTCATCTGCGCCGAATCTAAAATACCCTTCATGATAGCCACGTAAATATATAGTATATATTACAAATGTTACCTAAATATGCTCGGATATATATGGACCGATATCGGGGGAAAAATATTTTTGCCTTGTAGTCGCCATACTAAAAAGGTGATCTTTCATGAAAAAATCGCTTTAAGCTATATCTCGGGTATATATGGACCGATATCAGAATTTTTCAGTTTCTGTATTTTAGTAACCTCCTTTTATAGCCAGAACTACTTTTAAGCAAAAAAAAGTTATTTAAAGTCGCTTACTCGACATTTTCATTAAAAAATCGGCTATATTTCGGGTATATATGGACCGACATTGGGGAACATTTTTTTTTTTTTTTTTGCCTTTTAGTCACCATGCCAAATAATTATGTCATGTTTGAAGCGAAACAAACAATTTTGTTTCAAAAATTTTCATACAAAATTGCAAAAAAAAAATGGATTTTTTCGGAATTTTGGATATATGAACCGATTTTACTGAATTTCAATATCCATGAATCGATGAGGTAACAGAATGGTAAAACAGACAAGTTTCTAAGTCTAATAGTTTTCTCAGAAACGGTATTTCAACGACCGACAGACGGACTTCGCTTAATCAACTTTTCTATCAATTCTGATTCCGAATATATATACTGTATAGGGCCGCAAATGAAAATTGTAGAAATTACAAACGGAATCACAAACTTATTTTGCACTTCTGTGAAGGGTATAAAAATCCAAAAGTGTTAAGTCATCTATAATTTATAATTTGGGAAACATATTTAAATTGTAAAATATTTTTTGTTGTTCATCAGTCGCAAAGCAGCTCTGGGCCGAAGAACCGCTCTCGCGTCATCGTAATTATTTTTTAAGTGCGGTCAGGCTTGTATTTGTTGTTCGGTCTTCGAGAGTTTTGCGTCTTCATCACACTGGTTAACGGTTTGCCTCAACTAACTGTATTGGTTTACAGTTTTTTTTAGAGGTTATTCATTGTTAACCACGTGGAAACTTCCTATGTGAAGGCATATAACGTTATAGTTAGTCACAGCGACGCTACAAAAGTACTTTTAATACCATTTTGGGCATTATGGTCTTTGTCACCCGCCCATGCTGTGCATTCTATACTTTGCAACTGTATAGTTACTAAATAAATAAATATATAAATAATTTTTTGTTGTTTTGTTTGTTGAAAAAAAGTAAAGGCCCATTTAGCCGACCGTAAAAATTGTAACTGTAACGTAAATGTAGTAGCACTTATAGAACACTTAAAACCGTATCATGTGTTTTTTACGTAAACAAAAGTGCATGTGAAGAAAAGGTGTTCTCATTTTCATTTTTATATTATTGTGTGCTAAAGAAAATAATTGATTTTTCATCGTCCATATCTTATATCAAATAAATTACAAAAAATAAAATAAAAGCAATACAGCTGCTCATAGCAGTGATGAGAGCACATAATATTCAGTACATATACAGAAAGTATGAAAATTGTTTAATTGATACCTAAAATTTGTAATATTTCTTTTTCTGTCTATATGTGCTGGGAAACATAAAAAACAAGCTGTTTGTAATTTTTTTATTGGTTGTTGGAGGTTAATATAGCGAATAAAACTCAAATGGTTGAATTTTTGTTGAATGTTTGTTCTAAAAAAGCAAATCGTAGCAACAGTTTATAATATATTATTATTAGTTTATTATACTTAAAAAATATCAAAATTTTTTTATTGTTACATTTTCATTTCATCACAGACCTAAATTTAATACTGTATTGCTTTCTTACATTTATATCAACATACCTCTATATTATGAACCAATTTTTAAAATTCATTTTATCGTTGGAAGATTATGCTTGAGGAATATATTTTTGGAAACCGCGCGAATAAATGTTGTGGTTACATAGAATATGCGCAGTGTATAACTTATGCTTCCAATGTATGTAAAACAAAAAGTACTAAAACGGTTTTTGTGCCATCCTGCCATCCACAATAATATATACCATCACTGACAACATATGTCACGTAAGTCCCCTTTCACAGTTGAGAAACTGATGGACAGACAGACGAAGTTTGTAGGCGATGTATTAAAGAGGAAGAGTGTACGGTAAACCTCTACTGTACTGTACATTATAAAACATTTTTTGTTTGGAGTTGCCTCTCTTCGCATTTTTTCATGTTGTTGCTTCATATTATTATTCTCATATCAACATCAACTTTATATAAACACACTAGCTGTGCTTAAAAATCAACAACAAAAAAGAAAGAAAAGAGAAACGAAAAATTTCTGTCTCTCTATTCATTTCGCAACTCTAAAAGGTTTCGGAAAGTTCAAAGCAGAATGAGAAAAATGTCTGTATTTCAATTTCCAAACCCTAAAAGCGGGCTAACTCCCTAATAAAATATATTTTCTACACCTGGAGACGTTCCGGCTACATTTCATTACAGTCAGGTAAGCATTTTTATGGTTTCTCGTTTAACAAAAACGATCAGCTGTTCCAACTACATTTACATTTGTATAGGGTGTTTTTTTAAGCCCGATAGAACTTGAAATTGCAAAAAATAACACAAAAAATTAAATTGTAATCAAAATTTTTTTTTATTCGAAAGATCAATACGTGACATTAACATTTGAAGATGATTTCGGGCATATGGGCACCGCGGCTGTTCTTGACGAAGCGCATTCTGGACGTCCAATTTTGGGCCACTTTTTCGAGCACTGCTGGCCGTATGTCACGAACAACACGAACAATGCTGGCCTCCAAGGCGTCAATTGTTGCTGGTTTATCAGCATAAACCAGTGACTTCACGTAGCCCCACAGGAAATAATCGAGAGGTGTCAAATCGCACGACCTTGGAGGCCAATTGACAGGTCCATTTCTCGAAATCAACTTATCGCCAAATTTTGATTTCAGTAAGTCGATGGTTGCGTTCGCCGTATGGCACGTAGCGCCATCCTGTTGAAACCACATCTCCTCCGGATCAATGTCATCCATATTTTCAAACAAAAAATCATTGATCATGGTGCGGTAACGATCTCCATTGACCGTAACGCGAGCTCCGGCCTCATTTTTGAAGAAATAAGGTCCGATGATGCCACCAGCATGAAAACCGCACCAACCAGTGCATTTTTCTGGATGTAATGGAGTCTGTAGGGTCTCTTGTGGATTGGTCTCACTCCATATGCGGCAATTTTGTTTATTAACAAACCCGTTAAGCCAAAAATGCGCCTCATCGCTGAACACAATTTTGCGATAAAACAACGGGTCTGATTTTCAAAGTAAATTTGGATAATTTCGTAGCGTTGTTCAAGCGTGAGTCTATTCATGATGATTTGTCAGAGTATACTGAAACAAATAAAAAAAATATTTCATCAAAATTTAATTTTTTGTGTTACTTTTTACAATTTAAAGTTCTATCTAGCGTAAAAAAACACCCTATACAATTACGGTCGGCTTAGTGGGCCTTTAAGCGCCATTACGGCTTAAAGATTCATAATTTCAAAGCTTACAGTAAGTTAACAAATAAACATAAACACAAACCAAAGGGACGGACGAACGAATCTTCGCACAGGCAGACAACAAAAACTTCTACGTATTGAACCGTAGGAAAAACTTTAATTTTTTCATCCAAGCAATTTATTTTCAAAATGGTTCGGTCTGAACTAAATTAATAACATGTATGTATATATCTTATTGAATTTTCGTGAACTCAATTTTTATTATCTAAAATATTTATTTAAACATCTATTTCTATATTGTTTAATTATACGTAATTTTTTGCACAGTGTACTAACTTTCGTTAAGTTTATTATAATTTTGTGAGAGTAGAGTTAATGAGCAAATTTTGCTATTAAGTTTCCTTAAATAAAAACAAGTAAGTGTGGTATATTCGGCTGGGCCGAATCTAAAATACCCTTCATGATAGACTCGTATATGTATAGTATATTTAAAAATTTGAAGTAAGTATGCTCAGTTATATATCAACCGATATCGGAATTTTCTATTTACTGTATTTTTGTAACCTTCTTTTATAACGATAATTGCTTTTCAGCAAAAAAAATGTTAATGGAAAAATCGATTCAGGCTATATCTTGGGTATATATAGACCGATATCGGAAATTTTCATTTTCCATTTTTATATAACCTGATTTTATTACTAAGACTGTTTTTGAGCATAAAAAAGTTGTTTAAGTTCGCTTACGCGACATTTTCATGAAAAACCAGGTTTAGGCTATATCTCGGGTATATGGACCAATATCCGAAATTTCCATTTTCCATATTTATATAACCTTATTTCATTACCAGAACTGGTTTTAAGCCAAAAAAAAAATTGTTGATTTACTTACTTGTTTCACTTACGCCGCATGTTCATGAAAACCCCGGTTTAGGCTATATCTCGGGTATATATGGACCGATATCGGAAATTTTCATTTTCCATATTTATATAACCTTATTTCATTGCCAGAACTGCTTCTAAGCAAAAAAAAGTTGTTTAGGTTTAGGCTATATCTCGGGTATATATGGACCGATATCGGAAATTTTCTTTTTCTAATTTATATAACATTATTTTATTACCAGAACTACTTTTAAGCAAAAAAAAGTTGTTTAGCTTCGCCTATGCGACATTTTCATTAAACATCCGATTTGAGCTATATCTCGGGTATATATGGACCGGTATATGAAAAAAAAATTTTTTTGCCTTTTAGTTACCATGCTTAATAAGTGTGTGAAGTTTGAAGCAAAACAAACAACTTTTGTTTCCAACAATTTTCATATAAAATTGCAAAAAAAATGGCTGTTTTCGGAATTTTGAATATATCTCAGCTATACGTGGACCGATATTACTGAATTTCAATAGCATACCCATGAATCGATGGAGTAAAAGAATGGTGAAAGAAAAAAGTTTCTAGGTCTAGGTTTTCTCAGAAACGGTATTTCAACAGCGGACAGACGGACATCGCTTAATCGACTTTTCCATTCATTCTGATTCAGAATATGTATAAAAAAACTGTAGAAATTACAAACGGAATCACAAACTTTACATTTTTGTGAAGGGTATAAAAATAATTGGAATAATATTTTTATTTCAGTACGTCGTTTCTGTAACTTTGGTGAGAAGTTTTCGCATCGAAAACTATGAAACAAAAAATTTCACTGTTTCTCGATTAGTGAGAAAATAGTGTTTCTGTATTTCAAAGTGAAAATAGGCAACACTAGCTCTATTTTTATTGGAATATTTCCATGAAGCAATTGTCAAAAAACAATGAATAAACAAATAAGAACAAATATTAGGCGTACAATGATAAAAATTAGCATTGAAATAAAATATAAGAAATATATTAAAATAAATATTTAAAATCAGAAAAGTAATTAAAAAACTTAGTGAGATATATATAATTTTGTAATTCATTGCAAACGACTAATCTGAGGCGACGACAAACGTTCAATGGTAATTGGTTTTACGTGTTATGGCTGGTGCTGCTGCAGGTGGTATTTCGCAGGCTGCCATCTACCCCATGGTAGTATTAAAGACACGTTCAGTTTTACACCAGTCTATATAAAGGAATTTTGGATGCATCGAAAAAGATAAAAGAAGGTTCTCGTCGCTTTTATTATGCTAACATTTCAAATGTGTTAATCAATATACCATGTGCGGACATTGATTGAAGAAGAAATATTTAAGTGATAACACTAGCCGGCTGTGATTTCTTAACATTAGGTCATATGTGTTCGTTTCTTTTGGCGCTAGTGCGAACTCGACGGCAAGCTCAAAGTAAATATGTTAGTGACTTCTACACATTATGTTTAACTTATTTGTATTGTTTGCCAACTTACAGTTGTACTTAAATCGATCTAAACAGAATATGGGTGGCATACCATTGAAACAAGCTATTACTGGCAATGATGGCAATATGTTCTTATGTAAGAGACTCTAATAATCGTGAATTATGCGTTCAAAAAGTGCAAATTAAATAAAAAAAGATAAGAGTTAAAACAGGCCAATTTAATTTTTTTTATTTAGCAAAGAATATACCATAAAAAGATTCACTGTGCTGCATTAACAGAGACTAAATGTTCCTTATAATGCTGTTTTTTCACTTGACCCTTGCTAATACCGTAAAAGATTATTTAAATTAAAAAATCTTAATAGTTAACACAAATTTTTGTACATATTTATCAAACAGTTACACGCATAAGTTTGATACGAACAGACGTGTGTTTAAAACGTGATCGCATTTTTTGCATAAAAAAAAACAACTTCCAATAATAAGATTAAAGAACCGTCATAAGTAAATTCTTTAAGTATTTTTTGTTGTGTTTTTTTTAATTGCTTTTGCATCATTGCATATAAAAATTACTTTAAAAACAAATAAATAAAAGTTTGGAGACATTGAGGGAATACTCTTTATGAGTTCCTCAAAAACAGCAAGCACTGAAGCGAGCAAAATTGCTTATTTAAAACTGAAACAAAATGAAAATAAATTAGATGAAAAATCTGACGATAAAAAATTTGAATCAGAAATAGAATTAACACGCGGGGGTGTTTCACCTACTCCAACGTTAATAACAAACACACCAGTTACGAATGCTTCTTCCATACTGGGGCCAATTAGTATAGTCGATAACACTACCGACAAACCTGTTGTTCAAGTCGGAATGGATAGGTATGTTACAGTAGTAAAGCGAAAGCGAAGCCCAAAATCATCGAATATCTCATCGGCTTCCAAGATATCCAAAGACGACGACGCCACCTCATCGAGTTCTAAAAACAGATTTTCAATACTGGATGATGATAAAAATGAACCTGCTTCACTGGCTAAGCCTTCAAAACCTCCACCGATTTTCCTCAGAGAAAAAAATTCGAATGATCTCATAAAAAAATTAGTCACAGCCATTGGTGAGAACGCGTTTCATGTAATACCGATAAAACGTGGTAACATACAAGAAACCAAAATTCAAATTTACGCTGAAAGAGATTATCGTAAAATAACTGCAGAATTCGAAAAAAATAAAATGGGTTACTACACCTATCAGCTGAAAAGCGCAAAAGGAATGCAGATAGTAGTAAAAGGCATCGACTCTTGTGTGGATCCTGAAGAGGTAAAAAGTGTCCTATTACAGCAAGGATTTAAGATTAAAAACGTTGCTAATATAAGAAATCGGGAGAGAGCCCCACAACCCATTTTTCGAGTAGAATTAGAGGCAAATGATATTAAATTGAAGAAAAATGAAATTCATCCCATTTACAATCTAAAGTATTTATTACACCGTAAAATTACTGTAGAAGAACACCACAAACGTGCCGGTCCTGTGCAGTGACATAACTGCCAAGAATATAGACATACAAAAGCTTACTGTAAATTGCCTACAGTGTGCGTCATATGTGGCGAACTTCATAGCACAGCTGATTGTAATAAGCCGAAAAATTATCAAAATCATAAAAAATGCAGCAATTGCCGTGGTAACCATACCGCTAACTACAGAGGTTGCCCTGTTTATTTGTTTGTGAAACAGTCAATGACACAAAAATCTAAAATAGTTTCATATCAACTACGTAATAAGTACCCTGCCGCTTATCACCATAATACTCAATCAGGCACTCCCCACATTTCGTATGCTGATTCTGTGAAGATTAGCACTAATCCAACGCAATCTGAGGTACCATCAAATAATTTACCTAATATAGACCCAGGGCATAACTTTAGTCGTCTTGAAGCTACTTTAGATAACTTAATGCAAACGATAAACAATTTTACTGCAAGTACGACTAGCATGATGCAAGGTATGCTGCAAATGCAGAATACTTTACTTCAAGCAATAGTTAATAAGCCATGAATAGGTTGAAAATATGTTTCTGGAACGCAAACGGCATTCGCCAACATAAAACGAACTCGAACACTTCATTACAGAAAAAAATATTGATGTAATGCTCGTCTCGGAGACACATTTGACTTCGAGGAGCTTATTTAAAATTAATGGATACACATTATATGATACGAAGTACCCGAAAGGAAGAGCTTGTGGTGGCTCAGCAGCATTAATAAAGTCGAGACTTAAACATCACCTTTTAGGCAACATCTGCGAGGAATATTTGCAAGCAACGAATGTCTGCATTGAAAATTTTGGTGAAAATATGGTGATTTCTTCAGTTTACTCACCTCCCAGATACTCAATCTCTGAAGAACAATACAACAATTTTTATGAATCGCTAGGAACTCGTTTCCTTGCAGCTGGCGACTATAATGCAAAACATACATACTGGGGTTCCCGTCTTATTACTCCTAGGGGTCGGACTTTATTTAACGCGACTTCAAAAATGGGCTTGGACATAGATTTTGGTGTCACGAAACATATCTCTAGGGAATTGATCCATGTAGAATCCTCTTTTGATTTATCCTCTGATCACTCGCCTACTATTGTAACAATCGGTAATCCCCAAAGAAGCGTTTTACTCTGCACACATGTGAAGTTAATCAATCGAGTCAGTTGGTTGGGATTCAAAAAATACATTAGTAGCCATTGCAAAGAAAACATTCGACTAAGACCACCTGAAGATGTTGAATCGAATATTGCCAACTTTAATGAAAACATCAAACAGGCTGTTAAACACGCAACTACCACCTATCGGCAGACTGGTTTTAACCGAATTTATTCTGTTGACATTGAACATCTCGTACGTGAAAAAAGAAGAGCAAGAAGACAATGGCAGCAACATAGATCACCCCAGAATAAAACTCGGCTTAGTGAATGCACAACACGACTCAGAGATCTACTAGCATATGAAAAAACTGTATCTCTTCAAAAATATCTGGAAGATCTTGATGCCACGCCAGACTCTAATTTTTCTTTATGGCGAGCAGCTAAAAATCTCAAAAGACCAGTTGAAGTAAAAGCACCTTTACGAAATTCATGCGGAGATTGGGCTAGAAGCGACACTGAAAAGGGTAACATGTTTGTTGAGCACTTAAAAGCTGTATTCACCTGTAATTCTAGTACCGATGTTGTCAAATTGCCAAATTTTGTTTCTTTAGCTCCTGTACCAGTACGATTTGAATTACGAGATATACAAAAATTAGTTGCTGAACTGAACCCAAAGAAAGCTCCAGGCATTGACGGTATCAGCAACAAGATGCTGATGGAGTTGCCATGTATAGGAAAAAGAATTATACTCTTTATTTTTAACGCCATATTGCGACTAGAATATTTTCCTCTAAACTGGAAGGTTGCCCTAGTGAAAATGATACCAAAGCCTGGCAAAGACCTCACCAAAGCTGATTCATATAGGCCTATAAGCCTATTACCAACAATGTCAAAGCTTTTCGAAAGGCTACTTATGACAAAGCTGTATCCAATGCTTGCAGAAGGTAGATGTATCCCAGACCACCAATTTGGGTTTAGAAGACAGAATAGTACCATTGAACAAACCCATAGATTGATCCAGGTCATAAGAAGCGCCTTTGAGGAAAAAAAGTATTGTTTAGTACTATTCTTGGATGTTTCCCAGGCTTTCGACAAAGTTTGGCATGAAGGCCTAATGCTGAAGTTAAAAGCATGTTTGCCGATGAACATTCAAAAGCTTTTGGAAAGTTATATTACCTCTCGTAAATTTTTAGTTAAAGAGGGGGGTTATATAAGTTTATCCGAATCTATATTTTCTGGTGTGCCACAGGGCAGTATACTTGGACCAGTTTTATACCTGATATATACTTCTGATATGCCTATTAGTAGTAATATCCATACTTCCACATTTGCCGATGATACAGCCTGTCTCAGTACGCATAAAAGCCCTCATGAAGCATCCCGATATATTCAAGAATATATTGCCGAACTGGAACAATGGTTGAACCTTTGGAGATTAAAAGTTAACGAACAAAAATGTGCTCACGTAACATTTACCTTACGAAGGGATACATGCCCTCATATTCGTATAAACAATCATATAATCCCTCAATACATACACGTGAGATATCTTGGTATACATCTGGACCAACGACTTACCTGGAAATTCCATATTGAAGCAAAGCTAACACAAATGAAACTTAAATTAATACAAATATATTGGCTGATTGGTAGAAATTCATTTTTAAGTTTAGATTGTAAGCTTCTAATATACAAGTCGCTTTTGAAACCAAAATGGTGCTACGGAATTCACCTATGGGGTACTGCTTCTGCTTCTAACGTAGAAAAAATCCGAAGAAGGCAAAATAAAATTTTAAGATTGATAACATCAGCTCCATGGTACATTAGAAATTCAAATTTACATCGCGATTTAAATATGCCATTAGTAACTACAGAAATTGCTAAATATGCAGGCAAATATCTAACAAAACTTGAGTCACATCCTAATCCTCTTGCACGCAATATTTTAAATTATCGTGGTCACGAACGTTTAAAAAAAAGAGATACTGCAGCCTTAATTCTCAATTCTACAAACAATATTGCTTAAGAATATATTATATGTATAATATATGTGCATGTATGTTTTTTTTTTTTTTTTTTATTCGCGGGGTGAAAAACCATCGAAAGGCACTGGCAGTGATGGTGGTTGCCAGTAGTGCGAGACTTTAACTCGCTAAAAAACACCCCTTCGCCCAAGGCTTTACGTCTCGGGGTGGGAAAGGTGATACACCCTACATCTAAACTAAACTACATTGATTCTGCTGCGAATCTGTTCTAACCTACGAAGTTCCAACAGAACCAATTTTACAAAACTACAGACGTACGTCCAGTTGCACAAAGATTCCAACATGATTGGAACGATACTGCTCGGACTGATGCTAAATATTCCCTATCACTATTAAACCGTGGACAGATGAAGAACACATGCTCAGCATCTTCCAAGACATTACCATCACAACTCGGACAGAACGGAGTACTGTCATGTCCAAAACGGTACAAGTACGACCTAAAACAACCATGCCCAGTTAGAAACTGTGTAATATAGTAGTTCAAATCGCCATGCTTTCTTGATAGCCATGCTCTGATGTCTGGTATCAGTAAGTAGGTCCATCTTCCCTTGTCAGCTGTCGCCCATCTTTCTTGCCATTTTCGCAGACACGATTCTCTCAACCCAACCGTGATGTCCGAAGCGGCCTCTAGCTCGATCGGTATCATGCCGGCAATGACAAAAGCGGCCAGGTCCGATACAGTTCGGAATGCGCTACATACACGCAAGGCGATCAGCCTATACACAGGAGATATCAGGTTCACATAAGTAGGATATCTAAGTGAGCCTGACCATATAGGCGATGCATATAAGATAATGCTTCTTACTACACTAGAGAGTAATTTCCTCTGCAGATATTTTGGACCTCTTGTATTCGGCATGATCCGGCATAGCGCTGTGCATGTTTTTGATGCTTTACTGCCTATGTACTTCAAGTGCTCTTGAAAAGACAGACGAGTGTCAATCATGAGCCCAAGGTATTTTAAACATTCCTTAGATTCTATGCTACACGTGCCAATATTTAGCCTGACAGTTTCCCTAATTTTCCTACTACTAATCAGAACCGCTTCCGTTTTATGGTCAGCTAGAGTTAGGCCCATTGATCTTAGCCAAGATCTTACGATCTGAATACTGGCGTTTGCAATGGTTTCCACCTCTAGTAACTCTTTCCCTTCACACACTAACGCTAAGTCGTCTGCGAATCCAACTATCTTCACCTTTTCCGGTAGATCCAATCTTAATACTCCGTCGTACATGACGTTCCACAATAGTGGGCCAAGAACTGAACCTTGAGGCACCCCACCAATGATCTTGCGCCTCTTAGTACCTTTATCGGTATCATAAACTAGCTCTCTATCCCGGAAATAGTCCCGTACAATTGCTAGTAGATACCCTGGGATGTCTATACGGACCAAAGCATTAACTATATGCTCCCAGTTTGCCGTATTGAAGGCGTTTTTTACATCTAGGGTTATAACCACACAATACCCTTTTGTTCCATTCCTCCACCTCTTCCCTTGGATAGCTTGAGCAGCGGTTTCTACTACAACTTTGATAGCGTCCACCGCTGACTTTGCTTTCCTGAAGCCAAATTGGTTATCTGATAAACCTAGGTTAGCTTGTACGCAATCTTCCAATCTTCTGCAGATTATACTCTCCAGAAGTTTTCCACTTGTATCTATCATACAGAGCGGACGATAGGAGGAAGGGTCGTCTAGCGGCTTGTTATCCTTAGGTAACAACACCAATTTCTGCCTCTTCCAGATTGTTGGAAAAGTTCCCTGAATCAAGCATGCGCTTATTACTTTCAGGAAATAATCAGGATGGAGCTTAACAGCCTCCTTCAGTACCATATTTGGGATGCAATCTAAGCCTGGTGCCTTCTTGTCTTTGAATTTTGAGACAGCACCTTCTATCTCGACGACCGTAACCGGAGGAATGTCGAATAATTCAGCTGGATAGCTGTGTTGCCATGTCGGAGCTTCCTGTTGAGGAAAAAGATGGTCTACAATTCCGTTGAGGATATTCTCTTCTCTTGGCGGTGATGGGCCAAGACATTTAAGTTTCCTGGTTACTAGCTTATATGCTAAGCCCCAAGGATTACTATCTATTTCATCACAAGCATCCAGGAAACACCTACGCTTGCTCCTACGAATTGCAATCTTCAATGCCTTTCTTTTATCCCTATACAACTGGTGCTGCACGTTATTCTCTAACCGACCCCTCGTTCGTGTATACCGCCTTCGGGCGCTAATACACTCTGAACGCAAGCTAGCAATTTCATCATTCCACCAATACACTGGAGGCTTATTTGGCGATCTTTTTCGCCTTATCATAGCTACATTGCAGGCACTAGTGATATTGCGCACTAATTGCACTGCCATGTCTTCTGCTGAACCAGCCATTTCCATGTTCTCCATGCAGGCTGCGAAGCTATCCTTATCAAAGGTATTTACCTTCCATCCTGTCAAGACACGTGCTTGTACAATAGCACGGGGCTGTGCGTCTTGCACATCTATTATTATCGCTATGTGTATAGATGTCAGATATTCTCCAGTTCACTTGGGTTGCGATACTGGCACTGACGAATGTAATGTCAATTACTGAGCCAGCATCACCCCTTCTGAAGGTGTGTTCAACTCCATTATTGATGAGTACAACACCCAGTACAGAAAAGGCTTCCAAGAGTATTCTTCCTCTTGCGTTTGCTGAGGGACAGCCCCATTCAACAGCCCACGCATTGAAATCACCTGCTATTATTACGGGGGTTCTTCCAACTGCATCCGTTACAATACTGTCAACTATTACCCGAAAGTCTTCTATAGAATACCTAGGGGGTATATAACAGCTGTAAATAGTGATGCCAGATATAACCGCTCGAGCATATCCGCATTGCGTTGTTATTCTATCGCGTATGGTTAGCGTGCTGGTGTTCCATATTGCCGATGTACCCGTGTTATCGGAAACCCAGTTTACAGATGCCGTGGTCCGATATGGCTCACTTAGAATAGCGACATCTACACTTATATCTCGAACGCTTTGCTTAAGAAGCTCCTGGGCTGCCTGGCAATGGTTGAGATTTAACTGTAATATACGCATTTTGGTGACTTAGGTTCTACTCTACTCCCTAAGTTTCTGTAGAGCTCTTTTATAAAATGGGCAAACTGCACCTCCGGTGACATGTTTACTAACGGTGTCTGCTCCCTTCTTGCAGAGCAAGCAGGATGGTTTATTGGAACAGGTTCCAATTTTGTGGCCCGTTTTGCCACACCGTAGGCAATTCCCTGAAAGGTCTTGCCCCTTACAGTTCCCTGCTACGTGTCCATAATCCAGACATTTAAAGCATCTTTTTGGTGCTACCTTTTCGCGTATTCGGCAAACCACCCAGCCAATACGTATCTTTGCCATCTCTATAAGGCGGCGAGCTATCAGTGCACTCACGCCAATTGTGGCGGTCTGTGTCCCACCGTATGCTCTCCTTAGCGACTTAACTGCCGTAGGGTGCAAAGCTTTAAATTCGTCAGATATTTTGACGAGAGCTTCATAAATATCCTCCTTAGTGGTTACTTCGTCTATATCCCTAATCTCAAGCCTGACCTCATGAGAAAGTGATCTAACCTTAGCAGCATCACCTAGCACCTCTTCTATAGCCGACCTAAATTCGCCCGTATTCTGGTGCGCGGGTCTATTCAGCTCAAACAACAGTTCACCCTTCCCTGTCTTCGTAATGCTCTTCACATTTTGACCCAGGTTGTTTAGCTTAGGGTCCCTCTTCACCTGTCTGAGAATATCCGCATAGGAAGTATCTCCACAGGTTTTAATCACTATAGCATCTGGTTTAACGGACGCTTTCTTTGTTTTAGCCCTTGGGCCAACCTTAACCCAGCCAGGATCTTTAGCACTTAGATCCGGTTTGCCAGCCAAGTTTGAGTTTATAGCCTTGGGTATAGTGTGTCCACCTACCCTGACTACTTTATTAGGGGTTGTTCCCCTATTCTTTTTAGCTCTGTTACCTTTTGGGCTTAAGTCCTCCCTTCTACGCTTTGGAGTTCCGCCCATCACAGGATTGAGCCTTGGTGGTTCGTCTGTTTGAGTATGCGTACTAGTATGTGCTTTCTTTGTACTACTAGCACTTCCACTACTCAATTCATCTGAGACCTGCATGTACAATGCCTGTATCTCACGTGACATTGTCACTATTTCCTTATGCACGTTTGAACGTGCCTTTAGGAAAGCTACGAGCTTTGAGATCTTCTCTCCTAGCCTCTGGACGTTATTTTGTCCATTTTCACTATTTTCAACGGTGCCTGGCACCGGAACGGTCCTACTCACCGCTGTAGGAGGTGATCTGGTTATCATCGATTTCTTAGCAAAAGGGTTTACAATTTCACCCATGCTCAACTCATTTATACTCTCATTATTATTATTATTACTTTTATTCATTTTTTCAGTTGGGTCCCCGCTTAAAGCTGTAGTCTCCGTTTGCCGCACACTCAATAAAAAGTTTTTTCTTTGTCCAAAACATTCCCGCATTTTCCGGGTTAAGTTAATTTTATTAAAATTTAGTTCACTTTTTGTTGAGTGAATGTGCAGTTACCCTTGTAGTGACCCCGAGGGTGGCTATGCAAGCAGTGAGTTCCTCGCGAGGGTTGACACAAGGCCTTATGAGACTTGTGTACAGAGCCAGGTCGGGAGCTGATTAGGAGTCATCTCAACTAACCCTGCACAGCCAAAAACTATTGGCTACAAACTTTGATCATACTTTAAGCCCCTGCCAGGGTTTTACCGGGACGGAGGTAGCTTCCGCATTAGCCCGTGAGCCATTTCAGCACGATGTCACTCGTGCTTAATCAGGTCACGGAATACGTCAGCTCCCAGCCCATAATCGTCTGCGTCAGGTCGTCATCCAATCCATTATCGCTGTCACACAGTTAGTTCATTCTCAACTTTTGTTGAGAACTATTCAGTAGCGCCACGAGAAGGCCGTGTGACAACTTGGTTTGAGCAGGGACAAGGATCGCTAACTGGCTACACCCGATGGGAAGCCAGCGCTTTACCTTGAACGCTCGCACCCACGCCACCAATATGTGCATGTATGTATGTGTATGCGTATGTATGTATGTATGTATATATGTATGTATGTATGTATATATATATGTATATATATTTTATGTATATTTGTGTGCATGTGTATATAAATATATCATTAACAAACATTAAAACTAAGGGCTTGTTCGCAAATGCATCACTGCACTGCATCTGATGCGCAGTACGTTCTAAAAAGCAAAAGTTTGCAACACTGCAAATGTCTAGCGTTCTAGAATGCAACTGTTAAGCAGATGATGCGCAGAAAAACATCAAACAAGCATCATAAAAATGGCTGATGCAGTGGAAGAGTAAGTAATGAATATTTTATTATTTTCTTTAATTTGTTATTTGTTGTGTTTTTAATTTTATTTAGAATAGAAAGTGATGTAACATTTTCAAAGTTATTGATAAGAAAACGTTTGGACATGGAGGAAGAATTTTCCGCTCGCAAGAAGAAAATATATGTTCTCTTCGGAAAGATGTTAGAAAAAATGAATGCTGATTGTATAATTTCGAATCATTTTGATATTCATCCAAGTCAACAAATAAATTTATTAATAATTTGTCCATTTTTAATATTCCCGCGTTGGTAATTGTAAACAAATCGTTCACAACCGTTTACTGCGCTGCATCAGATGCGCCTCAAAATCAGCTGTTTTGCATCAGCATCGCAAACTAATCACAGATGCACATCAAATGCAGCGCAGTGATGCATTTACGAACAAGTCCTAATTTTAAGTCCGACGTTGGTCGGTCTTAATAAAATATAATTTAGAATTAAGATTTGAAAACTTATTGTTAGTTCTGTAATGAAGATACAATAAATAATATTATTATATATAAAAAAAAAAAATATTTATCAAACTGCGAATACAATCTTGTCGGGTACTTTCTTTACAATTGTCTTTACTTTGCTTCTGTAGTGGCGGTGGACTTAATTGCAGCTTGTGTTGTAAGTTCGTTTTTTTGTCAAACGCTCAAGTTTTACAGCTTTCTTACTTTTCTTGTTCTTAAATAAATATTATAAATATTACCTTAAACACATTGCATTTAAAAAAATATATAAAAAGGTTACCTTTTCCGTACTTTTGAGATCCATTTCAACACTTTATTTTCGTTTTTCTCTATTTCCGCACTGTTTTTATTTGTGAAATATTTTGACAGCTGCTTCTCACAAAACTTTATTACAGAAACACTTTTACTCCCAACTTTCCAATAATTTATGTCAAAAAGCTCAATTGACATATAGTTTTCACAAAAAGGAATTCTAGAAACACTTGTGTGTGAGAAATTATTTTTTGTTTGAATTTACATCATTTTTCTTTCAATTCCCTTGTTTCATGTGAAAAATTTTTCGATGCGAGAAATACAGAAACGAGGTACAGAATTCGTAAATTTTCAAAATTTTAACAATTTAACTTATATTTTCGTGTGGTGTTACCATATAGACGTGTTTTACGATTTCGTTTTAAACCTTCTTTGGTTGTATATAATGTGAAATAGCCATTTGTTTTTATTCGCAAACAACTTTTACTTATAAGAGGCAATAGATAGCTTATTAACCATCGTTAAACTTAGCGCAGACAATAATTCCCCACAATTAAACTTAGCATTGAAAACTACCCCGATCATATATATTCACCGCTATAAACTTAGTCAAGACAACTTTTCACGGTTAAGCTTAGCATCGACAACTATCCTAATCATATACTCTCCACTATAAAATTAGTCAAAATAATAGCTAAGAGCACTGAAGCATGAGCCAACTTTTGTTTGGTAAATGTTACCCTACAAACGCCATAAACTGCCTACTTATTTCGACGGATGAAGATTAAGTAAGAACAGTGAAGGAACGGCCTCAGCCACGAAATATGCTCGTTAGCTGGAGGAAATTTACTTCTAGATATCGATGCAAGTGGATTTGGCATAGGAAGTGTACTTTCTCAGGTGATAGATGAACGTAATAGGCTACTACAGCCGAACGAAGCTTGGGAAAAATTATTGTGTGACACGGCATATGCTTCTGGCAGTGTTGGAATGCATTAAACATTACCCGTTTATGCTGGATTTTAGCATCCAGGAGGCTAATTCTGAATAGTAATGCTACTCGAACATGCATATATGCGAAGAGTTGCTATTCTCTATTGCGATGTTCGCACAGTACTTTTTTATTCGCATTTAAAATGCGAAGAGGTCGACATTCTCAATTGCGAAAACAAATGTCGTACTCGCAAAATTCATTCGATAGCACCACAGCATTAGCACAGCATGAAAATGGAAGTATTATGTTATTTTTTGTTTATTCACCTATATATTTGATTTGTTAAAATAGCACAAAAAATTATTAAACCAAATAATAACTTATTGTGGTAGCTTATAGATTAATTGCTTTTAATAATGAAATTTTACTCAGGGAAACTAACAACAAGACTACTAAGATGCGACAGTTCGAAGTAATTATGGAATTCATGAAAAAGCATAGTGATTTGGCGAAAGGCCACTTAAAAACACCAAATACTCGTCAGACAAAATAAAATAACTTTTCACTCAAATTTAGAATGTCGGATTTGCTTCTAGGCAATCTTCTGTCTATTCTTTCATTTTTTTATTATTTCCATCTTCGTCATCACACTATAGTGCAACACAGTTAATTTTTGAAAATGACACAATTTTTTTACCATGTTTTTACGTTTCTCAGCTGTCTTATGTCCACATTCCATAGGAGCTACCCTAATCAAACATGCAACTTTATGTCCTTTATATTATATATATATATATATATATATATATATATATATATATATATATATATATATATATATATATATATATATATATATATATATATATATATATATATATATATATATATATATATATACAGTGTCGGACAAAACTAAAGCACGGAGTTTTCTGCTTATCAAGAAATTATACAATAACATTAAAGACAGTCTATTTCATTTAAAATATTGTTATATTCGGAAGAACTTACGCTTTACATATTGAAAACTAACATGAAAGTTTTGTTGCTTGTAGTTATATTTGTTGTTTCTCTTATTTATACGAAAAGGACAAGAAATGCAGCGACAAAACTAAAGCACGTAATTTTTTTAATGTGGTTTATTGCATTTAATATGAAAAATTACCAACAACAAACGCCGTTATTTTTATCACAAATCGTTTTAAGTGTGTATAGAGAAATTTTGCATTAATTTACTAGTTGTTTCTGTGCTTCCAAAGTCGATGTGCTTTTTTATAATCATTTAGTAAAGCAAATGGCAAGAAATAAATATTCAGTGCACTTAAAAGAAAAAATTATAACTGATTTTAATAACGGTGAATCCGTGACTTATATTGCAAAGAAACTTGGTATCCATCACAGCGTTATATCAAGAATTATAAGCTGTTTTCGAACTTCGGGCTCTCTGGCTACAGTACATAAAGGTGGACGCCCACGAAAAACAAGCAAACGTGATGACAAGGCAATAATACGATTGATAAAAAAGGACCCGTTTATGTCGTCTAAGTCCGTTGCCACCCAATTGTCTTTAAACGTCACCCCCAGAACCATACGAAGACGAGCTGTAGAAGGTGGCCTAAAAGCTTATAAAAGTGCAAAAAAGCCATTTATTTCACGAAAAAATAGACTAGCACGGATCGAGTTCGCAAAGGAACATATTAATTGGACCAAAACCCAATGGAGGACCGTAGTTTTCTCCGATGAATCAAAATTTAATTTGAAGGGTTCTGATGGTTTACGGTTAGTTTGGAGGCCAAAAGGACAACGTCTTAATCTTCGTTATACAAAAGGCACAGTAAAACACGGCGGAGGTAGCGTTTTGGTCTGGGGATGTTTTTCTGGTTCTGGTGTCGGTCCCATTCATAAAATAAGTGGAATAATGGACCGTTTCGTGTATAGAGACATCCTGCAAAACGTTATGCTTCCATACGCAGAAGAGGAAATGCCAATTAAGTGGATATACCAGCAAGATAACGACCCCAAACACACATCTAAGTGTGTGAAAAAGTGGTTCGTAAACAACAAAGTTGAAGTTTTAAAATGGCCAGCACAATCGCCGGATCTCAATCCCATAGAAAACCTATGGGAAATTGTAGATCGAAAAATAGACCGCGATAACTGCAGAAATATGGGCGAACTCTTCAAGAAAGTGGAAGATGCTTGGAATGGAATTTCTTCTGATGTTTTAGCTAATTTAGTTGACTCCATGCAACGAAGATGCGCTGAAGTTTTAAAAAATAACGGATATGCCACAAAATATTAAGTTATTTTATACTTATTAGTTTAGTAGAGAACATGTGCTTTAGTTTTGTCGCTTTAAAAATACTGTATTTTATTTTATTTCACGATCTTGTTTGTTTTGAATGAAAAATATATATTGTTTTCGTATTAGTCTAATAAAAAATGTTCTAGTTTTTATAAGGGCCTAAAAATAAATGCTATAAAATACAATTTTATTTAAATATTTCACCAAACTTTAGAAAAGTGGATTTCGTGCTTTTGTTTTGTCCGACACTGTATATATATATATATATATATATATATATATATATATATATATATATATATATATATATATATATATATATATATATATATATATATATATATATATATATATATATATATATATATATATATATATATATATATATATATATAACAATTTAAATAAATTATTGAGAATTTTGAGCTTTTCTTCTACACAGGTCTCTAATATTATTTTTTGAGTGTTATCAATATTAAAGGCAGATATGGCGAATAAAACTCAGTTGTTCACAATTTTTTTTAATTAAACTATTTATTTTTTATACTCAAAGCCACCGACCATTTGAACTTGTAAAACTTGTCGAATAAGAAATAAATTTGAGGTTTATGTATTAACTTTGGAAGAGTATTGCCACATTTTGAAATTAATTGCGAATGCGAAAAACTTACAGAATACCAAATATCTTTCGCATCGCAATTCATTTGCGCATCGCTATGACTTTCGCATCGCAATTCAGAATAAGCCTCCAGCATAGACGGATACAGCATAGCTGGATTTTAGCAACCAGCATAGACAATAACGCAGATGCTCTCTCGGGGCAGCCATAGAATGCATACATTGTGTGAAGGCTGAACAGAAGGGGTCTGTCATTGATCTTCGACTTACAGAGATAGATAGACATAAACACTGTCCAGCAGCGCAGAAGAGTGACCCTGTACTTGGAAAAATAATAGCCGCTAAAGAAAATGGTATAAGAACTGTCCGAAATGAAGTAAGTGATCAGCTAAGGCTGATTGAACACGGTGGAGTAGTCTGCAACTGATAGATGGCTTGTACTGTGTATTGGAAAGTACAGACGGTAAAACAAAGTCCAAATTTTTAGAAGAAATCCATAATGGTGCCAGTGGTCATCATCTTGGGCATGGATAGGTATGTAACCGTGGCCAAACATCAGTGAAGCCCTAAATCCGCGCAAATATCATCACAATCAAAAATGTCTAAAGACTATAATACCACTGCAACGGATAGTAATAGGTTTGCTATCCTTCAGACAGATGAGCCAACAGCATCCAAAAAAACATATAAGTCACCACCAATATATTTGAGCCGACTTCTAGCGAACTTGTAAGAAAACTTATACGGCAATCGGCAAAGTTACTTTCAACGTCACATTAGTTAAGCACGGCAGCATCCGTGAAACCAAGATCTAGGTAAACCATGAAAATGATTATCGAAAATTGTCTGATGTTTTAGCAAAAGAGGAAAGATAATTTTACACTCCAAAAGAGCTAAAGGACTTCAGGTCGTTATTAAAGGGCAAAACTTGTAACGTTTCACTCCGGAAGCATGCAAGAAGGAAATTTATAGCCAATGTGAGCCGGCAACATTAGCCTTCACACAAGGTCGCATGTAGGCGGCAGAAAATACAACTGTGTGAAATGAAGGTGGCTGTAGTTGTTACGGTATGTAAAATGGCTGATCGCCATAAAGATTAACAAACGAACGATTTCCGGTCCTTTTGACGACAGAGCCGGAAGCGTGAGGACGTGCTGAAAATAAAATCCAACCGATCAGGGCAGGTAAGCGAAAGATATTGAAAAATAAAAGTGTGTGAAAAGTTCGTTTTAAACATAGTGTCATAACCCCGACATAGGCAGTTCATAGACTCTGTGAAACAACCCTCAGCTTACAACTGGGGCACACTCTGCCAAACAAGTGAATTTAGGAACAAGCAACTGGGGGCTACAACCAGATCCTATCAGGAAGAACAAACAGTGAGGCAGCAGCCGCCACAACGTCTTCCGGTGCAAGAAAAAAATATATACATACATATATATCTTCCACTAAGATTGAACAAAAGACAATCGATAGTGCCCACCGGTATAACGTGAGGAACTGGCAATGTTCGTAATATCGTAGCTGTTTCGATTATACTTTTCATTTGGCAAGGATGTCATCACAATACCGCCATCACGTCAGCCAGGTCGGCAACACAGACTACCCCGTCATTGTCGGATTGGAAACATCCATAAGTCACGCTTCATCTGTGGGCACCAACAACAACAGCCCTAGGCAGCCTGTTCAGCTTCTCTTAAAACAACAAAAAGGTTACTTATCACAAATGTAAGCTTGAATAAAAGTAAATAAAATAATAATAAAAAAAAAAAGGAAAGAAAAACACAAAATAAACCCCGTTGAAAAGTGAAAGCAAATAAAAAGACATACAAGTAAACGAAAGCAAAAACAGAAACAGTGATCCAGACACATTTAAATTAAATCTACTATGTGGAAGATAATAAATGAATAAATACAGATATGAAACAACAACAAAAAATTAAAATGTATGTAACTACAAAAATAGAATCAACAAAGCATAAAGCAGCAAAATTTAGAAACAACGAAATCCACCCAACAAACGAAAATCCAACCAAATATCCATATAAAACTCAGACAGCAACATTTAAACCCACACAGCAAGCGGAAACGAATTCAGCCAACGCAAAACCAACAAGCGCAGCCACAACATAGAAATAGAAGGCAACCAGAGGCGAAACCAATAGAGGTACCAGCGGGCAGGCCATCCAGCTATTAGACCATATCTCTCCCCATGGACCAACCTTTCAAAACAGCCAGCAAGTGTGAAACCACAACATAGCAAAAGATAAGTACACGTAGTAGTTGAATGAATTTTAATTACATACTAATAGACAATTTTAAATTCCGGTGGGGAGAATTTGATTTTCGTTTTTTTTTTAATAAACATTATTTTTGGTTCATTTGCAATTTAATTGTCCTATTGACAACGCAAACCTTTCTTGAGAACGGAGAACTCAAGAAAGGTTTGACGAGACCATAAGGGAAAGTTGAATTTTTGAGTAATCCCTAAATGTGAATAATTATAATTACTAACTTTATATATATATATATATATATATATATATATATATATATATATATATATATATATATATATATATATATATATATATATATATATATATATATATATATATATATATATATATATATATATATATATATATATATATATATATATATATATATATATATATATATATATATATATATATATATATATATATATATATATATATATATATATTATATATGTAAGACAATTTTTGTGACATATTATTGCTTCCAGCTGGAATTAAGGAAGATAAATTGTACGGTGCAAAACCTAGTATTTAAGTTTACCTATTTATGAAGGGCGTAATGGCCATGTGAATAAATGAATTGAATTCTTTTGTGAAATAATATGATGGCCAATTAAATTTGTTGATCTAGGTGGGTGAGTATTGGTGTGTGAAAGGTTAGGGGTGTTCCGATATTAGGCCAACGTGAACACCACGGTTAGTTATTACTAATGTAATAATAGGGAGGGTCGCGGGTGGAAATTTACACCTTATCCATCCAAAATCTATCCAAATTGGAAGTACACTCAAATCATTGAAAATTTTCGTGCATAGGTTCAGCCCCGGTTTTTTATACCCTTCACAAAAATGTAAAGGGTATATATAAGTTTGTGATTCCGTTTGCAATTTCTACAGTTTTTTTTTTTTGCGACCCTATAAAGTATATATATTCTGAATCAGAATTAATGGAAAAGTCGATTAAGCGATGTCCGTCTGTCCGCTGTTGAAATATCGTTTCTGAAAAAACCATTAGACTTAGAAACTGTTTTCTTTCACCATTCTTTTACCCCATCGATTCATGGGTTTGCTTTTGAAATTCAGTAATATCGGTCCACGTATAGCTGAGATATATTCAAAATTCCGAAAAAAGCCATTTTTTTGCAGTTTTGTATGAAAAATTTTGAAAACAAAAGTTGTTTGTATTGCTTCAAACTTCACACACTTATTAAGCATGGTGACTTAAATGCAAAAATTTTTTTTTTTTTTCAGATATCGGTCCATGTATACCCGAGATATAGCCCAAATCGGATTTTTAATGAAAATATCGCATAGGTGAAGCTAAACAACTTTTTTTTGCTTAAAAGTAGTTCTGGTAATAAAATAAGGTTATATAAATATGGAAAATGAAAATTTCCGATATCGGTCCATATATACCCGAGATATAGCCTAGAACGGGTTTTTCATGAAAATGCCACATAAGCGAACTTAAAGAACTTTGTTTTGCTCAAAGGCAGTTCCGGTAATAAAATAAGGTTATAAAAATATGGAAAACGAAATTTTCCGATATCGGTCAATATATACCCGAGATATAGCCTAAAACGGGGTTTTCATGAAAATGTCGCGTAAACAAACTTAAACAACTTTTTTTTGCTTAAAAGCAGTTCTGGTAATAAGTTTATATAAGTATGGAAAATGAAAATTTCCGATATCGGTCCATATATACCCGAGATATAGCCTAAACCGGGTTTTTCATGAACATTCGGCGTAAGCGAACTTAAACAACTTTTTTTGCTCAAAGGCAGTTCCGGTAATAAAATAAGGTTATAAAAATATGGAAAATGAAAATTTCCGATATCGGTCCATATATACCCGAGATATAGCCCAAATCGGATTTTTAATGAAAACGTCGCATAGGCGAAGCTAAACAACTTTTTTTGCTTAAAAGTAGTTCTGGTAATAAAATAAGGTTATATAAATATACAAAATAAAAATTTTCGATATAGGTCTATATATACGCGAGATATAGCCTAGAACGGGTTTTTCATGAAAATGCCACATAAGCGAACTTAAAAAACTTTTTTTTGCTCAAAGGCAGTCCCGGTAATAAAGTAAGGTTATATAAATATGGAAAATTAAAATTTCCGATATCGGTCCATATATACCCGAGATATAGCCTAGAACGGGTTTTTCATGAAAATGTCGCGTAAGCAAACTTAAACAACTTTTTTTGCTTAAAAACAGTTCTGGTAACGAAATAAGGTTATATAAATATGGAAAATGGAAATTTCCGATATCGGTACATATATACCGGAGATATAGCCTAAACCGCGTTTTTATACGTGACTATTGTGAAGGGTATTTTAGATTCGGCTCAGCCGAATTTACCACACTCTTACTTGTTTGTTTTTTTTTTAATTTGTAGTGATTTTCAGTGATTGCACTGGTACAACTTTTATTGTTACCTCACGCACCCATACAGCTACTTGCGACGGACATCGCCCAAGCCCACTGAGTCCTAGCCGCGATAAATGAAAAGTTACCAGTGTAGCGAGTGCTGTAGGGGTGGCTATTCTGCTAAAGGAGTTGGAAGATGGACAGAAGGTGTGTTGCGTTTGATTAACAGACATGTTTTCTATCCGTGTTTGGGAATGAATGATAGAATCTATTCAGGAATTTTTTTCCCCGAAAACACATAACAAACTGGATCGAAAAAAGGTTTTAAAATAAAACAATGTAGTAAACATTAGGAACGGTAACCAGGGGATATTGTGCTAAAAAAGAATGAAATTCATTATACATAACCTCAAATTTCTTTTGCATCGTAAGGTTACCGTTAAGGAGCCACATAAGCGTTCAGGACCCGTTCAATGTCTAAACTGCCAAGAATTTAGCCACACTAAGGCCTACCGTACCCTCACCTGGGTAACTACCTTGACGTGGTGTGGGGGCTTAAGTGTATGCTGGACGTCTATTCTCTTAATCATGGGAGTTCTGTTTCAGGCTCTAATGGTTGAGCCCGAGGAGAGGATAGGGTTTTTTTAAGCCGGCCTACATACTAAAGGTTACCCAAACCCTCAAACAGGGGTGTCATGCGACCCGTGCCCATCTGTTCTCTTTGCAGTCGGGGGTCAAGAGACTGTATTCGAACGGAGCTTTGCTGATACCTGGGCACCTCAGCAAATAGACCTCACCCCCTCCACGTTACAGGGGGCTATGACGTGGAGGAGATACCTTTCCCCCACACTCGTGGGACCAAAATGAACTCTTTCAAAATTAATACCAATACCCAAACTGACATGACGACGACTATGGACAAGACAACGGACTATTGCAACGATGGTACAAGGACCGAAACACTGACTGCAGGAGGTGTCTTGGGGCAACCTAAGAACACCAAATGCGTGAAAGCATCTTCGGATAGCTATCTTGGCAGTGAGGTGTCCATGGACTTTGAGCCGAACACCTCGAAGGCTGCACTGGCCCGGACCTTCACGGCACACACCCTTGTTTTTGGATCTGCTCGTGCTAGTGACAGCACTGCAACATCTGCCCAAGGGCCTATTGTGGGAAAGATGACTGCGAGCAAGTTCTCGGGTCTTCGAACTCCACCACCCTCCACCAACAAAGACGCTGCGAACAAGATTTCGGGTTCCCGCGTTGATGGTCATCAGGAAAATGTGAGTAAGGGAGCTGCGAACCAGTTTTCGGGCTCTCAAGCTACATCCCTGATACCTTGCGGAAAGGACAGCAAGGAAACTGCGAACTTGTTTTCGGGTAACCAAGCTGCACCTCAAGCAATAGATAAAAAGTCTCAAAGGCACACAAGTTCCGCGAGACGGGCCTATTTAAGGCGGCGTGCCGCCAGTAAGATCTATGGGGAGCTGGGGAAGAACCCAGCGGATGCCTTAACGGCAGAAGAGAAATCCCGGTTATCATGGGCAGGATCAGTTTTAGCTGAACTGCAGAATTCGCCTCCTCTCGCATCTAAGGATGCACCTAAGCGGCAACGCTCTGAGGATGAGGCAGTGCTGCAGATACAACAGCCTGCGAATAAGCGTTTAAGACCCCAAAGGTCAATGGACAAATCATTTAGCGAGAGTTCTTAAAGACAATCCAGGTCCGTACCCCAGGAGTGAGGAGGCTGGCTGGTATCGGCGGCGCATAAAGCTTATGGCCTGTGCAGATGAGCGATCAGCAATGTTGCTTAAACAGGCAGTCGGTCATTTGGGCAAGCCATGGGAAGGTGCCAAGCTCGATGTGATTCCTCTCTCAGAGGTTCTACGTCGTCCTAGAGCTGTTGCCAAGATACCAGACATCTCT
This sequence comes from Thecocarcelia acutangulata, assembly GCA_914767995.1. Taxonomy (NCBI): domain Eukaryota; kingdom Metazoa; phylum Arthropoda; class Insecta; order Diptera; family Tachinidae; genus Thecocarcelia; species Thecocarcelia acutangulata. The sequence goes on from OU612097.1 coordinate 74,072,040, forward strand.
GGGTCGGCAGAGGAAATCTTGGAGATCCTAAGAGGCGGAAGCCCTGATATACCTACCCATGATTGGAAGGTAGTCAGGGTCTCCGAACCGAAGGGCAATTCGAGAAATGTCACCATCCTGCTGACTCAGGAGTCTCCCCCCGGGGAACAGGTTTTGCCTTGGCGTATTCCTAACTTAGGCGCTCTGTTTTTCGGGGAAAAGAGGGGAAAGGGTCCCTCGTTTGGTGCGGTAAACAAAACTCTAGGAAGCCACATGACTTATGTTGTGTTGGCTTCCGAAACCCTTACCAAGGGTATAAATTGGCAGATCGGGGATAAGCATGGCCCCCGGGAAGTTCTGCTTGCGGTTCGACCCGGGCTGATAATGGTTGAGGTGCCTACCTTGGCTGAAACGTTCTGGCTGTGGTTGAAACCTAAAACGCAGGAAGGGAGTGTTAGTATCCTTGATAATTGTTTGGTGATGGCTTTTTTCGAGGGCTAACAATCTCCCGAGGATCTGTTGCCTATACAACAGATACGTGTACTGTAAGGAACCAGTGGTGATGATTGACGGGTGAGTTCGTTTAAGGGCTGATGCTCTTAATGGGCTTCGGCCTACCGACTCATAAGCCTTGCCCTTCATTGATTGCTGGGAAATTGCATACATGAGGGATTAGAAAGCCCGAACTCCTCAACAAGAAGTTCATATGACCGCAATCATTTTTTTTTTTTTTTTTTTTTTTTTAAGCATTTTTTTATTTATTGAATCTTCAAAATGAACTAACAATAAGTATTCAAATCTTAATACTAAATTTAAAATTAAAAAATGTAATTCTTAAGTCCGGCCAATGCTAGACAAAAAAGTTTTATTATGCGGGAGCTATTTCGGTAAAATCACCTGTTGAGCAATCTGATGGTGGCAGCGGTATCCCTTCTTTTAAGCCGAGTGTGGCCGCCAAAATTAAGTATATTGCGAGCAAGAGGGTTTGGATGAAGTTCCAGTTTACTGATATACCTTGTCGCGTACTTAGAAAATTCCTCTTTTACCAGCGGAACACTCAGATCGTTATGAATTCGTGAATTTTTTACGTACCATGGAGCTGCAGTAATCGTTCGTAGAATTTTGTTTTGTCGCCTTTGGATTTTTTCAATGTTTGACGCTGAGGCGGTGCCCCATAACTGAATTCCGTAGCACCATATAGGCTTTAGTATTGCGTTGTATAACAAAAGTTTGCAATCTAATTTCAGTGTCGAATTTCTGCCCATAAGTCAATTTAGCTGCGCTGCTTTTAGTTTTAACTGAGTGACCTTTGCTTCAATGTGAGACTTCCATGTTAGCCTACGGTCCAGGTGAATACCAAGGTACTTGACTTCGTTGTGCTGCGGAATAGGTGAGTTGTTAATTTGGATAGGCGGACATGTTTGCCTACACAGTGTGAATGTAACATGAGTACATTTCTGTTCATTAACTTTGATTTTCCAAAGTTTTAGCCATTTCTCTAATATTGAAGTATATTCCTGTAAATTTCGTGATGCTAAATGGTGGTTTTCATGAACACTCAAAAACGCTGTGTCATCTGCAAAGGTAGAAGTGTGGATTCCAGATGTCGTTGGCATGTCAGAGGCGTAAATCAAATATAAAGTAGGCCCCAGTATGCTGCCTTGGGGAACTCCTGCCTTGATTGGCTGAGTTGGGCTAATAAAGTCGCCTTCTCTGATAACAAACTTCCGCCCGTATAAGTAGCTTTCCAGAAGCTTGTGTGTATTTGCAGGCAAATTTAGCTTTATTTTGTGCATTAAGCCGTCGTGCCACACTTTATCAAACGCTTGAGAAATATCAATGAAAAGAGCTGAGCAGTACTTCTTCGCCTCAAAGGTTTGTCTTATGACATTGACTAGTCTGTGCGTTTGTTCTACGGTGCTATGCTTAGCCCGAAAGCCAAATTGATGATCAGGGATGCATCCCACATTGTTCAATATTGGACTCAACTTCGCCATTAACAATTTTTCGAATAGTTTTGAAATTGTTGGTAAAAGACTTATTGGTCTATATGATTCTACCTTAGTCAGATCCTTCCCTGGCTTGGGTATCATAGTAATCATTGAGACCTTCCACTCTGCAGAATAATACTCAAGGCGTAAAATGGCGTTAAAAATAAAAAGTAGAACCCTTCTAGCTACACGAGGTAACTGTTCAAGCATTTTACCAGTAATTTGATCAATGCCTGGAGCTTTCCTGGGGTTTGTATTACCGATAACGTTTTCGACATCTTGAAAATTAAGTCTCAAAGACACAGGAGGTCTAACAACATATGGTGGTAATTCCGCTGTATTATTCTCTGAATCATTTGTGATAAAAACGTTTCGCAAATGATCGACATATAACATTCCCTTTTCAGAATCGCTTCTTGCCCAGTCGCCAGTTGAATTTCGCAAAGGTGGCTTACCTATTACGGGTCTTTTTAAACCTTTTGTCGCTTTCCACAAGGAATAATGAGATTGAGGGGTACCATCAAGGCTTTCCAAATATGTTTTAAGGGAAGCCATTCTATGGACTTCAAGCAGATTTCTTAGCTGAGTTATGCATTCCCGTAGCCTAGCTTTAAGCTGGGGCGACCTGCGAAGTTGCCACTCTCTTCTGACTCTTCTTTTTTCTGACAGAAGTTGCTCAATTTCAAATGAATAAGTTCTATTGCTCTCATTTCTAGGTCTTAAATGACTAGTGGTAGCATGCTGTACGGCCAGTTTGAGGTTTTCAGAAAAATTGTTAATTGACACATCAATATCCTCAGGCGTTCTCAAGGCGATATTTTCAGTACAATGTGTGCTCAAAAATTTTTTGTACTTTAACCAATTAACTCTATTGACAGTCAACGGTGAGCCAATCTCTTGGGGGAACGAAACAGAGATTATAGTGGGAGAGTGATCTGATGACAAATCTAATGAAGGCTCCACTTGCATCCACTCTAAAGGAAAATTTTTCGCAACTCCAAAATCTATAACGTCTGGGATCTTTCGTCGGTCTGTCGGCCAATAAGTGGGGTGTCCGCTTGAAACCACATCTAAGCCCATTTTGGAAACGGTGTCAAAAAGCACACGGCCTTTCGAGGTAATTAAGCGTGATCCCCAAAAAGTGTGTTTAGCGTTATAGTCGCCAGCCGCTAAAAATCGAGGCCCAAGTGATTTGAAAAAATTTGAATATTGGCTTTCTGTTATTGAAAATCGGGGCGGTGAGTAAATCGAGGAAATAACGATTTTTTCATGAAAATATTCAATGCATATATTAGTTGCTTGGATATACTCCTCACGTGTCTCGTTCATTAAATAGTGCTTAATTCTGGATTTTATTAGAATTGCCGATCCTCCGCAAGATCTTCCGCGGGGATCTTTAGTGTCATATAATGCGTACCCATTAATTTTGAAATAACTGTTGGTTGTCAAATGGGTTTCAGCAATCAACATTATATCGATTTGCTTTTCCATAAGGAAGTGCTCAAGTTCATTTTTTTGTTGGCGAATGCCGTTTGCGTTCCAGAAACATATTTTCAACCAATTCATTTTTTTAAAATTGCCTGCAAAATAGTGGATTGCATTTTCAGCATTTCCTGCATCATGTTCGTCATGGAAACCGTAAATGTATTTATAGATTGAACAAGAGTCTGCAGAGTTGCCTCAAGATTGCTAAAATTTTGGTCGGAGTTTTGAGGCTTGGGCTCCTGATTCAAGTTTGGTCTATCGGATTTTACCACATTCGCATAAGAAATTTGTTGGGGGTTTTGCACGTGTATATGGCTGGTTGGCTGGCGTACCTGGGAGAAATTGGTTGTAGAAATGGTGTTTGACTGCTGGGATGGCATATTTAAAATTGATGGCCTATTTGTCATTGATCTCTTGAAGTGAGTATAGACAGGACAACCCCTGTAGTTTGCAGTGTGGTTACCTCCACAATTACTGCATTTTTTAACGCTCGCGTCAGTCTTAGGTTTTTTGCACTGTGATGTACCGTGAAGTTCACCACACACAACGCAAACTGCGGGCAACTTGCAATAGGCCTTAGTATGGCCAAATTCTTGGCAGTTTGGGCATTGGACGGGCCCTAAACGCTTATGAGGCTCCTCAACGGTAACCTTACGATGCAAAAGATATTTGAGGTTATAAATTGGATGCACTTCATTCTTTTTCAGGAGAACATCTCTAGGTTCCAATTCAACCCTAAACATGGGTTGAGGAATTTTTTCACGGTTTCTAATATTAACCACATTTTTAATTTTGAAGCCATTGTCTTCTAGTCCGGTTTTGACCTCATTCGTGTCAACAAAAGGGTCAATACCTTTTATAACGACCTGAATACCTTTGGCACTTTTAAGCTGATATGTGTAAAATGATCGCTTCTCCTTCTCTAGAACGTCAGACAACTTTCGGTATTCATTTTCACTGTTTACCTGGATTTTTGTTTCATTTATGCCGCCGTGCTTAACCGATGTTACGTTAAAAGTGTCTTTGCCGATTGCCGCAATAAGTTGCTTTACCAGGTCACTAGAGGTAGGCTCTCGCAAATATATTGGTGGCGGCTTAAAGGTTTTTTTAGATATAGTTGGCTCATCTGTTTGCAGTATAGCAAACCTATTATTATCCGTTGCCGAAGTCCTATTATCATCTTTAGAAATTTTCGGTTTAGATGATATTTGAGCTGATTTGGGGCTTCGCTGTCTCTTAACCACGGTTATGTACCTGTCCATGCCTACTTGGGTTTTTGGCTTATCATCAACAATTAAACCGGAAGATGTTTTGTCTTCAGTTGTAACAACAATATTTGGCGAACACGATCGCGGGCGTCTCCTATCTCTTAGAGACAGGAAATTTTCCAGTGATTTTTTCACAGATTCTTCCTCTGAAATCCAAAGATTTTTTCTACCGGAGCTAAGCTCTTTTTCAGAATTACATCTGATAGGTGCACTCATGCAATTAATTGTTTCTATTTTTTATTTACAATTTAAAACAGTATTTAAAAAATGTCACAAAATTTTTCTTTTAAACAAAAACACTCTGTTCACCTATTACGGTTTTTACTTAATCCCGTTATATTTTTTTTTTTTTACTTTGCGATCAAAAAAACAAACACGTCCGTTCACTATCGAAGCTAAACAACGACTGACCGCAATCAAAATCAAAAATTCATATGACAAGAATTGCTACCTGTGTGAGCCTAGCAAGCCACACGGGGGCGGTGGTGAATCGCGAAAAAATTCACTCCGTGGAATTGGTCCACCATCAGGTTAGGTCGTCAAGGCAGGTACTGATGTAAATCATTTTCACAGTTGACTCAGGAGTCACTGGCGCCACTCCGCGCTAGAAAGGGGAAAATGTATTTCTGTTTCGATGCAGTCCTTCTCCGAGTATACCGGGGTGACGACAAGGGCGGCCTGATTCGGGAGGATGTGGATCCTGGTGTAGAAAGCATGTCCGTTGAGGAGACTGCTAGCTTAACATCGTGCGAGGCGCCCTTTCCAACTCTGAGTTGGTAGGGGAGTTCTTCGGGCATGTTGACGAAGCAGTTGACGAGGACGCCCTCTTGGTATCTGATCAGGATGACCAAGAGGACGTCGACGTCACAATCGTGGATAATGAGGGAAAAATGGTGAAGGTAACTCAAATTAATCTTTACCATTCGAAGGCAGCTTCGGCTGCATTGCTTCTCCGGATGGCGGAGAAAGCGAATGATGTTATCTTGGTTCAAGAACTCTGGCTGTGTAAGGGCAGGGTTTGTGGACTAAGAAGGGAAGGCTACAAGCTACTACATGTGGGCCAAGGTAGGATTAGGTCCTGTATAGTAGCGAGGAGCAATTTGAATATCTTTATCCTGTCTGATTTCAGTGATGAAGATACAGTGACGGCAGCCTGGGAGACAAGTGTAGGCACCTGCCTGCTTGTCTCAAGTTATATGGCGTATGAGAGCGAACCACCACTAACTAAAGTTCGCGATGTTGTTCGGATGGCTGGTGAGAGAAACCTGCCAGTAATAATAGGAGCCGATGCAAACGCACATCACATGGTGTGGGGTAGCTCCGACACAAATGCAAGAGGTGAGTCGATTTTTGATTTCATACTATGCGCAAATTTAGACGTTGTGAACGTTGGGTCGGAACCTACTTTTGTTGTGGTAAATAGAAGAGAGGTTCTGGATATTACGCTAGTTAGTACTAGGCATGCTGATATGATGAAAGGATGGAAGGTGACGAGTGACTGTTCATTTTCTGATCACAGGTATATTGAGTTTGAAATAGAAATTCAGGAAATAGGGTTAGTCCCAAGAAGAAACAGGAAGAGGACGAATTGGGAGGAACAGGGTAGAGTTCTCTCGAACCTTCTTCCGGATCCTCCTACTATAAGAGGTTGTGAGGATATTGAGAGAGCTGTAGACTTACTAACTGAGTCTTTTGATACAGCTATCTCGGAATCGTGCAGACCTAGCGTGTGCCGAGGTAAGAGTAAACCACCATGGCGGAACTTATAGATAGCGAGAGCTCGAAAAGAGTCTCGCAGATTTTTCAATGAGGCAAAAAGACTGGGAGACTGGTCGGAGTACAAAGCCTCCGTAAACAGGTTTAAAAATATGATAAGAAATGCAAAGCGGAGGTCTTGGAGATCTTTCTGCAGTGGCGTAGCCTCTGAGACAAGTATGCTTCGCAAAATCATATCGACCACGCAGTCCATACCAGGTTTCATAAAGAAACAATGTGGTAATTGGACAACCAGCGACCAGGAGGCCCTTGAGGTACTCATGGATACGCATTTTCCTGGCTGTACACCCTACACGGGGGCAGGTATGGCCGTTGAACGAAACAGACAAGGAGAAGTATGTTTCTCTGTCGATAGGAACCGGGTCCTTTGGGCGTTGAAGAGCTTTGGCCCATATAAATCACCGGGTCCGGATGGTATTATACCAGCAGATTTGCAAAATAATGCGGAACTGATCATGCCATGGTTGATTCGGATTTTTACGGCCTGCCATAAATGGTCCTACATACCGAAAACATGGCGTAGATGTGTAGTGGTCTTTATTCCTAAAGGTGGAAAGACTTCACACACAACTCCGAAGGATTAAAGGCCCATTAGCCTGACATCCTTTTCCCTAAAGACGTTGGAGCGGATGGTTGATCTACATCTTAGAATGTCAATAAATCCGTGCCGTTTATCTGCATCTCAACATGCCTATACTAAGGGAAAATCCGTTGAGACTGCGTTGCATTCGCTCGTGGGGTATATAGAAAATACATTGGTGGCCTTCCTTGACATAGAGGGAGCCTTTAATAATGTTGCGCCAAAAGTCATTACTATGGCTTTGGAAAGGCTGAATATTCGTCAGCCGATTATAAGTCTCATATGGAGTCTACTGACTGAAAGAGTCATAACATCTAGTATGGGACGTGCCACCATATGCAGAGTGGCAAACAGGGGTACTCCGGAGGGGGGAATTTTATCTCCCTTCCTATGGAATCTTGCCCTAAACTCGTTACTAGTGGAGTTAGACTCCATGCGTTTCAAGACTGTGGCATATGCCGATGATATTGCTGTGGTGGTGTCGGGTAAATATCCGGACACCCTCTCACAGTGTTTGACTTCTGCACTGAGGATACTAGATGGGTGGAGCACCCATAGTGGTCTCAGTGTGAATCCACAAAAAACGGAGCTTGTACTTTTCACCCGAAAATACCAGACTCCTCCTTTCGATCTGCCAACCCTAAAGGGCGTTGAGCTTAGTTTGGCGGATAGTGCCAAATACCTGGGAATCTATCTTGATTCAAAACTGTCTTGGAAGAAGAATGTCCAATTTAGAGCGGACAAGGCGGCTGTTGCCTTGTACCTGTGTCGTAAGGCCATTGGGAAGACCTGGGGTATAAAACCTTGGAATTCTTGCTGGCTATTTAACATGGTAATAAAGCCCATATTAATGTATGGGGCGCTTGGTTGGTGGACGGCTTTGGAGAAAACCACCTATTGCAGATTCATAGAAAGGATACTGCGGTCATCTGCTTTGATGGTAACTGGTGCTTCTTGTACTACGCCAACTAAAGCACTAATTACGATGATGCATTGGCTGCCAGCTGATCTCATGGCAAAGGAAGTGGCCATGTGCTCGGCAATTAGGCTAAAAGCCAGTGGGATGTGAAAAGAAGTGACAGAAGGTCACGCTTCGATAATAGAAAGTATAACGGACCTCCCGGAGTATATTGATTACTGTGCACCAGCTCTAATGCCCGACAAGAGATTTGACGTGATCTCATCAAGGACGGCCTCGGCAGGGAACCAAATGGGTCGCCAAGAGGACGTGCTTGAAATTTTCACAGATGGATCCAAGTCGGACATGGGAGTTGGTGGTGGTATCTTTATGCCCCAGTATCAGAGGAGGATCAGTTTTAAGCTATATGATGAGTGTAGCGTAATGCAGGCTGAAATTACAGCTATTTTGAGAGCAGCTAACTGGTTGAGGTACTGTAGGGTATACGGGGTGAATATCCGAATCTGTACTGATAGTAAGGCTGCGTTAAATGCGGTTGTGGGTGTCTATACGACGTCCAAGTTGGTTCAGGAATGCCGGATATCTCTTAATGAGATAGCGAGACATTCAAGCCTGGAGCTTTTCTGGGTACCGGGGCACAGTGAAGTGCCCGGAAATATTGTGGCGGATGAGCTGGCGAAAGCCGGAGCTCGTCTACAGAGAGAGGACATTGATACGATGGTAGGAGTCCCGCTTAACAGCTGTAAAAACCAAGTGCAGCGTCAACTTGTAGGGACTGCGCAGGACAGATGGTCTGGTGAGGTCACCTGCCGAGTACCAAGGCTGACATGGCCTGCGTATGATCGTAGTAGAACTGCGGTCCTAAAGGGTTTTCCCCGTCAAAGGTTGCGTACCTCGGTGGCAGTTCTGACAGGACATTGTCTCATAGGGACGCATGCTAGGAGGTTAAATCTTCCATTTAATGATTTCTGCAGAAGTTGCGGGGATGAGGACGAGGAGGAAAGTGTTGAGCATTTCCTCTGTCGATGCCCGGCTCTCAGTTCTATGAGAGCGCTGTATCTAGGCGGACCGATGCTGCACGGGTTAGCAGATATATCGGAATGCCGATTGAACGGACTGTATTCCTTTATCCGGCTTTCGGGTTGGTTTGAATCTGAGCCGTCGGGGGAAGTGTAAGTCTCGTGGGCTGCACGTCTCCCTCAGGCAACACAACGGGACCAAAAGGACCCAAGTAGGCTGGTTTCATGAAACTGGCGGCCTGTACAACCTAACCGAACCTAAGGCCTACTGTAAGTTTTCCGCTGTTTGTGTTGTGTGTGACGAACTTCACGGCCGTCGCGAGTGTTAAAAAATGCAGTAACTGTGAAGGTAACCATACTGCAAATTACAGATGTTGCCCTGTCTCTACTCATTTTAAGCGGTCAATGACAAAAAAGTCATCAATTTTTCCAGCATACCAGCCGTCAGTTGCAATTGCTAAAAACAATTTTCCTCAGATAGGCCATCCCTGATCATCAATTTAACTTCCAGGCTAAACACAGCACCATAGAACAAACGCAAAGACGAGTGAATGTCATAAGACAAAACTTCCAGGGCAAGAAGTACTGCTCAGCTCTATTCATTGACATTTCTCAAGCTTTTGATAAAATTTGGCATAACTGCTTGATGCACAAAATAAAGTTAAACTTGCCTGCAAATACTCACAAGCTTCTGGAAAGCTTCGGAGGAAATTTGTTATCAGAGAAGGTGATGTTATAAGCGCAACTCAGATAATTGAGGCAGGAGTTCCCCAAGGTAGCATACTGGGGCCTACTTTGTATTTGATTTACGCCTCTCACATGCCAACGACATCTGGAATCCACTTCTAGCTTTGCAGATGACACAGCGTTTTTGAGTATTCATAAAAACCACCAATTAGCTTAACAAAATTTACAGGAATATATTTCAATATTAGAGAAATGGGTAGAACTTTAGAAAATCAAAGTTAATGAACAAAAATGTACTCATGTCACATTCACACCGTGTAAACAAGCAAGTGCGTCTATCCAAATTAACAGCTCAGCTATTCTGCAACACAATTATGTCAAGTACCTTGGTATTCACCTCGACCGTAAACTAACGAGGAAGTTTCACATTGAATTTCACGTATCACATCCAGGCAACACAACGGGGCCAGACTGAAACCAAGTGGGCTGGCTTTACAATAGCTGGCAGCCTGTCAAACCTAACCTTCACATTGAAGCGAAATTCACTTAGTTGAAATTCAAGGCAGCACAACTCAATTGGCCTATGGCCAGAAATTCTACTTTATAGTTGGATTGCACTTTTCTTATACAAAGCAATTCTGAAGCCCATATGGTGCCACGGAATCCAATTATGGGGCACCGCCGCAGCGTCAAACATTGAAAAAATTCAATGGCGACAATACCAAATTCTTCGGACGATTACTGCAGCTCCATGGTACGTAAGAAATTCACGAATTCGTAAAAATCGGTGTGTTCCACTGGTAAAAGACGAATTGTGAGTAAACTGGACAAGGTGTGAGTAAACTGGAACTTCATCCAAACCCTTTTGCGCGCAATATACTTAATTTTGCCGGCCACACACGGTTGAAGAGGGATACCCTTGCCACCATCACATTGTTAAATAGGTGATTTTACCGATCGATATTGTTCGGGCAAAATAAAACGTTATTGTCTAGCATTGGCAGGAGCTGGACTTATTTAACTATTGAATATTGAACACTTATTGCTAGTTCGTATTTTGAAGATTCAATAAATAAATGTCCACAAAACTTTTTTTGATCATCTTGCAGGGCGCTTAACAGTTAATTCTGGTTCAATCCTAATTTCCCAAATAATAAAAATTCGTTTCGTTGGTCTCATGCAGAAAGGCCCTAATTCGCATTTTCCCTGAATTGAGCTTTTTTAGGGATTCTACTATATTTCATACAAATTCAGTGTCACGAAGATTTAATTGAATAATTTCATACATATGGCTCTTACAAGCAATTGAACAAGAAAGTTACTTTTAGATTTAGCTAGGTATACAATTTCCATTACCATTTTTCCTTGTCCTGTAAGATTGCAATTATGTTTGTTAGGGACTTTCTACATGAGACCAACGGTTTATTGTTTACTTTGCCAACAGTATATTAAATAAAATAAATGCAGTAGACCAGTCCTAAGCAGCAGTAAAAAAGTAATTTACAAGGAAACTGTCGAATTGATTTTTATATTTGAACTTAAAAGTAGGATCTTTAATTTTAAAGAAATGTAAGAACGTTTTGTTTTGTTCCTTGGTAAAATAACTTAATTTTACATTATAATTAAGCAATAATTTTAAATAAATTTTGCTAAAAATTCTTTTCAATTTATAGAAACTAAAGGCTTATTGATGAGACTTTTTTTTAACTTGGCCAAAGCATTTGGTACTTTATCGGAACCATATTTTTTACGCTGTTCCTTACTTTTTTCACCCAAAGGTATCATAGTTGTGTCCAACAGTCGACGTCTAAGCAATTTATAATACTGTAAGACTTGAGCGTTGGCCCATACTTGTTTGGCATCAAAATCTAAAATCCGTACAGAATCCAAAGATTTTGCTCGTGACAAGGCCACATAGGATTGACCAGCTTCAAATACCTTAGATAATGACATTTCTACACAATCCAAAGTTAAACCTTGAGATTTGTGTATTGAAAATGCCCAAGCTAATTTAAGCGGAATTTGCCTACGCGTCACAGAACTCCCAGAAGGTGTTTTAATAGTCCATTTTTCATGTTTACAAACGTATTCGATATTATTTTTAAATCTTACAACTGGTACACCCTTTTCAAGACGAACAACCACACCACGAGCACCATTGACTAAACCAGCCGAAATATTTAGGTTCTTTAACAACATCACTTGTGCATTAATTTTCAAACAGAGCTGGGAAGGAGCTTGTAGCTGAGAATCCAGTTGTTTAGTCATTAAACCATCAGAGTCTTCAGCTTTAAATAAAATTTTTTCACCCGGCAAATTTTCTAGTTTCGACTCGTTTATAGAATTAGCATCGTTGGTATGCGAGCACAGTTGGGTTGCTAAAATACCATTGCTTTCTACAGTTTGTTTTGAAGTGGCTACCAAACGTTTAGTTATGTCTTCAGTACAATGACCAATGCGTAAATAATTTAAAATCTTAATGAATTCCGGATCCGATTGACGATGTGCTTCCTTAAGTTCAAAAACAAATTCAATACACTTTTCCCAAGCACTTGATTGAAAACAAAAATGTTGTGGTGGTGTTTGATTACCACCAGTCGAAATATTATCTTCGCGTTTGATGACGGGAGGCAATTGTAAAAAATCACCACAAAGAACAAGTTGTATACCACCAAAAGGTCGGTCATTGCGACGTATATGACGCGCAACTGCTTCGATTTTCTATAAAAAAGAAAGTATTAATGCTTATCTAAAAATTGGGATTCATCTCATTACATCGAAATAACGACCATCCACCATTGAGATTTCGTCAATTATTAATCTTTTGCACTTACGCCACGCCTGAGCACTAGCTGGTCGAGAAGCTAAATCATAACAGCGCTGTAAAGTAGCATCTCCACCCCCAATACCAGCAAATGCGTGCAAAGTGACACCACCTTTTAGAGATAATGAGAAACATTTTAGTTCAGAATATTTTCAGACAATCAAATCAATCATTATCTAAATCACCAACCTATCAAACAAGCTGCCACACCTGTTGAAGCTGTGGCCACTGTACCATCTGGCGGCAAGGCTGAAATAATCTTTTTGAGCAAAAAACTTTTGCCAGTGCCTGCAGAGCCAGTAAAAAACACATTTTTACCGGAAATGCAAGCTTTTAGCACCTCCATTTGTTCTGCACATAATTTTACAGATTCCTCAGTTACCATGGGTGATTCATGGTAAAGCTTTTTGGGCGCAGGTGAGCAACTCTTGTTACTTCCTCCCATTATTTCATCAAAGCGACGTTTTTTAGCTGCCAATTGTGAAGGTGTAGTATCGGTTGGTCGGGATGGAATAAGGCCAGCTCGTTTACGTGCTATTACCATTTCTGCAGTAGTAACAGGGGAAATTTCTTCAAAATGACTAGGATTACCTGAGAGCATATGAGCTCTCAACTGTTTTTGTGCAACGGCTTCGTCCAGCTTTTCACCACCATTCATTTTTATAAACAGTGTTCGAAGAAAATACATTAGAGTACTAGGTGGTGCGTTTGATAAATACATGGCACAATTATCTGTTTTAAAATTAATTGACGCCTTGCCCTCCGACATGAATTTTTTATGGACCAAAATGTTTTTCAATTTAAATTTCAGAGGTTTTATCTTTTCTGCTGACAATTCTATGAAAAGTTCCTTTATCTCATTACGAATTAGTCTTAACGTGGCCAGTTTGTAAGACAACTTTCGTCCAACAACTCCAACAGCATTTGTCCACTGAAGACTTACAACACAAGTTAATACTGCATCATTCATGTCCATATTGTCCACTACTAAATAATTCCCAAATACTCTTTTTCTAAAACACTACGTACCCGACCCCCTTAATAAAACTTCGAAACTATTGTTTAAAACACAGTTTAAATTATAATTTAATAAGCAACGACCAGAGACTTGCGGCGAGCCGATTTCAGTCGGGTAAGCCTGAGCCGCCGATTAATTCTGGGAGCCGCCGCCGCCAAAAAATTTTCGGCTAATTCGTCTTGATATTAGCTTTTTTCCTAAGTCAGCTTTTACATTTGTACAGACGACGGGCAGACAGACGAAATTTGATGGTGCGGTAACGAAAATTTTCGGTGGGGGAGAGTGTGTAGTACACAACTCTCTGTACTAGACATTTGTAGACATTCTTTGTTTCTCTTTTTACCTTTTCGTATTTCTTATGTTGTTGCTTCATATTATTATTCTCATATCAACATCAACTTCATATAAACACACTAGCTGTGCTTAAAAAAACAACAACAACAAAAGAAAAACGAAAAGTTTCTGTCTGTCTATTAATTTCTTAAATGTAAAAGGTTTAGGCAAGACCAAAAGAGAATTGAGAAAATGTCTGCCCATCGTCTGTACAAATGTAAAAGCAGACTAAGCAAGCCACTAGTTGTACAACATGACGATGTTGGTTATTAGATTGTAAAGTGTGTGGGGTCGTCGTATGAAGTTGTGTCTTGGTTGTACGAAAGATTAAAAAGTTTTGATTTTTTGGGTAGTTGTATCGACTGGTTGTAAAATTTAGGACCATGTTGTACAACTTTATTTCGATTTGCTCCTATTTTTATACACAATTGTTGCATCTGCGGTGATCTTTACTCAAGAAAATTTTTTAAGAAATGAAATTGTGAGTTAATGTCGTACAGTTTGTGCGCAAAACACACAACTCGGCAAGCCAACGTGTTGTAGCAACGGTCGCATAGCCTATGGCATGGGATATAATTAGAGCGCTTTTACATTTAGACAGACGATGGGCAGACATTTTTTCATTTCTCTTTTGGTCTTGCCTAAACCTTTTACATTTAAGAAATTAATAGACAGACAGAAACTTTTCGTTTCTCTTTTCTTTCTTTTTTGTTTTTTTAAGCACAGCTAGTGTGTTTATATGAAGTTGATGTTGATATGAGAATAATGATATGAAGCAACAACATAAAAAATGCGAAAAGTTAAAAAGAGAAAGAAAAAATGTCCACAAATGGCTAGTCTAGTGTCGTGTACTACACACTCTCCCCCACCGACAATTTTCGTTACAGCACCATCAAACTTCGTCTGACTGCCCATCGTCTGTCTAAATGTAAAAGCGCTCTTACAGCCTGTTCGACGATATCGAGTCACTCACATTCGAATCAATTTGGGTTTGTCTATCTCACTACTATTCGTTCGCATATTCTTATGTATTTTGCAAGGCGAATTCATTATTAGGTGGATGCATCGGCGAATTCAGGCGAATTCGGTTAATATGGCGGCACCTTCGCAGTCAAGTTTTGTTTACGTTTTTCGGCGCCATTTAAATTTTTGTACATGTCTTTTTCAACTACTTTTGACAGCGTAAGTGTGAATTCGCCTTTTTACACAAACAAAATACCTGTTGTTTTTCTTATTGTTGTATTGTTGTAGCGAAGCGGCTACCTTGTTTTTTGTATCATGTGTATTTTGATTGAGTTTTGACATATCGTTCGCTTAGAAAAAAGTTAGACGAACCCAAATCAATTTTCTTTCGCTTAGATTGCGAACGCAAGCAGGCTGTCGAGATTGGTAAACTGGCTAGTAAACTAATTTTCGTCAAATGAATACACTTTGACTGCAATTACATCACACTTATTACGTAAATTAAAGCATGTTTACCCATTGCGTATTTTCTTGCAACTGTAGAGACAAGTGACAGAAAAACTGGCAAACTAGACCGTATTTCTCTAAAGCGGTTCGTTTTGCAAATGTTTGCTACGCATTTTTTTGGTTGCAAGGGCGAAGAAAAAGTTGCAAAAACTTAACATTTTTCATATTGCTCATATAGGTATAGAAACAAAATAAAAACTCAGATATTATTGGGGAAAAAATAATTTTAAAAAATTATAAACATCTTGTTTTTTTGTTTCCTATCTGTCTATACGTCGACATTTCATATAGCTATCCCAATCAACAGAAGACTTTGAACTGTATTCTGTGCTTTGAACATTTTGAAAAATATTCTCAAACATTGAACTTCATATCCCAACAATCAAAATAAATTATTGAGAATGTAAAAAGAAAAATGTTCTACTGATACCTGTCAAAACACAAAAAATAATATTTTCCATTTACTCTGAGTTTACACGTACAAGTAACTTGTTGCAAGTTGCGTGTACATATTAACAACCAACACAATGAAAAAAAATAATAAAAACACTTGCAATTTGCACGATTGTTTACAGACGCAGGTGCAAGTCTATTTTCAAAATTTCATCGAAGACAAACGTTGTACGCCTTTGTACTACATGCGCTTTTAATAGCCTATTTACACCAAAGCGAAATCTGCTCATTCGAGATTTCAAGCCAAATCTAGTAGATTTTGAGAAGATTTCCCATACAAAATGAAATCTACTTAATGAGTAGATTTCGACGAAATCTCCTGAAATCTACTTAGTACTAAGCGATGCAACTGTTATTTCTTGCAGAAAGTACTTGAAAATACTACGCTGCAACAAAAATTGCACTATAATGTGGTGTATGCAGTCTCTGGGCACAAAAAATATACACTTTAATGCTGGTGTATTCAGTCTCTGATAATATTGTATTGTCAAACCCGCATGCATAAATTATTTTTGAGCAAACGAAATCTTGCTAGATGTCAAAAAACGGTGGTGTAAACGATATAGATTTCGTTGTAGATTTCAATTCAAATCTACTAGATTTTGAGTTGGTGTAAATGCGCTATAATGTCTGTGCTGCCAAAGTTTTAGCATAGCAATATTACAGGGAAACTATATTATGTACATAAATTTGTCACTATATAAATAATAAATTTGTATTCCAAATAAAAAATAAGTTATAGATTTTTACTTATTTTGTGTTTTTATATTATGTTTTCGGCATATATCTAAAAATATTTTAAAAATTTTTCCTTGAAAAATACCCATTAACGTTAAAGTGAAATATCATAAATATATAAAGTTAAAGTGAAATATAAGGGCAACACTGATTGTTTCTGCTTGCATGCAAGTGACATGCAGTCTACACCTAACTTGAAACGCAGTTAAAACTTGCTGTTTAAATATCTATCTGTTTAAGTCGGCGTACACGTAGTGATGTTAGAGTTATAACTCTTCATAGTAAAACAATAAAAATGGCGAAAAACAACTACAAATAGCAGGCTGTTGTCAATTTAAGTTATAACAGAGTTTCCAAATGAAATGTTTTAACAACCAAGTTATAACTTTAACCAAACTTCAACCAAAATCAGTTGCAAGTGAGGCTACTACTTGCAGGTGTGTGAATGTATTCGTTTAAAAAAATGTTAATGTATTGGGTTTTTTGCACTTGCGTGTGTAAACATTCAGTTATACTCGTCTCTTACTTTACTTTACACCTTTCAAACAAGTGAACACCCGTTGGTTGCAACGATTTTTTTTTTTAAAGTATCAAAAAGCAGAGAATAGAAATTCAAACAATTGAGTTTATTATTCTCTATATTAGCTTCTAAGCTGTTTATAATTTTTTGATTGGTGTCAATATTAGAAGCTTATATAGTAAATAATAAACTCAATTCTTTAAAGTAAATTAAAATTAAATTAAAATAAAAATTTTTTTTAAAGTAGGTACGGTTAGGTTGTATAGCCCGCCAGTTTCATGAAACCAGCCCACTTGGGTCCTTTTGGTGCCCAAATGCAGCCTATGAGACTTACACTTCCCCCGACGGTTCAGATCCAAACCAACCCGAAAGCCGGATAAAAGGATCCAGACCATTCAATCGGCATTCCGATATGTCTGCTAACCCGTGCAGCATCAGTCCGCCTAGATACAGCGCTCTCATAGAACAGAGAGCTGGGCACCGACAGAGGAAGTGCTCAACACTTTCCTCCTCGTCCTCATCAACCATCTCATTGCTTAAAGTAAATATGTATAAATTATTATTTGTTGTTGAGCTAGTTTACATATAATTTCTTTCAGTTATTTTCAGCCGCCAACTTATTTTTGGTCAGCCGCCGCCGAAAATTTTAACCGGCGCAGGTCTCAGGCTGCGACTGCTGTTAGATTGGAGACACGCGCCGACTTAATTCTTCGACGGCGGTGGCTGACCACAAATTCGACTAAGTTTACTGAAAATCAAGGCGAATTTATACAGATAAATAAAAGCGGCAAGGCGAATTAATTATTTGGTGGATGCATCGGCGAATTCAGGCGAATTCGATTAATATGGCGGCACTTTCTCTGCCAAGTTTTGTTTACCTTTTTCGGCGCCATATAAATTTTTTTTCATGTTCGTTACCAAGGCGAATTAATTATTAGGTGGATGCATCGGCGAATTCAGGCGAATTCGATTAGTATGGCGGCACTTTCTCTGTCAAGTTTTGTTTACCTTTTTCGGCGCCATTTACATTTTTTTACATGTTCGTTATCAACTACTTTTGACAGCTTAAGTGTGAATTCGCCTTTTTACACAAACAAAATACCTGTTGTTTTTTTTATTGTTGTATTGTTGTAGCGAAGCGGCTACCTTTTTTTTTGTATCATGTTCGTTACCAACTAATTTTGACAGCTTAAGTGTGAATTCGCCTTTTTACACAAACAAAATACCTGTTGTTCTTTTTATTGTTGTATTGTTGTAGCGAAGCGGCTACCTTGTTTTTGTATCATGAAAAGCGGGAAGGCGTATTCAGTATCAAGGCGAATTTATACTAGTGAATGCAAGCGGGAAGGCGAATTCAGTGCTATGTATATTGGTATTGTCATGATACAAAAAACAAGGTAGCCGCTTCGCTACAACAATAAAAAAAAACAACAGGTATTTTGTTTGTGTAAAAAGGCGAATTCACACTTAAGCTTTCAAAAGCAGTTGATAACGAACATGTACAAAAATTTAAATAGCGCCGAAAAAGGTTAACAAAACTTGACAGAGGAAGTGCCGCCATATTAATCGAATTCGCCGATGCATCCACCTAATAATTAATTTTATTAGGTGGCAGAAGTGATTTTTTCAAATCACTTCTGCCTCGATTTTTAGCGGCTGGCGACTATAACGCTAAACACACTTTTTGGGGATCAAGTTTAATTATCTCGAAAGGCCGTGTGCTTTTTGACAGCGTTTCCAAAATGGGTTTAGATGTGGTTTCATGCGGACACCCCACTTATTGGCCGTCAGACCGACGAAAGATCCCTGATGTTATGGATTTAAGAGTTACAAAAAATCTTCCTTACGAGTGCGTGCCTTCATTAGATTTGTCATCAGATCACTCACCCACTATAATCTCTGTTTTGTTTCCCCAAGAGATTGGCTTTGTTTCCCCAAGGAAATTGGCATTGGATAGTGACTTAACATTGAACGTCACTAGAGTTAATTGGCTAAAATACAAAAAATATTTGAGTGCACATTGTACGGAAAATATTGCCTTGGGAACGCCTGAGGATATTGATGGGTGAATTAATTTTTCTGAAACCCTCAAACTGGCCGTACAGCATCCTACCACTAGTCATATAAGATCCAGAAATAAAAGCCTGAACTCTTCGTCTGAATTCTTAAATCAGTTAATACTTAGCTCAGTTAAGAAATCTGCTTAAATCCAGAGAGTGGCTTCCCACCACCAATTAGCTTTACGAAATTTACAGGAATATATTTCAATATTAGAGAAATTGCTAAAATTTTTGAAAATAAAAGTTAATTAACAAAAGTGTATTCACGTTACATTGTGTAACAAACATGTGAGGCTATCCAAATTAACAACTCACCTATTCCGCAGCACAATGAAGTCAAGTACCTTGGTATTCACCTGGACCGTCGGCTAACGTGGCAGTCTCACATTGAAGCAAAGGTCACTCAGTTCAAACTAAAAACAGCGCAACTAAATTGGCTTATGAGCAGAGACTCGACATTGTAGTTGAATTGCAAACTTCTGTTATACAATACAATTCTAAAGCCTATATGGTGCTACGCAATCCAGTTATGGGGCACCGCCTCAGCGTCAAATATTGAAAAAATTCAAAGGCGACAAAACCAAATTCTTCGAACGATTACTGCAGCTCCATGGAACGTAAAAAAATTCACGAATTCATAAAGATCTAAGTGTTCCGCTGGTAAAAGAGGAATTTTCTAAGTACGCGACAAGGTATGTCTGTAAACTGGAACTTCACCCAAACCCTCTTGCGCGCAATGTACTTAATTTTGGCGGCCACATTCGGTTGAGAAGAAGGGATACCGTTGCCACCATCCAGGGCTGGGCAAAATACTCACCTTTTGTATTTCAAATACAAGATACAAAATACTTTCCAGCTGTGTGTTTCAAATACAAAACATAAGATACTTTCAAGTTGTGTGTTTCAAATACAAAATACAAATACTTTTTTTCGTATATCGGTCTCATAACAATTGACCTCTCTGGTTTTAGATACATATTTAATTTTACATATGTAGGCACTTAAATTTAATGAAACTAATTTGTATATTGTCATCTAAAATTCATAATTGGCAAAATATTGAAAGCCTACTAAAATTTATGGATCGTTGCATTATTGATAATAACACCTCATTTAATAAAAATTTCGGATTAGATAATTTTTGTCAATTACGCTCTTTTGCGTTTTAGGCGACAGTACGAGTATGTGTGTTCTGCATACTGCATATATACCTATCTATGTATTCAAATATCAGAAATAAAGTTGTGTAATATTATATAAAAATATTATTTTATTATACGAGAATTATATTATTATACGACATTAAATATATCATACAAATTTTACATGTATGGTATACGTATATTCATATGATAGTTCTAAACTTGCAAGCTTGGAAATTAAAGGAACAAAGCTAATACATATTTAAATTTTAATAGATAGTAAATAAAATATTCATTCCGCAAAACCAGTATTTGCTTTCAAAAAACTAGATATTTTAGTGAGTCATCCGACAAACAACCTCTAGTTGGGAAGTGAATAAAACCTGCTGAGGAAAATAATCTTTCTACAGGTCCTGGGGAGCACAAGCTGCTGTTAAATTCTATAAATGCATTTTTGATATTTGGATAGTTTTCCAGAATGGCAAGTTCCTTGCTCTTATCATTTAGAACGCTGATAAACTCGAGTTCCAAATTTGATTTACAAGGTTGATCAATGTTGTTGTCCCCAAAAACAATAAAATCTTCATCATCTTTACTGCAACTACTACTTCTTCTGCTGCATCCAGGCATCGTTTCACGTTTTTTGTAATTTTTCTCCAAGGTGTCTATTGCAAGATTTTGAATTCTTTGCCTTTCTTTTACTGAGATGCTTTCTGGTAACCAGCGCATTTTGAAACTAGGATGAAAACATGACGCCAATATGGCTCTATTTGCTTTAGGTGTCTCCATTAATTTTGTTAAAATACAACTGAAATGCCTCAAATTATTTAATTGCAGTCGATCTAATCTGGTTCTCACAGACATTAAGGTAGGCAAAAGTTTTCCATAATAACAATTATTTCCCTGTATATAATCCAAAGCGTTGGCTATTGGTTTCAATATTTCAATGAATTCCTCTAAGTACTCCAGTTCTATAGCCGAGAACGTGGTATCCTTATTTAATTTAACAAACAATTCATTTAATTTTGATTTACTTTTCATTAGTTGAACTATAGAATCGAAAAGAGAGTTTCATCTTGTGGGACATGGATATACTAATTGTTGTCCTATGCAATCTTTTATGACTTCAGCTGATTTAGGTCTTCTGGATAAATTCCATAATAAAGTACATTTAGCAATTGCCGAGTAGTGAATCCTACTGGCACGGGAATTTTCGATGAAGTTGTTCATGTCGGTTGTTGCTAAAAGACTTAGTGTGGCTGGCACATCTTAGATGCCTTAGCAAATATAACTCTCTAGTTTCGTTTTCTGGTAGCAATACTTCTTTTAACATTTCAAAAGCACATGTTGATTCCAATTCACCTTCAACAATATTAAAAAAATACATATGTGTGTATATGTACATACATACCTACATTAGTAAGTAAACAAAACTTTTCTTTGCATTTGAAAAAAAAATTAAGGGTTTTCATGAACGCGCTTAAAAATAACAAAACAGGTGGTTTGTCAAATGCACAAGCTTACTAGCCAAAATCGTTGTGTACTCGTAATTGAATTTTCATTCAAATTTTGACAGTAGAAATATACAGTGCGAGACTTGAAGCGGTTCGTGAATACCCTGATTATAAATAAAACGTTATTCTGTATTAATTTTGTGGTGCTCTTTAATAAAAGTACTAATCATATTCAGCCGAATGCATAATGAAGATATAGGCACTGTCAATATAGTGAAATCTCATAATAAATTTTATTACCTTAAACATATACGTACAAGGCGATTTCACGCCAGGGGCCACATTTCGCAACGATGAATTTTTTTTACCAGTCAATACTCAAGTAAAATTCACTGACTGGCGTAGTGTTCACTTTTCAATAAAAAGCGATGCCGTAAGAATCAATGAATTTGATTGTGCTGAATGTGTTTGAAAATACTGAGTGATAAGCTGAATGCCCAAATCTGCTGCCATTCAAGTTGTCTAATGGAAATTTTAATTTCTATAATACTTTTGTTTATTTTTTCAATTTTAAAATATTTTACAAAAATCAAAACTCATCGTAACAATTGTAACTCAATGTAACAATTGTATTATAAATATGTAAACTTAATGTAACAATAAATATATAAACTCAATGTAACAAAATATATAAACTCAATGTAATAATTGTATTATAAATATATAAAGTTTGACAGAAAAAGCTGGTGGCGAATATGTGCAAATTTTTACTGATATCACCTGATTCGTGTAAAATGAATTCTCTCTGGGCAAAACAATTGAAAGCTGAATTGCAGTGTTGCAAAATGATAAACATTTTGATGGTCGTAGTTTCTAGCGATTTTAGCTTTTGTGTGAAACAACTTATTTTTAATTATAAAAAAAAAATGTATTTTTGAGCCACATGTATTTGAAATACAAAATACTTTTAAAATAGGTATTTGAAATACAAAATACTAAATACTGTCAGATAGTGTATTTGAAATACAGATACAAAATACGTATTTGTATTTCAAATACAAGTATTTCAAATACTGCCCAGCTCTGCCACCATCAATGGTGATTTTACTTCAATCAATAGGTTCAATAGGTAATTTTGCCGATATAGTTCCCGTATAATAAAAGTTTTTATCTAGCATTGGTCGGAGTAAAAAGCACATTTTTATTTTTTTAAGTTTATATTTAGTATTAGCACATTTTTACCTTTTAATTTTACATTTAGGGATTTACTGTCTTTTAAAGATCATACAAGAAATATTTTGGCGAATTTTGATGGCCAGTTTGGCGCTGGAGGTGGAAAAAAATCTGACAACCCTGCCACAATGACAGTGGTGACAATGCTGTCACCCCTTTCGGCTTGGCTTTGTGTTCTGGGACACCCTGTAGGAACATTTGAATACTTATTTTATTGATGACGAAAATGAAGATCTCCCGCTAGACAATTCGCAGATTCCGTTTAAGGTATCGAGCGATACGTTCCAGCTCAGCTTAACATATAATTGACGGTGACTACTTTAGATAGCCGAAGTAAAATAAGTTGAATGGAGTCCAAGCAAGATAAACAAGCAAATGCCTAAAGTTTTAAATAAATTCCCATATTTCTCACACATTTTTCTATCCGCAAATACTTAATAGTAAACTATCATAATAGTGTTGGGCAGAATCTTTCATTTGTGTAAATCTTTCATTCACTTTCAGAACGATTAACTGAATTAATTCATTCTTTTCTTTCATCTTTCAGTATGCCAGACATATTTCAGAATGAAAGAAAATGTTTCAATTATGCATTTCAGGTGGCAGCATAGCGAATTATACACCAAACAGGCAGCAAACTAGAGCTGCAAAACTATCGATAGTCGTCCCCATGAATATTTTCGATAGTTTCAAGAAAAACTATCGATATTATCGATACTATCATTAAGCGCTACTTTTGGCTATGAATCTTTAACTCAAGTGGAAGTTAGTAAACATAGATAGATACATATATATATAGGTATATATAAAAAATTTACGTATTTTTATTCTATGATAAAAAATATAACTTTTAGATACTTTTCTTTTTATTTTTGCTAAACACTTTGTGCTGCAGCGTCACCTGTATGCAAAGAGTACAAAGTTTTTTAAGTTGTAGCCGACAGATATAAGTTGTCATGTTTAACTAACATTTTTTATATAAAAAAACTATTTTCATTTGTAAAGTAAAAAAAGTAATAAATGACACTTTCCTTTTATATATAATATAATTTATACAATATATTTTCATTTGTAAATTACGCTATAACTATAAAAATTTGAAGGCGGCTAAGAACCTGCCTGAATAAATGGCCAGAAACGTTATGCTGGCTACATGTCGATAGTATCACAATCGAACGAAAACAATCGATAGTTAGTTAAAAATAAAACTATCGATACTATCGATTGTTTTGCAGCAAATAAGCATTATTTATTTCATTGCTCCACAGCACAAAGGGATTGGCATTGTAAGCAAAAAATTGATTTACTTTTTTATTTATGTGATATCAAGAGCTGTGAGAAATGGAAGGATTTTAAGAAATATAAAAAGTATCATTAGTTTTAAAAAGTTGTATCAAAGTGTTACATATGTATGTATGAACATACATACATATATGTTAATTAAAACAAAAATTTAATTTAGTAATAAATTCTTGATCCTATTCGGTTTGATCTTTATTTAATTTAATATTTGCAATAAATTTCCTCATCTCAAGGTCTTTTTTGTGTTTTTAAAAAATGTTTAATATGTTTTTCAATATTTCGTCTTTCTTCGGAAAACTTCTTCAGGAAGGTTTGTTTGTGTGTATTCAAATATTTTATTGAATTTATAACAGGTATATATTAAAAAACACATTAAACATTAAAAAAACGAAAAGGACCTTGAGCTGAAGAAATTTGTTGCAAATATTGAAATTTATAATAAACAACGGCCTCGCTTCCAAAGTTCCTTTTCCTGATGGCAACTCCAAATGGGATAAAAAGTACATAGAGAAAATTTAAAAATAATAAAAAAATGTGAAATGACAATATTGGCAGAAACTTTTAGTTTTCGAATTATGGACCGAAGAACTTTTATTGGTATAATTTAAACGATTGCTAATAGATACAGGAGAGAATTCATGGTTTTTTAAAACTAATGGCACTTACCGAGCTAACTTTTTTTCAGAAGTTTTATGGTCATATACATAAACATTTAAACGAATTTGAAATGTGTTTTAATTCAAAAATTCCTTATAAAATTTGACTAAAACTAATTTCAAATACATATGTATAATTTTTTATGAATATGCACATTAGTATATTTGAAGATATATTCATAAACTTTCAAATGATGCCAATATTGACCATATATGTAGGTTGAAAAATGTGGTAGAAAATTGTAAATACATATGAAACTTCTTCGGTCCATAACTCGGAAACTAAGCGTTTCCGCCAATATTGCCATTTGACATTTTATATATCCATTTGCCCAACACATGCTTTCGTTTGCGCGCAAACGACACAGACATAAGAATAATTAATCACTTTTTTTTTGTTTTCAATTCGAGTAGATGGCGATTGTGTCATGGTAATTTGCTCGCCGCAAAATATAAATTATTTTATAAATTGTTATACCCACTATTTCTTGCGATTATGTTACTATAATCTTTGGTTTTTAAGTTTCTACAAAGAAAGCAAACTTTTATACAATTCTAAAAATTCTAACTAGAAAACTTTTTCTT
Organism: Thecocarcelia acutangulata; assembly: GCA_914767995.1. Lineage (NCBI taxonomy): Eukaryota > Metazoa > Arthropoda > Insecta > Diptera > Tachinidae > Thecocarcelia > Thecocarcelia acutangulata. The sequence continues at coordinate 74,097,532 of OU612097.1, forward strand.
GATTCGTTTTCTTTCACTTTGCGAAATTTTCATTGAAATGACAAACTTAGCGCTAGAAACATTCAAAATTTTTGCACGAAAATCAAAATTTTGTGCAAACAAGCATACACCCCTATAAATAATGATAAACACTATACTGAATAGAGTTTTTGGCGTCGGAAATTTTAAAAAGCGTTTAAAATGGTACGAAAAGCACGTAGTTGACAATGCTGTCGAAAGCATGAACAAATGAAGAAATATGAAAGAAAAGGGAATGACGAAAGAAATACAGAAAGAATACTGAAACAAGGCGAATTCAATAATAGGTCAACTTGACAGCACAGGTGATTTTTTTTTTTTTTGCTTGGCACGTTTTTTTTTAACGAGACTGTCAAATTGTTTTATTCCCGCCATCTTTTATTTTCAAAATAAAATTTTTCTTTCTTGCTGGTGAATACTGAAAAAGTTTTAAGCAACTTTTTTTTTTAATACAAATATTTTGTGAAGTGTTAATTGTGTATTTTAAATACACACACACATATACTCTTATCATTATATATAATAAATTTAAATTAAGAAAAATAAAAAACGAAAATCGTTTTTGTGCATTATGTAAAAACGAAGTATCAAGTGGAGGTGGTACCATGTTTAAGGTTCCAAAAGAAGGGATATATTAAGCCAGATTTGTGTGGTACTTTTCTTTATGTGTTCCGGACACTTCGAAAACGACTATGAGAAAAGGTTCGTGCTTTTGCCAAATGCAGAGCCCATTACTAATGTTTGTTCAATTTGGCGTTCTTCTGCTACCAGTCAAACAGATATGTAAGTATAATAGAAGTATTCCTTTAACTTAATTGTTTGCAATTAAAGAAATGTTCTACTTTCAACCATCAGATCGAAATGTGTTGAAAGTGGCAATCAAGGCGAATTCATTACTAGGTGACCTTAACAGCACAGGTGATTATTTTTTGCTTCTCGCGCTTTTTCCAATGAGACTGTCAAAATTTTTTTCTTTTGTTTACAAACTTTTTCGCGACATTTTAAACTGGAGATTTTTTTGTACGATTTAGTGCAATTTCAAGAAATTTGTGTAAATTTAAAAGTGAAAAACTAATATAATCTGTAATTTTAATTACAAACAATTACAAACAATTATAAAATTTATATTTAACGTTTATATAAAATTTTTTCCCAGCTGAACAATCTTAGGCGAATTTAGATTTTGACATTCACGATATGTTTTACAATAACAAAATACACAGTACTGAGTTCGCCTTTCCGCTTGCATTCACCTGTATAAATTCGCCTTGTACTGAAGTATTTCATTCGTTCGCTGAAGAGAATCATTCAGTTGAAGTAATTCATTCATGAACGACACAAGACTATATATCATAATTAATTTAATTTCATTCAAAATAACTATAATAATTTAAATTAATAATAATTAAAATAAATATCACCTTGGAAAGGTATATACATATAAAGAAAATTAAAGCCGCCCATTTTTTATTACATACAAAAAAAAAAAAAAAAAAAAAACTAAAAAATAAAAGATAAGAAATAGGAAAAAAATATTTTTTACGTCTCGAAAATCATTTTTTATATACCCTAGTTGAACTCATGCCAAATCGACCCAGCCTGATGTGCGAGTTCAGGCATTCTATATAAGTCAAGGTGAAAAAAGGGGTGTGTATGTTCGCTCTCTCGAATTCATTTCATATCACAAAAAATATATAATCAAATTGTAAGCAAGTTCTCTAATTTTTTTAGCTTTATAAATAATTTATATTCAAACACATATTCAAATACATATTTACATCCTACATTTTCATATACACATGTATGCACATATGTTTGTGGGCATATGCAAATGAGGAGTAAATTAATTTTTAAAACTTGTTTTTAAATATGCATATAAAAATTATAAGAATTATATTTTTATTTAAATGTGCATGTATGTATGTATATAATACATGTGTGGAAGATTTTAGATTAATTTGTTTTAGCATGTTTTGAAGATATTCTATTTATTGTTTTTTGGCTAACAGCTGAGTTGGGTTTTGAATTAATAGTACAACTTATATTTATACATGTGTGTACTAGAGTCGTCAATTACATACTATGGCCGATCAAAAATTAACCGTTATTTTAAACTTTTTCAAAAAGTATTTATTTATTCATCAATAACTATCTTGCCCGCTTTAAAGTAATTCCCCTCAGATATAATACACTAATGCCAGCGTTTTTTCCAATCCTCGAAACACTTCTAAAACTCGCTTTTTGGTTTCGACAACAGCTTATGTTTCGATTTTTCTTTTATCTCCTCAATCGTAGCAAAACGCTTTCTTTTCATCGGTGTCTTCAGTTTTGGGAAGAGGAAAAAGTCAACGGCCAAGTTAGGTGAATGTGGTTAAGGCATGATAGCGATTTTGTTTTTGGCCAAAAACTCACGCACAAGCATCATGTGCGAGCTGGTGCCTTATCATGGTGCGTTTTTTTTCACAATTCCGTGCGTTTTTTTTTTTTTTTGACAACTTGCTTCGCGCAATGGCGCATAACTTCAAGGTAGTATTCCTCATTGACCGTACGACCTTCTGGCAAGAACTCATGATACACCTTTGCAGCCGAAGAAAACAGTGAGCAAAACTTTTATATTTGACCAAGCTTGCCGTGCCTTTTTCGGTCTTGGCTCTTATGGACGCTTCCATTGGGATAATTGGGATTTGGTTTTAATGTAATAACCATACACCCATGATTCGTCACCAGTTATGAATTTTTTGAGGAAATCTGGATCACCATTGACGATGTTCAACAGCTCCTGAGCGATGTCCATGCGACGTTATTTTTGCTTATTAAGTAGCAAATTTAGTAAAAAGTCGAAGAGCACACTAAAACATGGCTAATCTTTTTATCTGTCAAAAACAAACTGACTATCCGAAATGGATATTGGCAACATAAGTATATATATATATATATATATATATATATATATATATATATATATATATATATATATATATATATATATATATATATATATATATATATATATATATATATATATATATATATATATATATATATATATATATATATATATATATATATATATATCGCTCCTTTATTGCAACATAGTCACATCTCAAAATATTTCTTTTTTTTAGCTTTTATTTATTTATTGAATCTTCACAATGTGAACTAACAATAAGTATTCAAATCTTATTACTAAATACAATAAATTAACTAAGTCCAGCCAATGCTAGACAAAAAGTTTTATTATATACCTTGTCACGTATTTTGAAAACTCGTCTTTTACAAGAGGAACACAGAGATCATTACGAATTCGTGAGTTTTTTACATACCATGGAGCCGCGGTAATTGTTCGAAGAATTTTGTTTTGTCGCCTTTGAATTTTTTCAACGTTTGAAGCGGAGGCGGTGCCCCATAGTTGAATTCCATAGCACCATATAGGCTTTAGAATTGCGTTGTATAATAAAAGTTTGCAATCCAGCTTCAATGTAGAATTTCTGCCCATAAGCCAATTCAGTTGAGCTGCTTTTAACTTTAACTGAGTAACTTTCGCATCTATGTATGTGAGACTTCCACGTTAACCTACGGTCGAGATGAATACCAAGGTACTTGACTTCATTTTGCTGCGGAATAGGTGTTAATTGGTATAGGTGTGAATTGTTAATTTGGATAGCTGAACATGTTTGTCTACGCAGTGTGAATGTAGCGTGAGTACACTTTTGTTCATTAATTTTTATTTTCTAAAGTTTTAAACATATCTCTAATATTGAAATATACTCCTGCAAATTTCGCGAAGCTACTTGATGGTTTTCATGTAGGCTGCAGAATGCTGTGTCATCTGCAAAAGTTGAGGTGTGAATACCACATCTGGTTGGCATGTCAGAAGTGTAAATTAAATATAAAGTGGGTCCCAGTATGCTGCCTTGGGGAACTCCTGCCTCGATTGGCTGAGTTGGGCTTATAAAGTCGCCTTTTCTGATAACAAACTTCCGGCCGCATAAATAGCTTTCTAGAGGCTTGTGAGTGTTTACAGGCAAGTTCAACTTTATTTTGTGCATTAATCCCTCGTGCCACACTTTATCAAAAGCTTGGGAAACATCAATGAATAGAGCTGAGCAATACTTTTTGTCCTCAAAAATCTTTCTTATAACATTAACTAGTCTATGCGTTTGTTTTATGGTGCTGTCTTTAGCCCGAACACCAAATTGATGATCCGGGATGCATCCTACATCATTCAATATTCGAGTCAACTTCGCCGTTAACAATTTTTCGAAAAGTTTTGAAATTGTTGGCAGTAGACTTATTGGTCTATATGACTCTACTTTAGTGGGATCCTTCCCTGACTTGGATATCATAGACACCTTCCACTCCGCAGGATAGCATTCTATGCGCAAAATAGCGTTAAAAACAAAAAGAAGAATTCTTCTAGCAACACGAGGTAACTGTACAAGCATTTTGCCAGTAATTTTGTCAAAACCTGGAGCTTTTTTTGAGTTTACTTTATTTATAACGTTTTCGACATCTTGAAAACTAAGTTCCAAAGACACAAGCGGTCTAACAGCATATGTCGGAAATTCAGCAACATCATCCACTGTATCATTTGCAGTAAAAACGTTTTTCAAATGATTAACATACACCATCCCTTTTTCAGAATCACTTGCCCAGTCGCTAGATGAAGTTCGCAAAGGTGGCTTACCTATTACGGGTCATTTCAGACCTTTTGTCACTTTCCATAGAGAATAGTTGGTTTGCGGGCTACCATCAAGACCTTCTAGATAATTTTTAAGGGAAGCCATTCTTTGGACTTCAAGCAGATTTCTTAACTGAGTTATCCACTCCCGTAGCCTGCTTTTACGCTGGGGAGGCCTGCGAAGTTACCACTCTCTTCTAACTCTTCTTTTTTCGGACGAAAGTTGCTCAATTTCAGACGAATAAGCTCTATTGTTCTCATTTCTGAAACTCGTATGGGTAGTGGTAGCATGTTGCACGGCCAATTTAAGGTCTTCAGAAAAATCTTTAATTGATATATCAACATCCTCAGGGGTTCTCAAGGCAATATTTTCTGTACAATGAGTACTCAGATATTTCTTATATTTTAGCCAATTAACTCTAGTGATGGCGAACGCCAAGTCACTATACGGGGAGCCAACCTCCTGGGGGAACGAAACGGATATTATAGTGGGTGAGTGGTCCGATGACAAATCTAATGAAGACTCTACTTGCATCCCTTCTAAAGGAAAATTTTTTGCAACTCCAAAATCTATAACATCTGGGATCTTTCGTCGGTCTGAGGGCCAATAAGTGGGATGTCCGCTTGAAATCACGTCTAAGCCCAGTTTGGAAACTGTTTCGAAAAGCACACGGCCTTTCGGAGAAATTAAACGTGATCCCCAAAAAGTGTGCTTAGCGTTATAGTCACCAGCCGCTAAAAATCGAGAACCAAGTGATTTGAAAAAATTTGAATACTGATTTTCTGTTATTGAAAATCGTGGCGGTGAGTAGATCGAAGAAATAACGAAGTTTTCATGCAAATATTCAATGCATATATTAGTTGCTTGGAGATACTCCTCACGTGTCTCATGCAGAAAATAGTGCTTAATTCTATTTTTTATTAGAATTGCTGAGCCTCCACAAGACCTTCCACGAGGATCTTTAGTGTCATATAGTGTGTAGCCATTAATTTTGAAATAACTATTGCTTGTCAAATGAGTTTCAGCAACCATCATTATATCGATTTGCTTTTCCATAAGGAAGTGCTCAAGTTCATTTTTGCGTTCCAGAAACATATTTTTAACCAATTCATTTTTTTAAAATTGCCTGCAAAATAGTGGATTGCATTTTCAGCATTTCCTGCTCATGTTCGTCATAGAAACCGTAAATGTGTTTATGGATTCAACAAGAGTCTGCAGAGTTGTCTCAAGATTGTTAAAATTTTGATCGGAATTTTGGGGCTTGGGCTCCTGATTCAGGTTTTGTATATCAGTTTTGACCACATCAGCGTATTAAACTTGTTTGGGGTTTCGCATGATTATGTGGCTGGTTGACTGGCCTATCTGCGGCAAATTGTTTGTAGGAATTATGTTTGGCTGCTGGGGTTGCTTAAAGGTAATTGATGACTTATTTGTCATTGACAGATACGTGTACTGTAAGGAACCAGTGGTGATGATTGACGGGTGAGTTGGTTTAAGGGCTGATGCTCTTAATGGGCTTCGGCCTACCAACTCATTAAGCCTTGTCCTCCATTGATTGCTGGGAAATTGCATACATGAGGGATTAGAAAGCCCGAACTCCTCAACAAGAAGTTGTTCATATGACCGCAATCATATGACAAGAATTGCTACCTGTGTGAGCCTAGCAAGCCATACGGGGGCGGTGGTGAATCGTGAAAAATTCACTTCGTGGAATTGATCCACCATCAGGTTAGGCCGTCAAGGCAGGTACTGATGTAAATCATTTTCACAGTTGTCATTGACTGCTTAAAGTGAATATAGACAGTAATTTGCAGTATGGTTATCTCCACAGTTGCTGAATTTTTTAACACTTGAGTCAGTTTTTGGCTTCTTGCACTGTGATGTGCCGTGCAGTTCGCCACACACAACACAAACTGCGGGCAGTTTACAATATGCCTTAGTATGACCGAATTCCTGGCACTTTAGGCATTGAACGGGCCCTAAACACTTGTGCGGCTCCTCTACGGTAACCCTACGATGAAGAAGAAATTTGAGGTTATAAATTAGGTGAGTTTCCTTCTTTTTGAGAATACCATCCCCTGGTACCAGTTCAACCCTAAACATGGGTTGAGGAATCTTTTCACGGTTCCGCATATTTACCACATTTTTTATTTTAAAGCCTTTTTCTTGCAGTGAAGTCTTAACCTCATCCGAGTCTACATAAGGGTCAATACCTTTTATAATAACCTGAAGGCATTTAGCACTTTTAAGTTGATAAGTATAAAAAGAATTTTTCTCTTTTTCCAGAGCGGCAAAAAATTTTCGGTAATCATTTTCGCAGTTGACTTGGATTTTTGTTTCACTTATTTGTCCGTGCTTCACTGATTTTACGTTGAAGGTGTCTTTACCAATTGCCGTAATAAGTGCTTTTACCAGCTCACTAGAAGTTGGTTCTCTCAAGTATATTGGAGGCGGTTTAAATGTTTTTGATGTAGTTGACTCATCAGTCTGAAGGATAGCCAACCTATTACTATCCGTTGCCGTAGTCCTATTATCATCTTTGGAAATTTTTGGATTTGATGATATTTTAGCGGATTTGGGGCTTCGCTGACGTTTAACCACGGTTACATACATGTCCATGCCTACTTGTGTTTTCGGTTTATAAACAATAGCTAGACTGGAAGATGGTTTGTCGTCTGTTGTTTGGCGAGCACGAACGCGTGCGTTTTTTATCTCTTAGAGACAGGAGATTGTCCAATGATTTTTTCAATGATTCCTCTTCAGAAATCCAGAGGTGTTTTCTAGTGGAGCTAAGCTCCCTCTCAGAATGGCATCTACTAGGTACACTCATGCAATTTTTTTTTTTATTTATAATTTTAATTTAAAAGTATATAAAAATAATTGTCACAAAGTTTTTCTTTTGTATAAATTCGCTTTTCCGCTTATTGCGGTTTTTTATGAATTAAAAATATTTTAAATGAGTATTAATCAAAATGGAAAAACTTTAACATAATATTTAAGTAAAAAGGTTCAAGATATTTTGAATTTGTATTATTTGTTTTATATTTTTTTTATTTGTTTTTCTTTTTGTGGAAAAAAGAAGTATAAGACTGAATTGTTGCTTTTTATACCCTTCACAAAAATGTAAAGCGTATATATAAGTTTGTGATTCCGTAATTTCTACACTTTTTTTTGCGACCCTATAAAGTATATATATTCTGAATCAGAATTAATGGAAAAGTCGATTAAGCGATGTCCGTCTGTCCGCTGTTGAAATACCGTTTCTGAGAAAACTATTAGACTTAAAAACTTTTTTCTTTCACCATTCTTTTACCCCATCGATTCACGGGTTTGCTATTGAAATTCAGTAATATCGGTCCACGTATAGCTGAGATATATTCAAAATTCCGAAAAAAGCCATTTTTTTGCAGTTTTGTATGAAAATTTTTGAAAATAAAAGTTGTTTGTTTTGCTTCAAACTTCACGCACTTATTAAGCATGGTGACCTAAAGGTAAAAAAATTTTTTTCCAGATATCGGTCCATATATACCCGAGATATAGCCCAAATCGGAATTTTAATGAAAATGTCGCATAGGCGAAGCCAAACAACTTTTTTTTTGCTTAAAAGTAGTTCTGGTAATAAAATAAGGTTATATAAATATGGGAAATGAAAATTTCCGATATCGGTCCATATATACCCGAGACATAGCCTAAACCGGGTTTTTCATGGAAATGTCGCGTAAGCGAACTCAAACAACTTTGTTTTGCTTAAAAGCAGCTCTGGTAATAAAATAAAGTTATATAAATATGAAAAATGAAAATTCCCGATATCGGTCCATATATACCCGAGATATAACCTAAACCGGGTTTTTCATGAAAATGTCGCGTAAGCGAACTCAAACAACTTTGTTTTGCTTAAAAGCAGCTCTGGTAATAAAATAAAGTTATATAAATATGAAAAATGAAAATTCCCGATATCGGTCCATATATACCCGAGACATAGCCTAAACCGGGTTTTTCATGAACATGCGGCGAAAGCAAACTTAAAAATTTTTTTTGCTGAAAAGTAGTTCTGGTAATAACATTAGGTTATATAAATATGGAAAATGAAAATTTCCGATATCGGTCCATATATACCCGAGATATAGCCTAGAACGGGTTTTTCATGAAAATGCCACATAAGCGAACTTAAAAAACTTTTTTTTTGCTTAATTGCCGTTCCGGTAATAAAGTAAGGTTATAAAAATATGCAAAATAAAAATTTTCGATATCGGTCCATATATACGCGAGATATAGCCTAAAACGGGTTTTCATTGAAAATGACACATAAGCGAACTTAAAAAACTTTTTTTTGCTCAAAGGCAGTTCCGGTAATAAAGTAAGGTTATATAAATATGGAAAATGAAAATTTCCGATATCGGTCCATATATACCCCAGATATACCCTAAACCGGGTTTTTCATGAAAATGTCGCGTAAGCAAACTTAAACAACTTTTTTTTTGCTTAGAAGCAGTTCTGGTAATGAAATAAGGTTATATAAATATGGAAAATGGAAATTTTTCGATATCGGTATATACCCGAGATATAGCTTAAGCCGCGGTTGTTATGAAAATGTAGCGTAAGTGAACTTAAACATCTTTTCTTGCTTTAAAGCAGTGCTGATAATGAAATAAGGTTATGTAAATATGGGAAATGAAAATTTCCGATATCGGTCTATATATACCCGAGATATAACCTAAACCGGGGTTTTCATAAAAATGCCGCGTAAGCAAACTTAAACAACTTTTTTTCCTTAAAAACAGTTCTGGTAATGAAATAAGGTTAGATAAATATGGAAAATGAAAATGCCCGATATCGGTCCATATATACCCGAGATGTAGCCTAAACCGGGGTTTTCAAGAAAATGCCGCGTAACCGAACTTAAACAACGTGTTTTCATTAAAAGCAGTTCTAGTAATAAAATAAGATTAGATAAATATGGAAAATGAAAACGCATGATACCGGTCCATATATACCCGAGATATAGCCTAAAACGGGGTTTTCATGAAAATGTCCCGTAAGTAAACTTAAACAACTTTTTTTGGTCAAAGGCAGTTCCGGTAATAAAGTAAGGTTATATAAATATCGAAAATGAAAATTTCCGATATCATTCCATATATACCCGAGATATAGCCTAAACCGCGGTTTTCATGAAAATGTCGCGTAAGTGAACTTAAACATCTTTTTATGCTTAAAAACAGTTCTGGTAAGGACATGAGGTTATATAAATATGGAAAATGGAAATTTTTGATATCGGTCCATATATACCCGAGATATAGCCTAAAACGGGGTTTTCATGAAAATGTCCCGTAAGTAAACTTAAACAACTTTTTTGGCTCAAAGGCAGTTCCGGTAATAAAGTAAGGTTATATAAATATGGGAAATGAAAATTTCCGATATCGGTCTATATATACCCGAGATATAACCTAAACGGGGTTTTTCATAAAAATGCCGCGTAAGCGAACTTAAACAACTGTTTTTCCTTAAAAACAGTTCTGGTAATGAAATAAGGTTAGAAAAATATGGAAAATGAAAATGTCCGATATCGGTCCATATATACCCGAGATATAGCCTAAAACGGGTGTTTCATGAAAATGTCCCGTAAGTAAACTTAAACAACTTTTTTTGCTCAAAGGCAGTTCCGGTAATAAAGTAAGGCTATATAAATATCGAAAATGAAAATATCTGATAGTGGTCCATATATACCCCAGATATACCATGAATCGGGTTTTTCATGAAAATGTCCCGTAAGTAAACTTAAACAACCTTTTTTGCTCAAAGGCAGTTCCGGTAATAAAGTAAGGTTATATAAATATGGAAAATGAAAATTTCCGATATCGGTCCATATATAACCCAGATATAGCCTAAACCGCGGTTTTCATGAAAATGTCGCGTAAGTGAACTTAAACAACTTTTTTTTGCTTAAAAACAGTTCTGGTTACGAAATAAAATTATATAAATATGGAAAATGGAAATTTCCGATATCAGTACATATATACCGGATGTATAGCCTAAACCGCGTTTTTATACGTGACTATTGTGAAAGGTATTTTAGATTCGGCCCAGCCGAATTTACCACACTCTTACTTGTTTATTTTATGTTATCTTCACAAATTATATGAAAATATTGAAATGTTATTTTTGATTTTCTTAAATAATAAATGCAAAAAGTAAACAAAGTATTTTGACATTGGAATGTATTTTTATTGATGAAGTTATTCACATACATATATCCGGGCATATACGTATGCGTTTGTTTCCTGTCCAAGGAATTAAACAGCCGCCAAAGAATTTCAAATAAACACACTGTGTATTTTCACTGACTGTAAAACAAATTTATTGAATATTAGATATGTATGTACTTATATACATATTTACACAAAATAAATTGCCTTACCATCTTTAGATCCAATCCAGTTTTCCTTCGTTATTGAAATATTCTGTAAACTGCTGTCTAACACCTTCAGCGCCGCCTTTGCGTGGATTGTATTCTTTATCTGCATTCTGGTCTCTGTCATCCTGAGAGTGTGTTGTGTTATTTGGAAGCATATTTATATATGATCGTCGATCTCTAATATAAAGTTATGCAACACGCAGCACGCAAATGTTATTGCTTCCACTGTTTCTACTTTTAAATAAATTGGTGACAAAAAAACTCTAAAGCGGTTAGACAGAATTCCGAAAGCATGTTCGACAACATGTCTCGCACGTGACAGTCTTGTATTAAAAATCAGTTTTTCTTTTGAGTTAGTGTGGTACGGATATGGCTTCATTAAATAAATTTGCATTGGGAATGCATCATCACTAACAACGGCATATGGAAGGAGTCTCTTATTTCCTACAAGGCTTTTTTGTGGTGTATATTTTCCATTTTCTAAAATTCGTTTATACTTGCTGTCAACAAATACACCTGCATCGTTGCAGTGTCCATTATGCCCAATGTCAACGTAAATAAATTTGCAATTGGCGTCCGCTAATGCCAATAGTATTATGCTGTTATGTCCTTTGTAATTGTGATAGAAAGCTCCGTCTTTACGTGGTGGTCTAAAGTTTATATGCTTTCCATCTAAAGCTCCAATGCAGTTAGGAAATTGCCATTTTATTGCAAACTCTTTTGCATTTGCTTCCCACTCTGCTGGGTTACTGGGAAACTAGTTTTAAAGAGAAGTAAGCCCAACTTATATTAATACATTTTTACGTATATTCATACATAAGTACATATTTATATAAACATAGTTATTATAATTTATATACATATACATAAGTGTGTATTTATATACGAGTATGTATGTCTACATTTTTCTATTTATCATATACATACCTTCAAATAGGTTCCTTGTATTTTCTTAGTAATGGAATAACACACTTCTGGAATTACATCAGAGATCTTAGAAACAGACACCCGTGTTTGATAATTTATACTAACAAAAGACTCTCCTGCAATATTATTATTTATAAATTATTCACTTTAAAATAAATTATGAAAATTACCAGTGGCAAGGAAGCGCAAAGTCAAAGCTAATTTTTCTGCTGGAGTAATTACATTTCTCATTAGTGTATCAGTTCGTGTTATATCCTCTTCGATCTAATTTAATATATATTTAAACTGCTCCTTACTCATTCTTAAATAATTTCGATAAGAAGCCTCGTCATTTAAAAGCAACTCATTTGTTATGAATGCAAATGAGCCTCGGGCGTTTCTTTCTTTTCTCCAAGATTTGATCCACAGTTTCTTCCGATTCTTAGTAGGGAGACATGTTGTCTTCTCGCATAAATTTGTCAAACCTTAAATTATAGTTCATTTTATTAAAAACTAAATAGCTAGTACGTACATACATATGAGTAAATATTACTAAAGGCCCTGATTCACTATCCTACACGATCGTACGATTCATTCACAGGACACTGTTTCAAAAGTCTGGCCGACTTGAAAAAATCGTTTTAAAATGACATTGTAGGCCACACTATTATAATGGGTGATTTTATAAGAACTATCGGAAATTAAAAAAAAAAAAAACATAAAATTCAGAAAAATGCATGAAATATTTATTTGGATCGATAGTTGGGTGGATATAATTTAATGTTTGAAGATTATTTCATGCAAATGTTGGCCGCGGCTGCGTCTCAAATGGTTCATCCGCTTAGTCCAATTTTGGCATACTCTTTCCAACATTTCGGCCGGTATCTCACGAATAATGTTGGCTTCCAGTGCGTCAATCGAAGCGGGCTTGTCGCTATAGACATTAGCCTTAACATAGCCCCACAAAAAATAGTCTAGAGGCGTTAAATCGCACGATCTGGGCGGCCAATTGACTGGTCCCAAGCGTGAAATAAATTGTTCACCGAACTCGCCTCTCAATTGGTCCATTGTTTCGCGTGCTGTGTAGCATGTGGCACCGTCTTGTTGAAACCACATGTCATGAAAGTCAAGCTCTTCCATTTTGGGCAAAAAAAAGTTTGTTATCATCGCACGGTAGCGCTCACCATTCACAGTAATGTTGTGATTCGCATCATCTTTGAAGAAATACGGCCCAATGATGCCGCCAGCCCATAATCCGCACCAAACGGTTGTTTTTTGTGGATGCATTGGTAGCTCTTGCAATGCTTCTGGCTGCTCTTCACTCCAAATACGGCAGTTTTGCTTGTTCACGTATCCATTCAACCAGAAATGAGCCTCGTCGCTGAACACAATTCTTCGATAAAAAAGTGGATCTTCATCTAACTTTTCAAGAGAACATTCACCAAAAATTTGGCGTTGTGGTAGGTCGTTTGGCTTCAATTCTTGCACCAGCTGTATCTTATAAGGCTTCACACCCAAATCCTTCCGCAAAATTTTCCACGTAGTGGAGTAACAGAGGCCCAATTGCTGCGAACGGCGCCGAATCGATAATTCACGGTCATAACCAACACTGGCCGATACGGCTGCGATATTTTCTTCAGTTCGCACTCTACGTAAGCGTGTTGGTGGTTTAGTGTCCAACAATGTAAGTTTGGTGCGAAATTTTTTACAATAGCCCGAATAGAAGCCTCAGTAGGTCGATTAAACTGACCATAAAATGGAAGAGGCGCGCGATGAACTTTCTTAACAGAGCACGCATTTTGGTAATAAAATTCAATAATTTGCAAGCGTTGTTCGTTTGTAAGATTATTCATGATTAAATTATAGACCAAACTGAAGATGTTTGACAGTGACACAAGATACAAAACGTGCGTGAGCTGTCAAAACTAGTGTTGCTAAAAAGATAATAGCAAAAAAATCACTCGTTACAAGTATGATTGAAATAATTTGTATACACAATAAAACAATTAAAAACTTTTGTTAACATAATAATTTTACATTAATCAAATTTTTTCCTCGAGGCACTAACAATATTTTCATAATATATACAACACTGATCGCACAGAAACCATAATGTTTTAAAAAGTTTCATAAAATTTTTCAAATCGCACGATTTGTCAAAAACTCTGTTGCACGGTTGAATTTTAAGTACTTTTTCAGCACACATGCTTTATTTAGTAGATCGCACGATCGTGTACGATAGTGTAGCAAGGCCTTAACCAATAAGAATATACTCTTTTTCACTGTCATCAGATTCCAAATCGATAGATTGTTCAATACACTCAATTATATCATTTATTATACTTGTTTTTTCGTTATAATTCATTTTGAAAGTTTGTTCGCACTTATTTAAATTAATATACGTATGTATACTACAATCGCAAAAAACATGACAAATGTCAAAAATTTCAGAACGATGTAATCAAAGAATGCAAAATCTGTCAAAGTAAACTTTGCGTATGTGAAAATGAAACAAAGTTTAAAAGAGAAATGAAGAGAATTTTTCACAGTAAACTTTTCGTGTGTGAAAGCGGTGATATTCTATTTTTGTTATAAAAGAAGGAAATAGATTTGAACGAAAGCTATCGAAATTGAATGGCTCACTATTGAACGAAAAGTGATCAGTTAAATTATCGGCTTATATTGTTTAATTGGCCGTCAGACCAACGCAAGATCCCAGACGTTATAGACTTTGGAGTTACAAAAAATTTTCCCTCAGTATGGATGCAAGTGGAGTCTTCATTAGACTTGTCCTCAGATCACTCACCAACTATAATTTCTGTTTCGTTCCCCCAGGGGGTTGGTTCTCCGTTTTGTGACTTGGCGTTGACTGTAACTTGAGTTAATTGGTTAAAATATAAAAAATATTTGAGCACACATTGTACGGAAAACATTGCCTTGAGAACGTCTGAGGATATTGATGTGTCGATTAACGAATTTTCTGAACACCTTAATCTAGCCGTACAACATGCCACCACTAGCCATATAAGATCCAGAAATGTGAGCAATAGAACATATTCGTTTGAAATTGAACATCTTCTAACAGAAAAAAGAAGAGTTAGAAGAGAGTGGCAACTTCGCAGGTCTGCCCAGCTTAAAAGCAGGCTACGAGAGTGCATAACTCAGTTAAGAAATCTGCTTGAAATCCAAAGAATGGCTTCCCTTAAAAATTATTTGGAAGGTCTTGATGGTACCCCTCAATCTGACTATTCTCTATGGAAAGCGACAAAAGGTCTGAAAAGACCCGTAATAGGAAAGCCACCTTTGCGAACTTCAACTGGAGATTGGGCAAGAAGCGATTCTGGAAAGGGAATGTTGTATGTCGATCATTTGAGAAATGTTTTTACCACAAATGATACAGCGAGTAATTCAGCTGAACTACCGTCATACGCTGCTAGACCGCCTACGCCTTTGAGACTTAGTTTTCAAGATGTTGAAAATGTTATTCGTAACACAAACCCCAGGAAAGCTCCAAGTATTGATAAAATTACTGGTAAAATGCTTTAGCAGCTACCTCGTGTAGCTCGTAGAATTCTTCTTTTTATTTTTAACGCTATTTTACGTCTCGAATATTATCCTGCAGAGTGGAAGCTGTCCATGATTACTATGATACCCAAACCAGGGAAGGATCCCACTAAGGTAGAATCATACAGACCAATAAGTATACTGCCAACAATTTCAAAATTGTTAATGGCAAAGTTGAGTCCAATGTTGAACAATGTGGGATTCATCCCTGATCATCAATTTGGCTTTCGGGCTAAACACAGCACTATAGTCAATGTCATAAGACAGATCTTTGAGGAGAAGAAGTATTGCTCAGCTCTATTCATTGACATTTCTCAAGCTTTTGATAAAGTGTGGCACGAGGGATTAATGCAAAAAATAAAGTTGAACTTGCCTGCAAGTACACACAAGCTTCTGGAAAGCTACTTATATGGGCGAAAGTTTGTTATCAAAGAAGGCGACTTTATAAGCCCAACTCAGCCACTCGTGGCAGGAGTTCCCCAAGGCAGCATACTGGGGCTTACTTTATATTTGATTTACGCCTCTGACATACCAACGACACTCGGAATCCACACTTCAACTTTTGCAGACGATACAGCATTCTGCAGCGTACATGAAAACCATCAAGTAGCTTCGCGAAAGTTGCAGGAGTATATTTCAATATTAGAGATGTGGTTAAAACTTTGGAAAATTAAAGTTAATGAACAAAAGTGTACTCACGTTACATTCACACTGCGTAGACAAACATGTTCAGCTATCCAAATTAACAATTTACCTATTCCGCAGCAAAATGAAGTCAAGTACCTTGGTATTCATCTCGACCGTAGGTTAACGTGGAAGTCTCACATAGATGCGAAAGTTATTCAGTTAAAGTTAAAAGCAGCGCAACTGAATTGGCTTATGGGCAGAAATTCTACATTGAAGCTAGATTGCAAACTTTTATTATACAACGCAATTTAAAGCCTATATGGTGCTATGGAATTCAACTATGGGGCACCGCCTCCGCTTCAAACGTTGAAAAAATTCAAAGGCGACAAAACAAAATTCTTCGAACAATTACCGCAGCTCCATGGTACGTAAAAAACTCACGAATTCATAAGGATCTCTTGTTCCTCTTGTAAAAGACGAATTTTCAAAGTACGCAACAAGGTATATCAGTAAATTGGAACTTCATCCAAATCGTCTTGCACGCAATATACTTAATTTTGAAGGTTGTAACGCTCAAAGTCGGAGGCCTCGTTTTGGAGCAACACACGTGAAGTAGTGTTCCCGTTTTTTCATATATTTCTATTTAGTTAGTTATTCATTTAATTATTCCAATTATTATTAACGCAAGAAGCGTTGTTATATTTACTTTTGAATTAATAATTAATTTCGTATAATAAGTTACATGTAATGTAGGTTAAATTATTTCTAAGTTTGAAAATTTTATTTAAAATTAACGGTCAGTGTAGATGGCACCACCACACAATGAATAAATATCAACCATGAGACAATGTTTGCTAAACACAGCCGCACATATGGTTGCGCGTAGGTGTTAGTGCGTGTATGTGTGCTCATCGTAGAGTATAAAAGCACGAGCATCAGCATATTCGGGAGAGTTTGGCAAGTTGACGGCCTGCAGGTAAGAAGTGCCTTGAAGGAGAGTTTTTAACTCTAATTCAAAGCATATAGTTTTTTTGAGTGCCCATAGCCATGGCGAAGTACCAATAAGGGGTAGTGAGGGGTTCTTAATTCATAACATTTTACTCTGGAGTGGTTCATCTTTGCCTGGTTTGCCTCATCGTCAGGTTGGTATTCGAGGGAGAGTTTTGAATTCTCCTGAGAACAATTTGCCAACGTTGGAGGGAGACGGAGAGTGAAGGTGTTATTAATACCTTCACCATCCGCCAGAGGAGTTTTTAATTCCACTCCAGCGCGATACCAGAGGTAGTGGGTCGGTGGGTAAGCGAGTGCGTCCGTGCAGGAGTTTTCAATTCCTCCATAGCAGCCCGCCATTCCGCTCCAACGTCAGCCGTAGGTGGTGCCACTGCCGCATGTGGCCAAACACATAAGGAATATATTGTATTAGTTTATTTAAATAAAGAAACCACACTGAAGACTAATTCTTTGTTTTCTTTGGTTTTTATTTCTTTTATTGAAACGACCCTGGACCACGCTGAGCTATCCCAGCATAAAGCGTAAGTGTCGTTACAAGGTCACTCTCGCTTGATAAGGAGGGATACCCTTGCCACCATCAGAACGTTAAATAGGTGATTTTACCGATATTGACCGTGCAAAATAAAGCATTTTTGTCTAGCATTGGCTGGACTTAATTAATTTTATGTACTTAGTATTAAGATTTGAATACTTATTGTTAGTTCACTTTGTGAAGATTCAATAAATAAATGAATGAAAAAAAAAATATTGTTCAATGAGATGATCCGTTCAATTTAACCCGTTCTTTCATGAACGACACAGCTCTAGTATTCAGACAATGAATGTTCTTATATCACTATATATTTTTTGTACAAACATTTGCGCAGTTTTTTTTTCACTATTTCTTTTTTTTTCATTTGTATTTAAATCTAAGTATATGTTCAACGTTTAACTTTTTTCACACATTAATTGTTTGTTTTTATTTCTTTGTTTATATACACTGCGCGTTAGCAGGTTAGCGCCCCACAAATTATTCATTTACTTTTTACCTATTCTATTGCAATATTGCGCGCAACTTCATAATTTTTGTTTTGTTTTCGCAATCAACATATGCGATCCCTCTCACAAAACTAAAAAAGCCATTATATACATATTACTTTATATTTTCTATTATTTTTCACAAAGTACTTTGCACTTGTTCTGCTTCATCAGGTTAGCGCCCCCCAAATAGAATTTAAGCTATCTAGTTTGCCTTTGGAATTACTGCCATCAATTTTTGTGACTTGAAATATTCAATATCTTCAAACAACTGCAAAATATGTGAAGAGGAAAAGTTTTATCTTTGGAGGAAAAAAAAAGACAGAAAATCCATAGCCCATTTTCTTAAAAATAAAGAAAGCTGAAGCAGACAGGAGAGCTACGCTGAAGAAAACATCTAATTCCCACGACTCGTCTGGCAAAAGTAAGGAAAAAAACTTGTGTTAAAGCTTTGTAAGTCCATAACACAAATAGATGAGGTAACATTTAACATTAAAAGGAAGTGTAAGGGGGGCGCTAACCTGATGACGCGTGGTGTATATATATTTTTTTAAGAGGTACTTCAGATAAACTAGCGACAATTAGTTATCAACAGTGAGTCCATTTTAGCACTGTCGGTGCTAGATTTAGCACTTCTTTATTTGATTTAGTAGCAAAACTTTCGATTTAGCACTTTTTTTTTATTTATTTTCAAAAACAATATTTACAATATTTATAGTTCTGCCTCAGT
Organism: Thecocarcelia acutangulata; assembly: GCA_914767995.1. Lineage (NCBI taxonomy): Eukaryota > Metazoa > Arthropoda > Insecta > Diptera > Tachinidae > Thecocarcelia > Thecocarcelia acutangulata. Next base: position 74,116,499 of record OU612097.1, read on the forward strand.
GCCGAGTAGGCTTTATAGAGGCTAAATGGCAATGTATAATTATAATAATAATGTTGTATAACAAATTTGAACTCAAAAAAAAAAAAAAAATAAATAAATCGAAGGTTTTACATTTTTTAACAATTGATTAAATAATAGTATAAATAATACTTAATATTTAGGGCGGTGATGCAAGAAGTATTTCTATATTTTCTAAAAGATGTGTTTAATTTATTACACTTTGTTTATTTGTGTTAGTATTGTATTAAACTGTAATTTAATTTCGTATAAATAGGCAGTTCAGTATAGATGTTTAAATAAAACTGTTTCTCTTGCTGTATAAGAAAAATAAGTAAGTTTCGCTATTTTCATTTTTATATTTTATTAAAAAAAAGTTTATCTCTATTTTTTGAACAATGTATGTAATTAATTATTAAATGTGTATTGTTTTTATATAGAGAATAAACGCACGCTGCAACACACACTGCGATGCAGTTTCACTATTAGAATTTGCCTGCCATAGTGAATGTTGCAAGTTTGTTCATCAGCCACAGTAAGAGCAACAAGCTCAATGCGACATCTAGCGAAATGCAAGGCCCCAGACTGTCTAGTTAGTAGTTCTCTGTATAATTGAGTAGTTCTGGTGAAACATAATAGTGTGTGACCCAAATCCTTTTAAGGACTTGAAAACGTAGGAAGTATTGTTTTCGCATAGCTGCGATATAAATCTATCGCAGAAAACCTTATGGGCAGATTAAACACAAGTTTTAACGCCTTATTCTGCGCTGCCTGTAAACTTTTTAAGCTGGTACTCATTTTAAGTCCATAAACTACCGGAAGATAAGCAAGGTGTGAATGAACAATAGATTGGTAAATCAAGAGTTTTGCCCTTACGTTTAGTTTATTTCTAAATTTGTAAGTATACCAATTCTCGATGAAATTTTGGCTTTTAGTTTACTAATATGGTCATCCCATAAAAGGTTACTATTAAGATTGATGCCGAGGTACTTAACATTTTCCAATTCACATATTAAATTGCCACCAACATTGATCTTCATAGGCCCTTCCCGTCTGCGACTCCCTGGTCTAAACCTTATAAATCATTTATTTGAACGAATTGCTTTCTTTCTTTTAAATAGTCCTTAAGTAAATTTATTGCATTTTGAGATAATCCGATACAGCGAAGTCTGGCACATAGAATGTCATGGTCAACCAGTTCGAATGCTTTTGTCAAATCAAAAAATATACCTGCCACTCCATTGTAACCTTCATCAAGACCTTTACAAATGTACTCAACTACATTTATCACTGCTTTCTCTGTTCCAGTTCCTTTCTTGAACCCATATTGGCGATCAAATAAAATATGGGTTTCTTCTAAATAAATAGATAGCTGTTCAAAAGTAACCTTTTCTAGAATTTTGTCAACTGTAGACAGAATTGATATTGGACGATAACGTATTCTGTTTACATCTGCAGTTTTTGGAATAGGAACTATTTTGTGCATTTTGAGTACGTCAGGGTATTTGCCTTCTAGAATCATTTTGTTGAAAATTGATGCTATAACTTCAGAAGTAACATCTTTTCGAATTAAGAGCATTTTTGCTGTAATATTGTCACATCCTGGACTTTTATTTTTATTCAAATTGCCTAAAATGTTTGCAATATGCGTTTTATTTATAGATTCAAAACTGGCAGATCTATTTACTTGTACCAGGGAACCGAATTTGTTAATGTCATCATTCCAATATTGGGGAATTGAGGATTTTATGTTTTGAAGTGAACTGTAAAAAAAGTTATTGAAGGCTGTTGCTTTCTCTTCATCTGTAGCAATTATATTGCCATCTAATGTAATTAAATCCGTAGTAACTTTTGTATTTTTCCCCAACTGTTTGTTAATAAAATTCCAAGTTTTTCTTACATCATTACTGTTCTGACTTAAATTGAATTCGTAATTAGTATTCATTAAAATTTTACTGCCTTTTTTTATAATCTTACTAATTCGAGTCAGACGATCGGCAATATTGACGCTTTTATTTTTTTTTTTTTTCTCCCAGCTTTTAGTAATTTATGTTTCAAGTTGATTAAAGATATCATTTCTTCAGTCATCTATGGACTAATATTGTGTCGTATGTTTATCTTTCTAACTTTCGTGGTGGTACTGTTGACTGAGCCTAGGGAAAGAGTATCCACTAATCTTCTGCATTCCTCCGAAGAATCATTTATATCCGTTAACAGCAAGTTTTCATCAATAAAATAGCCAAGTCTTGTGAAGTCAGTTTTGCGAATCTTTTGTTTACTATATTCCGTGCAGGAATAGTTTATTTTTAGATCGCAAAATATAAAATTGTGATCTGATAACCGATTCTTAATTGAACTAACAATAATTTTATTGGTCACATTGCTAAAAACGCAGTCTATGCTGGAATTGCTGACTGGCCTGGTCACAAGATTGGGATTTGATACAAAACTAAACTCGGAAAAGATATCTATTAGAGAACGACTAGCTAGATTCGTGCACTTCATGTCGATATTAAAATCTCCTACAAAGACACAAGAAAGATTTTGTATTTCAAAAAGTATATTTTGAATATATGTAAAAAACGTTTCCAGAGGACACTTCTGAGATCGATAAAGTGATGTTACTGCAAATGGTCTACTGTCAACACGGACATCTGGGAAATAAATCGTTATAAATTCCAAAAAATTCATACTTTTTGTAGATATCACCGTATACTTCAGTTTTTTATTTATATATAAAGACGTTCCGCCATAGCTGTCATATCTACAACAGTGCACAGCATCAAAACCATCAATTGAATATAAATTGACAAAATTTTCGTTAATTCAAGTTTCTTGAACGACTATAACTTCTAGCATTATCAACATTTGACTTAAGTTTGAGCGAAATTTGTTAAATTTATCAAATGCTGCAATACTTCTTGCATTTATTGATAATATATTAAACGACTTCGAATTCGATTTACTTATGACATTGTTAAAAGAATTTAAATTAGAATAACAGTTTATACTCATAATAGTGTTTTAGGTATGGAGCATATAATTAAAGAAATTGCACAATTAAAAGAAAAATAATAATAACAAGTAAGAGTGTAGTATATTCGGCTGGGCCGAATCTAAAATACCCTTCACGATAGTCACGAATATGTATAGTATATTAAAAATGTGACCTAAATATGCTCGGTTATATATGAACCGATATCGGATTTTTCTATTTTCGGTAACGATACCGATATCGAAAATTTTAATTTTCCATATTGATATAACCTTATATCATTACCAGAACTGCTTTTGAGCACAACAAATTGTTTAAGTTCGCTTACGCGATATTTTCATGAAAAACCCGATTTAGGCTATATCTCGGGTATATATGGACCGATATCAGAAATTTAAATTTTCTCTATTTTCTTAACCTTCTTTTATAACAAGAACTGCTTTTCAGTAAAAAAAAAATATTTATATAACCTTATTTCATTACCAGAACTGCTTTTGAGCACAAAAAAGTTGTTTACTCGGCATTTTCATCAAAAAACCTGTTAAGCTATACATCGGGTATATATGGACCGATATCGGAAATTTTCATTTTCTATATTTATATAACCTCATCTTATTACCAGAACTGTTTTAAGCAAAAAAAAGTTGTTTAAGTTCGCTTACGCGACATTTTCATGAAAAACCCGGTTTGCGCTATATCTCGGGTATATATGGACCGATATCGGAAATTTTCATTTTTCATACCTATATAACCTTATTTCATTACCAGAACTGCTTTAAGGTGAAAAAAGTTGTTTAAGTTCGCTTACGCGACATTTTCATGAAAAACCCGGTTTGGGCTATATCTCGGGTATATATGGACCGATATCGGAAATTTTCATTTTCCATATTTATATAACCTTATTTAATTACCAGAACTGCTTTAAGGCGAAAAAATTGTTTAAGTTCGCTTACGCGGCATTTTTATGAAAACCCCGGTTTAGGCTATATCTTGGGTATATATGGACCGATATCGGAAATTTTTATCTTCCATATTTATATAAACTGATCTTATTACCAGAACTGTTTTTAATAAAAAAAAAGTTGTTAAAGTTCGCTTACGCGACATTTTCATGAAAAACCCGGTTTGGGCTATATCTCGAGTATATATAGACCGATATCGAAAATTTTAATTTTCCATACTTATACAACCTTATTTTATTACCAAAACTACTTTTAAGCAAAAAAAGTTGTTTAAGTTCGCTTACGCGGCAATTTCATGAAAACCCCGTTCCAGGCTATATCTGCGGTATATATGAACCGATATCGGAAATTTTCATTTTTCATATTTATATAACCTTATTTTGTTACCAGAACCGCTTTAAAGCAAAAAAAGTTGTTTAATTTCGCTGACGCAGCATTTTCATGAAAAACCCGTTCTAGGCTATATCTCGGGTATATATGGACCGATATCGGAAATTTTAATTTTTCATATATATGTAACCTAATTTCATTACCAGAACTGCTTTTGAGCACAAAAACGTTGTTTAAGTTCGCTTACGCGGCATTTTCATGAAAAACCCCGGTCTAGGCTATATCTCGGGTATATATGGACCGATATCGAAAATTTTCATTTTTCATATTTATATGACACTATTTCATTACCAGAACTGCTTTTGAGCACAAAAAAGTTGTTTAAGTTCGCTTACGCGACATTTTCATGAAAACCCCGATTTGGGCTATATCTCGGGTATATATGGACCGATATCGAAAATTTTCATTTTTCATATTTATATGACCCTATTTCATTACCAGAACTGCTTTTGAGCACAAAAAAATTGTTTAAGTTCGCTTACTCGGCATTTTCATGAAAACCCCGGTCTAGGCTATATCTCGGGTATATATGGACCGATATCGGAAATTTTCATTTTCCATATTTATGTAACCTTATATAATTACCAGAACTGCTTTTGAGCAAAAAAAAGTTATTTAGCTTCGCCTATGCGACATTTTCATTAAAAATCCGATTTGGGCTATATCTCGGGTATATATGGACCGATATCTGAAAAAAAAAATTTTTGCCTTTTAGTCACCATGCTTAATAAGTGTGTGAAGTTTGAAGCAAAACGAACAACTTTTGTTTTCAAAAATTTTAATACAAAACTGCAAAAAAAAATGGCTTTTTTCGGAATTTTGAATATATCTCAGCTATACGTCGACCGATATTACTGAATTTCAATAGCAAACCCATGAATCGATGGGGTAAAAGAATGGTGAAAGAAAAAAGTTTCTAAGTCTAATGGTTTTCTCAGAAACGGTATTTCAACAGCGGACAGACGGACAGACGGACATCGCTTAATCGACTTTTCTATTAATTCTGATTCAGAATATATGTATATACTTTATAGGGTCGCAAAAAAAAACTGTAGAAATTACAAACGGAATCACAAACTTACATATACCCTTAACATTTTTGTGAAGGGTATAAAAAATAAAAGTTAATTAGGTGATGCAAAATGGCTATCATCGTCATCTTCATCGTCATCAGATAAATTAGAATTACTCAAAGTATTTCGTTTGTACCAACAACCGAATTAGTTATCAATTTATCTACATCATCCATTGATCTCAAGCAAATTGGTTTAGATTTTGAACTCTTTTTAGCATATCGTTGGTCTCACGTAGAAAGGCCCTAACTCGTATTTCCGCTGAATTGAACTCTTTTAGGGATTCTACTACGTTTCACACAAGTACACAGTGTCATAAAGATTTAATTATATAATTTCATACATATCGCTCTTACAAGCAATTGAGCAAAAAAAGTTACTTTTAGATGTACCTATTTATACAGTTTCCTTTACGATTTTTCCTTCTCCTGTAAAATTGCAATTATTTTCGTTAGGGCCTATGTACATGAGACCAACGATATACATTTTCACCTTTTATAAAAATGAATTTACTTAGCACTTTCCAATTGTTCATTTAGATCTACAAAATAAACGGTCATTTAAAAATTATAAGGTCCAACAAAAATTTAACAAATTAATATTTACATCTCTGGGTACGGAGATTATTAAAATACAAAAATATGTATGTTAATAAATAAAAAATAAATACCGCTAGTTCTGAGACAGCATACACTGTACAAACAATGCGGGCAATTAACAAAATGCATATGTGATTCAATATGAGATGAATGTAGATAGAAAACAATTAAATGCTCGGTGGCTTAGAGGTTAAGCAGTAGATCATGATACGTCATGACCCGAGCTCAAATCCCAATGGATGCTAATAAGCAGTGTAGCGACTACGAAACAGCTAGTTATCCTCCAGCTAAAGATTTGATTATCGTTTTTCTTGTCTTCTTCAGTCCCAGCAAATTTGTATTGTAAAAAATCCTTCTTAAGAAAAAACTTAAGAAAGGAAAAACTTGAACTAAAACCCGATGTACTTAAAAAAAAAACAAAAATTTATCAAATTAATAAAACGTGGATAATTTTTCAAATAACTAGTACTGACACGAACGACGTTTTCAATTTAATTTTTATACCCTTCACAAAAATGTAAAGGGTATATATAAGTTTGTGATTCCGTTTGTAATTTCTACAGTTTTTTTTTGCGACCCTATAAAGTATATATATTCTGAATCAGAATTAATGGAAAAGTCGATTAAGCGATGTCCGTCTGTCCGCTGTTGAAATACCGTTTCTGAGAAAACCATTAGACTTAGAAACTTTTTTCTTTCACCATTCTTTTACCCCATCGATTCATGGGTTTGCTATTGAAATTCAGTAATATCGGTCCACGTATAGCTGAGATATATTCAAAATTCCGAAAAAAGCCATTTTTTTTTTTGCAGTTTTGTATGAAAATTTTGGAAAACAAAAGTTGTTCGTTTTGCTTCAAACTTCACACACTTATTAAGCATGGTGACTAAAAGACAAACAATTTTTTTTTCAGATATCGGTCCATATATACCCGAGATATAGCCCAAATCGGATTTTAATGAAAATGTCGCATAGGCGAAGCTAAATAACTTTTTTTTGCTCAAAAGCAGTTCTGGTAATAAAATTAGGTTGCATAAATATGGAAAATGAAAATTTCCGATATCGGTCCATATATACCCGAGATATAGCCCAAACCGGGTTTTTCATGAAAATGTCGCGTAAGCGAACTTAAACAACTTTTTTGTGCTCAAAAGCAGTTCTGGTAATGAAATTAGGTTGCATAAATATGAAAAATGAAAATTTTCGATGTCGGTCCATATATACCCGAGATATAGCCCAAATCGGGTTTTTCATGAAAATGTCGCGTAAGCGAACTTAAACAACGTTTTTGTGCTCAAAAGCAGTTCTGGTAATGAAATTAGGTTACATAAATATGAAAAATGAAAATTTTCGATGTCGGTCCATATATACCCGAGATATAGCCCAAATCGGGGTTTTCATGAAAATGTCGCGTAAGCGAACTTAAACAACGTTTTTGTGCTCAAAAGCAGTTCTGGTAATGAAATAAGGTTACATAAATATGAAAAATGAAAATTTCCGATATCGGTCCATATATACCCAAGATATAGCCCAAATCGGATTTCAATGAAAATGTCGCATAGGCGAAGCTAAATAACTTTTTTTTGCTCAAAAGCAGTTCTGGTAATAAAATTAGGTTACATAAATATGAAAAATGAAAATTTTCGATATCGGTCCATATATACCCGAGATATAGCCTAGACCGGGGTTTTCATGAAAATGCCGCGTAAGCGAACTTAAACAACTTTTTTGTGCTCAAAAGCAGTTCTGGTATTGAAATTAGGTTACATAAATATGAAAAATGAAAATTTCCGATATCGGTCCATATATACCCGAGATATAGGCCAAATCGGGTTTTTCATGAAAATGTCGCGTAAGCGAACTTAAACAACTTTTTTGTGCTCAAAAGCAGTTCTGGTAATGAAATTAGGTTACATAAATATGAAAAATGAAAATTTTCGATGTCGGTCCATATATACCCGAGATATAGCCTAGACCGGGGTTTTCATGAAAATGCCGCGTAAGCGAACTTAAACAACTTTTTTGTGCTCAAAGCAGTTCTGGTAATGAAATTAGGTTACCTAAATATGGAAAATGAAAATTTCCGATATCGGTCCATATATACCCGAGATATAGCCCAAACCGGGTTTTTCATGAAAATGTCGCGTAAGCGAACTTAAACAACAATTTTTTTTTGCTTAAAAACAGTTCTGGTAATAAGATGAGGTTATATAAATTTGGAAGATAAAATTTTCCGATATCGGTCCATATATACCCGAGATATAGCCTAGACCAGGGTTTTCATGAAAATGCCGCGTAAGCGAACTTAAACAACTTTTTTGTGCTCAAAAGCAGTTCTGGTAATGAAATTAGGTTACCTAAATATGGAAAATGAAAATTTCCGATATCGGTCCATATGTACCCGAAATATAGCCCAAATCGGGTTTTTCATGAAAATGTCGCGTAAGCGAACTTAAACAATTTGTTGTGCTCAAAAGCAGTTCTGGTAATGAAATAAGGTTATATAAATATGGAAAATTAAAATTTTCGATATCGGTCCATATATACCCGAGATATAGCCTGAACCGATTTTTTCATAAAATTTTTTTTTTTTTTTTTTTTTTTGCTGAAAAGCAATTCTTGTTATAAAAGAAGGTTACTAAAATACAGAAAATAGAAAATTCCGATATCGGTTCATATATAACCGAGCATATTCAGGCCACATTTTTAATATACTATACATATTCGTGACTATCGTGAAGGGTATTTTAGATTCGGCCCAGCCGAATATACTACACTCTTACTTGTTTTATATAAACCAGTGCTGAATTGAACCATATTTTCAATTTTATTTTATTTTTGCGATATGCCTTTTGCCCAAAAACTGACGTGCAGAATTTTTAATCTATCGCTTGTTATTTTATAAGAGCAAAATTTCGTTAGGTTTATCAAATTCTCCGTCAACAACGATGATCGTAATTTTTTAAGTGCCATTTTATGCAAAAATTTGATATAGCGGTTGGCGGTAAACCAAAGACATGAAAGTGATGACGACGATACGGATGACTCCGTAGACTTTAGTTAATAAAATAATAAATATCATTTTTTTTTATAATATTTTCGATATTTCCCTATAAATATATGCACAACTGTATCTCAAATAAATATTTCGTCATCTTATTTCAATTGGATTGTAATCATACTCAGCTTCTGTAAAAGTTTGATATTCACAATGAAATTAAAAAGTGTTTTCAAACTACTACTTTTTGTGTAAAAGTAGTTTCAAGAACCAGACAATTCACTACAAATTAATGCTCGAAAAAAAAAAACAGAAATGAAAAGTATAGAGTAGAATGCAGAACATAGATGAAAATATGACATCTCACAAACTCAAAAACAACATGTTTTTTTTTGTTAAATTTGACGCACTTTTAACGCAGCCTAAGCGATTTTTAAAAAATTAAAAAAAAATTTTACACATTTTTTTTTTTACTTAATTTGTGTCATTTTAAGCCTAAGTAATGGGATGAATTTGAAAGTTAGAAATTGAAGTGATTTCAAACTATTTTCATTTCAAAGTAGAATCAAGAACATACCCGATTGGCTGTGTTTATGTACTTATCATACATACATATGTTAGCATCGTAATATATGGGCGAACCAAGTACCAGCAAAAGGTAAGAATTAGAGATGTGTCGTTCATGAACGAACAGATTAAATTGAACGGATCTTCACGGAGAGTTTCTCTTTTGTATTACATAAATAGTATCTTTTGATTTAGTTTTTGTTATATCTGTTAATTTATAATATAAAAGATTAGAGTGTTCTTCATCTGCTGGTCTCTCATTATTTTTCGGCACAGCTCTAGTAGAAATACTTATACTGACTGAAATATATTTGTTTTATAGTTTTAAAACTATATGCTCAATATTTTATTGTTTGTTTTATTGAAAAACTGTGCAATAAATGTTTATAGAGAAGAATTATGAAAAATAAATCATCTATAAGCAATTAAAATTTTAGCATTATATTTTGGTAGTTTAGAATTCTTTTTATCAGTTTTTAGCATTACTTTAAAGTCGATTTAGCTGTAAAATATTTTTCGATGTGGCCACACTGAATATGGTATACAGCAATGCAAAGAACATGAACAACTTTGATCATTTGCAAAAAATCAAGGCGAATTCATTACTAGGTGAACTTGACAGCTCAGGTTATTATTTTTTGCTTGCCGTGGTTTTTCCAATAAGACTGTAAAATTTGTTTTCTTTTGTTTACAATAATTTTCGCGCCATTTTAATCTGAAGTTTTTTTGTATGATTTAGTGAAGTTTTAAGAAAATTTTGTGAATTTAAAAGTGAAAAACTATATACTAAAATTGCACATGTTCTTCATCAACTACTTTTGACAGCTGAAGTGTGAATTCGCCCTTTACACAAACAAAATGCCTATGATACAAAAAACAAGGTAGACGCTTCGCTACAACCATGATACAAAAAACAAGGTAGCCGCTTCGCTACAACAATAAAAAAAAACAACAGGTATTTTGTTTGTGTAAAAAGGCGAATTCACACTTAAGCTGTCAAAAGTATTTGATAGTGAACATGTACAGAAATTTAAATGGCGCCGAAAAATGCAATCAAAAGTTGACAGAGAAAGTGCCGCCATATTAATCGAATTCGCAGATGCATGCACCTAATAATTAATTCGCCTTGGCTACAATCATGATACAAAAAACAAGGTAGCCGCTTCGCTACAACAATAAAAAACAACAGGTATTTTGTTTGCGTAAAAAGGCGAATTCACACTTTAGCTGTGAAAAGTAGTTGATAAAGAACATGTACAAAAATTTAAATGGCGCCGAAAAAGTAAACAAAACTTGACAGGCGAAGTGCCGCCATTTTAACCGAATTCGCCTGAATTCGCCGATGCATCCACCTAATAATGGATTCGCCTTAGCTACAACAATATAACAATAAAAAAACAACAGGTATTTTGTTTGTGTAAAAGTGTATTCACATTTCAGCTGTCAAAAGTAGTTGATAAAGAACAGGTGCAAAAATTTAAATGGCGCCGAAAAAGGTACAAACTAAACCTGACAGAAGAGAAGAAGTGCCGGCGGATTGACCTGCCTGAATTTGCCGATGTATCCACCTAATAATGACTTTGCCTTGAAAATACCTGTTGTTTTTTTTATTGTTGTAGTGAAGCGGCTACCTTCATGATACAAAAACAAGGTAGCCGCTTCGCTACAACAATACAACAATAATAAAAACAACAGGTATTTTGTTTGTGTAAAATAGCGAATTCACACTTAAGCTGTCAAAAGTAGTTGGTAAAGAACATGTAACAAATTTAAATGGCGCTGAAAAAGGTAAACAAAACTTGACGGAGAGAGTGGCGCCATATTAACCGAATTCGCCTGAATTCGCCGATGCATCCACCTAATAATTAATTCGCCTTGGCTACCTTGTTTTTTGTATCATGATCAGAACCAGTGTTTAAAAAACTTAACTTACAAAAGCAAAAGTTTGAAAATTTGACTGTTGCTTCGAAGCAGAAGTTTTTTGTACACTTCGAATGGTTTTGCTTCTTCTTAAACTTTCCAAACAAAGAGAAACTTTGAAAAATCCCAGCGGCGGACACCACATTACTTCTCTTCGATGATGTGTACAACACTTTGTGATCAATGAACGGTAACTTACAAAGTGTATGAAAGTAGTATATGGAGTTCCCAAAAATGAATTACATTCATCTTTTGTATCACATTTATATACATACATACATGTATTTTATTTTTTAGTTGTAAATCAAACGATCGCCGTCTTTGCCAGACTACGTTGCAAAGTTAACAAAATTAGGTAAAAGTGCTAGAAAATATATTAAAAAAGATACAAGAAAGATAAAACATTTAGTGAAAAAATAAAAGAATGCAGTAGACAAAAAAAAAAGAACAAGTTTATTTAATGGAATATTCCCCAAAAACTGAAGTGCGGAGTACGTACGAGCTGCCTACTGCCGGCTTACAATGTATGCGAGATTGTATCCGAGCTGCCTACTTACGACTTACAAAGTATGCGAGATTGTATTCGAGCTGCCTACTGATAACTTACAATGTATGTTAAGAAGTAATGAGCTTTTGTTGAATGAACACCTCACTAACTGGCTTACTTTGTGTGCAGGTGGTAGGCGTTCACTCTACAAATGCGGCAATATGTATGAAAAAGTATACTAGGTTCGTATATGAGATGGTGTGCATTACTGACTTACAAGTGTGCATCGGATCATCGCTTCTATAAGCGAAACTTTGGCCGCTGAGAATCTTTCGATATTTTAAATAGAGTGGGAAGTTTTAGTTTGTTTTAGCTTTTTCCTTTCGAAAAGTAATAATTAAGCAACAGTCTGTAAACCAAAATCAAACTTGTTGCTTGGAAGTAACTGCGCAGTTGATTTAAAGAACTTATTTGAATATGTTATTCTCTTTCGTTTTCTGCTCATTGTATACTGCCCAGTCAACATAAAAGTTGCATTTCAAAAGTATTTTATGGTTATTGTTCAAATAAAAAATTATAAATAGCTTGTTTCTATGTTTCTCTGCTAAATGTTAGAGACGTGTATAAATGAAAAAGCTTGTTTTTTGTGTTTTGACAGGTATTATTAGAGCATTTTTCTTTTTAAATTCTCAGCAATTTATTTAGATTGTTGGGATATAAAGTTGAATTTTTGAGAATATTTCTCAAAAATTTCCAAAGTCTACTGATGATTAGGGTAGTTCCTATGAAATGTTGACATGTAGATAGCTGGGAAACATGGAAAATAAGCTATTTATAATTTTTTATTGGTATAAATGTTAAAAGCTAAAAAAGCGAATAAAAACTCAATTGTTTGAGTTATTGTTCAAAATTAAAGCTGAAAGAACATGTAAAGCACATTATGTTTTTTACAGCTAACATGCAACAGAAAAGCATACAATTTTAATAAACATACGATTGTTTTTACGAGAAGTCAATTTTTATATATGTATATAAGATTCTGGTTCTGGATCATCATCATTGCCTGCTTGATTAGGACTTATTATAACAACTTCGGAGAGTGTCTTGCTGTTTATTTGCAAACATTTATCTTCTATTAGAATCAATGCCTCATAAGTTTCATGTGAAAACTCAAGTTGTTGCAGGTAATTCTCTTTCGATATGTGCTTTATATGTATTCCAAATTTGTTTTGTTTCGGATGAAAAGCAATTTAGCAATATATATTTTTTTAGCTTTTATTTATTTATTGAATCTTCACAACGTGAACTAACAATAAGTATTCAAATCTTAATACGAAATATAATAAATTAACTAAGTCCAGCCAATGCTAGACAAAAAGTTTTATTATGCAAATATTATATTGGTAAAATGACCTACTTAACGCTCCGATGGCAACAGTATCCCTTCTTCTCAACCACCACTAAAATTAAGTATGTTTCGCGCAAGAGGGTTTGGGTGAAGTTCCAATTTGCTGATATACCTTGTCGCGTGCTTTGAAAACTCATCTTTTACCAGTGGAACACACAGATCCCTGTGAATTCGGGAGTTTTTTATGTACCATGGAGCTGCAGTAATTGTTCGAAGAATTTTGTTTTGTCGCCTTTGAATTTTTTCAATGTTTGACGCTGAGGCGGTGCCCCATAACTGAATTCCGTAGCAACATATAGGCTTTAGTAATGCGTTGTATAACAAAAGTTGGCAATCTAATTTCAATGTAGAATTTCTGCCCATAAGCCAATTTAATTGTGCTGCTTTTAACTTCAACTGAGTAACTTTCGCATCAATGTGAGACTTCCACGTTGACCTACGGTCGAGATGAATACCAAGGTACTTGACTTCATTATGTTGCGGAATAGGTGAATTGTTAATTTTTATAGCTGAACATGCTTGTTTACGCAGCGTGAATGTAACGTGAGTACACTTTTGTTCATTAACTTTAATTTTCTAAAGTTTTAACTATATCTCTAATACTGAAATATACTCCTGCAAATTTCGCGGAGCTACTTGTACGCTGCAGAATGCATCATCTCTGCAAAAGTTGAAGTGTGAATACCAGATCTGGTTGGCATGTCAGAAGCGTAAATTATATATAAAGTGGGTTCCAGAATGCTACCTTGGGGATCTTCTGCCTCGATTGGCTGAGTTGGGGTTACAAAGTCGCCTTTTCTGATGACAAATTTACGGCCACATAAATGGCTTTCCAGAAGCTGTGAGTGTTTGCAGGCAAGTTCAAGTTTATTTTGTAAATTAATCTTTCGTGCCACACTTTATGAAAAGCTTGGGAAACATCAATTAATAGAGCTGAGCAATACTTTTTGTCCTCAAAAGTCTTTCTTATAACATTAACTAGTCTATGCGTTTGTTCTATAGTGCTGTGTTTAGCCCGAAAGCCTAATTGATGATCAGGGATGCATCCTATATCATTCAATATTGGAGTCAACTTCGCCATTAACAATTTTTCGAAAAGTTTTGAAATTGTTGGCAGTAGACCAACCTGCTGGGGGAACGAAACGGATATTATAGTGGGTGAGTGATCTGATGACAAATCTAATGAAGGCTCTACTTGTGTCCACTCTAAAGGAAAATATTTTGCAACTCCAAAATCTATAACATCTGGGATTTTTCCAAGTGATTTGAAAAAATGTTAATATTGATTTTCTGTTACTGAAAACCGAGGTGGGAATAAATCGAGGAAATAACAATTTTATCACGAATTTGTTCAATACATAAGTATTTTTGTTGCTTGTCTATGTCTCACATGTCTCGTTTAGCAAATAGTGCTTAATTGTAGTTTTCAAAATTGCTGAGCCTCTACAAGATCTGCCACGGTGATCTTTAGTATCATACAGCGTGTAACCATTAATTTTGAAATAACTGTTGCTTGTCAAGTCAATTTCAGCAATCAGCATTATGTCGATTTGTTTTTCCATAAGGAAGTGCTCAAGTTCATTTTTGTGTTTGCGGATGCCGTTTGCGTTCCAGAAACATATTTTTAACCAATTCATTTTTTTAAAATTGCCTGTAAAATAGTGGATTGCATTTTCAGTATTTCCTGCTCATGTTCGTCATAGAAACCGTTAATGTGTTTATGGATTGAACAAGAGTATGCAGAGTTGTCTCAAGATTGTTAAAATTTTTATCGGAATTTTGGGGCTTGGGCTCCTGATTCAGGTTTTGTATATCGGTTTTGACCACATTAGCATGTGAAACTTGTTTGGGGTTTCGCATGATTATGTGGCTGGTTGACTGGCCTATCTGCGGCAAATTGTTTGTAGTAATTATGTTTGGCTGCTGGGGTTGCTTAAAGGTAATTGATGACTTATTTGTCATTGACTGCTTAAAGTGAGTATAGACAGGACAGTCCCTGTAATTTGCAGTATGGTTATCTCCACAGTTGCTGCATTTTTTAACACTTGAGTCAGTTTTTGGCTTCTTGCACTGTGATGTGCCGTGTAGTTCGCCACACACAACACAAACTGCGGGCAGTTTACAATATACCTTAGTATAACCGAATTCCTGGCAGTTTAGGCATTGAACGGGCCCTAAACACTTGTGCGGCTCCTCTACGGTAACCCTACGATGAAGAAGAAATTTGAGGTTATAAATTAGGTGAGTTTCCTTCTTTTTGAGAATAACATCCCCTGGTTCCAGTTCAATCCTAAACATGGGTTAAGGAATCTTTTCACGGTTCCGCATATTTACCACATTTTTTTTTTTAAAGCCTTTGTCTATCAATCCAGTCTTTACCTCATCCGTGTCTACACAAGGGTCAATACCTTTTATAACAACCTGAAGGCCTTTATCACTTTTAAGTTGATAAGTACAAAAAGATCTTTTCTCTTTTTCCAGAGCGGCAGAAAGTTTTCGGTAATCATTTTCACAGTTGACTTGGATTTTTGTTTCACTTATTTGTCCGTGCTTCACTGATGTTACGTTGAAGGTGTCTTTACCAATTGCCGAAATAAGTATTTTTACCAGTTCACTAGAAGTAGGTTCTCTCAAGTATATTGGTGGCGGTTTACATGTTTTTTTTGATGTAGTTGGCTCGTCAGTCTGAAGGATAGCAAACCTATTACTATCCGTTGCCGTAGTCCTATTATCATCTTTGGAAATTTTTGGATTTGATGATATTTTAGCGGATTTGGGGCTTCGCTGACGTTTAACCACGGTTACATACATGTCCATTCCTACTTGTGTTTTCGGCTTACGACTAAGATGACTTTTGCGGGATGAAGTTATCACAAATTGACCACCCCAATAATTGATTATGAAGTAACTTCATCATTTATGATTCCTTTTGTAAATGGAAAAGGTCAATAATTTTTTTTTCTGTTTTGAAAAATTAGTGGCGTTATTGCCCTTCCCATAATTATCATTAATTATTCATCAACTTTGAAAATTTTTTCCTATAAAATATAACGACAAAACTGTGTTCTTTAAAACTCAAGGTGACGGAGGTTGTCGCAATACGCCCGCCTCAAAAATTCATTATTAAAGAACTTCGGCATTTGTGGTCCAATTGATAAAATTCTTTTTGGATGTAGAAAAGCTGTACTATTTTTTTTTTTTTTTTTTTTTGTAATTGATTATCAAGCAACTTCCTCAAATGTGGACCAATTTCGAAAATTATTCTTGTATATGGAAAAGGTCCAAAAAAATTGTTTATTGAGAGGAGGGCGGGTCAGAATGAGGATAGAATCGCTAATGGATTCTATTGTTAAGTACGTGTTTTTGGAGAACGTGATATTGGATATATTTTATTGAATGGCAGAAACGTGGAATGCCTCATTTCTATATTCGGTATGGTTGGCTGACAAAATTACTCCAAATAAAATACATGAAATTATACTGATACTAATATTGATCCACACTTACATGAAGTTGTGGTTAAAAACATGCTTTATGTATTAATTCAAGTCCGTCATGGGTGGTCGATGGGAAATATACAAAAAGGTATCCTAGAGAAATGCTTCAAGAAACAATCTCTGGTGTTGATGGTTACATCCGCTTTATCATCATAGATCATCGGGGGTGGACACTCAATTACATTAAATGTGCAAATCAATGAAATTGATGTTGAAAATCGTTCGATAGTGCTATATTGCCCAATACTTTCTAAAACGTATATTATATTATAATTCCATCAAATCAATTAAGTATATCTGCAAATACGTAAACAAACGATGAAACTACACAATATCCAATTGCTCGTTTAATAAAATCCTATACCCCTGAATTATTTTCAACAGTACTATTTGCGTTCCGAATTACGCACCCATTTATTTAATTTATTTATTATATAGTACATACGCACTTTTTTAATTTAAATAACTGAATACTACAATTTTGGGTTATAAGACTCGATTTCAACAGACTCTTACATTAAAAATGTTTTCGTTTTTCATTAATATATATCTACATATGTATGTATGTACGTACGTACTTATTTATTAGAAGCAAATATTCTTTAGATCAAAAATTAAGATTTTTATTATTGTCTACATATGTACATACCTACATTGCACATACGTACATATGTATATTTAATTTTGTTTTCTATCAAAGTTTAATCAATATTATAATTTTTTTTAGAAAATGTTTCATCAGCCAAAAAAACAAAAATATTTACTCTAATTCGAATAACAGACGGGCCAAAAATTAAAAATAAATAAAGTCTCTTTGACGGTACTTGTTGGTATCAATATCTCAGCAAGAGTCAATGGCACAATAACCACCAAAAAATAAAAAAAATCCTCTCAACTTTCCGTGTGCTCACAATGATGTCTTCTTTTTAATTTTGAAATAAACAGATTTACATGTTGTTGATCTCATGCTACTGTTTATCATAATTTTGAGTGTTAAAAAAAATTAAAATTATATAGTTATTTTGATACATATGTATTAAAATCTTATGTAAAGTATACTATGCACGAGTACATACAAATGGAACTATGGCTCTATATCAGCGATGGACATTTAAGCATTAAACACATTCGAGACAGCAGGCTACAAGCTACAAAAACTCAAAATTAAAATACACGTGTTCTTATGAGACTGATTATTTTGAAAACAGCAAGCAGCACGGCTGCAGGTTGTTGTCCATGCTGATTTTGTCATTGTAGTCCAATTAAACTAAATTCTATTTTTGTTGGCTACAAAAGCTTTGTTAGTGATGTCAATGTATCAAGCAAAGTCAAATAAATTAGTGCTTTGAGAACAAATTCACAAAATGTATTCATAAAAATGTTAAATAGTTATTCAAATCATTTTTAGAGGTAACACGATAAAACTGTATTCATAAAAGAATTTTAAGTTCAAATGTGCTGTTTAGCACTCTTTTCAGTCAACCGTTTTTAAAACTGATTGCACCCTTTTCTAAGTTTTTTTTTTATATTTTATATATTGTAAAAATTCTTATATAAATCTAAAAACTTGTTTATTAATCATATATATGATGTTTTTGATAAAAATAATTGGTGTTATTTGAATGTCGGATAATTTTAGTTTTTTGTATTTATTATAAGAAAATATGGCCTAAGAGAAAAAGTAATCAATTTTAGATTCCTGATAAGCAATTACACTTTATATACTTGTTGGTTTTTCAGAGGAAATGAATGTTTAAATAAGTACACGAGACAAAAGACGAACTTTTCTAGAACACGTTTATTGAATGAATGAAGTTTCAGAGTCTTAGGTTAACCAATTCAGGTATGTATCTACAATAGGAAATTGACAAATGGCATTTACTTAAGTATAACAGTTAAACGTAAAGTATGTGGATTGTGAAAGGTAAACAACAGGGTGACATCTACAATACTTTACCCCTTTTTCATTTTATTATTACTAAGATTTTGTTTATTAATTCGTAAAAAAAACGTACATTAGTGATGTGTAAAAAAAACGAAACAATAAAAAAAGCTCGTTTTCATATTTTCTGCCATGCGCAAGCTAACACAATTGATGAAAAATTCATTATCAATAATTTTTATTATTCAATTGAGAGACAAGATGAAGTTAACATTTATATATTTGTTTCAGTATTGATTTTCATAAAAAACAATAAAAAATATATGTTTGCATATAATAGTCATGTGAACTAGTAACAATTTTCAGTGTAACTCTATGACTCAGATGAGAATTGTAAAAAATGCAATCCTGTTCCAATAAAAAATTTTATTGTTTAAATAAATTTCTTAAAGTGATATGATGTTAAATCTCTTGCCATACTATTTGTCACTTTATAACGCTTTAAATTCACACTTGCACGTTTTATTTGAATCTTTGATAAGTCTTAATACAAAATGTGAAATGTCTTTAAATAATTATAACTACGAAACTCTAATAATTCAGTTTGGTGAATTCTTGTTTTTTTTAATTACAGAGATGCTAAAATAAAAAGTCGAATGCTTTTTCATTGAGATTTTGAAACATGAACCTTTTGGATATAAGAACATAACTTTAAATATAATTGTTAAATAAATAAAATACATAAAAACAAATTTTCATATCTGCAAAAATCAGCATGATAGTTTTCCGTTTATAAAAACTGATTTTTGTAACCTGAAATTTCGAATAGAGTTACACACTTAGCATTATTTGCGTTTTTCCATAAACCGAAACAAAAATTTATGTTCTTTTTTGTTAGTGTTTTATTTATTTCTGTTTGTTAATATTATTGAAATAACAATAATTATTGGATACACCTAAACTTCTTTTATATAAAAAAGTGTATTATTCCAAATGAAAAATGTTTAATAATAGTTCTTGCCAAAAAATTCTTTCGTATATAGGTGATGGAATTATATTTAAATTACTTTAGTCTTCAAATAGTTCATTGCATTTTCTTGGATTTTTCTTACCCTTCAACAGCTTTACCCTTCTTTAGCTTTAGAAACAGCTAAAAAAAAAAAAAAAAAAATATATATATATATATATATATATATATATATATATATATATATATATATATATATATATATATATATATATATATATATATATATATATATATATATATATATATATATATATATATATATATATATATATATATATATATATATATATATATATATATATATATATATATATATATATATATATATATATATATATATATATATATATATATATATATATATATAATTGGCACCATTGAAATGCAAAAACGCAGCTGTTTATATTTCAGTGGTTTTAATTTTAATTGTGGATCTTAATTGTGATTTGCAAATATTTATTTTTCTTATACGTATATATATTATAGATCAAATACTAAGTAGTTCGCACTATTATAGCAATAACTTCTTTCAATATAATTATGTAGTTGGCTACAGACTACATTTATAGCCAAAGGCATTTGTAGTCGTGTGTCCGTGTAGCGTGCTGTCTCGAATGTGTTTGATGCTTAAGTTTTCACATCAACGACAATACACAAATGAATGTAACTTACACCCAATTTTCACGACGATTTTTAAAGACATGTTTGTTTTTAATTTTATTTTAAAGCTGCTACCAAAATCATGTTACATTTTCATCATGATTTTTAAGACATGTCTTTTTTTCAATTGTAGTTGCAAAATAATATCGTTTGTCTCTTTTTGTCCTTTTGTTAGTATCGATGCAGTCATCTTGACGAACGGAAGAAAATGAAAAATAATAACAATATTACAAATAACAAAAAGGAATTAGAAAAAAAAACACGAAAAACGGAGTTCGTGTCTTTTTGTTTACCACTCTTTCATTTCTACCAAATTTGCCCACAAAAATGAAAGACATGGCTTAAAGACGTTTGAAAAAATCATCGTGTAAATTGGGTGTCAAATTCTATCGCAGAGAGAATTCTGTTACGTGTAGACTTAAAATCAGTGTTATCGCAGTCTTATAATAATTTTTATGAAAGCGTTCTTATGAAAAATCTCATGGCAACGATCTTATAATAAGAGCTGTCAAAAAAAGCGGATGTGTATGCGTTTGTTTACAAAAAGACGCCATTGGAATTTTACCGATTTTTAGTTTTGCAAAATATCTTTAAAAATACCCTTTTAAATTGAAAACAATTTGTTTTTACGTATTAAATAAACATTATTATATATACTATAAGCAATTGATTTTGTAAAAATGTGCTCATATACAAAATTTATACAATATTCTATTGATCGCCAAGATGTGTTTTCTTCTCGGCTTTCAATGAATTATGGATTCTTATAAGATTAACAACGATACGTATACTCCTTCTTAGATATGAAGATGGACATAGAGAAATTCGCTCTCTCATTCTGTCGACGTTTCCTCAGATATTATGTCAGAGTTAATAGCAGTTGTAGACACCAGGTAAACAATTGATTTTCTTGTACGCACAAACAATTACCTAATGAACATTTTTTAGAGCAAATGCAAGTGTTGAACAAAGCGATGTTGGCCAACTGCATTGTTTGCGGCATTCATTTTTATACACAATAAGAAAATATATAAAATAAAAAAAAATAAAAATATTTACATATCTAAATGCTTATCTACTAGGAATTTTTTAACCTAAATATATGTGTGACAACTTGTTTCAATTACAATTATTTTATTTTGAATCATCGGTAGAATACCGTTAATTCTGTAGCATGCTGATAAATTAATATTAAAGTTTCAAAAAATGTTCTAAAAATATTTTTACGATGCTGCATTCAGTTTTTCTAAACGTCTTGTTCTATCGTGTTAAAGTATTTTTTCTAACCATTCACTTTACTGAACGCAATATCTTATGACTTGCAAGCAAAATATTATTGAATTTTGCATTCAGTTTTTCAAAACACGTGTTTAGCAAAGAACTAAACATTTGATTCTAAAAGGTCAAACAAAGTGTTCAGTTTTCTACTAGAAAACTTTGACGTTCAGTCAAAAGAATACTCGGCCTGTTTCGGCCCAAAGGCAGCGTAGTAAGTAATAAAATGCGCGTTCAGAGATAGGATTTATGAACGCGGCTCTAAAAGAACGTTATAAATATGACAATAACATTCAGTTAGAATTTTTCTGACTGTTGCGTTCACCTATTTTTATTTTTTCTGTGTATGTACTTTGGTATTAACAACTGTGATGAGCTAGAGTCTCATTTTCTGCTCATTACATACAATCGCTGAATATTGTGAAAATATTCCTTTCTCTCTTAAGCTTAAAGCCTAAAACTCCTACCACAAACTACAAAAATATCTAAAAGATGATTTCCGGTTTTTCTATAAGTTTTTGTAATAGTTACTATTGTTCAATCAGTTACTTTACAAGGTCACGATCATTTGTGTAATAATAAACTTTGTATTTTAACACTCATTTACTGTACTTTCTATTTTAATTTCTTGGTTGGGGTTCATTTCTTTTTCTGAGCGATTAAAGTGGTCTTCAAATACTTTAATTTCTCATTTTGGCTCCTGGAGTTCAGTTTCTTTTATTCCCTCAGTTTCTGGAAGACATTTTCCACATTTACATTTGGTCCTTCGAACCGGATAGGAGTATCACCAGTTGGAATTTCAGGAGATTGCTTTGTTGGATTGTTCCCCTCTACAAACAATCATATTCACAAACATACATATATTCCAGATATCATCAATTATCAGGTACGTTTTGTGTTTATGCTTTTAGTTGTCAAGAAAGTGCATGAGAGTGAATTGGCTAATTTGAGAAAAAATATTAAAAAAATAAATAAATAATAACAATTTTGCGCCATATTTTATGACAAATTACTGATAGTCAAAAATTAATTACAAATATAAAAAATGTGTTAAAATGTGCATAAAGCATAAAAAATATAAAGTCGTCGGGCGAACTCGTACGCAAAAGATTTCCAATAGTAAGTGCATTTTATTGCAACAAAAATTCAAATTATACAAATAGTTATTGAACATTTTTCTCAATTGGTTTAAAATAACTATTTTCAAAGTGAATATATTTCTAAATATTCTCTTTTTTTCAAGTTTATCATTCCATTTAAACTTTTCTCCTTTTTATTTTTTTTATCCGTTAGTATATTTTACATTAATTTATTTCCTCTTATATCATTTGATCCCATTACATTCTGTTTAGTTAATTTTCCCTAAATTCAAATTTCTATTAAGAGTAAAGTTTGTTCCTCCTGTTTCTCGTTTTACTAACAGTCTGTTTATAAGAGACGACTCGTCGATAAAAAACGCTAACTTTGCAACTTTTTTTTGTTTTTGGTTTATAAACCGCGACTATTGACGATTAGTATTAAAAAAACGTAACATCTGTCAATTTATTTTGGTTTGTTACAGCCTGTTTATAGGACACGAGTTAGCTCACTCGCGACGAGCCAATTTATAGACGAGTACGTAAGAAATTGGGTTCATAAAACGCGACTTGATTGTGTCGTGCAACTTACGTAAATTCGCGTATATGTCAAACATTTATGATATTTGTTTGTTGCCACTATGCGAAAAAATAGTATCTGTTTACATTTTTCCTAGCAAAAAAAAATTTTTCAATCTAAAAAACGGCAATCCTATTCTAGGCGTATTCTAGGAATGGAAATTGCAACAGAACGTTCTAAGAATCTCTCAAATTTCTGGAGACATGAACTGAAATCGTTTTTTCGTTGAATACAAATGTTTTGTATACATATGTACATACATAATAAAACATACGCATATACAACAGAAAACTTGCAGTTAATATATAAAATTTTTGTTTGTTTATTCGTTTTTTTTTTTCAAAAAAAAACCTTTCCACAAAATATTTTGTTTTATTTATTTACGTATACATACAAACGTATGTATGTATGTGTGTCAACACAACATTACACCAGTGAGTGTAAAAGAAATTCAGACTAAACGATCCAATGAGGACGACCCTCTCTATTTACTTGAATTTGATAGAAATCATGTCTCAAAGTGCGAAGTGCTAAAGATAAAATATTTTGGCAACGTTGCTGTACATTGGAGAAAACCATAGAAAGGTAATAAAGCTCCTACGCAGTGTACCAAGCGCTCAATGTATGGTCATGGTGCCAAAAACTACAACCGATTAAAAGTATGTGCAGCCTGTGCGGGTAGCCATGACTACGCGGACTGCTCACTTTAAAAAAGTTCACCTGATAAAAGTATGGTATACAAATGCCATAACTGTACTAAGAAAAACTACAGAATCGTTAACGCCGTGTCTTCACGTGCCATCGACTTGAACATGGCATGAACATAACGTCGGCAGAGCGGGTATAAAAAAAAAGTTCATGTTCTGTATGTGGCGAATACGTATGTTCGGATTTACCTTATCAAAGTGTTCAATTCGGCGCCATTTTGTGTATTTTTGTACGTGATGGCCAACTTCATGGTGAACATTGATGCTCAGCCATATGCATCGATGTCAGAGCATGAACGAATCATGGCCATGAGCGGTCCACATTAGCCATTTGCGATGTTCGCCATGATGCTCATACCATGTTCATGGCTAATGGAGACCCCCAGTAATCACCGTGCCGTAGAGATTATCTAGAGATGAGGCAAAGAGTAGCTACTAAATCAAGAACATCTGATTTGAAACATAGTTCATTTCTCGTAACTGATGATAAGGAGTTCCCTCATCTGCCCAGGAAAAAGCATTCAGGTAATACTCAGAGTGTTCTCATCCAAGACAAAAACTTGTTTTCGGATATGTTCAATGACAGAGCCCACTACAATAACCAGATTCCATCCAATGAAAAATTATTGGAAATATTTTTCAATGCAGTAGATGCATTCGAAAAATGTCAAACTAAGTTTGACCAACTAAGAGTTTTAGGTATGATGCTTAAAAATGCCATATAAAACTTTTAGTATGTACAATGTTCAGATTATGCATTAGAAAGCTCAAGGCATAACATCCGAGTCAGCAGCTTCACAGCTCGAAAAAGTTATTCTGGATAATAATATTGATATTCTGCTGCTAAGCGAAGCGCTTTTAAAACCATACTACAAAGTGAAATTGGGAAGCTACAAAATCTACCGTGAAGACCGGCCAACTCATGGCGGCAAGCTATGGATGAGCTTTTCATATTCAGTTTTAAATAGCGAGTTTTAGATTTAATTTAGGACCGGCTTGAGCCCCCAAATATAAAAGAATAAGTTTATTAAATAAAAGAATTTAGGTTTGTTTTTACAATTCAATAATTTCAAATTTTTATTTTAATTTAAAGTTAATGAATTAGTTTTAAAATTTAGATTATTTTAATTTAATTCAGTCAGATGCAAAATTTAGTTTAGTTTAATTTATTTCAATCAAATTTAGTTTTTAATAATAATTTAGTTTGAATATAAGAATATTTTGAGCTGCTGTAATTTGGCACAACTTAACACAACTTAAACAACCTTACTCGACCACAACTTTATTCAACTGTTACTCTATATAAGTCAACGACAATTTTCAACCAAAATTCTTTACACTATTTTTCCCTTCTCCTATTAGAACATTTTTAGTACTGCATGTCGACCGCCCACGATCTTTATCCTTAACCCTTTAGCGCCTTTACATACATATATATATATATATATATATATATATATATATATATATATATATATATATATATATATATATATATATATATATATATATATATATATATATATATATATATATATATATATATATATATATATATATATATATATATATATATATATATATATATATATATATATATATATATATATATATATATATATATATATATATATATATATATATATATATATATATATATATATATATATATATTACTAATATTATAAATGTGAAAGTAACCCTGTCTGTCTGTCTGTTACCTTTTCACGCCTAAACTGCTGAACCGATTTTGATGAAATTCGGTATGCAGATACCTTGAGGCCCGAGAGTCGTTATAGGATAGTTTTTATTTTGAAAGTTTAGCCACAAGGTGGTCAAAAGGGGACAAAATGACCGTCTAAAAAAAAATTTTTTTACATTTTCGCAATTTATGAGCCAATCATTTCTTTTGAGAGAGTTTCTAAAGAATCTGCCAATAAAAAATTTTTTGCACATCAGACAGCCGAACTGTACGAACGAAAAATAAAGCTGGTAAGTTTACTGCTTTGCTTGATAATATTATATTACCATTTTCACATTCGAACTACAAAATTGCATTTTTAGAACGAAATTTTTGATCAAGATACGACAGTTTTGTTAATTATTTTTCATTACATTTATTGAAATAAGGGTGGTAAGTTTAAAAAAAGTATTTTTTACCAGACTTTGGAACAAGCTGAGACACGTCGAATTTTAGATGCTCAACGCCATGCGTCATCTATATTCGCACAGACATCCGCAGAATCAGAAAGGCAACATATATCAAATGCTACACGTCAAATGCAAAGAAGACAAACCTTGACTAGAACAACATGGCATGCATTCAATAATACTGCTTTTTCTTATGACCCATTGATTGACTACACAAACTATCAATTACTTTCAATAGGAAGAATGGGTAAAAAGTGCATACACTGTGATGCGCTCAAGTGGAGAGAAGAAACTCCAGGTATGTGTTGTTCCGGCGGAAAAGTTTCAGTTCCATCACTTGGAGAGCCAGAAGAACCACTAAAGTCTTTGTTCCTTTTTGAGAGCAACGAATCTCGGCTTTTTTTACAAAGTATACGAAAATATAACTCTTCATTTCAAATGACATCATTTGGCGTAGATAAGGAGGTAGCTTTGCCTGGATATTCACCAACATTTACAATCCAAGGTCAACTCTATCACAGGATTGGTTCTCTACTACCAACAGATAACCAACAATCAAAATTTTTACAAATTTATTTCATGGGTGATGAAAATACTGAGGCAGACCGTAGGTGCCAGAACATTCCAGGCATTCAAAAGGATACAGTTCTCAAAATTCAGAGAGCATTGCATGGACATAATCGCCTAATACATACATTCAAAACCGCTCTGGAGAGAATGACAAGAGAAGATTATAAATTAATCATGTACCCTGACCGTACACCAATTGGGGAACATGAAAGGCGATATAATGCACCTTTAATAAACGAAGTCGCAGCCGTGGTTAGTGATGAGCAGTATACCTCCCGTGATATAGTTTTGCATTCACAATGGCACATTATCGAGAGTACCCGATACACATAAATTTTATGATGGGTTGCAATATCCGCTAATATTTAGCAAGGGTCAAGAGGGGTATCATTTCCAAATTCCTCAAGTAAATCCTTTGACACGCCTACCTTTGCCTACCAAAAAAACATCATGTATGGATTTTTATGCTTACCATATTATGATCAGAGAAAATGATTTCAATATTATACAACGATGCAGACAATTGGCTAACCAGTTTTTTGTTGATATGTATGTTAAAGTTGAAAGCGAGCGGTTGCGATACATAGCATTGAACCAAACAAAACTAAGAGCAGAAAATTATATACATCTTCAAGATGC
The DNA here is from genome assembly GCA_914767995.1 of Thecocarcelia acutangulata. Taxonomy (NCBI): domain Eukaryota; kingdom Metazoa; phylum Arthropoda; class Insecta; order Diptera; family Tachinidae; genus Thecocarcelia; species Thecocarcelia acutangulata. Next base: position 74,143,963 of record OU612097.1, read on the forward strand.
TGTTGCAAACGATGCTCAAGTGAATCCAAATAATGTTGGCAGAATTGTAATTTTACCATCTTCTTTTGTAAATAGCCCACAGTATTTGCACGAATACACACAGGATGCCTTTTGTTATGTGCGTGCATATGGTTGCCCCGATTTATTTGTTACATTCACCTGTAACCCAGCTTGGCCTGAAATAGCAAATGAATTGATGCCAGGGCAAAAACCCGCTGATAGGTATGACATAGTAGGAAGAGTGTTTAGACTGAAAGTTAAAAAGCTTATGGACGTAATAACCAAAGGCAGAATATTTGGAGAAATTCGCTGTTTTATGTATTCAATAGAGTGGCAAAAGCGTGGTCTACCACATGTTCACATGTTATGGTGGTTAAAAGAAAAGTTAAGACACAATTAAATTGATCAAATTATCAGCGCTGAAATACCGAACCAAAATACAGACAATACACTGCATGAAATTATTATAAAAAATATGATACACGGCCCATGTTGAGTGCATAACCCACAAAGCCCTTGCATGAAAGATGGCAAATGTACAAAAAAGTTTCCACGCCAGTTACTCAAAGATACTGTACATAATGAAAACGGATACCCTCTGTATCGAAGAAGATCGCCAACAGACGGAGGTCAAATGGCAGCAGTGAAACTTCGAAATGGAACTTATATTTCAGTAGATAATAGTTGGGTAGTCCCACATTCCCCTGTTTTATCAAAAATATTCAATGCACATTTAAATGTTGAGGCTTGCAGCTCAGTACGAGCTATTAAATATATCTGCAAATATATTAATAAGGGTAGCGATCAAGCGATTTTCAGTTTTAGAAACACAGAGAATCCAAGTCCTGTAGATGAAGTACGCACATATCAATCTGGTCGTTATATCAACAGCAATGAAGCTGTATGGCGACTCCTAGGTTTCCCGTTGCACGAAAGGCATCCAACTGTAGTGCATCTTAGTGTGCACTTAGAGAATGGTGAGCGAGTTTTTTTTAACGAACATAATTTCCACGAACGACTATCGAATCGTCCAAAAACAACACTAACCGACTTTTTCCATCTTTGCCCGAGAGACGAGTTTGCAAGAACTCTCTTATATTCTGAGGTACCGCGATATTACAGATGGGACACGGCCAACAAGACGTGGAAACGTCGACTTCAAGGAGCAACCCTTCAAAATTGGCCGGGTGTTAAGTCCGTTGATGCTTTAGGTCGCGTTTACACTGTAAATGTGACTAACATGGAATGTTTTTGTTTAAGATTACTTTTACACCACGTGCGTGGACCAACCTCATTCAATGATCTCAGAAAATATAATAATCAGGAATTTTCGACATTTAGAGAAGCATGTGAGGTAAGAGGATTGATGGAAAATGATAATCATTGATTGGACACTACAAGAAGCTACGCAATTCAGATCAGCAGGCAAGGCGAGAGAGCTGTTCGCTATCTTAATAGCAACATGTGGCCTTTCCAACCCTCAAAAACTGTGGGAAAAATACAGAAACTATATGACAGATGACATTCTACATAGACACCAACGCAACTTATCTAATGTTACATACAACAATCTAATTTACAATGAGGGACTAACAAACATTGAAAATCAAGTCATAACCATTACTGGGAAAGATTTATCGGAATTTGGAATGAACAGACCCGAAAGAACTGCAGAAGTTATAAGTGATTTAACAAGGGAACTAAACTACGATGCCGCTTCATTGCAACAACGAATTAATGAGTTTGTTCCACAATTAAACCCAGAACAAAAATTAGTTTTCGATAATATTGTTCACAAAATTCAAAATGGTGAAGGTGGTTTATTTTTTTTGGATGCACCAGGAGGCACCGGTAAAACATTTCTTTTAAATCTGCTTTTAGCCGAAGTGAGAAAAGATAAAGGTATTGCTGTTGCCATAGCCTCATCTGGAATAGCTGCGACTCTACTCGATGGTGGTCGAACAGCACATTCAGTTCTCAAACTGCCCTTGAATTTAGCTCATGAAGAAACACCAGTTTGTAATATTACAAAGAACAGTAAGCGAGGGCGAATGCTTCAACAATGCAAGTTGTTGGTTTGGGATGAATGTACGATGTCCCACAAAAGAGCCGTTGAAGATTTAAATCGGATTATAAAAGATCTTAAGAGCAATCAGAGTATTATGGGAGGGATGGTGGTACTTTTAGCTGGTGATTTCAGACAGACTCTACCGGTTATCGCTAGGGGCACACAGGCAGATGAAATAAATGCATGTTTGAAAGCGTCTACGCTGTGGATGCATGTAAAAACATTTTCTCTCACCACGAACATGAGAGTGCAAGTGCACTATGATGCACAATCGGACCATTATGCGGCTGCTCTTTTACAAATCGGAGAAGATCGTATGCCAACAGACGAAAATGGTATGATTACTCTGAAAAGTGAATTCTGTAATATTGTTCAAAACTTAGACTGTTTAAAAAGCAATGTTTATCCCGACCTAAAAAATAATATAAGAAGCAGAGAATGGATATGTGAACGAGCAATTTTAGCACCTACTAATGAAATTGTGGGGCAGATAAATGGGGAAATATTGTCAGATATCGATGGTGACGTTGTCGAATATTTATCTGTAGAGAATGTCATGGACTCTGAACAAGTCACATCGTACCCGGTAGAATTCCTCAACTCTTTAGAGCTACCAGGGATACCTTCCCATAATTTGAGACTGAAAGTTGGCGTTCCAGTCCTTTTAATGAGGAACCTTGATGCTCCAAGACTCTGCAATGGCACACGGTTGCAGATTATACATTTGGGACGTAGTATTGTGAGAGCAATAATTATGACTGGAATAGCAAAGGGGGAAGATGTATTAATTCCACGTATACCAATAATCCCAACCGATTTGCCATTCCAGTTCAAAAGACTGCAGTTTCCGCTGAAAGTAGCATTCGCGATGACAATAAATAAAGCACAAGGACAAACACTAAAAGTAGCGGGTGTACATTTAGAAAAACATTGCTTTTCTCATGGGCAGCTATATGTAGCATGCTCACGAGTATGGAATCCGCAAAACCTTCATGTTTTAGCAAAGAAAAATATAACGAAAAACGTTGTGTACCGAAACGTATTAAACTAAATAGCATTGTTTTCAATTATTTGAAGGCTTATGTTATGCCTTAATAAAAACTATAATAAACCTATACATATGTGGTCATGATTTAGTATAAACATTTTTTAATTACTTTAAGCTTCACTATGCAACGTACTACTTTTTTTCGCAGACAAAGTCGCGGGTAAATGCTAGTATATATATCTATATAAATATGTATGTATATATGTATATATATAATATAATCAACAAATCTCGTTATTTTGCTTCCAGAGAAAAACATATTCAGCAGTTGAAAATGGTCGAATGCAGCAGGGAATGGTGGAAACAATCCACCTCTTTAAAATCGAGTACCTCTACATTTAAGGGCTCTTTAAACGCTGACGATTTCAATACTCACTTCTGCAAGTTATACCAAATAAATCCTGATTTGCCTACATTAGCAGGCCAATGCTATATTTTATTGATACCATTCTAGACTCTCCCTTTGAAATGTGTGAAATATCATCCGTTGTTAAAAGACTTAAAGATGGAAAGACGACTGGTCAGGGTGGTATATCTTACGAATTTTACAAAAATGCTCCTAATTCCTTTATTTTGGAAATTTTACCTGTTTTCAACAAAAAATTCTGAAAATGAAATAATTCCTTCTAATTTCCGAAAATCAATACTGTTACCACTTTTCAAAAAAGGTGATCCTAATTGCCCATCTAATTATCGTGGGTGATCGCTGGTTAACACCCTATACAAAATATTTAACCTCATCATACTGAGGCCCAGTTTTTGAGTTTGTATATAAATTTTATTCAGCTTTAAGTTTCATTTAAGTATGAAAATCAGTTTTTCACTACAAATTTGAATCAAACTTAAATGCCCAAACTTCTTCATTTAAGTTCTATTTAGTCCATACGGTTTTTGTGTGCTTGCATTTGTATTAGTGCAAAAAAGGTAAACAAAACACACATACGAGCTATTTTGCCTGCAGAAGATATTCGAATATTAGTTGCTAATTTTGCACTAACCAACAGCACAGTATAATAATTTATTAAAAATAACTTATAGCGCATTTACACCAACTCAAAATCTAGTAGATTTGAATTGAAATCTACAACGAAATCTATATGGTTTACACCACAGTTTTTTGACATCTAGCAAGATTTCAGTTGCTGAAAAATAATTTATGCATGCGGGTTTGACAATACAATTTTATCAGAGACTGAATACACCAGCATTAAAGTGTATATTTTTTGTGCCCAGAGACTGCATACACCACATTATAGTGCAATTTTTGTTGCAGCGTAGTATTTTTAAGTACTTTTTGCAAGAAATCACAGTTGCATCGCATAGTACTGAGTAGATTTCAGGAGATTTCGTCGAAATCTACTCATAAAGTAGATTTCGTTTTGTATGGGAAATCTCAAAATCTACTAGATTTGGCTTGAAATCTCGAATGAGCAGATTTCGCTTTGGTGTAAATAGGCTATTAGACAATTAAGTTTTTTATTCGCTATTTTTAGCTTCTACCATTTATACCAATAAAAATAATAAATAGCCTATTTTCTATGTTTCCCAGTCTATATGTAGACATTTCATAGGAACTACCCTAATCATCAGTAGACTTTGGAAATTTTTGAAAGATATTCTCAAACATTCAACTTTATATCCCAACAATATAAATAAATTGTTGAGAATTTAAAAGAAAAATGCTCTAATAATACCTGTAAAGAAATGATAGAGACGTGTATAAATGAAAAAGCTTGTTTTTTGTGTTTTGACAGGTATTATTAGAGCATTTTTCTTTTAAATTCTCAACAATTTATTTATGTTGTTGGGATATAAAGTTGAATGTTTGAGAATATCTTTCAAAAATTTCCAAAGTCTACTGATGATTAGGGTCGTTCCTATGAAATGTCGACATATAGATAGCTGGGAAACATAGAAAACAAGCTATTTATAATTTTTTACTGGTATAAATGTTAGAAGCTTAAATAGCGAATAAAAACTTAATTGTTTGAATTTTTGTTCTCTGCTTTTCGATACTTTCAAAAAGCAAATCGTAGCAACCAACGGTTGTTCATTTGTTTGAAAGGTGTAAAGAAATGTTAGAGACGTTTATAAATAGAAAAGCTTGTTTTTTGTGTGTTGACGGATATTATTAGAGCATTTTTCTTTTAAATTCTCAACAATTTATTTATGTTGTTGGGATATAAAGTTGAATGTTTAAGAATATCTTTCAAAAATTTCCAAAGTCTACTGATGATTAGGGTAGTTCCTATGACATGTCGACATATAGATAGCTGGGAAACATAGAAAACAAGCTATTTATAATTTTTTACTGGCAAAAATAACTTAGCTTAAAATAAAATTGTTAAGTTTTTCTATGCCGTTAATAAATTTAATATTTTTCTTTAAGAATTTTTCTATTCTTCCACTTACAAACAGCTGTTCTATGGAACACTTTCCATAATATTTGGAATTAAAGTAGAGCTGCCACACTTTCATCGCATTTAAATAAGAACAATAATTTAATAGTGATAAACTGAACCAGCATTTAAATACAACTTAAACTTAAATGAAAATTAACTAATTTTGCATTTAAATACGCAGTCAAAAACTGGGTCTAAATCGTTTAGAGGATTGGATTGAACATAACAAGATTTTAAGCCCTATATTATTTTCCTTATATATTCTTGATTTAGTTGATGTTCCACCTGGAGGTGTTAATGTTGCTGATTGCAGTGTAAAAGTACTACTTTACGCCGACGATATTGTTATTTTATCAGACAACCTAATAGAATTCCAAAATATGATTAACTGCTTATATAATTACTGTGCAATGTGGCGCTTGAAAGCAAATCTCGATAAGTCTAAAATAGTAGTATTTCGATCTGGTACAAGAATTTCTCCACAATAGTTATAAGTATTTTGGAGTCGTTATTACTTACAATCTCTCTTTTAAAAAACATTTGACTAATCAATTAGCAACCTGAAAATTAGCGATTAACTCTACTTGGTTGAATTATAAATAAAAAAATATTCCAGGCTGCCTCCAGGTCGATTAAGCTTTATGCGGCTATGAAAAGTGCGGTGAGGATGAGAAACTTTTCAGATGTTGTATAAAAAATATGCTGTGTTTATCTAGCGCAACACCTAATTATATGCTGTATATTGAAACAAATCTTGACTCTCTTTATGCATCGACCTTAAAGCTTCATCTCTGTTACATTAATAGAGTATTTTAGCATTAAAAATTCAAATAATACGTGCAAGTGAGAGTTTAAAGCGTAAAAAAGTGATAAATTGTATGGCAAGAGATTTGACATCATAACACTTTGATAAATTTATTTAAACAAAAGATTTTTTATTAAACAGGATTGCATTTTTTACAAAAGCCATTAATAATCATTTACAATTCTCATCTAAATCACAGTGTTACACTAAAATTTGTTCTTAGTTCATATGACTAAAACAAATAAATAAATGTTAACTTCATCTTGTCTTTCAATTGCAAAACAAAAATTACTGATTAAAAAAGTTTTCATCAATTGTGTTTGCGCATGGAAGAAATTATGAAAACGAGCTTTTTTTTTGTTTCGTTTTTTTTACACATCACTAATGTACATAACATATTTATGAATTCATAAACAAAATTTTAGTAATAATAAAATGAAAAAAGGGGTAAAGTAAATAAAGCGTAATTGCTGATTTTAATAAATACACAAAACTAAAATTATCCGACATTCAAATAATACTTTTCATCAATTATTTTTATCAAAAACATCGTATATATGATTAATAAAAAAATTTTGATTTAAATAAGAGTTTTCACAATATATAAAATAAAAAACACAATATCTAAAATCACTAAAATTGTCTTAGAAAAGGGTTTTAAAAACGGTTGACTGAAAAGAGTGCTCTGCAGAACATTTTGACTTAAAATTCTTTTATGAATACAGTTTTATCGTGTTTCCTCTAAAAATGATTTGAATAACTGTTTAACATTTTTATGAATACATTTTGTGAATTTGTTCTCAAAGCACTAATTTATTTGACTATGCTTGATACATTGACATCACTAACAAAACTTTTGTAGCCAACAAAAATATAAATTAGTTTAATTGGACTACAACGACAAAATCAGCATGGAAAACAACCTGCAGCCGTGCTGCTTTCTGTTTTCAAAATATTCATTATTATAAGAACACGTGTATTTTAATTTTGAGCTTTTGTAGCTTGTAGCCTGCTGTCTCGAATGTGTTTAATGCTTAACTTGCAAATTTCAGCCAGTCGTGTTCATTTATTTTTTCACATTTTTGAGAGCAATTTTGAAATATTTCTTGTTACTCTCTCGTTACTAATTTTTACTAGTAGAGTAAATGAACACACCTAATATTTCTAACTTCTATTATCATAAGAAATAATTAAATCTAAACATTAACAACCATTTTTTTAGATAAATAAACAATTCGTGAGCGTTGCCAACGTTTTTAATGACATACACCTTTTGCTTTGCGCTTTTCTCTTAAAGTTTTAAACATCACGCAAAGCGACAAAGCGTTATCTGACATGACCTTAATATAATTTCAACTTTATAGAAGAAAAAAAAACAATAAAACCAGTACCTACCAATTTATAGACATGTAGCTTTTTGTACAATTGCTTGCAAGCCCATTATTTATGAAACTATTTCCCTAAAACTTTGAGGTGGAGTGTATTTCTTTAAAATATATCAGAATCAATAAAAAAAATCTAATTGGGGCAAAATATAAGACGAGTTTTTCCACGTGAGGCCAACGACATGTACACAAAGATTAAAAATTAGGCAAATCTGGTACGTCTGTATGTATATACATAAACACATATTTATGTATGTATGTATGTAAGTACATAAATATATTGATGCATTATTTGTGTGTGTAAATAACAATATTAAATTCTTAAATAATTTTATACAAATTAAAAGATTGCGCAGTAATTTAATTTCAATATAATTTAAATTTTCTTTTGTGTGCGACAAATTTTAAAAACAAACAATTCTTATTTATAAAAAAAAAAAACAAAAACATTCCACTTTGCGAGTTAATGCAAGCTGTATACTGAGTTTAAATGTATATGCGTCATTAAAATTATGAACCAGAAGAAAAGGGGTTAATAAGAGCGTGGCCATTTTAGATTTATTGGAAATAATGTAGGAAAGCCAGCTCAGCTGGGTTCAATTTGATCCCGTTGTGTTGTTGGTTGGTTGGTTTAATAGGCAGAGACAGCAATTCTTACTAAAATTGTATCTAGCATATCCATAGTTGCCATATTTGACGACTTATCGTCACTTTGACGATTTTGGGTGCTGAAACGATTTAAAGTCTGTTTCTGACGATTTTTGTAGATCCCATTTTTATGGCATATCTTTCAATCAACTGCATGCATACTTCCTTTTTGGAAGTATGCTTGCTGTAATACTGAAATATTATGTGATATTAGTTTAGAGTATGCATAGAGATGAATTTAAAATATCATGTGAATAGCGTTTAAAAAAATTATACGCTAAAAATTGTACAAATTTGTATGTAAAAGTGTGTTTAAATGAGATTAAATTTGAAGATGAATTCAAAACTTTAACTTCGATAAATCCTTACAATATTATAAAAGAAGAAAGTGTAGTTTTTCTAACATAATGAAAGAGTTTTCTTAATTCATCGTAGAATTCGCAAGACGAGAAATTTAATACGAGTTAAAGTAGCTAAGCCTATTAAACTTGGAAAATTTCTTTTACGCTATAGATATGAAAATGCTAGATTTTTGGAATAAAGTATCCTTCTATGACTAAGTTTATATCAAAAATATTAGTCTTATCGTCTTCTGCAAATGTGTGAGTTTGCATTCAGTAGTGCGATTCTCTAACTTTTAACGAGCCGATAATCGCAACTTTTGTCATCAAATTTTATCGCTTGCACTAACGATTGAGTGATTCTGTAACTTAATTCTAACGATAGTAAACAGCTGTATTTTGCTGTTCATTCATATAAACATCACGTGGCATCTCTGCCAGAAAAAGCGAAAGCCACAAAGAAGAAATGAAAAAACAATAAATTTTCCCGTAACAATATGTATACATATTGATTTTTACTTGTTGTGATTTTAGATTTTAAGTGACAATAAATATTATTTAATTTGTAGTAAGGTAAGTAAAATAAAATATGAATTTATACGTTTCATTTATTCATTTATACATGTATGTACTAATTTCTGTAGGTTCAGAATGGCCTCAACTAAGGCGGTGCTAATCAATATAACTTTTAAAATTCATTAATTGTCAACTCAAAGGAATTGTCTAACTCCCGAAAAACACACTGATTATCCCTTGAAGCGTTCAAACTTGTTTCATCCCTTGCAAGTCCGAATGCCAGATATTCAGTAGCTATTTCAACCCAAAATACACTTTACCGGTTAAAAAATTATACTGAAATTTTTGTTTTTGAAAATGTATTTAATAAATATTTAATGTATTTATTTATGTATTCAATAAATATTTTTATGTATTAAAAATCAGATTATTAGCACTTTATTTCATGGAAGCACAATTTAAAAAAAAAATACACTTTAACGATTGAATAAACAGCAAGAAAATTTTAGTTTTTAAGATATCAACAATCGGCAGTAAAATTAGCAGCTGATTTTGATCAACGGCGAATATCGTTAAAAACATGTTACAGAATAGCAAATTCGATAAAATATCGTTACAATTATTGTAACGATTCAATTATCATTATAAAAATTACTGAATCGCAGTACAGGTACGTGGAACTTACTAAAACCAGTGAGAAATTAGTTGAAGAGACCATCTAAAACTTTGTAACTGTGGTTGTTATGACTTAGATATGCCCGATTTAACAGAAGGGTTTAGTATAATAATAGTACCTTTTATTAAATGAAATCTTATTTTAAAAAGATATGTCATAAACATTAATGAATGGCTTATGAAATTAACTTCATGTTTGTTTTGTTCTTATAGTTTTAAATACTGTAGTTTCATTTATTGTTTTTCTATACTTTGCGCCGTTGATATAAATCTTTTATTCAAAAATAATTAATTTTATTAGCTGACGATTTGCAATAATCATATTATCGATTTTTTCCGTCGAATTTGACGATTTTAAATCAGATTTATCTGACATTTATGAGTATATCTAATATACATATGTAAATATATATTAAAATTTTTTGTTTTATTTTTGTAGCATTCTTTAGTATATTATATATGAATTTTGTTTTCATATTTTTATGCTCTTCTGATTTATACGATATAATAATAAAGTTATGTATAAAAATTTATAAACAGCTTGTGTCCCGGCTATCTAAAAATATACATTTCATGGGAGCTTCCCTAATCGCCAGTATACTTGGAAACCTTTGAAAGATATTCTCAAACATCAACTTTATATCCCAATAATCTTAATAAATTATTGGGAATTTAAAAAGAAAAATGGTCTAATAATATCTTTCAAACACACAAAAAACAAGCTTTTGTTTCGCATACGTTTCTTCTTTTTTTTACATCTTTATAATCTTTTGATTGGAATCTATATTAGAAGCTAATAACTTTAATAAAGTAGCTTATTATTTATATTTATATGATATATTTATAACAAATTGCATATGTGGTCAGTATGAGAGAAATTTAGACGAAGAAATAAATAAGAGCTCGGTGGCTGGGTTGCTCAAGCAGCCGTATTAAAATACATCATGTTTACATGATACCAAGTTCAAATTTTAGTGAGTGCTGATGACTAGTGCAGCGCCTACGAAACAGCTAGTTGCCCCAGCTTAGTGTATTTAATTATTTTTTCCTATCTTCTTTGATCAAGATTATGATGAATGATTATATGAATGATTATTATAATTAAATAATCATATTATATGAATGATTATTATAATTAAAAAAAAATTCTTTGCGAAAGCCGGATTTGAACTTGAGCCAGGAAAATGCCATTATATAATATTAGATATATATTTACATATACATAATTAAGCCAAGCTTCCAATACGTACATACATACATATTTATGTATATACTACATTTATATTTGGTGACTTTGGAGATACAATTAAGTTCGTTAAGTCAATCATGGGAAGAAACGCATAAATGTGATACAATTTGAACTCTCTACTTTCATTTACCTGAAATTTGTTTGAATATTAGTTATGATATATTGTTCGAAATATTTAATTACGAATTGATTCTTAGTGCCAATTTTCACGAGGCAATTTTAGTTGCGCAATTCTTATCAAATTTTCTTTTAAAATTGCTTTTGTGTTTAGACACAGCAATTTTACTTGAGCAACTTTCGTTTTCTATTGCTTACACTTTCTTAATCTTGCATGTACTGCATTCTCAAATTTTTCCATTTAATTTTCACGTCTTCTAAATTAATACTGCTGTGTATTTTTTGAAGTTGTCCACAATATTAAAAAAAAAAAAAAATTTTAAATGAATTATTTGTATTTATAACTATACAGTTGCAAATAAATTTGCAAAGTATAGGATGCACAGCATGGGCGGAGTAACGTAGACCTTATGCCTACGATGGTATTAACAGTATTTCTTTTGCGGCCCTGTGACTAACTGTACCGACCTATGCCTTCGCATAGGAAGTTGCCGCGTGGTTAACAACGAAATACCTCACAAAAACTGTAAACTAATACAGTTAGTTGAGGTAGACAGCTAACCAATGAGAGTGAGACGCAAAGCTCTCGAAGGCCAAACAACAACAACAAGCCTGACCGCACTTAAGAAATAATTACGATGCCGCGAGAGCTGTTACCCAGCCCAGAGCTGCTTTACGACTGAAATGAATTTAAATATCACAATTTCGCGCCAATATTACTTTCATCTCAGACAACATATCAATACATAAAAGAAACACAAATGAAAGAAAATGTAAAATTTCTGACATTACGAATGATAGCACAAAACGACTTTCCGAGTACAAGCAAGTCTGTACTCATTTTTACACTCCCCGCTCTTTCCTCACTTATTTGTCCACAAACTCAAGAATTGCGCAACTAAAGTTGCCTCGTGAAAATTGGGACTTAATTGTTTTATATATGAAACTATTGCCTTCGAAGTTAACATCACTTGCTCCAATTTTACAGAAGAAGCAAAACGATATAAATCAAAACACAATATAATCTCGATAATCCGGATAATTAATAATGATGCGGGGTCCAAAATATCGAAATGTCCGAATTTCCAAGGCAAGAGAACAAATTTTGAACATATAAGCTAACTTGTACTAAGTGACTTTAAAATAAGGTTTGATATTAAAATTAATATACGAATACATTTAAATATGATTATAAAATGATTTCATTTTTTCCTGCACAACTAACTTTATTTGAAGAATTTTAATTTTGTTTTGCTTTTTAAGTGTAATATCTCTTAGTACTTTATACAATATTGAGAATGAGGTGTTGTTGGAATGTTATTGAAATGCTCTTCACCATTTCCATCACTCTCAACATCAGTGGTTTCAACCTCATTATATAACCATTCCTTAATCTCACTAGAATTATAAATATCAGATGTTGCGTTGACAAGTAATTCAATTACTGCCGCGGAATCGCTGCGTTTTGTCAGAAGTATTTCATCATCTGAATCCTATTCTTCATCATACAAAATTTTATTAAAATATTTTTGAGAAAATTTACATCAGTTTTATCATTCTAGATGATGTATACGCAAAAGTAAACACTTCCTTTCTTATCACAAATAATAAAAAAACCTTTTGAAGCAAATCTAAAAATAGACAGTTGTAGTTTTTGTACAAAAGCTATAGAAATAAAGGCTGTCCGAATTATTGAAGTAGAAAAAATTTATGTAGTATTAAAAATACGCGCTGGTATCCGTAATAGTGCAATGATACTGTATATTTCAAATATCGAAATAAATGACTGAATAAAGAACAACAAATAAGTAGTTTATTTCAATAGAAATCGAGAAATTGGTGGCACTTACATACATATGTGCGCTCGATTTTTTGTTTTAAAGATATGTGCTTTTGGATTTTCGACGACGATATGCTAATTTTTCGGGTTAAATTTGTTTTTATACCCTTCGCAAAAATGTTACGGGTTTACATAAGTTTGTGATTCCGTTTTTAATTTCTACAATTTTCATTTCCGACCCTATAAAGAATGTGTACATATTCAGAGTCAGCATTGATGTAAAATTCGATTAAGCGATGTCTGTCTGTCCGCCGTTGAAATACCGTTTCTGAGAAAACGATTAGATTAAGAAACTTTTTTCTTTCACCATTCTTGTATCTCGTCGATTTGCTATTGAAATTCAGTAATGTCGGTTCACATATAGCTGAGATATATCCAAAATTCCGAAAAAACACATTTTTTTGCAATTTTTTATGAAAAAAAGTCGTTTGCTTTGCTTCAAACTGATTGATTGCTTTTTGGCGATTACAAGGCAAAAATATTTTTTGCCCTATATCGATCCATATACATATGTATATCCGAGCATATTAAGTTCAAATTTGTAATGTGTACTACACTCTTACTTATATTTTTTTTTCTCTACACCTCTACACCTAACTTGAAACGCAGTTAAAACATTAAGTTAAAACTTGCTGTTTAAATATCTGTCTGTTAAAATCGGCGTACACGTAGTGATGTTAGAGTTATAACTTTTCATAGTAAAACAATAAAAATGGCGAAAAACAACTACAAATGTTGTCAATTCAAGTTATAACAGAGTTTCCAAATGAAATGTTGTAACAACCAAGTTATAACTTTAACCAAACTTCAATATGAGCGGTCCACATTTAACTTTAACTTGAAGTTAGCGTTAAAGTTAGTGTTTTCATGTCAGGTCGAGACTACACTTTAAAGAACTCAAGAAAAGTAACTGTAAAATATAGCTGGGGACAACTATCTATTATGTAGTCGCCCGCCTTCAAACTTTTTTTACGCTGGTGCGACTAATAACTATTTTCATTATACATATGATGTATGTATCTTTTGAGCTGTTCGTCCTGATTTGGTCACTCTGGTTACTAGCGAAAACAAACCTTAAATATACAATAACAAATCTTGTGGAATAGTAGGTATGTATCTAGGAGATTGTTTTCAAGGAAATACACATTTTTTGTATGTGAGAGAAAAAGAAAGCATAAAATAGTTGAGAACGTTTCACCGGCAAGAGAGTTTTCGTACACATATTTTGGCACGTTCACAATTAATATAAATAGTAGATGTCTTACATGTTCAGAACAACAGTTCAGTTCTGACAAGCAAAACAGTCATTACGTTTTTTAAAGTAGCTTAGTGAGGAATTACGATTGTCTAGACGAATATCAATTTAAATAAAAAAGCTGTTTTATCAAAATAACAAGTGTGTGAAAATAAAATACATTCAAACAATTTATTTGCGCTTTAAAAAATTATATATATATACCTATATAAAAATATTAATAAAACATACCTAGTAATCACACAAAATCTTAAAATGTCTGCTTCGCCTACTGCCCGCAAAGCCGTAAATGTGGCACAACAAAAAACCAAAAAAATTACCATTTCTGATCCTATCGAAATGCCGGAAGTTTATTCTTCTACACCCGGCGGAACATTGTATTCAACAACTCCTGGTGGTAAGTTAAAACTAATTACATATGGGCACTAAATTTTTATAACCTAAAGTTTTTATTCAATTAAGGCTCAATTTCTTGATGTTTTTAGTTCATTAATAATCTTGACAAATTATGTACATTCATAAATATGTACATTTGTGTATACTACGCCTTGTTTAATGTTCAAAACAAAACTTCTGTATTTTTGTACATTTTACTTTGAACTGGTGCTAGTTTCGTATGAAGTTTGTAGATGAACGCCGAAGTACAACATCTGAAGTAACGAGAAAATCATAAAATACGTACATACATACATATGTAATGCGTAGTTAACGATAATAATTTTAAAGTTTTGTGACTTATTATCGTAATAAAAATTAAATAACAACGATTTGCTTAAAATTAATGTTTGCTTTATACATAAGTATGCACATCGAGTTTTTCTTATCTTAAGAAGTGTTTTAAAAAATTACCACATTCATAATTTTTTTAATGCTTTCTGAAAAACTGCGTAATTTAAAATGCTGATGCAATTCCGAACACAAATTTCTTGTTGACCAATCTTAACATACGCACATACGTAAATATTATGTAAGTATGTAGGTATTTTTTAACAAAAGGCACTATAAATTTCTTACACAACCACACGACATATGCATATGTATGTACATACCTATATAGATATACATATGTATATATTTATTTTACCATCATATTAGTGATTTAAAAAATAAATTACCCTGCGGCGAACACTGCCTACCACATTACTTCTCTTCGATGATGTGTACAAGACTTTGTGATCAATGAACGGTAACTTACAAAGTGTATGAAAGTAGTATATGGAGTTCCCAAAAATGAATTACATTCATCTTTTGTATCACATTTATATACATACATACATGTATTTTATTTTTTAGTTGTAAATCAAACGATCGCCGTCTTTGCCAGACTACGTTGCAAAGTTAACAAAATTAGGTAAAAGTGCTAGAAAACATATTAAAAAAGATACAAGAAAGATAAAACATTTAGTGAAAAAATAAAAGAATGCAGTAGACAAAAAAAAGAACAAGTTTATTTAATGAAATATTCCCCAAAAACTGAAGTGCGCAGTACGTATGAGCTGCCTACTGCCGGCTTACAATGTATGCGAGATTGTATCCGAGCTGCCTACTTACGACTTACAAAGTATACGAGATTGTATTCGAGCTGCCTACTGATAACTTAGATGTATGTTAGGAAGTAATGAACTTTTGTTGAATGAACACCTCACTAACTGGCTTACTTTGTGTGCAGGTGGTAGGCGTTCACTCTACAAATGCGGCAATGTATATGAAAAAGTATACTAGGTTCGTATATGACTTACTGACTTACAAGTGTGCATCGGATCAACACATGCACGATTACACTCAAAGAATACAAATATTTGAAATTTTGTCAATTTGTCGGTATTGTTGTCTTTGAGTTTTTTAATGTTTCTGGTACGGGTGGTTATTGTACTATTTTACATAGAATGAATGTCTCTATGTAAATTACCGATGCCCATCCATTGTATTAAAATGGTAAACAAAAGCAAACACAATCTTACGCTCATTAGTTTAGTCGTGAATGAACATGCGCACGGGTGTTTGAATTTGTTCCTTGTCTTTTCTCAGTATTTTGCCTATTTTTTAATCTTTTTCATATAAACTTTATTAAGATTTATTCTTTACTCTTACTTTAACTTTAAGTAAATTGTAAGTAATAAGATTTTTTGAATTGCGTACTTTTTCTCCCAGTGCAAATTTATTTGCACTCAGAGAGTAACTATGTTATCCTCTTTGGGCTCCCTAATATAATTGAAAGTGCTAATGACTAATGCTAGGAACACAACTGTGACGAACGACGAATATTTGGTCGCAGATATTTGTCGCCAAAAATAAAACACATTGGTGTATATGAAAATGCACACAATCATGGTGTTGGTTGAAATTCGTCATACTCAGCGAAAGTTGAAATAGATTCATTTCTAATTGTTTCGTCAGCGAACGACGAACAAAACATATCAGGTGGCCAGATTTCTTACATAAAAAAAGTATTTTTCATGACATAATACTTTTTATAATTTATATTTATCCATGTAGTAAAGTATGTATGAAGATGTTCTCAAAATATAAGGTACCCGAGATAATTTGTTCAAAAATACCTCTTTCGGATGGGATTTATATAGGTTTACTTTTAATGTGGCCACCTTAGTACTTATATTCATTTTGTTTTCTTTGCACGGAATATAGACAATGTTCGTTGATATTGTGCTTTACACGACGAATTCATACAACGAATATTTGCCGGCGAATACGTCGCGAAGAGCGAAGTTCGTCGTTCGTCACAGTTGTGTTCTTAGCATAACATAATTGTTTTAATTATGAGAAAGATCAATGCTCTCAGCAAATTAAAGACCATGTCAGATAAAATTTTTGCTTCGCTTTGCGTTGCAAATTCGTTTTGACATCTAAGATAAAATTTACATATATACTTATATGAAACATGTCGCATAAAGTACTTTTAACTAGCGCTGCCTTTTATGATACTAAAGTGTCAATTTGAGTCTATGAGACTTTTTATGACACTTTTTTTAAAATACCCTTTTTGACTCTTTTTGCAAACATGGAACTTTTTAATGAGAACCATTTATGCATAAATACTCAGTTCTCATTCATATTTGAGCAAAGTTTTATATTAAACTGCTCTTATGTAGGTATATGTATATTAAATATATATTTGATAATCAAATCTTTATTTCTAAAAAGTATGTACATATGTATTTTTATACATATCGCTCCTTTATTGCAAAAACACATTTCAAACTTTTAGTTATCATACTAGTCTTAGAAAGATTTTTTAGAAAATATCTCATAAAAGAAACAGTTTAAAGGTAATTCAAATAAAATTTTGGCACAATATAAAAGGTAGTAGGGTAGAAAAACTTATTTTTTGAGATATGACTGTGTTGCACTAAAAGAGCGATATGTATCTATACTATCTGAAAACAAAATAGTCGAATAATTTATACCTACATTGCAAATATAAATGTGATTTGTTTTATTAATAAGTCTGAAGAAGTACAAGTGTATTTCAAAAAAAGGTGAAGCTGTCACATTTTCATTGAGGAATTGCTTAAGACTGAAAAAGTTCAACTTGCCATTAAATATAACTTAATTTTAAATGAAAATTAACTAATTTTGTATTTAAATACGAAGTCAAAAACTGGACCTGAGTAAAATTAATATCGTTTAAACTGATGTTATTAATTATGTTTGAATAATTTATATTTTCATTCAAATACATTTACTTTTAAAATATTTTTTTAACTTTTTTGTTTTTAAAAAACGTGACCACTTTTTTCTTGAAAATACCCTTTTTGTGAGACCTTTTTTCCAAATACCCTTTTTGTGCCACTTTTTGAAAATTTTCGAAGGCAAAGCTGCTTTTAACGGCAACTCTCATCTTTTCACGCGTTGAAGTTTTTCTAATAGCTCCAAAGCTTTATGCACTAAGAAAACAATTGACAAGTAGTTTTGTTTCTCGTCCTGTGCACATGTCTTTTTTACTGTTGTCCGTAATTTTTTATTCATTGATTAAATTCATATGTGTACACGTGTTTCTTTTTGTGTTTTTTTTTTTTTTTTTTTTGTATTTTTTTCACCGTTGTCCGTGTTTAATAATGTATAAAGAATATGTTCAATATTAATTTGTTTTCAATGCATTTCATTACCTTGTAGTGTGGAAGGTGTTGGACTAAATTTTGCTAATCTGAGCAGTGTCGAAGGTATTTAATTCCAACATTTTAAATGCTGCAATAGAGCTTGTTTTAGTCTTTCGTGTTGTTATTGTTAAAGTTAAAACTCCACGAATACTACTACTCCCTCTTTCCCACCTCTTTATAACCTATTTTCCCAGTTCCAGTACAATGCACTGCATATGTAGGGGTCGTCTCCTGAGTACTAGTCGAAGATAAAATAAAAAAATAGAACCAATTTCAGTAGTTCGTCCAATAATGTTTTTAACTCTAATAATATTTCTAACTCTAATAATATTTCTAAATCGTGAGCGTTGCCAAAGTTTTTATTGTGACATACACTTTTTGCTCTGCGCTTTTCGGTTGAAGTTTTAAACATCATTCAAAGCGACGGCCTTAGGAGTGTGGGACTGTATTTATGATCGATGCCAGTAGGATACGAAAGATAAATTTTCCGTATCTTTTGATGACTTCATGTACAATGTGTAATCCTGATATTTTTCGTATCTTTTGAATCTGTACCTAAAATCTGTAGAAATAAAATATTAAACTTTACGTGTCTGACAAAGTTTTTTAAATTTATCATTTCGTTATGAACAGTAAAAAAACAGTGGCAACTAAATACAAGAATAACATGCAAGGCAACTTTAATAGGTAGTGGCAGTTGGTAGAAATTACGAAAAGTTGTCAAAATTTTGTTTTACTTTTGTTTGAAAAAGCAAGTCTACGTATTTTTGACAAATCATTATCATCGTAAAACTGCCTTGATAACATGTATTTTGTTAAGTTTTCTTAGTTCCGTCGTCGGCTTATTCTTGTGTATGTGTGTTAAAATGAAATTTTGGAAGAAAACAATAACGATCTTTACAACTAATAATTTCAGACCCTTTTTGTGTAATAGTTTTACAAAATACAACAATTTTGACCCGAAATTAAAAAAAAATTAACAACAGATGACTGCAAATATTATATTATATACCTACCAAAAAACTATAAACAGATTGTTTTTTATGTTTCCCAGCTGTCTATATGTAGATATTTCATAGGAGTTACCCCAATCGTCAGTGACTTTTGAAATTTTTGAAAGATATTGAAAGAACAAATGAAGAAATATGAAAGAAAAGTGAATGATGAAAGAAATACAGAAAAAATACTGAAGTATTTCATTCGTTCGCTCAAGAGAATCATTCGGTTGAAGTAATTCATTCATGAAACGACACAAGACTACTTACAATGTTACAAAGGATACCTGGGAGCGAAACCCCCATTAAACAACTTTTGCCAGATAAGCTTGGCCGGCCACCAACTTTTACTGCAATAATGAGAATGAATTGGTAAAATATTTATTAGACATTTTTTTATCTTGAACCAGTACTTAGGAGATGACCTCTACATATGCAGTGCATTGTACAGAAACTAAGAAAATAGACTATGGGGAGGAAGAAACAGTGAGTATTGTTTGTGGACGTTAACTTTAACCTATCAATACACAGGATGGAAGACAACAAACTTCTTGTTCCGGATTGCTATTTCCTCCAATATAATTTGGTTAAAAAAAGGTAGAGTCGAGATACTGGGGCTGGACAGGCATGGACATACGGTCCGTGGTATTCCAAATCGCAAAATTAATAACATCGCAAATAAATTTTTAGTGCCAAAAGAATGTGCTGGAAAAGGTTAGTAATACTTCGGAAGCAAAAGCCGATGCAGATCGTAATTTCTCTCGAGCAAACATAGCGGTATTTTTTCACTTGTTGGGAAAAAAGTACATTAAGCACAATCAAAATTGACATAAAATTTAAATTTTCTGTTTATAAAAAAAATAAAATTTTAAGCTTTTCTTCAGTATTTTTATAATATACAAAGAAGTCGTATAATGTGGTATAGTATACCATATCACCAGACCATGGTATACCACATTATCCGAACATTATTTATACCCTTTACAATTTTTTATGCTGCTTGGGGGGTTTTCAAGTTTATTTGAAATTTAAACTTGATGACCAACCTTTTTTAAAAACTTATATATACTAAGTTAAGACTTCAAGTAATATACTGGCGAAAATATATTATATTTGAGTAAAAACTCTAAAAATTATAGCTAAAATCAAAAAAGCTTTGGCGATCTTGCTAGCTTTGTATTTAATTTACTTTTGCTCCCACATAGCTCTGCAGCTGCTGGGCGTAAGTTTTTAACGCCTTTTTTTTTTAATCAAAACAATGACTTGTGTTTGGTTCTGTTTGTTCTAAGCGATTGTAAGACGGTATTCGTTGTGTTTAGAACATTTCAGCACTGAAGTGTTTGTTTTGAAATGTGAAAGAAGAGGATGGAGACGGGATGGTACTTGAAAATACTGCCTTGTGAGATATTTTTGCTGTGCTTGAGCAGCTCTCTATTGTTGTTGTTAGTTAGGGTCTTACTACGTGAGACGAACGATATAAGTATATCGTTTAATACTTAAAAACCTTGTCAACAATAATTTCCAATTGCTTTATGAATTTGATAATTTTATATAATTAAAAATAGTAACGTAAATTAACTTTTTAATTTTTATTCTTCTAATTTTTAGGCACAAAATTGATTTATGAACGCGCTTTTTTGAAGAATTTGCGCCATTCCCCTTTATCACAATCGCCACCTCCAAATATCCCAATTTGCTTGCTGAGAGGTACACCACGTACTCCCTTCCGCAAGTGTGTACCACCACCATCGGATTTGAGCAAAAAAGTGGAGTCACTGAAAATAGAAGAGCAGGAGCAATTTCAGTTGGAATTATAAATTTCCTCCCAAAGAATTTTTAATATAACTCATGCAATCAAAACTCCTGCCACCTAATACATACATACGTATTGTCCAACTTAAAAAGAAAACAACAAGTAAAAATATAAAAAAATTAAGAAATTCTGCCTGATAAATTACAGAAAGATCAACTTTAAAGCGTTAAACGTTAAATATTTATGAAAAATATGGAGAAGCAAACGTGTAACGTGTATTTGCACGCAATAATATAATTGTACAAAGTTTGAGGACAAAAACCCAATATGCAGTTAAAGAAATAATATCATCATTTACATATATTTTTTTATTTCTTTTTCAAAAACATTTTATGTTTCCCATTATCGCATTTAGTCTTACACTTGAAATTTTATTAGATCTTAGTATTTTAGTGTCTTTCAGATTTGATATCTTGTCAAAAATTTTCTTGAATATTTTTTTAGTCATCATCAGTTATATTAACTGCAAAACTGTCATAAAATTGATTTTTGTTTTAATAAAAATCTCTTTAAATTTTCCAAATTTTAAATTAAGTATCAATATGTCAATGTAAAATAAGTATTTTTATTAAACAAGATTTTAATTATATACATACATATTGTAGTTTTATATAAAAGAAAATAAAAACAAAATAATTATTAAATAACTATGTTTGTTGTCATTCAATTTAAAAAAAAATACTGGGTTTCGAGCGAAAGAGCGATTTTAATTTTAGGTTTTGGAATGGGTTCAAAGTTTTTATACTCAGTGCTTTTAGTTTTGGAACGTGGTGTGTGATGTTACACATAGAATTAAATAATAATTAGTAAAATTATCATCCTACCAGTGATAATCAAAAATCATGGTTTTGCTTGATTAGGTTAGGTTAGGTTTAACAGACTGCCAGCTATTATAAAGCCAGCCCACTTGGGTCCAGTCAGGTTCCGCTGTGTTGCCTGGATATGATATGTATCTCATTAGATCTACATATCACTGGCTTAGAACCAACCCGAGGATCGGATAAAGGAGTCCAATCCACTTACATCGTATTCCGATACCTCCGTCAAATCATGCAGCATCGGTCTACCTAGATACAATGCCCTTATATAAGAAAGAGCTGGACACTGACAGAGGAAGTGCTCAACGCTCTCTTCTTCCTCCTCGTCTCTGCAACTTTTACAGAAGTCTTTAAATGGAAGATTTAACCTCCTTGCCTGCATCCCCATGTGACAATGTCCCGTCAGAAGCGCCACAGCAGAACACAACCTCCATCGGGGCAAGCCCCTAAGGGTAATAGTCCTCCTGTTATCATATCTGGGCCATGTCAGCTTTGATATTCGACAGGTACCCTCATTAGACCATCTGTCTTGAGCGGTCTGAAAAAGTTGACGCTGTACTAGTTTCTTAGGGCTCGCAAGCGGGATTCCAACGATCCCATCAATATCTCTTTGTTGTAGCTGGACACCGGCCTTTGCCAGTTCATCCGCTACTAGATTTCCGGACACTTCACTGTGCCCTCGTACCCACATAAGCTCCAGGTTCGAATGTCTCGCTATCTCGTTTAGAGATATCCGGCATTCACGAACCAACCTGGATGTCGTATAGACTCCAGCTAGTGCATACAACACAGCCTTACTATCAGTACAAATTCGGATATCATTCTACACTCATTTTGCAACCTAAAACTCATCCTCCTCTCATACAAGGGGATAAAGATACCCCCACCGGCTCCCAAGTCCGACTTGGATCCATCTGTAAAAATTTCAAGCACGTCTTCTTGACGATCTGTGCCAGTCGTCTCCGAGAACGAGCCTGATAAGATTACATCAAATCTCTTGTCGGGCAGTAGAGCCGGCGAGCAGTAATTAATATTCTCCGGAAGGTTCACTATTCTTCCTATTATTGAGGCATGACCATATGTCGCCTCCTTCCACGTCCCGCTTGACCACAGCCTGATAGCCGAGTTCATGGCAATTTCCTTTGCCATGAGATCAGCCGGCAGCCAGTTCAGCATAGTGAAAAGTGCTTTCGATGGCGTAGTGCCGGAAACACCAGTCACCAGCAAAGCAGCAGCACGCATTATCTTTTCTGCGATTTTGCAGTAGGTGGTTTTCTCCAACGACTTCCACCGCACAAGCGCCCCATATGTTAGAATGGGCTTTACAACCGTGCTGAAAAGCCAGTAGGAGTTCCTAGGATTTATTCCCCAGGTCTTTCCAATGGCCCTTTTGCACAAGAATAGGCGATAGCCGCTTTTTCTGCCCTTGACTGGACATTCTGCTGCCAGGATAGTTTGGAATCCAGGTAGATGCCCAGATATTTCGCACTGTCTGACAACACTAGCTCAACCCCCCTTACGGTTGGCAGCGTAAAAGATGGAGGCTTGTATCTTCGAGTGAAGAGCACAAGCTCCGTTTTTTGCGGATTCACACTTAGACCGCTATTTGTACACCATCCTACTATAAGGCTTAGCGCAGAGCCTAGTTGCTGTGATAGTATATCCGGGTACTTACCCGACACAGCAACCGCAATATTATCGGCATATGCCACTGTCCTAAACAGCATGGAATCTAATTCCATCAATAAATATAAATAAATTCAGAGCTAAATTCCATAGTAGAGGAGACAGAACCCCTCCCTGTGGAGTGCCCCTTCTAGCCACTCTGCAAATTGTGGCTCGCCCCATATAGGAAGTAATGACCCTATTGGTCAGTAAATTCTTTATGAAGCTAACAATTGACTGATGAACGTTCAGTCTTTCCAGAGCGATTATTATGGCCCTTGGCAACACATTATTAAATGCCCCCTCTATATCAAGGAAGGCAACCAATGCATACTTTCCCTGCTCCAGAGCTCTCTCTACATACCCCACGAGCGAATGCAATCTCAACAGATTTGCCCTTGGTATAGGCATGTTGAGATGCTGATAAATGGCTCGGAATAATTGACATTCTAAGATGTAATTCAATTATCCGTTCCAGGGTTTTAAGCAAGAAGGATGACAAGCTTATAGGCCTGAAATCTTTCGGAGTGGTGTGTGAAGCCTTCCCCCCTTTCGGAATAAAGACTACAACACACCTTCGCCATGACTGCGGAATGTAGGACCAACCAAGGCAGGCCGAGAAGATCCTTATCAACCATGGCACTATAAGTTCCGCATTTTTCTGCAAATCAGCTGGTATAGTACCATCTGGACCCGGTCATTTATATGGGTAAAAGCTATTCAATGCCCAAAGGATTTTGCTTCTATCAAAAGATAAGCAGATATCCCCTTGGCCATTGTATATATCGTAGTCTCCCATAAAGGGTGTGCATCTAGGGAAATGCGTGCCCATGAGAACTTCTAGAGTCTCATGTCCGCTGGTTGTCCAGCTACCACACTGTTTCTTAACGAAACTTGGTATGGGCTGGGTGCTAAATAGGATTTTGCGAAGCCTACTAGTCTCAGAAGCTCCTTCCACACTACTGCAAAAGGACCTTCATGAACTCCGCTTCGCATTCCTTATCAGGTTCTTGAATTTATTTACTGAGGCTTTGTACTCTGACCAGTTACCCAGTCTTTTGGCCTCATTAAAAAGCCTACGAGACTCTTTTCGAGCCTTCGCTATCTCAAGATCCCACCATGGTGGCTTACTCTTACCCCGACACAGACTATGCCTACATGAACCTGAGATGGCCGTTTTGAAGGACCCAGTCAATATCTCCACAGCTCTCTCAATGTCCTCACACTCCTGTATAATCGGAGAATCCGGAAGAAGATCTGAGAGAATTCTACCCTGCATCTCCCAATCCGTCTTCCTCCTGTTTCTTCTGGCTGTTAATCCTCTCTTCTGAATTCCTAATTCGAATTCAATGTACCTGTAATCAGAGAATGAGCAATCTTACGATACTCCCCATCCTCTAATCAACTCCGAATGTTTAGTGCTAATTAGCGTGATATCCAGAACATCCCTTCTGTTTACCACAACAAAAGTGGGTTCCGAACCAACATTCATAACATCTAGATTATTACAAAGAATGAATTCAAAAATTGACTCACCCCTTGCGTTAGTATCGGAGCTGCCCCACACCACATGGTGTGCATTTGCATCAGCTCCTATGATTATTGGCAGGTTCTTTTCTACCGCCATTTCTACAGCCTCGCGAACCCTGATTGGTGGAGATTCGCTGTCATGCGCCATATAGCTGCAGACAACCAGGAAAGTACATGCATCCGTCTTCCAAGCAGCCGTCACTGTGTCTTCATCCTCGCCATTATACAGGATCTGACTCTACCTTGATCCGTGTATAGTAGCTTGTAGAACTTCTTCCTCAGTCCGCAAACCCTGCCCTTACAAAGCCAGGGTTCTTGGACCAGAACCAGCTCCTCTTTTCTTTCCGACAGACAGAGGAGCAATGCAGCCGAGGCTGCTTTTGCATGGTGAAGGTTAACCTGCAGAGCCTTCACCATCATCTGCTTTCCGTACCACCGTGACGTTGACGTCCTCTTGGTCCTGATCTTGATCAGAGTCCAAGAGGGCGTCCTCATCAACTGCATCGTCGTTAACATGTTCGAAGAACTCCGCCACCAACTCAGAGTTGGAGAGGGCGTCTTCGCCCGATGTTGCACTCGCAGCCTCATCCACAGACATGCGCTCCGCTTTAGTACCTTGACAACCTTCCAATCATGGGGCGGTATGCCAGGATTTCCGCCTCTCAGGACCACCAGGATCTCCGCCGCAGAACCAGAGATGTCTGGTATCCTGGCGATGGCTCTAGGTCTCCGTGGAACCTCTGAAAGAGGAACCACGTCAAGCTTAGCTCCTTCCTATGGCCCGTTCATAAGAGCGACCGCTTGTTTAAGTAACAAGGCCGATCGCTCATCTGCACAAGCCATAAGTTTGATACGACGCCGATACCAGCCAGCCTCCTCACACCTGGGGTACGCACCCGGATTGTTCTTCAAAACTCTCCGGATCATATTAATTCCCATGATTTCCCGTTTTACTATAACCTAATTAGAAGGGGTTATAGCCAGATCCACGTTGCCCCTGTCAATGATGGCCATCACGAGATGGTCTTTCGCCACCTCACTGTGCGACCTTTCCATTGACGTGTGCCATTCACAATAATATGTACCATCACTGACTACATTTGCCACGTAAACACGTAATGAAATTCTATTTTCTACAGGTTCAGACGTTACATTTCATTACAGTCAGATAAGCATTTTCATTGTTTCTCGTATAACAAAATCGATCAGCTGTTCTGACTACATTTACATTTCTACATTTACGGTCGGCTAAATGGGCTTTTACTCACTTACTTGCGGGTTGTTGACCCTGTAGCACAGCCTCCTCCTCAGAATGCTGCCTCTTAGGCGCATCCTTGGATGTGAGTGGAGGCGAACATTGCAGCTCAGCTATAACTGCTTTTGCCCACGATAAGCGGGACTTCTCTAGAGCCGTTAAGGCATCTACTGGCTTATTCACCAGTTCACTGAAAATTTAGTTCGCGGCACGCCGCTTCAAAAAGACCCGCTTAGCAGGGTTGATGTGCCTTTGAGATCTTTTCGCTGAAGGTTCAGTTTGGGTACCCGAAAACGAGTTCGTGGTTCCCTCGCTGTTCCTTCCGCGAGAGATCTAGGTGGTGACCTGGGTACCCGAAAACTGGTTCACAGTTCCCCCGCCAACATTACCCAGATGTCCACCGGTCTGGGAGCCTGAAAACTGGTTCGCCCTCACCAGTGGGGGGTGGTGGAACTCGGTGACCCGAGAACTTGCTCGCGGTCACCTTATCCATAACCGGCACTTGGGTAGCTACCGTGCCAGAAGCACTGACAGCTCCCGAAACAAGGTGAGATGCCGTAGAGGCCCGGGTCTTTGTCGCAACCGAGGTACTTGGTTGAAAGTACAGAGGTACCCAGTGCCAAGGTTGCGTTCCTCTTTCGAGGAAGCTTTTTCGCATTTGGTAGCCTTGAGTTTCTTCAGGTTTTCTCCTGCAGGTAGCGTCCCAGTCCTTGTCCCAGTGACCCCATCCTTCGCGTTTCGTTTGTCCTTGCCCGTATTCATGGTCGTGAACGTTTTGTCCTGTTGCTTTGTTTGTTTGAATATTTGTGAAGGTTTCATTTTGTTCCCACGAGTATGGGGGAAAGGAATACCTCCACGTCATAGCCCCCTTTTACGAGGAGAGGGCGTAGTATATTTTCTGAGGTGCCCAGGTATCAGCAAAGCTCCGTTTAAATACAGTCACTTAACCACCGACTGCAAAGTGAACAGATGGGCACGGATCGCGTAACACCCCTGTTTGAGGGTTTGGATAACCTTTAGTTTGTAGGCCGGCTTTAAAAACTCTATACTCTCATCAGGCTCAACCGTGAGAGCCTGAAACAGTACTCTCATGATTTAGCCCTCGAGAGAGAATAGACGTCCAGCACACTCTTAAGCCCCCACACCACGTCAAGGTAGTTACACAGGTGAGTTGCTTGATTAACTAAAATTTGTAATCAATCAAAATCTAGCAACAAAGTTCAACGCTGATTAAAATCAACTCTGTAAACATTCTGAATATGTAATCAGGAAACCTCAAGAAACAAAGTTCAAAGTTGAGCGAAATCAATTTATGAATTTATAATCAACAAAAATCAAGCAACAAAGTTCAATGCTGAGTAAAATCAACTCGTTTTGTAAATTTTTCGCTTTTATCTTAGTGTTGAATAAAATCAGTTTCATGTTTATTGTAGCTTTAATAGTGGGTTGTATGTAACGGGTGATTTTATAAGAACTATCGGAAATTAAAAAAAAAAAAAACACATAAAATTCAGAAAAATGCATGAAATATTTATTTGGATCGATAGTTGGGTCGATATAATTTAATGTTTGAAGATTATTTCATGCAAATGTTGGCCGCGGCTGCGTCTCAAATGGTTCATCCGCTTAGTCCAATTTTGGCATACTCTTTCCAACATTTCGGCCGGTATCTCACGAATAATGTTGGCAATGTTGGCTTCCAGTGCGTCAATCGAAGCGGGCTTGTCGCTATAGACATTAGCCTTAACATAGCCCCACAAAAAATAGTCTAGAGGCGTTAAATCGCACGATCTGGGCGGCCAATTGACTGGTCCCAAGCGTGAAATAAATTGTTCACCGAACTCGCCTCTCAATTGGTCCATTGTTTCGCGTGCTGTGTGGCATGTGGCACCGTCTTGTTGAAACCACATGTCATGAAAGTCAAGCTCTTCCATTTTGGGCAAAAAAAAGTTTGTTATCATCGCACGGTAGTGCTCACCATTCACAGTAACGTTGTGATTCGCATCATCTTTGAAGAAATACGGCCCAATGATGCCGCCAGCCCATTATCCGCACCAAACTTTTTTTTTGTGAATGCATTGGTAGCTCTTGCAATGCTTCTGGCTGCTCTTCACTCCAAATACGGCAGTTTTGCTTGTCGTCAGAGTCTAGCTTTGATAGTGAACGGACGTATTTGTTTTTAATCGGAGTGCTATAAAAAAAAAAAAAAAAAAAAAAAGCGGTATAAGTAGAAAACCGCAATAAGTGGAAGAGTGAATTTATAAAAAAGAAAAACTTTGTGACAATTATTTTTATATACTTTTAAAGTAAAAAAATATAAATAAAAAAAAAATTGCATGAGTTTACCTAGTAGATGCAATTCTGAGAGGGAGCTTAGCTCCACTAGAAACCTCTGGATTTCTGAGGAAGAATCTTTAAAAAAGTCATTGGATAATCTCCTGTCTCTAAGAGATAAAAAAACGCACGCGCTCGTGTTCGCCAAACATTGCTGTTACAACAAGTAGGCATGGACAGGTATGGAACCGTGGTTAAACGTAAGCGAAGCCCCAAATCCGCTCAAATATCATCAAATCCGAAAATTTCCAAAGATGATAATAGGACTACGGCTACGAATAGTAATAGGTTTGCTATCCTTCAGACTGACGAGCCAACTACATCAAAAAAATATGTAAGCCGCCACCAATATACTTGAGAGAACCTACATCTAATGAGCTGGTAAAAGCACTTATTACGGCAATTGGTAAAGACACCTTTAACGTAACATCAGTGAAGCACGGACAAATAAGTAAAACAAAAATTCAAGTCAACTGCGAAAATGATTACCGAAAACTCTCTGCCGCTCTGGAAAAAGCGAAAAGATTTTTTTATATATATCAACTTAAAAGTGCCAAAGGCCTTCAGGTTGTTATAAAAGGTATTGACCGTTGTGTAGACACGGATGAGGTAAAGACTGAATTGATAGACAAAGGCTTTAAAATAAAAAATGTGGTAAATATGCGGAACCGCGAAAAGATGCTTCAACCTATGTTTAGGGTTGAACTGGAACCGGGGGATGTTATTCTCAAAAAGAATGGAACTCACCCAATTTATAATCTCAAATTTCTTCTTCATCGCAGGGTTACCGTTGAGGAGCCGCACAAGCGTTTAGGGCCTATTCAATGCCCAAACTGCCAGGAATTCGGTCATACTAAGGCCTATTGTAAGTTGCCCGCAGTTTGCGTTGTGTGTGGTGAACTGCACGGCACATCACAGTGCAAGAAGCCAAAAACTGATTCAAGTGCTAAAAAATGCAGTAACTGTGGAGGCAACCATACTGCTAATTACAGGGGCTGCCCTGTCTATATCCACTTTAAGCAGTCAATGACAAATAAGCCATCAATTACCTTTAAGCAACCCCAGCAGTCAAACATCATTTCTGCAAACAATTTTCCCCAGGTAGGCCAGTCAACAAGCAACATAATCATGCAAACCCCCAAACAAGTTTCATATGCCAATGTGGTCAAAACCGATACACAAAACTTGAATCAGGAGACCAAGCCCCAAAATTCCGATCAAAATTTTAACAATCTTGAGGCAACTCTGCAGACTCTTGTTCAATCCATAAACACATTTACGGTTTCTATGGCGAACATGATGCAGGAAGTGCTGAAAATGCAATCCACTATTTTACAGGCAATTTAGTGTGAGTTGGTTAAAAATATGTTTCTGAAACGCAAACGGCATCCGCCAACAAAAAAAATAAAAGGAACTTGAGCACTTCCTTATGGAAAAGCATATCGATATAATGATGATTGCTGAAACCCATTTGACAAGAAATAGTCATTTCAAAATTAATGGCTACACACTGTATGACACTAAAGATCCCCGTGGAAGGTCTTGTGGAGGGTCAGCAATTCTAATAAAAACTAGAATTAAGCACTATTTTCTACTTGAGACACCTGAGGAGTATCTTCAAGCAACTAATATATGCATTGAATATTTGCATGAAAAAATTGTTATTTCTTCGATCTACTCACCGCCCCGATTTTCAAAAACAGAAAATCAGTATTCACATTTTTATACCCTTCACAAAAATGTTAAGGGTATATATAAGTTTGTGATTCCGTTTGTAATTTCTACAGTTTTTTTTGCGACCCTATAAAGTATATATATTCTGATTCAGAATTAATGGAAAAGTCGATTAAGCGATGTCCGTCTGTCCGTCTGTCGGTCGTTGAAATACCGTTTCTGAGAAAACCATTAGACATAGAAACTTTTTTCTTTCACCATTGTATTACTCCATATTGCCATGTGTTTGCTATTGAAATTCAGAAATATCGGTCCACGTATAGCTGAGATACATTCAAAATTCCGAAAAAAGCCAATTTTTTTTGCAGTTTTGTATGAAAATTTTTGAAAACAAAAGTTGTTCGTTTTGCTTCAAACTTCACACACTTATTAAGCATGGTGACTTAAAGGAAAACAATTTTTTTCAGATATCGGTCCATATATACCCGAGATATAGCCCAAATCGGATTTTTAATGAAAATGTCGCGTAAGCGAACTTAAACAACTTTTTTGTGCTCAAAAGCAGTTCTGGTAATGAAATAGGGTCATATAAATATGAAAAATGAAAATTTTCGATATCGGTTCATATATACCCGAGATATAGCCTAGACCGGGGTTTTCATGAAAATGCCGCGTAAGCGAACTTAAATAACTTTTTTTGGCTCAAAAGCAGTTCTGATAATGAAATAGGGTCATATAAATATGAAAATTTTCGATATCGGTCCATATATACCGGAGATATAGCCTAGACCGGGGTTTTCATGAAAATGCCGCGTAAGCGAACTTAAACAACTTTTTTGTGCTCAAAAGCAGTTCTGGTAATGAAATTAGGTTACATAAATATGGAAAATGAAAATTTCCGATATCAGTCCATATATACCCGAGATATAGCCTAGACCGGGGTTTTCATGAAAATGCCGCGTAAGCGAACTTAAACAACTTTTTTGTGCTCAAAAGCAGTTCTGGTAATGAAATTAGGTTACATAAATATGAAAAATGAAAATTTCCGATATCGGTCCATATATACCCGAGACATAGCCTAAACCGGGTTTTTCATGAAAATGTCGCGTAGGCGAACTTAAACAACTTTGTTTTGCTTAAAAGCAATTCTGGTAATAAAATAAAGTTATATAAATATGAAAAATAAAAATTCCCGATATCGGTCCATATATACCCGAGATATAGCCTAAACCGGGTTTTTCATGAAAATGCCGCGTCAGCGAAATTAAACAACTTTTTTTGCTTAAAAATAGTTCTGGTAATAACATTAGGTTATATAAATAAGGAAAATGAAAATTTCCGATATCGGTCCATATATACCCAAAATATAGCCCAAATCGGACTTTTAATGAAAATGACGCATAAGCGAAGCTAAACAACTTTTTTTGCTTAAAAGTAGTTCTGGTCCGATGACAAATCTAATGAAGACTCTACTTGCATCCCTTCTAAAGGAAAATTTTTTGCAACTCCAAAATCTATAACATCTGGAATCATTCGCCGGTCCGAGGGCCAATAAGTGGGATGTCCGCTTGAGATCACGTCTAAGCCCAGTTTGGAGACTGTGTCAAAAAGCACACGGCCTTTTGGGGAAATTAAACGTGATCCCCAAAAAGTGTGCTTGGCGTTATAGTCACCAGCCGCTAAAAATCGAGAACCAAGTGATTTGAAACAAGTAAGAGTGTGGTAAATTCGGCTGGGCCGAATCTAAAATACCCTTCACGATAGTCACGAATATGTATAGTATATTAAAAATGTGACCTAAATATGCTCGGTTATATGTGAACCGATAGCGGAATTTTCTATTTTCTGTATTTTAGTAACCTTCTTTTATAACGAGAATTGCTTTTCAGCAAAAAAAAAAACAAATTTTTTTAATGGAAAAATCGGTTCAGGCTATATCTCGAGTATATATGGACCGATATCGGATATTTTCTTTTTCCATATTTATATAACCTTATTTCATTACCAAAACTGCTTTTGAGCACAAAAAAGTTGTTTACTCGGCATTTTCATCAAAAAACCTGTTAGGCTATACACCGGGTATATATGAACCGATATCGGAAATTTTAATTTTCCATATTTATATAACCTTATTTTATTACCAGAACTGCTTTAAGGTGAAAAAATTTGTTTAAGTTCGCTTACGCGACATTTTCATGAAAAACCCGATTTGGGCTATATCTCGGGTATATATGGACCGATATCGGAAATTTTCATTTTTCATATTTATGTAACCTTATTTTATTACCAGAACTGCTTTAAGGTGAAAAAAGTTGTTAAAGTTCGCTTACACGACATTTTCATGAAAAACCCGGTTTGGGCTATATCTCGTTTATATATAGACCGATATCGACAATTTTCATTTTCCATACTTATATAACTTTATTTCATTACTAGAACTGCTTTTGAGCACAAAAATGTTGTTTTCGTTTGCTTACGCGACACTTTTATGTTAAACCCAGTCTAGGCTATATCTCGGGTATATGGACCGATATCGAAAATGTTCATTTTTCATATTTATATGACCCTATTTCAGGACCAGAACTGTTTTTAAGCAAAAAGAGATGTTTAAGTTCACTTACGCGACATTTTCATTAAAACCGCAGTTTGGCTATATCTCGGGTATATATGGACCGATATCGGAAATTTTCATTTTCCATATTTATGTAATCTTATTTCATTACCAGAATTGCTTTTAAGCAAAACAAAGTTGTTTAAGTTCGCTTACGCGACATTTTCATGAAAAACCCGATTTGGGCTACATATGGACAGGGTACATATGGACCGATATCGGAAATTTTCATTTTCCATATTTATGTAACCTAATTTCATTACCAGAACTGCTTTTGAGCACAAAAAAGTTGTTTAAGTTCGCTTACGCGACATTTTCATGAAAAACCCGATTTGGGCTACATATGGACAGGGTACATATGGACCGATATCGGAAATTTTCATTTTCCATATTTATGTAACCTAATTTCATTACCAGAACTGCTTTTGAGCACAAAAAAGTTGTTTAAGTTCGCTTACGCGGCATTTTCATGAAAACCCCGGTCTAGGCTATATCTCGGGTATATATGGCCCGATATCGAAAATTTTTATTTTTCATATTTATATGAACCTATTTCATTACCAGAACTGCTTTTGAGCTCAAAAAAAGTTGTTTAAGTTCGCTTACGCGACATTTTCATGAAAACCCCGATTTGGGCTATATCTCGGGTATATATGGACCGACATCGAAAATTTTCATTTTGCATATTTATATAACCCTATTTAATTGCCAGAACTGCTTTTGAGCACAAAAAAGTTGTTTAAGTTCGCTTACGCGACATTTTCATGAAAAACCCGGTTTGGGCTATATCTCGGGTATATATGGACCGATATCGGAAATTTTCATTTTCCATATTTATGTAACCTAATTTCATTACCAGAACTGCTTTTGAGCACAAAAAAGTTGTTTAAGTTCGCTTACGCTGCATTTTCATGAAAACTCCGGTCTGGGCTATATCTCGGGTATATATGGACCGATATCGGAAATTTTCATTTTTCATATTTATATGACCCTATTTCATTACCAGAACTGCTTTTGAGCACAAAAAAGTTGTTTAAGTTCGCTTACGCGGCATTTTCATGAAAACTCCGGTCTAGGCTATATCTCGGGTATATATGGACCGATATCGGAAATTTTCATTTTTCATATTTATATGACCCTATTTCCTTACCAGAACTGCTTTTGAGCACAAAAAAGTTGTTTAGGTTCGCTTACGCGACATTTTCATGAAAAACCAGGTTTGGGCTATATCTCGGGTATATATGGACCGATATCGGAAATTTTCATTTTCCATATTTATGTAACCTTATATAATTACCAGAACTGCTTTTGAGCAAAAAAAAAAGTTATTTAGCTTCGCCTATGCGACATTTTCATTAAAAATCCGATTTGGGCTATATCTCGGGTATATATGGATCGATATCTGAAAAAAAAATTTTTTGTCTTTTACTCACCATGCTTAATAAGTGTGTGAAGTTTGAAGCAAAACGAACAACTTTTGTTTTCAAAAATTTTCATACAAAACTGCAAAAAAAAAAATGGCTTTTTTCGGAATTTTGAATATATCTCAGCTATACGTGGACCGATATTACTGAATTTCAATAGCAAACCCATGAATCGATGGGGTAAAAGAATGGTGAAAGAAAAAAGTTTCTAAGTCTAATGGTTTTCTCAGAAACGGTATTTCAACAGCGGACAGACGGACATCGCTTAATCGACTTTTCCATTAATTCTGACTCAGAATATATATACTTTATAGGGTCGCAAAAAAAAACTGTAGAAATTACAAACGGAATCACAAACTTATATATACCCTTTACATTTTTGTGAAGGGTATAAAAAAAGTTTTGCTTGTTCACGTATCCATTCAACCAGAAATGAGCCTCGTCGCTGAACACAATTCTTCAATAAAAAAGTGGATCTTCATCTAACTTTTCAAGAGCCCATTCACCAAAAATTTGGCGTTGTGGTAGGTCGTTTGGCTTCAATTCTTGCACCAGCTGTATCTTATAAGGCTTCACACCCAAATCCTTCCGCAAAATTTTCCACGTAGTGGAGTAACAGAGGCCCAATTGCTGCGAACGGCGCCGAATCGATAATTCACGGTCATCACCAACACTGGCCGATACGGCTGCGATATTTTCTTCAGTTCGCACTCTACGTAAGCGTGTTGGTGGTTTAATGTCCAACAATGTAAATTTGGTGCGAAATTTTTTTACAATAGCCCGAATAGAAGCCTCAGTAGGTCGATTAAACTGACCATAAAATGGAAGAAGCGCGCGATGAACTTTCTTAACAGAGCACGCATTTTGGTAATAAAATTCAATAATTTGCAAGCGTTGTTCGTTTGTAAGACGATTCATGATTAAATTATAGACCAAACTGAAGATGTTTGACAGTGACACAAGATACAAAACGTGCGTGAGCTGTCAAAACTAGTGTTGCCAAAAAGATAATAGCAAAAAAATCACTCATTATTTGACACATACCAGGGCTGATGAAATAATAACCCTCCTCAGATATAATACACTTATGCCAGCGTTTTTCCCAATTCTCGAAATGTTTCTGAGACGCGCTTTTTGGTATCGCCAACAGCTCCTGTTTCGATTTTTCTTTTATCTCCTCAATCGTAAAAAAACGCTTTTCTTTCAGTTTTGGAAAGCATCTATGTGTGAGCTGGTGCAAAATCATTGTTTTTGCACAATTCTGTGCGTTTCTGACGAATTGCTTCGCGCAAACAGCGTATAACTTCAAAGCAGTATTCCTTATTTACCGTACGACTTTGCGGCAAGAATTCATGATACACCACGCCATTGCAGTCGAAGAAAACAGTGAGCATAACCTTCACAATTGTCCGAACTTGATGTGCTTTGTTCGGTCTTGGCTCTTATGGGCGATTCCCTTGGGATGCTTCCGCTTTGGTTTCAATGTCATGGCCATACACCCATGATTCGTCACCAGTTACGACCTTTTTGAGGAAATCTGGATCGTAGTTGACGATGTGCAACAGCTTCTCAGCGATGTCCATGCGGCGTTGTTATTGAATTGAAGAGCACACCAAAACACGACTAACCTTTTTCTCTATCAAAAACAAACTGACAATTCAAAATATCAGCCATATTGCCAACACATACATACATTTAACAGACATATGTATCAACATAACAGAAAATAAATGCGAAAATCGAACACACGTGACTCACGAAATTTGAAAATAACGCTTATTTTTCGATAAGACCATGTATATACATACATTTTTCTTTGTTTGGTCTTTTGACCAGTTAAGCATTGCTGGCCCTAAGCAAACATTAGTGTTGAACTACCACAATTATATTTTGCCATGCCCCTAATGAAAATTTTCATTATTTTTTTTAATGAAAATTTTCATTATTTTTCGGCCAATGATGATCTTCATAGGAATCTTGTTTCATTAAAAATTATTTAATGAATATATTCGTTGGATTAATGAAAAATTCATTAAGTTAATGAAGAATCAATCATAATATTTATGAATACTTTTCATTAAAACAGTGAAAATATTCATTAGGTTAACGACTCAATTTCAGTAGTTTTATGAATTTGGTACATTAACATTGAGTAAAACCTTCATTCCCTTAATGAATCTTCTTCATCATTCAAACATATTTTTTTCATTGGGCCATTGAATGTGTTACATTATTTTTATGAAATATTTTCACTATTCTAATGAAAACATTCGTTGAACCAATGAAAGTGTTCTATAATTTGGTGAAAAATTTTCTTCATTCCAATGAAATAAAATCAGTTAAAGGAAGAGTTTCATTATATGTTTTTCTGCGTAGGTATATTTGTACTTGACGAAGTAATGGAAAACCTAACGCAGAAAAACATACATTTTAAATTTTTATCAAAATATGTGGACGATCTGCTAGCAGTAATTAACAAAAATGACGAAATTTCCATACTTGACGCACTCAACTCATATCATAACAAATTGCAGTTTACCATAGAAAAGGAAGAAAATAAACAAATCCCATATTTAGACATGAAAATAATAAGAGAAGGCAAAAACATCATAACAGACTGGTACATGAAACCGACAGCTTCAGGAAGACTTATAAATTATAATTCAACACAACCTATAACCATGAAAATTAACACTGCCTCAGCTTTCGTTGAAAAACTAATTCGTCTAAGTGATAAAAAATTCGTAAATAATAATTTAAGGCACATAAGGGACATATTATCGAAAAATAACTACCCAAAACACATAACACAGAAAATAATTAACAATAACGTGACCAAAGAAAAACCACAACCTAACAAAGAAAACATGGAAAAACATTTTTACAGTGTACCATTTATACCGCGATTGGCAGAGAGGAAATTATTAACAAGTATTATTAATGATGAACACATAAGTATTTCACACAAATCCAACCAAACACTAAGGACTCTCTTTACAAAAAAAGAAAAAACAAATGACATACTAAAACGGGATAATGTGGTTTATGAACTAACATGTGTAGGCAATGAAAGGGAGCAGTGCAGTCAAATTGCATATGTGATCAATATGAGACAAATATAGACGAAAAAATTAATAGGGGCTCAGTGGCTGAGTTGGTTAAGCAGCCGTATTAAAAATACATCATGTTTACATGGTACTGAGTTCGAATCCTAGTGGGTGCTGATGAACAGTGTAGCGACTGTGAAACAGCTAGTTGTTGTCCCCCAGCTTTAGTGTATTCAATTATTTTTTCCTGTCTTCTTTGATCAAGAGTTATTGATCGCGGCAATTATTGTTATAATTATAAATAAAAATATTTCTTGGCTTTAGCCAGGATTGAACTCGAGCTAGACGAATGATACCAACCCATCATCATATAATATTAGAAATATAATTCAATAATATTATAATTATATAATTTCATAATTTATAAATTATTTATAATTTCAAAATCCCGAATCGGAACGTTATTCTATCTAATGCTTTGTTGTCTTTGTGCGTGGAAAAAATAATAGTTGGTCCTACTCAAATAGAGTGTGACTCTGCCCACTCTTTAATTCAAATATAAATTGACAATAAGCAAATAAATCTGCCATCGCAGCTTGTGGACTTAATACCATTTCCTCTACAAGTGCACCATTTAAGCATGAGTATTTTCTTGACTTTGACTCCGTTCCAAAACGTTATTCACCAGTAAGATCAAGTAAATTATTTGAATATACAAATAGTATGCACATATTTATTTATTTTAAACTATATATTTTGAACAGGGAAAAAATCCGTTGAATCCACATGATTCGTGCTTTGGGATACGATGGCACTGGTGTTATTTATTTTAAAACAAATATTAACGATGATTATGAACTACTTCCACAAAGAATTATAAAGAAATTTGTAAATCGTGAACCCAACCCATTGTATACTCAGAGAATTAAAATGTCAAAGAAAATTGCTTTTCACTTTCAATCTCCAAGACTTAAAACCGTTAATACCAGCAGATTGCCATAATTTTTCTGGCAATATTCCTTTCGAAAATTAACTATTTGGTTTCGACTTCTTTTAAATGAATTTATTTATTTTTTTTAATGTAATGAAATTTTTATATAAAATTTCTCACATATCTGTAGTTTTTATTTTAAAAACTAATTACATAATTACATTTTATTTTGTAATAAAATATGTACAAAAATTTAATAAAAAAGTTAAAAAATTAAACATATTTTTATTCAAAAGTATAAACAATTTAAAATGGTGAAATTCAAAACAATAGGCAAGGATTTTGGCGGATTTCTCATAAACTATAAAATAAAAGATAAATAATAAAGTTAAATATCTCTTAAACTGTAAGAGAATAGAATACTAGTATATAGTGAGCATGTTTTTTCTTAACTTTTTCAAGTAGTTTTCGAAAATTCAAAATTATTTTCAATTGGAAAGTTACACGGACCAATAGATTTTACATACCCGATTGTCAACTTTGTTCCACTAAAAAATCCACTGTGCTAGAATTACACAAGTACTAAAACATCGCTTTGAAAGTCTAGCATCTCTTCTGCTGAGTCTCCATATTTCGTCTGTTCAGTAGTTTAGAAGTTAATGAATTCATACCAAGAAGAAACCCTTTCACCCACTACTGTGACTTTTTGTAGTTACGTCTTTTTGTTTAACAAAAGGGGAAAGTCAAAAGAACGTACCTAACATAAAAATTTAAATGCTCGAAAAAATTAAAAATATCTTCACCAATAAATAAACCCCCACAATCTAAGTACAATTCACAAAAATTGCAAAGAAACCATAATATTTGTTGATTTTATAAGGTTTTTTGCTTCTCCTGTAAAAAAATGAAAAGTGTAGTTACGTCCGTCTGCATTTAATATGACGATATATTTCTCATATGATCAAATCTCAAATGACTTAATTTGCTTCAAATTAAGTCGAAATTTGTCTGTGCAACACTGTGCGGCTATTATTCTTAAATACAATTGGCATTCATTATTGGTGAGTTACAGTTCGAAAAAGCGACATTTAATTACGAATCAAAATGGCTGATTTATTTGTTTATGAAGTTGAATGTTATTTTCCATTTTTATTATTTTTTTTTTTCTCAACAATTTATTTAGATTGTTGGGATATAAAGTTGAAAGTTGAATCTTTCAAAAATTTCCAAAGTCTACTGATGATCAGGGCAGTTCCTATGAAATATCGACATATAGATAGCTGGGAAACATAGAAAACAAGCTATTTATAATTTTTTATTGTTATTTTTCTTTTTTAAAATTATGAAATAAAGTATTTATATTTGTCTACGAGTATTCAATGCCAAAAAATAAAGTAAAGAATGTGAAACTATTTTGTTTGCTTGCGAACTAGGTTTTCTAGGTTTAACAGCTGTTGAAATGCCAGCCCACTTGGGTCAAATCTGGTCCCGTTGTGTTACTTAGACTCTCTTTAAGTAATAGCCAATTTACGAATTGCTTCCGAGAGCCTGTAGGTGGCCATAGCGTCTTCATTAATCATCTATCTAAAAGAGGTTTCGTATTCCTTAAGTAGGGAAGGTTCATTTGTATACAAGTCACAACTGGCTAGTGCTCTGAAGGACGCACCCATAACTACAGCCTGATATCCAAA
This sequence comes from Thecocarcelia acutangulata, assembly GCA_914767995.1. Lineage (NCBI taxonomy): Eukaryota > Metazoa > Arthropoda > Insecta > Diptera > Tachinidae > Thecocarcelia > Thecocarcelia acutangulata. Next base: position 74,184,218 of record OU612097.1, read on the forward strand.
TTTCTTACAGTAGTTGTAAATTTTGGTAACAGGTTCATTTTATTTGCATTGGCAACAGTCAGACTCACAAATGGGGAAATCAGTGCTATATTCACTTCGGCACAAGCGATGAAAACAATAAAGTCAAGCTACACTCTACATGTTTGAATTCTACGATTCTTGCGGTTTGAATACCCTTCCATGTTGAAGCTAGTTTAAGAGGAATGCGTTCCTATTCTATCCCGATGTCTTCGTTTAAGGAAATCAACTTTAAATCTTTCTTTACGCTTTTTCCGTTTTAAAAGAAAGTCGGGCATCTACCTTCGATGAAACGTGTCTGACACAATTTTCAATATCTCGCAGCCAAAGAGAACACGTAATCGAGAGCATCATTCATTTGCTCATTAGTGTTCAGCGTGTTTAATTATATTTAAACAGCTTGTTGCAAAATGTTTATCGAAATTTTTTTTTTTATAAAATGTAATCCAAGGCAGCTTTATATAGGTAGTGGCCCAATTACAATAAATACAACACCAACAAAATACATGTTGATGTTTGTTGGTGTTGTATTTATTGTAATTTTGCCGCTACCTATTAATGCTGCCTTGATGTAATCACAAACGTCAAATTGATTTCGAAAATTCAAAAAGAAAATTACTTAGAACATAGTGGAAACACTTCGATATCAAATCAACTTAATTTGCTTATAATGGAAACGTACTATAAAGTGGAGAATTGGAACAATGAGCAAATTTTCCGATGATTTAAAGCCATGTCTAAAAGGCATGTTTTCTGTTTTTCAAGTTGTTCTCTCTAATTTCTTTTTGACTCGATTGTTATTTTTTAAATCGATACTACCAAAAGGGTAAAAAGAGACAAACGATTATTTTTAACGATAATTAAAAAACGACATGACTTAAAAATCATCCTAAAGATGTAACATGATATAAGATTTAATTAACAAACAAACTGAACCCTAGAGACCTCCCAATTCGCTTGGAATTTTGTGAGATCATTCAAATGGTGTCAGAGGATGAAAACGTCTTGAACTGTATTTTTATGTCTGACGAGGCACATTTTGATTTAAACGGCAATGTTAACAAACAAAATTGGCGAATATGGAGTAATTCTAACCCACAGATACTCAATCAGATGCAATTACATCCACTTCGCATCACAGTGTGGTGTGCAGTTTCTTCAAGGTTCATTGTCGGGCCTTACTTTTTCGAACAAACCGATCTTATTGTTACGGTCAATGAAGAATGTAGCAAAATTGATCAGCCACCCTGTATTTCATTGGAGCCTCTATAAAATTAATGGCATTACTAATAACTGCGGCAGATGTTTGGACCCAATGGTTGTCAATGATGTCTCTAACTGCATCTTTAGACGCACTTTACCCATTACTCCTCTTGAAGATATTTACCATCCCTCAATTAAACTAATCTTTTTGATTCCAGTTAAAGCTGTAGAGCCGTCGTTCAATAAAAATAAAAAGGTTTAATCGTTCAAACTTACTAATTATAGTTTGTTAATTCAGATGTTTAGTTGCACAGATTGGTTCACTTTGTTTGATACCAATTCATCACTATTATTTCTATTTAGTGATTTTTTACAAACAAGGTTAGTTAACAATACTGCTTATGGCACAACGTTCTTATTGCCGTTAAGACATACAGTGCTGTTCCTACGCTAAGCAACTCACACTGTATTTTACAAAAATGTTATTTTTCTCTCAAATAAGAAGACCTTACGAACTCATTTTAATATATATTTATCACTTATATGATAACAAAACAGTTTATAAAAAAATAACAACAAAAACCTTTTTTGATATTTCAATAACGAACAAAAACAAAACTAACTCTATGAGAGGCTGTGCCTACGCTAAGCAACTTATTAATATTTCGTATATGACCCTTTGTTTTTTATGACTGCAGCACATCTCTTGGGCATTGAGGCAATTAAATTTTGCAATGTGCTTTTGGGGATGTTTTTCCATTCATTTTGAAAACCGTTTAACAAATTTTCTTTATTTGTAAATCGACTCGATCCGAGGCGTCGTTTCACAATGGCGAACAAATTTTCGATAGGATTCAAGTCGGGTGATTGTGCCGGCCAATCAAGCACTTGAATCCTTTTCGTCTGAAACCATTCCTTGACCAACTTCGATGTGTGTTTCGGGTCGTTATCATGTTGAAACACCCATCGAAGTGGCATATTCCATTCTGCATATGGGAGCATTTTCGTTTCTAAGATGTCCTTATACACGAATCGATCCATTTTATCGTTTATTTTGTGCACAGGACCAAGGCGTTTGCCAGAGAAACATGCCCACACCATAATGTTTCCCCCTCCATGTTTCATTGTTTGCTTACAATAGCGTGGATCGAGCCGATTTCCTTTCATATGCCGCACAGTGCATATGCCGTCTGAATTGAAGAGGTTTACTTTGACTTCATCGCTAAAGAGCACACTGTTCCACTTTGTGATAGTCCAATTAATGTGTTGCTTTGCAAATTCAAGACTAAAAATTACAAAAGTCCTATAGAATTTGTTGTTAAAGTAAATTAAAATTCACTTACCGTTTTTTCATGTGTTTTTTTGTCAGCATTGGTTTTTTGACAGCCCTATAACTTTTTAAGCCCAGCTTGATGATATGTTTTCTGACTGTGCTGGAATCCACATTCAAATTAAGTGATTTCATTACCTCTTTTGAAGTTATAAATGGTTTTTTTTTTATTAATATTTTAATTTGTCTGTCGTCACGGTCGGAAATTTTACGTGGAGGTGCGCCTGTATTGGGTTTTACGACAGTGCCTATCGTTTTATAATTTTGAATCCACCGTGAAACCATTGATTTGTTAATTTTTAAATTATTAGCTATATCAATTTGACTTTGCCCTGCCTTCCACAATGATATAACGGAAGATTTGAAGCTATTATCGTATTGAACGCGCTTCATGTTGAAAATTTATAGTTTAAAGACGAAGAAAGTCTTAGTAGGACTAAACTGCATTGATTTAAGTAATTTGCAATTAATGAACTCAAATGCATCGCAAAAGAACCGTTATATTTAAGGGAAAGAGAATAAGAAAATTTGTTGCTTAGCATAGGCACAGCCTCTCATAGAGTTAGTTTTGTTTTTGTTTGTTATTGAAATATCCAAAAAGGTTTTTGTTGTTATTTTTTTATACATTTTTTTTTTGCTATCATACAAGTCATAAATAAGTATTATAATGAGTTCTTAAGGTCTTCTTATTTGAGAGAAAAGTAACATTTTTCTAAAATACAGTGTGAGTTGCTTAGCGTAGGAACAGCACTGTACCTTTGACGGCCCAATTGTTACATGGTGGAGTACCCGTGTATCTTTATTTTTCATTATTTCAACTCCGTCAACAAAAGCACATCATCACTTTTTATGTCCTTTTTTATAGTTTGTGGAAAAATATATGTTGTTATTGCAAAAACTTGAACTTTTTTTTCGCAATTTCTTTTAATTTGAAACTATTTTTACTCATCATAAGTCATTTTCTCTTAAGACAGAGCTTTTAAAACAAACGTCTTAACAGTCGTGTCAAGACGGCAAGAAAACAGTAACATTTGCAGTCTATACCTAACAGTAACAGGAGGCTTATTCTGAATTGCGATGCGAAAGTCATAGCGATGCGCAAATGAATTGCGATGCGAAAGATATTTGGTATTCTGAATAGACAGAAGATTGCTTAAAAGCAAATCCGACATTCTAAATTTGAGTGAAAAGTTATTTTATTTTGTCTGACGAGTATTTGGTGTTTTTAAGTGGCCTTTCGCCAAATCACTATGCTTTTTCATGAATTCCATTATTACTTCGAACTGTCGCATCTTAGTAGTCTCGTTGTTAGTTTCCCGGAGTAAAATTTCATTATTAAAAGCAATTAATCTATCAGCTACCACAATAAGTTATTATTTGGTATAATAAAATTTTGTGTTATTTTAACAAATCAAATAGGTGAATAACCAAAAAATAACATAATACTTCCATTTTCATGGTTTGCTAATGCTGGAGGCTTATTCTGAATTGCGATGCGAAAGTCATTGCGATGCGCAAATGAATTGCGATGCGAAAGATATTTGGTATTCTGTAAGTTTTTCGCATTCGCAATTAATTTCAAAATGTGGCAATACTCTTTCAAAGTAAACAAATAACCGTACATTTTTTTTTTCTTATTCGATAAGTTTTACAAGTAAAAATTGTTATAAAAAATAAAAAAGTTTAATTAAAAAAAGTTTGTGTTATTTTCAAAAATGGAGTATTACATTAGCTTGGAGTGCATGGCAGCGAAATCAAGTACGATTCCGCCAATTATCAAATTAGCAGCTGCTTTAAAATTTCTGGGTCAAGGTGGCTACCAACACCATCCTGCAGCATCTCTTATTGCTTGCATTTAGTTCTTCGGATAATGTATCCCACAAAGCACTGTCGAGCTGTCTGTCAAGTGGCCTTTCGCCAAATTACTATGTTTTTTCATGAATTCCACCATTACTTCGAATTGTCGCGTCTTAATAGTCTCCTTGTTAGTTTCCCTAAGTGAAATTATATTAAAAGCAATTAATCTATTAGCTACCGCAACGAATTATTCATTTAATAATTTATCGTCATTTTAATAAATAAAATAGATGAATGAACAAACAGTAATATAATACTTACATTTTCGTGCTTTGCTAACGCTGTTTTGCTATCGAATGAATTTTGCGACTTTGACCTTTATTTTCGCAATTAAGAATGCCGAATTGCCACCTTTTCGCATTTTAAATGCGAATAAAAAAGTACTGTGCGAACATCGCAATAGAGAATAGGAACTCTTCGCATATATGCATATTCGAGTAGGATTACCATTCGCATCGCAATTCAGAATTAGCCTCCAGTACTTTGCTGTTCCTGTTAGTGTTCTCATGTCAGGTGTGGACAGCACTTTAAGTTACTTACTACAGTGTTACAACATTTGTTTATCACTAAACGCTATTTAAAGACATTAATAAATTAAGCCAACGTTTAATTTTAATATTATTTTTTATTACAATTATTAATTTATTAAATTTCTGGTTTTATAACAAACAATAAGATTGTTTTATTCATTGTTTTTAGTTAACTTATCATTCATAGTTTTCTTTTATTTTACCCTCTGTATTATTAAATATTTTAATTTCTTTTTTCGTGTTTCCGTTCCTCATAGTTTAAATATATTGCAAATTTTACATAAAAAATAAGTATATAAATGATGTATAAATAAAGTAGTAATGTTCCGGTTTATTACAACTTTTTTGCTTCAGTTTTTGAATTTTAATAAAAAAATATTGTTTGATAACTTAATTACTAATTGCACGATATTTAAATCTACTACAAAATTGTTTCCATTTTAATTTGTTGTATGTGCTTAGATTATGTGTATTTTTCTTTTGCATCATTTTAAAATAAGAATGTTACATCTAAATAACGTAGTAATTGTATATTAAAATGTAATATTTACAAAAATAAAAACGAAGATACGAAATATTGATAATTTATATGTATGTATTAATAAAATCGAACGTGTTTTAAGATTACTTGCTACAGGCATACATGTTTTTATTTATACTTTCTTTCCATGAACACCAATCTAAAGAATTGCAAGTATATAGAAATTTAAATGGCTAAATCGTAGGGCGATCGAACGGTTATTATTCGACCAGTTTTTACTCGGGTTTTTTGGTCTAACCGAAGCCATGGCTTATGCAATAACCCGGGGGTTTCAAAGCAATTAACCGAATTTTAATATTTAAAAGTTTACAAATATGATTGCAATTAAAGTAATTTGATGATATGAAATTGAGAGCTTAATTACAGTTTGTTTATTGATAAATATGACATTGCTAGGTATTCGGTTGAAGAGCTTAATAGCGATGACTGTGTGCCAAACTAAGAAAATAAAATAAGAAATTCTATTAAATATGCAAAACTTCTGTTTAAATTGATCGCGTAATAATTTTGTAAATGCAAATTGGTTTTACATACCGAAACCCGGATTTAATAATCGATCACCCTACTAAATCTCCTTTTCAGTTACATACTTACATGTATAATGTGAATTCGTAGAGATCATTTTGTATAATTTCCTAAGTTATGTAAAAGTTACATTCCCAAAGACGGTAGAATAAAGAAGATGCTGTCCCCCCAACTATATTTTGTCATCTGAATTGTGCATTTAAAGCAGAGCTATTTTCACAACTTTCAGCTTGCAACTACGTCGGTTTTGATTTTTTAAGTTGACTATGGCTGGTGTTAATGTCAGTGTGAAAATAAGCTCTTTAAGCAAAGATTTCAGGTGGAATAACTTGTTTACTTATAAACATTAACACATTAGATTGCATAGTAAAGCAAGCTTCATCAATTACCGCATTAAGAAAACAGCAAATTTCTTCATCATCATTATTGGAAGCGTTAAGAAGTAAATTCATAGTTTCCGTTAACATTACAATGAATGACAAGCAAAACAGGAAAAGAACTTAAAAAATTACATGATAACTACAAAATCGAAAATGAATGCAGAATGTAAGGTAAAGATGTTATTAGGAAACAAATACTTTTTAATTACCTAATATGTTTTTTTTTCGAGTAACATTATTTAATATACATAATAAAAACTTATAATTAAATAGATAACATAACTTTATAATAATAACTTAAAGTGTAATAGAATTTTAACATCAAATTTAAAAACAACTAAGTTAAAAAAATTATGTATATATCTAGGTATGTAAATATGTACGTACATACAGAAAAAGGATGACTATGTTGCATCATTGTTGACACATCGTATTGAACCTTGCCATCGTCTTATTTTAAATAGTCACGTTTGGAAAAACAAATTTTTGCTTTTAATACAAAATCATGTTAAATCAGCATGAAATGTTGAAGTGTTAATGGTTTTGCTTTACTAAGCATAATTTTATGTAAAAATTGAATAGGGATAATTATTATTGAACTTTATTAAAGCAATTAAAATTGAAACGTCAACAAAATTAAATATGAATAAAAAATACACTGGCTAGGTATCTCTAACATTTCCAGTTTTCACCGCTGAAGACTTTTGTTTTTGTTAGCCTCTTTGGAGAAATTAGAGGTGACTGTTTTTAATATTTTAGCTTCTCGATGATGTTCATCACGTGAACACAAAACAAAAGAAGAGATTTTTCACAAAATGCAAAATAAATGTTGTTCAACGTCAATGTCTTTTTCTGGTTGTATTTGTACATATTTTATGCATCTGTATAATAACTATTGTATTAAATAAAATATTTAACATTTCATTGCATTTACATCATAATCACTTAATATATCACGCAAAGTGCACCTACAATTTTTTCTTTGCCTTACTTTTAAAGAAAGCAACAATCACTAATTTTAAGTTTTTTCAATGTTTCTTTTTTTTGGATAATTTAAATTAAGAAAAAGTTAAAAATAAATATATACATTGTTTAAACATATAGAAATCACCACACGTCATAAGTAAAAAAACCAGGATATAAAATTTGATTAAGAATAATTCAAAAGAAACAAATAATTTTATAACAGATCTTATTTATTTTGTGATAAATGAAAACAAAGTAAAAGTGGTTAAAGGGTTAAACGTACAAAAACAACAGCCAGCTGTAGCTTTTATTAAACAGTTTTTTTTCTGCGACATATTTGCTTTCATTTTTCTTTCCGGGCTTAAAACAACTTACCCAAAAGAAAATCCATTAATATTTCTGTTTGAACTTATATTTGATTGAATTGTTTACAACTACTATAGATTACTGCCTGGATAGCTGATAGCGCCAGGACTAATATCTATATCATTAGCTCCTCCAGCAATCGTGCTGGTACCAAAGGAATGCGCTTGGCTAGTTGCGGCTGTGGGTGGTGTCTGACTAGTTGACATATCATTTACAGACATTAATGAAGAAGCTCCGCTAACTGCTATCGGCGCTGAGCTGGGCATAGGTGGTGCTGATGGCAGCATCATATGCTCCTGTAATTGTTGTTCTAACTCCTGTTGTTTACGTTCCAATTCCATTTGTTCTTTCAATTGCTGTGTAATAAGTTCTTTGTTTTGATGCCAATACATAACAGGTATGCTCAAAGTAGTTGTTAAAGTATCGTTATGTTCTTCCAGTGAATTTGTAGCATAATGTTCCACCAATTTCTTGAGGGTGTGATAAATATTGTAGGGTGCCGCAAAACCATAACCGCTTTCGGTTTTATAAATAATACAGTGGTTAATGCAATCTTTGCAAACAATCGACAAAGCATAATGACCAACTGGACGGGCACGTATTAGAAAAGTACCAGTGGGTGCGCCACATAGTAATTCTTCAGCATCATGACGAGATATATCTTGTAAAAACCACATGGACTCATCGTTGTGCGGTTGTTTTGAAACATTTTCGTAGCGTTGTTGCCAGGCCTCAAAGCCCATTTCGATCAATTCTTTAATATCTTCGTCAGTAATAGAAAATTCTTTGAGACGTCTGAAAGAAAGTCAATTTTTATTTAAGAAAATATGTTTATTTGAGTGCATACAATTTTGAAATAAATTTCTTAAAATATATTAAATTAAAAAAGGGCAGACCCAAAAGAGAATTTCTTTTGTAAGGACTTTCATTGAGGTTTAGAGCAGTAGAGACAAAATTTAGATAGGCGGTTTAAATTTTTAAACAAGTTTTATTACCCTTAAGTCAGACATTATGGAAAAGAAATTGGGCAGATCTTGAAGGCTGAATGTGTTCTAATAGGTTGCTTACAATGTAATAATGTCTTCTTAGATGGTTTAAATGTGGAAAAATCCTATTACAGAGATCGATAATTTTAGTAATACGTCTGAATACAATACATCCGTATAAACTTTTTAACGAGAGAAATTTTTAATAAATAGCAAATCGTTTAAATTTATTGAAATGTTGATCAAGCTTGGTTAAAAGATTTGTTATTTAATATTTTCGTTTTTCTTCGGAAGACTTCTTCAGGAGAAATTTGTGTTGTAAAAAATCAGTGTTAAGAAACTGAAGAAAGGATAAACTTGAACAAAATCCCGATATACAAATGTACAAAAACCAAAAATCTAATTTGAAAATGATAAAATTTAACAAAAAATCAATCAATTAATAATTTTGTTTTGTATATAAAATAGAAAATATATTAAAAAAATCATTAACTGCTTTTAACCAGTTCAATGTTTTCAGGAGTCCTTGAAGATCGACTGAGCGTTGGCCGCGGGACATGCATAACCGAAGCAGTTGCGCCGAGTCTAGTCAAATTCGCTTTGGGTTAAATAAAGTGAAAAAGTATTTTTTTTAGCTTTTATTTATTTCTTGGATCTTTGCAATATTAACTAACAATAAGTATAGAAATCCTAATACTAAATGCAAAATATTAACAAATTCCAGCCAACGCAAAACAAAAAGTTTTATTTTGCGCCAATTATATCGGTAAAATTAATTATCTCGGTAAAATTAATGCTCTGATGGTGGCAAAGGTATCCCTTCTTCTCGACCAAGTGTGACCGCTAAAATTAAGTATGTTTCGTGCAAGAGGGTTTGGGTGAAGTTCCTGTTCCTGTTTTCTGATATACCTTGCCGCATAGTTTGAAAATTCGTCTTTTACTCACAGATTTGTGAGTTTGACGGAGCTGCAGTAGTCGCTCGAAGAGTTTTGTTTTTTCGCATATGAATTTTTTTAATGTTTGACGCTGAGGCGGTACCTCATAAGTGAATTCCATAGCACAATAAATGCACCACCAGATCTGAGGAAGCTCAAACATAAACAATAGAGGTGAGAATATATTAGAATTTATGTATATTAGAAAATGATCTAGTAATTCTTAACAAAGGGAACAAACCAATCTTCGTGACTTCGAACAGGCAAGAGGTGTTGGACATTATGCTAGCCATTTCGGATATCGCAAACCAAATACAGGAATGGAGGGTGTCAGATGACCGCTCTTTTTCTGATCACTGCTATTTGGATTTCAAATTATGCAAACAGCATAGAATTACATTCTATCGTAATATGCGTAGAAGGGACTGGGGAAAACAAGGAGAAATCCTGAGTAGATATCTAGCAGAATACCCGACCATTATCAATGTCATGAACATGGAAATGTCAGTGGTGAAACTCAATGACGCTTGCAAGAACGCTATAAGACTATCTTGTACACTATCTGTAAAAAGGGAAAACAGCAGACGAAAGTGGTGGTCAGCAGAACTGTCAGAAAGAAGCCAGAAAAGTCGTAGACTTTTCAACGAAGCTAAAAGAACAGGTAAGTGGTATGAATATAAAGCTTCACAGTCGTAAAGCAGCTCCTTGCTGGAAAACAGTTCTCACGTCATCGTAATTATTTCTGAAGTGCGGTCAGGTTTGTGTTTGTTGTTTGGCCTTCAAGAGTTTTGCGTCTTGCTTTCACGGTTTACAGTTTTTTGTGGAATTTCTTTGTTAACCACGCGGCGGAGCATAAGTCGTTATAGTTAGTCACAGCGCCGCAGAAAATCACTGTTAATACCATCGTGGTCATAAGGTCTTCGCCCATACTTTATAGTTAATCTAAACGAAGATCCTGGAGGGAATTCTGTAGTAATGTGAATAGTATCTCCGATATATGTAGACTTCGGAGAATACTTTCAAAACAACCGACAATACCGACAAATCCTTATTCAAAAGGCAGATGGATATGTTGGATTACAAACTGTAAGGAATCGCTAGAAGAATTAGTTAACACCCACTTTCCGGGAAACAAGCAATTGAGGGAGAACGAAAGCTCTTCTCTGCTACACGTCCCGAATGCGGTATACCCCTCCCTGAGGTGTACCCTTGCATACTTTTCTCGTAATTCTGGAGTCCCCATTGTTGCAGTTATTGTTCTGAGCTTTAGTATGCTCGTAATGAGCATGATTGTAGGTCGATCAACCTTCAGACCGTCGAGTGCATCTATGACCGCCTGTTATCGACGTTATTGAAAGCACCTTCAATACCCATGAAGACCACTAAGGTATAGTTTTTGTATTGATTGGACCGTTCAATATGACTGACCAAACTATGTAGTGCCGTTTCAACTGATCTACCCTTTGTGTAGGCATGCTGAGATGGCGAAAGAGGAACAGAAAAAAAAACAAACAAATTTGCAAATAGTTCCATGTTTAGGGTAAGTAAAACTATTTATATGTTTATTATTTAAAATATGTTTTGATAAATAAGATAAGTTCTTCTCACGGAGAACACGCCGAACGACTGTTGGAGTCTTTCGACAAGTCGTATGCCAAATACTGTGAAGTTATTCTAGTAGAAATTTTAACGACATTGTTGTTAAGATAAACACCACAAAAATAATTGGTATTTAGTCAACGCTAATCAGTTAGACTATAAAAACAGCTGATTTAAAACGAAGACAAATAGTGTTAAAAACTGTTATAGAATCGCAAAAACACCAACGCTAGTGTTAATTTCTCTAAACGAATTTTATTAGCGTTAAAACAGGCTAGTGAATTGCACTACTGATAACAAATTGTCGGCCACATTAGTAGCTTTCCAGAAGCTTGTGAGAGTTTGCAGGCAAATCGGCGTGCCACACTTTATCAAAAGCTTGGGAAACGCCAATGAATAGAGCTGCGCAATAGTTCCTGTCTTCAAAACTCTTTCTTATGACATTTACTAGTCTGTGTGTTTGTTATTTTATATCCTCGTCCTCGATCCGATTGAAAATCTTTGGTCAATCGTGAAAAGACGGCACGGGCAGTATGAAGCAGCCCGTTTAAATACGGAATGAAGTCCAATACCAAAAGATGTTTTCGAAAATTAGGTAGAACGCATGAAAAACCTTGTAAATCAAATTATTGCTAATAAGGGTCTCTTAAAACATGCGAAATTGAACTTATACGGGTTATTTGCGTCTTTTCTTTCGTACCCTTTGAATTTATTTATTTTATTTATTTTATGAAAAAAAAAGGTATATCACATACAACAAGATATAAATCTTTTGAATTACAGTATGTGATTTTATAATAGCACAATATATATTTTAAAGTTATTTTACATAGAAGTTATAATAGATAAAATATAAATTTTAATACATTAGGTTCTTCAACAAGGAATTTGCGATATTAAAGTATATTACTTGGAAAGCAAGCAAAACAAAAGTGTTATTATAAGACAAATTGTTGAATAATATATAAAGGTTCAAACTTAACTAAAATATAAAAACAGTTGTTGTTTGAATTGTATAGCGTTGCCAGTACATTGCAAAGTGTTGGGTAGTAATTCCACAGCCGTATGGTATTTGTAAAGAACTGCCACTCAGATATTAGTGTTCGATGTCTGAATTGTATAATGTTTTTTCCTCTGTTAGAACGTGCAAACTGAAGGCGTTCAAATAAGTAAATAGGCTCTTTTATATAAATAATTTTGTGCAGTAAAATTAATGATCTTATCTTTAGCAACTCGAGAATATCAACTCCATATAAGGATTTATAGTATTGTGATGTTCCTTGATATCTCTTAATATTATAAACATATCGTAGGATGGCGCTATAAACTACCACTAATCTGCTCTTACTATATGAGCCACTATAGGCAAAAATTTCATAGCCATATAACAGCTTTGGTACTAAATAGGACTTTGCAAGAAGAACTCGGATATTTATAGGTGTAACATGCTCCGAGATATTAAGTATTCGCAGCATCGAAAAAATTGTTCCACAAACAGAGTTAATGTGGGTATCCCATTGAAGTGATTTGTTGAAAATTATTCCAAGGTTCTTTGCTGATTCAGCAATTACTATATTTTTATCACCTAATAAGATCGGAACATCTACGACAATGTTTTGATTTCTCTGGGCAACCACCAGACATTTAGATTTTGTAGGATTCAGTAGCTGTCTGTTAGAAGCCGCCCATAAAGATATTCTATTTAAGTCCACGTTTAATTTAGCAATGCACTCGTGTATCAAATTTTTCTTGCAACTAATGTATATTTGCACATCATCAGCATACATGTGTATTTTGCTGTACAGAAGCTGATTAGGTAAGTCATTTATATATAGTGTAAACAGCAGTGGTCCAAGAATAGAACCCTGCGGTACTCCTTTAAATACAGGTAGGGCGGTAGATATGCGGTCACCAACATATACTGATTGGTAGCGATCAGTGAGATAGCGTGCTATTAAATTTGTTAAACATCTTACTGCATAGAATTTGGTGACTAACGGAATCAAATGCTTTAGAATGATCCAAGAGCATTAGCAATGTAATATAACCATCATCAAGACTGCACCTTATATCTTCCGATATGTCGATAAGCGACGTTATACAGCCGTGCCTTTCTCTAAATCCAGATTGGCTTCTTGTTAGGAGCTGGTTGCGTGGTAAATATTCACTTATTTGCCCATGTAACAAGCGTTCAAAAACTTTTCACAAATAAGATAATATTGAAATAGGACGATACTCATTTGCACTTTTTGGTACAGGGATGACCTTAGCATGCTTCCAGCAGCTAGGAAATTGACTGGTGGTAATTATAGTGTTGAAAATGTGTGTAATATAACTTAAAATTCTCGGCAGGAGCAGCTTCAAAAATTTTGGATGGATCTGATCAATCCCGACTGCATTGGATGTCACTGATACACAACATGACGCGACCTCAGCTTGAAGTACATTTGTAAAATTAAAACGTGGTAATGAAGATTCTGCTGAAGGTTATTGCGATAGAGTAAATACATTCGGCTGACTGATATTCCCAGAAGTCCTTGATGGAACGTTAATAAATGACGAATTTAATTCATCAACGTCAATATTACAAGCATTACCTATCTTATTTCCAATACCAATTTCCTTTATAGTTTGCCACCTTCTTTTTGAGTTAACCGCTAACCTGAAGCGGTTCGCATAAAAACTGGTCTTCGCATCTCTGATTGCTTTATTGGCATTTTGGCGGACATAACGGTATTCTTCATACATTTCAGATGTTTTATATCTTTTCCAGCGTCTGTAAAGGTTATCACGCGCATTAATTAAATTTTTTATGGCGGGGTTAAACCAGCATTTCCTTGCTTTATCACCACGATACGTGCGCAACGGAACAGAAGTATCGAAAAGATATAGTAAATTCGCATTAAGTAATAAAAGTTGTTCCTCAGCTGACACCAAGTAGTAGATATCTGTCCAGTTGATACTGTTAAACCGTTCTTCTAATAAGAAGTAATTTATATTACGAAAATCTCAGTAGCTTATAGAAGTCACAGTGTTAGTCAATGCAAAATTGTATGAAAGAAAGATTAGATCGTGTTTTGAGAAACAGGGTGTACTGATTTGATCGAAAAGTAGCATATTGGACGTATTACCTAATATAAAGATATCAAGTAAAGTGCTACTAGTATTAGTGAAGTGTGTAGGGTGTTGGGTGTTTGCTATGTGTAGACCGATGGATGTTAACTGCCGAGGAATAATATCGTTATATTGAACAGTTAACAGGTCCAACTCACGCAAAAATGAGTCATATAATACATCAGAGCTTGGACGGTAGACGCAACCCAGCAATAGTTTCCTCTCACCTCCAGAAATTAGTAAATATTCAATTGGCTCGTTATCCTTCGACCTTAATATTCCCTTATGACGTATTCCAAGCTTTATGTAAATAGCCACTCCACCAGCATAACCCTTTCTATCAGTTCTATATATTTTGTACCCCGTGGCAGTAACAAAACTGTCCGGAAGATCTCTCTCGAACCATGTTTCATCTCATTTATTATTGCCTCTTTGGTTCTGTTTTCATGTTTCTGATCTCTTTCGCTTCTGATTGCTACTGTAGATTTTCTTCTGGCATTATAACTTAAGTATGATTGTCACGGTTGGCTCGGGCGTAGTCTAATCTGAAGGTTCAGTATTTGCTGAATCCGCTGGCTGTGGCGTAGTTAAATCTGAAAGTACAATTTACGATGACTTCTTCAAAGCATTTATGGCCGAATATCGACAATAACGCGTCGAATGTTTTCCTTCCTGGTCAATCATTTCGAGCTTATCGGCAAAGTCTGGCCTCTTCACATAACCCCAGTGAAAGTAGGAGACAAATTCACAAATCCGGAATGTGAAACATGAAATGGTTAACAAACGTGCCTTCGATAGATCAATTGTGCCATGATCTGAGTGGCATATTGCGCTGTCTTGTTGAAATCATAGCTACTGCACATCATAATTATTCAATTGATGGATGAGAAGCCTTAAAGCATGGCTCTGAAGGGGTCACACCATTAACTGCAGCGTTCTGATCAGCGTCGTGTTTAAAGAAATACGAGCCAATGATTCTACCAGCCCACAAAGCACACCAAACAGTTTTCTGGATGTTCTCAATATAAGCTTGAGGATTATCATCACTCCAAATACTGCAGTTTTCTTTATTGATGTATCCATTCAAACAAGTGAGTTTCATCGCCAATTACAATTCACTTTTGCAAATCGGAAGTGTTGTTTTCGGTCACAAGTTTTCTTCACATGTAAAGAAAACTTTCGAAAATCTATTTTTTCAAGATTGTTAATTTCTATGATTGCTAATGAATAATTTGGTGTAATAATTAAAATTGAACTATGGTTGTCGATACAAATTGTCAATTGAATCGAATTATTTAACTTTAGTTTTAGTATTTTTTTTTTATTTATTTATTTGTTTGCAATACCAATTATTGGATAATAATACTGAAATGAAAATGATCCCAAACTAAAGATTATATATGGAATTATTATGTGAATGGAATCATTCTTCTAAGTTCTTATTCTATAATCCAACCAGCCATTAATATTATAAAAGACTTTGATCGATAATGAAAAGACGTTGGATTCCGTTAGAAAGTTTGGAACAAATCTTTTATGTATAAGAGGAAAAGCGTTGCTACTATAAAAAAAAGTAGCGCAACTCATGGTCCTCTACAGATCTTTTAAATAATATATGTACATCCAATGGTTATTATTCGTCCAGTTTTTACAGGTTTTGCCGTAACCGTTATTTTTTTATTTCTAAAAATGTTAAAAAAAAAAAATAAACAAGTAAGAGTGTTGTATATTCGGCTGGGCCGAGTCTAAAATACCCTTCACGATAGTCTAGTATATGTATAGTATATTTAAAAATTTGAAATAAAAATGATCGGTTATAAATGAACCGATAACGGAATTTTCTATTTTCTGTATTTTAGTAATCTTCTTTTATAACGAAAATTGCTTTTCAGCAAAAAAAAAAAAAAAAAAAAATGTTAATGGAAAAATCGGTTCACGCTATATCTCGGGTATATATGGGCCGATATCGGACATTTTCCATATTTGTATAACCTGATTTTATTACCAGAACCACTTTTAAGCAAAAAAAAAAAAAAAGTTGTTTACGTTAGCTTACGCGGTATTTTAATGAAAACCCCGTCTAGGCTATATCTCGGGTATATATGCACCGATATCGGAAATTTTCATTTTTCATATTTATATAACTTTATTTCATTACCAAAACTGTTTTGAGCAAAAAACTTGTTTACGTTCGCTTACGCGGCATTTTAATGAAAACCCCGGTCTATGCTATATCTCGGGTATATATGTACCGATATCGAACATTTTCATTTTCCATATTTATATAACCTTATTTTCTTACTAGCAGTCGTATTCTGTAACTCGCTTAGCTAAAGCTAAAACTCGATCGCTAAAGTGCTAAAAAAAAATTAGGGCAAATATTTTAGCGATGTCGCTAACTCTGTATTCTGTAAAGTAAATTGCTTAGCTAAATTTTTAATTTGCTAACTGTATACTATTTCTTTCTTTCTACTTTGATGAACTTTTGTTGAAAAGAGATAAACATAATGTAATAATTTTTGGCAATTCATTATAGTGGTACCTTACTTATTCTGTTTCCCGTAAATATTCTTAAAACTTCTCTTTAATAACGTTTTAAAATATATTTTGAAATATAGATTTTAAATAGTTATTGTGAAAGATACATTCAAAATTTATATTGTTTTTTTACAAATATTACTTAAACAGCACTTAAGTCGATAAATTATGAGCAGTATTTTTTCATGATACAACCAAATGTGGAATTTATGGCCAAATTTTCAAAATATGGCATCACAAAAAAGTATTTGTTTATTTACATTTTAAATAAACAAAAAAAAAAAAAACGCTCATAAGGTTTACAAAAAATTTTCTGCATTTTGTAATAATAAATATTTAAAAAAGTTAAAATGAGCAGTTTTTATCGCCGTCGTAATATAATGAATGTAATAAGTGCAATTAGTGAACGCAATAAGCTAATTGTGAACAGGATATTTTTATGGAATTGACAAATCTTAAAAAAGGAATTTTTGTGTTTTGCTTCACTTTAAGTTGAAATTAATTTTTTACCTATCATGGGAAAGTTTTTTGTGCTCCTCCAAGTACTGAATAAGCATATATTTTTACTCCTATGTAATTATTTTTGTTGTTTCTTCCATTACACAATAATAATTTTTTTTTTAACAAGAAGCAATAGAAACAAGTAAGAGTATAGTATATTCGGCTGGGCCGAATCTAAAATACCCTTCACGATAATCACGTACATATATGTATAGTATATTTAAAAATTTGACCTAAATATGCTCGGTTATATATGAACCGATATCGGTATTTTGTATTTTCTGTATTTTAGTAACCTTCTTTTATAACGAGAATTGCTTTTCAGCAAAAAAAAAAAAAAAAAATGTTAATGGAAAAATCGGTTCAGGCTATATCTCGGGTATATATGGACTGATATCGGAAATTTTCATTTTCCATATTTATATAACCTTATTTCAATACCAGAACTGTTTTTAAGCAAAAAAAAAATTGTTTAAATTCGCTTACGCGGCATTTTCATGAAAACCGCGGTTTAGGCTATATCTCGGGTACATATCGGAAATTTTCATTTTCCATGTTTATATAACCTTATTTCATTACCAGAACTGCTTCTAAGCAAAAAAAGTTGTTTAAGTTCACTTACGCAAAATTTTCATGAAAACCCCGGTTCAGGGTATATCAGGGGTATATATAGACCGATATCGGAAAATTCCATTTTCCATATTTATATAACCTTATTTCATTACCAGAACTGTTTTTAAGGAAAAAAAGTAGTTTAAGTTCGCTTACGCGGCATTTTTATGAAAAACCCCGTTTAGGTTATATCTCGGGTATATATGGACCGATATCGGAAATTTTCATTTTTCATATTTATATAACCTTTTTTCATTATTAGAACTGCTTTTAAGCAGTTTAAGTTCACTTACGCGACATTTTCATGAAAAACCCGGTTTAGGCTATATCTCTGGTATATATGGACCGATGTCGGAAATTTTTTTTTTGTCTTTTAGTCACCATGCTTAATGAGCGTGTGAAGTTTGAAGCAAAACAATTTTTTTTCGAAAATTTGCATACAAAATTGCAAAAATTCGTGGCTTTTTTCGGAATTTTGAATATATCTCAGCTATACGCGAACCGATATTACTGAATTTCAATAGCAAACACATGGCACGACGGAGTAATAGAATGGTGAAAGAAAAAAGTTTCTATGTCTTATGGTTTTCTCAGAAACGGTATTTCAACGACCGACAGACGGACAGACGGACATCACTTAATCGACTTTTCCATTAATTCTGATTCAGAATATATATATATATATATATATACTTTATAGGGTCGCAAAAAAACTGTAGAAATTACATACAGAATCACAAACTTATATATACCCTTCACATTTTTGTGAAGGGTATAAAAATAATTAACAGTATATTATATAATAAATCAGAATAAAAAAAGCCAAATCAAGAATACCAGCCCCCGTCGGAAAAACTAAGAAAGAAAGCATTTAGCGCGGAATGAATACGTCCAAATCAGTGGGATAACCAAAGAGAGAATATGAAGGCGAAAAGCAAAGTATCTAAATGCATAGATGAAAACATTAAAAGTTTCAAACGAAACACGTTATTAGAATGAGAGAATATGCGCAGGGAAAATGGTAATATATTCCATCATCTAGCAATCCTAACCACAAAACTTTTATCAATAAAAGAGCAAGAAATCCTCGGTATAAGTATCTGAGGATGCCTAGAAGAGCGCAGAAACTTAAATGACCTATACAATGCTAATGGTGTGGAAGTCTTCTTAATCTTGTGAAACGGGACCAAATTACGAATCATTAGAAATTTAGTAAAACTACAACCAAGAAATCGTTCAAAGAAAGGCGAGATATGTTCGCGTCGGCGAACATTATAGACAAAACATACAATAATGTTAATGAGACGGTTAATTCTATACAGATACATGGAGGATGTACCTGAAAAAACTACAACACCGTAAATAATGTGCGACATTAGCAATGCCCATGAAAGTGGTGATCTGATACGAAGGGGAAGTGAAAGGTTCGCAGAGCAGATTCTACGTAGAATACCGAAAAGTTTACCACTTACCATATCGATAACGTTTGAAAAGTAAAGTTTTGAGCCAAGTATTATACCTAAACATTTAAGTTGATCAACAAAAGAAATGCGCACCCCATCCAAGACTGTATCCAAAAGTGATTGCCTTAGTTTTAGCAGGATTTACGTTCAAGGAATTGTTAGATATCCATTCGAGCACCCGTCCGAGCCTGCAGAACATCCGGAAAATCTAGAGGACTCTTGAACAACAAAAACACATCATCAGCGAACAAAAAGGTCTCACAGGTTGTGGAGTTCACAAATTCAAGTAGGCTGTTAATGTATATAGTAAATAAAATGGGACCCAGTACTGAACCCTGGGGAATACCGGATAGAAGAGTCCGCAACCCAAAGCTAATATCATTAAGCACAGAAAATTGAGACCTATTTATCAAACAGGAATAAATGAGCTTACAAGCCGATCGGGAAAACTTAAAGTTATTGCTGAGCTTGTCTATAAGTAACTTATGATAAATTGAGTTAAAAGCTTTAGAAAGGTCGAGGGAAACTACAACACTAAAATAGTTGTCGTTAACGTTCCGCCTAATACAGTCAGTCATAGTGAGAAGTAATGGCGCAGTATGAAATCCTTTGCGATATGCATATTGCTTATCGTAAATAGCATTAGATACACATTCCAGAATCTGGTCTTTAATAATGTGCACAAAAACTTTCGATATAGCAGGAAGTAAAGAAATGGGTCGAAAATTTTACGGACCTTGAACTACCTTTGTTGGCTTAATGATTCTTAAATACATAGGTATGTTTTGTTTTTGTTTGTTTTTTGTTTTTTTTTTTTGTTTTTAACAAACACAAAAACTGGTTTTTCGCTTGTCAAAAGTAATCAGCCATCGAGGTACGTATGTCGTTAACTACTCGTGACAATGGAATCGGATGGCGGAATTTGCTTACGCACTAGTCGGCAATGACAATTCATCACTTTTGTAACGCACTTGCTTTTTTAAGCATACGAATACAGTATTAGAATCGTCTTCAGACGACAAGCACGGTGATATAAATGTTGCCATTATTTTGTTAAAAGTGATTTTTATTATCTATAATTAATTATCTTTTAAGTTTTTGCAAATAAGCGCCGAAGTTTTTTTTCATTTTGTGCTGACAAATATACATATGTATGCTACTTTTACAAAACATATGTTTGCTCTATTACAAAGTAAACGGAAATCAAATAAATTATTTAACAATTTCGATACCGGAGCTTTCGTATGAAAGAATCCGTGTACACGATACATCACGAAATTGTATTCGATACGATAGCATACTCGATCACGTATGCGGTAATTCGGCTCCTGATTAAAAATCTATTTGCAAATAAATTATAAAAAGTTGCCAAGTTTTCACAGTTTACGTCGATGTGGCACACTTACTACCACATGACAAATAGGAAAAAA
Organism: Thecocarcelia acutangulata; assembly: GCA_914767995.1. Lineage (NCBI taxonomy): Eukaryota > Metazoa > Arthropoda > Insecta > Diptera > Tachinidae > Thecocarcelia > Thecocarcelia acutangulata. The sequence goes on from OU612097.1 coordinate 74,205,112, forward strand.
TTCTTGCAGTAATAATTGTTAAAAAAATATGGAATTTTTTTTATTTTTCCATTATTATTATCTAAGTGGTCAATACGCTTTTTGCACAAACAGTGTTAAAAATTATTTACATTTTGAACATTTGCAGTAAAAAAAATAAAAAATAAAACACTTTTCCATAGTCTAACTTGACACATAAGTAGTGGGTTATTAAGAATAGTTTTTATTTGCAAATATGCTGCGTATAAACGTGACGACAGTCTTTTACAGTTCAGTTTTTGATAAAAAAAAAAACAAACAGAAAAATAAATAATCAAATAGGCAAGATAATACAATATTTAGTTAATTTTATAGGCTCACCTCAAAACTTGTTTTAAAGAAATCGAAGATTGTAAAAGCGATTCAAAGTTAATCAGTCTAGAATGTTTCCTTTTATTAAAATATATTTATCAGACCTGTTCTAAAAATCACGTGATTTCAAAGCACATGCCGTGTCAAAAGCACAAATATGATTTGTGCCTGTTCTGCAAATCACAATTTTTTGTGGTTTTCGATGTGATTTAAGCTCTTCTGAAGCGCAAAAAACTGCTGTATTTCGCTTCAACTTACTGATATTTTTACTTTCAAGTTGAATTTTTTTATTCGTGGTATTATTTGAAAAATAAGGTTAATCTCTTCTAATAAATATAAAAAGTAAAATAAACCAATAAACCAAATCACAACATAATACAACAAATCTTGCAACAAAATAAGCGTGTCTAGTTTTTTTTTTCTTAATTTAGTGAATTATATCGTACAAAATAAGTAATTTTACTTAAATAATCAATAGAAAACACATTAAGTTATTTATTAATGCAAGTTATCTTACCGGTTTAAAATCACAAATATCAAAAATATTTTGTGTGCAGAACACATTTTTTGTGATTTCATATCACTTTCAGGAAAAGTGATTTGCAGAACAGCTCTGTATATTTTTATAAAGTATACCTATAGTTTTTATATTAACAACGTAACAATAGGTTAGTTTATATTAGGTTTAACAGGCTGCCAGCTATTGAAAAAGTCGGAACACTTGGTTCGAATTAGGACCCGTTGTATTAGCTGGGTGTGAGATGTATCTCAGCATATCTACATAATACAACTCCACTTCAAAGCAAACCCAAGGATTGGATGGAAGAGTCCAATCCATCAACATCGCATTTCCATATTTCTGCCAAATCACACAGCACCGGTATGTCTATGCACACGAGTAAAGATCTGTACACCGACAAAGGAATAGCTCAAAACTCCCCTTCTACTCCTCATCCCTACAACTCAGAAAATCATTAAATGGAAGATGTTATCTCCTCGAACAAGTCCCTATGTAACAATATCTAGTCAGAAGCTACAGTAGAAACGCAGCCTCTGTCGGTGCAGACCCCAAGGATAACAATCCTCTTATTATCGTACTTGGGCCATGTCAGCCTTGATATTAGGCAGACAGGCTCACTACTCGTAGACTATCTGTCCCGTGCAGTCCCCAAAAACTAACGCTTTAGCTGGAGCGGCAATACCATCTAACGTCGGTCATAGCTCCAGTTTCGAATATCTCTCTATCTCATTTAGAAACAATGGCACTCTGCTTTCTGAGTCATTGAGGTCTGTTTGCAGACCATCTCGACGATCATGTTTGCGGTGCTTACCTGACTGTGGTTTAAACCTAAATCGGTGGAAGGGGAATTAGTTTCCGTGTTAGCTATGGTGTAATTCCGGCTAATATCCCCTAGGTGATGTTGTCTTGGAACAGGTACCTGTAATGTAAGCAACAAGTAGTCATGGTTATGCGGGTGAGTTCGTTAAGGGCTGATGCTCTTAATGAGTTTTGGCCTACCAACACATTAAGACCTGCCTTCCATTGACTGACTGAGAAATGTCATACATGAAGGATTAGAAGGTTCGAGCTCTTCAGGTGTTTGATAATATGGCTATAAACATATAAAAAAAGTTGTCATATGAGAATACTTCATCCTCTGGATTTGGTACAGAATTAGATACGACCATCAAGGTAGGAGGTGATGTAAATCAATGACACAACCTCTCTCGTTTAGAGTAGAAACTCGGATATTCACTCCGCGTACTCTATAGTACCCCAACCAGTTAGATACCCTCATAACAATAGAACAGAAACTTTTACAACAAAAATAATGTACTATGAAAAACTTAATGGAACAGCAAATTTTATACAAGTGAATGTTGCATTTTCTTCAGATTTTATAAATAATCTTCAACAGCAAGATTGTTTTACCTTGTGTATATAATTTTATGGGTTTTAATCAGCATTACCCCTATTCTTATTGTGTTCTGTAAAATAAAATGTAAAAACTTTGGACATCTGTATGAAATAGTATTCAAACAGAAGTACAATAGTGTGCAAACACTTTTCTTTTACTAAAACAAACGTTAAATATGATTTTTGCCACCGAAACCTAATAAAGGGACTAATTATTAAAAAAAGGCGCTCAACGATCAAAGAATTTTTCGCAAAAGCAAACTACAAGGCACCAAGAGCGTTGGTAAATGCTTCGAATTCATATCGTTGCCTCAAATTACTTTCATAGACATCAAAAATACTTACTCAATATATTTCTCTTTTCTCATATTAAGAGCTTGTAATTCAGGTTTTGCTGCATTAATTTGGCGTTCTAAAGCTTTGTAGTCTTCTTTTTTCGTTTCAACATATCGATTTAATTTGTTCATTTCAGCACAGAGGTCATTTAGACGAGTCTTCATAAGAGAAGCATTGTGCTGCAGTTGCTCTTGTTCCAAAAGGCGGATCGTTTGCTGAGAATTAGCTGCAGCAGCGGTGTTTGTCAAGGATAAAGCGTTCGAAGACGTTGAATTTAAATTTGAATTCGTTCCGGCCTGCGGTGTGCTATTAATAAATGTTTCCAGTAATTTGATTTGAGATTGAAACATCTTTTCCGCTCTTTGAAATACTTCTTGGTGCAATTTCTTATCATTTAATTCTGTTTCGATGGATTTGAAAACCTTAAGCTTTTGATCTAAACTCGTTTGATGTTTGTTAAGCTTTTGGTGTATCAACAAAAATTGTTCAGCCATTATGCGTAAATCAGCATTAGGTTGAAGTTCCTCTTCTTCTATAGGGCGTATAATTGGATTACTTAGAGTTATATCCAATGTTTTGTTGTAAAGTTTTAAGGAATTTGCCTTGTAATAATTTATCAATTCAACTACTGAATTGAATTTACAATCAACGAAACCATATTTGCCATTTAAATGACAAATTTTAATAAGTTTCTCTGTGCCATCTTTGATAAGGGTTAATGTGTACTCCCCTTCTTTGGAAAGGGCATCTCGTACCAAAAAACTACCATCCGGTTTACCACTTAAAATATTTTTGACATCCTCGCGGCTAATTTTTCCCCAGTACCATTCGACATTCCGGAGTTCTTCTGCATTTTCATCTAAAGCGGGTCCACTCCCAGGAGGTTGTGGCCTCATAGTGGAATAATGAAATGGCGAAGTATACACTGCAGAATAATAAGCATTTAAATATTCGATTTTTTTTCCCAGCTGTAAAAAATATTTTTTTTATAAATTTACTTACTGGTTGTGTTTTATCCAATCCAAAAATATGGTGTTAAGCGTAGTCAAGAAAAATGTATTTTGTTTGAAAAATATGTGAACAAGTTTCCTTGTAATGCTTTTAGTTGCTTTTTTTGTAGTATATTTTTGACAATTATTTGACATTAGATGTGCCTCTTTAATTTGTTCACTTCGTTTTTAAACCAACTTTTCCAATTCCTCCTTCCTTATTTTTTTTTCTTTTATGTTTTTCATTTTTTCGCAATTCTTTCTTCAATTACCCGGACCCATTTTGTACTCACGTAGTCACCAGTCATATTCATTTATTAAATACTACATACATGTGTACACACACAATTTGTTCAATATAAAACAAAAGAAACTTAATTTTTAATATACATAAGTATGTATAATGTGCACAAGATAATATAGCAGCAGTAAGTTTGAAGAGGAAGTTTAACCAAGATTCCAAGTTTTAAGAGCATCTCCTTGGTCCATTCGCGTGTTTTGAGTACGAATAAGACATTTTAAGTTTTTTTCCAGTGTTCCGAAACTGACCTTGCTTTATACACATTTTATTCAACTAATTTCTTTTCATGGAATTAAGTCATATATTAAATTATGTTTTATTTCTTCCTTGCGACGATTTTAATTACCGAATAATGACTTTTTCCGTATTATTAAAAGTTAGGAGTAGAGTATGTTGAAGAAGGAAAAAATGGCTTCATGATTTTTTCTGCTACCACTGCTAAAAAAAAAAATTGAAACTTGTGCGTATTTCACATTGTTGCTTTCTAACATGTGCTAAAGAGAGAAAGCTAATAAATGATTAAGAATACCGACTACCAGAAGTTTGTATTGTTGCCGGCGTAGACGGCGGCAGCTGGAAAAAAATTTGCTCAGCGGCTAAAAGCCGGCTGCAGTCACTGTGGCGAATTTATTTTACTAGGTGAAACCCATGATACAAAAAACAAGGTAGCCGCTTCGCTACAACAATACAACAACAAAAAAACAACAGGTATTTTGTTTGTGTAAAAAGGCGAATTCACACTTAAGCTGTCAAAAGTAGTTGATAAAGAACATGTAAAAAATTTAAATGGCGCCGAAAATGGTAAACAAAACTTGACAGAAGAAGTGTCGCCATATTAACCAAATTCGCCTGAATTCGCCGATGCATCCACCTAATAATGAATTCGCCTTGGTGAAACCCATGATACAAAAAACAAGGTAACCGCTTCGCTACAACAATAAAAAAAACAACAGGTATTTTGTTTGTGTAAAAAGGCGAATTCACACTTAAGCTGTCAAAAGTAGTTGATAGCGAACATGCACAAAAATTTAAATGACGTCGAAAAAGGTAAACAAAACTTGACACAAAAAGTGCCGCCATATTAATCGAATTCGCCTGAATTCGCCGATGCATCCACCTTATAATTAATTCGCCTTGGGTGAAACCATGATACAAAAAACAAGGTAGCCGCTTCGCTACAACAATACAACAATAAAAAAAAACAACAGGTATTTTGTTTGTGTAATACGGCGAATTCACACTTACGCTGTCAAAAGTAGTTGATAAAGACATGTACATAAATTTAAATGGCGCCGAAAAAGGTAAACAAAACTTGACAGCAAAAGTGCTGCCATACTAATTGAATTCGCCTGAATTCGCCCAAGGCGAATTAAAAAAAAACAAGGTAGCCGCTTCGCTACAACAATGCAACAATAAAAAAACAACAGGTATTATGTTTGTGTAAAAAGGCGAATTCACACTTAAGCTGTCAAAAGTAGTTGATAAAGAACATGTACAAAAATTTAAATGGCGCCGAAAAGGTAAATAAAACTTGACAGAGAAAGTGCCGCCATATTAAACGAATTCTCCTGAATTCGCCGATGCATACACCTAATAATAAATTCGCCTTGGCATGATACAAAAAACCAGGTAGCCGCTTCGCTACAACAATAAAAGAAACAACAGGTATTTTGTCTGTGTAAAAAGACGAATTCACACTTAAGCTGTCAAAAATAGTTGATAAAGAACTTGTACAAAAATTTAAATGGCGCCGAAAAAGGTAAACAAAACTTGACAGAGAAAGTGCCGCCATATTAACCGAATTTGCCTAAATTCGCCGATGCATCCACCTAATAATTAATTCGCCTTGGGTGAATGCAAGCGGAAAGGCGAATTCAGTACTATGTATTTTGTTATTGTAAAACATCGTGAATGTCAAAATATAAATTCGCCAAAGATTGTTCAGCTGGAAAAAATTGTTATATAAACGTTAAATATAAACTTTTATAATTGTTTGTAATTAAAATCACAAATTATATTAGTTTTTCACTTTTAAATTCACACAAATTTCTTGCAAAATGTACTAGATCATACAAAAAAATACATGAGACTGTCAAATTTTTATTATTGTTTTATTCCCGCCATCTTTTATTTTCAAAATAAAATTTTTCTTTCTTGTTGGTGAATACTGAAAAAGTTTTAAGCAACTTTTTTTAAATGCAAACATTTTGTGAAGTGTTAATTGTATATTTTAAATACACACATACATATACTCTTATCAATATATATATATAAAATTTAAATTAAGAAAAATAAAAAACGAAAATCGTTATTGTGCATTATGTAAAAACGAAGTATCAAGTGGAGGTGGTACCATTTTTAAGGTTCCAAAAGATTCCGAAAGAAGGGATATATTAAGCCAGATTTGTGGTGTGATACTAAAGGCATCTTTCTTTATGTGTTCTGGACACTTCGAAAGCGACTATGAGAAAAAGGTTCGTGCTTTTGCCAAATGCAGAGCCCATTACCAATGTTTGTTCAATTTGGCATTCTTCTGCTACCAGTCAAAGAGATATGTAAGTATAATAGAAGTATTCCTTTAACTTAATTCTTTAAAATTAAAGAAATGTTCTACTTTCAACTATCATATCGAAATGTGTTGAAAGTGGCAATGCATCATCCAGCGGGAATACAAAATTGTTTTCCTGGGAGGAGCTGACTGCTACAGTGGCTGTAGCGATCCCGCTTCCTGAGTAAAACCATGCAGATGTAATGAAGGAGCAGAGCACTCAAACTGAATAAGTATTTATGTTTCTACCGGGGCACATATAGTCCTTCGTACGTTATGTGTTTCCCGAAATCCGTCCATTTCAGGGCCACCAATTTAATTTTAAAAGAGAGAATTATTTGTTTCGGGATTATATCGGAGTAGAGAAAAATTAAACTCGTCCCAAACAGATTATTATATTGTTTTTTGTTTTACTTACTTAGTTGCTTTCCCATTTTAATCCATAAAATTTAATTTAGTATAAAGTCTTTTAAAGTAATAAATAAAGAACTACAAAACTATACTGATTTACAATATTTAGTTAAATATTAATTATCATTTGCAGATTTGCTATTCATTCCGATGAGATAAATACTAAAATATATTTAATAACAACCTTATAATTTGCCAATTAATAACAATGTAATGAAAATATTGTAAGCAAGTAGTTATAAGTCAAAATTAAAACGGTAAAAACAGCTTACGAAAACGTAACAAGCTTTTTTTTATTAAATCAATATTTACCAAATCAAGTCAATTTGTGTATGGTTGGAGTATGAAGTTTTGGTAATATAGGATTAATTATATTATACGTCTATATTGTTTTTTAAACATAAAAACTAAAATAGTGATTGTGGTATATGAAGAAAAAAGAAATTCGTATCTGGCACTAAATAAAGACTATTATTTTTGGGGTAACAAAAAATTCTTTTTTTTTTTTTTTTTATTAAATTGAATTTTGTAATTTCTTTCAAAAATTAATACTAATTTCAATATATAATACGTTTTCTTAGTTTCGTTAAACTAAGCAGCACAAATTCTGTTTAAAGACATCATCATTGTAATATTCCTGATTCTTATTATTTAAGGCAGGAACTTTTAACAAACATTTTTTAATTTTTAATTTTCATATCTAACAATTTCAAAAATTATTTGATTATGTACTAGAGCAGAAAAATTTACAAATTAACTGTCCTGCATTTCGGACAAATAAAAAACGTGTAGAATTTCTATTAAATTGTTTGTATAAATTTATGTAAACATTTCCCTGGTAAACAAATCATTCTTTTTTTCTTTGATAAATACGAATAATGTGTTAAAAAATATAAATTATTTCATATAAACAGAATATTAATACATACATTCTGTAAAATAAACTAATTTTATCAGTTTTAATAAAACTTGATGGTCTTGGAAGTTCACTATGTTTTATGTTCGAAGGTGGCCTAAGGCCAGACCGTTTCGGAATACCTGTAGAACTTATAATTATATTTTGTAGCGCTGGCTTATTTGGTTTGGCGACTTTATACAGGTGAATGCAAGCGGAAATAGAATTCAGTTCTATGTATTTTGTTATTGTAAAACATATCGTGAATGTCATAATCTAAATTCGCCTAAGATTGCTCAGCAGAGAAAAAATTTTATATAAACGTTAAATATAAGCTTTTATAATTGTTTGTAATTAAAATCACAGATTATATTAGTTTTTCACTTTTAAATTCACACAAATTTCTTGAAATTGCACTAAATCATGCAAAAAAAATATTCAGATTAAAATGGCGCGAAAAAGTTTGTAAACAAAAGAAACATAATTTGACAGTCTCATTGGAAAAAACGCGAGAAGCAAAAAATAATCACCTGTGCTGTTAAGTTCACCTGGTAATGAATTCGCCTTGCATAGTACTGAATTCGCCTTCCCGCTTGCATTCACCCAAGGCGAATTCATTACCAGGTGAACTTAACAGCACAGGTGATTATTTTTTGCTTCTTGCGTTTTTTCCAATGAGACTGTCAAATTTTGTTTCTTTTGTTTACAAAATTTTTCGCGCCATTTTAATCTGAAGGTTGTTTTGCATGATTTAGTGCAATTTCAAGAAATTTGTGTGAATTTAAAAGTGAAAAACTAATATAATCTGTGATTTTAATTACAAACAATTATAAAAGCTTATATTTAACGTTTATATAAAATGTTTTCTCTGCTGAGCAATCTTAGGCGAATTTAGATTATGACATTCACGATATGTTTTACAATAACAAAATACATAGTACTGAATTCGCCTTTCCGCTTGCACTCACCTTTATAAAGTCACCTTGCATTCACCCAAGGCGAATTAATTATTAGGTGGATGCATGATACAAAAAACAAGGTAGCCGCTTCGCTACAACAATGCAACAATAAGAAAACAACATGTATTTTGTTTGTGTAAAAACTAAGATGTAATGTGTTTAAATTAATATGTAATGTTCGTCAAGCTTGAGGTCTTTTTTATAAAAAAATTTTGTATAAAAAATTGTTTATTTAATTCAATATTTCGTCTTCCTTCGGAAGACTTCTACAGGAAAATTGTTTTGATTTTTGTTTATAAATTATTTGAAAGGAAATGAAAATAATATTAACATGCATACATAAATACATTCTACATAAAGTGTCAAAAAAAAAAATTAAAATACACAGAAAAAAAAACATTTTTAACTTTATTTTTATAAATTAGATGCCTATAATTCTGAGCTAAACTTTCCGTATCTTTTCTAAAATTAATTCTACATACTTGCTAATGGTACATTAATTATCTGCAGCATCTCAAACATATAACGTTTCCTATAATTATTTTCTGTATTCAATATGGAAACACTATTAAAATCTGGGTTATGATTTAAATCCCGACAATGAATAGACAAAGCAGTCTTCGGAGACGAATTAATATTTCTATATTTCTGATCTGTCTTATGTCCTGCTAATCTAGTCTTCAATTTATTCCTCGTTGTTCCTATATATAAATAGCTTGTTCTATGCTTTCCAGCTATCTATATGTCGACATTTCATAGGAGCTACCCTAATCATCAGTAGACTTTAGAAATTTTTGAAAGATATTAATTTAATTTAATTTAATTTAATTTAATTTAATTTAATTTAATTTAATTTAATTTAATTTAATTTAATTTAATTTAATTTAATTTAATTTAATTTAATTTAATTTAATTTAATTTAATTTAATTTAATTTAATTTAATTTAATTTAATTTAATTTAATTTAATTTAATTTAATTTAATTTAATTTAATTTAATTTAATTTAATTTAATTTAATTTAATTTAATTTAATTTAATTTAATTTAATTTAATTTAATTTAATTTAATTTAATTTAATTTAATTTAATTTAATTTAATTTAATTTAATTTAATTTAATTTAATTTAATTTAATTTAATTTAATTTAATTTAATTTAATTTAATTTAATTTAATTTAATTTAATTTAATTTAATTTAATTTAATTTAATTTAATTTAATTTAATTTAATTTAATTTAATTTAATTTAATTTAATTTAATTTAATTTAATTTAATTTAATTTAATTTAATTTAATTTAATTTAATTTAATTTAATTTAATTTAATTTAATTTAATTTAATTTAATTTAATTTAATTTAATTTAATTTAATTTAATTTAATTTAATTTAATTTAATTTAATTTAATTTAATTTAATTTAATTTAATTTAATTTAATTTAATTTAATTTAATTTAATTTAATTTAATTTAATTTAATTTAATTTAATTTAATTTAATTTAATTTAATTTAATTTAATTTAATTTAATTTAATTTAATTTAATTTAATTTAATTTAATTTAATTTAATTTAATTTAATTTAATTTAATTTAATTTAATTTAATTTAATTTAATTTAATTTAATTTAATTTAATTTAATTTAATTTAATTTAATTTAATTTAATTTAATTTAATTTAATTTAATTTAATTTAATTTAATTTAATTTAATTTAATTTAATTTAATTTAATTTAATTTAATTTAATTTAATTTAATTTAATTTAATTTAATTTAATTTAATTTAATTTAATTTAATTTAATTTAATTTAATTTAATTTAATTTAATTTAATTTAATTTAATTTAATTTAATTTAATTTAATTTAATTTAATTTAATTTAATTTAATTTAATTTAATTTAATTTAATTTAATTTAATTTAATTTAATTTAATTTAATTTAATTTAATTTAATTTAATTTAATTTAATTTAATTTAATTTAATTTAATTTAATTTAATTTAATTTAATTTAATTTAATTTAATTTAATTTAATTTAATTTAATTTAATTTAATTTAATTTAATTTAATTTAATTTAATTTAATTTAATTTAATTTAATTTAATTTAATTTAATTTAATTTAATTTAATTTAATTTAATTTAATTTAATTTAATTTAATTTAATTTAATTTAATTTAATTTAATTTAATTTAATTTAATTTAATTTAATTTAATTTAATTTAATTTAATTTAATTTAATTTAATTTAATTTAATTTAATTTAATTTAATTTAATTTAATTTAATTTAATTTAATTTAATTTAATTTAATTTAATTTAATTTAATTTAATTTAATTTAATTTAATTTAATTTAATTTAATTTAATTTAATTTAATTTAATTTAATTTAATTTAATTTAATTTAATTTAATTTAATTTAATTTAATTTAATTTAATTTAATTTAATTTAATTTAATTTAATTTAATTTAATTTAATTTAATTTAATTTAATTTAATTTAATTTAATTTAATTTAATTTAATTTAATTTAATTTAATTTAATTTAATTTAATTTAATTTAATTTAATTTAATTTAATTTAATTTAATTTAATTTAATTTAATTTAATTTAATTTAATTTAATTTAATTTAATTTAATTTAATTTAATTTAATTTAATTTAATTTAATTTAATTTAATTTAATTTAATTTAATTTAATTTAATTTAATTTAATTTAATTTAATTTAATTTAATTTAATTTAATTTAATTTAATTTAATTTAATTTAATTTAATTTAATTTAATTTAATTTAATTTAATTTAATTTAATTTAATTTAATTTAATTTAATTTAATTTAATTTAATTTAATTTAATTTAATTTAATTTAATTTAATTTAATTTAATTTAATTTAATTTAATTTAATTTAATTTAATTTAATTTAATTTAATTTAATTTAATTTAATTTAATTTAATTTAATTTAATTTAATTTAATTTAATTTAATTTAATTTAATTTAATTTAATTTAATTTAATTTAATTTAATTTAATTTAATTTAATTTAATTTAATTTAATTTAATTTAATTTAATTTAATTTAATTTAATTTAATTTAATTTAATTTAATTTAATTTAATTTAATTTAATTTAATTTAATTTAATTTAATTTAATTTAATTTAATTTAATTTAATTTAATTTAATTTAATTTAATTTAATTTAATTTAATTTAATTTAATTTAATTTAATTTAATTTAATTTAATTTAATTTAATTTAATTTAATTTAATTTAATTTAATTTAATTTAATTTAATTTAATTTAATTTAATTTAATTTAATTTAATTTAATTTAATTTAATTTAATTTAATTTAATTTAATTTAATTTAATTTAATTTAATTTAATTTAATTTAATTTAATTTAATTTAATTTAATTTAATTTAATTTAATTTAATTTAATTTAATTTAATTTAATTTAATTTAATTTAATTTAATTTAATTTAATTTAATTTAATTTAATTTAATTTAATTTAATTTAATTTAATTTAATTTAATTTAATTTAATTTAATTTAATTTAATTTAATTTAATTTAATTTAATTTAATTTAATTTAATTTAATTTAATTTAATTTAATTTAATTTAATTTAATTTAATTTAATTTAATTTAATTTAATTTAATTTAATTTAATTTAATTTAATTTAATTTAATTTAATTTAATTTAATTTAATTTAATTTAATTTAATTTAATTTAATTTAATTTAATTTAATTTAATTTAATTTAATTTAATTTAATTTAATTTAATTTAATTTAATTTAATTTAATTTAATTTAATTTAATTTAATTTAATTTAATTTAATTTAATTTAATTTAATTTAATTTAATTTAATTTAATTTAATTTAATTTAATTTAATTTAATTTAATTTAATTTAATTTAATTTAATTTAATTTAATTTAATTTAATTTAATTTAATTTAATTTAATTTAATTTAATTTAATTTAATTTAATTTAATTTAATTTAATTTAATTTAATTTAATTTAATTTAATTTAATTTAATTTAATTTAATTTAATTTAATTTAATTTAATTTAATTTAATTTAATTTAATTTAATTTAATTTAATTTAATTTAATTTAATTTAATTTAATTTAATTTAATTTAATTTAATTTAATTTAATTTAATTTAATTTAATTTAATTTAATTTAATTTAATTTAATTTAATTTAATTTAATTTAATTTAATTTAATTTAATTTAATTTAATTTAATTTAATTTAATTTAATTTAATTTAATTTAATTTAATTTAATTTAATTTAATTTAATTTAATTTAATTTAATTTAATTTAATTTAATTTAATTTAATTTAATTTAATTTAATTTAATTTAATTTAATTTAATTTAATTTAATTTAATTTAATTTAATTTAATTTAATTTAATTTAATTTAATTTAATTTAATTTAATTTAATTTAATTTAATTTAATTTAATTTAATTTAATTTAATTTAATTTAATTTAATTTAATTTAATTTAATTTAATTTAATTTAATTTAATTTAATTTAATTTAATTTAATTTAATTTAATTTAATTTAATTTAATTTAATTTAATTTAATTTAATTTAATTTAATTTAATTTAATTTAATTTAATTTAATTTAATTTAATTTAATTTAATTTAATTTAATTTAATTTAATTTAATTTAATTTAATTTAATTTAATTTAATTTAATTTAATTTAATTTAATTTAATTTAATTTAATTTAATTTAATTTAATTTAATTTAATTTAATTTAATTTAATTTAATTTAATTTAATTTAATTTAATTTAATTTAATTTAATTTAATTTAATTTAATTTAATTTAATTTAATTTAATTTAATTTAATTTAATTTAATTTAATTTAATTTAATTTAATTTAATTTAATTTAATTTAATTTAATTTAATTTAATTTAATTTAATTTAATTTAATTTAATTTAATTTAATTTAATTTAATTTAATTTAATTTAATTTAATTTAATTTAATTTAATTTAATTTAATTTAATTTAATTTAATTTAATTTAATTTAATTTAATTTAATTTAATTTAATTTAATTTAATTTAATTTAATTTAATTTAATTTAATTTAATTTAATTTAATTTAATTTAATTTAATTTAATTTAATTTAATTTAATTTAATTTAATTTAATTTAATTTAATTTAATTTAATTTAATTTAATTTAATTTAATTTAATTTAATTTAATTTAATTTAATTTAATTTAATTTAATTTAATTTAATTTAATTTAATTTAATTTAATTTAATTTAATTTAATTTAATTTAATTTAATTTAATTTAATTTAATTTAATTTAATTTAATTTAATTTAATTTAATTTAATTTAATTTAATTTAATTTAATTTAATTTAATTTAATTTAATTTAATTTAATTTAATTTAATTTAATTTAATTTAATTTAATTTAATTTAATTTAATTTAATTTAATTTAATTTAATTTAATTTAATTTAATTTAATTTAATTTAATTTAATTTAATTTAATTTAATTTAATTTAATTTAATTTAATTTAATTTAATTTAATTTAATTTAATTTAATTTAATTTAATTTAATTTAATTTAATTTAATTTAATTTAATTTAATTTAATTTAATTTAATTTAATTTAATTTAATTTAATTTAATTTAATTTAATTTAATTTAATTTAATTTAATTTAATTTAATTTAATTTAATTTAATTTAATTTAATTTAATTTAATTTAATTTAATTTAATTTAATTTAATTTAATTTAATTTAATTTAATTTAATTTAATTTAATTTAATTTAATTTAATTTAATTTAATTTAATTTAATTTAATTTAATTTAATTTAATTTAATTTAATTTAATTTAATTTAATTTAATTTAATTTAATTTAATTTAATTTAATTTAATTTAATTTAATTTAATTTAATTTAATTTAATTTAATTTAATTTAATTTAATTTAATTTAATTTAATTTAATTTAATTTAATTTAATTTAATTTAATTTAATTTAATTTAATTTAATTTAATTTAATTTAATTTAATTTAATTTAATTTAATTTAATTTAATTTAATTTAATTTAATTTAATTTAATTTAATTTAATTTAATTTAATTTAATTTAATTTAATTTAATTTAATTTAATTTAATTTAATTTAATTTAATTTAATTTAATTTAATTTAATTTAATTTAATTTAATTTAATTTAATTTAATTTAATTTAATTTAATTTAATTTAATTTAATTTAATTTAATTTAATTTAATTTAATTTAATTTAATTTAATTTAATTTAATTTAATTTAATTTAATTTAATTTAATTTAATTTAATTTAATTTAATTTAATTTAATTTAATTTAATTTAATTTAATTTAATTTAATTTAATTTAATTTAATTTAATTTAATTTAATTTAATTTAATTTAATTTAATTTAATTTAATTTAATTTAATTTAATTTAATTTAATTTAATTTAATTTAATTTAATTTAATTTAATTTAATTTAATTTAATTTAATTTAATTTAATTTAATTTAATTTAATTTAATTTAATTTAATTTAATTTAATTTAATTTAATTTAATTTAATTTAATTTAATTTAATTTAATTTAATTTAATTTAATTTAATTTAATTTAATTTAATTTAATTTAATTTAATTTAATTTAATTTAATTTAATTTAATTTAATTTAATTTAATTTAATTTAATTTAATTTAATTTAATTTAATTTAATTTAATTTAATTTAATTTAATTTAATTTAATTTAATTTAATTTAATTTAATTTAATTTAATTTAATTTAATTTAATTTAATTTAATTTAATTTAATTTAATTTAATTTAATTTAATTTAATTTAATTTAATTTAATTTAATTTAATTTAATTTAATTTAATTTAATTTAATTTAATTTAATTTAATTTAATTTAATTTAATTTAATTTAATTTAATTTAATTTAATTTAATTTAATTTAATTTAATTTAATTTAATTTAATTTAATTTAATTTAATTTAATTTAATTTAATTTAATTTAATTTAATTTAATTTAATTTAATTTAATTTAATTTAATTTAATTTAATTTAATTTAATTTAATTTAATTTAATTTAATTTAATTTAATTTAATTTAATTTAATTTAATTTAATTTAATTTAATTTAATTTAATTTAATTTAATTTAATTTAATTTAATTTAATTTAATTTAATTTAATTTAATTTAATTTAATTTAATTTAATTTAATTTAATTTAATTTAATTTAATTTAATTTAATTTAATTTAATTTAATTTAATTTAATTTAATTTAATTTAATTTAATTTAATTTAATTTAATTTAATTTAATTTAATTTAATTTAATTTAATTTAATTTAATTTAATTTAATTTAATTTAATTTAATTTAATTTAATTTAATTTAATTTAATTTAATTTAATTTAATTTAATTTAATTTAATTTAATTTAATTTAATTTAATTTAATTTAATTTAATTTAATTTAATTTAATTTAATTTAATTTAATTTAATTTAATTTAATTTAATTTAATTTAATTTAATTTAATTTAATTTAATTTAATTTAATTTAATTTAATTTAATTTAATTTAATTTAATTTAATTTAATTTAATTTAATTTAATTTAATTTAATTTAATTTAATTTAATTTAATTTAATTTAATTTAATTTAATTTAATTTAATTTAATTTAATTTAATTTAATTTAATTTAATTTAATTTAATTTAATTTAATTTAATTTAATTTAATTTAATTTAATTTAATTTAATTTAATTTAATTTAATTTAATTTAATTTAATTTAATTTAATTTAATTTAATTTAATTTAATTTAATTTAATTTAATTTAATTTAATTTAATTTAATTTAATTTAATTTAATTTAATTTAATTTAATTTAATTTAATTTAATTTAATTTAATTTAATTTAATTTAATTTAATTTAATTTAATTTAATTTTGCTGAATAACCGATTAATTTATTTGTACAACATTAATGTATTGGAACCCCTAAAATATCTTAATCTAAAATCCAAATGTCATTATAAGAAACCTTTGATAAATATTTTATATAACTGTTTAAAATACCTAACTTTACTGTTTTATAATTTATAAAATGGATTACTAATAAAGAAACTGTTGAAGTGTAAATATCCTAAAACAGGTTATGGGCCCAGTCGTCAATTAGACTGGAAATACAACATTTAAAAAGTACATACACTTTAACTTTGAAGGATGTCTGGTTCTGTGGCGCAAATCGAAAAATTGTCTGGGGACAATTATAGTACTTGGGCAATTCAAATGAAGAGTTTATTGGTAACCCAAGACTTGTGGTCTGCTGTTGTATCTACGATGGATGAAAAAGCGTCAACGGAAGCGAAAGCAAGGTGGGATGCTATCGATCAAAAGGCATTGGCTTCAATAATCTTAAGCGTAAAGGCATCGGAGCTTTTGCACATTAAACAGTGTAAGACAGCAGAGTCAGCCTGGAAAATTTTGGCTAGTTTATATCAGGCAAAAGGTCCTGGTAGGAAGGTAAATTTATTTAAAAAGTTGGTGCGTTTTCGTTTTAGTACTGAGCAAAAAATGGCTGAGCAAATCAACAAATTTTGCACCATCATTGATGACCTTAAAGAAATAGATGTAACAATTTCAGACGACATGCAGAGCATATTATTCCTGTGTAGCCTGCCGGAAGATATGGAAAATTTTGTAGTTGCCATTGAGGCACAAGAAATACTACCAAAGCTTGATACTTTGAAAATTAAAATTCTTGAAGAAGAGGATAGAAGAACAGAGAGACAGGAAAAAGTTGACAGTGCTTTCGCTGTTAAAACACATGGTAAAATATTTAAAAGTTACCATAACAACAAAATTTTCGGAAAGAATGATGATAATCGCCGTCACAAAAATATAAAATGCTTTAATTGTGGAAAAAAGGGCCACATTAAATCACAATGTAAAAATGTAAGTACAAACATCACAAACAATAAATATGCTGCAGTAGCATTTAGCGCAAGTCATGGCGAATTTGATAACAGTGAAGAGAGCTGGATTCTGGACAGCGGCGCCTCTTCACACATGTGCAGAGAATATTCCGCTTTTGTTAACATAAAAAATATACAGCAAGATGTTATTCTAGCTACGGGTAAAACTGTAACAGCAACTGGCATTGGTAATGTTAATCTTAAATCTGAATATAAAAATATCACACTCAATAATGTTCTTTACATTCCACAACTACATACCAATATATTGTCGGTGAGTAAAATGTTAAGTAAGAAACTTACAGTAAATTTTACTGGTGATAAAGCTGTGATCACAATGAATGGCAATACTTTGTTTACAGCGAATTTAAGAAATGGTATTTTTATTGCGAACTTCATACAAGAAGAGAAGGTAATGACAATAAATGAGATGAATATAACAAAACGTCAAGTTTGGCATTCACGTTTCGGCCATCTAAATTTTAATGATTTGCAAAAATTACAAAAGTACAACATAGTTGATGGTATTGACACACATTTTAATAACAATAACAATTCGTGTAAAATTTGTGGCATATGTAAAATAACAAGCAAACCATTTAAAACTTATAGAAATATACGCACCAAATGTTTGCTTGAAGTCATCCATACGGATGTTTGCGGCCCAATAACAGTGAGTTCTTTGGGAGGTTCTGTATATTTTATTACTTTTATCGACGACTTTTCGAGGTATACGACCGTATATTTTTTGAAGAAAAAGTCCGATGCTTTGAACGTATTTAAGAAATATAAAGAAATGAGTGAAAAGCAAACTGGTTTTAAAATACAGACCTTACGTAGTGATAATGGCAAAGAGTACATCAACAAAGATTTCCAACAGTTTTTAGACAACCATGGTATTAAGCGACAAAACACCGTAAGCTACACACCCCAACAGAATGGAGTAGCCGAGAGGGCAAATAGAACACTGACCGAAATGGCAAGATGTATGCTTGAAGAAAGCAAAGCTCCGCAGTTTTTATGGGCAGAGGCTATAAATACGTCTGCGTATATACGCAATCGTTGTACAACAAAGTTGCTTGGAAATATAACACCGTTTGAAATTTGGAACGGTAGACGGCCTAACGTCAAGTATTTTCGTCGTTTTGGTTGTAGCGCTACTGTTTTAGATAAAAGGGTCAAATCAAAATTTAAACCAAAAGGCAAGCAATGCGTGTTTGTAGGATATTCTGCAGAAGCAAAAGCATATAGACTTTACGATAAAACGCAAAAAACAATAGTTATTGCAAGAGACGTAATTTTCTTCGAAAATAGTTTTGATGAAACACTAGTCGAGGCCAAAGCCATAGATTTGTTTACATTTGAATTTAATGCCAATAATAACTTTAACGAAACAGATGACAAGCACGGTAAACATGAGAGTGATGAACTAAGAGAAAGTGTTTCCCATGAAAAGAAAAGAGAAAATAACGGTGAAACTAATGAAAAAGAAGGTGCTGTAGTTAGAGAGGTGGGTGATGAAGATCATATTTCAGCAAATGATGGGCAAAACGTAAAGAACGAAGTAAATGAAAGTGAATCTGCGAGCAGCAATAATGACGAGTTTGAAAGTGCAGATGAAATGCAAATTGTAGGGCCTGGGAGACCAAAGATCAATCGGACAGGAAAACCAGGTAGGCCTAGAAAAATTTATAATTCTATCAATTTAATGCAAGATAGTAATGACAACATTATGATACCAATGACGGTACAAGAAGCCTTTAGTAGTGAATACTCTGAGGAATGGCTAAAAGCCATGCAAAATGAATACGAATCTCTTTTAAATAAAAATACGTGGACACTTACTAGTTTGCCAAAAGGCCATAAAGCCATTGGGTCAAAATGGGTATTTAGCTTAAAAAGGGATAAAAATGGTGATATTGAAAAATTCAAGGCCAGGCTTGTAGCTAAAGGTTGCTCCCAAAAATACGGCTTGAATTACAAAGATACGTTTTCTCCCGTTCTAAGGTATTCTACCATCCGCTTGTTATTCGCAATTGCTGTAGAAATGAATATGTACTTACATCAAATGGATGTTTGCACTGCATACTTAAATGGTGATCTAAAGGAAGAAGTATACATAACTCAGCCAGAACATTTTGTTGATCTCAATAACAGCGAATTAGTCGTAAAGTTGAACAGAGCCATTTACGGGTTGAAACAATCAGGCAGAGAATGGAATTCAAAATTAGATGGAGTTTTAAGAACTTATGGATTTGAGCCATGTGTAACAGAACCATGCCTTTATAAATACTGTAGTAATAGTTGTATTGATCTGATTGGTGTTTACGTTGATGATATTATCATTGCCAGCAAATCAATAAATAACATAAATGCAATAAAGCTGCACTTACAAAGTCATTTTGAGTGCATTGATAAAGGTCCTCTTCAATATTTTTTGGGGATGCAGATTGAACGCGATGGTTGTTTGGGTAATATCTATTTATCACAAAAACAATATATTAAAAACTTATTACAGCGACATAAGTTTGAAAAATGTAGACCATCTTCAACGCCATTAGATGCTGGTTTTCAAGTTTATTGCAACAACAAAGATTGTATTCGAGTTGATTCAACCATATATCAAGGTATTATAGGCGAGTTAATGTATATTGCTATTTCCACTCGACCGGACATTATACATTCCATTTCAAAACTTGCACAATATAATAATGATCCACATAACCACCACCAAGCAGGTCTTAAGCATGTAATGAGATATTTGTCGAGTACAATTGATTTAAAGTTATGTTATCACAAAACTGGGAAACCTATTGAAGGGTTTGTTGACGCCGACTGGGGAAGTAATGCACTAGATCGAAAATCGTTCACTGGTTCTGTTTATATATTAGCTGGTTGCGTTTTTACTTGGGAGTCGAAAAAGCAGAAATGCGTAGCATTGAGCAGCACAGAAGCCGAATATGTAGCACTGGCAGCCGCAGCAAAAGAGGCTGTGTATCTAAGAACGCTCACTTCAGAAATTGGTTTAATGAATTCGAAAGCTCCAACAATTATTAACAGCGACAACTTGAGTGCTCAGCAGATAGCGAAAAATCCAACTCATCATGCAGCCAGTAAGCACATTGACATAAAATTTCATTTTGTAAGAAATTTATTAAGTAATAATATTATACAATTAAAGTACGTTAACACTAACGATATGGTAGCTGACGTATTAACCAAAAATTTACCAAAAGTTAAACATTTACATTTTGTTAACCTAATGGGATTAATAAATCACATATAAAGATTTAAACAATACATTATGTTGAGCGGAGGTATGCTGAATAACCGATTAATTTATTTGTACAACATTAATGTATTGGAACCCCTAAAATATCTTAATCTAAAATCCAAATGTCATTATAAGAAACCTTTGATAAATATTTTATATAACTGTTTAAAATACCTAACTTTACTGTTTTATAATTTATAAAATGGATTACTAATAAAGAAACTGTTGAAGTGTAAATATCCTAAAACAAATTTAATTTAATTTAATTTAATTTAATTTAATTTAATTTAATTTAATTTAATTTAATTTAATTTAATTTAATTTAATTTAATTTAATTTAATTTAATTTAATTTAATTTAATTTAATTTAATTTAATTTAATTTAATTTAATTTAATTTAATTTAATTTAATTTAATTTAATTTAATTTAATTTAATTTAATTTAATTTAATTTAATTTAATTTAATTTAATTTAATTTAATTTAATTTAATTTAATTTAATTTAATTTAATTTAATTTAATTTAATTTAATTTAATTTAATTTAATTTAATTTAATTTAATTTAATTTAATTTAATTTAATTTAATTTAATTTAATTTAATTTAATTTAATTTAATTTAATTTAATTTAATTTAATTTAATTTAATTTAATTTAATTTAATTTAATTTAATTTAATTTAATTTAATTTAATTTAATTTAATTTAATTTAATTTAATTTAATTTAATTTAATTTAATTTAATTTAATTTAATTTAATTTAATTTAATTTAATTTAATTTAATTTAATTTAATTTAATTTAATTTAATTTAATTTAATTTAATTTAATTTAATTTAATTTAATTTAATTTAATTTAATTTAATTTAATTTAATTTAATTTAATTTAATTTAATTTAATTTAATTTAATTTAATTTAATTTAATTTAATTTAATTTAATTTAATTTAATTTAATTTAATTTAATTTAATTTAATTTAATTTAATTTAATTTAATTTAATTTAATTTAATTTAATTTAATTTAATTTAATTTAATTTAATTTAATTTAATTTAATTTAATTTAATTTAATTTAATTTAATTTAATTTAATTTAATTTAATTTAATTTAATTTAATTTAATTTAATTTAATTTAATTTAATTTAATTTAATTTAATTTAATTTAATTTAATTTAATTTAATTTAATTTAATTTAATTTAATTTAATTTAATTTAATTTAATTTAATTTAATTTAATTTAATTTAATTTAATTTAATTTAATTTAATTTAATTTAATTTAATTTAATTTAATTTAATTTAATTTAATTTAATTTAATTTAATTTAATTTAATTTAATTTAATTTAATTTAATTTAATTTAATTTAATTTAATTTAATTTAATTTAATTTAATTTAATTTAATTTAATTTAATTTAATTTAATTTAATTTAATTTAATTTAATTTAATT